>CM062920.1:5200000-6450000 GCA_031878705.1 Tapirus indicus | reverse complement strand
ACAGGCAGTGCATCAGTGGGCGCCCGGGATCCGAACCCGTGAACCCCAGGCTGCCAAGCGTGGACTAAACTGCTGCACTACCGGGTGGCCCCTGGGTCTTATTTTTTAATCCATCCAGCTACTCTGTGCCTTTTGATTGGAGAGTTCAATCCATTTATATTTAGAGTGATTATTGATATATGAGGGCTTCATACTGCCATTTTATCTCTTGTTTCTTGTTGTTCTGTTTCCATTGTTTCTCTTCCTTTGTATTTCTGACTGCCATTTCATTTTGGTGGTTTTCTGAGGAGGTTTTCTCAGTGTTCTCTCTTTTTGTGAATTGTGGCTCTGCTGTGATTTATTTTAGTGGTTACTGTGAGGTTTGTATAAAGGATCTTGTAGATGAAATAGTCCATTTTCTCATAGCATCTTATCTCCATTAACCTAGGCCAGGTTCCATCCCTTTCCTCTTCCCTTTCTGAGTTACTGTTGTTACAAATTTTTCTGTTTTTAATATTGTGAGTTTGTGACTAAGTTAAAGTGCTTATAGTTACTTTTGATGCTTTCCTTCCTTTTATCTTTTAAGTTATGTTTGAGTATTTGCTTCCCTGTTATGATAGACAGCTACAGTTTTCTGATTTTATCTATTTATCTCCTTAATCTAAGCTTTGAAGACCTTTGCCTTTTTGTTTCTGATGTGAGTGCATCTTTAATTATTTCTTGTAGGGGAGGTCTAGTGCTGATGAACTCCCTCAGCTTTTGTTTATCTGAGAAAGCTTTTATTTCTCCATAGTATCTGAAGGAAAGTTTTGCTTTTGCTGGACAGAATATTCTTGGCTGAAAGATTTTGTCTTTCAGTGTTTTGAATATATCCTTCCATTCTATCCTAGCCTGTAGGATTTCTGCCAAGAAATCCACTGAAAGCCTGATGGAGTTTCCTTTGTAGGTTGTTTTCTTCTGTATTGCTGCTCTTAATATTTTTTCTTTGTCATTGACTTTTTTTTTTTTATGTGGAAGATTAGCCCTGAGCTAACATCCATTGCTGATCCTCCTCTTTTTGGTGAGTAGGATTAGCTCTGGACTAACATCCGTGCCTGTCTTCCTCTACTTTATATGGGATGCTGCTGCAGCATGGCTTGACAAGTGGTGCAGTGGTCCATGCCCGGGATCCAAACCTGCAAACCCCAGACTGCCAAAGCAGAGTGCATGAACTTAACCACTACACCATTGGGCCAGCCCCTCTTTGTCATTGACTTTTGCCAGTTTTATTATTATATGCCTTGGAGAAGGTCTTTTAGCATTGATGTAATTGGGCATTCTATTAGCATTGTGTAGTTGTAAATTTTCCCCAGGTTTGGGAAGTTCTCAGCCATTATTTCTTTGAAGAAGCTCTCTGCTCCTTTCTCCCTTTCTTCTTCCTCTGGAATACCTATAATCCTTATGTTGCTTTTCCTATTTAAGTTGGATATTTCTCAAAGAATTTTTTCATTTTTTTAAAAATCTTAGTTCTATCTCCTTTTCCACCTGTAGCATTTCTATATTTTTATCCTCTAAATCACTAATTCTTTCCTCCATAACATCAGCTCTATTCTTTAAGGATTCTAGATTTTTTAATATCATTAATTGTGTTTTTCATATCCAGAATTTCTGCTTGATTTTTTTTATAGTTTTAATCTCTTGGGTGAAGAGGTTCAATTTATTCCTGAGCTCATTGAACTGTTTTTCTGTGTTCTCTTGTAACTCATTGAGTTTTTTTGTGACAGCTATTTTGAATTCTCTGTCATTTAGATTGTAAATTCTGTGCCTCCAGGGTTGGTTTCTGGAGAAATGTCATTTTCCTTCTGGTCTGAATTATTGCTACAGTTTCTCATGGTGTTTGATGAACTAACATTTTCTTGGGACATTTGTGGTAGCATTAGGTCACAGATTCCACCTGCTACTACTAGGGGAAAGCAAGAGCAGAATTTCTGGTCCCACCCCATCTGATGGAAGTTGTGGGAGTACTATGGACTCTTGCACTGGCCTGGAGATTGTTCAGTTGCTTGTGTGGACTGTGCATGGTGGGCAGGGCTTCTTCATGGGGACCAAACCAGGACCACTCCTTGGGGCCACAGGGGCACAGTGGGCTCCCACCCACCAGGGAAAGCAATCATGAGTGGCCTAAGAGTTGCCGCTGCCTCTTCCTACAGTTGCCCCAGGGCACACTCCCACTTTCAGGGCTCAGTGATACTATGGGCATTTCTGCAGGCCTGGAGTGTGTTTGCCTTGGCACATAGATATGCTGCAGTCTCGGCTTGTGGTCCCACTAGCTGCTGTGCTTAGTGGGCAGGGCTTCCTCATGGGGACCAAGCCAGGGCCACTCCTTGCGGCCACAGGGGCATGGTGGGCTCCCCCCACCACCAGGAAAGTGATCATGAGTGGGTTAAGGGCTGCCACTACCTCTTCCTACAGTCGCCCCAAGGTGCATTCTCACTTTTGGGGTGCTTGTGCCAGGCTGGAAAGCATTTGTGCATGTGCACAGGGCTACTGGGGGAGGGTAGGGAGTGCTCACCTATCTCCACCACTTCCCAGAGGTCCAGTCAATTAACCCTCAGATGTACAGCTGCTTGTGTCTCTCAGGTGTCCTCTTGTGCTGTGTGGGCTTCCTCCATTGGTCAATGTATGTCCATTTAGTTGTAGTTCAAAAGGGGGAGAAACAAAGGGAACAGCTCACTCTGACATGTTGTTGACATCACTCCCCTATTGTCTTCTTTTGGGACTTGAATCCTGTCCATGGGGTTACACGTTATGGCCAAATCATTAAGCCATTATAGTTCACAGAAAAATTCTTGGGATTCTATATTCTTGCATTTGAGGTTAATATAAAATGTCATTTTTGCTTGCATAAGAGTAGTGCTAAAATTATATTCATTGTTACTGAACTCTGGCTTATAGAAGTTTAAAATTTACTACAGAATCAAAAATGTCAGAACTGAACAGAAACCCAAAATCTGTTTAGTCCAAAGACACACGGAAAAGAAAACTGAGGCTCAGAGAAGTGGAAACCATTACCCAGCAGCCATAGATATTTAGCAGAAAGTGAAATGGATTGCACTCAGATCTCCTCTGTCATCCAGTGATGCAAAGGAAAGACTTTTCATAGAAACAGGATGTTGGTCTAAAGCAGCTACTTTAACCATTTTGCTAAAGTTGAAATAGTCACTTAAAGTGTTGGTAATAAAAATGGTTAAAACACACATGCAACTCTAGCAATGAATTCATTTTTTTTTTCTTGTGAGGAAGACCAGCCCTGAGCAAACATCGATTGCCAGTCCTCCTCCTTTTGCTGAGAAAGATTGGCCCTGGGATAACATCTGTGCCCATCTTCCTCTACTTGATATGGGACGCCACCACAGCATGGCTTGACAAGCGGTGCATCAGTGGCACCTGGAATCTGAACCCACAAACCCCAGGCTGCTGAAACAGAACACATGAACTTAACCACTACACCACGGGGCTGGCCCCACAATTAATTCATTTTTAAGATCTGAATTTATAAAACTACACAATGTTGAATGAGTGAAATGTAGTAGTCATAAACTCTGAACAGGTAAACTGCAGGTTATCTGTTTTTTCTTTTTCCTTCCTTTCTTCTTTTCTCTCTTTCTTTGTCTCCTCTTCCTCCTCCTCCTCTTCCACCTCCTTCTTCTGTTCTCATTCTTATTCTTATTCTTCTATAGGTATTGTGGTATTTTTTAAATGTCCATAAATTCTTTGACATTCTTCCCTAAAAAAGTAGAGAGCCTAATTTCCCAGTGGGCTGGACTGCTGACTCTCTTCTAATGAATAAAATGTGGGGGATGTTGTGCTATCATTATTATGTTGTCATATCTAATGAAACCTTCTCTATTCCATTGTTTTTTATTCTTAGCAGCCTTTGGTATATAGTCTATCACTCCCTCCTTGAAACATCTCCTCCATTGCCATTTGTTCCAGTAAAGTCTTGGATTTCTTCCTACATAACCAGCCTTTTCTTGTCAGCTATCTTTGCTTGTTTCTCCTCTTCTCATTGTAAGATCTGGAGTACCCCAGTGTCTGTCTTTGAATGTTATCTTTTCTCTTTCCAGACTCTTTGCCCATGAGATCTCTTTTAGTCTAATGAGCTTTTTCACCAAGGCCCTGCATAGTCTGGCTCCCACCTCTTCGTGGAACAGTCTTTCTGCTCATTCACTATATCTCGGGCAAACCAGTCTCCTTTCTGCTCCCCAAACAGACCAAACTCTTTAGTGCCCCCAAGGCTTTGCATGTACTGTTCCAGATGTCTTTCTCCAGACCCCTGCATGGCTTGTTCTCATTCTGTATCTTAGAAAAGGCCTTCCTGACCACCTCCTATTACTCACCTTCTTATTCCTTTTATATAATCTGATTGTGCTGTGTTATGCTATTTGTTCACTCATGTTACACACAAACACTTGTGAGTACCTACTACATGGCAGGCAATATTCTAAGACCTTGCATCAGTGAAGAAAACAGTCAATGATCTGAGCACCTGTATAGATTTTACATTCTAGTTTCGATAGATAAACAGTAAACAAAAGCATAATAAATGCATAAATTATATATTATGTTAAAGGTGAGAAGTGCTATGGGGGAAAAAAAAGGAAGAGAAAGTAGAAGAGCAGAGCCTGGAGCTAGTTGGGGGTCAAGGAGGGGGACAGAGTCACAGTAGGAAATGTGATATCAGGGTAGCCCTCTTTGATATGGTGAGAGTTGAGCAAATTCTTGAAGGCAGTGAGAAATTATCATACGCCTACAAGGGGGAAGACTGTTCCAGACAGAGGGTACCAACAGTACAGAGACTTTAATGTGGGATCACACCTGGCTCTTGAGGAACCTGCAAGAAGGCTTGTGCTTACAAAACACAGAACAGGAAGAGGGGACACAGAGAGACCATAAGTGAGAAGCTGTAGGTTATTTAATTTAATTTATTTATTTATTATATTTTGTGTGTGTGAGGAAGACTAGCCCTGAGCTAACATCTGTGCCCATCTTCCTCTACTTTATATGGGATGCCGCCTTGGCATGGCTGACAAGCGATGGGTCTGTCCACGCCCAGGATCCGAACCTGCGAACCTTGGGCTGCTGAAGCAGAGCATGTGAGCTTAACCACTAAGCCACTGGGCTGGCCCCTGTAGGTTATGTTAAAGACAAGATTTTTTTTTATTCCCTTATCTACCTTTTTTGTTATGGAAGTCTACTTACTGATAAAACTCAACAATTCCACCAGCACATTTCTAGGCTCCTTTCATTATTTTTGTCTGGTACTCAGTAAGACTGTTAATCCACACATCCAGGGTTGTTTGTTTGCTTGTTTTTTTAATCTCATGAAAAATTTCTTTAATCTGGAATTTAATTTTTGTTTCTCTTATATTTGTCCAGATTTATTTATTAGGAACTCCAACTATCTGTCTCTGTAAACTATTGTGTTCCCTGTTGTTGTTTTTGTCTTTTGTCCTTCTTCCTTGGCATTCTAAAAAATTCTTAAATTTACCTTCCACATCAGGATTTAGTTTCCTGAAGTGTCAGTTCTGCTTTTTCTTGCTTTGAATACAGATCTCATATTGTGACAATACGGTATTAGTCAGTTTCATTCTTTCTTTCCCACAGCCAGAATTCTTTTCATATTAATTTGCTATATTAAAATAATCTCCTTTCATCTCTTTCTTCCCCCCAAAGGCATATTTTGATTAAGAAAGCAGCATACCTTTCTAAGACTATTTTCTTAAAAAATATTCCCATTTTGGCTTATTAAGTGATAGTCTATTTTAATTTTATGTTACATAATCATTTCCTGTACACATTTGTTTCTTTTTGTCTATCCTTGAACAAAGAACATTCTATCCATGTTTGATATTTAACAAAACTCCACTTGAATGGACCCCCTTGCTACTCTTCAATGACAAAATAAATGTGAGACATCTCTCCTATCTTCACTGCCAGGGTTGGTAAACTTGAGTGTCCATTACCAGGTCAGTGATCTGCAACTGAATGAGGGAGGAAACTCAGCTAGTCCAAGCAAGACTTCACATCTGCAGTTCCTGCTCTGGACTTGACAAAGTTGTGGTGGTACCACTAACCATTTATCTCCTTTGGTTTTCTCTTTGGTCCAGCCTCTGCTCCAGGTACATGGCATTGTACTTTATTTCCTGATGCATTCTATTCACCATATCTGGAAAAAGTCCCACCAGAATGAGTAGAACCCCCTGAGTTTCTCACCTGTGTGACTGATATCTTGTGACTCTCCTGGCCCAATGGTGGACCTGCAATGGTAGAAAACTTCACCAGTGAAGTGTACTTAGAGGCTCTCTGTTGACACCAGCCCTCCAAGTTTGGGCTGTCTCCTCAAAGAGCACCTTGCTGCTTTCTCAGAAGGAGACATTGCTATTAATCTTTGAAGTTATCTATTCCTCTGGTCTCATACAGTGGACTCCCTTAGCCTGCAATGATTAAGTAAAGGTAGACAAGAAAGAGGCTTTTCTCTCAAATGTGTACATACAAAGCAAATGAGGAGCTAGTTCTGCACCTGCTTTTCTCTCCCATGAGGCTCAAAATCTCCTGCCAGAAGAAGAACATAGATTGCTTCCTTGAACTTTGACCTTTTCCAAACCAATTGAGTCATGCCCAGAAAACCATTTACTCTCTTCATTCATTATGTCCTAAGCATCTAGAAAAATCCCAAACACAAACTTGTAATGTGGATGAAAAACTTTACCTTGCCATTGGGAAGTGAGTTATAACCCAATATTTGCATTCAATCCAGTCATCCTCTGAATCATTAAATCTGATTCAAGTTCAAAAGAAATGGTGTCACTCACACCATTCTGTGGCTATTTTAGCTTCCACATGTTGTCTTGAGATAAAAGGTAGGTCAATAAATTCAAGCAGAATCTGTGTTGAGATTTCAGACTATAGTCCCCATAGACATGGCCTTAGTGATTTTGTCTCCAGAGAATGTTTACTCTTTTTTTTGGCTTGGATAATTAATTAATTATGTTTTTATTTGTTAAACCTGACGTTACAATTTGTAAATTTAAGGTGTGCGGCATGTTACTTTACACTTATATATTGTAATATGATTGCCATTGAAACAATATTTATCACATTACCTCAGTACAGTATCAGTGTTATTGACTGTATTCATTACACTGCACATGAGATCTCTATGGCTTATTTATTACTTGTTACAAGTTCGTACCCTTAAATACCATCTTATCCACCTGTCCCCATCCCCTGGTAACCACCATTTTACTCTGTGTTTTTACAGGTTGAACTTTTTTTTTTAGATTCTGCATATAAGTGATATCACACAATACTTATCTTTCTCTGCCTGTTATTTTGCTTAAGATGAGCAAATAACATGCATATTGAGCATAAGGTGCTCAAGGTCCATCCATGTTGTTGCAAATGGCAAGATATCTTTCTTTCTCATGGTTGAATAATGTTCCATTGTGTATACACACTACATCTTTTTTATCTATTAATCCATTGATGGGTTGTTTCCTTACCATGGCATTGTGAATAATGCTGTGATAAACATGGTTGTGCACATATCTCATTGAACTCCGGTTTTCATTTCCTTTGGGTATAAACCCAGAAGTGGAATTGCTGGATTGTATGGTAGATCTATTTTTAATTTCTTGAGGAACCTCCATATTGTTTTCTATAGCATTTGGACTAATTCACATGGCCACCAATAGTGTATAAGGGTTCTGTTTTCACTACATCCTCACCAGCACCTGTCTCTTGTCAGTGTTTACTCTTTAAGTTTAACAGAAAGAAAGGTCAGCAAGAACTTTATCCTGAAAATGTAATTGCCATTAATAGCAAGAAGAAACTCATGCCTTACTATATGTTAAATTTGACTTAAATGAACTTGGGGGAATTGGAAATCTAATGAAGCCAATACATTAAGGAACTGGACTAATACAGGACTCCAGTGGCTCTGTAATTACTAAGCCTATTTTAAACAATAATAAATTAATTACATTTTGCATTTGTCTGAACTCTTACTATTTGACAATTGATACAGTTGAGACAAGAAGCAAACCATTTAGTCCACCTCTAGTTGCATTATATTTTTGTTCTTAATGACAGTTTTGTCAGCAGTTGCAGCTTTATGAAGAAAATGCATCTTGTTTCGTTTTAACTGTGTGCATACAGTTTGTATAGAACGATTATTGTTGATGTCGATTACAGCATTGATGCTTGTGCATCATTAATGTCATACCCTTTCCTTTGTCACCACCACATTTAACTATAACACTGAATGACAAACACGCCTCTTCTCGTCTTCCTATTATACTGCATGCCATTAAAAGTAAAAAGAAATGCTATATTTATCTTGATATATATTAAAAAATAATGAAGAGGATAATTATCAAGGCTGCATTGCAATTTCACGGCACGACTGTCAGTTATAAACTGCTAGATCTGCACTCTTTTAGTTCATAGTGTCAGAAAAAAATCTTGTGATTGAAGTACAGTCATTTAATTATTTTCTCCCTATTATTACTTTCAGTGCGATACTTGTGATATGGGCTCAGTGATGAGAAGTTCAAGTTTGGAAAGGTAGAAGAGGATTAGAGCTGGTCAGTTCATTTTCATTTTATTTGGATATTTAATCTTCTGGCACTGAAAGCCAAGAGTAAAGAAATGCTACAGATTTCAAAATATACAACTTATAGTAAGTTAGGTGTTAACCAATGGCAAGATTGACAAACAGTTTTGTGTTTGCTGGTTCTTAACTACAAAAGCTGTTTGGTTTAATGACATTCACTTCGATATCATGTGATAAATGCTGAGTAATCATGGAACCATGAGAATGCTATTTCACCATTTTTTAGACAGAATTTTTCACTACCAGGGCTCTTACTACACATGAAACACAAAATTGTCTTTCCTTTTTTCTCTAATATATCAAAATAAGCACATACTGAGAGAGTTGACTTTTGGAAATATTAATCATAAGTGAATATGCTAGCAGATTTATGAAGCACCTGGATAATGGTTTAAAATAATTGTCAAACAGGGGCCGGCCCTGTGGCATAGTGGTTAAGTTCGTGCTCTCCCCTTTGGTGGCCCAGGATTTTCAGGCCTGGATCCCAGATGCAGACCTACACACTGCTCATCAAGACAAGCTGTGGAGGCATCCTACATACGAAGTAGCAGAAGATTGGCACAGATCTTAGCTCAGGGACAATCTTCCTCACCAAAAAAATAAATAAATAATTGCAAACATAAAGTACTCTGACCTCCATCATGATGAAGAGTCCTTCTAGTTGCAGTTTTCTAATTTTTGATGCAATAGGAATTGTGAATTTTGGTCATCAAATCTTGATCAGATAGTTAACTGGCAAGAATACAGATGTAAATGGGTGGACAGAAAGAAGTATAATCAAGAATCCATATAAAGAAGATCCAGAAAATAATTTAAGATAATCGAAATGTATGGGGAGTTGAGTAATACCATTTTCCTCTTCCCTTTCATTGTTTTGTTGTAACTAGCCAAGTCAGTTAAGCTCAATTTGCCTTCTATATGCCTATCCTATTTCTACAAATTATTATTAACATGATTTTTTAGCTTAATTTCCTGACAAGCTGTCACTGAGGTATTAGTATTTTATCTCTTAACTTAAGCATTAGATGAGAAGTCTTGAGAGCAGAGTCCACCTTTCTATCTCCATCAACCAGTACAAAATACTTTGTAAGTTAGCTGCCAAATAACAATTCCTTGTACAAAAGAAAAGAAAAAACACTGAAATTAACTGTTCACTAATAGTTTCTCTTTGTTTTAGCAAATAGTGCTATATTACAGCATGTTTGGCTGTTTTCCATTATTCAACTATCCCTATTGCTATAATTTCCTGTATATTTTGGCATTGTAGCCATTTCAGAATCATCATAAGAAGTTTTAAGTGTACCTTCTTTCTCACTAAAGGCGTCATGTTCTCATTGTTATTATCTGTTTTAAAACTCTTAACTAAATCAGTTTTTTGAAAAAATCACTTTAAATCTTTCCAAACCTCAGCTAAAGCTGAAAATTGACCAAACAATTCTACAACAATGTTTCATGGCAGATTGGTTTAAATGTTGTGATATTTTTGTCACTAGGTCATATCATTCTTATCATTCTTTTGAGTTTTCGTTTGATATTGCATGCCCTCTGAAAGGGAATGAAATATTTGGAATATATATAATCTTCAATAGCATAGCTGGTCAGGGTGGCCAATGAACATGCTCTAATTTTCAACAGTCAACGGAAAAGAAGTGCAGAGGACAAGAGAAGAGGACACCAAAGTTTTAATGTTTCCCTCTTTACTTTTCTGCTTTACATGTGATGGCGTATTAGGTTATCAATGGGTAAATTCAAGATAATAAGAGTCCACAGATAGGAGAGGAAAAAAGGGAAGAAATATCTAAGTCCTATATTGCAAAAAGCTTTAACAGAATAATGGAGGACTCAGCAGTACAATTTGACATTCCGAGTTAACTGATGAATGGAAATTATGGGAAACTACACATGACTCAAGAGTTTCCAAGAAAAAGTTGCTAATACAGAGAGCGTCTGGCATTACTGGTTGTGATATTGGCTCTGGCTTTTTGAAAATCTAAGTTTGGAAGAGAGGCAACTTTACCTCACACTCTATATCCTATCTATAATCATGAGCAACTGACGATTAGCATTTTCCTACTTATAAAATTAGGTATTATGTCTGTGGTACCTGAAGGCAAATAGCTTGAGAATTATTCAACCATTGATGCTGAACAGTCCTTCTCAGTATTTTAAAGCATCAAATAATTTATTTTCCCTTGAACTTGCTCATTTTAAAACTTAAAATTCTCCAACATCAAATAGGATGATCATCAATGATGTTTTTGCCTAATGTCCCACTCCATATGACATTTTTTCCTGAATAGACCTATGTGGGTATAATATTGAATAGTGTACTTGAGTTTTCAGAAGCAGAGTTAGCTCCTCTTTAATACAAAGATATAAAATCATATCATATTCATTTAAAAATTTAAAAGATCTACTTCTGGGGAACTTTCCCAGGGAACTGGGAAAATAGTTACTTTGCTAATGAAGGACAGGAGGCAGCACAATGCAGTGGTTCATAAGTGGGCCCTCAGCTATAAGGGGCATGGGTTTGAATTCTGGCTTTGCCCTCTACTGTTGTGTAAGTGCATGCAATTTTCCTTAATGTCTCTGTGCCTCAGTACCTCCATCTGTAAAGCAGAGAAAAAAAATAGTATCTACTTTGTAGGGATATCGTGAATATTAAATTGAGGAGCTATAAATATTTTAAAGATAAATGCAGAAATAGAAAACACAGAATTAGAAAACACAGAAACAAAATATTAAAACAGAAAAAATATCTAAACTGAAAACACAGAAAATAAATTCCATATAAGCTTAGATACAAAAGTTCATTAAAGTGTAGTTTGAAAATATTTATAAGCTAAATGCATTTGCAAACCTGGATTAAATGAATGAATTTTGAAATTTAGGAATTTTTTAATATAAAATTATGTCAGAAAATATAAAATCTTAAACAAATCAATAACCAAAGAACTAAAGAAATATATGAAAGACTACCACTGTCCATCCTCCAAAAAAGGTCAAATCCACTCAATTTCTCAAATTATTTTGTTTTCATATCTTCAAGGAAAATATGTGTTGTTATTTAAACTGACTTAATCATAGCCCAAGGAGGAACACATAAATTATCTTTAGGAAACCAGAACAACTCTGAATGACATTATGGTAACATATACAAAGGAAAAGAAAAACCATTATTATTTCTGAATATTAGTGCAAAATAATAAATCTTGAAAAATAAAGTTTAGAAGTGAAATATAAGAATAAATGAAAAACATATGAATAAATAGAATTCATGCCAAGTATTATGGAAGGAAATGTGTTAATATAATTCAAGATATTAATAGATCCAAAGAGAAAATTGTGATTACCTTCATAGACACTGAAATAACACTTCACAAATATTACCATCCATTTTTTTTTAGTTAAAAAGTCTCTTAGTAACATGTAAAAAGATTTAGAAATATTTCTGTTTACATATATACATATAAACATATATATCCTAATGTTAGCATCGTGGTTAATGGTTAACCGTTAGCAGCATAATAATAAATTGAAGAACTAGAAAAAATTACACACTATTACCCATGTCATTGAATATTGCTCTAGAAATGCTAGTCAACACAATTAAATAAGAGGACAAAATAAAGTTATATTTACTTTAACAGTATGTTTGAGGAAACAGACAAATCAAAGGACAAAATAGAGAGTTAAGAAATAGATTAAATTCCATTGGAATTTTGAAAATGTTAAAGGTGATATTTAAAATCAATAGAGAAAATATAGAATATTTATTATTGGGACAACTGTATGGCCTTTTGGAAGAAAACAAAGAAAAAGCTTTACTTACTTCTTTCACCAAAATATATCCTGGCTGTATCAAATGTTATGAGTAAGGGAGATAATAGCATAAGTGGGGTTGAGTATTTTTATATCCTTGAGTGTAAATTCTATTTTTAACCATGCCCCCCAAATCATAAAACATAAAGAGCTGTCAAGTTTGACCATATAAAATTCAAAACATCTGAATAAAAAAAGAGAAAGATTTAATATTTAAATGTAGTCTACAAACAGAAAAATATGAAAATTATTTTTCAATAATACAGGTAAAAGTTCACAGCAATAGAAAAATGGTCAAGTTTTAAACATAACAATTTACATAAGGAGAAATACAAATAAATGCATATGAAAACATCTTCTAGCTTACTAATAACCAAATACATGAAAATTAGAACAACATTGAAATGTCTTTTTTTTTCCTCACATAGGCAAAGAGTAAAATGTTTCTTAATTCTTAGGAAGAGGAAGAGGCATTCTCATCCACTACTCATGGGAATGTTAATTTGTACACTCTCTCTGAAAGGCAGTGTGTCAATGTGTATCAGAACATAAATTGTGCATTTGCTTTGAGTTAGCAATCTTACTTCTAGAAATTTACCCACGAGAGATCATCACAGAAGCACCAACTTCTGCGTTCACATGGATATTCAACAGCATTGTCTACAACCTGGAAATTGGAAATAGTGTATATATATTGAATATCATAAATGTATAGTAGTTTATGTGAATTTGTTTATAAATATCTAGATATCTAGCACAAAATATGTTGAAGAATTCTGTCAAAATATCATCGTTAATCTGAGTGTTATGATTCAAGGTTATTGTTTCCTTTATTATTTATAATTTTATATTTTAAAATTTATTTTCCCTTTGTTTTATTTTAGATGACTCTGCACTAAGAAGGTGCTGTCACATTAACTTAAAAACACAAAAATATTTTCTATCTGTACATTAAATGTCCAAGAAATGCTTTTTTTTTAAATTAAAAGTTTTTTTTTAAATTAACACATTTTGGTCAAAACCTTTGAGTTGGCAGCACTATGGAAATAAAATCTTAGTCCAATGCCTCATCCAAAAGGTCATAACTAGCTTTCATTTAGAACATGATCAATAATTTTGCTCAATAACTATTTAGTTGTTCTAAAATACAATACTATCACTCATTAAAATCGTTATAATTAAATAATACACCAGTCTCTATATCCCTGGTATCTTTGTGGAAAAGAAAAGATTTTTCAGTCATCATTAAAAGTAAAATGGGTGAACGTGGTCAAAAAGTACAAACTTCCAGTTATAAGATAAATAAGACCAGGGATGTAATGAACAGCATGATGACTATAGTTAACAACACTGAATTGTGTATTTGAAAGTTGCTAAGAGTGTAGGTCTTAAAAAGTCTCATCACAAGAAATGAAAATTTTTTGGTAACTAGGTGTGGTGATGAATGTTAACTAAATTTACTGTTAATTTGACTGGTAGTCATTTTGCAATATATACATGTATAAAATTGTTATGTTGTACACCTAAAACTAATACAATGTTATATGTCAGTTATATCTCAATAAATAAATAAATAACTTTTAAAAATAAAATAAAATGGAGTGATTTTATTCCATATTCAGAGCTAGTGACAGTATAATTTAAAGCTAATTATCTAAGTATATTGAAAATTAATAATTTCCTCAGTGTTTTCATTTAGGGAAAGATACAAAGTAAAACAAAGTAGGACCTAAGAAGAGTGGCTGTCACTATCCTTCCTGCTCAAATTTCAGGAGAACTTTCTACAAGGTCAGTTGTGTATTTCTTATTCAAATCTTATTTCTGTGTACTAAATTCAAGAAGAGAAATTGCTGCAAACTTCCAAGAAGATGTTCTTTTAAATTATGAATAGTTTGTACAATGTGAGAATTTTAAAACATTCAGTGAAAGCTTTGATACTTGTCCATAAAGCCATTTTCTTTCTTCTGAAATCTTACTGTGAAGGTACTTCTCTGTGCAGACAGAAGAGAGCATTTACACCCTATTCCCAGCATGTGGAGAATAAGGCATTTCTAATTTCTTTCTAGCATGAAATCAGACCACTGGGTGCAATGATCAGATCCACAACATGTACCTTTTCTAAAGGACACGCCCATCATAACGTCCTATCTTGGTAATTATATTTGCACATGAATGTGCATTGGGAATATAAACAGAGCATATATTTACCAAACTCTTTGCTTTAGTTTGTTTTAATTCAAACCATCTGCCTTTTCTTTTTCATTTTAGCCCATGGATTTTGGACAGAATATTTTCAAGGGTTTGTTATCTTAAGTTTCAATTCTAGGAGATTCTCGCCTCTTCTCCTCCTTCTCTTTTCAGTATCTAGTCTAGTGAAAAAACTACTGTGATCCCCCATTTTCTCTACCTTTATAATGGGGGAAACACCACCAGCATGACTCACTGGGGTGTGGTGACAGCTATATTTTCTTAATTAGTCGAAATGTGCAATGTGCTAATTACTTGATTCACAAGGAAAAAAATCATTAAATAAAAATCACATTTGACTGGTTTTAGCATATTAGGGCATATATTTTTATTTAAATGCAGAGAGCATCTGAATGTTAAATAAGCCACAAAATATGTTCATGGTGAAACTAATTAACACTACAACCATGAGCACAATTCCCTTATGGGTTAATTTCTCAATGAAACTCAAAGATACTTTTTGACCTACTATAATGCTCCTTCTGCCAAGGTTAAGAGAAAGATATCACCATAATTGGAGCATATGAGTCTGTATTAACCTGATTTAGGTTGGAGAATCATAGATTTGCACAAGGAAGGAATTCATAATAATTAGGGTGTAAAACATGCAAGCATAGGGGCTTAAACACAGCATGAATTAATTATTCAGTGTTGTTCAGTCCATTTGGACTTATAAATTACAAAAGGTCATAGAGAGAAGATTGTAACTCTTATTCCCTTTCTAGTCTAACAGGCTAAGACTTCTTCAACCTCAGTCCTTGAAGAGCATGGACAGGCGTGTTTAAAATTATGAAATGATAATATACAAAGAGAAAAGATAGGTAGGTACTTAAAACATGTGGGATCAAAGAAAAATTATGTACCCTTTGTTAGACAATTCTAGGAATCGAGAATGCTTAAATTTCACATATCACTCAAATAGTTTTCACTTCCATTTTTGTAACCTATATTATAAGTGAATATTGCTTTGCCTAATTTTATTTCATTGATAAAGTTGGTGTTATCCTTATTTGGTGACATAGGTTTCAGTAAATGGATGATTTCATGATTTGTATGTGTAATTCTTAGTGGGAAAAAACCCACAAGCTAATAAAAACAAAACCAAAATAAACTTGGAGACTGTGGTAGGCTGAAGAATGGCCCCCCAAAAACGTCCACATCCTAATCATGCGACTTGTGAATGTGTTACCTTATATGGTGAAAGGAACTTTGCAGATGTGATTAAGTTAAGGATCTTAAGATGGGGAGATTATCTTCATTCCAAGTGGTCCAATTACACTGGGCCTTCAAGAGAGAGTCAAGAGGATCAGGTCAGAGGTAAGGTCATGCGATGATGGAAGCAGAGGTAGAAAAGGTGATGCGATGTGGGGCAAGGATCCAAGGAATGTGGGCAGCCTCTACAAGCTGGAAATGAAGGAACTGATTGTTGCCTAGAGTCTCCAGAAGAAACAGCCCTGCCAACACCTTCAGTTTTAGCCCAGTGAGACCGATTTTGGCTTCTGATCTACGGAAGTGTATGGTAATAAATTTGTGTTGATGTAAACCATTAAGTCAGTGGTAATTTGTTGCAGCAGCAATAGAAAACTAATACAAAGACTATAAGAAGCCAACAAGACACAATGCATCCCCAAATACCTGACTGTATTAGTGTAGAATGAATGACACCATCCCCCAAAGTAAAGTAATCAAACTGAATATTAGTGCTAGGAAAAGATTTGGTGTAGTTCTCAAGAGTCCATGTCTTTGTTATTAGGGAAATATCTAAACTGAACCTAAAATATTTTTTTCCTATAGTTAACATTAATTCAGTTCAAATCAACAGAAGAGACAAAAGACCTTTTTTGGGCAACGTGTAGTCTATTGAATCACTGTAGAGGATAAAATCATAAAAGAACACCTTTTTCTGCCTTTAGGCAGCTTTCAGTTTAGAAGAGATACATACAAAATCCATGTTGAATAGGAAATGACAGGTGATATTTGTATTTAAATAAAGTGCTGGGAGCTTGCAGATTGGAGGACCTGATTTACTAAGAAAGGACTTGGCATGATGGTTGCGTTGCACGATGTGGTGATGCAGTAAGGAAGGAGCAGGTAAAAAGTGTAAAGATGGTGAAAATCACATTAGAGATGGCTGGAGAGTGTGTGAGGAGTGGGGAAGTGTCGACAGTGTAGAAATATTACTGTTTCAATTAGTTTTGTTAAGCCTTTATGAAATTCTTTACTCTGGAGCTTTATTCAGTTTACAAACATGCTTGAACCTCTCCTAATCTAGAAGCCCCCCACCCTTTCCTCCCTCAACAAATCAGTGATGATCTTGTATTTCCATTCCAACCACAGGCAGCCCTTTAGAGAGACTAGTCAATGGATGGTGCTACCAATTTCTTATTTTTCACTTTCTCTGAAACTCAGTGCAAATCTGGTTTTAGCTTCCATCATCTGAAACTGCCCTAGCCAAAGATCATTCCACATTTAATGAACACTTTCACGCCGTCAGTGTTGGAGTTAACCAAGAGTTAAACTCGACTACTCTTTCTCCTCCTCAGCTCCTCTGGCCCTTCGAGGTCTCTTCCTACTGTCTCGGTTTCCTTTGTCTTAATGTTCTGTCCTTGACCCACCGCTTATTCCACTTACCTTGCATGATCTCAAAACCCCCGTGTGGCAGATACTGTTGGTGCATTGCCCGTACTCCCTTAGTTTCTTCTTACAGATTCTGCGCACTCATTCCTTGGCTCCTCTGTGCTTTGCTCCTAATGGTCATCATTTGCACTCTTCTTCAAAGGACTTCTCCAAGGCTGTTGGAAGCACTTTGGCCACTTATGCAGAGATCCCAAAGCACCTGATAGTATATGTACCCTGAGGGCAGCCCGTAGCTAAGACTGACTGACATGGAAGTCAGACAATCTGGCTCCCTTGTCTGTAAGCGAGACAAATGCTGAACTATCATTTAAGCTCCAAAGCTCGCCATGGTTCAGGGGTCAGTACTTCCCCTACAATTGCACCCCATTTGGTGTCTTCCCCTTCCCTGTCCTGCTTCTCTATCTCCCATACGGATTTTCCCTAGGAGCACTTTCTCAGTAAATCACTTGCTCATGAACCCTTATCTATGTCTGAGAAGCATTCCACATACTCTTGTTGTAGTACATGCTATATCATACTAACCCCAATAAGTATCGTTAGTCCTAACCTCTTCACTGAAGAAACCTCAGATTGGAGGGGTCCAAACATCTAGGAGATAGCTCCACTTGCTTGTCCAAAGCTGACAACTCAAACTCAGCAAAACAGAAACCATATTCCTATCACTTTCCTCCTTATCTCCAATATTGTTCTTCCTCCTGTATTCATTATTTATCCTGACTATCAGGGAACAAGAGAGTATAAATTAGCAGTAAATATTTTTAAAAAGGGAATTCAATAACAGGAACATAACATGAGGCATGGTTGAGGCTTATCCAAAAAAAAAAAACACAAAAGTACATACCAAAGAGTTCTATATATTGCCAGAAATGTGGCTCTAGGCCTATGGCAGCCAGCAGTTAAACAATTCAATACCCATAAGTTAAAAATTGATCAACTTCTTAAAGGAAGTCCAATTATTTTTAAACTAATAAGAAATTTCCTGGATGTTCTCATTAAAAGAACACTATATACCAGTAATAAATATTACCATCCACAATATTCTTGCCAGAAACATTGAAATGAACTTCAAAAGGCTGGTGCTGTTATTTATCATGTCAAAATTAAATTTAGTAAAAAGGGATTTATACAGGACAGGGTTAAAGGAAATTTATTCGATTATTGAGGACTTACAATGCATTGAGTACTGTTCCAGGTGCTTGGGATATACCAGTAAACAAACAGACTGAAAAAAATCTGTGACATTATGGAGGTTGTATCTTAATGGGGGAGACACACAATAAACAATAATCACAAGAAATAAATAAGTAGTGTGGTGTCATGTAAGGAGAAGAGTACTACATAAGAAGATAAGAGCAGGGTAAAGGAATCAAGAGTGTGTACATTTGGGGTCAGGCTGCAACATTAGATATGATAGTGAAGTAGGCCTCATTGAGAAGAAGATATTAGGGAAAATTGGAATGTGGTCAAGAATTAGTCATGTGGGTATTTGGGGAAAGATCATTCCAGGCAGAGAGAATAACCAGAACAGAGGCTATTTCTGGAATGTTTGAGAAGATCCAGGAGGCCTGTGTGGCTGAATCAGGACAGGTATGGAGGAGGGTTTTGGAGTTGAGGTGAGAGAGGTAATGGGGACAGATCAGGTAGGCTCTTGCAGACCATTGCAAGTACACTCGCTTTTACTCTTAGTGAAGTGCAGGGCTATTGCAGGGTTTTGAGCTGAGTTGTGGCATGGTATGACACATCTAAAAGGATCCCTCTCACTGTTGTGTTGAAACTAGAAGATGGGAGAGTAAGTAAAAGAAGCAGTGAGACCAGTTAAGAGGCAGCTGCAGTAACACAGAGGAGAGATGATGGTGGCTCAAACAACATGGCAGTAGTGGAGGTGCTGAGAAGTGGTTGGATTTTGGTTGTATTTTGAAGGTAAAATCAACAGAACATCCTCAGAGATTAGATGTAGAATGAGAAAGAAAGAGAGGAACAAATAGAAATATGGGAAAGGTGGAATACGTTGAGGCAGATTGAATTTGAAATGTCTACATAGAGATGTCAAGAAAGCAGATGAATATGAGTCTGGAGGATCAGTAAGAGAAGAGAAATGACCAAGGATTGAGACTTGAGGTCTAGAGGTGTAGACCAGCAAAAGAGATTAACAGGAAGCAACCAGAGATGTAGGAAAAAAACCAGAAGGGTGTCATATCTGAGAAGACAGGTGAAGAAATGTACAAGAGGAGAGAGTGATCAACTGAGTCAAAAGTTGCTTATAGGTCAAGTAAGATGAGGCTTAAACATTTACCCCTGGATTAAGCAACATGGAGTTTACTGATGACTTGGAGAGATCATTTTTGGTAAAGTGGTGGAGGTGAAAAACCTGACTGGAGTAGTTTTGAGAGAGGATGAGAAGAGAAGAAACAGAGAACACTATATCCTTCATGTGTGGAGAGTCATAACAGAATATTTCAATTCCTCCCTCCTGTCCTTTGTGATATATTCTATAATTAATTTCAATAATATAACATCATATGCTATAATCATTCATGTTACTGCTATTATTACTTTAAAAAGTTATCTTTTAGATCAACTAAAAATAAGAAATATAAAATATTTTATTTTACTTTTATTTATTCCACTCCCTTTCTTTATGTAGATACAAGTTTCTGACCCATATCATTTTTCTTCTGCCTGAAGAACTTATTTTAACATCTCTTGCAAGGAAGGACTGCTGGCGATTCATTCCTTAAGATTTTATTTGCTTGAGGAAGGCTTTATTTCTCCCCTTTTGAAGGACAATTTCACTGGGTATAGAACTCTATGTTGGTTTTTTGTTTCTTTCAACACTTTATATACTTCACTCCATTCTCTTCTTGTTTACATTCTATCTGATGAGAAGTCCTTGTTCCTCTATAAGTGAGGGTTTTTTTTTTCTAGCTTCTTTCAAGAATTTTCTTTGGTTTTGGTTTTCTGCAATTTGAATACAATAAGCCAAAATGTGGCTTTGATTAGTTTGTTTTAGTATTTATCCTGCTTGGTGTTCTCTGAGAGTCTTGGATCTGTGGTTTGCTGTCTGTCATTGATTTTGGAAAGTTTTTGGCTGTTATTACTACAAATATTTCTTCTCCTTTGTTCTCTCTTTTCTCTGTGGCATTGCAATTGCATATATGTTACACCTTTTGAAATTTTCCCACAGTTCTTAGATGTCTGGTCAGTTATTTTTGGTTTTGTTTTCATTGTTTTTTTTTCTCTCTGCATTTTAGTTAATAAAGTTTTTATTGACTTATCTTCAAGCTCACTGATTCTTTCCTTGTCTGCATCAAGTATACTGATGTGCCTATTGAAGACATTCTTCATTTACATTATGGTGTTTTTTATTTCTAGCATTTCATTCTGATTTTCTTTTAGCATTTCCATCTCTGCTTGCATTCTCATATGTGCTTGCATGTTGTTACTTTTTCCATTAGATCCTTCAACATTTTAATAAAAGTCATTTTAAATTCCAGATCTGATAATTCCAACATACATGCCATACCTGAGTCTGGTTCTGATGATTGTTTTGTCTCTTGAGTCTGTGTTTTTTCTTGCCTTCTGGCATGCTTTGTAAATTTTTTTGTTGAAAGCAGGACATATTTTATCCAGTAATGGGAATTGAGGTAAATGGGCCTTTAGTGTAAGGATTTGTGTTAGTCTGGCCATAAGTTGGTCTTTGTTTCATATTTGCTGTGGAGACTTTAAATTTTTCTAGTGACTTTGCGTTTTATCTCCCCTCTTTACTCCCCTGCTATCAGCACTCCTCCTCAGTGCAGCCTGTGTATTGTAGAACATTCAGCTGTGATCCACTTCTCACCCATTCCAAGTCTGAGGGGGCTGCCTGTGTCTCCCACACTCCTGAGATCCTGTGCTTGTTTCATTACGGTGTCAGGCTGCATGACGGCCTCCCACATGACTGTGACTATCTTGGGGTTTGGATGAATAAAGACCCTACAACATTCATCTGTGTGTGATGACAACAGTTGACACAGTCTATGCTCTCAATATATGTTAATATGTAATAAGAACTGATATGGTTCATTTTTTGTTTTTATTTTGTTTTAAATTTTGGAGTTTAGAGAGCTCAACAGGTTTTGGAAAGTGCCTGTAGTACATAAAGGAAAATCCCTCCCATTATTGCATGGGGAAAAATAAAGGTAAATAACCAACCAACACTCACTTGGCAGCACATGTTGTTTAACAATTATAAAGTCACTTTCAGTTTTAGGAAAGAAAGAAATACATGTGTGCAGTTTTTATAGAAACTAAAATCTTAGATATGTTACTAGTAGATAAAAATCTATAGGCACACGTTCTATCATGTTTTCAATTTTTTTCCCTAAATCTTAATGAGGCATTTTATTTTGAATAGTTTAATTCACTGGTATTACTTTTATGCTCATAGTTGAAAACAAATAGTCATTAATAATCTGGATTTTCCCTTAGAATACTATATCTTAATATTTTTCTTGGAATCAAATAATCCTACGAAACAATGGAGGATTGTATAGATAGGCCAGTAAAGTCCACGATGTATTCACTGAAAAATACTGTGGTTCCATGACTTGGAGAAAGAACTGCCATTGAGAGCCTTCTTTGAAAAAATTCACTAATGAGAAAACAGTAAGGTAAAATTTGTTCACAATGACTACAATCTAGGACAGGCCAGATGAAAATTATGTTTAATCTTCAAAATGAAAGGTCTAGACATCAGCTAGATAGGTTAGCAGTACAGGCCAAGACTCAGGTGTTGGAAATAAATTAAAATCCAAAGGAAAATCCTACAGATGTCAAAAATAGAGCAATTTTGAAAGAAACTATACCTTAATGAAAAAACGTGTACATGTTGTATAATAAATGTTAAGGCCAATTATATTGCAACAATTCACATCAATAGCTAGTCTGTTCTTTAATGAACAAGGGATATATTTTTTTCTTTATAGTTTATAAGATGCTAGAAGAGAATCAATACACTGGAATGCATTATACTATGTGCAAAATCAACTCGAACTTCAGGGGTTCTGATTTTGTAGTGAAACTGTGTCAGAGCTTGAGTTTCTTTTAAGAGTAGAAAATATATCTTTTTCTTATAAGAATGATTGAGAAAAGGGGAGGGGAGAATCTCTGACATGAAATGCCTTTGAAAACTGAACATTTTGATGTCACACACACAATTCACAACATATGTTGTTCTATTTTCCAATATTCCTTTTGAGGAAATGGAGAAGAATTTGGAAGATGATCTACAAAGATGTGCTCAAGAAGCCCATCTTACAAGCCTTCCTTTTCCTTTAGTGCCCTGGCACCAGTAGACCCTTTGGTAACTCTGGAGTTAGGGGGAGTTGTTGGAAGATCAGAAGGTGGAAAGACATATACGGGACTTTGCTTGTTCTACACGTACCTCGAATGCGCCCACTGAGTATGTACACCAAGGCAGACACCTAGTATCCAGGGTATCTCTGGGGCAGTAATTTGGGTATACCTAATCCGAAAGCATAGAGCTATGTCCCTTTTGTGCTACCAAGAAATTAATAAAAAGCAGCACACAAGCAGTTAGGTTTTTGGACTAATGGAGAACTTGCACAAAATTAGATGCACAATTAATGACTAACAGACAAGTTCAATGTTTGCATATTTGGTATAGAATCAGTATATTAACTTGTTTCAAGGATGATCTATGAAATGCATATGTATTTAATTTATTTTTAATTACGCAAAGAAAATATGGATATGTTCTTCATGTAATATTTAATCAATAAAGAGCCCACTTCGATTAACACCATAAATGCAGCCCCAGAGCAGAAGTAGACATTGTTACCACTTTTTACGCACACATAAGAATACATATGAAATACATCCCTTGTGCATTTTGTATGACTGACATCACTCAGTATGTATTATTTTACAACTTGCTTTTTTTTCTCTTCCCACATGGTTGAAAAATCTTTCCATGTCAGGGCACAGAGATACATCTTATGCTTTTTTTGCTTCACTGCTGGGTAGTATTGTATGCAATGGATCATCTGTAGTTCATTTAAATGTTCCCCTTCTGATGGATATTTAGATTTTTAGGTAATCTTTTTCTCTTTTTTCCTTTCTTCCCTCTTCTTCCTTCTCCTCCTTCTTTTTATCTCTAACCACAATGTCTCTCCTGATAGAACTGAGAGGAAAAGTTTCTGGTTTGAAGGATATACACATTTACATTTTCATAGATATTTCCTAATTACCCTCAAAAATCTACACTGAATTATATGTCCACCAGCAACATATAAGAATTCTAACTCCTACCCATATTATTAGGGTAATATGCAACTCTCCATATTATTAGGCACCCAATGGATAAAATATGTACCTCATTGTTGTCTACATTTACTCTGTCCTCATGAAGAGTAAAGCTGACTATATTTTCATATGTTTATTGGCCATTCATACTTCCTTGACACTGTATAAATATTAAATAAATGAATGATTAAATTACTTAATGAAGCAGTACATTTAAAGTGCTAGAGAAATGAAAGTTAATCACTGACATCCAGGAAAATGAAAATGTTTCCCTGGTATTGTGATTACAATTTTATTATGCCAAAAAGAAATTAAATAGCACTGTTTTATTTTTATTATGCACAGAGAGGTCCTGTATGATTCCTGGTTAACAACTGGACTACATTTAATATGAGTTTACAAGCCGGCTAAATATCAAAACTCAGCCCAATTATATTTGTTTCCTTTTGTGTGTGGCTTTCTAGATTTAGCACCTGTAATTCAGTGTATTACACCACTCCTTATCATATTTGGTTGCAAGTTAGGTTCCTGGGTGTGTGTGTCTGTTTGCATGCTACGTTTATTTTTAACCTTTCAAAGAACTGTGTGCGAGTTCACATTTGGAGACCTCCTTTAGCCCCCTCATTCCTCAATTTCCCCATCTCCTCTTCAGCCCAGTTTCCTCCTTTTCTCTTCTC
This sequence comes from Tapirus indicus, assembly GCA_031878705.1. Classification (NCBI taxonomy): domain Eukaryota; kingdom Metazoa; phylum Chordata; class Mammalia; order Perissodactyla; family Tapiridae; genus Tapirus; species Tapirus indicus. Next base: position 6,425,679 of record CM062920.1, on the reverse strand, counting down.
TTTGCTTTCAGAAATCATAACCTGCTTTCAGAGTCTTCAATTACACTGAGAACTTGAAGTATTACTTCTCCCAACAGTACTTTATTCTAACAATAATCAGAGTCTTAAGCTAAGTGACAGAAATTCCAAGTGACAGAATTGCTGAGATCAGCTAATTAGAGGGGAAGTTGGTATACCTCTGATCAGCAGGGACAGTCCTGAAGCTGATGTCTAAAGCATTCCGAGGCTGTGATCCAGTATTGAATTCATTGGATTTGGCCATTTAATTGCCATAGGCAGAGCTAACTTACTATGTAAGAGGTACGCCTGAAGTGCAACTTCTAAATTTAATCCTCATGGCATCCCTCTTCTCCTCTTTAAGAGATTAGGAAACTGAGGCTTAAGCACATACACGTAAAGGAAAATATGTATGAAATATGCATTTTTATAACTAACATAGAGCTAATTTTCAAAGCTAACCTTTGTAGGTGGTTCCGTGTAAGATTAAGACACTGCAGATGGTCAGGAGATCCAGGAAACTTTGTAAACACTCCCAAAGCTTAGAAGTGTCTCAACATTAAGTAGACGTACACAAATAACTGGAATACAGGCCATTTCCAAATTATGCAAGCTCTTTCACTTTAGGACATTTACTGAGTTACTTTGGCATTGCATAAAAAGGAACAAAAACATAGTATAAAAAGCAACAACAGACTAAATTGGGAGAATCTTGGTCTTGAAGGATCCAGCAGAGAAAAGGAGAGCACCAAAAAGCATGTGGCATATCTGATGTCAAGTTTCTTCATATAAGGACATTGCTATAAAATGTAAATATCTTCAAAGTATTAACCCTTGCACATCATGAAAATATGCACATTTTCAAAGGGGGTGAAGCATTTTCTAATCTGAACATCTTTAAAGGGGGGAAATCAATAAATGGCATGAAAAACTTCAAAGCAGGACCTCCTGTCACTGACAGAAGTTCCTCGGCAATGCAGCGGCTTTGAAGGAGGACTCCCAGTGCTGGGAAACCTTTGAAGTGACTGAAAACAGACATTTATAATTACGGAAAGGTGCAGTGTCCAGCAGGGAGAGTACAAAGACGCGTCTGAGGTAGGTACAGACGGAGACTGGGAGGTGGCAGGGACACTGACCTTGCACCTCCCAACCTAAAAGCCTTTCAGGTCAACTCAATAATCGTATGTAAAACGGCAAGTGTGGAGTGAGAACAGCGGCGCAGAGGCAAGAAACCAAATTATTTTAGATCTCACATTTCAAAAAAGAAAAGCCCCTCAGCACCCCCAAAGCAGATCTTAATACATACCGCCTGTGCTGGGTTCCTGCGTCGCTGCCTGATCTGTTCAGCTGTTATCAACACTCCGCGTCCTGCAAACAAGTGTTCCGTGAGTGTGCAAAAGTCGCAGAATCAACTTCTTGAGGTCCCTTAGTCCCCAAATTTATGATCCTGAAATCTTTGTGCAGATATTTATTAAATAAACCAGACTATATTCTAAAAGGTGAAAAATGATTAAAATCTACGATTTAACTATTGTTTAACTTGAGGCCAAACTCTTCTGAGCTGATGATTTGGTATCTAATTTCCAGAGCTCAGTTGAAGACCTCTTTGAGTGCCATACTAGGCCCTCCCTTGGTGACTAACAGTAAACCGAGGTCAAAGCCAGGCTCGGCAAAGTCCCAGGAGGTCAATTTTAATGTTTTATTTCCTGAACTAGATTTCTTTTCTGCCTCATTTTGCCTGATGTCCATGGGGCACGGTGAGCTCACGACATCGTCTTGCTTCTTGGTGCCATTTATTATGAAGTCCATTCTCCCCAAATGGTTCTTTCAACCATCAAATACTTACCAAGCATGAAATGTTCTTGGCTGTGTTCTAGGTAACTGGAACAGTGCTGTGCACGTGTATACCACAGATACTCCCTGTCTTCGTGGAGATTACAACTTAGGGAGGGACACAGGCATTGACCGATAATCAAACAGAAAAATATAAATTAAACTGTAAGAGGGGCTTTAAAGAAAAGTTCCACGAAGGACCTGGCATGTTCTGAAGAATCGGGCAGGCTTCCCTGAGGAACTGAGAGTTGGGCTGAGATCTAAAAGGCATGTAGGCATTAGCCGGGAGAACTTGGGGGTGGATGGGTGCAGCAGGGAAGTATGTCAGATGCAGCAAGTGCAAAAGCCTTGTGACGGGAGAAAAAAATGACTGGTGCTCTTACGGCGAAGGAGTGGGCAGGTAGTCAGGGGCCAGATGATGCAGACCTTGTTAAAGACTTTCGTCTTAATCTTAAAATTAACCAAAAGCTTTTGAAGCGTTTTAAGTGTGAGTTTGACAGAATCAGATTTACATATTGAATAGATCATTTTTGCTTGAGTGTGAAGAATAAATTGAGAGGGGGAAGGGCCAAGAGTGTCTGAGAGGAAATCAGTGAAGAGGCCGCCGCAGTGGTTGAGGGAAGAGATGCTGGCAGCTGGTGGTGATGGAAACAAGTGTGAAGATTTGAGAGGCATTTTGGGTACATAAAATTGATGAGATTCAGTGTTGGAAAGAATAGGTAAGAAAGAGGGAGGGGTCAAGGATGGTGTCCATATTTCTGCATTTTTGGTGGGGCCACTCACTGAGAGAGGAAACTCAGGGAAAGGATTAGATTTGGAGATAGAATAATTAGTTCAATTTGGTTATGTTGAATTTGAGACACAGATACTTTTGACTAAAACAAGTGGGCACATCAAGTAGCCACTTGTGTATATGAATCTGGAGGAGCGGTTTATGGCAAAGATAATGTTTACAGTCATGAGTCTGACCCTGGTTGATTAGATAAATAGAGAAGAAAAGGGGACTTAGAACAGAGACCTGGGTTTTCCAGAAGAGGAAGCAGCAAGTAAGACTGAGCAAGACCAAAGAGGTAAGAGGAAAACCTGGAGAACATGTTATACTGGAAGTAGTCCGTGAGGAAAGTCAGTCACGGAGAAACCATCAATAGGCCAAGTACTCCATCTGAAAAGCACACGAAGTCTGCTGACCTGTCTCACTCAAGTTCTGCCTCCAGTGGGGCACCTCCTCCTTCTCTCCCAACATCTCTAGGAATTCCTTTTATTCTGACCCCTTGGTGCATTCACTTCTAAAACAGGAATTTCTTAGAAGGTAATCTGCACACTACCTGCACTTTGCTATCTTCACCTTTCATATCCATCACCAGGTTCTGTCAGTTCTACTTTATCATTTTGCCTTTGAATGCATCTGCTTTTCCCTACCTCCCCTGCTTCTACCTCAGACCAAACTACTATAGTCTCTGTCCTAGCCTAAAGCAATAGTCTCATAACCTCTCTTTCTTATGGCTTTTGTAACTCAGCTCAATCTCTCCCCCTCAGTACCTCCTGATTGGTGTATTTTAAATGCAGCTTTCACTATGTTCTGTGATTTTTTTTAGGAGACTTTTTTTCTAGTGTATAACACACAAACAGAAAAGTGCACCTATCATTATTATATAGTTGATTAAAATTTACATATTGAACACACCAATGTAGCCAGTACCTAGGTCCAGGATGGAATACCAATAGGTTCCCTCCCAAAGACATCCTTCTGTGCCCTCTTCCTATCCCAAACTCCCATACCCCTACCATCAACTTCGATTCCATAGATTCATTTTTCTTGTTTTTGAATTTTTGGCATGGAATCACACACTGTGCACATTTAAAAAATGTTTTGTGTGTAATTGTAGTTTTTTTCTTTCCTACTGCAGTAGAGTATTCTAGTGAATGAATATACCAAAATTTATTTATCCGTTATATTACTGATGAGTCATTTCTACTTTGGTAATATTACAAATACTACTGTTACAAAAATTCTGGACTATCTGGTGATCAAGTGTTTGCATTTCTATTGGATATATATCTAGGAGTAGAATTAATAGCATTTTAAGAGAGTTCTACTTGTTCCACATCCTCAGCCAACACTTGGTATTTTCAGTCTTTTTAATTTTGACTATATTCTAGTTGGTGCATAGTGATGTCACACTGTAGTTTTATATGCATTTCACAGATGTCTAAGAAAGTTGAGTACCTGTTCTTTCATAAATTTATTATACAGTTGGACATGATCTTTTGTGAAGTGCCTGTAAAAGTCTCTTTCTCATTTTTAAAGGGTAATCTACTTTTTGCAAATTAATTTGAAGGGCTCTTAAACTCTTTGGATAAAAGTCTTATGTCAACTGTATGTATATACTATAAATCTCTTTCCCATTATGTAGCTTGCCTTTCCATTCTCTTAGTGTTTTGATGAAAGAAGTTCTTAATTCTAATGTAGTCAATTTTTTCTCTTGTAATCAACATTATTTATTTTTTATTTAAGAGATCTTTGCCTATGCCAAATTCATGAAAATATTTTCTATTAGCTCAAGGCTTATTTTTTTATCTTTTATGTTTTTATTTATAATTCATCTTAAATTGATTTTTGTGCCTAGAATGAGGTAGAGAGTCATTTTTTTCTCACATGTACATCCAATTAATCCAACACAATTTATTGAAAAGGACATACATTTATGTGCCACTTAATGATGTTTTGGTCAACAACAGACCACATATATAATGATGGTCCCACAAGATTAGTACCATATGGCCTAGGTGTGTAATAGGCTATACTATCTAGGTTTGTGTATGTATACTCTATGATATTTGCATGACAACTAAATCACCTAAAGAGGCATTTCTCAGAATGTATCCTCATAGTTAAGTGATGCATGACTGCATTTTTGCTCCTGTATTTGTGTCAACTCTATCATAAATTAGATAACCACATTGTGTGGGTCCATTCCTGGATTCTTTCTTCTGTCCTATTCATCTATCCTTGCCTCTCCACTGTACTGGCTTAATTACTATAGCTTTTATTAAGTCTTCATTTCTTGTTATGTAAACTAACCAGCTTTGTTTGTGAGTTGTTTCTGATTTACCCATGGCTGTTATTGGCCCTCTAAATTTCCACATAAATTTTAGAAGCAATTGATCAATTTACAAAGAAAATTCTATTGGGATCTTGATCAAGATTACATTGCCCTGTGCATTTTAAGTAAGCTCTTCAGATGATTTTTATGAATACCAAAAATGGAGAACCACTGAGCCATGGTTCTCAAACTTTAGCATGCATCAGAAACACCTAAAAAACTTGTTAAAACAGAGATACACAGATGATGGGCGCCATTCCCAGTATTTTCAGTTCAGTAGGTCTGGGGAGGGCCCAAGAATTTGTATTTCTAACAAGTGCCCGGGTGATGGTGATGCTGCAGACATACTTGGAGAAACTCCACTCTAAGCTACAGGTCATGGATCATGTCATAACAACCTCTTGTATTCCCTGCTATTTATTAAATCAAGCCATGGTTAGCTGACATTCCCAAATGCCAATGAGTGTCATGAAAGACTATATTGCAATATTTATAAACAAACAAGGTGTATGGGATGCAGAACACACAAGCAGCAATCATGTTGTGACTAATTAGTATAATATAATGGCCTGGCTTTGGTCTGGCTTAATCTGAGGGAAAATCAAATTATGGATGAGGAATGTGGTTCTTCTGCTGCAAAATATAAAATATTGTTGATTCAAAGAGCATCATTTACTGTCTTCCCTTGACTTGACTCAGCCTTTCCGTAGGCATGGATTCTTTTAAAAATCCATAATCAGACCAATGATTATCTCAATCCTGACACCTACTGCATGTCTCTGCATTAATACCATTTCAGTGTAGCTCACACAGCAGATTTATCTACTCCCAGGTATTTGTTTTAGATTTGTGAAGAAGACTTCATTAAAAAATACAGCATCTTTTATAGCCCTCAGTATTTGCTCGCTTGCTCACTCATTTATATGTTTATATTTATAGATTTGGCAGCAGAAAGAAAAATGAAAAAAGACTAAAACTTAAGCCTTTTCCTCTTTCAGATTTACAGTTTGTCCCAAACACTCAGTCCTTTCCACCACGTTAACGTCCTTTAATACCCCTTTCCTCGTATATCTATACCTTTAATAACAAATTCTGCATACAGGAGAAAAACCTCCCTGAACGATGTGCTGCAGCAAATCAAAACTCAACACTTGCTCCTAAGATGAGCGTCATGGGTGCATAATTGATAACACCCCTGGAGAAGTCTGAATTAGAACGCTTACACAATCATGTCTCCCATGGCAGTTTAGCTGGCCCTTGTAGCTGCTTCTCAGCAGGATGAGGGTGGAGAGAATTCTACCCCTAGTTAAGAAAAATAAAAGTACCCTCTCTGCCTATGTTTCTAAAAATTTCCTCTAAATTCCAAACTTGGTCAAGTCTATAATCTGGAATATCATCTAATCTTAGAAATGTTTTAGTGCATCACATTCACTAAACAAAGTTAGACACTGAATTCCAGAGGGTTTAAGTGACCTCTGTCCAGTCATGGTCAGCTACGCGGTCACAAACACAGGCTGGGGACCCACCTTTGACCCCTAGTGCAATGCTCTTAACCACTCCACAGTGCTGACCCCTGCTACTATCTCTCCAGCTCTGTCTGCTGGCCACACTTAATATCTTTTTCATAGATGTGTCACTCCCAAACAGTAAGTAAATTTATGTTAGAGGCTCTGAGAACAAAAGTCTGGCAAGCTGGAACTCAGAAACGTTTCTTAAGGGATTTTCCCCCTCTATTCCAGCTCTCACTGGGTCATGTTTTTCCTGCATACCCCCATTCAGTATTTGAAGTAGGTCATGTTGCATACCTTCCCACTCCCTTCTGTCAACAATTTAACCTTGTTGTTAGTCTACATGGGCCCACTATTACATCCATGAAAAACATTCCCCCAAAAACATGGTTGCTAATTCCATGTCATTTTCCTTGACATTCCTGCAAAGGCTTTCTTACGCCTCTGTTTACTCCTCTAAAGCCCACCTCAGTGGTCACCCACCCTTTATATCTCTCGGAAGTAACTCCACCAAACTAACGCTACAGCTATTGTGGCTGCATCCTGGCTACAAATCAAAGATCAATACCAATAACAAAAATGACACCAATAAGGCAGCAAAAATAATTCATGTTCATCACAGATATAAATGCTTAAGGTTAAAAATGTTTTAGGTTAAGAGATGGCATATATTTATTAAAGACATCAGTAGACTTTTATTATCAGACTTCATATTCCTGGTATAAAATGCAAAATACCTCAAGGTCACATATGCTTGTGGAAAGTCATTCTTTGGGAGAATGTAAAGACTATAATTAATTCCAGTTAATAATGACTGCAATTAATTAAAAACTTTTAAATTAATGAACAAGTCGATTTTATAATATCTGTGTAAACGGGAAACCAGTTATCTTCTTCACTGACTCTTTTTTCTTTATTTAAATATCAACCAGCCTTCTGGCCAAAGCAATGGTATAAATAGTTTATGTTCACATATATTTATTATTAATATTCTAACTTGTTATAAAACAGGATGATAAAAATAAAAATAGGGAATAAGAGACAGGCAATTAGAGTTCTTTTATTTATGTATCATAATGTTTTCTCTAGCTGGTTCACATTTTGTCCATTCAACTAGAATATGCAACCCAAAACATTAGAAATCAAAGCTTTACATAAAGCTAGTGTTTGATATGTGAAATATGAATATCAAAGGCCTTTCTAAAATTGTTAAATAGCTGCGACATGGCAGAAATTTCTAGGTTTTATTTGTTGCCCAAGAAAGAGCTGGCTGGCTTGTCACAATTAAGTATGTATTCATCACTAAACCACACCCTACAGGAGCATGGGAGTGGCCAAAGAATGTGGTACCATCACTGTGTGCAAATACACATGCCTCTGGGTCCTCGGCATGCCTGATTTTCTCTCTCCCTCACGACAAGATTCTGATTTGAGCCACTACTTTAGTTTTTGTGCTAGAAAAATCTAGAGCTTTCTGTGGTTATTTACACTTCACCATTTCAACTGTGAGCAAAAGAGAGACAAGAAAAGAAATAGGCATTTTTCAAGAAAGTATCAGATTCCATGACTCAAATTTAACTCAATGTATCCCTTTTTCTAAGATCATTTTATGTTTCCTGTATCACAACAAGTGCAATTGATTGAAAAACAGTTCAGAAATGAGATTTGGCACATTCTCTGTGGGATAAAATATACTTAAACATACCTTAATGGTTACCGACACTGAAATGCTAAACAGTTCAAATTTTTTCATCTGGATTAGAAAATAGCTTTTGTATTTCCTGCACATTTTTTCAAGATTATTGTTATCTTATAACTTTAGTATTGATTTTTGCCTCTACAAAGAGAATGGCTCATTTCATAAGTTGTTTGAACAAATACCAACATAGATGGTCCTCTAGCACAGCCTGAGAATTTGTGAGATTCAAGAGTGACAACCAGATACACCAATGGCGGGTAATTAACAGCGAAGCATTTTCCACAGGATGTCTTTAAGAAGCATGTGCGTATAATATGTTTTGATTTCCAGAAATATGATTACACATTTCCAAGAGGAGAGGTGCAATGTAAGAATGAACCTACTCAGAAATGGGGAAAATGAGGTTCCAATAAGGATTTCAGGAAACAACATTCTCCTTCTTTTCCATCTCTTTTGTTGGTTGGGATCGTTTCAGGTATGCTGTCATCGGATGATTGGAAACCCTAGTCCATGGCCCACAGAAAACGCTCAATAAGCAAATGTTGTTAAAAGTCAAATGAAGAAATTTGAAACAATCCTTCATTTACATCAGAAAATTTTTACAAGCTAAGCGTTAGTTGTGCTGTTATTTGAAAATTATTTCCTCATTTGGAAGCAGTTTTGTGGTGTGTTGAATGTGAAGCAACTTTGTCTATATGTCATTATAAATAACTGCTTTTACCTTTAGAGACACTCCAAATCAGTAGTTTATGTTGACAGTACATATTCATAGCCTTCTGGTTTGAAGAGAACCAGTGTTTCACGTAAAAACAACTTTACTGCCAACTCCCCTACCAAGACCCTCCTCAGCACATGCCTGAGCCATGGCAATAGCTTTCTACCCAGTACCTGCCCCCCAATCTCTCCTTACTCCAGACCAGTCTTCCACCTTCCACCAGGTTGATCTCCCCAAGAGCCTTCATGTAATACATTTTTAAAACAAAATTATAATACGTATTGCTGGATTTCCAACCACTCTAAGTTACAAACTACTTTCATAATCCCTCAAATACTAGAATTGAGAAATGTGCACCAATGGGATACTCAGTAAGTGCTGAATCAGAATGGGTGCTGTCTACTTCCAGTCCTGACTCTGTCCCTTACTGTGTGACCTGACTACTTAAGTCACGGAAGCATCAGTGTCCTCTCTCTGTAAATGGGGGCAATAGCAATATTTACTTCATAGAGTTATTCAGCAAATTACATTGATAATTTATGTGAAATGCTTAGCACAGTAGCTGGCACATAATAAGCCCTTGTGAATGTTGCTGTAGATTGGCTGCTCCTGGTGTTAACAGCACATTTTCCTCCAACCCTTCTCTGCCACCCTTCCACCCGAAAAACGTACCTACTCCCTACTACCCATCCAAAGGAGCTTCTCTAAAACTCATTGACAAGAAAGGGCATAGAGAGTTCACTGCGCACAGAGTTGATGGAACTTAGCAGGAGGTGAGGTAGGGGAGCAGCAGGAGCTCTGGACCCAAAGTCAAGCTCAAATCCTGGGCCTTCACTCAAGTTACCTTTTTTGAACCACAGAGTTTTCATTCACAAAATGAGAATAATACCTGCCTTGTGAGGTAATTATACAGATTAGCCATTATAAAGTAAAAATTGCTAATATTTGTTGAGCTAGCTACTTGCTCTGAGCCTCGAGTTTCTCGTCTGGAAAATGGGGGTAATGATATATGTCTTGCACGGATGTTGGAAAAACTAGCAATGATAATAATGATTAATATTTCTTCAATGCCTGTTATGTGCTAGCCACTGTACTAAGCAATTAATGTAGACTAGTCTCAATAATGTATGCTTGGTGCTGGGCACACCGTAGGCACTCAATAAATGTTAGCTACTGTTATTGTTAATAATGATCTCATTGCATCACTATGCCATCTATGGGAAGTAGGTGGGGTTCCCGCTCAGCTCAGCCCAATGTCTTGAAAATACATGTGTTTTTAATGTGAAATTTTCCAATGCTTTATTCTCCAAATAATACTTAATTTAATACCCAAAGTCAGGTTGAAGCCAAACAAAATATGTTTCCCCCTGGATGGTCATTCCTAGTTTCATAATGAATGGCTGACGGCAGTTTTTCAGACCATGGAACTGGTTAAGTGGGAGCCACAACAGGACAAAAGATCAGGATGGAAAATGTGTGATAACTACAGTGAACAGGTTTGTGGAAGCTCGTGAAGCAGACCTTTTGAAATTCCTAGAAGTAACTGCCCTAGAAGTATGGGAGGTAGAATTGGAGGGTCTACTATACTTATAAATATTTAGGATACATTTCTTCTTCTCCTTCTTCTTATTATCATTACTACCTTATCTTATCACCATTATTTTTATTTCCCAGATCCACTCATGGTGGGTGTAGGGATGTGAGAAAGTAACCTGAAAAGCAAGGCATTATAATCAGATTTAAAGAATTTCTGTAGTTCCCTGATTTGAAATACAGAATGATAAATTTATGATATTTACAGCTCATTGATGTCTAATAAATTATTTCTGAGCAAACTTTGTATGCTATAATATTTTTTGTTTGCTCACTTGAAACAAAGTTGGGAGAAAATTTGGTGAAAATTTGCCCTTTTATGTGCATATTTGTGGGCTCTCATCCATAGGTATTTTAAAGCTCATTACCTCAAAGAATTCCTCAAACTGAAGTTCTCTTGAAAAGTTGTTTTTCTACAGCCCTAAATATTCACAGTTCACCTCAGAAATACACACAATAAGGCATGTCATACAACTTAATCAATACATATTTGAAATGCCGATGCCCAAATAAATAAAACTTATTTTGTCAACCACACCTATTTTTCTTTACAAATATGATGAAAGAATAGTAGTTAAAATGTAAAATAAACAAAAATGTACCAATAGTTACTGGTTATATTTGTGAATAGCTACCTATGTGGAGATCTTAAGAATACAGCATCCTCTCTAAGGACAAGGAAATATAAAATGGAATGAAAACAAACTGTGAAGTGGTAAAATAGAACTGACCTACAATTCCATTTCAAGAGACTTAAGAAAGAAAAAAATCCACCACATCTTACCCTTCTCCTAAAATATCATTTATCTAGATGTTCATAAATGCTCTACCTGGATGGGGAAAGGGCAGTTGATAACAAAATCCTTTTTGCTAACAGGATACAAAGGAAAAAAATAATAAATCAAGTCAACTTGCAAATATCTAACTATTGTAAATCATCTACATTAGCTCCACAATTAAATATTTTCAAAATATTTTTAAGCTTTTCTTATTTCGCATCCAAGTCCTGAAAACACAGATGGTTTTGGCCTCCGTACTTCCCTGTTGTAGGGGAATCCTGGTATTTTTCCTGATGCAACATCCCCATCTGGTGAGCTCAGGTCTTTGCAGTCATGGCTCATTAGGGTAGGAGTCATTGGTTGGATTTGCAGACACAGATAAAGTTACTCTAGAATAAGAGGCCATAACAGTAGCACTACTTTTTAGAGACCATTTTGAAATTGCTTGCTTTAGATTCAAGAAAAAATCCCAACAAAGTTGTTTTTTACTGTTGTTTTGTTTGCTGCCTTTTTATCCCAGGGGTAGGGAGTTGGGGAAGTTTCAGGAAAGAGAAGAATAAATAGTGAAGGTCATTTCAGATGAAATTAGAACTGGTTAAATTTGGGATTTGTTTTACTCCTCCATCACTTGGCAAAAATGAATCCCGAATCACTCTAGAATTGGTAGAATAATGTGCAGAGATGTTAACAATGAAAAGGAGAAGGCTTCATGGAAAACACATGTACATATAAATTTTGGATATTTCATTGCCTCTTAATATTTCTCAGTGGAAAAAAAAGCAGAAATGATACCACAACCAATTCAGCACTGATATTGACCTCAGGCACTAGACCGTGAGTAAGCCAGAAGACTAGAAATGGGAGGTTTCCTGACATACTTCTTTGCAATTATTCATGTTCCAGCTGCTCCTATTACTAAAGCTAATGAATAGTTGATTCTTTTATTTTATATATATATATATATATTAAAAAACACATACTTAATTGTTCCTTAGCTCTAGATTATGTTTGGAGATGCATTATGTGGAAAATATCCCAGAATTATCATGAGTACAAATATTTAAGGTGTTTTATGTTTTTGAATTATTTACTTAAGAATATATAAAAATGTGCTTGATAAATCAAATTTTTCTGTCCTAGGAAAGTATATGGGATTGAGGTAAATGGAGATTAGGAGAGAGAGTAAGTGAGTAATTCCACCACTGACGGAACCAATAAAATATCTCTGGGTTATCTGTTACCAGCCAGGAAGAATAATTCTTGATATCCCCAAATTCTCTCTCTCTCTCTCTCTCTCTCTCTCATTTATCTATCTATCTATCTATCTATCTATCTATCTATCTATCTATCTATCTATCTATCTATCTATCTATCATCTGTCTATCTATCTACCTATCTACCTGTCTGTCTGTCTGTCTATCTATATCTATCTATCCATCTAATCTGCTTACATATTTCTGTTCTCCTACCTCCAAAGGTGATTTGTGGTCAACTAAAATTAAGCATAGGAATTCTATAGCCATAAAATAATTGACTGCATATATCTATACACACATGCACAGAAACACTGGAGTGACTTGTGGCAAATTGAGTAGTGAATTTGACTAAAACCCATGGAAGTCTGTTAAAAAGAGTTTTCAAAACCTTATAAGCTTCTAGTCAATTGGCTATGAGTTTAGTTCATTGTATCCTAGTCAAGAGTGCTGTCAGTTACTCTCTCTCTCATCCTGTCTCTATGGGTCTCTCTTTATTTATAGCTCAGAATCTGAGTCATACGATAAAAAAGGGCAATTTTTGTTCTTGGAAAATTTGCTTTCTGATTTTCTTTGCATGGTAGTGACTAATTTATAAGAGCCCTTTGTCTGGCTAGCAGCTCAATTTTATTTTTACTCCATTAAGGTTCTGCAAGACTTTGATATTGTTATTGTTCACAGAATAAAAGAAAAAATAACATAAATGTTTAAAAATTGCTCTTAAAGGAATGAAATAATGGTTCATTTTAGAAAGATCAGAAGCCTTCCTGATGGGGGGAAATATATATAATAAACTCGGTATAAATTAAATGCAAAGGATAGATTTAAAATAGGTGGCAAAGCATCACTGTCAAATTAAAATATACACATTTATTAGTATAGTTTTAGAAGTTTTTGGCTCTAAAATACTATAGCTTTTTCCCAGGCTCTCATGTATCCCGAACAAGTAACAGTATATAGTTATCTCTTTTCTGGCTTTCTGCTGCCAGTTTCTGTCTGTTTCTCCACATATACCAGCATTGAGCAATCTCTTTAAAGCTAATACTTAAAAATATCAACAGCATTCTGTCAAGTCAGGTTGAGTCCCTGAAGGCTGTACACCTTAAGGGTTAAGATCACGGACTCTGAGTTTAGATCCTGTTTCACTTACTAGTTACATGACTTTAGACAATAGATTTAGATGAGGCATACCCCTCTGAGCCTCATTTTTCTCATCTGAAAAATGAGATTTTTATATATAATAGTATGTAATTATAAATAATTAAATACAACGAACAGTGCCTGTCACATGGCGTGTGTTCAATATATTTTAGTGATCGTTTATATCAGCCTGGGAAATTTTTGTTGAATCATTAATTCTAAGTGTTCAGGGATTATCTTTCTAACTAAATTTGTCTAGTTTCAGTAAGTGCCATGCATAAGCAAAAACTTAGTAAATAATTTTAATGATGCTTTTGAAGACAATCATCATTTAAATCTAATAATCTAAGAAATTGATTTAAGCTACAGTGCAATATATAGTAAAACAATATTTTTTAATATTTGAAAAAGTATGTATTCTCACAGACTGTTTTTTCTTTCCTATTAAAGTTTTCATTCAGAAAATTGTTTCAGATATTTCTTTCAAACTGGTGCTGATTTTCAGAAAAACTGTGGCTATTATCTCTACTTCAATAGACAATTCTTTTTCATATCACATATCAGTGTCGATATACTGACAAATTTTAAGGAAAATCTTGTAGTCACCTCTTAAGAAATACAATATTTAAACTGAAGTGACTAAAGGCTATAAAAGGGAAAATAAATTATTCAAGCTCTCAAGTTGAGATAAGACCGTCAGGATTTAAGGGACGGCATGGACTGGCAAAGGTCCTTTGAGCCATCCTAAAAACCACACAACTTGTTTTATTGAATAAATCACCATTTCTTTGAAGTTTAAATTGTGTCATGTTAGGAACAGTTTGAAACATCGAATACTTTTAAAGTATTTCAGATCATTTTGCATTTTTATTCCAGAAGCAAATGCAAAAACTTCCATTTAGAGATTTTAGCAAATGGTTGAGATTAATTTTTTGACTTAATGTGCAGGGAAAATATGAGAAAAAAAGCTTTTCTAGTGTACCAAACTGCTATTTTTCTTCAAGATTATTAAAGGTTTTCACTATGGAGTCTCCAGCTCAATGATATCTAAATTACCAGAAAAATATATGTAAAGTCACTGCAGTACTTTGAAAGCAAAGATATGAGACACAAACCCATTTTGAACTTACTAGAGGCCTGAGGGTTTTTAAAACATTATCCAGCAATGTTTAGTACTTTGTCATACCAGAGTTGTCTTATCTAGAAAATATTTCTACCATGTAAATGACATTCCCTAAAAAGGACAGCTGCACACAAACAAGGCTGGGTTAGCTTCTAATAGCTTTAAAATTCCCAAACTTTACCATTATATGATTTTAAAATACCGATGTCCATCTCCATAGTCTCAAAGTTAATGAAGGTTAAGTCTTGAAAAACGCTGCATGAGAATTTGGGAGATACCCTGCGGGACTGAGAGCCAGCGTATGTGATACGCTTTAAGGTCTTTTCCTTGTTCCAGGAAATTGACCCATGTGAACCACAGTCCTACCTTTAGGAAGACACTTAGTTCCCTGAGGATGAATCATTGACTCTCATAGAATAATCTAATCCTGGTGAGCAGGCCGATAATGCTAGCTATCAAGGAGAGGAAATAAGGTCAGGGGAGGATGGCCATGGAGCTGTAATGGAGGAGCGACACTGTTGAACTGGACAAGATAATGTCAGGAAATTTCTAAACAAAACATGGCTTATGGGTGGCTGGGTGGAGGTTTGGAAAAACATCAAGGGGGACTATCACCATGGTAAAGACTTAACTGAGATACCAAAAGTAATTAAAATAATTTTTTTTCAAAGTACATATTTGGGTGAGGAGACGAATTGAGAGTAGAATTGGGTTAAGAAGGTGTAATAATAAGCATGATTAATCTATTTAACCTGTCCTTGTTGATATTTTGAAAGGTAGAAAAATTGTATAAACAAGCACATCAAAAGATGTGGAAGATTTATAATAGTGTGGTTTTAAAGACTGATCCAATCAGGCTTCAAGGGATGGAATATTATTACTGCTTCTCCTTTATCAATTATACAAGCTGACAGGGTTAGTATTGTGGATTTTGAATTTTAAAAGGGGCCTCAAACCATTCCTTGGACATTCTCATCATAGGGAAACAGTGAGGAACAGCAGTTCGGAGGATGGAGAGAAGTAACTGCAGATGGCTGGATAAGCAGAAAGTAAGCTGCTCACCTGCTAAAGAACCAGACTAAAATAGTGGCTAGACTGTTTGGAAAGAGATCAGATTTAACATTTCCAAGTAAGATTGACAGGACCTGATGACTACTTAAATGTGGGAAATAAGGGAGTACAAAGTCAAGTATGATTTCAGGAATCTATTTTGGAAGGAAAGACAGTTCATTGGACTATATTAGTTATATTAGGAAAATAAGAGAAACAAAAGGGCGGGAAAAGATGTTAAGTTCATATTTGGACATGATGTTTTTGAAGATGCTCTGAATGGAGATGGCTAGTGGGCAATAGGATATATGGATTTGGAATAGTTTTTTAAAAACTATTTTGGAAAGTCTATTTTGGAACGAGAGTAGAGGAAGTAGTAAATGTAAATATTAGCTCACCTTTAGTAGTAAAAGGAAATGAGAAAGATTCAGGAAAGACTTTTTTTGTTTTGATCTGATCTGACTGGGGTATTGTGGAAGGCAGAATTCTAAGATGGCTCCCAGTGAGCCTCACCCCTGCAGAATCCTCTCCCATTTAAATGTGAAGAGAACCTGTCGATTCAATATGTCACTCTCTTGACTATGGGATCTTATATGGCAAAAAGGAGATTATCCTGGGTGAGTCTGACCTAATCAGGGAAGCCTTTTGAAAGCAGAGTTTCTCCAGCTTATCTAAGAAGAGGAAGTCAGAGATGTGTGCTCCAAAGGGCCTAGAAGAAACCAAACATCCGTTTTGTGAACTGCCTATGGCAGAGTGTGTGTGTGGGGGGGGGCGGTAATAGGAAGGAGCTGGAAGCAGCCGCTAGGAACAGCCTCTAGTCATCAACCAGCAGGAAAACAGAGGCCTGAGTCCCACAGCCTCAAAGAACTAGATGTTGCCAACAGGCTGGATAAGCTTGGAAGGAATCCTGAGCCTCAGATGAGTAGCAGTCCCGGCCAACAGCTTGATTCAGCCATGTGGGTCCTTGAGCAGAGAACCCAGCCATGCCCTGCAGGACTGCTGACCCACACCAACTGTAAGATGATGAATCTGTGTTCATTTTAAGATGCCGAGTTGGTAGTAATTTGTTATGCAGCAGTAGAAAATTAACACAGGTCTTTTGTGTTGGTTTTACTTTTAATCTATGGTGGAAAGTGAGGAAAAGGCTCAGAAGAAGGAGATTAAAGAGGATGAGAAAACATAATGGGCATTGTAATGCAGTGAACCTGGACATGAGTCAGCCTTGGAGGAAATAACGGGTATAGAATAGATTTTTGGATATTTTCATGTGTACTGCTGGAAGATGAAGGCTGGGAACTCACAGATAATTCTGGTGGCATCTATTTTCTCTGTCAAGTATGAGGAGGAAGTATATGGTTAAGATTAGGAATTCATGGCAGAGAAATGACCTTTGGTATCAAGTCTCTAATTCTACAGAGCCAGGCACCTTCCTCTTTCAAGAGAATCCTGTGGAAAGGCCAAGTTTCTCCATTCTGAAAGAAAGAGATTGAGGAATTGGAGTATCGGGCTCTTAGCTCTGGACCATAGGGTCACAGTGCGTGTTGGTGGCTTACTTCAAGAATCCTTGGTGGATGTGGGGAGACACTCTATTAGCATATTCCAGCTCCCATTTTTTCCCTAAAGCTTTGAAGTACTGACCATCAGAGAGAAAAGGGACACAGAAAATGATCTGTAGGGCATTGAACAAGAGGCTTCCCCGCATTTTGCTCACCTTCCTTTACACTTTCTATTGGACAGATTTGGGTTGGAGAGAGATTATCTCTTTTCTGAAAATCTGGTACATGTCCCTAAAACTTTGATTATGATACTAACTCAACTATTTGATGGTTATTAATATACTATGGTTTTCTATTTTTTCTATGTGATTTCTATTTTTTTCTATTACTGTCTGTGATTTTCCCCTTTAGGTGTGTCTTTTGGAAACATACCAAATTTAAATTTTTAAAACTAGAATCTATTAATCCTTTCTAATAATAAGTGAATCTAATTCCTCTTTTCTCTGTATATTTCTGTGCATTTGAATAAGATTTTATTTCTTCTGCCACTGATATTATTTATTAATGTAAATAATAGTCTTATTTTATCATAAAAGTGTAACTGATTAGTAAACCAAAAAAATTCTTTAAATTGGGAGATTCAGTTATTTACTCCAAAGGATTTTTTGAGCTTCTATTATATGTAGTCACTCTCCTAGTGTTTGGAATGCCAGTGAACAGATAAGACAAGAAATCCAGCTTCCATGGAACTTATATTTCTAATTCATAATAACAGCTACGTGTGGGCTTTATATATGCCACCTCTTTTATTCCCCACAATAAACCTACAAGGTATTTATAGATAAGGAAGCAGTAACGTAGATAAGTAAAGGTATTGGCCAAATTGGAACAGTCAGGATTTGAATGACCGTGCAGTCTGACTCCTAAAGCTGCACCCTTAATCATTGCATTCAATAGTACCTAAAGTTGAATGGTTTTACAACCCGTATGTCTCCTTTTATTTAATTGGTTTGATGTACTGTCCAAAGCAACAAGCTTAGGTCCAAGCATTTTAAAAAATTGAACTGAATATTAAGGTCATATATAGAACTTAGAAGTTATTAATAAAATATTAGCACATTTTATTATTTATTCATATATTTTATGAGAAATGCAATTTAACAATCTCATTTTTCTTAGATACAATGTTTAATGGGTCTGACAAACTCTAAAGAGAGCAAAGAACAGTCGTCCTTGGTTAAATACAGATTTTGAAAGGTATGACCAGATTTTGTCAAAAGTCTGTCCTATGATTCTCTGATGGTCATTAAAAAGGAAACATACAGGAAACTCTCCTTTTGAATATGGACATATTGTATCAGTTCGACTGGAAGGTCTGAGGTCTTGAGAACAGAACCCAAGTGCATTGCTGTGCTCACTGCTGTAACACATTGTTTCTATGTTATGTTCTCCCACGTGGACAACAGATCATGGATTAATTTTGGTGCTTCTATTTATTACCCTCATAACTTTGCTCTTTCTCACTCCCAGTCCTTCCTATCTTCCTTCACTGTTCTCTGTGGCTACCTCACCAGGGGGCTGGTTAGACATAGAGTTTTACAGACTCTTTCATGAGATGTCCTATAATGTTAAAATCTACATAAAAGGCTCAAAGCACTAGAATAAGCTATAAAAAAGGAGAGCGCATACAATAATTCAACTTGATAGAAGGGAAGGGACCAGTTTTTTTGTTCCCACTCTGTCTTGGACACTTCTCTAAAAGGTGTTCATTGTATACTTGCTGAGTTACTCACTATAAGATTGTAAACTATTTAGCACATTTCATAAAGAATTAAGAAGAACAAAAGTCCTGGATGTTGCTCTAGGTTTATTTTGGATAACGTGATATTTCAAGCTGACATGTTAATTCAAGCCTTTGAAAGGAATCCTTTAATGTGTTTTCTGGTAAAGTTTCAATTTCCAGAATATTTTCTCAATAAATATGGCCAGCAAAAAAAAATTCTTCAAATATAAGATAATTGTTAAGGGTCAACCATTCAGCAGGGCAAAAAAGAATCAAGTTGATGATGTCTCCATTTTTTATTAGTTCACCCTCTATCTCTCCCTTACATTAGTAGAGAGTTAAGAATGAGAGAGAGCATCAGATGTTACCAAGCAGGACATGGGATGTCAAACTCAGGAGGAAGAGAATTAGCAACTTTCCAAATTTATGCACTTATAACAATCATTTTAAGGGCTCATAATGCCATCAATTGCTGAAGAATAAATACAAGAGACCTGGGCCACTTGGTCTAGGTGGAATTAGAATGGCATAATTCAGCAGAGTGAATATGGACCTCTTACCAGGAGAGGCAAGAGAAAAAAATAAAACTACAAAAAGACACCCTCTGGGAAAGCTCTCCCACATTTGGCCATGCTGTCTGGTTAGAGTAGGCCAAAACTTGATACTTTTATTTCCAACCTTTGACCCTGGACATCTGGAAACCCAATTTGAGTCAAACAGAAGGAAGTTTTCTTTTCTATTTCAAAAAAGTTGGGGAAAAAAATTAAGCACCTAGCATCCATTCTGCTAGCAAAAGCTAATATTTATGCGTTTGTAGGGAACTCTAAAACAGGGAGCATTCGGTCAGGAAATAGATGCCCCAGAACCTTGGCAATGTTGGCACGTTGTTATTTCCAGTGATGGACTTAGACAACAGCTGAGATCAGCAAAATAACCCGGTACTTTGATGCTCTCCAATGTCCTAATTTAATAGACATTCTCCAATTCCAGAATTTAAAATATGCTGAAGCATTTTATATCAACACATATGCACAACACATATGTATCTGGTGTCATGTGCATTTTAAAGGAGTTTTCATCAGCGATAAGATTTTTCATTGTATTATATTTTAAATATAACAAAGCAATGATGCAATTAGTCCTAGTGACTTTAATGTATTTGGACAATATTAAAATTAAGAAGTCGTCACAAAATATTTGAGAAATATTTTCTTTGTTTTTACATAAAAATGTATTGATTGTGGCATATTAAATTTTTGTTTGAAATCCTGTAATATAGAGTCACTTAATTCTTGACTACAAGATAAGCATTTACTCACATAAAAATAGACAGCATGGTAAATGGAAAAAACATAAACTATAGGGGTGTGGACACTTGGGCTTAGTCATTCATACACTTTGTAGGTGGGCAGTCTTGGAAGAGTTACTAGGGTTTCTGAGCCCAGTTTCCTCGTCTGTAATAGGCATTTTGCTGGGTGTAGCAGAATTATTGCAAGAAGGAACAGCAATTTATGTAGAGCATACAGTAGATTCTTTGTAAATGCCATCACCCTACTTATCCTTGTCAACTTTATTATTAAACTGTTGGAAAACCCATCCAGTAGGACTAGATAAGTTCCAGAATTATTAATTGCCCAGGCAAATCCAAGCTGTGGCTGTGAACTTAATAATTCTTACAGCCCCAGGGGTCATGGCGGCAATGCAAAAGAGAAGCTGTCTTCCCTTTGTACACAGAAACCACACACAGGGATAATTGAATGTTGGTCAGTTAAAAAAAAACACTAGAAAATTCTTATGGTGTTTGATTAAATTATATTGCAGAAACCATATCTACTCCATTATGAATATTAACTATCATGTAGTAAATGTTTATCATTAGTAACGGGTCTATTCACGACTCAGACTGAAAACTATTCTTTCAGCACCATATAAAAGACATTATATTACCATGCA
Organism: Tapirus indicus; assembly: GCA_031878705.1. Classification (NCBI taxonomy): domain Eukaryota; kingdom Metazoa; phylum Chordata; class Mammalia; order Perissodactyla; family Tapiridae; genus Tapirus; species Tapirus indicus. The sequence goes on along the minus strand of CM062920.1, from coordinate 6,404,653 downwards.
GTTTGCCAAAATGAATTGACTCGGAAATAAAGCAATTTCTATTTGCAGTCTATTTATTGCCTTTTATGGGACTGACTCAATATTTTCTGGGTCTTTTTGTTTTGTTTTATTTTTTTTGCCAAGAGTGCTTTGCAAGATTTTGATCCACGCTAGGAATTCATACTTAGCTGGGTGGCAAGAATTCAAAATATTTACACATTCCCATAATGTTATGTACATCAAAGAAGCGCCGTCCTTATTTGAGTTTTGGATCTTACCAGTTTAAAAGGAATTAATTTATATTTTTATCAACAATTGCCTAAAATTGTAATCTTGAATATATTCTGATGCTATCTCTGACTATTGCTTTTATTTGATGGGTAGTTTGATATATAAATGCTTACCACAGCCTGTATTTTCTAGTCTCCACATAGAAAAATAAAGTTTATATTTATACAGTTACATTAATTCCAGAATTTATAATTACAATATTTTTAAATCATTGAAAATAAATAACTAAAAAGAGAAAAATAAAGTCAACACCCTCATGTAATATACCTACTGTTTTGTGGAAGCAAATGAATAGCTAAAGTACCAGTTGCCAAATATGCTCTTGAATCTGAGCTTACACTTAGGTGGGAGGGCATGGAACCACATTTAGTTTCTTTAAAAAGTGTGTGCTTTCATTTTCGGCATCCGCAGTTTTTATTATCGCCATGGGAGTACAGAAGCAAAATGTTTTTGGTTTCTTTTCTTTCTTGTTTTTTTTTTTTTCTTCTCTTTTTAAAATCTCATGCCTGTTTTGTTTTGCTTTTTTCTTCCTTTGCAGTTCACACAGCATAGTGCTTCCTGAAAATGCACATGTAATTCCCATCGTCTGTAAGGGAGCTTACATGCATCAAGAAGAGAGCAGACCCCACTGCATAGTATCTTTCTTGTGTGGTGTTGTGAGCACCTGGTCTACCGTATGACAAGCCCCTTGACAAGTTCTTTGGGTACTTTGTTTATCATCAGGGAAGGTCATTCTCATCTATGACATACAGAAGTAGACCCCTTCCAGATGGCCACCTGTCTTTCCACATGGCCAAAACATGGGGCTTCCCTTTTCCATGTAGACAAATATTTATACAAGCATTCTTCATTGTGCTTTGTGGAAGAATTCAAATGGATAAAAAGCAATTGGTGTACTTACAAATGTAAAAGAAAATGTAGTGTGCAACATAGTTTATGGTTCTCCTAGTATTCATCATTGATTGGGAACAAGGAACAACCATTTTTGTCAAATTTAGAACCCAATTAGACCTTATACGCCAAATTTAGAGCCAGCTTCTAGCCTCTGGGGTTCCATTTCCAATATTCAATGTTAGATTCTCTGCATTTATCACAGAAGTAACCAGGCAATAGGAATGATTGTATTCTACAATGTGTATGCTGCTTACCACATCTACGTGAATTTATAATTATTTTTGACAGTGAGGAAACTGATGCATGCTGTTTTAGAGCAACTTAAATGAGTACCTATAGTCACACAAGTTGATGGCATAGCCCATTCTAAATTTAATGGTGAAAACTATTGATCCTGTTTGCTGACTATTGATTCATAAACATCCCCTGCTCTGGTAGAAGAGATCTCAGTCAGGATTCATGTAACAGCTTTGCCTTTCTAAACTGTTTGTGTCTGTTAGGTACAGGAAAGAGAAAAGACGTATTATATAGACTGTGATGATTAATTTTATTTGTCAGCTTGGCTAGGCCACAGTACCCAGATATTTGTTCAAACACCATTCTAGATGTTTCTGTGAAGATATTGTTTAGATGAGTTTAACAGTTAAATCAGTAAACTTTGAGTAAAGCAGATTACTCTCCATAATTGGAGTGGGTCTCGTAATCAGTTGAATGTCTAAATTGAAAAATACTGATCTCCCTCAAAGAAAAGGGAATTCTACCAGCAGATACCTTCAGATTTGAACTGCAACATCAACTCTTTGCTAAGTCTTCAGTCAGGCTGGCCGACTCTGCAGATTTTGGACTTGCCAGCCTCCACAATTACATGAACCAACTCCTTAAATCTCTCCCTTTATCTCTGTATCTATCTATTGATCAATCTGTCTGTCAGTCTATCTGCCTATCTATCTAACAATCCATCCACGCTATTGGTTCTGTTTCTCTGGAGAACCCTACATACACCATCAAGTCTTTTCCACTTTTCCCTTTGTAGACTATACCATTTTTTACTCTCTTAGAGATCCATCACCTACAGCATAGGATTGTAAATTCTACTCAAAGAAAAGTAACTAAGATATTCAAAGATGCACCTGAAAAAAAAAAATGGAAAAAAATTGCAATTGTATTTTATAACAGGAGCCACATAGCATAGTTCTATTAGTTCTACTTAAAGTTAATAATAAGAACATCAACCATATAGAATCCAAACTCAGCGGTGTTGCCCAGAATTTAACTGTTTGATGGTCAAAATTATTTCCTAAACAAGAACTCAGCAACAAAAAGAAAAAAAAAAGAAGAAAGAAAAGGAAAGGAAAAATGGATACTTCAGCAAAACACATGTATAGCTGAAATCTAATTGAGCCAACATTATTGAATACTCATTATGAGAAAACTGACTATTGAAATTTTCAGCCAATCTAATATCCACAAGTATCAAGTCAATACATACGGTAATATCATCAGATTATTGACATTGTGTTCTTCAATGCTATCTACACCAGGATTATAATAACATGACTATGTTCTCACAATTGTTAATTCTTTGGTCTGTTTCCTTCTTTGCATATATAAAAAGTAGAGAAGAGAGAACACATTAATTTGACAAATATTATTGAGCACATGCTATGTGCTAGACACCATACTAGGCACCAGCAATACAACAGTGAACCAGAGAAAAGTCCAAAGAGATTTTACAATCCAGCAGGAAATACACACAAAAAAAGAGGAAATCATGCTACAGTGGGAGAAAGTGTTGTGATTGGAAACTTGGAGTGTATCACGGAGCACAGTGGAGACACAGCTAATCGGATATCGGGCATCAAGAAAGGAAGTCTAAGAAAAGAAGTAAGTAAGCAGATGCGAGGCAGTTAGAGAGGAAGGTAAGCATGTTGAGACACATTTCACTGATAAAGATGAGCTCAATTATCCAAATCCAAATTTTCCCCTTTTCTGTTTAAAGGCTCTGCATTACCAAGAAATTGCTTCTATTCACTTTGCATGTGGGAATCCAGTCTTTGTATTTGTGTGCCCAACTGTGACACATTTTTTTAAAAGAAATTTAGTGTTTAAGTGCCTAAAAGTTGGCATGATGTTATCCTTCTGTCATTTGTAACTCTGTCCGCAGAACACTGTCAGTGATATAGGCCAGTGGAAAGGAACAAAGGAAATGATTATGCAGACATAATTTATGTTTCATTTTGGAGTGCAGCCAGAGATAAATACAGTCACATACAAACTCTACATTTACAAACACCCCTGTCTTGGCGTCGTGACTAGAAGCAACAAAGAGAGAGAAGTGAGACCAGCTTTTTCCTAACTGTGCTTTGTGTGGTATCAATGTGTCTGGAAAAACAAACAGACAAAGAAAACCAAAAGGGAACCTGATGCTAGTAACACTATTTTTCTAAAAAGTATTATATAGCTGGGTTCAAAAATTACATAGATTTAGATGGTTAACTTTACGCAGAAATTTTCTGAGGTGTGCCACCTCAGAGAAGGCTGGAAAATTGCTAAGAGATGATTGGAGGCAGGGCATTCGAACTGCCCGACTACACACACGCCAACTCTTCCAGTAACCGTCTCATCGAATGTCATCTTGGAAATGACTGCTGATGCAGATTGTGTATTTATGACATATCTGGTGTTGCTTGTATATTAAACATATAAATTAAATCTAGTGTCAGCCCATGAAGCTCTTAGTTTTTCTGTGAGACAACTTCTTGCTTGCTCCTTTATGCAAGCAGACATTGGAGTCCATGAGTCTTTGGTGTTTGGGAAATACGTCATAATTTTTTAAGTTTTATGATCAAATAAGTTTAGGAGATGCTGTTCTGCATAATTTGAATGAGAATAATTTTCTAGTAGATAATTACAGTGAATCAGTCTTAGGATAGGAATAAGGAGCCCAATCTTTTACATCATACCAAAGAAATAAGCTGATCAAATATTCCTATTTTTATTAGAAGTGAGACCATACGTCTATTTTTTCTTCCACTAAAACAACACTTAAGTCAGTCATGTGATATAAGTGAAAGAGCTAATTAACTTTGTGTCCATGGGCAGGTATATAAAGAGTTTCTACTCCTCTTTTGTTTAAAGTGGGCTCATTCTGAAAATGGAGTTCCCATTTGGAAACTCACAACATGCAGGTCTTTCCCTTTTATAATGAGCAAACAGGAAAACAGAATACGCCGTGTGACATTTCCATTGCTAAATATTAATAGGTCATCAATCTATACTACATAATAAAATAAATGTACAATACACCATTGCAAATGTTGGCAGCACAGTGCTTAGATATTATGGGTATTCCATAACTATTTGATAAATAAATAAATGAATGAATGAATGTATGAATGTATAAGGCAAAGAAACTCAATGGAAAGGATGCAGGGATTTGAGTCAAAAGTCTTGCCTGGATTCAAGTTCTAGCTCCACTTGCCAAGTAACTTAAGAAAGATATTCTCATCTCTGGACTCCTTCAGAATATTTTTGTAAGAATCAAAAGAGATTATATGTAACTTTATAAACATTATTTACAGCTGTTACTAATAGAAATAGTAGTCATAATAGGAGTGTTCTCAGTTGCGTCAATAAAGTTTGAATTTAGTATCACAATGTAAAGAAAGGTCTTTTTAGGAGGTGGCACTTAATTGGAGGAATTCTAGTTTATTTTCAAATCTAAGGTTGGCCTTAATAATTTTGTTGATCATTCCAGCTTCTATTTTCTCAGCAGAATGAAATTTCTCCAAACTGAAGACTACCTAAAATCTAATCATTCAAGAATGATTGTGTAATTGGGCAGTTCTGTCCACAGAGTATAAATTATGTAAAAATATTTATTAAAAGAACATGATTAAAGATTTTGCTGAATCAATGGTAAAAAATACATAACAATTGTGAACCATTTGTGTCTTCATTTTGTTACTCATCTGAACACCACGGGCCCATCATCAACAGACCATTCCAATATGCGCAGCAATAATGGAATTCAATTGTCTGTATGTTGCTAAATTTCAGTCTTATGAAAACCCAGCTTTATAAATATATTTTCATTTTTGCCATTATGAAGTTTCAGGTAGGGGAGCAGAACATATTTTATTTAATAATTGGTGAGCTTGGTTTGCAATTTTTAAGTATCACAATGTATGGTGGTTAAGTTTTCACTTACATTCTTGCCCGGGCCTCACAAGTGTTAGGAAGGACCTGCAAGACGTCATTTAAAATCTCTTGAAAAGAGAATCCTCCCCTTGGTCACAGCAGTCCTGCCCTGGCTGGGAGCCTTTGCTCTTGCTGCCCCCTCTGCCTGAAGGCTCTTCTCCAAGCAGTGTGACTGTCCCATCCCCCCGTGGTGTGCAGGTACTGCCCCATTGTCCTTTCAGTATACCTCTAAATCAGTTTCTCAACTTTTGCACATTTGGGGTCAAAAATTCTTTGTTGGGAGGGCAGAGCTGTGCTGTGCATTGTAGGATACTTAGCAGCATCCCCGGACACTACCCATTAGGTATCAGTAGCACCTTCCCAGCTGTGACAACCCAAAACGTCTGCAGGCATTGCCACATATCCCCTGGCGGGCAGAGTGACCCCAGTTGAGAACCACTGCTGTAACCCCAAACTTCCTCCACCATTATCCTCATCACCTCATATCCTGTGCTGTGGACTGAATGTTTGTGTCCTCCCAAAATTCATATGTTAAAATCTGTTAAAGGACAAACTGAGGCACATTAAAATTTTCAAGAGTTTGTTTGAGTACACATCAGTTAGAATCGGGCAGTGCCAAACCAAAAGTGGTTAAAGCGTTCCCCCTCCAGGAGCTAGAGGAGAGATTGTTTTTATATGGAAGACTTGGAAGCAAAGCAAGGAACTTATTTGATTGGCTGTAACTTTAGCAGTTGATTTATTTGGGAAAATCTTGCTGGCTGTTTGTGGTTGCCGTTCTTAAATTCCATTTTCTCGGATTCGAGTGCATTGACTGGCTTAGGTTTTGGTTTGCTTACGTAGGCTGCCAAGGCCCTAGAGCCACCCAATCTAAAGGCTGCCTCATTTAGTTACTGTAACAAATCGAATCCCCAGTGTGACGGTATTTGGAAGTGGAGCCTTTGGGAGGTAACAAGGGTGGAGCTCTCATTAATGGGATCAGTGCCCTTACAAGAGGCGGTCAGAGAGCTAGCTTGCTCTCTTTTCTCCACGTGAAGATACAATGAGAAGTTGACAGTCTGCAACCTGCAAGAGGCCCTCACCCCACCATGCTGGCACCCTGACCTCAGGCTTCCAGCCTCCAGAACTGTGAGAAATAAATTTCTCTTTATAAGCCACCCAGTCTATGGTGGTTTGTTACAGCAGCCGGAACTAAGACACTCTGTTTCTTTTTTTTTTTTTCACATGACACCCTCACTATCTAAGGTTATGTTACATGTCTATTTGTTTGTTTTTTGTCTGCCTTTCACTCCGCATTTCACTAATAAGCTCGATGAACACAGGGACTTTATCTTATACACTGTTGCGTAAGTACACTGAGTATCTTACACGCCAGTGTCTAGAACAGTGCTGTCTATACAATAGGTGCTCATTCGTGAATGAGTGAACAGAAGAGGATACCACAGAATGTTTTTAAATATCAATTGGAAAATGATCATTGAATGAAGAATTGATGGACTTAGCATATAGTGACAATAAATCATTTTATTTACAAAATATGACATATACAAGGAAAATATCAGAGCTTAACCATTTATCAAAATTAATCTTTTCATGGATAATTAAACTACAGAAGTCATGTTGCTGGACCAAAGTGGGTTTGCTTCTTAGTGAGTTAAAATCAGAGCTTTCACCAGAAGAAGTTGTCACACAAAGTAAAATTTTATTTGCAGCATGCAGCAAACAAAGGAGACCACAGGGAATAATTTCACAAACTGTAGCCCCCCGAGCAAGGGGAGGTGTGTTATTATGGATAGGGAATGAATATTCGAAAGGGGAAGTTGCATCATTGCATGTAGAGGTGGGTATAAGCTTACACATGTGTTTGAAAACACGCCTTCATATACATTGCATGTTATGCTAACAAGGCTTAGCTCCTCCTGGGGTGGAGATCTTAGCATTATAATGAGGCAAAGTTTCCTCTGGTACACTTCTTCACCTGTCTGTGCAGGCGTCACTCCTGCAGTTGGGGTCTGGACCCGTTCAGAGTGGCTGGTGTTTAGATCTTCTTCCTGGAACATAGCTGAAACCAACTACTGCAAAGACGTTAGAGAAAGGAACACCTGCACCTTTCAGCAAGACAAGAGAAATAGGTCAGAGTCCATGGCTGGTGACAATAGTTGCTTCCCTACTCATGACTTGTTGGACATCATTAGGCCCATGTTCCTGAGGAGAAACAATCCGCTGGACATGATTAATATATGTCTCGTGGGAATGGGGCATGTACTTAGCAGTATCATTTGCTATTACAATTTCTGCACTCTGTAACTCCATCTCCCTGACTCCTGAAGTCATTTGAATTGAGCCGTGATTCAGAGGTTCCATGAGGAGAGCACAACTACTAGCAAAGTCCTCCTCAAACTGGGAAGGTAGTCTTCCTCCATCAGCTTGCAGGTTTAAACAAGACCTGCCAGGGATGGTAATGAGGGAAGAGGTCCCTTCCTCAGACAGCCTGATTGGCCCCATTATCCAGCAGTCAATGTGTTATTCTAGGCAGATATCACAACCTGGGTGAGCTTCATCTACAAAAACATAGACTTGACTGTCGAAAAAATAAATAAATAACAAAGTTAAGAAATTTAACTCCCATGTTCATGTGCTCACTGTGTCTGCTCCAGAAAATCCAGTAACTCTCAGCTTCTAATTATTATTCTTAAGCATCTTGTGTTCACCATATCTCAGAACACGAAGAAAATGAACTTCTATTTGTCTCCTTTCAAATTCAGAATGGTTTAATGTTATGATAAATGGGATGGCACTAAAATTAATAACTATCAGGTGCAGTGTATTATTATAGTAATTTATAATGCACAGTACAACTCTTCTAGTGTGATGAATTATCTTTCTAATGATGGCTCTACCATAATGTATCAACTAATAGATGCTTCTAAGTTTACAGAGTAATATGCCTCATGATTTTTATTACAGAGAATTATATCAGGAGCAGTGTTTTTTTACTCTTTTACACATTCTATTTGTTTCTTCTTAATGTGTGTAGCATTGCTATATACTCTTATTATTACATAATCCTGGCTCTTCAGTAAAAGCACCAATGAATGAAAGAGTAAGAATGTAAGTCCAAAGTCCAGAACTCAGGGCCACTCCTAACATTACTGTGAGGACAGACTGTAAGGTGGCCCCAGTGGTCCCTACCTCCTGGTGCTTACCTGGTGTACCCTTCGTACAATTTCCTCCTCTTGAGTGTGGGAGGGACTTGCTTCTAACCAAGAGAATAGGTGAAGAGGATAGGATGTCACTACCATTATTATGTTATGTTATATGGCCAAGGTGGGGGATGTCACTCCTGTGATTTCTTTATATTATATAAGAGTCCAACTTGCTAGCAAACCTGCTTTAGAGGTGCCATCTCTCTTGCTGGCTTTGAAGAATCAAGCTGCCACGAACCCTAAAGCTGCAAGAAAATGAATTCTGCCAACAACCAGAGGGAGCTTGGAAGCAAATCCTTTTTGTTCTGACGAGACCACAGCTCCATCCTGTTCTGACGAGACCGCAGCTCCATCCTGTACCTCGATTCCAACCTCATGGGATCCTGAAGATGAGAATCCACCTTTGTCATACTCCAATGGTTAGATAAGAAATGGATGTTGTTTTAATTGCTACATTTGAGATAATTAGTTATGTAGCAATAGAGAACTAATATAATTACACCAAATGGAATTTTTCCTAAAGTTCTGACCTAATATTATCTATGGAATTTCTCTTGGAGGGCATTAACACAATTTCATAGCCTATCAAATATTTTTATGGGGGAGAGGCCCAGGGGATTGTGTACCTGAAATCTTAATAGTTCAAGAAACATTCACCGACTAATCTTTTTTTGTATGCTAGGACAACACATGTGGATAAGGTATGTTTCCAGTTTTCAAGATTATAGTGTAGTGCAGAAGAAAAACACAGAAACAAGATTATTTCAGCATATATGTGCTATTATCATAGAGTATAGAATATGGGGCAGGGAGGGATGGTGCAGGTACACATGGCTTCCTTGATGAAGTAATCCTGAAATGGGAATCGGCATCCAGGGGAGGAAAGGAAACAAAACTTGTTGGACTTCTGTGCACTAGGAAATTGACTAATAGTGATTTTAATAACAACTAAATAGTTAATACTTATGCCCTTTTCTAGGTACCAGGTATTATTCTAGATGCATTATTTAATTCCCACAATGATATAAATAGCAACCTCATTTTAAAGATGAGGATACTGGAGTTTAAGGAGCAACTGATTAATGACAAGGACAGGATTCATTCCTCTAACTTCTCCATGACTTCTGGACTAATGCTCTTCCCACTATAATATAACTCTTTGGGGGAAAGGTCTTCTGACCTGCCTCTCCCCTGCCCTTCTAAATTGCATGCTCCCTGCATTTCCTTTGGTTCCCATAATTTCCTGATCTTATGTATTTAAAGCACCAATTATGCTCGACGACAATTATTGTATAACTCATTTGTCACCCTGAATATAATGTAAGTTGTTTGACAGCTGAAGTCATTCAAAACATGTTTTGGTTTCTTTTTTCTATCACAAGCCCTGAAATAATAGTGCTCAATAAATGGCAAATGGATGAATAGATGTTTAGGCAAAAAAGAGTGTTCGTTTTACTTGTTATTACCCATGAAGATGTCTTCTGAGGAAGAAAGTCTCCATATTCCTAGGAGTTTGATTCATTCTTTATAATCATTTTTAGTAACACAAACAAGCAGATGAACAAATAAATAAAAGATGGATGGATAGGTAAGTAGATAGATAAAGAAACTGATAAATAACTATGCCTAAGAAACATCAAAGGATGCTTCAGGGGTACATACACTGACAGTCAGCATTACTTAGTGCTTATTCCATGCCAGGCATTATGCTAAATTCTTGACAAGAATATTTTAATTTAATCTTTACAAAAACCCTGTGAGGGAGAGACTCATCCTATCATACAGGCGAGGAAAGTGAAGATTGCAGAGGTTCACAGCTTGTCCTCGGTTACAGAGCATGTGAGTGAGATTGTAACTCAGGCAGTCAGTCACATGCTCCTCTCTGTGCCCTTAACCAGCACACACACTGTCTCCTACTTAGTTCCAGAGTTTGCCTTCCTGTTTTTCGTTCCTATCAATTGTTATGAGTTAATTACGTCCTACATAGGAGTATTTTGAGGCCTTTTCTGGGCCAGTTATGTGGGGCAATGAGGTTCAACATCAAAGGATGCTTCAACTGTAGTTGAATGGTGGCCTCCCAAAAATACGTTTACATCTCAACCCCTGGAAACTGTAAATGTGACCTTATTTGGAAAGAGTCTTTGCAGTCGTAATTAAGTGAAGGATTTTGAGATGGGATCATTGTGGATTACCCAGGTGGGTCCTAAATCCAATGAAAAGTGTCCTTATAAAAGACAGAAGAGAAGTTAGTCACATAGAGAAGAAGGCCATGTGAGGACGGAGGTAGGGATTGGAATGACGCAGCCATGAGGAACACCCAGAGCCACCAGAGGCTGGAAGAGCCAGAAGGGATTCTTCTCTAAAGCCTTTGGAGGGAGCACAGTGCTGATGACACCTTGATTTCAGACTTCTGGCCTCCGGAACTGCAAGAGCATAAATTTCTGTTGTTTTAAGCCATCGAGCTTTCGGTAAATTTGTTATGACAACACCAGGAAGCTAATACACTGACTATCCTTTGTTCCTATAAGGAACTCATAATACTATCTTCCATGGCAGAAAACTGAAAGTCATAACTTAGACAAACCTGCACTTCAGGTGGTCCCTGCATCCTATAAAATAATATATATATTTTTCTGAGAAAACAGTCGATACACGTCAAATTCTCAAAGAGGCCTCTGAGCTAAATCAGAGCCATTGATTTTGAATCACAAAATGCACATCACAGAATGGCCAGAAAACAAATGTTGACCAAAAAATGACTTTCTTTGGGCCTAACCTTTGGAGAATTCTGTGCTTCTTGGAAATGAGTAACAATAGTCAATAGCTCAATTCCATAGATAAGATAGAAAGAATCCTAACCCTAGACAAAAGGTCTCCCCAAAACAGGTGACCTAGGTCACATATATCCATTTTTATAAATGAAGATGTTTTTGTAAATAGACTTAAATATCATGAACTTTATATTCAAGCTTTGAGAGAGAACATGGTGTTGAGGATAAACAAAGGCTTTGGACTGGATGATTCTGGATTCATTTTTAGTTCTAGCACCTCTGCAAATATAACCATAAAGAAATTTACTAATTTATTTGAGCCTTTTTTTCCTCATTTTCAAAATAGGAACATACATCCTGCAAGGTTTTGTGAGGATTAGAAATAATGTATACAAAATTAAAACTCAAAAAATGGCCCTTCTTAACAAAACAACAACAATAATAGTAGAAAATATACATAAACATTGTACTTGTGTCTCACGACACTCTAACTGTCCAACTCAGAAATCCATTAATCTGGGCTTATAAAAATATTTATCAATGCCTCTTGAGAATAGCAATGAGATTCTTTCTAAATCAGCCACTATTATAGGGAAAGGAAACTTGTCTCAAACTTAACTTCTAAATCATAAAGTGCCATTGGATTCTGCTTCTGGAAATTTGACACTAATTGTTGATATAACACATCACATGTCAGCTTCTGTGGAGAGTGTCAATGTTCAGTTGACGATCCTGCTCAAATCCTCTTAATGACAGCCCTTGTTTTAAGGCCGTGATGACGAAATCAGTGATGTCTGATTTAGGAAGTCCTTTTCAAAGTCTACTCCCTCTCTTGTAAAACTCAATTTACAAAACTCAACTGGTCCTTTTGATCACTTTCACTAATCCAGTTTAAGAGCTTCAAGTCCCCCCAAGTGGCCCTTAATTAATGGCTAATATGAATGCACAAGAACACACTTGGACTGTATCTGGAAGTTAACAAATGCATTTGTGTCTTGGAATTTGATAATGACCTTCATTCTATGGACAGCTGATTGAGACAAGGCATAGAGCAGTTGTTTACAAACTTCAAACAAACCTCAGAGGTATATCGATGGATCTCACTGACTTCTATCCTTTCACTTTTACTTTACTGATCTCTTTTCTTCTTCAGAATATTCTGCATGAGGATGAGGAGAAACCCACTACAAGAGTATGATAATGACAAAAGAGTCAATCAACACTTGCACAATTCCTAAAGTATAATCATTTTATATTTTTAAGAAAGCTAATTAGCCAATTGAAGACCAAATATTTTCTTAGGGAATATTTCCCAAATAAAATTTCTTCCCAAGGTCTTTTAAACTGATAATTCATTTTTGCCTATTATTAAGCCGTTGAGTTATACATAAAAGTTTTCTCTCATCTAATTTGTCTATTGCCATTTCTTGATTCATTCTAATGGTTGTATCATACATCATTCATTACAGTACATCTTACCAAAAGCAGCAATTAGAACACTATCTCACTCCAATTTTGCCAAATGAATTAGCAAAAGAATGTACATGGTGGATCAATGTATCTGGATAATCTGTAATAAAAAAGTAAGAGTTTCAATATAAATGATAAATTTAAAAGAAGAATTAAAATACCTTAGTAATAAGTATCTACCTGTCGATATTTATATTCCAATAGCCATTCTCCTTGAGGACTTAAAGGCTGTAATGTCCAACAGGAAGCCACCAGCCATAAGTGGCTATTTGTATTTAAATTAATTAAAAGTAAAATTCAATTCCTTGGTTGCACTAGCCACATTTCAAGTGTTCAATAGCCACATGTGGCTGATGGCTTCCATATTGGGCAGTGTAAACATAGAACATAGCCTTCTTTGCAGAAATTTGTATAGGACAGAGCTTCTTTAGAGGGAAAATGGTGCCTTCTTCCACTGACTTTCATTGTTTATGTAAGAAAATGAGAAGCAGCAACCTTTTCTGTCCTAAGATAAAATTATTTCAATTTCTCTTTCGTGCTTAAAACAGTCCATCCACTTTCAAATGTGCTTTTCAGACTGCACATTGCAGAAATGACCCTTGAAACTATAGCTTCAATGGTCTTGCAGAAACCATAATTGTTTCCTAGCAGTAGTGTGTAAAATAATCTTAAACTATTCACAGTGATTAAAACACCCTCAACAGATTTATATAGAAATAATCCAGAGAGATAATTGCTGAATATTCCCCTTGTAGTAGCATGCCTTTTCATATTTACACACATATACATGTTCTTTGGGCACTGTCTTTGATCAGTTTGAAATGAAAGAGCCAAGAGACTCTCTTTCCTGGAACAAAAAAAACACAAAACAAAACCTCTTTTGTCTTTTACCCATCGTCACCGAAAATAAATAAATGATACAAATGGTTCTTTTACTGGTTTTAAAAGTAGAGCCAGAAATTATGTGAAGTTGGGACTCCTGAATTATTCATGTGTTCTGATTGAATGGGATCATTATCTCTGGCCTTACAAGCTAATAAATACTGTCTAATGCCTGGATACTGTTTTGATGTAATAGTGTCAGGAAAAAGAAAAAACAACTGACTTCTTTGCAAGCTTGGGCCTAAATTAAGGAGGCACTCCTGATGAGTTCATTGCAAGAAGCGCGCGTGTGTGTGTGTGTGTGTGTGTGTGTGTGTGCATGAACACATATGTATGTGTGGCTGTGTGTCTACCCACAAATATGAAACATCTCAGACAATTCTGTTAGTCTGCCTTTGCTCAATCTTTCTAAAGGCATTTTAACTCAGACATGCAACCGAAGAGTTGCAGAATGGCTCAGTTCTCTGGTGCTTGCTGCTATTGTCCTCTCCTTTCTCTATTCTCATCTACCATACACTACGTCAAAGTATTTCAGGAAACGCAGGTTGAGACTCAGTCAATGATTATGCTCTCTAATCGTTTGCCCGTGAACAGTCAAATAATCTTAAATTATAGACCAGTGGTTTCTATTCCCCCAGACTGATTTCAAAGAGTGAATTTGCTTGAGTTTAATATCACCATAAACCAGAAGGAGTGTAGAAAGCCTGAATTAAGGTTGTGCTCTTAAAAGCAATCACAGAAAGATGTGCATTTGTAGAAGGTTTGAGAGCATGGAGATAAATATAGTTGACAGTTGGTTTCAGAGAAAGTAAAATTAGAGGCGGACTCTGTTACAAAATACCTTTATAGGCTAATAGTTACAGAAATGTAGCAGGATACATCAGACATCAAAGAAGAATATCATTATTGAGTGTGCTGATTTGTTTAACAAAATACGCAGTCTTTTCTTCCTTTAGAACACCACTGTTTTTTTAAGTGATGTGGAGTCTATTAAGGGTATAAGAACAGCCAACAAAGAGACTGTTAGCAAGTCAGTAGTTTGCAAAATTGATGCAAGACCAAAAGTCTTTCCTCTGAGACAGCTGGCTTGGTCTTACATGGAATGTGTAGGTTTTCCAGACTGCTTTTCCCAACATCTGATACAAGCTGAAAAATCATGCAATTTAACTAAGTTTTTTAACAGGAATTAAAGTGTGCGAACCATCTACTGGAGTGGGTGTGAAGACTAGTTCAATAACGCTGCACCAGCAGAGTCGTCTGCCTTTTCTGTCTGCTGTAGGAAGCGACGGAGGACAAGGGAGACTTTTTGAAAAGTAAACACGCGTTATTAGCCAGTATAGCTAATCCTTACTTGTGATTTTATTGTTTTTTCCTTTAAAACCGCCGTGGAATTTTATTCTTAGGTTGAAGAACATAAATTTGAATTTGGGGCACAAAGGAAAATGTCAAAGGTGGGTAAACGATAGTATTGTATTTGTGACTATTATTATTTCTGTCTTCGTCTTTTAGAAACAGGAAGTGCCCCTCCAAAGGGGGAGAATAAGGCATTTCACGCCTTTGCCTCCTGGAAGGCACAAACTGCCAATTTTTCTCCAGTTCTTTCCACCTGTCAGCGTGCTAGGTGCAGACCTGACAGTCCACCCATTCTCTAATTCCACACGGCCGGCATGGTTGGCAGGACATTCACAATGCACCTGTCCCCAAACAGGGCCTTTGGCACTCAGCTTCCCCTGTTCACTTGCAATGTGACAGGCTGCACACAAGACAGATACGTGGATCAAAGGCAGCGCCTGTGGATAACCTAGCAGGATCCAAGGAGCATCACTAGTGTTCTCAATAATTTGCTATTAGTACAGCAGAAAAAGTGAGGAGTGCACTACTGAGTGATGAAAACAAGTTTTATAAGGAAAATATACATAATATATATTTTTGATGTTGGATTCAAAAAGGTCACACAGAGCTGCAGAAGAGCACACAAGAGAGGAAGCAACAGCACGAGCAGGGAAACTTCCAGATCCCTTCGTACAGATGGTTTTGCTCAACTGTGAAAGTGTGATGGATGGAAATGAAAAAATCCGGTTCAAAGAAAGACGAGAGAGGACGTAGTTCTGCCCTGACTCTTGTCATATTCCCATATGATTTCACATTCTTCTTTGTTTTTCTCTTACAATGTGGAAGTTTGGTGGACCCTTTGTAAAGAGAGTTCCAACTTCACGCGGAATTTCCTGTCGTGAGACCCTGGATCAGTCGCCCCCGTAGAGCAGCTTATGTTCCGTTAGCAGCGCCCCTCCCCCACACCTGGGAAGGTCTGCCCAGCTCTCAGGAAACAATTATGGAAAGGGGTGTGCATGCATATTTACAATGTGTGCCTTTGTAGTCCAATATTAAATTTATAGAGGACCAATAAACTGAGCACCATGCCCAGACTCAGTGACGCGTGGGCCTGCCCCAGTCACAGGGAGCCTTGGAGGCTTAGCCTCTCTTTGGTATTTTACCCTCAGATCTTTGGACGCTGTAATGTGCTCCATTTACTGCAATTCACGGAATCCATGTTTCCAAGTTTATTACTTGATATTCCCTCAGCTGAGCACTCCACCTGCTCTCCCATGAGGACCCGTCAGCACGTCCTCATCCAGGTTCGCCTTCCTTCAATTCCCTGGCACCATTTGCTGGCACATAAAGATCTAAGTCTAAAGAATGAGGGAGAAACAGGGCTTTCAATAGCACTACCAATTTTCTCTCATTCTCCTTTTCCCCCTGCTACTAACCAACAGCCTAACTTTTCTTGTTGATCATTAATTTGATCTCAAAGAGGAATTCATTAAACTGGTATAAGCATACAATAGATATAATGCAACATATAAAAACAAGGCCATAGACTAATATCAGTGTTCATAGTCTAAATAATCCAAAATACAAAACCGTGTGTACAGTTTATACTTACCTTTTAGTCAAAACATAGGTGCACCTGTTTATAAAACAATATAAAAGGACAAAATGAATTTAACGAATATATATGTGTATGTATATATATGTATATACATATGTCTGAGCAATGAGATTATGGTTGGTTTTTAGTTTAACTTTCTTGTTTACCTATGTTACTCATCTTCCAACAGTGAATAAGAATTGCTGTTTTAATACTATCGAAATTATTAATATTTTCTTAAAAGAAATATACCAAATGTTTTCATTGTAACTGTATAGTATAAATCTCACAATTATCTACAGGATATAAAATTCATTTGTCAGCATTGGTTTGAAGATATAAATGAGCCACTTGTGGTGCTGGTAAATGCACTGAACTTCATGGGGAGACCCAGGTTCTAGCTCACCCTTAACCATCTGTGTAACCTGGTGCAGCTGCATCTCATCTCTAGTATTGTTTCCTTATATGTAAATGAGAGGGCTGGGCTAGAAATTGGGAAAGTCCTTTCAACTTTGAATTTTTATGATCAATGAATATCACATATAACATCTGAATTCTCCAAATAGGTAGACCTTAATATTTGGGGGGAATAATACTTCTCATAGGTAATAAGGCTACTAACGTGCATGCATTAAAAACCGTATAATGCTTATTATCGTGAAACCCAAAACAAAAAATAATAATAGCAGATACTACTTGAGTACTTAGTGAACTCGAGGCACTGTACAAAATTATTTACATGACTTAACTCCTTAAATCCTCAAAGCAAGCCTACGAGTTATAATTATTTTTCACTGTTTCACAGATAAAGACATCCTTCCATAAGGTAGCTTAGTAAATGAATATCCATTTTTTTTCAAGAAGGAAAGATGATAAACTATAGTCAAATAACCAGACGGAAACCATCTTTCCAATAGGTTGATTTTACACAAAAAGTTCATTAAAGTCAGAAATCCTCAAGTTTTGCTTTACTTCATATCCTCATACAGTGATTAGAATATAATTAAAGTTGTGTGGAAACCCTCTGGCTCTAAAATTCAAATGATTACTTAAGATCATATTTAGAAAATGAAGTATAAAGAGGAATATCTGAGGTGGGCCTGGGACTGTGAGGGAGGACGCTAGTGGGAATACATTTCTCTTCAGCTACCTCAGATCTTCAGTGTGTCCTTGACCCAACGGTCAATCACGCCCCGCATCCTGCGCTGCAATTCCCAGAGTGGCCACTAGATGTCAGGCATAGACATTAAGGGGACATTGCCATTAATGTGGCAATTAAGGGGACCCTTTCCTTTATGGTCTGTTTTCAAAAGGGCATAACTCCTGCTATCCTCTTCATCATGCCTTATGACCAATGGCACTACAAGATAGAATGTCGTGTGTAACCCATGCACTACCAAATCTTTAAATGGGTGAATCCTTTGACAGTGAGGAACAGGTGTATATACACCCCCCACATAGTAAAGTGCATGTTTGACTGAAAGTGCTCAAGAAATATTTGTTGTTTGGCTGTTGAAGGGCTTCTTCGTGGATTTTGGATTGATTATTGAGGGATTTCCTTCTATTCTCAATTTGCGTAATGTTGATGGTCTCATTGGGTCAGCTCCTGGTAAGCACACAGAGGTCCTCTAAGAGCCTACTAATGGAGACTTTTGTGTTGACCGTGTTCATTGTGTGTATACATGCATAAGAGATCGGAAATGGCCATAGTTGCCTCTTCCTTAGTTTCCTCTCTAAGAAGGGGGAAGTAGTAGCCACAGCTTTCCCTACCACTTGGCTATTGAGAATAGAAGGACAATTAGCTGCCTTCAACTCTTCCAAAGAAAAACATAATTCAGTATCCTAATGAGCAAACTTCTAAAATGGAAGGCTAGCTTTCAGTTAGAATTCATGTCAAAATTAAAGCTCAGGTCAGACAGTCTATCTCAGACCAAAACTCAGAGATGAAGAAAAATTCACCAGAGGAGAACATGCTTTCAGAGCAGAGCCAATATGCAGGTCTTTAGACAGGAAAGTGCGGTAGGAAATGTCTGGAGGTCTAGGTAGGCAGGATGTTAGCATTTCTAAGGTCTGCCACGGGCATCTGAGAACCAGTTACGAGGCTTGAGGCTGCAAGACTAGACTTCAGTCTCCAGGAGGACTGGCAGAAGCAAGCTGGTCAGGGAGAACCGACAAGGCAGGACCAACAAGGCAGTGATGCTGAAGTCAACAAAGAGAAAGGGACACGTACATGACCAACAGGGCAACAGTCCAGCTTCCAGAACGAGTTCACAGTCATAGCAAGACATCAGCTAGAAAGACAGAGCAAAAGATTTGAATGGCTGTTAAACCGTCAAATTATTAACCTAAACCATGCAGATTCCATCTGGCAAGGAATTAGATTGATCCCACAGCTGGGACAGGTGTCAATCTGTAGCGAGTGGCCTACAAGTGTGAATATTGGAAGAAGTGGAGTGAGGGAGTCAGATATTCTTAACATTTACCCAGAACCCTCTCACTTGCTAGGCGTGATGGTGCGTTCAACAACAGCAGGAAGCCTGACTCCTGAATTTAAGTAAAGGCAGTTGGGTAGATAAAATGTGCAAAAATATTTTACCCTAGTCTAAATTATAGTAGTTTCTTTAAACTAAATTTCCTGTGCTTCTAATTTCTGAGGCATATCACAATGATATCGTCCGAAAGAAATCTACTAAGGGTTCGGCTTTTGGGCATGTTGGTGTCACCGTAGCTCTAAGCCCTTCAGGTCTTATCTTCTCGGAGCATCATGAGAAGGGAGGGACAATCTCCGTAAACTATCAACAGGCTCCAGTATGCAAGACTGAGTCGCACAATCTTTTTTCTGTTATTTCCTATTGAGAGGCAAAATAATATATTAAAATGAGATAGAAGTCAATTTGAATGTTGAGTTTATCACTTATTAGATGTGTGATTAGGGGAATTTATCTTTTAGAGACCCAATTTTCTCAACTGTAAAATGGGAATAATTGTATCTAACATGAAAGGTTATTGTGCGCGTCAGAAGATACTCAGGCACATGGGTAGTACACAGTAAGTGATTACTATTATTATTCCAGTGGGTCATTGTTATTCCTCCACTGAGTTCATAAACACCTAACCAGTAGTATCCAGGTCGTATATCCACCTCTATTGCTAAATAGAGGGATTATATTATGGGATTTTAATGAGCCCAAGTTACTTCTCGGAAACTTTGCTTTCCCCTTCCATGGGATGGGTTTATTGGAGATGCCACAGAAAGTTGAAGAGGAGTATTTTTAAAATCAGCTGGCAATCGACTGTGCTACGGGACAATATCTACTCTCTAAAATGAACCACCGAAACCTACTGAGGTTCCCAGTAGATCTGGCAGGTTGCTGGGCGCAGTCCAGTCACAAGTCCAGGATCCTCCTGACACCACAGGCTGAAATTGAAGAAAGTAATCCTGTGCCCATGGGTTGTCCTTACTACTTCTCGTACGGAACTAAACAACCCCACCATTTGCTGAGCAATTATACATGTAAAGTAGATGGAAAACACCTCATAATGAACTGTGCTGACTCTGCAGGATCCTGAAAGCCATCCTAGACTCTGAATCAGGCTAAAATCCAAACAGTGACTCCATGTGCTAATAACCACAGTGACATGGAATTAATCCCTCATTTCCTTTTGGGGACTTAATCAGTATACATAGGGAAAGCAGGGATGTGTCCCTCTTCCCTGTTCTATTTCCTATATTATAAGGAAAAGATAGTTTGGGAGGGTAAAATTTGTGACACTTGGTTCCTCAAGGTAGTCAAAAGATTATTGTAAAAGCTAATAAACTTACAATTTGTTTGATAATTTATTTAGCATTATCCTTAAGAAACTTCTGGACATTACCCAGTAAAACTAAAAATAACTCTAAGAATGGTGCTATTTTATACCATCACACCACTACCTCCAACACACACGCACACACATGCACACACACACACAAGTATCTTTCACGTCCCACACAGGCACATCGTATACCTTTCAACAACCCCAAAATCATTTTTAAGACTTGGCCAAGTGGCATTGCTAGCATTCATTTGGGAAAAGCTTAGAGTTTCATGGTTGACATAAAATATCTAAATTTTAAAACTTATCACCTGTTTGGAAAATGAAGTCTGAAAAGACATTTTGCTAAAAGATTCCACAGGCAGGTGACTTTACATTTCTTTTATTCATTGCTAGGTGACTATTTCAATCCCTATAGCTATTATTTCTAAGTGTCCCTCTCTCTTCAGGTTGCCAGCCACTGCCCCAGATCCTTCATGCTTCTAAAGGACCTAAACTTCTCTCATTACTAAAACCACTCAAAGTAATTCCTTCAACTTCCCTGTTCTTGGCCTTAAAAAGTCTCCAAAGTTACTTTCTCTGTAAGAGTGAAGTGATCCATCCCCATTTAAAGTCTAACTGCACCACCACACCCTAGGATGATTTCTTATTCTGTCTGCTCTTCTCCACCAGCTTTCCCTCACAGACTAGTTATCTGACAGGTTATCTACACCTTGGTGTGGCTAAGCATGGAATTTGAACCTCCTGATTTCTGAAACTTATTCTCTCCTCTACCCCCAAATATGGTCCTCCTCCCATATTCCTTTTCTCAGTTTATGGCACCACCAATTTCTCAGGGGAGAATTCCAAAGTCCCCCAAATATCTCTGAGTTATGTGGTACTTACTATATATCAGATACTTGTCAAAGCATTTTACCTGTGTCTGCTCATCTAATCATTTCAACAACCCTATTTGAATAGGCACTATTAATATACCAGCTATACAGATAAGAAAAAGTGAGGCACAGAAATTACATAACTTTTCCAAGGTCATAAGGCCAGTAAGTCCATCTGACCTCAGAGACGTTGCTCACAACCACCATAGTCACTTGCTGCGTGGCTCCTCCCCTCCTCCATCACTCTAAGCATGAACTCCTGCTGTTCTACCTCCACATATCTGTCTTCTCATCTCCATTCCACAGACTTAGAGCAGCACTTCATTTTTAATAGCCATCTAACAGATTTCTCTGCCTCTAATTTTTCAGTTTCTCTTCCTTCTGGTCCATTTCCAAAAGGCACAGCTCTGATTATCTCCCTGTGCGTCTCAATAACGTCCAAGAGCGGCCCTTTTACCTCTAAATTAAACATACCTCCTCAGCCTGACGTTTGGTGTTCTTTGCATTATTACCTCTGTATGTCTTTTGAGGCCTATCTCCCAAACTAGAGTATTCACTTTTCCCATGAGTTTTCTATCACATGCTCTATTTTCTCCTTAGCATTGGCCTCCTACCAACTGTGCAGAATATACTGTACTTCTCACCTGGACAGAATATTTTGTGCTTCTACACTGCAGAATACACTGAGCGTCTTCAAAACCAAAGCCTAGTAGTGGATGGAGATTTCAAATGCAGCTTTAAACAGAATTCCAGGCAACTGTGGAGATGATGAATTTTCCTCTCCCTTGCCTGTAGCAGCTCACATTCAGAATGCCTCTGACCGAGGCGGAGTCCAGGTAGATCAATAACTGTGTGCCTTTCCTTTGTTCCCACCAGCTCCAGCCCCAGAGAGGGCGGGTCTGAAAGCCATTCTGATTTCCCCTGTCCTTCTCTGACTTGACACTTGCAACACCCAGTTTAATCCTCAATTCTCCTATCATCTCTTCTTTATACTCCACAACATGTCCTCCCTTCTCACTTCCTCTGATGTGACTCTCTTTGGACCACTAATATGTTACTCAGACTGAGAAGAAACTTTCCCCTTTCTCGTACCATGCAAATATCCAGTAGGGAATTCCGGCTGGACTTGGCTTTCTCTTAGCTTCCACTAGTTCCCTCTCTAGCAACTCAGTCTTCTCTTTGCTCTCAACGCACCACCCAGGTGGGTGGTCCAGACCCACAATGTGCTCGGGATTAATGATGACAACTCTGCATGCAACCTCTAGGTGAACCTGATGATACTCTGCTATACTTCAAGGCCCATCTCTTCTATCACCTTTCTGGGGAAACCCTCAATTCAGACCATCGAATAAATCCTGTTTTTTATTTTGATCTTTGGCTATGTCCTGGGCACTATGCTATGGACGTGTGTGCATTGCACATTTAACCTTTACAGGGAAAAGGTATTCACGTTGAGCCCACATTTTTAGACAGGGAAATTAAGGTCTAAGGAGAATCATTTTGAGTTGGGGTCAAACTCAAGTCCAACTGACTTTTAACTCCTGTCCAGTAATTTGCAGAATGTTTTATTTTATGTAGTTGTGTGCTATAATTTTCTCACCTCTTTCTTTATTTGGGGGCCCCATAAAGGCAGATACCCTATCTTCCTCCATTTTGTATCCACCTGTAGCAGCTAAAAGAGTGTCTAGAACAAAGTAGGATCTCAACAAATGTTTACTGAATTGAGTAATTGACAACAAGTCCTGAGACTTATAAGGAACTGGTCAGTCTTTACACTCATGTAAGTTATGAGACTTGATTCTCTCCAGGTACAGAAACAAAACAATGTGCACTTTCTCGCTCTCTCTCTCTCTCTCTCTCTCTCTCTGTGTGTGTTTCAAAGACACTGGATTTAGAAGTTGGATGCATTTGACAGTTGAAATGAAATGCACCAAGACAGGACTAGAGCTCCTGCATTTTTATGTCACTGATACCATTTGACCAACTCAATTGGAACTCTATTTTTCTTTATTTTTATAAATCTTTTGAGTAGAAGCAATAGAAGATGGGGATAAAACAGAGAATGACTAGTGTAAATTCTCTTTGCCTAATTCAGAATTTGTGAAAATCCAAGGGGAGAGAAAAATTAGGTCCACAATTTCTCCTTTTTTCTCTCCCTAGGAAGGAAAAAACAAGGCAAGGAAGACTAGTTCAACTGAGCAAATGAACAATAGAAGCCACGTTGAACAGGAATGTCTATCTGGCTACTTAAGAGAACACACTGAATTCAACTACTTTGGGAGCATCTTTCCGAGCTCAAGTGGCTAGTTAAAATTTAAGGAGGGCCCTGGATTGTTGTGGCTGATACTCTGCTTTTCCAATTACAAACAATTTTCACCTGCTCATTAAAGCAGGCCTTCTCTACAACTCTTGGATTCAATTCAGTTCAATTAAGCGAGTATTTATTGAGTGTCTATACTGTGCCAGACTGGGACACTGTGTCCAGTCCCCAGTTCAATTACCTGAGTGTCCTAGACTAAAATAAAACTGTTTCTTCCAAAGATCCTGTAATTCAGATGTTCACACTAACCCTGACTGGATTTCACTTTCATGAGCCTAAATTGATGACATTTTATTTTGGAGTTTTGAGAAAGTGAGGTTAAGGAACTTGTACAGACCAGTGACAGAAACAAATGAACTGTTGAAATTTCTGACGAGAACAGTGCCCCCTTTCTCATTTGCCTCTGGGCCTCTGTGGAAGTCAGCTTGTTAGCACATTGTTTGATTTTACACAAAGACGTGTTGCACCCCAGTGCAGCAGTAAACTAGACCCGAGAATCAATAAAAAACAATCCAAGTGTTAATGCGGCATCATGCCAAAATCCACTTATTTCATAATATATTAAATATTGAGCTTAGATTTACCAAAATCCCTGTGCGATGATGCTACCTATTAAAACAAGAGGATTTAACAGGTAGAGCGGTCAGAGAAACCTTAAGAAAAAGAAGCAGGAGTGTTCAGTTGCATGTGTATTTCACTGATTTAAAAGGAATATATTTTAGATAGATCTTCACTACATGTGTTCACATAAGCTGGCTCTGAGATTAAAATAAAGATAAACGTATAACTGGTTAACCATTTTCCAGAAAAATAACTAATATCTGGTAATGTACTCTTTCAAAGTTCAGAATGCTGAAAGTCTGCACAAATAGAACAACTTCGTCAAATCACTACTGTTATCATGTCTCTTCTAAACCATTGTGTGTAATTGCTATGGAAATGGGAAAATGCCTCTTTTTTCCCCTCCCGACTAGCACATGATAACCCATTCAGTCTCTCGCAAGTTTGCTGCAAATGATGCCAGTCAAAGCATCCAATGAGACCCTCAGACATTAGTGTATCAGCCATTATCTGTTACACTTCTGGACCAAAATAACAAATAATATGCCTGGAGGTGCTGCTTCTTGTGACTGCTAGTTTCCCTGCATGGCATATGCCTAGAGAGTCTCAGATGAGAGGTGATTGCACAAAACTGTGATTGTGAGATGACTTAGCAGAACCCGTGATGATGTCCTAATGGCCTCCCGCTGGGGGAACAGGAGTAATTGTTTGTCAGGAGAGGGAACACATCTGTAAGAAGGCATCTTCTGCAAACCAAGCAGCCACGTGGAAAGGGAAAGTGAGAACCATAGTGCCAGGAGACAGTGGAGAAAATGCAAGTTGGAGTCGAACACAGCAGTAGCTACAAAGGGCAGGGATGGGGCCAGGGAGGAGCTGGTTGAGTGAGATGGAAGTTGTGTGCTTTGGAAAACAATACAATTACTTAAAAATGAAATGCCTGCCTGCTAAAGTTACCAGTTTCTTCTGGTAACCTTGAATCATAATGAAGATGCTAGGCGGTGAAATGCTAGGGAAGAAATTAGAGAACCCAACAGGGAGAGACTTTGCATCCTTGTACATTTTCTAGGAGTGTTTTTAAAGCTGGGAAATTCTTTCAACAGAAGTCCTTTCAATGTTATATTTTACATCCAATAGCTTCCTTTGTTCATTGCTTACCCTAGTGATCTAAAACAAACCACTGTTTTTAAAACCAGACTTTAAAAATCAAGGCAGAGTGATTGAATTTACATGCATTGGAAACATCAATGTCATCTTGCACAGTTGAAGGATGCTCATAGCCCTGTTTGCGGCTGCACTGAGCATCCTCCATTTGATCAGAAATAAGCGAGGGCAAGTAAGCTAATTAATGCTGCAAAATGCTAATTCCCTCCACCTTTTATCTTGGGCCTAAATTATGATTTTTATCTAATTTCTAAGGAACTGAAATGCTCCTGCCAGTGGAGCCTGTCATTATTAAAATATAAATCAATGCATAAAAGCATATTGGCCTATGGGAAAGACTGTAAAAAAATTTAATGCCCTCCACAAACAGCTGTGCTCCTGACCCAGCGGTTTTTTTGTTTGTTTTGCTGACAGGCGACCAGATTGCATCTATTTTAGTATTTCTAGCACATCTGAAGATGTTGCCAACAACATAGATTTTAAAATATGAAATTTTATAACAAAGTTGCTATCATTAAAATAAAATAAATTTTAGGCAAATAAACTTTCCCTCCCCACCTCACCACTCAAAGCTACAAATACAATCTGTTGTTAAATATCGGATTAAACGCAACTGGATCAGTTTTTAGTTTGAAGGTTCAGAACAGTGTTAAGGCATTTTTATGTCAACATAGGCTCGTGGAACTTGGGAGGTGCTACATTTGTGGAAGTCCATGTGCAAAAATTGCCTCTTGTTTCTGTGCTTGGAAAGCTTTCAACCACCAGCAGCCATTTTAAATCAGAGGGATCAATAGTTATCACGGCAGTGCTGATGTGGAGGTGAATTCCATGAGGGGAAGGAAATGGAGGAAGATGGAGTGAAGGAGGAAACAGACCCATTCTTGCATCATCTAAGAACACATACTAAGATTTAGGGTGACCAGTGAGGGTTTTCCCAGGATGCGGGCCTTCAGCACTACACTGTGAAGGTCCCAGGCAAGCTGGGGCAAGCTGGTTACCCTGCAAATTGTAATTCCACATATGAGCCCATGCAACATAGACCTCATCAAAATGCAAGGTGAGATTTCGTTGCCTTATAATTTCTCATAGTTCAGAATCTCTGGCTTCAATAGCTTGCCTTGAACTAAAATTTCTTGTACCATTGCTGATATCTACTCTAATATCCATGCATTTCTTCACAGTATCACTGGTCTATGTATTTCTGTCTATTGATCCCATTAGATATTGAATTAGAACTAATTCAGTATCCATGCCCCAAGTTTCAAAATAACTTCTACTGGGCTTTTTTTTTTCTATGTTAAAACCATCAGAAAGAATAATTCTTTTGTAATCCTGACTGGCTATGTTGTTTTGAACGTAGCGGTGATCTGGACATCCAAGGACAAGAGAGATACGTTCTTGCCACGGCGGGTCATTACAACCAAGTTGTTACCTTCAAAACAAACACGTCTATGCTCACTGGTGGTGCATATATTATACTACGGATAACTAAATTGTGTTTGCTTTACTAGGAGTAAGAGTCTCAATAAGGACAGTTTATAATACATGTTTGAATTTGTAACATCACAAACAAAAACAATACTCTCTTCTGTCACCATTTATCAATTTTTCCTTTATTATGATGTATTATAAAATAAAAAGATTCTACAACAGTGAGATTCTACAAAAGTGTGATCTGAATCTACTGATAAGGTTTTTCTAACATTCTTATTGACTTGTGGCATTACTTCTGTATGGCTTATTTTGAAATAGGTATTTGGATGGAATAGCTGACGTATTCAATCACTATAGATGCCTAGGTTTAAGCACAAGTCAGTGTCTGAACCTGAAGGGTGAATCAATCCATTCATAGGCAGCATCCACACAGCCTCAAAGACTGTCAAACACTTCAGTATACACACTTGAGACATCGATGTCAGTAAGGACTCATGTAAGCACTTGAAGAATCCATGAGAATAGAAATAAAACTTAAAATTCATTCTTGGTAGAAGCACATACATACACACTTAAAAAAATAGCTTCCAACACACGTTGAAACATCATAAATAGGAAAGCATATAACCCACTTTTTTCATAAGATCAAAGCATTCCACTACTCTCTCAGAACTAGCAACAGATGCTTCCTTTTAAGGCACATATTTTTCTCTACTTTTGGCTACTCTTAATCTCAATCAGGATCTTACCTTGGTATTATACCAGGGGCATGAATAGATCACGTGTGACAGATTCATTGGGTCCAGCTCACGTCAGCTGAGGGCTCTACTGCCAGATTAATATAACTAAAATACTATTTCCTTCATGTCCCTCCACAGACCAATATCTTCAGTGACTCTACACTGCACATGGAATGGAGTCCAGACTCCTCGTGCTTACATCAACCTGCTCCCAAGCTACTTTCATTATTTTATCCTTTTAAATAATTTCCTTCATTGTGAAAGTATATTACCACATTGCAGAAATTCTGGAAGGTAAATTTTCTCTGATGAATTCTCTTAGAATTGATATCTCACTTCTCTGAACTGCACATGAATGGCCCTAAATTGGACCTCGATATTTAAGCGTTCTGGATGCATAAGCTTTTGTCTCTTTACCTATTTTCAGTCACTATAGATGGCCAAGCGCATAGTAGATGCTCAAGAACAAATGCTCCTCTCTTCATCTCCCACTGCCCATGAAATTCTTTTACAACTTGGTTATATTTAGTAGACGTCAATTGTTTCAAATTTTTATATTTGCCAAATATGTCGAGGAATACAAATTCTGAAGCTGTCAGGTCATCTCCTGCAAGCATGCAAATGGGTTCTCTGGAAAAAACAACCTCCTCTCTCCTACCTTAAAAACCTTACCTATTCTTATAATCCAGGACTTGATATATCAGATGAAGTCAAGAGCTTAGAATAATTGTGAGAATTTCAATATATTTGAAGATTGACTTATGTACATCCTCAGTTTCAGAGCTGTAGGATGATCTAATTAGACAAGTGAGATAATTTATGTTTTGGGTGGTAGGAAAATGGTCAAAAAATATTTTTATTCTAACCAACCATTAACCTTAACAATAGCAGAAAAATAAAGTACAAATGAGTGACTTGAAATGAAATGTAAATAAAGACCTCATGTATTGCTCAAAAATGAAACACATACATTCTTTTCAATTTCATGAGCTGATTTGCTCTCCCCAAAAACTTTATTAGCAGAACAAGGATTGTTAGCTCCATCAAAATGAGGAAAACAAGGCCAGGAGGCATTAGTCACTTGCCAATGATCACAAAGTTTATGAATAGTAGAACCGAGGGAAGAAAAGTAAGTGTACATTAACAAATAAGTGTATTAAATAAATGAGCTATTTTTCATTTTAAAGAGTGTCACATGAGGGAAGAATCTGAAGAGAGTGACTCAGTGAATATAGCATGTGCTCTCCATCCACGCGTTAACCAATTCAACAAATATCTATGGACTGCCTGTCACGTGCCAGGCACTGTGCTGACACAGGGCAGTCTGTCAGTGAACACAGTACAGCCCTTGCCTTCAAGTTGCCTGCAGCCAGGTGAGATAGACAGGAAAAGAGCCAGTACAGTGGAGCGTAAGCACTGCTCTGAAGCTGAAACCTGAGCCTGCAGGGCCACCTGAGCCTGTCCTATCTAGGAAGTCAAGAAGCCTTTATTTCATTCAACACATATTTATTGAGCTCCTACTATGGCCCTGGCACTTTGCTGATAGTAGGTACACAACGGTGATAAATGGTAAGGATTACTTTGTAACCCCCAGTGAATAGCTAGCAATGCACATTCTGGAGTAGGTTTTTCATCTCTTGAGGCTGTTGATGGGGAAGATGTGCTTTATCCTACACTCCTTGGCTTATAAGCTTATAGATGTTTGATATCCCCTGTCAGGCAGTTCTGGTTTCAATGTCAACCTTAATTTTCAAAGCTCAACACTTAAGGTCAAAATAGAAAATAAGAGGTAATCGTAGTTCCCATGCAGCCTCATCTCCACCCATTTATTTCAGCAGCCACCATTTCCAGTGTTCTTCACCCATAGTTTGGCATACTTTGGAAGCTTCTAGTCATTCACCATGCTTTTGATCATTCTGTGCCATAACTGGACCACTACCATGTTTTAGATGACTAATCCAAATCATAAGATTTCAAGTCCTGGTTTTAAGAGTTTTAAAAGGGAGCAGAAACAGAAGTGCACACAGCCTGTCATTCAACTTCAGAGGCAACCCTACCAATGGAACATTGGTCCTCCCTCCCTATGGGAGCCTGCTGTCCTGCATTTAGTCTGAGAGTCATGTGGCTTGGCAGCCAGAAACCTTGCCCAGCACTTCCAGCAGTTCCTGAAGCATTTGCTGCACAGTAGCAGGATCGAGTGTTTATTTATACTTGCAAAAAAAAATTGTCTGCTGCAGGCCAAGCATAGGTACTATTCATAGGCTTTTGCCAGTTTCTCAGGGAAGACCAGGACCTGCAGGGGCACCAGAGATGCTCCAATCTCAGTCCTTATGGACAGTCTATCACATGTATAGACTTCCTCGCCAGGCTCTGCAATTCAGATCTCATTTGGGTGGGCTCGAGCCAGGAAGCAGCCCTTGCTTCAGGGGAAACTCATGTCCTGATCTGTCACCACCTCAGAGGTATCTACGTTCTGAGAATTGGCTCCACTCTCTCCCCGTTTTGGCTTCTGTGTGATTCCAGGTCAGGCATTCAGCTAGTACCACTAAGGCAACCTCCGTGGGGTGACCCCCATGACTCTTTGTATGAGAATATGTTATGGTCAAATTTCAATCTTAGAGAAATAAGTGAAAGATTACCATTTATTAATCATGGCTAACTAGAGTGACCAAAACCTCAAAGTAATTGCAGGGCAGAGACAGACTTTGCAAGTGGGTTTAATTTTTAATTAAGAAGAGTTGGCTACTGATACCCATAACAACTTGGATGAATCTCGAAGGCATTAGGCTGAGTTAAGGAAATCATTCTCAAAAGGTACCATACTGTATGATTCCATTTCTATGACACTCTCAGAAAGACAAAATTATAGAGATGGAGAAAAGATCACTGGTTGTTAGGGGATGGGATGGGGAAGGGGTGACTATACATTGATAAAAGGAGAGAGTTTTGGGGGTGATGAAACTATTCTGTACCTGACTATGGTGGTGGTTACACGAATCCATACATGTGTTAAAATTTCATAGGACTAAACACCCAACAACAACCATAACAAACCAATGAATGCAAGTAAAAATTGAGGAAATTTGAGTAAGGTCTGTAGTTTAGCTAATAATGTAGTAATATTAATTTCCTTATTTTCATAATTCTATTACTATCTAAGGTAATATCAATGGCAGAAGCTGGATGAAGGGTACACAAAAATTCTCAGTACAGTTTTTGCAACTTCTGTGAAAGCTTAAAATTATTTCAAAACAAAAAGGTTTTTTAAAAAGTAAGAGATAGTAAGTACATGAGCAAGAGCCTCATTTTCGGTGATTAGATATTTGCAATGTTATTTTTTAAGCGAAAATATGATCTATATAACTTGATAAAGAGAGGTAACTCCCAAGGACATAGTTAGCCTGTGGAATTACAAAGGATTATCTTCTGTCTTTCCCTATACTATTTTGGGCCTGGTCTTTGCGACAGAGCCATTACCACCACAGCTTATGGTAATATGTACCTGTGGTTTGGGTTTTTCATTGCCTGGCTGAATTCCCTGCCTGGGTGTCAGGCTTAAAGACCAGTTGCCTACTAGACATCCACCCCTTAAAGTCACCCAGGTGAAAACTTCACCAATTATTATTACTCCCCCACACCATCTCTCGCCCCTGTTTCCTACCACCACAATTGTACTTTTCTACTGCTTTTTGGACCTTGGTTGTTAAGGATCAGACATGATAAAGAATTCTGTGAGTGATCCTCACAACTCTTTTATCCCCAACATCCAGTTTGAACAAAGTCCCTCTGATTACATCTCTTAGACACACGCTGGATTCTCCCTCTTCACCCCCATAGTCACTGCCAGGGCATTTCCTCAACTGCCCGTTTTAATAACCTGTGGCTCGAATCCTGAATTCCACTTGTATAACCCTCAAGAGTAGCAGGGTGGTCTTTGAACATGCAGAGCTGATTCCACTGTTCAGATTCCCCTTGCTGACTAAAAACTAAAGTCCAGCCCTGTGTATAAGATGGACCCTCAAAAGTCTGTCCCTTACCCGCGTTTCCAGTCTAATATCTCATCGCTTCCCTTGTGAAATGTACACTTCAGAGACACTCACCTACTTACAGTGCCCTAGAGGAAACGTATGGCTCCCTTTCACAAGCCGTTTCCTCTGCTGCAAATTCTCTTCTTACCCTGTCCTCCCTGCAGATCCCCCATTCATTTCCCAAATCCTGGCACAGTCACAACTTTCTCTGAAATCCCACCATAGGAGTTAAGTGTCCCTTCATTACCTGATATATATTTCCATTACTAAACATATATTTCATATATGCCTACCTCTTCTACTCTTTGTGAACTCTCAGTCTAAACCACAACTTGTTCAACTTTGTGTTCCTGGGCCTAAGACACAATATAGCAGGGCTCAGTAAACATATTGTTAAATAAATAAATGAATGGTTCATGAATAAATCAAAGTCCGTGTGTCTCTTTAAAGCTATGTACTTAACAGTGATGTAAATGAAAGCTGTATAATAAGGTGCTTAATATCTAGTACACTTAAAGGACTTGTTTATCTTATGCTTTTATAACTAAACTTGTAAATAATAAGATAAGTCAGATTACCTTACAGTTGGTAAACTGGAGCTGTTGAACACTATAGTTCTTCTCTAGAAAAAAGGAATATTTTCAGCATTTTATGTAGTGGAAGGACTTTACCCAGAAAAAGAACCTCAGTTACCCAACTTGGATGTTCACTGGGTTGCATCTGTTTTGAAGAAGTCACATTTGCCTTCAACCCATCCCTGTTGCTGGGAAATGAAACCCGATGTGCTGACAACGAATCAATAATATGTTGGTACTGTGCATGGGGATTAATCAAGAGCCCTCATTC
The DNA here is from genome assembly GCA_031878705.1 of Tapirus indicus. Classification (NCBI taxonomy): domain Eukaryota; kingdom Metazoa; phylum Chordata; class Mammalia; order Perissodactyla; family Tapiridae; genus Tapirus; species Tapirus indicus. The sequence continues at coordinate 6,372,253 of CM062920.1, read as the reverse complement.
TTTTTAGGACGATTTCAAGCTGCCAGTAATCAGCAGAGGCATGCGAGCTGGAGAGCAAGCCAAGCACACACTTGACAGGGACAATCAAGCTGTACAGATGCTCTGCTCTCCTCTCCGCAGTGAAATTCAGAGAGGGCCTTCCAAGCCTCAAGGCTAGAAATGCACACAACTTTAGGTTAAATACCAATTCCTTATTCTCTCTTTAGGTCAACTTGTACACAATCAACTTACTTAACCTCGAGTTGCTTCTTTTGTAATGGAGACACTAACTTACCTCTTCCTTTATACTTGAGAGGAATATCTAATTAAAATAAAGATTTTCCCCGTTAGTTTGGATATAAATGCTTAATTCTTGCAGCTGACCATTTTATCACTTCTTGCTGCCTCATTATATAGAGAGTAAATATCAACTTCACAGAGTAGAGTAAACCATTACCGCTCTGATTAAAGTGACCCTAACAATCCGGCCTTGATTGCCTCCTTCAGGGAGAATTCATTGATAAATAATAACATGAGGACACAAAAGATGCTGTTGTAGCTGCTCTTCTGAAAAACAGTACTTAGAAGTAAGGCAATATAAAAACTGATGAAAAAGTTTGTTCCTGTTTTTATCTTCCCACTTAAAATTATACAAAGATAAAACATTCATTCTATTAAAACTCTTTAATTTTACACTTGAAGAAATGTAAAACTAGACAAGTTAAAGGGACTGTTCCACTGCCACCAAGTTAGTTGTTTCCAGAATGGTAACCTGTCTTCAGGGAACCTATCTGCATCTCCCCAACTCTCCTGACGACTCCGCTCTGGACCTGATTCTCCATCTGGACAAGCAGTGCTCTCATGCAATACTAAATGTTCCCTTGGCCTAAACTGGATTGCACAAACCTCTGATCCCAGCCAGAAAAGACTTCCAGTCCTGGCCTCTCCTATCCCATATTCTAGCAACCAGCATCCCTGGTGAATATTTACCAGATGTGGAGAACATCTTCCATATCATCTTGTAGGTCCATTTTCTACCCTTCTCCAGCCTACTCTGTGCCCCAGGAGGCTGACAGATATGGAGTGCATCGAGGTGCAACTTTATCTTCCAGTTTCTGAATGGATTTAGCCAATTGGGAGCACCACAGGAGATGGAGTAAGGAGAGTGAAGTCGCCAAAGACATTCATTCCCACAGCTCTCTCCTTGCAGGGTCAACTCCCTCAGCCCAAGGTCACAGCGCCTACTGGGTGCCCTCTCCCTGGGTAACAGACACCCACTGTTACAGGCCGCACTATCACTTGTGGTTTCTTTATATCATGCTCACACCTTTATAAACGATGCCTTTATAACTAATTCTCCACAAACTATCCACTTTCTTTCTTGTTTACCTCCACTAATACATGAAAGGAAGAAAAAGAAGGAGTAGAACATAAAGCACTGGAAAAATAAAGTTTGGTCTGCTCATCACTATGTCATCTTAATTCCTATCTCATTTTCCAAAATCATGTTTACTGGCAATGCAAAATCTAAGCATAGAAACTTTATTATCTGTACACTATGCTGTTCTCCTTATTAGAATGTTGTTTAAAAAATACACCACTTAACCTAAGCAATAAATGATCACACGTGTATCATGCTATATCTTACATTTGCAGAGCACATAAAATGATTTTACTTAGCTCTTGTGTGATAATCCTTATCTCCTAAAATATTAAAATGTGGAAATACTCTTAAGAGAAACTTTTAATGTGTTACTACCTAACTGAACATATTCTTATTGAAGATGCTGATATTCTTACTATATGTGTGCAATAATGCTTCAGTTAGTTAAAAAACTGATTAATAACACACAGTTGGATCAATCTACTGTTGGAAGGACATTATCTCCTCCCCAAATTTGAAAGTTATAGTTCAAAGACCTTCACATAAGAGTGAGCTCATAATTGAGGAATTTAAAGTATAATTTTCAAAAAATTCAAGACAAGATCTTATATAAATAAAAAATGAACACATCTCAAAGATTTCAGTATTAATTAATGAAGGAACCAGTGAGATGGAAAGGCTAGTTTGAAGGAGATTTTGAGAAACAGAGATTTATGTAATGACAGAGACTCTCTTCTTGAACTAATTCTAGTCAGTATCCTCTAAGACCTCTGGGCCTTGACCTGGGGCTTTAGTGTCTGTCCTTGTCAGGGCTGCACCTCCCAGTTGTAGCAAGAATTTTGCTAAGTCAATTTAGAAGGAACTGCCGCCCTCAATATCTGATCACTCTTTATATCTGATAAGATTCTTGTCTCCCCCCCCCTCCCCCGCCCCGCTCCCCCCAGTGATGTCTGATCACCCTGGCCTGCCTTCAGCAAGAAAGCAAGAATCCTGTTAGGTCAGTTTGGTGAAAATCTCCCCAGTCTTGAAATCTCCTCTTAGTACATTTTCCACCCACCGACTCCCCCACCCTGCCCCTTGGCTACAAATTCCCACTTTTCCTTGTATTCAGAGTTGAGCCCAATCTCTCTCTCACCTGCTGCAAAAACCCCAATGCAGTAGTCCCTTGAATAAAATCGTCCTTACCATTTTTTAACAAGTGTCAGAATAATTTTTTTAAGCAAAAATCAGTCAGTCAAAGGAATGTTGAAATGGATTTGCTAATAGATACAAACCTGCTTAATGTCCTATAGAGAAATAAAACTATAACATTTGGCGTCGTCTTTTCTACTAGCCAGCAACACACAAGTCAGCATGTAAATGGAAAATAATGAAAAATGATTAAGTAGCAAATAGTGTAGTCAATACAGGTGCATTCTCCTAGAAAAGTAAATAATTCTCAGGTGAGTCTGTGAAACAATGACATTGAAAAGTCATTCAGTCATCCTCTGCTTTCTTTACAAGTTTTGGATGATTTTCCTAACAAAAGAAGTTAACACTTTATGGAACAGGAGATTGGTCTGGATGAAGTCAGCAGTAAGCCTACGCCATCCCTCAAATTTTTCATTTGCTGAAATCAAGATGAAGACAAAATCCTACCGAAGAATATCGTAGTACAATCTCCACTGATATTTTATTAAAAATAAAGAAATGACTTGCTATGTTCTAGAATGCCTTGTGTTCTTCCTCCTCTCTATCTATGCCAGGTCAGAACAGGCAATGGAAGTGAAATTCATGGTATTCTTCCTTTTCTATATAACTGTAATGAATTTCTTTTAGGTATACTCCCCTGGATAACTAAATTATCATAATATATAGCTTTTTTTCCACCTATGCTGACTCTGCAGTTTTTCTTACACGTGGAAAATTAAATTTAAAAAAAATTGATTTCACTAGACGCAGACTTGGAAACTACCACTTGCTTCTAGAAGGAGTTTTAAGGTTCCTTCTTACTCAGGGTATTCTTAAAAGTTTCCAAATATTTTCCCCTTTGGAGTCTTTTTGAACACTTTTTAACATAATAGGACAAGTCAGTTTATAAACGCATGATTTTCTCTCAAAAGTAAAGGTAATAAAATTCAAGAAAATGTGAATAACCCAAGTTACAAAGGTGAAAAAACAAGAGAAACTATTCCACAGAAAATAAAAAGTAATAGCTACAATAAATACTTACCATATGTCAAGAATGGAGATGTGCACATTACATATCTTAATAGCCTGTCTTCACACCAGTTCTGCATCCTGTGCCTCTGAGGTAAAAAGTAGCAAACCCAAGCCCACACAGCTAAAAGGTGTGCATCAGGATGTGAACCTCTATCAATTGCTCTTCACTACACCAGTCTGCCTTCCTAACAAATAATATATGCCACATTTTATAGCTATAAATTATAGCAGCACTAAAGCAAGACAACCAATCAGTTTATGAATATCCATTGATTCTCAAGTGTAACACCTTCTCTGCCTTGTTGATTCTGGAAATAATTTCTTCATGAAAATAAAATGAGAAGAGGATATATTTCATCACTATTTTAAAAACTTAGCACAATCTTTCATATCTTTTTGATTTTTTACAAATACTTCATTAAAATGCAATTGTAATAAAAATAACAAATTTAAAATACTCTGCCTTGCGAAAAAGGAAGTTCTTTGTTTCTTCCAAAATTTTGATGTCAAATCTAAAATGTTTTGCTTTCCTGCAAAAGCATGCTTTTTTCTCGGTTTTCACCTGCTGTGAGAATTATTCCTACATTATAATTAGTTCAGATAAATGAATGGCAAGATTGCTCTTCAGATTTTACTTTTTAAAGCTCATTTACATGATGGTCTATGATGACATGGTTATTAACAGTTTTGGGCAATTAATTAGGGCGGTTGGTAGAGTTGTTAGCACAAAATGAAAGTAAGAGGTTATTTGAGTAAATCCTTCTGCTCAGGAGACAGGATGGTAGCCATTAATCCACGCTAACTGAACAAATAGTGCTGGTGCTCCTCTCACAATACTTTATTTGATAGGCACTACATTATTTGGTAGGGTTTTTTTCTTTATTTAAAGTGTGAAGTTTTGGTATCCTTCCAACTACTTCCACGTCCCTCTCCCCTTTCCTCTCCAAACTATGGAGCAGTGAATATGACCCAACGACTTTCTCTCTCTCAAGAACCTCTTTCTTTGGTCTCATTACAGCCTCCATCCTACAGAAGCATAACATGGTAAGATCTCCAGAGATAGCTTCTGAGAATCAAGAAATGCCTTTCTGGGGCTTAGGATTTCTCCATTTGATTATACGTCTGCCTCCCCTTTTCCAGATACTCATCTAGGACTTCCCAATATCAGTTCCTATTTCCTTCCTGGGCCCCAGCCCGGGGCTGTTAGGTGGGACCTGAGCCTAGCGGTTCTGGACGATGAGATGTGAGTGGAAGTAACACACGTTCTTTCAGGCTGAGCCAGTAAAATGCTTCTGCCTGGCTTTCCACCAGCTCTCCCCCTGCCATGGCACTCCTGGAAGAGGCATGAGTCCACTGAGCTACCACAGAGAGGAGTTATCCTGAAGTGTCACCCAGACCCACGGAGGGCTTTCCCTTAGTGAGAAATAATTTTTGCTGTGCAAGTCACTGAGATTATTTAACACTGCAGCAAAATTTAGCTTTCCCTACCGGTGCACCTTGAAAAGAGCTCAAAGTAAGACGCTGTGAGACTGGTGCCTTCTTGGCTTATTTATTCAGGAGCCCTTTATCCATTCATCTTTCTAATACTCACCACACTGTGCATGTGCCCTCAAAGATTTATTACAATTCAGATAAATGGCAACAAAATGTTTTCACTTTTATTGAGGGGTAATTGACAAAATGTAAGATATTTAAAGTGTACATTGTGATGACTTGATATATAGGCAATAAATGTTTTTAATAAAAAATACAGAGAGAAAATTTAGAGTAGAGAAAAAAGTATTATTTTAAAAGCTGGCTGCAGTTTGACTCGGATGCCTCAATAGAACAGAGGAAATTTCTTTTAAAAAAAGAACAGCTTGTGTTTGAAAATAAACTTCATGGGCCTTTTTGTTATGAAAGGCAAGTTCTCATCACCAAGCTCACACACACACACACACACAACACAAACACACACAACACAAACACACAGCATTTGGATAGAAGATGTCTAAATTGCTTTGCTTAAAAAGTAATTGGAATTTGAATGTCTCTTCAGTAGGGCCCTGGACCTGGGAGGACAGGGGCAGGGGTGGGATGGGAAGAGACTTGAGTAAGAGTGGTACAGAGATATGGTCGGTGAGGAGACTGCAGGCCATGAGAAATTCCAGTGCAGACAAAGGATGAGGAACATTGGAACAGTCAGTTCATGAGCACGTGATCTGTTTAAGCTGTTGCCTATTCTACGCTGGACTGTGATCTCCCTTGGTAGTCCCCAAACTTCAGGAGGAGTCTATTTGTATTAAATCATTGGATCTAGCTTTTGAAAACCTAATATCCATTGAATGTTTCCATGACTTACATGATTTTGTTGGTAGTGGACAGCTATTGTCTTGCCTGTTCATCTTCCAGTCTCTATTTTCAGAGAGGCGTGCAAGCCAGAACACCTTAGATGAGTTTTTCATGGATTGCATATGAAGAATAAGCAAAGAGGCACTGCAGACTATAGCCACTCTGCAGACTATAACCTCTTAACCTTCCCATTCCACCTCTCCAGAGGGTTATGAATGAATCATTTTTAATTAATTAATTATTCAATCAGTGAGCCTTTCAACAATCAATTCTAATTTTTCTTGCACTAAACTGAAAAAAAACCTGTCACCACTAAAGGTAAATTAATGCAGCATCGGGAAATATTTAGGACCAAGAAAGGGGAAAACAGGCTTAAAACAGATTGTCTTTCCCCTGGGAAAATGGTTATGACTGAATTCCTACTTGCCCTCCATGCCTTATACAACTGCAGGATCTCAGATAGGTCAAAAGTAAATCACTAATATTGAATTGTACACCCTCTGTCACATATAGGAAGCATCCTTCCATGTATCTTAAATTCTCTTTTCAAATCTTTAATGGACTTGTTGTCAAAGTTCACATAGTAAAAAGGGAACAGAAAAAAAATAAACATCTTTAGAAAGAACAGTGTGGTTAAAAAAGTTTGTCTTGTAGTGGACATAACCTAAGTGACATACAGTATAGGTCAGCCACACATTTCTGGCCTAAAGATTTTATAGCATTTCCAGGCCCCTTCCAGGAGAGTTGTGATTTGGACAGTTAAGTTGCAACACGGCACCCTCTTGTACTGCAGTTGGGCAGCGCAGCATAAACAGCTACTTATTTTTATATTTAAAATATTCTCCAAATATCTCTAATTCACAACTATCCCAGGACATTTCATAAAATCAAGTATACTTTGAAAATATTGCACATTAATATTTATTTTCAACTGCATAATCCTCAAACATCAACAGTAAATAAAACAAACAATATTTATACAAGGATAATCTGTACAATGAGAATCCTTTCTTTTACAATGAAATTCTTATTTAGATGCATAGAAAAAAGTATGCCTTATAAAATATGACACTGCCTCCTCCCAAACCAGGTCAGTTCATAAACTCTCTCTCTTTTTATAGGCATTTTTATTCAAGTATAAACACAAACATTTCCATGCATTTATTTTACATGGAAATTATTTTAAATCATGAATTATTGACACAATATACTTGCACTTTATGCAGGACGTTTTCACTAGAGAAAAATATTTATGGTTATACTACACAAAAATTGAATATTTTTCAATTCCCAGTCGTGTTTTACTCTTTTGAATTTCATCACTTTACTATTTGGCATTTCTGTAGCCTAAAAAGACTAGAATCATTTAAGATTTAATGAAGAGCTATTTACCTCCTAAATCTTCTTCCCTTGAGTAATGAAATAATTACCCTCCCATAATCATGGAAACGTGAAACTTGAATCTCAAATTGAGCTGTTGTGAGAAGGGTTAGTGATGCTGCATAGGTGATCACCATGGCAACATTTGGAAATGGCACTGATGTCAAGCCAAGAGCGCGATATTTCTATTCCCACAAGAGCCCGACCAGGGACTGGAGATGAACTCTTGCAGTCTCAGGAAAATGACTGAAAGCTAACATTTGCTGGGTCTCCCACTGGAGTATACACATCACCGTCTTATATCATTCTCAGAGGAAGATGACTTTAAAATACAACAACAACACATTCTCAATAGTTTTAATTAAAATTGCTTTGTAATGTCATATCACTATGATGCATATGTGTGTGTATGTGTGTGTGTATGAACTTGCTATACATTCAAATGAGAACTAGCCCTAAGGAAGAACATGATGATGCTAGGAAGGGAATTCACCAAAGCTTTATTCACATAACAGAGATAATTAAATAATTAGGCATTCTCTAAAATACCAGAACAAGTTAATTCATTTTTAACAGCATGGATTAGGAAGGTGATTCCATAAATCCTAAGGAGAATATGATTTCCTTGGAACTGAAGAAGAATAATTAGTCTCACTCTGGCCCTGGATTGTGAGTGTGTGTGTGTGTGTGTGTGTGTGTGTGTGTAAAATGCATCCTATTTTAATTTCAGGGTATATAGGAAAGCTAAATTAGACTGAATGTGGAAAAGCAAGCCAACATACATTTAAAATGTATAAAATTTGTATACAAAATTTAGCATCATAATTTTCAAGTACATATGGTAACTTAAATTGGGATTACTTATAGTCCTTCCAAGAGAAAGAGTTCATACAATGAGCACACAATTACTAATTATAATTAGCATAGTAAATGTTTGTATGCAACTAAGTGCTGGTAAAGTGCTTGAAGACAGTTTGCTCACCTAAGTAGATAAACATTGCCCTTGTAATCTTCTTTAGTTTTATTTAACAATGTTAAATAAATATATATATATATTGTGTGTGTGTGTGAGGAAGACCAGCCCTGAGCTAACATCCGTTGCCAATTCTCCTCTTTTTTGCTGAGGAAGACTGGCCCCGGGCTAACATCCGTGCCCATCTTCCTCTGCTGTATATGGGACGCCGCCACAGCTTGACAAGTGGTGTGTCTGTCCTCTCCTGGGATCCGAATCTGCGAACCCCGGGCCACCAAAGTGGAGCACGTGAACTTAACTGCTATGCCACCAGGCCGGCCCCCTTAAATAAATAATTTAACAATATATAATAATTTATATATTTATAACATAACATACATGTAAATAGATAAAAATTTATAACAAATATTTTCTACAGCCATTGAAAATCTTCAGCCCATCTGACCAATTCATTTATTCATTTAGTCTGTCAGTCAACCCACAAATCATGATTGAGCACCTACTGACAAGTGTATGCTAAGTGTCACAGACACAAAGAAGAACAAAAATAGACACAGTCAACTTGGAGTTTAAGGTCCACTGGTGAAAGTAATAACCAAATAATCACACAAATAAGGGTAAAATTACAATTGTAGCAAATTTTCATCAAAGAAAAGTACATGGTGGTCCATAAATCACTATAGTAGAGAGATATGACCCACGAGGAGAGATCAGAACAAACTTCCCTAAGAACGTGAAACTGAAATGGTGAAGGAAATACAGAAATGTGCCATTTCTTGTCTTCCGTGTGATGGAGTACAATTTTTGACCCCTGTGATAATGATATTAATTTATGTATCTTCTTCTTCTAGTGCTGTGGAACATTTTCCTATAGACTTTTTTAATGAGTTGAACCTCATAAATTATTTTGTTATTTTTCCAATAGGGTCCTTTCCCCATTCACCTACCTGGGCCAATGCTTCTTATGTAGACAGTAGAAATGCATAAAGAACACTATCTAGCAAAATTCCATGCTTGTTGATTATTCCACAAATATTAGTTATCTACAGTTACGGGTTGAATTATGTGCCCTCAGAAAAAGATACGTTGAAGTCCTAACCACTAGTACCTCAGAATGTGACCTCTTTGGAAGAAGGGCCATTGCAGATAAAATTAGTTAAGATGAGGCTGCACTGGTGTACGATATGACTGGTGTCCTTATAAGAGGACAGCCACGTGGAGATAAAAAAAACACACGGAGAGCAAGGAAGGCCAAAGATTGTTGGCAAGCCACCAGAAGTTGGGAAGAGGCAAGGAAAGATTCTGAAACAGGTCTCAGAGGGACCTCGGCCCCGCCAACACCTTGATCTTGGACTTCTTGCCTCCAGAACTGTGAGTCAATACATTTCAGTTGTTTTATACACCCAGTTTGTGGTACTTTATTACAGTGCCCTAAGGAACTGATAGTATCAGGCACTATTCTCAGCGCTTACTAGGAAGGCTGACACTACAAGAAATGGCATAAAAACTATGGTCCTTACATCACAAGAGCTTCCAATATATATGTATATGAACTAACTTGAGGAAAATGAAGAACATATTACTTTTTGATGAATATCTGGTAGAAATTGTAGATAGCTATATAAAAAATTAAGAAAACCCACTTGAGATACTTGAATTTAAATAGAGTATAGGGACCCTATGCGGCACCTATCTTCAAATCTGTTATCTAAACAAGAACTCAAATGATGTCCTAAAGATGACTTAGTCTCCCTCATGAGAAATTAATAGAACTAAAACAGAATTTCTGACCACATCAACATCAAGAAAATTTCATGTGCAATTAAAGGAATCCATTCATATATGGATAGGGGTTTAGTCAATTACAAATCCCCCTGCTTCTAGAGATTGAGGTCAAATGCTTTAGGTTGTATGAATAATGGTGAACTAATTTAATTGCTAATTCCATTGTAACATATTATATTAAAATAATAGACTATAATGGAAATAGTATGGGAATAGATATAATAAAGTGTGGTAATTTATAACATAAATAAAGGCACTGAGTGGCATACACTGTGGGCCAAATTCTGCTCTTGGATAAACACACAAGGGTCCTGTTAACTTTAGAATTAACTGTGTTCACTCATATGAATAAAATGATTCTCAAAAACAGTCTTTTTTCTTGAACTATCTGATATAGATTTATATATTTTCACTGAAATCATATGAAATTTATATTTCACATAACTGAAGGATATGCATATTATCTCTTCACAGTTTTGTATAGTCATGCCCGGAATAAGTAAGTTAGTTCACATCCAGTAGCTTTTCTTTCATTGGCTTCTGTGGTAGATTGCAAAAGTTGAGCACAAATTTCTCCTTTCCCTCTACACATACTTTGCGATGTGACTTTGTAGCTTCTCCCATCAAGAGCTGGAGACTTTTTCTCCACTCCTTGCATCTGAGCTTGGCCTTGTAACTTACTCTGGTCAATGAAATGTTAGGAGACATGTGAATAGTATTTGTGTATTGTGGATTGCCCTTTTTTTGCTGCTATGAAGCCTTCTCACCATCTGAACGAACCCAGCCTACCCTACCAGAGGATGAGAGACCCTGTGGAGAGAAAAGCCCCAGCATCCTAGCCCTTCCATTTAAGGCTCTGGATCATCTAGATCCAACTAAGAAAGCCCAGCCTGGAAGAAATGCCCAGCCAACCCGCAACAACGTGGGAGATCATTTTTATTGTTTTAGCAACTTAGTATTGGGGTAGTTGGTTATACAGCAAAAACCAATATGTATATAGCCCTAAAAATCATTAGTTGTGATACTAACAGAGTGCCTACTATGTATTAGGCACTTTATTGGGAGTTTTGCATACTATTTCTAAAATTTCAACTGAAATATCTTTTTTTTTTACCTTCATTTTATCAACAAGGAAACTTATCCAAACATTGCATGGGGAAAATTAATTGAGCCCAGTTTTAAACTTGGGTCTGACCAACTCCAAAATCTCAACTGTCTATTTTACCATGCTTTCTCTTTAAAAGAATCAGCTTAGCATCTCCATGGTGCATTTACTTATCTGTTAATAGTTTTGAAGAAGTCCCTTACCTGTGGTGCCAATAATTACCCACAATTATTAACTCATATTCACCTTTGTGTTTGAGTCTATTGGTTCAATGACTAGAGTTTTCTTTAATCTCAGACAATACGTTGTTGGTCTCATAGCATTCCCATGTTTGCAGATAATAAGAACCTGATTTGAGAAATGAGGGTTTAAGCAAAAATGGAGTGTGTCAAAATGGAGCACTTAGTATAATTCAAGGAATTCTAGGAGATTTGGCTGTCTGCCTCTGATGATACATGGTCTAAAGGAAAGTGAAGAGTTCTTGGTGACCATGGATTACTGGATTCATAGCCTGGGGTAATGTTACAGATTATTCTAAAGTAGACAATAAGAATGCCAACCGATTACACAGCACTTTTATAATTTTGGTCAGGCTATAGGAAGCTGAAACTAGATACTTACCTGTCACCTGCTATTAAGGGACACTTCTGAGAGCAAAATTAAAGGCCATCAATACATAATAGATGAGAGAGAGAGAGCGAAGGCCAACCCTGCAAAAAGTTGAAACTGGTTGGCTAGTCTAGATTCATCCTCGTGATGGTTGAGAGAATGGAAATGAACTGGAGAACACTGAGTATTGCCACAGCCGACAAACAAAAGAATGAAGGTGTTGACAGTAGAGGAGAGGAGGGGATTGCAGCACGCATGACAGGTCAGGCAGTCTCTTCCCAGGTGAGAGGATGTTCTGATCAACTGACACAGATGAGTTCATTAGCCACCTGGCAATATTAACTGACAGGACAAAGGTACTAGTTCCCTGTGGCTGCTGTAACAAATTACCTCAAACCGGATGGCTTAAAAGAACAGAAATTTATTCTCTCACAGTTCTGGAGGCCAGAAGTTCAAAATCAAAAGGGCAGCACTTCCTCTGGAGGCTCTAAGGGAGAATCCATTCCTTGCCTATTCCAGCTTCTGGAAGAAATCACTTCCTTAGTTGTTATCACTCCAGTCTCCACCGCTGTCTGCATATCACATTAGTCTTTATGCACATGTATGAAATTTCTCTCGGCCTCTCTTTTGTAAGGGCACATATCATGGGATTTGTGGTCTACCTGGATAATCCAGGGCAGTCTCTCCATCTCAAGATCCTTAACTTTACCATATCTGCACAGACTCTTTTTCCAAATAAGACAAGATTCACAGGTTCTGGGGATTAGGATGTGGACATTTCTTTGGGTGCCACTATCAGCCTACCACAGCAAGTCACAGGTTGAGTCTAGATGTAGTTGTAGAGAGAGAAAAACTTTCTTTTTCCTTTAATTAAGCCACAGTGTCACACAAAAAACTAACATTTATTGAATATTTGCTATTTACCTGACACAGTTCTAAGTGCTTTTCATATATCTTCTCATAAATTCTCAAAACGATCCTATAGGTAAGCACTGTCAGTTTCCCTATTTTATAGAAAAGGTAATGGAAGCAGAGAAAGTTAATTAAATTCACATAATACAAGGTAGAAGCAGGATATTACAGCTCACCTTATTCATCTAAATGCACAAAACATTCAAAAGCTTAATAACATAAATTATTCCTTAATTCTAACTCACACTCATTTACTCCACATTTCTTCATTTAACACATACTTATTGAGCATCTGATCTGTTTTTGGTCTTCAGAATTCAGCAGTGAACAGGATAGAAAGCCTTCCTGTTCCCCAGTGTAGGGGAGGAAAGACTTTCTCGCCCCCTCCTAGGTTTGATAGTTGGGTCTGTGTAATAAACTGACAACAGACAGATCAACAAGAGAAAAGGTATATAAATTTAATTTTTAATATTATTTACACTAGCACATCTTGCAAAAAAAACTGAACACCCCCCAAAATGGTGAAATTTAAGAGCTCTCCATATACTGTTTTAATTAGAAAAAGGGACAAGGGAGGTAGACCTCTCAGGAGAGAGTAAATGGTTTTTAGGAAAGATGAAGGGGCATAGACGGTGTAACCACAGGCCCTCCAGGACTAGTTCAACTGGCCCCATCTTATCAACAGTGTAATTAGAAGTGTTTTTTTCAGGAACTGAGACCCCTCGTCCAGTTCAGGCTGGTTGAGACCACCAACCCATTAACTGGGCCTGCACAAATGCTTGATAAGTGACCTTTTTGATGTCAAGGAGCTAAAAATTCCACCCTCAGATCATGGTAATGCTGCCATTTTATGAACATGAGTTCTATGAAGAGCCATGAAGCTTGACTGCGCTTGCACAGATCATCAATGACCTCACTTCTCCTCACCTCCAATCATCTATCTCCACACTCTGGGCCACTCTGCCCTTCATCCCATAAATCATGCCCCAAGCCCTGGATGGGGGAGACAGATCTGAGAGCATATGCCCCTGTCTCCTTCCAGATCAATCCTTCAATATAAAGCTGATTTATTTTCCCAAAAGTTAATGTGGTAGTAATGGTTTTTTGTGTGTGCATTGGGCAAGAAAACCCCAATTTTGTGTGGTAACAATGGGAGTCATAATAGTTTGTGACAAAGTTCATCTGGTTGTGATGTGGACTTCTAGTCTCCTCTCCTGTGATAACAGTCAATCTTGCCTGGTTAATGAGACTCCCAGGGAGGGCATCTATGACAATCGAGTTCCTTTTGGAGGATCTGTCTTTAGGCAGATGAGGGGAATTCAGAGAAAGCCTCTCCCTGCATTTGGTGTTTCTTAAGGGCCTTCAGTTCAAAATAATCTACATACCAAAGCTGCATATTTTGGGGTGCTGTGTCTCGAACTCCTTCGCCAATGAAGCTTACATTCTCGTGGCGGATGCAGACAATAAACACGCAATTAAAACTGCAAAAAAACCATCAGAGAGTGGTAAATGTTGCACAGAAAATGAAAGCAGATTGATAGTAGAAAGTAACTAGTGGGGCTGCTCTAGACTAGGTATTGCTGGAAGGCCTCTGTGAAGGGGGGACCCTTTAGCTAAGATCTGAAAACTAAGAAGGGACCAGGAATGGAAAGATCAGGTGGGAGAGCATTCTAAGCATAGGAATGTTACCTCACAAGATTGGGGTTTTCTTGCCTAATGCACATAAAAAGCCAACTATTACCACATCAGCTTTTGGGAAAATAAATCAACTTTATTTTGTGAGCTCGACCTGCAAGGAGACAGGGGCGTATGCTCTCAGCTCTGTCTCCCTAATCCAGGGCTTGGGGCATAATTCATGGGATGAAGGGCAGGGTGGTCTGAAGTGTGGAGATAGATGGTTAGAGATAAGGAGAAGTGAGGTCATTGATGATCTGTGCGAGAGCAGTCAAGCTTCGTGGCTCTTCATAGGACCCATGTTCACAAAATGGCGGCATTACCATGATCTGAGGGTGGAGTTTTTAACTTCTTGACATCAAAAAGTTCACTTATCAAGCATTTGTGCAGGCACAGTTGATGGGTTGGTAGTCTCAACCTGCCTGAACCAGATGAGGGATCTCAGTTCCTGAAAAACTACCCTTAATTACTCTGTTGATAAGATGGGGCCAGTTGAACTAGTCCTGGAGGGCCTGTGGTTACAGAACAGCTAGTGCCAAAACACTAACTCAGAAATGACATTGGTGCGTGTATTAGTTTTCTAGAATTGCTGTAACAAAGTACCACAAACTGGGTAAAACAGGAATTTATTGTTCTATAGTTCTGGAGGCTAGAAGTCCAAGATAAGGTATCAGTAGTGTTGGTCCCTTTTAAATGAAGAAATTAGTGATCCATTGATTAGAGAAAGTGGGGAGAGGAATCCAGGGTTTTTCCCAGTGTAGGGAAAGAAAAACATTTCTTCTACTCTCTTAGATTGTGTTTCTGGAGACTGCAAATTAAATTTACAAAAGACAGATTAACAGGAGAAAAGGCAACCACATTTTATTTTTTATTTTATGTGTACAGAAGTGAAAACTCAAAGAGGCAATTAGATCCCAGAGGCTTGTATACCATTTTAATGAAGGACAATAAATTGTGAAGTGACTAGACAGACAAAAGGTGGGGGTTGGGCTCCTAGGGGAGTAGATTGTAGGAAGGTGACTAGGAAAGGTATGGTAGACCAGGGTTGTTTAGTAAGGTTTGTTTGCAAACTCATCTTTCTCGGGTGATGAGTTGAGTCTAGTTAAGAGTCTATGATTAAGAGTCATTCTCTTTCTGGTATGAGAGGCCGGGGGAGGGGGGGGCACATTTACAAATGAAAATTTCCTTTACAAAAAGGAAATTTGCAACCTGCTGTTAGGCAGAAAGGGGGAGGCAAAGAGTGCTTCCAGTGTCTGCTGTGTCTCAGTTGTATTCAGCTCAAAATAATCCTATGCCAAAGTGGCATATTATGGATCAGCATACTCTGACTTACCAGGCTCCTGCCTGTGTCCTTGGCAGATGGCACTGTTGCTAATAGAAGAAGAGAACATGGGAAGAAAAGCCGAGTTTAAGAGGAAAACAATGAACTGATTTGGGGCCATGTTGGCCAAATGTACCTGTGGCATCTTGACTGAGGATATATTGAGCAGAGAAAACTAGGGCCGAGTTCAAGGGAGAGATCTGAACTAGAGGGATAGATTAGGAAAGAAGTGTTTCAGGTAGTGATTAAAGTCATGATGTGCTTAAGATTGCCAAGAGAGTTTTATTTCCAGTGGCATTAAAAAAGCAATGAGGCAAATAAATAAATAAACCTAGGAAAAATTTTAAAAAAGAAAGATGAAGCCATTAAATAGAAAAACAGTAAGTCAATAGTAGCAATAATAATAGCCAAAAGTTAAAAAAACTTACCATGTGTCAAACTATTCCAAGCACTCTGCGGATATTAGCTCATTTAATTCTCACAACTCTATAAGATAGTAGTTGTATTACCATCATCATCACCATCCTATTTTGCAGACAAGGAGACTGAGATTGCACAGGTAGTCAGTGAAAGAGCCAAGATGCAGATGTGATCCAGGCAGTTTGTCTCAGAGTCCATCCTCTTAACTACCTTTAACAGACAGCTTATCTGACAATTAACAAAACAGGAAATACGATTTCTAATGAAATACTAGAATGACTTACCCTCACTAGCAATCCAATAAATATACACTGAAATTAGATACTTTTTTCATTTTAATACTTGGCATAGTTATTCTAAAATAATAATGTCTAGAGTTGGCAAGACTTCCTCTAAAAATGAAGTATCACACGCTATTCTTGGGAAAATATTTCATTTAATAATTCACTTCAGGTGACATATAAAGTTTGGAAATATCTGCAATACAAGAATGCTCACTGCAATGTCATTCAGAGTAGAGAAATTGGGAGCAATCTAAATTTCCTACAATGGGTGAATTAGTAAGTAAATCTTGGTACAGGGAATATAATACAATCATTAAAATGTTGATTGTGCAATGCTTTTAGTAACGGGGTAATAAGTTGAAAAAGCAGACTGAGATACTGTATATTAAGGATTAAACAATGAAAAACATACAGAGAAGAAAGGCAGGAAGGACGGTGAAATATTAACAGGGTCTGCCTCTAGGTGGTAAGATTAGGGATGACTTTTTTAAAACCTTGATTCTATTTTATTGTTATTCTCCCTTAGATATGGCGATCCTTTTGTTTCCTGTCTAGTATAAAGCACTAGATTTCCAGAAAGTATTAGATCTTTTCTCTTTAATGGAGCAGGATGGAGGAGACCAAGGAAGAGGATACAGTAACTCCTTGCTGACCCCGGCGTATTCCGCTGTGGCCTTGGGCAGGTAACTGTTGACTAAGCCGTAGACTGGTTGGATCAGTAAAATGCAAGCCCAGAGAAGACCCCACTCTCTCCCCAGCTTGCTACTATGCTTCACAGATGGAGCTATAGAGATGTCGCAACCTCTCGGTCCTGGGTCTCAGACAGCCCATGGCTCCAGGCTCTGTCACAGGTAGAAGCAGCCCCTCTTCCTCTGAATCCCATTCCTTATGCCACATGTTCCCAGTAACAAGGTAATAGATCAATTGATAAGTGCTTCAAAAAAAAGGGGGGACCCAAAGGGGTAAAGCGTGTTAGGAAGTCATCTATTCCCTATGACTGCCCTTCAGGGTTGAGGACTGTAAAGTTGGAAGGAACTGAGAATCACAAACTCCTTTAGCCTGGGAATGGGCTACATGCTCTGCATGATATCTTTGGGATTGAGCTGCAAAGATTTTTCTCCCTCTTATCCCTAAAACCATCTGACTAATTTCACCAGTCATTAACCCATTGTCTACCAAGCATCCTTTGAAACTTCTCTCCTATTTAGAGAAGCACTTCTTCCTCTAGGTACAACTCTGGTCACTTCCCAGCCCTGGGTTACTCTCAGTTAGTCAGATCCTACAACTCTATAATCTTGAGGAGCACACAGTCTCATGACTTACCTTCAACAGAAACACAGCAGGGCCTGCCAGGGCGCATCACTGAAGGCCCACTGCCAACAATCTGGCCTGGAACATGTCTTGCACCCTGGACACTGAAGGAATTCCAAGCCCAGCTCTCTACTGCCCTTTAGCCATTCCTGCTTCCCCTGGGTACTATAAGCAGGTGAAGTTTAAGGGCTTCGGCCCAGCCAAAGTCTTCCTTATTCTGGGATTTGAGGGCAAAGTTCATCCTGGCACAGAGGAACTGGACCCAGAGAACTTAATGGAGTTGGACAGGGAAGAACTGGGATGTCCACTCAATGTCTAAGTCACTTTAGTCAATCTCATTTGAACTCTGGGAGGAGGGGATAGTGGGGGAAGGCTCTAGCTATGGTCTGAGGAGGTTGTCAGGGGTATGCTCACTCACTGGAGTCACCCAGGCTGGGGCTGCTCATGGTCATATCACTAAGGCCCAAACATGTCTCTGGCCTTCAGGGACTCTGGCCCACATGGAGGGCTTAGACTCCTTGGAGGACAAGCACCAGAACAGAGGTTGTCTCCACAATTCCAGCAGCTGTGCCTTTCCTCCAGCACTGAGAGTGACCCAATAGGCCAACACCACCTGTGGTCAACCTCATTCTGGCTCCTAGAGCCATTGCCTTGAAAAGCCGGGTCATCATCCTGTGCAGGGAGGAGACCTGGTCACCCTCCTCAGTCATGTCTCATTTTCTTGATACTCTTCCATAACACACGGACGTTAATTTTATAAGTCATTAGAATGCATTTCCTCAATAGAATATAGCTCCCCCAGGAGAATGTAATCTCTCTTGCTTTCATTTAACTATACAAGGGCAGAGATTGTATGTATCCTCGGTACCTAGAACAATGTCTGGTACATAAGAATACTCAAGAAATATTTATGAAATGAATAATTAAAAGAAACTATTTTTCAGAAAGAAGTTACTTGGAATGATATTAACAGGTAGGCTACATATTTACTTACAAAAATATATAGACATAAGAATTTAATAAAACTGTAGAAGTGGATTCTGAGTGAAAAGTACAGTGGTCCTCGGCAATAAATCACTCATTATAAAATTAAGGTTAGCACATAAGTAAAATAAGCAGTATGTTTAAGCAAACTTTTTAGGATATTCACCAATGGCTAATGTAATGGACAGTTCAATTATAAGGAATTTGCAGAATGCTATGATATTAGAGGACTTTATTAAGTCTAGCAACTTCTGTGGTCACGGGAGGAAGGAGCACTTCTCCCGCGTGTCCATCGACGTGGCGAGGATAGGTGGAGATCTTCAGGCTAGTGTCTCTTCGATCATCATGCTGTCACCTCTTGGCTCTCACTGTCATGCTGCAGGATGACGTTAACATAGGCCCTGCATCCCCACTAGTATTGTCAGAAACACCTTGTGGCATCATAAACCATCATCTGGTAGAACATCTGGTGCTGATTGCAGCCTAGAGAAATATACACATGTGGTGGCCAGCAACTCACGTGGCAATGGTTTCAATTATTTAACCACATATGGGTAGAGTGCCTCATGGTGGTTTTCAAAATGCATCACTTGAACACCTATGTGCATATAAAGAGGGCAGCCACACGCATGCTGCAATAACCACTGAAGCATATCACTCTTAGTCGCAGAGGAAAAGATATTATCACATGTTAGACTCATCTGATTAGTAGTACATGTCAATTACACTGGTGTTTTGCCTGAAAGTCAGGATAAAATTTTACGCTTGCTGTGGAGTGGCAGACATATTTTCCCTTGGGTGACCAGAGGAAAAGTGCCAAGAAGTGCATTTTGATTAGTATGCTGTATTCCTGGATGTGCTTTCCAAGGCTTTGCTTTCTTCTACGTGAACTTGTATGTGGGAAACTTGCAAAAATCAAGACTTTTTAGAAAGCTCATTTGCTGATTCCACGAGCGGTGAAATTGCACTTGAACTTTGCATGAAGAACATCTTAGGTAAGTTGTGGTTTTGCACTACTAACATTATGGTGTTTGGCAATGTTTATCTTCAAAGACTTCATTTCTAGTTTAACCTTTAATTTAGGACAAAAAGGAAGATGTTCAATCTGAAGAGACTGAAGAGGAGAAAAAGAGAATTGAAGACAATTAATAACATATAAACCTTATAATAATAACATATAAAGCTTACACATAACAATGCTAAAGCAGTTTGCCAAAAGTGAGCTTTCTTCAGCTTTCTCTAAAATGATAGTGACCCAATTTCTAAGACATTGGTTGAAACTAGTCATCCCTTCATTAAACAAACATTTATTAAATGGCCGTTACATGCAAAATACAGGATTCCAAGATGAAGAAAACACACTGTCAAAGAGCATAAAACTGTCTGGGAGGTAAAGAGAAAATACACTTACCTGGAGAGTGGCGGCGACAGCTCAGTTACCCCACAAAAGGTAGCCCTGTGGTTCTTGGTTATTTGAAAGACAATTAAATCTTAAATGTTTTGTCGCAATTAAAAAGTTGCAAATATACCTTTATTCACCAATCTTTTGATTTAGAACTAAGGTCTTTCCTCCAAGTATAAATTTGGTGATCAGACTAATGTTTTCTTTAACAACTTTAAAACACTTTCAAAGTGAGAACTTGAAAATCCTTGTAAAAAAATCTGAGCACAGAATCCTTTTAGATTTTTGTAATCCTGTACCCTCCCCTCAACAAAATAATTTTGTCTTCAATATATCTCATTCTAAAGAAAAATTTTTAGCTATTCATATTTATGAAGTCTTTCCAGGACTTCATAACTAATTTTCATGGAAACGAGTGTTTTGGTATATATTTTTCATTTATATCATGTTTAATTACATTTTGTAACTATTACAAGAGCACAACAGATGTATACAGGCTTGGAAACATGCACATATGACTCACACACTCAATTATCAGGGGCAGAATTGCAGGTGCATTGTGAGAATAACCGATTAGAATGCAGAGGCATTGGTTAGTAGGTTTTACAGAAGGAACAGAGAGCATTGGGCCAGGCTCCCAGCTTGCTAGGATACTCTCTGAGAAAGTCAAGCATCAAATAGAGCAAATAAAGTAGAATAATGTTTCTTTTGGAATCTTTGCCCGTAAAAAGGAATAATTTTTGCTTGGTAAAAGCTAGGGATAATTTGAAAATATCTCCAGTCTTTCTAAAAAGACTGTAGAATCAAAATCAATACTGAAACAAATGTGTACCAACCTGTAGTGCTAATGGTTTAGTCAAACAGCTACAAGATATAATATTATACCTTCAAAACAATGGAAGTATTGGCATTTTCAGAGATGTTGCCCATCCAAAAGAAAGACACAAATTACAAGGTCATAGAACAATGTTCCTTTTAAGAGAACCAAATATAATATATCTGCTGTGGCAGGTAAGTCTCATAATAAGCGAATATTAGAATCACAGAAAGAAATTTGGAGACCAACTGCATAATGCAATATATGCTTACTGGGCTGACAGTCCTCTTCACTGTACTGGGAGCGTAAGAGCCAGGATTCCGTTTCCTCCCTCTTTATATTTCCAGCACATAGGACACTGCCTGGCACAGAGAAGACCCTCAAGTAAGTGTCAGAGTGAATGTACTACAGAGCATTACCATGATGTCAGAGCAAAGTGGTCCCTCATTTTAATGATGATCCCAAGACACATTCGTCACACAGCAGCAGACAGTTACTGCCTTGACCACATACCTGGGAAGAAGTTAAACAGGAGAGAATCAATAGCAGAGTTCTGTTTACAACATCTACAGAGTCTGGTGGTTGTCTGACTGAAATGGTTATTTTTACCTTTAAAGAGTCATCTATGGGAGTCTCATTGATAAGATGCTCTGCTGTAGCTTTTAAAACAAATAAGGCACAGCTATTTGGTTTATCCATAAATTACAACTTTCATTTTTCACTCAGTATTACGGTGACGTGTCTCTCAATTATTTTCAAAGTTTTCCTCACTCCTGCTGTGCTTTCCTGAATTCACATATATGAGATGGTTGGTGTGTTTTGTACAATTTTGGTGGCTCATGTTCCAGAAGTGGCCTCTTTGTTGGTACTTTATTCAATTTAACGTCTCTCAGGTTGTGGGACGTGGAGTGGGATCACGGCATTATTCCATCTTTGAGAACAATGGTTTGATAGAGGAGAGATTTTGGATGCCTTTCCTGGCTTGGTGTCAGAGCAAGATCTTATCTTAATGGAGATCAGTGCATAAGTCTTCTGGTTACCCATTTAAGCAAATTTGGTATTCTGAATAAAGACTAATTTGTTTCATACACTCATTTCAATATACTTAAACACTTTCATCTTCAACTCAGCTGGTCATGTTCTCCTCATGGACTTACCACATTAGATAAACAGACCTGCTAGATGTGGAATAACCTTCGATTAATATACCTTGTTTTATCACTCAAGGCCTGGTCAGGAAAACAGAAACTGCTCTAAACCTTATAAAAAAGCACTTGAACATAAAGGATTGATAATGTAGGCTGAAAAGCAACCCAGAGACTAGCAACAGTTAAAAGTCATTACCGCTTCTCGGGCTGCAGGCCAGTGGGAAGACATGGCGTTCCCAGAACGCAGAAGCAGACTAATGCATAACTGCCAGCGCTGGAGGCTGGAGGGCCTCTCTACCAGGAGATATAACTAGGGAGCTAGCAGCTTCCCAACAGGATCTAGAGGCCTAGAGAGAACTTAGCCCTTGCAGGGACACCAGAGGAAGCAGAACAAGAGGGAGAAATAGCTTGACTTCTCTCACCCTCCCATGGTCAAGACTATCTTGTAAGGCTTGGGGCCTCAGAAGGAGTAAGGGACTTTCAAAGGTATTTCAATGTGGCAAAGAAAAAAAGAAGGGGCAAAGAAAAAAAAAGTCCTCTGTCTGCTGTTAGCACTCTGCCCCATTCTACAGTGTGTTTTGCCTGAGTTTGTGGATTTATGAGTTGCAGGAGCTAATTTTGATCACTCAACCACACAGTGGACACTGAATTAAAAAATTGATGGGGCTGGCCCAGTGGCATAATGGTGAAATTCACGGGCTCCGCTTCGGTGGCCCAGGGTTCATAGGTTCAGATCCCAGGTGCGGACCTACATACTGCTTATCAAGCCAAGCATGCTGTGGCAGGTGTCCCACATATAAAGTAAGAGAAGATGGGCACAGATGTTAGCCCAGGGCCAATCTTCCTCAGCAAGAAGAGGAGGATTAGCAACGGATGTTAGCTCAGGGCTGGTCTTCCTCACCAAAAAAGAAAATTGACAATAATCCTAATAACACGAAGACAGGCAAACAATAGAAAATAGCAGAGCTACTGAAAGCTGTCTCATGAGGTAAGCAATGGTGATTTAATCAGAATGGACAAGAAACTGGCCCCAAACTTCAAAATTATATAAAAGACTCTTTGAAATATGGACTTACCTCAATTATTCATAAAAATAAATTTTGTCCTCAGTGCATACATTACCTTGCAAATTAGCAAATTAGCAAATTATGGTATTGTAGAGATAGAAGATCTTAACCCTTCCATATTAGTTTTGCAAAAATTATTATCCCTTTTTTTGTTAGATTTTGCTTCTGATATTCATATGTATGTTTTAGTCCTGGCTAATAAGTCCTGATTGGAAAGAGAGATTGTATGCCTATGTTTAATAGTATTTGTGAAAAGTAATTTTTTCTTATGATAAAGTTTATTTACTCAGAAATTTCATTTTTAAAAGTGCTAAACTTAATAGCTTTTATGATGAAACTGAAGGCTGAGATTTACTTCATGGTACTTGATTTAGAAGAAAACTTGTATTTCAGAAAAACTTAGAATAAAAATTTTTGATATAGTGAATAAATAATCCAGACCCACCTTTCCAATAGGGACTCAGTTTTCAGATTTACACTTGTATCGTGTCTCATATTGTTACCACCCAAAAAGGGGGTTTGTCTGCCCGCTGTAAGACATGCCAATAGTCAAGAGGCAAGGTGGTAGGAGAGAAAAGACTTTTTATTACAGCTTGCCAGCAAGAGGGAAATGGCTGACTAATGTCTGAAAGAACCATCTTCCAGAACAAAGACTACAGGCCAGTTATATGGGGGAGCTGGTCTCCGGGTGGGGGAGGCATCCATCTGATCTTAGTTTCTGATAGTCTTTTGTTTTACTGGATATGCATCAGAGACTGGAGCAACGCCTTATACCCAGATCTTTCAGTTGTCATTGATGATGGCTATCAGCATAGACTCTCTGTTTAGGGGGCCATCACATTCCTAAGGAACTCAAAAGAATAAAGATATCATCTTATCGCAGCTGAGGGGTACCTGCACAAGCAGGGTCATAAAATCTACGGAACAGTTAGCTCTCCTCCAGGGTGCATATGCGGCCGGGTTAGTTAGTCAGAGGTCATTCAGAGTTACAATAGGGTTTCTTTTCTACAATATGGCTTCCCTTATGTCAACCTTGTCTTCAGCTGGTATCAGTATCTCACCAGGTTTTTTTTTTTATGTTCATTTAAATACCCTTGATTTTTTTTATAAAGGTTGATGTTATTTACAAGGATTTTGTGTACACACCTGGACTCCAAAGTTTAAATTTATTCCCTGTGGACTGTAACTATCAATCTTCAAGCCAAATTAATTAGCAACATAAAACATCATTGGTTCTTGGGTCAATGTCAAAAATTGTGAAGAGTCTGAGGTGTTCACTGTACTTGCAACCTAAAAAGTTTGTCTGCCAAAAATTTGAAAATGCTGGCAGAAGACATGAGACTCCTGGTTCAGAGACAAAGGACTTTATTACTCAAGGTAGAGCGGGCAGCATGAGCTTCATATTTGCATCGGTTCCCCCTTGCTTCCAAGTCCATCTGGGGTAATGCTGAACAGTCCAGGGAGAGGCTGCATATTTAGTGGGTTTGTATCACAGCTGAGGAACCCCCTGCTTGGGAAACCCCAGTCTTTAATAGACTCTGCACAAAACTGCTCAACATTTGGCCTAGAGGTTGACATTATCTTTATCATACTGGACAGCAACAGACTTGCCCTCTGCTCCAGAAAGAAACACTGTCTCTACCTTCCAAGGTGACTCACTGTACAAACATCCTTGAAAACATGGTCCCAAACAAAAGACAGTGCCTCTGCTCACATAATGTGAAGAAACAAGAGCGACCCATTGAGAATTGTCTCCCAAAGCTCAGTAGCCCAGATATGTAAGTTCCTGATTTTGGGGGCTGGAGAGAGTGAGAACAAAAGGTGTATTAAATTTATTGTCTCCTTTTTCTCAAAAGATTCTTAAAATTAAGTATATATTATTAATCACATTTAGTGATAATAGTGTAGGTACCTAATTTAAAAATAAATATATATATATATGTTAGGGGTGTGTTACCCCACAAAAAAAGTTTTACTAATAGCAATATAAATCAATAAAAGTTTGGAGATAGCTATTATTTTAACCAACTATCAGGTTAAAAAAACAATTCAGAAGAAAATGGCTAAGGTCTCCATCAATAAGAAGGACAGTAAAACAGGGAGCCCAGGCTTTGGGATTAAGTAGCCCTGAGTCCCATTCCCAGTCCTCCTCCATAACAAAGGCAGGCAAACAAACTTCTCTATGCCTCAGTGACCTTCACTTCTGCAAAAATAGAATAATTTTTTTTTTTTATGAAAGGCATCTGCTACTGCTGTTGAAACAAGGTAGGAAATTAGTATTTTTAAGAGTACCACAAAATTGCAATTGTAGATGGAGAATAACGTTATTAGAAAAAGATTAGTTGCAATTTTAATCTTAATTTTATATAAATACTCATTTAATTAAAAGAAAAAGAGAATACAGGTCATATACTCTCTTATATCTGTGATTTCTAAAGGTAGCAAAGGGAAATTCTAAGAGTCAGAGGGAAAATATAGTCTTAATAGAGGACATGAGAGACAAACAATTTATAAAAGACTGAGCAGAAATCATTGTTTCCACTCTCATTGTAGAAAGCTTCTTGGAGGAAGACCTATGAATTGCTTCCTTTTGGCTTGTCTTTCCCACTCTCCTCCTCAAATATTAGAATTTACGTGGCACTTTCTTTTTCATGGTTAATTCCTCGTTCCCGCTGTCAGTCTCATGTGCCCCATGCTTGTGACATCACAAATCTCTTCCCATGGAGAGAACGGCTTGCAATGTCTTAATTAAATGCACTGTGAGGTTTGAACATTTCAAGAATAAATAATCATTCTAGGAGCCTGTCTAAATGCAAGAGAAAATAAAACATATTGTGCATAAATTAATAAATTATAGACAAAAATGAGAGATAATATGTAAAGGACAGATAATGCTGACACTTGTCTGAAGACTAGTGTTATTGCAACCACATTTATTTAACATTTCACATGAACAAGAATAAATGCATTAAATATTACTATGTCACCTGTGGCCCCAATGAACATTTACTCCACTTATAAATTTTTAATCCACTAACGTTCTCAGGACTTGGTTTTGAAAACATCAGTTATTTAGAATTCTTTTTGAAAAGCCATTTGCAATGGGGGATACAATAAGTATCATGAAATTTTTGTCAATTAATTTGGTGAAATTCATCTCTTATCTGTTTGACAGATTATTTTAAGCTTTGCATTTTTAAGGTAAATATACTAGTTACAACCAGAAAGACAGACAGTAGCTCCCTCCAGCAAAGTCACCATTAACACCACTACATAAGCCAACTATCTATAAATGGTTTAGAAAAAGCACTGGAATTTTGCAGAACATTCGTTTTCATTTGATTTTTTTTATGATGTTCCCTTTTCATAATTATAAATAAAATGAATCTTCTTTGAATCAAGTTATTTGCTAAAGTGCCTTTTTTTCAAATTTCGGATTCCAGGAAGTTCTGAGGACTGAACCGTAGTCATTCATTTTGCTGTTCTTTTATTAAGCCTCAGCTCTGTGTATCTGTATACATTCTGAAAGGCTCCAGATCCAAAGATAATCAAGGTCACGTGACTGAAGAGTGGGCCAATTGCATGCAGATCCAGGATCCATCAGGGGAAAGCTAATGCCCTCCTTGTTGAAAGCATATAATCATTTTGAAGTATCTTCTTTGTTTTTTTTTTTTTTTTTTTAAGAGAATGTCAAAAAAGCAGAGTCTAATTTTATGTGCCTGGGAGTAGCTATCTAAGCTTCAGGCAATACAAACACTGCTATTACTGGGGAGTAAAGCTCTGCATAATTAACAAACATCATCAGCCTTACAGTTCCTGCGGAACGCGGTAAGTTCGTTGCCTGAAGGCTGCTCTCATCCTAGTAAGTCTGTTTACCCTGTCCAAGATTAGATTAGTTTAATTATTATGAAAAAGACTGCTAAGATCTTACAGCCTAATTATGCAAATGTTTCTAAATGTTCACAAAAGTAATTTATTTATTTGGAGATAAATGAATCTGTTTTGTCATAAAACAGATTGCAGTCCTGGCGATGTACAAGCAGGGTTATGTAGCCTTGGGCAAATCTTTCACCACAAATATCAGTGGGATCCCTAGATTACAACATTTAAAAATACATAAATGTTTTTTGCAGGTTTTTATTGTTTTTGTAAATTATAGTAATCCCAGAAAGAAGTATCACAGCTTTAATACTCACAACCTTGTTATAAAAACATGGTTTCTCAGCAGAAGCATTTAAAAGATGTTAACAGCTAAAACATTCCTGGTAGACCTATTAAGGTACACCTGTTTTATTATGCTTAGAGCAGATATCTTCACAACACTGTTGTTTTTTCCTTCTTCCTTGTAGTATCGTAGTTTAAGTAACTCATAAAATAAAATCCTGGAAACCAACAGTAGAATATATGTATAGATCATATTACCTATACTCATTTTACCTGTAAAAATAGTATTACCTTTTATGTGTCAAATGAATGCCTCCATCTGAAAATGACTTCTAAATCAGCTTTTAAGTAATAATTCTTTGATGTATAATTTAGTTGAAACTTGCAAACTTGGAAACACACACTTTAATCCTTACCAAGTCTCTGAACCTAATAATCTTGCAGTGTTGCCAATATCACTAATATCCTTGAATAGTCGTGTCTTAAAAAACCCAGCTGAGGTCAGTTATCCAGAACTTCAGACTTGGACATCAGAAAACTTTTACAAATTTGCACAAGTTTAAGGATCTTTAGCCAAAAAGAGTCCAAGAAATGGGCCAGGTGGTTGATAAGGGAATTGTAGTGGATATGTTTTCTTGCTTGCCTGGCATCTGTTATTCCCTCCTCTGGAACAGAGCCCGTTTAGCCTGGGGTAACCCATTCTCTAGGTTTGATTGAGAGGGAGTGTGACTCCATCCCCCTTCCCTTCTACCACAAGGGTGATCACATGACCCAAATCGAGCCAATCCCAAGATTTATCTGGCCGAAGCTATCAAGGAATGATGATAACGGTGGTGATAGAATAAGATTGCAATATAAAAAGCCATCATTTATTGAGTACTTTCTATATGTTGGACACAGTGATCAGCTCCTTGTGAGCATAATCTCATTTAATCCTCAACTCTTTTTCTACTGAGTCTGCAAAGCTGTTAAGATGTGAGATTTGGGGTGTCAACAGCCTGATGCCCACCATATGGGGAGAGCCTGTCAAAAAGATGAAGCTCTGAAAACATCGTTTGAGGACAAAGACAGCATACTCTTGGACTGGACTCGTCACGTGTA
Organism: Tapirus indicus; assembly: GCA_031878705.1. NCBI lineage: Eukaryota > Metazoa > Chordata > Mammalia > Perissodactyla > Tapiridae > Tapirus > Tapirus indicus. Next base: position 6,343,900 of record CM062920.1, on the reverse strand, counting down.
GTTGGAATCTTGTTGTTATAAATATTGTGTTGCAAGTAACAGACTCGAAAATGGGGATCAGCTCATTAGTCACGGTTGACCATATCATAAGGAGCCATGTCCTGACCAGAGGTCAAATGCAGATAAACTGGAGAAATCTCAAACTTGGAAACAAATGCAGAATTTGAACACCAAAGAAGGGGTGTGCATGTTTCAGAGTCTGTATGATACTTACTATGTGTGATGTTTTTAAAAGTATATATGTACAAAAAAAGGTGGGGGGTGCATATATGCTGGACAGTTCACAGTGAAATGCAAGGGGATCTGCTTTTATGTGGTGCCCAGCAATCATTTCCACTTATTCTGGTAAATAAAACCTTGCTTTCATGTGGGGTAGTGATTTCATGTTTGGATTCAAAAAGATTGTCCCATGTCCCTGCACTCTTATGTAGAGGCAGGCACACAGCCCAATTCAGGCCAATCAGATTCTCCAGTAGGAATTCTCTGCAGATCAAACAGGAAGAAACCATTTTTCAGCTGAGGTTGTTAAGCTGGTTTGAGGTGGGTCTTTGGGGTGCCTGGTGGGGTGCGCTTTGGCTATCTTGCCCGGTTTATGAGACAGCCTGTGTGGAGGAGAAGCAAGTAGCAGAGGAAAGTGTTGAGCCCCTGGGTCTAGCCATGGCTGAAATCAGATCTCACCCTGGACTTTTCAGATTATGTGAGTCAATAAATTCACTTTGCTGTTTAAGCTACTTGGAGTGATTCCTCTCACTTGTAGCCAGCGTCCTGCTGAGAAGAGAAAGTTTAAAGTTCAAATGAAATGAGCTAGACACCAACATCAATTTTTTTCCTATATTTCTGTTTGTAACCATTGGTTTTAGATTTAGTTTGTTTTTAGAAGTGTGAGTCATGTTCATCTTAGCTAAGGGTCCTGAACACAGCAAACCAAATTTTGTCACCTTTGCCTATATCCACTAGATTCTTTGTATTTTGGAACCTAAGAGACATGGTGCCAGCCACCTCTTAGGGCTTTGGTCAGAAACTTGTACTTCCAGTCTTGCACATTTCCTGTGCCTTTAACCATGAATGACACTGTAAATATGGGGGATACATCTCAACAGCAAAAGATAATGCCTATATAAATATATGGAAGTGTTTCTTTCAGCCAGGGTTTTGTTACAAGAGAATATAGTTTATTAGAAAGAGGTGTGTTAGAAATAATGGAGTTTGACTTTTGTGTGTGTGTTTAACTGGTATTTAAATAAGCAGGACAATGGGTCTATAGGGAGATTCTAGCAGAAGTTCTCTTGGGTATTAAATGGATGGTATGAACAATGAGCTTACCAGACTTCTCGGATCTCACCATTATCTTGGTTCCTGAAGCCATTAGAAGCTGTTTGCTGTCAGTTAAATGCTCATTATCTCAAGTGCACCTGCTTTATAATTACTCATTTGGAGGGAGCCATTAACATATTCCTTAAGTCACTTATAGACAATTTGACTTGATATTAACAAGTTTTTTGCTCTTTAAAACAAATTAATAAGATAAATAAATATATGGGTGCACAGAAATTCTATACAATTCAACTAATAAGGCTACAAAAGATCTACAATTTGTGTGACTTGTTTATCTTTATATAAGTAATGGTTGAGACTCATCGGCAGTTATGATATGTCAGAAGTTTCTGAAATAATGCAAAAGTAATTGCAGTGGACAAATTAATGCAGACTTCTTGTTTAGTTGAGTAATCAACAGAGTACTTCCAACGACCAGTTAGATATTTGTTATAAAATGGCAATGACATCTAATTAATAGAGTTCCAAAGATTAAATGAAATTACAGCTCTTAGCACATTGCATGGTACATAGTAAGCACTCAGTTAATGATTGTAATATTAATAATGATATGCTCAGTTCTACGGGGTATAGAAACATAAAGTATAATATTTTCCCCCAAAGAATTTATAAGTTAATAGAAAAAATATAACCAAAAGCATTCAATAATGTATGTAAATAGTGCAATATGCTTACCTACTTTGTAGTTGGTTCTTATTATGTGCCATGCATTGTCCTAAGTGTTTCACTTGGGTGCATTAATTAAGTTAATCTTCATTATATACCTACAAGGTTAGTACTATTAATAGATCCAATTCACACAGAAAAAAAAATGAGACACAGAGAAGTTAAGCAATTTGGTTTAAGTCACACAGCTTGGAAGCAGCAAAGCTGAGATTTGATTTGAGGCAGTTGACCTGGGCCAGTTAATTTTACCACTGACTCATAAGGTGTAGAGGCCAACTGCCTGAGGCAGCGGTTCTAATCTTAAGTAAGCAACAGAATCACCTGGAAGGCTTGTCAAAGCACAGATGGAAGAGCCAAATCTGAATTTCTGATTCAGTAAGTCTAGGTTGAGGCTGAAAATTGGCATTTCTAACAGGGTCTCAGGTGATACACATGCTGCTGGCTCTGGAGGTACACTTGGTAAATCACTGGTCTTAGCAACGCAGCAGGAGAAGAGGAAACAAGTTCGTCAGCAAGGGGCTTGGAAATTCTTAAGTGCGGATTAAGCTACTGATACCTGGACTCGTGAAACCTTGCTTGTTACTGGGGAGTCTTCAGAAAAGTCAATCTCTCCTGCTTCTAGGCAATACTATTTTTACTTCTTTCCAGACTTTAATGCCTATTCTAAGAATTACAGCAAAACAAAAACCATGGCTCTTTTGAGAAGAATTATTTGGGAAGGAGCGGCTTTTATAATCATGAACCAGGGGCACACACTTGCAAAAATGGGTTTATGTGTGTTCATGGAAGGGATGAGGTTTGGTGACTGAGAGCTTAAAGCCTCTCCATGAGATCGTTTCCGAGGAAGAATTCATGTATTTATTCACTCATTGACTCAACAGAGATTTACTAAGACCTTCCGCGTACTGGGTTTACCACAGTTAACGAAACATTGTCGTTGCTCTCATGGCATTTACATTCCAGGAGGGAGGAACTAGCAACAAACAAACAAATTTAGAATATGGTGGTGTTGATGAGTGCTATGAAGAAAAATAAAACAGTGCAGGGGGTGGGAGTGCAATAAATAGCAAATCAGAGAAAACTTCTCTTATGAGGTAACATTTGAGAGAAACACGAACAACATGAAGGAGGGAGTCACACAGAGATTGCTAGGAACAAGAGTTTTCCAAGCAAGAACATCCCTACGGCAGGATAATTGTCTCCTAGAGAACAAGCAAGGAGGCTCAGGTAGGATGGAAGAGACAAGACTAGGGAATTCACCAGAAAAAGAGCATCATGCTTTGGAGACCAAGGTAAAGACTTTGAATTTTATTTTGGGTGAGATGAGAAACCACTGGAATGTTCTGACCAGATCAGGATCACGCTGCCTTTAGCATGGAGGAAAAAAACTATAAAAGGGCAAGGGCAGAGCAGAGGCCAGTTAGGGAGCAAGTGCAAAAATTCAGGCAAAAGGTGATGATGACCTGGACCAGGACGGTAGCTAAGAAAGTGGTAAGAAGTGTGTGAGTCCTGAAAGTGTTTTTATGTTACAGCCAACAGGATTAATTGATGGATTGTATGTTGGGTTTTAAGAAAAATTATGCAAAAATTGGAAATAAGGCAAAAAGTGGATGAGAGATGATTTCAATCGTTTATAGGGGCAAAGCCCCGCCTAAATGTTATCTAGGTGCATGTACTTTGTTTGGATTAAATGTCCTAGGCTTATGAAGTTATATGTTAACTTGTAGACTTCTGTCCAGTAGAGGTACAAATAATTCCTATAGAGTGGAAAAGATAACCCCAAAAGTTATAGTTTATTTCTCTGTGGAATATTAATCAGTTTTATATCTCACCCAAATTTTTCCTAATATTTCTTATTTAGTGTGCTTACAAATATATCTTACTGGTTCCCTCATCAATATGTCTTTGACCCATGTTCATTTTACACCTGCATGACAGCCATGCTTTTTACTTTAGAAAATTATACTTTAACATGAGTAAGGGAAAATGTCTAGGATGATGCCATGGTTATTGTCTGAGCATTCAAAAGAATGTAGTTACTATTCTCTGAATTGGGAGAGTACGGCAGTGGAACAGGATGGGGTGGGGGGTAAGAATGGAGAGTTGGATTTGCGGCATTTAAATTTCTATAGTGGAGCCATTCAATAGGCAGTCTCAGATATTCAGGTGAGAGGCCCAGGCTGGAGAAATAAATTTGGGAGAGATCATATAGATGATATTCAAAGCAGTAGACTGCATGAGATTACCTAAGCATGAGTGTAAATAGAAAGAAAAAGATGTCCAAGGACTGATTCCTGGGCACTCCAACACTTCAAGATTTAGATTAGGAGGAGGAGCCAGCAAAGGGCACTGATAAGGAGCAGCCACAAGGGTAGAAGAAAAATTGATAGAGTGATATTCCAGAAACCAAGAGAAGAAACTGTTCCAAGAAGGAAGTTGATAAATTGTGTCAAATGATGCCAATAAGATTCAGTAAGATAGGGCTAGAAATTGACTAGTGTGGTTTTGACAACCTGAAGACCTTGAACAGAGCAGTTTGGAGCCATAATGAAGACAAAAGTCAGATTGATGCAGTGGCATAAAGACAAACAGTCAACAACAGAAATATAAATGGTAGAATGAAAAAATTGGGGTAGAGTCACACAGTAAGGGATGACACAGGGATACAAATGAACCAACTAGAGGTTTGAGTAACAACATAGGGGAATATTATGAACTTAATATTGAGCAAAAAAGCAAGACACAAGAGTACCTACTACATAATTTCAAGTATTAAATATTCAAAACTAAATAGAACAAAATGATACTATTTATGGATGCTACATTAGTAGTCAAACTATAAATAAAAGCAAGAAAATGATTACCATGAAAGTCTAGATAGTGGTTCCTTCTTGGGAAGAGGAAAAGGAATGTGACCACGAAAGGATTCACAGGGAGTCCTAGGATGCTGACAACATTCTGTTTATCTTAGGTGATGATTATATGAGTGGTCCCTTTATGACTATTCATAGACATTATTCATCTACATTATGTTTGCTGCAGTTTTTACATGTGTGCTATATTTCACAATAAAATAATTTTTAAGAGTGAATAGAAAGTATAGGACATAGGATTTGGACAATCTCTTCAAGAAGTTTTTCAGTAAAGGGAAGGAGGATGAGAAATGGGGCAATGACTGAAAAGAGATGTGAGTTCAGTGGGAGATAGTGCCATATTTGCAAGCTGATGGGAATTATCCTATAGTGAAGGAAAATTGATGACTTAAGAGAGAGGAGGAGCAATGTAGAAGTGAAGTCTTTGAGTAAGTAAGAGGAAAACACAAGTGGAAGTCGGCTTTAAATAAGAGGGCTAGGACGTCATACATATAACAAGAAAGAAGGTATTCATGGGGAGAGATGCCGGACATTCGGCAAACAAAAGGATGGCAGCAGGTAGAAGGTTTTCCTGATTGCTTCTATCTTCTCGGTCTAATAAGAAATAAGTCATTGCCTGTTGTTGTAGAGAAGTGGGAAGTGTTGAAGGTTTTAAGAGAAAGGAAAGGTGTGAAATCATTATCTAAGGGGCAATGGAAAATGAGATGTCTAAGGAAACATCTAATATGATTGCCTATTGGGCAGCAGGCACTAAGGTCTCACTTGAAGTTAGTGGTCAAGAATTTAATGTAAGATGGTCGGTGATATAATATGTTTTTCTCTAGCAACACTCAGCTATGGAGCTGAGTAGTTTGAATTTAACCAGAGGTGGGATTTTGCTGGACAATATTGTTTGGGAAGAAACTAGCAAGGGAGTTCAATTCTAAACGATGTTTATAATAGTAAACTACAGAATTCAGGGTTGGAAAAGGGGTAAGTGACAGTGAAAAAGTGGTTGAGTCAAAGAATTGGAGATCCTGGTGGTGTCAAAGAATAGAAACCATATCAAGCCAAAAAATATATATAGCTATAATACTGAGTTAATATTTGTGGTCAAATACCGATTTAGGAATATAAAAATTAGAAAACAACTTTGTACCCTTTCTCATGAGTTCCCCATCCTCTTCAAGCCTTCTTCCTCTTTTACCATCCACCCCTTCCTGAAGCAGAGTGAATTGAATAGGAAAGGAAATGTGTGGGTTAGGGGTTGGGTGGTGGTGCATAAGGGAAAGAAACAGAGAGGGAAAAAGTTTCCCATTAAAGGAGTTCCCGCATCTCCATGGACTCAGATGAAAACAGTTCGTCCTCTGAGGGCATAAGAGGAGCTATTTGTCTCAGGCAGCATTTAAGCCATGACCATTGCCCTTTCTGGGTGGGCAATGAGACTTTGTTTCTTGTGACTCCCCACAACACCTAGTACAGTGTTCATTATCATCAACGGCTTATTAACCAACAAAGGGCAGAACGCAGAGGGAAAAAGTTTTGCCAAGGTCATTTTCTTATTAAAAAAATTGTGCTCCTTCTGCAATTTGTTAAAACAAGGGCCAGAAATAGAGTCTAGAATTTCCAATTACAGCACAAGCTCACTCCTCCTAAACTCTGTGTTCTCACACAATTTCTTTAGAAAGAGATATCTTAGAGATAAGAAAATGAGGTGCATATATTTGTCCTATTAAATTAAGTAATGTAAGCACTATATATAGGAGTTCTATGGAATCCTTTCCAACATTGCTATTAAAAAATTACCTTGTGGCTAATATTTTAAACCTTGTACTTCAAGGACCACAGAATATCACCATTTAGGAAACTGTTTGAAAGTTATTAGTGTATCAAGCAATGAAAATATTCACAAAATCAGAGGTAGAACTAGTCTACAAGTGGTTATGTGTGAAGATGATTCTTTAAGAGACAAGTTTATCTTTAAGGTAAAACATATGGAGGGAAAAAATGACTCTATATCTGAAGTCTTAAATTTTAGCCGGTTTTTCTTATTTCTACAGAGCAATACCGTCTAAAAGAGAATAGGACATCAATACTAGAAAAAACAAGCTGGGACAGTGGCCCCACTCTTCCCCTGGTGGATCCACGTCACTTGGAATGATGTCACAAGGTGTGCTCAGGCCTGAATTTCCATTCCCCTGATTATTCTTTCCACACTGAATTATATGGCAGCCCATTTCTGGAGACTCTCTGGGGTCAAATTGGCCTCACAGACGTAGGTGAGGGGAGCTGGTAGCTTGCACTTTTTCCAAGGGCTCCCTCTCTCACACCACCTGAAAGATATGATTACCCACACTGCCAGAGTGCATCTTGAGCAGGAGCTCTGAGAGCTGAGAGCCAAGTCCCGAGAAAGTGAAAAGACTAAAGGCCAAGTGCTAAGGACCATGTCGTGAACCCAGCGCTTGACAGAAGACAGGAAAGCAAGAGTCCAAGGCCGGAGCTGCAGCCAGCCAACATTTCAGTGGAGCTCAGAGCTCACCAAAGGGTCTTGCTAGACCTTATGTTAGTAATAGCCAGCATGTGGGAAAAGAAACGTGTTATAAAGTTAGGAAAATAATGAAAGATGTTTTTATAATAATGTGCTTCTAAAAATTCAGAGAGTGGAATTTTATTCCTCTTAGAAAAACACTATGAGATCATTGAAGAAAAATTAGAAAATAGCAAAAAGAAAAGGGAAAAACAATTTCATAACCTGCCACAAGAGATACATGTGCATTTTTTAACAAAATGGTGTTAACAGCAATATTTCATCCTGTTTTTGTCACTTAATATATTTAGAAAGGCATTTTAAAGTATCATTCTTATATTTATCTAAAAGGCAAACTATGGAATGGAAGAAAATATTTGCAAACCATCTATCTGATAAGGGGTTAATATCCAAAATATGTAAGGAACTCACATGAATCAACAGCAAAAGAAACCAAACAATCTAATTTAAAAATGAGCAAAAATTTGAATAGACAGTTTTCCAAATGGCCAACAGGTACATGAAAAGATGTTCAACATCACTAATCATCAGGGAAATGCAAATCAAAACCACAATGAGATATCACCTCACACCTGTTCAAACGAGTATTATCAAAAAGAGACAACAAGTGAAGGACGTGGAAAAAAGAGAACAGTTGTGCACTGTTGCTGAGAATGTAAACTGATGCAGCCACTATGGAAAACAGTACGGAGCTTCCTCAGAAAAATTAAAAATAGTGCTACCATATCATCCAGCAATCTCAATTCTGGGTATAAATCCAAAGGAAATGAAATCCCAGTCTGGAAGAGATATCTGCATCCCATGTTCATTGCAGCATTATTTACATTATCCAAGACATAGAAACAACCTAAGTGTCCATCAACAGATGAATGGATAAAGAAAATTATATATATATACACACAATGGAATATCATTCAGACATAAAAAAGAAGGAAATCCTGCCTTTTTACACAACAGGGCTGGACCTTGAGGGCATTGTGTTAAGTGAAATGTCAGTAGAGAAAGACGAATATTGTAGGATATCACTTAAGTGTGGAATCTAAAACAGCTAAACTCAAAAAGAGAGAACAGAATGGTGGTTTCCAGGGGCTGAGAGTGGAAGAAATGGGGAGATGTTGGTCAAAGGGGACAAACTTCCAGCTATAAGATGAATAAGTTCTGGGGATCTAACATACAGCATGGTGACTATAGTTAACAATATTTTGTCATAGACTTGAAAGTTGTTAAGAGAGTAAATCTTAAAAGTTATTACCACAAAAAATAAATGGTAATTATGTGAAGGGATAGAGATGTTAACTAACCTTGTAGTGGTACTCATTTGGCAATATATATGTGCATCAAATCATCATGTTGTAGACCTTCAACATGTATGTTATATCAATATTATCTCAATAAAGCTGGAAAAAATAAAGTATCATTCTCATAATATTTTGTATCATCTTACTGCTGAATGAACTGAGGTAGTCTGTCTATTTCATCAATACCCCATGGTTGAATATTTAGGTGGTTTCATTGTTGTTGCATACATCTGAGATGACTTCTGACACCAACATCCTGAGTTAGGGCAAACCTCTCAGGGGGAGGGCACCATCCTCCACAAGACTGCTGCAGTCAGGGGGTCTCCAGGCCATTGTCACTTCTGACCAGCTGGCTACAAATTTGGAGTTCCCACTAACCCCTCAGGATCCATAATTCCGTAGAATGACTTACAGAACTCAGGAAAGCACTCTACTTTTTATTACAGTTTTATTATAGCAAAAAAATACAAATCAGAACCAGCCAAAGGGAGAGATGCATAGAGTCAAATCTGGGAGGGTTTCCAAAAACGAAGTTTCCATCATCCTCAGAGATGCCTTACCCTCCTGGCACATCAGTGTGTGACACTGTGACAACACACAGAGTATTGCTGATCAGGGAAGCTCACCCGAATTTTGCTGGGATTTCGTTAAGTAAGCATGATTGCTTGAATGATCGGTCATGGTGTTGGACTCCATCTCCATCCCAGGAGGTTGGGCTCATCTCTCAAGGCTCAAAGTCCTAACCCTTTAAACATGTGGTTGATCTTACTGACATGGCCAGCCCCCATCCGGAGTCATCTCATTAGCATAAACTATCCAGGGTCCCACCATGAATAACAAACACTTCTATCACGTGGGAAATTCCAACAACTTAGAGGCTACCTTCCAAAACCCAGGGACGACAGCCTGCCAAATTCCTTATCATACAGCACCTCAAGTAGAAAATTGAGTTTACTACATTCCTCCATTCATAAGTCGTTATCCCAATCAATGCCGGCAAAACTTCTTTTGTTTTTATTTTAATTTTATACCTAATTCAATTTCTATCTCCCTTTTTCCATTGCACCCACTCTCATATGTCTGTTGTATATCCTGATATATATCTTCATCATTATAAAATACATAGTGTTAAATTTATATAAATGTCATAGTGTTAAAGAGTATATTCTCAAACCTTACTCAAACATCATTGTTTTACAGATATGCATATGGCTGTATATGTATCTAATTAATGGCTTCTAATTACTGTGTAGTATTCTGTGGTTTTGATCCATTTCTATTTACTTATCTATTCCCGGAGTCGTAGATGATCTAAGTTGCCTCTAATTCCCTGTTTCCATAAACAATGTGGACTGAGCATACTCCTATGTGTCCCTAAGGATTTCTGCAAGAGTATCTCTGGAGTATACACCCATGAATGGGATTGTAGATCACAGATTGTTGCAATATCACTAAATCTAACCAGATTGCACTCCAGAACAACTGAGCCAATGGTGTAGGAAGGTCCCTATTTCACAATATACTTGATAATTGTTAATGTTATTCAATTTTCTGTTATACAACTAGATAGGTACAAAGTGGTATTTCACCATTATTGTAATTTGTGTGTTTTGGTTACTAGTGAATTGAAACATCTCTTCATATTCTTGTTAGCCATTTAGTTTCCTTCTTTCGTCAATTGCCAATCACATCCTTTGCCTATTTTTTGACTGAGTTTACTGTTTTCTTGATTTGCAGACACTTCTTTGTATATTTTATGTGTTTATCTCTTGTGGTTCTTTGACATTACTAATACCTTTTTCCTATCTACAACCATCTGTTAATTTTGTTTAAAGCATCTTTTATTGAACAGAGATCTTTAATTTAATATAGTTAAATCAACTATTTTTTTTCTTCTTGTAATTTGTACTTTAGCAGTCTTCTGTAAGAAATCCTTCCTCGCTTCAAGGGTAAGCTTGAATACCTGCGAGGGTATTCTCCCACATTTTCTTCTGTTATTATATAACTTTCTTTTTTCTCATTCAGGTCTTTTATCCATATGGAGTGCACTTTTTGTATGATGTAAGAAAGAGATTCAAACTTTTCTCCCATATAGTGCACCAGTTTTCCCAATACTGACTTCTAAATAATTTAGTCTTCCCCATTGGTTTGAGTTGCCCCCTTTGCATATCAATTCCCATTTATACGGGTCTGCTCTGAATCCTCTAATTTGCTTCTTGGTCTATTTTGTCCAGTATTGTGCCTGTACTACAACATTAGTGTGCTTTAATATCTGAAGGTGAGTCATGATAGATTTATATTTCTTCAAATCATTCTCCCACAAACATTTGACTTATCATTTTGTTGTAGGTTATTTTGCTATCGTAAGTGACATATATTGTCTACTATATTTTCTAGCTAGTTATTGTTATTATTATTGCCACAGGAGAAGGCTATTGATTTTTTTAGCTGGTCTGGTATTCAGCAAGCTTGGTCAATTTTCTCATTAGAACTAATAGCTTGCCTGTTGATCTCTTGGGTTATCTACATAGCTAATTGTATCATGAGCAAATAATGACAGTTTTATCTCTTCCTTTTCGATCCTATGCCTCTGATTTTTCCTTTCCAATTTTATATTACTGACATTGCTATAATAAGCATCCTGAAAGGTAAATGCTTGAACACAATCTCATTTTTTTCATAGGATACATTCATGGAAGTGGATTTTCTGGGTCAGAGAGTTTGTTTACTTTTAAGGCTTTTAAAATATATCATTATAATTTATACAATAAATTTATACCAAAACATTGTTCCATCAATGGTGTAATAATTTGATCATATTTTGGAATCCTCACAAATATCTGGGATTATTTATTTTTAATTTTTCTAACTTGAAAATATTAAGAGGTATCTTCTTTTCATTTGCTGTTTTATTATTAAAAAGGTTGAATTCTTTTTCAGGCATCAGGTATAGAATGAGTGCAATGGGGTAGATCGGAAAATACATTTGCTTTCCATTTGTCAAAAATTTATTAAGATATTGAACAACACAATTAATATATATGAATCCTCTCTTGTTTATACTCAATTTTCCATTCTCTAAATGCATAAAATATAATTCAGCCATAGCTTCAACTTATTGGATGTCTGCTTTGTACAAGGCATGGTAGTAGTGGTATAGTCAGGGACCAAAAAGCTTAAAAATCATAATCCTTGTTCTTGGGGAACTTCCAGTCTAGTAGGATAAATAAGAGACAGACATAAATAGTTACAACAGGTGATAGAAAGTGCTATGTGTCATAGGAGTCTCAAGAATAAATTCCATGGGATGTTAGAAGAGGTAAATAACATGAAATGAGATGATTTTAAAGAATTCAATGGGCAGTGGAGGACAGTTGAAAATTTTTGAGAAGAGAAACGAAGTGATCCTAGTTACATTTAAGAGATTTTGGTCTGCTGGTGGGATTTAGGATGGATTGGGGAAGGTCAAAAAAAGTGGCCTAAAGACATAGGTAAAGTTGACAGGATTTAGCGTTGGTTGGATTTAGGGGCCTAAATGGCACCTAATTTTTCAGCTTGGACTATTGGGAAGATAGAGAAGCTATCAACACAGATGGGTTGGAAACCTAGAGAAAGAGTGATCTGGTCTGAGAGCTGGAAAAACAATATATTCGATATGTAGGCACAAGCTGGAAGTGTGTGTGTGTGTGTGTGTGCGCGCGCGCACGCACGCACATGCATACCTGTGTATCTAGTTCAGTGGGACTAAGGATATTGATTTGGGAGTCATCTGCATAAAGCCTAAGGCGAAAATCCTTTTGCCAGGGTGTCCCAGAGAGAGAAGGGAAAGCAAGATGAAAGAAAGTTAAAGTAGTAATTTTTTACAGTCTTACAAGCACAGAGTGGGCCAAGGAATTAGTAAAAGAGAAGAGGACCCACCAGGGAGGCAGGAGGAGGAGTCAAAGGTGGGGAATCATGAAAGCCAAGGGGGAAGAGAAGCAGGGTTTAGTTAAATGGACTAAATGTCACGAAAGATCATGGAGAGTAAGGACCAAGAGCAGACTTGGATCTGATGCTGAATGGAAATCAAGGACCTTCAGAGGAGTCAATCCAGTGCAGCACTAGGTCTTGAAGCTAGAAGGAACTCATCAGCCACAAGAAAGCAAGCAATGACTGCCAAGCATTTTGTCTAGAAGCATGGTGATGAAAACACGATGAGACATAAGATAGCACCTCGAGAGTTACGGAACCAGGCTTGTTAGGGAAAGGGAAACCTGACATGTCTATAGGCAGAGCAAATGGAACCTGTGAAGAGGAAAAGGTTAAAGATACAAAAGAAAGAGCATAATTAATGGAACAAAGCCTTTAAGGACATAGACTGTATTGGAATCAATGCGCAAGAGAAGGGTTAATTTCAAAAAAGAGGAGGGACACATTTTATTCAGAGCAGAGAAATTTTTTGTGATGTCATTTTTCACAAATAAGGCTAACGGTATTTTTAATGTGAAAGGGATCAACTAAATTGTAACCTGCAGAATGTGAGAGTGAGAGCACCCTCCAGCCGGTCCATCCTCCTCTCGGATATATTAGTAAATGATAGTCTATAAAAATATCCATGGCAAAAACTACCTTCCTGATAACAGAATGGTGGTTTTCGCTTCTATTAGTGCCATTTGCATTTATAATATTATTATCTGCTACACATTTGTGTCGGGGGATTGCTAGTGAATAATTTGGGCTATCTCCTTCCACAATTCTGGGTTGTAAACCAAGTCCAAAAAGCTTGAAGGCAGGCCCTGGCCACTACTGACAGACTCCTATGACAGCCTACATTGTAAATCGCCCCTGATTACTAAGCCAGCCACCAAATCCTGCTGTTCCCTGAGGCTCTTTCTTTGTGGTAGCCCATCCATCCTTTGTTGTAACCTGTAATCCTGAAGGATCAATATTTGACCTTATACTCTGTATCAGTTAATGATCTGCCCAGTTGTGACACCAAAGATGGGAAAAGCCATGTGACCACAATATGCTATTATTCTCCTCTAGCATACACAAAATACTACACTTTGTAGAAGGTGAAGGGGGTAGCTAGTCGACTACTGCAGCTCACGTAATTAATGCACTCCTTTCAGTGGGAAGCCTGAATTCACTTGCTAATATGACTGAAGGAGGAGTGGGTGGAAGCAACTGGAGCATTAACAAGGAGGGCAGATTCCTCTTTGGGGCACTCTGGGGATTCTGGGTTAGCAAATGAGAATGCCAGGCATACCGCCCAGAATATGAATGCACTACATGTAAGAAAGAACTAGATGACCACCATAGAGAAAATGAAATATCTGAGAATAAAACCATCTTTTTAAACACTTACTTAGGTTTATCACAAGGTCGGAGACTATTGTCAGTCTTCGTGAAAGATGTGCTTTCATTTAGATAAGTTGATAAACTCCAAGCTTAGGTATTTTGTTGGAAAGTAATATTAGGTAACAATTTACTAGGCCTCTGGTTTGTAAATTTAAAACTACTCAGTAATTGAATAGTGTATCCCTCTTCCATATCTTTTTAAAATGTTATGAGATTTTGTGATTTTCAACTTAAGCTTTCCATGCTCTCAGACATTTCATATTCACAACATGAAGCTTCCTGTTTCTTACCTGGGGTACATCTGGAAAAAGAGCAGATGGTACCATACCTTCAACTGCTTTTAAACTCTTGCTTGATTTATAACACAAAACTTGTCTTGGCTTTAAATGCTGCTACTTCTTCTGGCCTCCCTTCTGCTTCTTTAGTTTCCATTTCTCATTACCCTGCACAGCATTGTGAATATTAAAACTTGTAATTCAATGAGACAGTTGCAAAATGTAGAAGTCATAGAAATTTTGGAAGAATAATATTAAAATGTTACCAGAAGTTATTCCTATGTTGTGTGATTATTGATGATTTACTTTCTTCTTTATACTTCTATATACATACCTTCTATATACTTACTTGATATTGTCTGAAATAGTCACAAAATAATGTATACTTTTTATAATAATAATCAATAATACCATTTATATTTTGATAAATGTGATTAATTGTAAACTGTTTATGCCTGAATCATTCATTTTTTCTCCATAATGATACAGAAGTAGTTGTGAATAAAGCTAGAATAAGCTGAGACTTTTAATTCCCCCTTTTAAGATTCATAAAACATTGCCTGCCTTTTATAATTAATTTAAATACATGTGTGTGATTATACAAACATTTATTTCCACATTTCCTGATTCCAAATGGAATTGGAGGTAAAGAAAACCAAATTTTGCTGTCTCCTGAAATTTAAGATAAACAAGTTTACTTACACAAACCAAACTGAATTCCAAACCATTCATTTCCACCCACACTAATCTTTTTGCAGCACAATCAGTTAACCTTCTTTTGATTTTATTTTTCTAGACTGGGAAGTATTGTGGTCAGCATTCTGACTTGAAGAATAAAAAACGGCATTCAGCCAGCGCAACATAGCTCTGACTCTGAGTTAAACCACTGCTGATTTTCTTACTGTAAAATTTACTTAAATTTAAAAAACACATTTAAATAACAAGAATAAACACTTTGTGTGAAAGACTGGGGATTTTGAGTTCTTCTCCTTCTACCATCCAATGGAACCATAATATCCAAGAACCAGGAAGTGTTAATTTAGAAAGCTCCTTACATAGAACATATCCCATTTATTGCCAAGTCCGCTCAACTGGGGTATTTCCTGTTCTTGTACTATTCAACTCTTCTGGAGACCTAGCTTACAGGTTTTATTTTTACATTGCATTTCTAGAGAAATATATATATCAATGTTACTGCACACTGAGAAGTAACCTAAGGGGGAAACTGTCCCGACAGGATGAATGTTCATTTCCAGGCAAGTCTTTATCTTTTAGGAAGAAGAATGGCTCAAAGGAGTCAACTTGGCAGAGAGAGAGTAGATGATGATCAATCAATTATACATCATCCCCTGGAAAGCCATGACTCTGACCACCTCACAAGATCATTATGAAGATAGAATGAGACTTTAGGTGAAGGATTTTGTAAACTTGAAAGTGCCATACAAATATTCTTGTTCTTCCTGAATAACTTACATGGGCGCAGTGTCTGGAGCAGTGTAAAAATAGACCAGTTGCCTGACAAGGCAAGTTAAATGTTTTCTTAAGCTGAGTAAATTAATCACAATTAGAAATATACTGGTTTGTAAAATTTCATTATTTTAATTAGAATTCAAGCAATGTGTTACAAATGAGATGATAAAGAGACATTAACCTGACTTTTCTTTTTCAGGAAATTGGTAGTTCAGGGGAAAAACTCATGTGATAACATGACTGATTTCTAGTACTCTTCCCTCTTACTACTCTAGGTTCCAGTTCACCACCGAACTTAATGGTTTGTTTGTTTCTCTTCAACCATTTGTGCTTGATATTTGTTATTCCGATTGCTTTTTTAATCATCATATTGTTTTCACAGTTGAAGGACTTATTAATATGATATTTATCCATTATTTTATTTTAATATTAGCATTATAATAAATGTGCTTAAATTGAAAGCAACACATGCAGTTTTCCAGGTACAAGGTTTTAAGGGTGTAGAACTGTTCACAACTTCCACGGACAACAGTGGTGCCGATTACAGATCATTCAAACAAATGTTCTTTGATTTGGCTGTTATAACCACGTCTGTCTCTGCTAAGGAGGGAAAATAAAGCAAGTGATATAATTCCCTATGTGTTGAAACCTTTTAGCTGGGAACAGCTTTTTAATGGCTTTTTTTGCAGTCAGCAAGAAATGTACATTTATTCAACTGAAAGCAACAATGATGATAAGGAGAAAAAAAATGTTTCCAACTCTTGTTTCACTACGTGATTCTCAAGATGGTTTTGTGAAGTTTCATTTACAGTCTCTAACAAAGCAAATCAAGAGATACATACATTATCTGTATAGAGCACAATAAAAGTATGAAGAGAAATAAAATGACTACATCAGATGATATAGCAGTGTATCTGCCCAGACAGGGCCTATTTTATTCCTAATCATAAAGAATTGGCTGGTAAATGTTAGGTATTTATTCACCTTTGGGAAAAAAACCTTCCCAGTTCAATTGAACATAATAAGTCACCTAATGATCACAGCCTTTGTAACAAAAGAACTAGCAGGATGTTGCAAATACGTCACCGTGGAACAGAGGAAAACATTACCACGCTCATTTGCAAGACAGCTTCTCTCTAATTAGATGACTGCAAGAATTTCAGCCGAGGTCGCGTCTCCATCACCAATATCAGGGGATGTTGGAACAGTGTGCTGTCAAATTTAGGCATATCCAGAAACTGCATTGATATTGACTATTGTAGGATTTAACCTCTTTTCTTGAGTGGGCGCTCAACGAAAGACTTGAAATTGAGCTTGTACAACACATTTACAGTGGAGTTACATTTAAACGGAGATGGAGTTCTAAAGTCAGCAAGTATGACAAAGGTCTGGGAGAGTCAACATTAGCAGTGAAAAACCATTATGCTGCCCTAAAACCTCTAGGACTTAGATCCTTTTCAAGTCAAAGGCCAAGAATTCCTTCCTTCTGTTTCCCTTCACATTTTAGTTGTGGCCTCCCCTGGGATAGTGGAGATTAGCCTAATTTGAAGCAGGGAAAATCCTCTCTCTCTTCCTGTTTTTCCAGAGCCTATATGATTGAATTCATGGAATTTAAATGGATGGAACACTATTGCACTCTCCTAAACCTTACTGCACTATGCTGAATATTTAAGTATATTATTTCTCCTTTAGTCTTCAAGACAACATTTTGTGATAGGTATTAACGACCTCATTTTTAGATGAAGAAACTGAGGCTAACAGAAGTTACGTAACTTGCAGGGAAGTGGCAAAGTTTGAATTCAAACCATGTTGATTCCATAGCTTGTGCCCTTTATGCTAAACTGTTACCAACCCCTAGAAATATAGGGAAGTATTTAAAGTATGGCTGCAATTATAATATTAATAATAGAGCTGGAGGCTGGCCCAGTGGGTAGTGGTTAAGTTTGCATGCTCTGCTTTGGGGGCCCAGGGTTTGCAGGTTCAAATCCTGGGCATGGACCTTCACACCACTCATCAAGCCATGCTGTGGTGGCGTCCCACATTCAAAATAGAGGAACATGGGCACAGATGTTAGCTCAGAGCCAATCTTCCTCAGCAAAAAGAGGAAGATTGGCAATAGACATTAGCTCAGGGCCAATCTTCATCACCAAAAAAAAAAAAAAAAAAGAATAGAGCTGAACCTGGCTGGGTCATTTCATGGTTTGGGTTCTCTAGGCTGGTTTATTTAATCACCTTAATCGGTCTCCTCAGCCAGCCCTTTTCAGCTCCTACCTAGAGTGTAGCTAACATATCCTTGCTCATTGATTATTCCCTTAGCTTCCCTTTCTTTAAACCGATATGGAAACTATTTCTATAAGAATCTCCCTAAAACAAATTTCATCACATGATTGCCCTCTTCAAAAACTTTCAATAGCTCCCTGTTCTCAGTCTCACCAAGCTAAGCTCTTGACCTTGGGTTTCAGAGCTCTCTGTCTTTAGAAAGCATCTATCCATTCAAATTCATTTCATATTTCAATTTCTCATACACTCCCATCACTGTAGTCAAAATTTCTCCATTTGTTTCTTTTCTCTCCCAATTTTTGCCTAAAAATGTTGATGGAATACTGACAATATTTAAGCAGTTTATATATTTTTTCATGTCCCTACTCCTCCTACCCAGAGGAGTATATGTTTGATAGTGACTTCAGATCAGGGCTGGTAAACAAGGACGCCACATGTACTTTGCAATTATATCTGTGGTGTTCAACGTTCTGTCTCCTTTACGCTTCTATTTAGTGTTCTCTTCCCTCTCCATACTCTGTACTTATTCAAAATCTCCATCCACCATTGAAGATTTATCCATCATTGACATCTTATCTCAAATCCATATTCCTCCATGAAACCTCCTATGACCACACCAGTCTTCTTATATCGCTCTTTATGTGGCTGCCTCTTGTCACATCAGGAACTTGAATGTGTCTGATACTTCTTTATCCCTAACATCACCTAGAAAACTTCAGAGCATTTGAATATTGCCAATTGATGAAAACCTATTAAGAAAAAATTCCCATGGAAAGAAACAATAAAGGAAAGATTTAGATTGAAATATTTAATCAACCTTATGAAAATAGAAATGCTATTAGAACACAATAAAAATAAATATGCAGGCCACAGCTGTCCAATAGAAATATAATGTGGGCTGTACATGCAATTTAAAATTTTATGATAGTCAAATTTTAAAACGTTGTATTAGTTTCCGATTGCCGCTATAACAAATGAGCACATACTTAGTGGCTTAAAACAACACAATTTTTTTCTCTTACAGATCCAGAGTTCAGAAATCTGAAAGGAGTCTTACAGGGCTAAAATCAAGGTGTTGACAGGGCTGGATCCTTCTGGAAGCTCTGAGGGGAAAATCTGTTTCCTTGCCTTCTCAGCTTCTAGAGGCCCCCTGCATTCCTTGGCTCAGGGCCCCTTTCTCACATCATTCCAGCTCTTGCTTCCATGGTCACATCTCCTGTTACTCACTGTGACCCCCCTGAAGTTTTCTTAAAAGGACCCTTGAGATTACATCGGCCCACTGGGAAAATCCAGGATAATCTCCCCATCTCAAGATCTTTAACTTAATCACATTGGTAAAGTCCTTTTTTGCCATATAAGGTAAGGTTCATATGTTTGTTCATAGACACGTTTGGGGGCAATTATTCAGCCTATCACAGAAACAAACTTAATTATAATAATATATATTATTTAACCCAGTATATACAAAATAGTTTTATTTCAGTCTGTAACCAATATAAAAAAATTGCACTGCTTTTGTCTTTAAATTTAAGTTGATGAAAATTAAATAAAATTTGAAGTTCACTTCCTCAGTGACATTATGGATATATTTCAAATGCTCAAAAGTCGCATGTGACTAATGGCTACCATATATGGATGATCAATACTTTCTATCTGTGAAGGTTAGGGAACTGTGAAATTAGGGGAACCACGGTCCACACAAGACTGCCTTCACTTTTAATGCCAACAGAAAGTTTGAGGGTCCCCAGAACCACTCTGAGGTTCAATTATTCACCAAAAGGACTCACAGAACTCACTGAGCCTTGTTATACTCGTGGTTATGATTTACTACAGAGATTTATATCAGGCAAGGGAAGAAGTGCATAGGGCAGAGTCCAGGGAAGTACCAAATGCAGAGCCTTCTATTGTCCTCTCCCTGTGAAGACATGGATAGTGGTGATTTCCCAAAATCCACAAATAACAATACACATGGAATATTGCCACCTAAGGAAGTTCAGTGAAGCCTCAGTGTCTGGACATTTCACTGGGGCTCCATCACATAGGATGATTAATTGCCCATATGCTGACTTCAGTCTTCAGCCCCTCCAGAGGTCAACTGATACCACATAACGCAAAGGCCCCCCTACATCACATTGTTGGTGTGGTTCAGAGCCCCCGTCACAAATCACATTGTTACCAGCTAGCTGACCTAAGACTCCCAGCCAGTGAAGACACTTTAGGGTTTAGAGTGTTCGTGACATTTAGAGCTCATGACATTCCAAGGTTTTAGAGATTACCTGCTAGAACCCTAGAGCAAAGACCAAGCCTCTTTTTGGACTTGGTTAAATTCTTTAATACATACTCTCCAATAACCGATTTGATGAGATTTTATTTATCGAATTGACTATTTGGACATCATATAGAAACTGCCAAAGAACATCTACCACCTGTCATTTCAAGAGAGAGCCAAGTATCAAATAAATACTTTACACTTCACAGTTACGTGATATTATAATACGGATACTAAAGAAGCTTCCCTTTAAGTAACTTAGGGATGTCTAAGTAAATCTACCTGTTACCCTGAGTCATTTCTTTGCTTTTGTTTGTCAAAGTGACTGATTCACACCCCCTAGACATAAAATATGTACCATTATTGATCTAATTAACAAATCAGTACCCCATGTTTTACTTAGGACCCTCTATATTCAATTCAAATCAGAGATAGAAAACATAATATTGCTGCTTCCTAACTGTGATTACCCAAATGGTCCCTATGTGGCTGAAGGTCTCTCATAAATCAGGATTTTCAACAAGAGCATGTCTAGTGTCCTTGGATCAGGAGGACACTTTTGAAATAGTTCACTTGGAAATCTCAGATTGCATAAAATTTCAGAGCTGAAAGGAAACTTAAGTTTATATATAGATAATCAAACTGACCCACAAAGTTGTGAGATGATTTGTCCAATGTGACATGAAGAGTAAGTGGCCAGAATACAACCTCACTCTTAGTCTTCTAATTCCTAGTCCTGTGTGTGTGTGTGTGCATGTGTGTGTGTGTACATGTGTGTTTCTTTGTGCTACATCATGACTCCTTCTGAAAATATGTTACTGTGAGAATACTAGTAAAGGTATAGGCACCAACTTACATGTCAATTTGTAATGGATGAAATACTGTTGAGAAGGATTCTCTGGCTGCCTCCTCTCTCAGCAGCAGAGAGTATTATAATTATGAGCAATGCCATGGGACTGTGGAGGGGAGGGAGTAGTCAAGTATTTGCTACATTTTCCGTCCTCAATATAATCATTATAACCCTAAGGTAGTACCAAAACATCAGTTATTGCCTCTGCCTTGGGAGACTCTTTCTGTCTTCCTAGGCCTGAGAATTCTCATATAAGGAGGAAAACTACAATGATCACTGTTTCTTCTGGTTTTAAGATGTGAAAATAATCACCCTGTGCATGGGACAAAATTAGGTTTTTATTGATTTAAATAAAAAGAGGGGAAAAGTAATTGTATTTCTTTTTTCCACTAATAATAATAATAACATCTTACAAGTAACCCATTCTTTTAAAAATACCTTTTCACGCAGTAATATAGCTATAGCCACCATTTACCGAGTGAATCACATATTACATAAGTCAACTCTTTCAATACTCACAATAACTTTCTGAAGAATGTGAGAACTTACTTCCAAGGTGGCCAGATTCTCCCTCCATGCATGCTTATGGTGTTCCTTCATTGAGGGGAAGAGTGCTGTTCCTCTCCCTGTGAGTCGGGGCTGGCCTGGATGACTTGCTTGAACAACAGAGTGTTAGAAGGGACATTCCGAAACTTCCAAGGCTGGATCATGAGAAGCCTTGTAGCTTTTACTGGGGCCTCATGGAAGGCTCCTGCTGGAGTGAGTCAGTCACCATGGAATAAACCTAACTTCTCCTTGGGATTGCCATGCTGTGAGGGACCCCAAGCAAACCACGTGGAGAGACTACACGGAGAGGGTGGCCCAGGCCCAGCTGTTCTGGCTGTCCTGGCCCAAGCACCAGACACACGAGTGAAGAAGCCATTTTGGATCGACCCCCAGCAAATGTAACATGAAGAACAACAAAGGAACCCAGTGAAGAGCCAGAACAAAGGCCCCAGGTTTATGAGCCCAGTTGTTCCATCCCAGCCAACCCCGGCCATTCGAGCTTCTGCAACTATGGCCCTAGGCCTCATGGAGCCTAATTTCTGCCTAAATTCCTGAACCTCAAAATAGAGAGAATAATGAAGTGGTTCTTGTTCTACACTACTAAGCTTTAGGTTGGTTTGCTACACAGCAATACACTAACAAGAACAAAGAAGGTATTAAATCTTAAAAAAAAAAAAAAATCTATGAAGGAGTAGAATCTATTATTCCTGCATGTAAATTGAAGTTCTAAAAGTTTCAAAGATTACCCAGAAATTGTATCTAGTTTGTGGTAGAACCAGAGCTAAACCCTGGTCTCCTTACTCTAAGTCTAGTAAGTTTTCCTTTCTTTCTTTCTTTTTTTCTACTATAAAATATCTGATTGTCTTGCCAGGTAACCACATATATTTACACTATCTTTTCTGCAAGCAACCATTAAAAATTTGGTCAGTCTGACAGATCTGAGATCCCACAAAATTCACTCAACTTAAATACAGAAAAGCAGATTAGTTCCTTAAATGAAGTAGACTCAAAGCCAGTGTTTGGAGAAGTAATAGGAGATGAACATTTGAAATAGGTAATAAGTCTGCCTTAACTAAAGACTTAGAATTGAAATGTCTGAGGTGCTAGTCAGAAGGGAATTACATTAATCCAGATGAGATGAATTTACCTAAAAGGTGTAAAAGGTAAATTCTAGTAATATCTGAAACAATTAGAAGACACTGAAAAACAAAAATATTAGATAACTTTTTCAAATGGCAATTGAGATTAAGCAGCATTCTATAATAAATGAACAATAACCATAGGGTAGTTTCTCATAAAGTAAATCTATACATTTATTAAGTATAATTTAAAACCTATTTGTATTGCACAGAATTAAATTTGCCTACAAAGAAGGAATTCTCTGGTTTTGAGAGAAATTTTATATCAAGACCTCATACAATGCTTGTTACATCATAGGCAGTCCTTGTACATATTTGTGGAATATTTGTGGAATGAATGACTCCAGTGGACTTTTATTTAAATACTCTAGATTAGAACAGTTTGAATGGTACCCTGGAAAGAATTAAGTGAAAAGTAATATTTTCACACAAAGGAAACTGTACTTTTAAATATGTTGAGCAGGATCCATGTGTCCTAATTCATATCCAATTCATCAATCCAAAGTGCTGTCTTGGGAAGGAGATGTTGAGAACCACAGTCTCCTCTCATGAGCTCCTCTGCTCTCTTCACACCAGCAACACTGGACCTACTTGCATTCCTGGAACATACCAGCCAGGGTCATGCCCCCACACTTGCTCTTTCCTCTACCTAGAATCCTCTCCCCCTAGATGTTCACACGGGTCACTCCCTTTGGCATGCAACTTTCTGCTCAAATATCTCCTCCTCAGAGAGGTATCCACACCGACCTAAAATGCAACCACTCACTCCCTTACTTTGTCTAATTTTTCTCAACAAGCCTTGCCCATTCCCGTCACTATTTTACATATTTATTTGTTTGTCTCTGTATTGTCCATCTCTCCTACTGGGATTAAGTTCCATGAAGGCATGGACGTCGTTGTTCTAGCTCACTGCTTTATGGTACAACATCCAGAACAGTTCTGGGCACACAGGGGTGCTCTTTAATATTGGTTAAATGGCTAAATGGATTCCATCAGGAAGGAGCTAGAGGAGATAGGATAGCAAGGTGAATCAACATTCCTGACAAAAATCTATTGTGAATCCTTGTCTATAGGATTTCCCGTTTGGACAAGAAGGATGGTACTCTGAGATACAATAGACAATTTACAACCTAGTAAAGAGGGCCTGCCCTGGCATCCATTTAAAATAAGAAATCAATCCTCTGCATAGGAATTTCACCCAATGCCCTTTGCATGATTCACAAAACCACCAAGTGCCAATCAAGCCATTTTGAATAAAATAAGCTAAATCAAATAAAAATTAAATGCAAACATCAATACACTGTTAAATTTAAAATACTGTTAAAACTCAAAAGAATGGAAATAGCTTAAAATTAGCATGAAAATTAAGCAAAAACAGCTAAACTGAGTTGTTAAATAGGGTCGTTAAAGAGACAAAGTACTGTTCAGGCTATTTTCTAACCAAATAACAATTTGTTAATATAAGCACATTGGCTGCAAATTAATTCCTTATAATGTAAAATGGGCACCATTTTCATTCTCTTCACTGATGCAAACATCTACCCTCTAAAGGCCAGCTTAAAGGAAAACAGAATAAAGAGAAACACATTTTTGTTGTTGTGCGAACCTTCACTGAGACTTAATGTTACAAATTATGATGCTTTTGTTTTTGTTGTTTTGTAAAGTCAAGTGGATCTTATCACAGAGAGGAAACACTTCCAGGGTCACGGAGTTTGCTCCTCTCTGTTACTGTGGGTTTGACCTTGTCGCTGTGGCCATTAATAGCAATCTGTATGCATCTAATTTACTCTTAAGAATTCCTAGTGATGGGACCTTTTCTCAGCGAGTTATTCCAAAATCTAAGCAGCCCTATACTTAGAAATACTTCCCTGATGTCTAACCTGATGATCTAGTTTCAGGCTGTGGCACCTTGTTGTAGTCCCCTCAATAGCTTTAAAGAATTCCTTTTCCTGGTGGTTGTTATCATCTCCCAAGTGTCTGTGAGTCTATCATGACCATTTGTACAGTCTATTCTCAAAACAGAACTGGGCAAATAATGTTCCTTTAACCTCACTGCAAAGACCATGCCCTGCAAATCTCCTGTCACCCTTCTAACCGTGGTCTCGATTCCAACCCTCTAAAGAACCAGAGTCACTGTGTATTTTCAAATGTCCAACTGATGATATACTGTCTCCTTTCTGGTATTGTGCAAAGCTATCCCCTAAATCTGGTCATCTTCAGAATGGAAATGCATCTACTAATGTGATAATGTTAGTAATGCTAGGCAACCAAGATGGCCTTAATGTTCCTCTCAGCTTGATTAAACTTTAAACCAGTTTCTTCCTGACTATAGGCCTTTGACCTCCCTTTTCTTAGAGCATTTACTTTAGAAAACTTGCATTATAAAGTCTTTCTCAGCCCCTTTGAGATGTAAATCTTCTACAACCCCGGACTGTCTTTTGAAAGGACCTGGGAGCCATCCCCTTGAAATGTAATCAAGAGTCTACATCCCTCTCTCTCAGTCTCTATGGGAGCATAGGAGCCTAACTTCAACAAGTGCCAATTTGCAAACACAGATGGACTAATGACTTTGACCAACCTCCCCTCACACCCTCTGCTACTTTCCACTAGTTCACCTCAGTGTTTAAAAACTCCTGCTTTTTATTTCAATGAGGCTGAGTTCAATTTCTCTCCTCTATTGCAATAGTCTTGGATAAAGTCTTCCTTGCCTTTTTAACTGGTCCAGTGCAATTTTTCTTTTACATATGTAAGGAGGGAGGAAGCCTCAGCCACTAGAAAACACTGAAAAATTTAAGTCATACTAAAAATTAAACAAAAGGGGCTTTTCCGGTACAAGTAATATTACATACAAACAGTTATGTCAACTTTGTGAAAATTCATGGAGCTGTACATTGATATTTGTACACTTTTCTTTATGTATGTTAAGCTTCATTCAATAAGCCTACTTAAAAATACAGTTTGATTTCTATCTCTGTCATTTACAATATTAAGACATTAGAACTGGTACTTAAGTTCTCTGAACCTCAGTTTCTTTATAGGTTAAATGGTGAGATACTTACCTCATTATAGAATTGTGGGTTTTAGTTATCAAATGTTAGAAAGTTCCTGGTGGAGTACCCAGTCTCTAGTAGTGAGGAAATGATAGCTGTCACTGCTATTCATTGTTGATTTTTAAACAGTCTTTTGTGGTAATTGGTGAAGAGTCACTGAGACAAGCATGTCCCCTAGGTTTGTGCCTAAGCAATGGAGTGAAGGGAAGTACAATTAAACGAGACAGGGGAGGAATGAGATTGGGGGATATGAAATAATAAGAAACGCATATATTGTTCCTTGTCCCCGGTTCCTGCTAATATTTGGTCTTTGACCTCCGTTCCTGACACAGAACTCCTAAAACCCTTGTACTCTGCTGAGTGATGGAGGACCTAACACAATGCTCCTAAATCTCTTGGAATTTTCTGGGTGACAGGAGCATCTTTTGTTCTAATGAGACAGCTCTTGGTGGGCCCCTGGATGGGGGCTGGTCACTAGAAAGACCAAGCCTTGACTGGAATCTTGGAACTTTCAGCTCTACCTCAAATCCTCCAGAGAGGGGAGAGGGGCTGGAAAACGAGTTAATAATGTCAGGCAGGTCTGTGTGATAAAGCCTTCACAAAAACCCTACAGTACAAGATTTGGAGAGCTTCTAGGTTGGTGAACACATCCCCTTGCCAGGAGGGTGGCACACTCTAACTCCACAGGAACAGAAGTTCCTGCACTTGGGATCCATCTGGACCACACCCAGTGTGTCGCTTCACCGGGTTGTTCATCTATATTCTCTATTATATCCTTTATAATAAACTGTAAGTGTGTTTCCATGAGTTCTGTGAGACATTCTAGCAAATTATTGAACTCGAAAAGGGAGGTGGGGTACCCCAATTTACAGCCAGTCAGTTAAAAGTACAGGTGACAACCTGGGATTTGAGATTGGCATCTGAGTGGGGACAGTCTTGTGAGACTGAGCCCTTAACCTGTGGGATCTGACCCTGACTCCAGGTAGAGCGTGTCAGAACTGAACTGAATTGTAGGACACCCAGCTAGTGTTGGAGAGTTGGTTGGTATGGGAAAAACTCACACATCTGGTGTCAGAAGTATTCAATGTGACAGTGAAGGAAAACAGAACTTTTCCCTAAATAGAGGAATATAATCGCGAGTATAGTTTGAGATGTCAATTGATTCCTTCTTCTTTTTCCCTTTGGCCTATTTTAATCTGGTCCATTCTTCTACATCCAGGTCAGAAATACTCTCTTCTTCTAACCAGCTTGACCTGTGATTATAATTTAAATTTGTATAACACTTAGAATTTTGCATTATTCAATCAATAGTTATGCCTGTAACTAATACCTGTGGCAAATTTTATACCCTTACACATGTTGTGACTAGATTTCAAAGCCCTTGAAGCCAAGGAACAGGTCTGTTAACATTTTTTAAGCATTTATCATGGAAAATTTAAAAAACATATAAAAGTAAAAAAATGTTAACCATATTCTCATAACCTAGCTTCAACAATTAGCAATTTATTACCAATTTTGTTTCGTCTATATAGCAATCCATTTCTCCTCTGCTCTCAATGGTATTTGGAAGTAAATACCAGATATCATATAATTTTATCTGTAATAACTTCAGCATATATTTTAAACGGTAACAGTTTTTTTGATAAACATAACTATAATACTATAATAAGGCCTGAAAAATAACATTAAGGGACCGGCCCAGTGGCGTAGCAGTTAAATTCGTGCACTCCACTTTGGTGGCCTAGGGTTAGTGGGTTTGGATCCCAGGCACAGACCAATGCACCACTTGTCAAGCCATGCTGTGGCAGCATCTCATATAAAGCAGAAGAAGATGGGCGTGGATGTTAGATCAGGGCTAATCTTCCTCACACACAGAAAATAATAACATTAATTTCTTAATATTCAATATTATTGTGTCATAAATAATTTTTTACAGATTTATGTGTTCAAATCAGGATCCAAGTAATATCCCCCCATTGGTATTGGTTGATATGTCTCTTGAGATTTTTTTAATTTATAGCTCCCCTCCAGCTCTCTCTTTTGTGTGTGTGTGTATGTATGTGAAATTTATTCATTTAAGGAATCATGTCATTTGTCCTGTAAAATGTAATACTTTAAAACTTAATAGCTGGGGCTGGCCCAGTGGTGTAGTGGCTAAGTTTGGGCTCTCTGCTTCAGTGGCCCCAGGTTCACAGGTTTGGATCCCAGGCACAGACCTACACACCACTCATCAAGCCATGCTGGGGTGGCATCCCATATATAAAGTAGAGGAAGATGGATACAGATGTTAACTCAGTGACAATCTTCCTCAAGCAAAAAGAAGAGGATTGGCAACAGATGTTAGCTCAGGGCCAGTCTTCCTCACCAAAAAAACCCCCCAAAAACCCAATAGTCTTAAATTTTTGCTGGTTCCATCTCTATGAATCATTTAATACATTTCCTGTACTTTCTATTATCATTTAAAAATATTCTTTTTATCACCATAACACACTTTTATCCTCTTTCTAAAAATTGGATAGGAAAATGAAGATATTAGGAGCCTGAGCTATGCCAAAATAACTTCCTTATCCCAGCAGAGATTCTATTTTAAAATTCACTATTTTACATTTGAATTCTGGGTTCATCACCAGAAAGACCTTGCCTTCTCAAGCATATGATGGAATGCTTTTAGACTGTACATTGCATTCGGGTACAAATAGCCAAAACTTCAGTTTTAATTCATTTTTTGCTTCAAAAATTTCTTTATTTTAACTAAATGGTAGCCTTTCATCCTTGAGCACCTACTATGAACTAGGCTCGGTACAGCATTTTAACATAAAACCCCTTGACCTCTCACATTATTATTTTAACCCTAAAATAAATATTTTCAATACTTATTTTGATAAAAACAAACTGCAAATAAATGTTTAAAGTTGTGTCAAGAGGTTTAAAGTGGAATTGAACTAAACAAATTTGTATTGTGTGCCACTTCTCTTCAAGTCTTTCTTGGGTCAGATTTTATTCAGAGATCCTTTTGTGAAACATTTAGAACAAAGTATAATTGACTTTTTATAACAGCTGAGAAAGAAGAACAGGGGACTCACATCTAAGTTAAAGCACATCTCAGCCAGGTGCATAAAACAACCAACAGCGCATTCCGGTGTGTGGAACTCGGTTTTGGAAAAAGAAGTTGAGGAACTTGCTCGGGTTCCTGAGAGCAGGGATGCTTCAGCCAGCGAAACAGCTACTGCCCCCTAAGAAAGACAACCGCTTCCTCACCTGCATTAGTTTTCGAGGGCTGCCGTAACAAAGGATATCACAAACTGGGTGGCTTAAAACAACACGAAATTACTCTCACAGTTCTGGAGACTAGAAGTCTGAAATCAAGGTATTGGAAGGGCTGTGCTCTCCCTGAGCCTCTAGGAGAGGATACCTCCTTGCCTCTTCCAGCCGCTGGCAGTCCAGGCATTCCTTAGCATGTGAGAGCGTAACTCCAGTCTCTGCCTCAGTCTTCACGTGGCTGTAGCCCTTCTGTGTCTCCTCTCTTCTTATAAGGATGCCAGTCATATTGGATTAAAGTCCACCCTAATCCAGTATGCCCTCATCTTAACTTGATTACATCTGCAAAGACCCTATTTCCAAATAAAGTCACATTCACAGGTACCAATGGTTTTGACTTCAACATATCTTTTTGAGGGATGCAATTCAACCCATGATATCACCCTCCCTCGAGATGTATAAAAATCAGTACAGCCTGGGTCTTGAATTCTCACCTTGCATAAATCAGTATGTACCTGGGGCAACTGGGAGAATCACTATTTACAAGGTTGGTTAGTAGCATTTGTCTGTATAGTAATTAGCCTCTACAAAAAAGCCATCTGTTTTAACACTGGAAACAGTGGCAGGTGAAATGACGCAAATTATTCAGTAGGTCTGAATTTTATTTCTTTGATCTATGAAGGCAGATTTATCTGTTTTGTCCCAATGGTGCTCTCCTGTGGATACGTAAGAGAGAAGCAGAGGGAATCACCCAAACAAAGGCAATCCAGGACCGCCCTTCCCCTAAGATTGTCCCATACACGACCACCCATCATTCAACTACCTGTATCAGGGAGAGTCCTACCACTTTTTGTTTGTGTGTTTGGTTGATTGATTGGTTCTGTTTTTCTAAGAAACTTCTCTCCAGTCAAGTTCTCTCTTCACTGCCCCAGAACCACTTCTTTTTGCATATGAGTAAATTTTGTCTTCTCTCTTGTTAATCTGTCTGCTGTTAGTTAACTCGCAGGCCCCTAACCATTGGAACCAATCGTAGAGGGAAAGTTGTCTTCCACTGGTAGTGCAAACAGATCAAATTCGTCTAAAAGATTTTCAAAAGAAATACAGAAGCCATTTGGACAGTAGAAACAAGGAAAATGAAATATATTGAAGACCAAGAGACATGTTGGCAGAAGAGCCCTACTTAACAGAAAATATGAAAGAAATTTGAAAAGGAAGAATCATAGGAAGAAAAAAAGAGTAAAAGGACTTTGCTTTATAAGTTCTGTCTTAGGTATCTTGAATCACAGGGATAAAAAGTGAGCTCTATCCTGTTCCAGGAAGAGTTGGAACCGACAGGTGCTAATTTACTGACATTTTAAAGAGCTGTTGATTCACCTCAACCTCCACCCCTTTCCTCCCCCACTTGGACTATTGTTCCTGACTTAACACCAACACTGACTGCCCTTTTATCCTCCCAGTAACTCACAAGACCCTCCTTCAGCTTCCTCACCCCTGACTGGCAGTCCTCCTGTGGTACACCTATTATTAATACCAACAGAAAGAATTACTTTACAAAATGTCCAAGTATAATTGATTACACTTGGCTTGTTTCCATAAAAAAATAAAAAACACAAGGCAATTCATTTTTACTTTTCTTCCAACTATATTCTTGCATAAATAAAGCTTTTTGTGGTAGCCCTCAATATAATGTGGAGCATGATGCATATTTTCTACAGTTACTGAACACTTTGTTTCAGTTGTTTCCCAGGCAAATATATTTGGCTCCAACCTCTCGAAAGTTAAGCAATTAATAAAAATGTCAGATAAATGGCAATGAAAGCAAACCTCAGTTGAATACAAATGGACAAACACACAGAGCACCTTTGATATTTAACAGAATCAATCTCAAAGGCCACAAAGTGATGACCACTGTTATTAGCAATAATTAACTCTGCCATTGCGATTAACTTGTTTCACATGTCACAAAACATCTTCATATATGATGAGTAATTTTATAATTATATTAGGCATTAATGTTGAGATTTCTTCTGTCTCTTTCCCTCCCTCTTTCTTTCCCTTCTCTCTCCTCCTCAGTTCCTCTCTCTCTCTCTCTGGCTCTTTGAATTTTATCAAGAAGTTCTCACTCATAATTTGCAGGGATCAGTGCAAAATGAAAATGTGGGCCCCCTTGTTCAAAATCAGGAAAAATGTATCATTAAAGGTACTAAAATGTAAAGTTTTTAAAAATATTTTTTATGTAATAGGATAATAGTGATACGTGAGTATCAACAAAAACAAATTGTGAAAAAAATTGGAATTTTCTTCAAATTAGAGCATCGTTTCTATTAATATAAATATAATTTTATTACATAAAATTGGTCTCCTACAAGAGAGGCCCTGTGAAAATGATCTTCCCCAGGGAGACACTGACACAGATGACACCTCTCTGGCATAGATGGGGGAGTACAGCAGGGCCTCTGTCCAAGAACCCTTCCCTTTGTCCCTTTCCCATAGTAAGAGGAACCAGGTCTTAGGGTCATTGCAGGGCCACCCAACAGGACTGGCTCCCTTAGTGGGAGAAGAGAGGGCCGAGTCCCTGTAACTCACTTGGAGATGAGGGCCAGGCTGTCCATTCTTGGTCCCTCAGCCCACCTAGGCCTACATAGTCTCCTTGTTGCACACTTGGGCCTTGGGTCTGGACCCTCTTTAAGAGGGGCCAGAGGAAGGTAAGGAGAATGCCAGGAGGGTAAGAAGAAGGAAAGTTGCCTTAGTGCACCCCAGCCAGAGCGCTCTCATGCTGTAGGCAGCCAGGCAGTACTCTAGGAGCAGAGAGAGATGGTTGGAAGTTTCTGCGTGACCACGGGGAGGGCTCATGGTTCTTGCTGTTGCCCCTGCAGGACTAGTAGTAATTGTGTTTCCCAGGCTCCCCTAGAGAGCCTGTGGTCTGTAGAAAAGGTACATTTCAGTATGACAGTGGCAGAGTTAACAAGGTAAGTCACAGCATGGCATGAGTGGGAAAGGACTATACTTGCTATAGGAGGAGATATTTTAGTCACCAAAAGAGCTGCAAGAATTGGTTACTTTGTAATGGAAGCTATCAGGAGAAAAAGTCTAGAAATAGATATTGAGGACTCTTTGCCAGGAAGGAAAGACTATAAGGATTTGGGTATTGAGTTATTTGAGTTCCTTGCTAAGGCGGCACTCATTTTTGACATAGGATTTAATCTCCTGGCAAAGACACCTGGAGTTGCTCTGAATGCACTGCTGGAATGTCTCCTGAAGTTTGCAAAGATGATGATCTACTTTGGAAATGAGGTGGGGGGGTGCCAGTTATGCCTTGACTTAATATTGAGGAAAGGGTCAATAAGATCAGAGTTGAGCATGTTCGAAAAGATTTATTACATAAGACCAGAGAACCTATCAGCTGATTTAGTTCCAAGGTAACTCTCAGAAGTTAGTCCTTTCACTAAAACAATGAACATTCTGGGGGTTAGGGGGTGGTGGGCATCACTGAGAAGCTCAATCTGAGATTGCTCTCTCAGGAGGGGATTGACAGTAGGAAATGCTGCTGTGTAACTGGTTTTGTAGCTTCAATGGGGATAATAGAATTCCCGAATAACGGAGTCTAGCCAGAGTACAGAGGTGGGGTAGATGTTATCTCCTGTAACATGCAGTAAGGCCTATAGGGATCCATGGCAATGGCTGAGGAGGTCCTGATCATAAAACATGACATGATTATACCAGAGGAGCTGCCCATTATGAGCTGTGCATGTTCAGACTCAATAAATCAAAACGTCAAGCAGGCAGAGCCACAATCTATTATGAGTTGGAAATGGTTCTTTTGGGGTCAGACCCCAGCAGGTCTGTGGGGCGTAAGTTCCATGAACAGATGACCCATACCTCCTGCCACTTACTTCTGTAGCTCTGGTTCCTGCCCTTCAGCTCACCCCTGTGGCCTTATGGTGGAGGGTTCCATATGACCAATTGACAGAAGACAAAAAAGACAAACCCTGGCCTGGTTCACAGATGAGTAAGTTCAATATATTAATAAAAGCTACAAATGGATATCTGCCAACTATAGCCCCACACATGGGTGACCCTAACGTAAGTGTGGAGGTGGGGTGGGGGGAATCCTCTGGCAATACACTTGATACTTAAGTCTTTGGGGAAGGAGCAGTGGACTGACATAAGGACATATATAGATTTCTGAGAAGTGGCAAATGGCTTGGTTTGTTAGTAAGGGATCTAGACAGATTGAGATGGGAATAGTGGAGACTAAGGAGTCTGGGAAAGAGGCATATGGTAGAACCTATTGGTGTGGGCACAAAGACTGTAGATCTTTATGTCTGAGAGAACATCCATGACAAAGTAAGCACTTAAAAACCAGGAGAACAGAATGAATTGGATGGTAGATATGAGCCAGACTTGGTCCTTGGTCATCCCAGTGCTTGTACAATGGGCTCAAGAACAGAGGAGATATGATGACAAGAAAGGAGGCTGTGCCTCAGTCCCACATCCTGAGCTTCTTTTCACCAAGGCTGATGTAGCTACTGTTGTTGAATATCTGATCTGCAAGCAACAGTGATCAACACAGAGCACTGGGCTCCCACCAATATAGTATCATCCCTGAAGAGACCAAGCAACCACTTGGTAGTAAGTTGATTACACTGGACTTTTTCCCTTTAAGATGGAACAGTGTTTCATTCTTACTAGGACAGATGTGTGTTTTGGATATGAGTTTGCCTTCCTTCACTCCCTAGCATCATATCTGAGAGTTCACAGAGTGCCTGATCTGCTAGCGTGAGATCCCCAATGAGATAGTCTTGGACTGAGGGTGAGGGGATGGGCAAATGACCACAGGACCCATTGATTCAACCATATACCACATTATGATAGATCTTAAAGTCTCAGCTGAGACATCTGCGAGGTTGGGACACTGTTTTTCAAAATGGGAGCTATACTTCCAACTAATGGCCATTGTATGATGTTGTGTCTCAGATACTTGGAATACAATGATCGGAGAACAAAAGGATAGAAGTAGCAGTGGTCCTTCTCACCCTCACTCCTAGCGATCATCTTGAGTAAGCTGTGCTTCTTGTCCCTACAGTTTTAGGTACTGCTAGATTAGAAGCCCTGGTTCCCAGAGTGGAGATGTTTCCTCCAGGAGATGCAGTAAGTGTTCCCCTAAATACAAAGCTATGCCCACCACCTGATCATTTTAGGCTCCTCATGCTGATAGATATCAAGTGAACAAAATATTATTATGCTATGAAGGTAATTTGACTCTGATTATCATGAGAAAATAGGTTGGTGCTACATAAAGGGGGCAAGAAGACATATGTTTAGAATTTAGAGGATTCGTTGACATAGCTTTTAGTGTTCCGGTGCCTGGTGATAACTGCAAATCAATAATTATAGTAATCATGGCCCAACATGGGAAACTAGACCCCCTAAGGGATGAAGGCCTGCCTTACCCACTGTGCAAGCAACCTACACCAGCAGAAGCGCTGGCTGAGTGTGAGGGGCATAAAGACTAGGTGGATTGTAGAGGAGTGAGACTTTAATCCCCTCGGGAACAGTCTTCAGCCAGTGATGGATGAGAATTGAAGGATAAATACCCAACTTTCTAGCACCTCTGGTAGGACAACTCTCAGGGATGAATTAAGACTGAACTCTAGTTGACAGGAGCAACAAGCTGCTCATTAATGCACATTTATTGGCTTTCTTTCTCTCGCTGACTCACTTTCCTACTTTCCTACCAATGTTTTCTTGGATCGTTTTCCAAACCAGTTACTTTCATTCAGATCTTTGTCTCAGGATTGGTTTCTGGGGAAGCCAATCTTGCAGAAGCATAGGAGGACTATCAACCCACATAAAAGTCAACTGAAGGATATGTACCAGAGAAGGGTTTTTTTCCTTAGAGAATTTTTTTAAGTTATAAATTTTATTTTTAAGTATAGAAGGAATATAAAATTCTAT
Organism: Tapirus indicus; assembly: GCA_031878705.1. NCBI lineage: Eukaryota > Metazoa > Chordata > Mammalia > Perissodactyla > Tapiridae > Tapirus > Tapirus indicus. Next base: position 6,308,766 of record CM062920.1, on the reverse strand, counting down.
AATTAATCATATAAGACCTAATTTCCAATAGTTAGAGCAGTGAAAAGAGATACCAGACTAGGAAGAGATAAATATACTCTTTATCGAAGTGATCTAAGCAAAGGGAAATATTAGACATGTTATAGGAGAGTTCTCATTGGAAAAGAAAGCATGCTTTAGTTAAATATCTGATTTACATCTTATTCTTTTGTCAAATCAGGGAAATTAATGATTTGGATAATTGTTGATGAGGCAGAAGCTTTGGGCATTAATCATTGACATAATACATTTCTGAGATTTGTTATAAAGCACTTTTCTATGTCACCTATAAGCAGTATGCTGGACATAAAAGTAATGGTGAGAATTGAGGCCTATTAGATAGCGTCTGGTTAGAAAACTCACTATTAATTGCCCTTTATTCATGCATTTCTTGAGGGAGATGTACACACAAGGATTTTTTTAGAGGATTATGCTATTCTAGATGATAAAACTGGCTTGCAGTAGCATTTGCCCTAGGCTCAAGTCTAGGGAGGTTCCTCACCCAAGAAAGCCAAATGCAGATCTTACCATCACCCTGATGCTAAGACAGAAGGGATGGATATGATGAAGCACACACATGAAATGAAACAAAGAAATATCTATAACAATGGAAAAGGACAAAGTTGGGAAGTATTAGAGAGAAAATAACTATGGAAGACAGACAAAGGAAATCTCTAGTATATATATGATTTCTGCATTGAAGAAAAGAGCAAATGAAGTAGACAAAAATATTTGAAGATAACATAGAAGACAAATTTTTCCAAAAATAAAAATAATTGCATCTGTAGATTAAAACCTCTTTGGAAAACAGTGATTCAGAGGACCTCTTGCAGACTGAAAAATCAGAGACCACTGGAGAATTCAAGAGGAAAGTTTCAGCTAAAGAGACTAACTTTCTGACACACTTGTGACTTAAGAGTTGTTTTGCTCACTTCCAGATCCAATCAAATACTAAGACCTATTTTTTCTACATTTTGAAAATCTTTGCAATCCACTTGCTTCTCTATGTGCCTAGAATCTCTACCCTGGTCCAGGGCAATTGCATTTGAATTACTCTACACTTTTTCTCTTTGGTCTCATGCCCCCTCAAATTCTTCTCCGTGGTATAGCCAAAGTGATCTTTCTAAAACCTGACCGTGTTAAACCTTACCTAGAGAACAGCGATAATTAAGAAGTTCTCCCACCCTTTTGTGTTCCGGAATACGGCTTACTGCAAAGACCTACCCTTCCCCACATGACCTAGATAAATCTCACAGATGGCCTCCTTGTTTACCTGCGACAAAGCCAGACATGGACCCTCCAAATCCCCATTCTTTGCTTCATAAATGATTAGCTGATCTTTTTGTACCCAGTGATGAATCTGGACAAAATATCTGCTAACATCACTTGGCCAAACTTTAGTTAACCTCCTTTTCTTCCCCAAGGTCCCTGAATTTTGACCCATCTTCAGCATGAACCAGCATACAACCCCTCCTTAACGGCCCTTCCCAGGAATAGGCTGACCTCGGGGTAAAAGATTCTCTGACTTATTATCCAAGGGTCTCACTTCATCCATTCATCTTACTTCACCACATCTAGTTTTCTAGCCTTGTTCACTCCTCCCTATAAAGAAAAGCCCTCTTCCGCCTGGCCTTTGAGGCACTCACTGAAGTCATGGTTGCAGCATTCTTCCTATGGCAGTAATTCTCCTCCTGCCATTGCAATAGTCTGCTCCTTTATTGCAATAATCCTTTTGAATAAGGTCCTTATTTAAGTCTGAATTTGTTTTATTAGACAAACCAAAATCTGATCATGCCGCTCCCCTACTTGAAACCTCATAGGCTTTTCCCTGTTTTTAAGATAAAGCCCACATTCCCCTTGTTTACAAGACCCTTCCTGGGCTATTTTATCCCATACCTATACTTCTCTGCTCTCATCTCTGTCCTCTACTAACCCACCTCCCCTGCTATGCCCCTTTCTCTAAGTTTAAGCCATCAAGTCATGCTTTCTCTGAAATTTAGACTTTCCAACCTTCTCCCTCCTCATCTTGCCTTCAGCCTTTCTAGATTTATCCTGGTTGTCTCTCAGGCCTCAGGTTGGATGCTCCCTCATCCAGGAGACCTTCTTGAACCTCCCATGTGAGGACTTGGTCTCCTTTTAAATCCTTTTAAAAACTTCGTGTACCCTTCCTCTTATACTGTTACTGTAACTGCTTCTTTAATGATCTCTATCATTTGACTTTCCACCTCAAGAAGACAGAGACTATGTGCTTTTCATTGTTGCAGCAATAGTATCTATCACGTGGAAGACACTCAATGGATATCAATTGTATCAGTACAACTGTATTAATTGAATGAAAGAGTGAATTGCTTGCTTAGAACAGGAGAAGATCAAAATAGTGGAATCTGCTTCCAGCAAAGAATAGATTTATTAATATTATTTTGGTTATAAGTGAAAAAAACTGAACTTGAACTAACTTGGGCAAAAAAGGAGTGATGGTTATTGCTTTTGTCAGAAAATTAAGGTTAATTAAAAAATTAACATATGGATTAGTTAGGACTCTCTCAGGAGTAAGTTTCAGGAAACTCAACTCAGCTTAGTTTAGTTAAAAACCTTCTGAGGTAAGTTTAGCTTTAGGTGAAGTTTATCCCAAAGAGCTAAATTGTGGTCCAAGATCTGGTTTCTCATTGTCTCTAGTTTCTCACTGTTCTCTTCCATGGGAAAGCTTCAGTCTCAGGTACCACTGGGTGGTAAGATGGGGGCAACAGAGCTCCCTCCCCTCACAAGTCCAACATGAGCTTCCAGAGTAGCCTTGTTTCTTTTTTCCAGTGTTTCCTATACAAGTTCTGAAATCCACTGGCCAAGAATTTCCATAACTGAACTAGGTCATGTGTCCTTCCTGAACCAAGCTCTGTGATGAGAGGAATGTAATTCTCTGTTTAATTACTTTATGTTACATGTCCACTCTTCACATGGAGGTGGAACCTTGCCCAACCCTCAGAAGTGAGAGGTGGAGACAGCTCAATCTCCATCCCCATGTTAGTGCTGCTGCCAGACCAGCAGTAGAGGCAAAGGACAAATGACCCACTCAGGTGGTGGTAGAGCTGACCTAGGGACAAATAAATCTGGAGCCTGAATGTCCTCAGGATATGCTCCCTCTACCCATGCTGCTCTCTGCACTTTTGCTTTTTCCACGAAGGTGAAACCATGACTCATAGCTCACTTCCCTTCCTTCAAGTTCAACAAATGTGACTACTCATTAATATTTTAACATTCAAAAAGATATTAAGCAATTCATTTCCTTTTCCACAATAAATAGAAAACATTTCATTGCATTTCTAAGCAGACGTTTAAGCAATGAGCTTGCTATAGTAGTTACAGGACAATCATGGGAAACAAATGCCCAAATCCAATTAGCATGCCATTAAACACTTGTCACACAGGCAACAATAATAATTACAACTTATTATCCTAGAGGAAATACAAAAATCAAGAGGTCATCAAAATATTCCAATACATTGTAGAGAAAATCTACCACATTCGTTTCTTTGTAATGTCAAATATACGACCCTGAAGAAGTCAAAAGAAGTAGTGGAATCCTTCAAGTAATGCGTAGTTCTATTGGAACCATTTTTCAAAGCCCATGTGTCCTTTTTCCAAACTATTTGTAATCCTGAGTTTATGAAATTCTTTTCTCTACACTTTCCTTAGGTTTCCAAGTGCATGAAAGAATTCCCTGTAAATAGATTTTAATTGCACTTAACAGCAAATTAACCCTTACCGCGAGATATTCCATATTGCTCGTGAAACCAGAAAACAATTCAAACCTGTCCCGCCTCTAACTAGAAGCCACTTTTTAAGACCTTATTCCGATGAGCAGGAAGGCCCCCAATAGATGAGAGTAACTAAGGTAATTTAAATATGGGTGAATACAGGAACAAATTCCCAGGCTCTGTTACTCTCTTTGTTGAAACCCATTCTTTTGGAAAATCGTTTTCTTTAGCCATTGGACAACAAAATGCATTGTCAAGAAATTTTATAGCAATAATTATAAAAGATGTCCATTTGAACCCAGTGAGGTCTCACTGATTTTATAACACCCAGCAGACCTCCCTGCAGGAGAACACTATATTTATGTGCGCAATATATGCGAGAATTGAGATCGTAAAATTAAATGACCACATAGAACTGTCATTTATATGATGAGCGCCTACATATGTGAAGGCTGGTTTATTTTGCAGTGTCGGGTTGCGTTAAATGGTCCACTCTCAGTGAACGTTTTTAATCACGCATTTCTTCACTCTTTCTGCAATATTACACTTGAAGGACTGGTAAGCAGTTTGCTATGAAATGCTAAATGGTTACTGGCACTGCTATTCTGACAGAAGAGCTCACTAAAACAGAAGTACAGTACATATTGTATGCAATTGTTTTATGAGAGACATTATGGTTACTAGAATAACATTTCACCATTACCAACTGCTGAGAGAAAAGTCATTAAGATATTTGGCGAGCCAGCGCAATTTTTCAACAGAGCTATAGTACAAGACCTTAGAACAGCTTCCATAGAGGGAGGCTGGCTGTCTCACAAGAAAAAAGAAATCAAGTCTCAACTCGATGTTGTTTGATTTATAGTATTTTATTTTCAGAGTCCGTTGAGGAAGTTACAGGATATGTCCGTAACGTCAAGAGAACAGTAGGGGACACTTGTGTGAAATAGATGTAGGTTGCACACACAAGTATTTCCAGTATATGTGTGTTTGTGATTGTGTCTGTGTGGGTATAGAAAATTAACCTCTTGTGATAATTCTCATGACAATGTCAATGTGTTAAAACTCACCTTTTCCCAGGGGATTACCTTTGTCCAGAGATTAATTTGTGTACTTTAAACACTTAATTTCTTTCTTTCTTTTTCTTTAATGAGAAGACATTCATAGATGGGGGAGGGGGGAACATAGGGATCTGTCTGAAAACACTTCATCAAAATAAAGTAGTTGTCTGTAAACATTTAACATTTCCTGCCATGGTTACTGGTGGTAAAAAAGTGATGATAACAGTTTTACAAATGTTTTGCATATATATAGACACATACATATGTGTTTGTATATACTTGTATACGTATATATATGATAGTTAGCTTTTTGATTGTTAAATTGATAAATATTACCATCTACTCCTGCCAATACTTCTTTTGCTACTTTCATCTCATTACATCAGAAAAAAACACCAGCATTCACCAAAAAAACTATACTTTGGTCTGTGTCTCTCCAACAACAAAAATAGACCAAATTGGAATATTTGGTCAAATATGTGCATGTGTATGGATAATTGTGAGGCAAAACTAAGCAAGCTCATCCTCATCACTGCTGTGGTCCTCTTAGTAAGCAGCTTGCATAGAGCTCCCAGTCAGTATCTATTAGTTGAGTGAATATTCAAAAAAAAACAAGGACATTGGAGATCTTTTAATAAATAGTGTCCAATAGATATTTAAAATTACCCAGAAAATTGGATTCCGTTCCTGTGTATTCAATACTTTTGACTCATCAACTGAATTTTTCATGATTTGATGTTTTGGTGCGTAAAGAAACCCAAAGTATATGTAACTGGTAGAATGATCATGTTCAGATTGCTCACCAGAGCCAACTCTTATTTATATCAAGTCCTCTATTTTTTATACTTATTTTTATAAGCCGGTTTTTATTTCCCTCGTTTCTGATAATAAAACTCATCAATACCATTAAGATAAAGGTGGACGTCACCTTATTTTTTTAAAAAACAATTTTGGGTAGCACCAAGGTGACAGAAAAGATACTGTTCTTGATGTAGCTGATGTTTCCTAACAAGAAAATACACCCAAAACTGCTGACCCTCCAATAATCTCCTTTTGATCCACTCACTTTGTTCCAAATAAACCATCATAGTGTCTTATACAGAGGGTATAAATATGGCCTATTTTATTTAAAAATAAGAAGTTTCTCTATTTACATACTCTTCTTTATCCCATCATAGCTATGCTTCTTTCCAGTGGTAGCCAAGGGAGCCTTATCTAGTCACTGAATTTCTGGGCCTAGATATTTGGATTCTGGGGGGAGATAAAAGATCTGGAGAGTGTTGTCCTTTCCTTCTGCTTCTCCCTATCCATGCCAGATCCAATCTAGATCCAGTAAGTCAGTTGCCGGTACACACAGCCCATTCCATTACGTCGTGTAGAAGCAGGAGGGAGTTAACTCCACTCTAAGGAGACAGATGTAGCAAATATTAAGCTTCTTCTTCTTTTGTGGCTATTTATTTTTCTAGTATCTCCTTGCGTCATAAGTGGCACATGACAGCTTGTATTTGAATGAATGAATGAATGTACAGGTGAATGAATTAATCAATAATCGGAATAAACGAGGGAAGGAAGAGTTTGAATTATTTGAATATGTATACTTGGATTGTATATTTGAATTGTAGTTCCCTAATACATTTCCTGTATTAAGCAATACATTTAGTTACCTTGCAGTGGAAAATATTTATAAGAATATTATTATATGTTTCCCATATATAGGTATTAAAGATGTCATTCATATTTGATGAAAAATATCAAATAGGGCAGAAAATTTTAGAGAAACATTTCATCCCAGAAGTCACTGTCTTTGCCAAACTATTAGAAGTTTTTTTTAATAGAGCAGCAGGCACCCTAAAAATGCTGAACAGCAGCCCTTGGAAAAAGATTTTAACAAAATCCATACTTCAGTTGAAAGAGGGCTGTGAAAACCTGCCTGCTAAACAGAATAGCTGTATTTTTTCAAAGTTTTCAAGGCTTGTGACCCTAGGGAAAGCTTAATTAAACTCAATGAAGAAAAAAAATAAATCATAAAAGTTGAATAAGTCAAAATATAAAATATTCAATTATTATTGCCTGTGGGGTTTGTTTTGTAAATATTTTATCCACAGTCCACACTCGGCTTCCTCTCCTCCCCGTCTTTTAAGGGTTACCTGGGGAATAAACCCACGCTTCCCCGCTCAGTCACTTGTCTTCCTCTTAGTCTTCTCATAATTTATTAAATAATGTCTTTAGAAACATAAGTATTTCAAGTTTTCCTTCTTATCGCTTTGTGTGCTGTTCCTTTCACCCACAGAATTGCTGCAATTAGAGATATAAAGAAGATCCATTAGGGCATCAGTCCATCCTTTGGGGTTTTAGCCACAATAGTTTCTTTCATGGCACTGCCTCCAGTCCTGCCTCAAATATGGTCCCAATATGACATAACTCTCCCAAGACAGAGGAGAATTCATTCCTTTCAATATACAGAAAACTTCAGTAGTGGTTCTGTTATGTTACAATATCTAAAATAATATGTAGACATCAGAGTTCATCTCATTGCTTTTCTACTATGTACTGGTTTATGAACTGTGAGCTAAAGGTGAATATTGAACAAAGTTTAAAATGCATTAAATATTAATGAACCTCCAAGGACTGAGTCTATGTTGAAATAAATGGCCTAAAGTTTAGGTATGTATTAATACTGTATCACTATTGTTTTTAATCAACATCTTGGTAGTCATTCACCAGTTCATCATGATATTTCTATTTCAGCAAAAGACTGCATAGTTTTTCTAGTAAATCCGAATTATCAGAAAATGTTAGTATCAGATTCATCTTTTATAATAAACATATTTCTTTTCTGTAGAGGTTGACTCAAAAATGTGAGCATTATTTTATTTCATTATTCAAGTCACACAGGCTTTACGGGCCAATGAGAGCATGTTATTTAAGTGACAACTTGCTTTCAAATTTTTGTTGGATAACTTATGATTATCACGTATTTAGTCTGATTAAATAGGAGGATAATAAGTAATAGTTATAATTACACGTTTTATTCTACAGCATCTCTTGGTATAAATTAATCATTTTCATGACTGCCAATCATTTCTGAATAGTCTTTCTGTATGTGGGGACAGTCCCACATCGAGTGTCTCCTCCCCAATATAGACAGCAGAGCTCAAATTCTCTAGCACTCTTGCAATAATTGCTCATAAATGTGACTTCAGCCACACAATCAGACAAACTCACCCAAGACTCTTTTCGATGTGATCAATGCGATGCCAGGCACTGCACAGAGCTTCCACTGTGTTGGTGCAGTTGGAACAGAAGTGTCCAGCAAAGTAGAGCTCCTGAAAAAGAGTACATATGTGTCATGGCAGTACTAGTTTCAGAAAAGTCGCATTTCTGGTCTTTGCTTCTCTGTGGTGACTGTGGCACCAGTGGGGGTTTCTTCATCAGGCCACTTCTGAACCTAGTTATGAGCATTGCTCCTGGAAACTAGCTTTAAATCTTTGTCTCTTTCACACTTCTGAAGATTCTCTGAGCTCCCTAATATCTTTTAATAAATTATTTTTCTGTTTAAATCTGCCAGAGAAGATTCTGGCACTTGAAACTCAGAGCCCTGGTTGATATGCATGGTTCATTATACTCATAAGAACATAAAGCTTGGGACATTTCCTTTACATTCTATGATTATAAGATTGGAAGAAAAATAAAACAATATTTGGTAAGTAAATCAACATTCACAGGAAGTTTTTGAAACCTAAGTTATGATCTAATTTAATAAGCTGTAGAATAACTTGGTAGAAATCAGCAAAAAGAAGCATGAAACGATTAAGAAATAAATCAAAAAATAATCCTGTAATTACATGTTCACCCTCACTGTCTGAAGTAGAATTACTGAGTGTTCCTTGCCTGAAGATGAATGGATAAACTTGAGACAGGAAAAAAAAGAAACAATCTTAAAATCTTAAAATATCGACAAGGAGGAAGTCTTGAAAAGGTAAATAAGACACAAAAATGACTTAAGGAGCATGCTATAGTTTCCTCTTTGAAAAATCAATATTCAATAATCATTTAAAGGAATAAAAGTGGTAAGCGAAAGTGGCAAGTAGAAGTGTTCTGAAGAGTGACTCTGAATTAGGAAATGCTATTTCATATGCCAGAGTAGTCAAAGTGGAATACTAATTTGGTGCAACCAATTCATCCATTTCTAATTTACACTCCACACTGTGTCATTCATTTACTAATGCTTGAAATATAGAGAAGACTAACAAGATGGCTCTTGTTCATCAGGACAACTCTTGACACCAAAACAGTAATGCAATTATCCCCAAAGCAATAGACTATTACCAAATTGATTTATGTGCTATCTCTAGGATACTTTTAAATTCATAGCCTATCACATGAGTGTAATATAAAATTCAACTGAGAATTCAAAATTTAGCTCTGAAAGAACATCTCAGCTACACACATAATTGCAAGTTAACATTTGAAAAATTGAAAAATATTTAACAGAAAGAACCAGAGTTAATTGAATATTTATCCTCCAAAAAATAAAAATCAATATTCTTACATGGCTGTTGGGATATCACATAAAAGAGAGGAAAATAAGCTGTACTCTGAAGCTGAGCACTCACAGGAGCTAATTTATTATTCAAATTAGATAAATCAAGAAGTTATTTTTCTACAATCTGGTAGTTGATTTTGACATTGAATTAGATAACTGTTGTTCAAATACTGCAAGATGGAAAATTCACTCATGTGTGGTTTGAAAACGAGGCTCTTAAAAATTATAATATGAAAAAGACACATTCACCTGCTTGATAAACTAGTGGAGACGTCATGTCTATATAAGAGATCATTCTCTATATGGTCTATTATGTTTAATGTTGATATCCATTTGTGGGAAGATACTACAATGAGATGTTAACCGGTGTACTTTCTCCCATTCTGCACTCATAGATTCCTTCATTTTTACCCTGAAAGCATCTTTTGACCACCTCTCACTAACCTCCACCACTACTCATAACAGCTAGACTTGAAAGATTCACCTTGGTCTCCTATAAAGCTGTGTTATTGAAAGGAGCATGGCCAAGTGGTTATGAGTGCAGACTCTTGAGCCAGACTCTTTGAGTTCAAATGCCAGCTTTATAAGTTGATAAATGAATAATTTCAGGCAAGTTGCTTGACCTCTATTTGCCTCAGTTTCTTCACACACAAAATAGGGTTGTTGTATAAGTGAGATTATATGCATAAATTGCTTAGAATAGCATCTGCCACACAATAATCATCAAACACTAACTATTATTAGTTGTTATGATGCTCAAAATTCACTAGTCCCAGACTAGATCAAAAGATGCAATGGTCAGGAGAAGAGTAGAGTTAGAAATTGTGCAGGGAGTATGGGAATAAGAAGGTGCCAGAGCAAGGACTCCCCACCTCAAGCTCCCGAGGGAAAGGCAGAAGCCAGGCCCTCTGAACCCAGAGGTCAGCCTGTTTATGACAATAACCCAATTTGGCCTGATGTTTACCTGTTCCTTGAGACTCCTTCCAGGTCCCTGGTCTATACCCCATCCCAATATCAGTAAATTCACACCCAGCAGTCTAGGACTCTTGTGTTATCCTCCAGACAGAAAGTGAAGTGGGGAAGTGAGGGCATACAGGGAAAGCCTCACCCTGCACGAGGATGAATCCATAGAAACTCGCTTGAAAAATCCCACTAAACCAGTGAGGCAATGGACTGCGTAGCCCCTACCACATACTTATTGAATTTATACTATGTTCTAGATCTTTCCACATGCATTATCTCACTTCCTCTCAAACTCTGGACTACAATAATAGTTACTCCAATTCTTCTTTCTGAATGTAGTGGTGAGATTGCCAAAGACATTAAAAAAATGAATATGCAATGTCAAGATTTCTGTTTGTTTCTTATAATAAAACAGGCACCCAAGCCTGTAAAAGAAGCCCTGCATTTAGAAGCAGAAGACCCCAGTTTGAATGGACTCTGCTACCTACTAGCTAGATGTTCTTGTCAAGTCACATAGCCTTTGAGCCCTCAATTTCTTTATCTGTTATATGAGAAACACTGCATTTGTGACCTCACAGAATTATTTCAAGAATCCAATGATATAATAAATGCGAAGGCATTTTTAAAACTGTAAAGTGCTCTATAATTATTGTGCATAATTTGTAACCACATGTGAGCTGCCCTCTTGTGAATCTCCCACAACCACCTCAGTGGAAACTCAATCTCTCCTCAGAAATGCACACATGTACGCAGGAAGATAGCTTTGAAGTTTGGCAATAATAATAGGTAATTGTGTTTTTTGTGGAATTCTTTATTACTTTCCACAGAAAACCCTGCTTATAATGTTTACTGGTTAAAATGGCTCATTCCAAAGTTTCTTAATGAAATAATTGGAGGAGATGGTAAAGAAAAAGAGTTGACATAACTTATTTTGCTGTATGTTTTTAGTTCAAGAGAGACTGTTACTTTTTTAATAAGTGGACTTCTAAGATCCTAAAGAGAAGATGCCAAACACACATACAACCCCATATTGTGTGGAAAACAACATAGTGTCCTACAACAAGTGCTCAAATTAAAACCATAGGGATAGATTCAATGTTTGTTGTGTTGAAAAGCTGAAAGACGGGAAAGTAACAGTTATGTTCCTATCCCAAATCCTGACAACGACAGTGGTGGGGTCTGCCACTCAAAGAGGCCAAACTCGTTCAAAAGAAGAGCCCTAGAGCAGGTTTCCATATTTGATTTAATTTTATTCTGTAAACTGGTATTTATTAAAGTCATATTCTGATGACTTCGGAGTTGATTATCTAGATTGTAAATTATCCAAGGATTTTTTTGGTCTCTCTTACTCCCTCTGAGTTTTGGTCATTTCACTGTTAATTAGCCTGTCTGCTGAATGGTGGGTAGAGAAAGTAAAAAGAAACACAAAATGTGCTCTGCTGTGTCTTGTTAGCAATTCTAACACAGTCATATGGAGAGAACTTGGAAGAATTAGCTTGGGTTATTTGCAGATTTCTATCTTTCATTGTATCTGTGTTCTTCCTTAATTTATTTGTCTCTTTTAATTAATAAGATTTTATCTCCCTCGCTGGTGAATGGTAACCCTGAAGGGCCAACTCATATATTTTAAATTCTACAAAGACATGTTTATCTAAAAGTGAATTAATGATACTTTAAAAAGTCTTATTTTTGCTGTACATATTTTATCTGTAATACTAATACATTATTTGTTTTTATTATACATTACATTGAAGAATTGTAAAATGTATATAAGTGGTATATAATTCTTCACGTTCTATGATTCATTTTTAACTTGATTTTTAAAAAGACATATTCATGTTGATACACACACAGGTATACACCTTGGTTATTTATTTTAAAATCCATATATTATTCTGTTAGATGAATATATAATATTTATCTATCTGTTTTCCAGTTTATGTACATTTTACTTGCTTCTATTTTTTGCCATTATGAATTATACTGCAATAATCATTCTTGTTCATGTCTCTTTATTAATTCATACAAGAGTTTTCCCATGGTGTACATCCAGAGGTGAAATTTCTGTGTCATGAGATATATCAACTTTACCATGTATTACCAAACTGATATCCAAAGATTTGGACTATTTAACATTCCTACTAAGAGTACCTGAGAGTTTCTGTCTCTCTAACATTTGTTATTGTCGATTTTTTTCTTCGTTTTTGCCAGTGACATGTGTACAAATTATCTTATGGTATCAAATTGAGGAGAAGGTACAGAGATTTCCTATATAGCCTCTGCCCCCTCATATGCAGATCTTCCCCCACTATTGATATCCCCTACCATGTGGTCCATTTGTTACAATTGATGAACCTACATTGACACATCATAACCACCCAAAGCCCATAGTTTACATTAGGGTCCACTCTTGGTGTTGCACATTCTTTGGGTTTGGACAAATGTATATTGGCATATATCCATCATTATGGCATCCTACAGAGTATTTTTACCCCCTGAAAAATTCTCTGTACTCTGCCTATTCACCCTTTTCTTCTCTCAACTCCTGGCAACCACTAATCTTTTTACTATCTCCATAGTTTTGCCTTTTCCAGAGTGTCATATAGTTGGAATCATAAAGTTATGTAGCCTTTTCAGATTGACTTTTTTCACTTAGTGATATGCATTTAAGTTTCCTTCATGTCTATTCATGGGTTGATAGCTCATTTCTTTTTAGCGCTGAATAATATTCCTTTGTCTGGATGTACCAGAGTTTATTTATCCATCTACCTGCTGAAGGTCATTCTAGCTGTGTGTAGAAGAACTTCAGTGTTCTTCCTGTGTGTCTCTCCTTTACCCTCACACTACTGCCACACTTACAACTCTTCTGACATTTCTGATCACCAGTTGTGGGGGGTTTTTCCCAGGCCAAGCAATTTTCTGTGACACCGGCTGGGTGTCCTACAATTTAACTCAATTCTGACACTATCTACCTGGAGACAGCATCAGATACCACGGGTTAAAGGGCTCAGTCCCACGAGACTGCTCTCCCCCCACTTCAGATGCCCATCACAGATAGTAGGAGCCCAGGCTACCCACAACTTCTGTCCAACTTGGCTACAAACCTGAGGTTCCCGTGACCTCCTCCCCTCTGGATTTGATTATTTGTTAGAGCGACTCACAGAACTCAGAGAGACACTTACTTATGTTTACCAGTTTACTAAAGGATGTGATAGAGGATACAGATGGACAGCCAGATGAAGAGATACATAGGACGGGGTCTGGGAGGGTCCCAAGTGAAGGAGCTTCTGTCCTGGCAGAGCTGGGGTGCGTCATCCTACTGGTAGGTGGATGTGTTCACCAACATGGAAGCTCTCCGAACCCTGTACTTGTGGGATCTTTATGGAGGCTTCATCACATAGTCATGATCAGTAATTAACTTTTTTCCAGCCCCTCTCCCCTCTCTGGAGAATGGGGGGATGGAGCTGAAAGTTCCAAGCTTCTAATCATGGCTTGTTCTTTCTGGTGACCAGCCCCCATCCAGGAGCCTTCCAAGAGCCCACCCAGAGTCACCTCATTAGAACAGAAGATGCTCCTTGTGGTCTTATCACTTGGGAATTTACGAGGGTTTCAGGAGCTCTGTGCCAGGAACAGGGACGAAGACCAAATATATATATTTCTTATTATAAATCACAATATTACAGGTTGCTTCCAAGTTTGGGCAATTATGAATAAAGCTGCTATAAACATCCATGTACAGGTTTTTGTGTGGACGTAAGTTTTCAACTTCAACGTAAGTTTCAACTCCTTTCAAGGAGGGCAATTGCTGGATTGTACGATAAGGACATGTTTAGTTTGTAAGACACTGCCAAACTCTCCTCCAAAGTGGCTGTACCATTTTGCATTCCCACCAGCAATGAATGAGAGTTCCTGTTGCTCCACATCCTCGTCAGCACTTGGTGTTGTCAGTGTTCCAGATTTTGTCCATTTTAATGCATGCGTAGTGGTATCTCATTGTTGTTTTAATTTACATTTCCCTGATGACATATGATGTGAAGCATCTTCTCATATGCTCATTTGCCATCTGTATATCTTTTTCGGTGAGATTCTCTTATGGTTTTAATTTACATATCCCCGATTACTAGTGAAGTTAGCATCTTTTTATTCATTTATTGGCCATTTTTATTTTTTCTCCTGTGAATTACCTATTCATATGCTTTGCATATGTTCATTGGGAATTTGGTACTTCTGTCTGTCACTTTGCAAATATCTCTTCTCAGTCTGTGACTATGTTTTCCATTTTGTTTACAGTTAGTTTCTTTTTGTGCAAAAAGTTTTAGTTATAATGTAGCAAATATATCAGGATTTTCTTTTATGATTTGTGCTTTTTGTATCTTGAGTAAATAAATCCTACCTTACCTGAAGGTCATGAAGATAGTACTCTATGTTTTCCTTGAAAAGTTTTAAAGGATCTAATTTAACTTTTTCCATATAGATAAACAATTGTCCAGCACCATTTATCTAATAGCCCATTGTAAAGGAGGCCAAAAAATCTTTTTCCTCTCCTCCTTTTAGGTTCTCCAGCTGGGGCCCTGTAAATTAGACCAACAAAAGACAGATTAACAAAATAAAAACAAGCAGAAGTCTGTTACCATGTGTATTGCACATACACAAGGGAGTACTCAGAGAGGAGTAATGCAAAGGGATGGGAGCATCTTAGCAAAGAACAATAATCTTGTAGAGAATTGACAAGAAAAAGGAAAAGGACTTTAAATTTCTAGAGATGACAACTTGTAGGAAGGCAAGTATATGGGGAAACTAATGGTAAGTAAGGGCTAGTTAGTAAAATTTGTTACATAGATTCTTCTGGTGCCATCTCTGGGCTGATAAAAATCTAAAGTTGACTCCAGTGATTAACTTCTGTCGTTCCTGGTAGAGAGGGGAGGGGGGGCACCTTTACAAATTTATGTCCTGCTTTTAAGCAAATGGGGGAGGGCAGAGAGCTTTTCTTGTGTCTGCTTCTTAATAATCCTTATGCCAAAGTAGAGTATTTTGGGGTGGTATATTTTTCTACCCTTAACCATCCTTTTTCCTGTTCACTTGTAATGTCACATCTTTCATCCATTATTGTCATATATATGAGTGTATGAATTTCTAGGACATTTTATTCCATCAGTCTGTTTGTTTATCCTGTGCCAATATCTTTTTTATTTGTTTATTAAAATTCCTGATATCTGCTAGGTCAAATCTACTATCCCAGTTTATCTTCAAGTTGTCTTAGTTATTCTTGGCCATATGCTTTTGCATTTCTACTTTTCAAATTCCATGAAAAACTCTAAAAAGGTTATTATTAGATTTATATTAGATGCAGAGATTAATTTAGGGTGCATCATCTGAGACTTCCCCCAAAATGAACATATGAATGCAACTTTCCATTTATTCAGGTCTTGTTTTATAATCTCCAAATATTTTCTTCATCAGTTTTACACCATATAACTTTCTCTACTTTAAATATGATTTTTTTATTTATTGATTTTTTTGTTAATTAATATTTGTGTATTCATTGTTAGGAATGATATTAACTTTTGCATGCTGGTTAGTTCTAAAATTTGTCTACAGATTCCCTTGAATTCGCAATATAGAAAATCATATAATTGATAAATAAAGAGAGTTTTATCTCTTCCCTTGTAATTATTATTATTTCTCTAATTTCTTTCCTTTCCTTTTTTCCTGTAGTCACTTTTGAACATTGCATTTACCATTACCTACATTTTACTGTTGAATAGAATCCATGAGAACAGACATTCTTTTCTTGTCCCTGACAATGGAAATGCTCACCATTTTTTCATAGGTTTTTGACAGATGATTTCAATCAGATTAGAGAAATTCTTTTCTATTTATAGTTTTCTTGTGAGTTTATATCAAGAACGAGTTTGGGAATTTGTTAAAGAAGTTTTCAGCATTTACCATCATATGGTTTGTTTTCTCCTTGATTTGTTAATATGGTCATTCGAAGTAATAGATTTTCAGAGGTTGAACTATCTTTGTATTCCTGGAAAGTATCATACTTGGTTATGATGTAATTCTTTAATTTACTACTAAATTTGGTTTAACAGTATTTTTTTTTTCTTTTTGTAGGGAAAGAGTCACTCTAAGCTAACATCCGTTGCCAATCTTCCTCTTCTCTTTTTTTTTCCTCCCCAAAGCCCACAGTGCATGGTTGTATATCCTAGTTGTAAGTCCTTCTAGTTCTTCTATGTGAGCTGCTACTACAGCATGGCAACTGACAGACAGGTGGTATGGTTCCATGACTGGGAAACAAAACTGGGCCACCAAAGTGGTGAGAATGCCCAACTTTAACCACTGGGCCATCAGGACTGGCTCTTAACAATATTTTATAGAAGATTTCTGCATCTCTTTTTATCAGCCAGTTATGTCTATATTTTTCTTAAGCTCTCCTAATTACTGTGGTGGATCTAAACATGAGTTTGGTGGCATTTGTGCTTTCACTGTTCTCTAAAATGGAAGGTATACAATAAATATGTTTGGCCTTTTGAAATTTTGGTAAAACTCACCTTCTTAGCTTATTGTCTTTTGAGACGGCTTTGCTCATCTTCTGGTCATGAGGCTGTGACTATGTCCTGTATCTCACCAGGAGCCCCAACCAGCTCCAGACTTCAAGTAGCATGCCTCATGTGGGGCCCTTTCCTGAGGGTGTACTTTAGGTCCTGGAAACTTTTGCCTGCTCAGTACCTAAAGTCAGGAAGGCCCTATCATCTGCTCTCCTCACAACTTTGCATGTCTTTTCTGTTTGTTTCTGGCCTAAAAAGATGTTGCCTTTGTATTTGAGAAAGGTCATGTCCTTCTGGTTTTCTTATTTTATATTTTACCCATCTTTGATATGTATTTGGAACAAAGGGTGTTATCAAAATATGAACTTGCTTCACACTTTTAAGTAAACAATGGTAAAAACTTAGTTTTCTTTTTCAGACATTTGATAGCTGAGTGCATTAATTTCCTAGGGCTGCTGTAACAAAGTATCACAAATTGGGTGGCTTAAAACAAAACGTATTATCTCATAGTCCTGGAGGTGGGAAGTCCAAAATCAAGGTGTCTGCATGGCCATACTTCATACTCTGAAACCTGTAGGTAAGAATCTTTCCTTGTCTCTTTCTAGCTTCTGGTAATTTTCTGGCAATCCTTGGCATTCCTTGGCTTGCAGGACTTCAACCTCTGCCTCCATTGTCACAACAATGTTCTCCTCTCTGTGTCTCTTTCCTCCTCATATAAGGACACCAGTCACATTGGATTATGTGCCTACCCTTAATGATTTCATTTTCACTTGATTACATCTGCAAAGATCATATTTCCAAATAAGGTCACATTCACAAGTCCTGGGGGTTAGGACTTCAAAATATCTTTTTTGGGAGACACAGTTCAAACCTCAATACTAGGTCTATGCAGCCATCAATCATATATTGAATTTAATATTCAGTTATATAAGTTATATATATGTGTGTGTGTATATATATATATACAGTCAACTCTCCCTATCTGTGGGTTCTGCATACACGAATTCAACCAACCATGGATCCAAAGGCCTACAATGGTTTTGCCTCTACTGAACATGTGCAGACTTTTTTTCTTGTCATTATTCCCTAAACAATACAGTACAACAACAATTTACATAGCATTTGCATTATCTTAGGTATCATAAGTAATCGAGAGATGATTTCAAGTATACGGGAGGATGTGTGTAGGTTATATGCAAATACTACACCATTTTCTAAAAGAAACTTGAGCACATGCAGATTTTGGTATCCACGGGAGTCCTGGGCGCAATCCCTTGTGGATACTGAGGGACTCCTGTATATGAATCAACTTATGTGTGTCTTTGTATATCCAAGTACAGACATATAAAGAGAGAGAAAGAGATATGTTTACACATATTTCTCTAATTTTCTCTTTGCACCATCTCAAATACTGATCTCCTTTTATTCAATCCTGGCTTGCTTCCCTTCATTCTACATAGCAATTTCTCCCTTTGAATTTGAGCTATAATCGTGACTATAAAACCTGTTAAAAGGCAGTCTTAGCTCTGACTGCAATAGCAAAGTACCATAGACCGAATGTCTTATAAACAACAGAAATTTATTTCCTACAGTTCTGGAGGCTGGAGGTCCAAAAGCACAGTGCCAGCAGGGTTGGGCTCTGGTGAGAGCCATCTTCTGAATTGCAGACTACTGACTTCTCATTGAATCCTCCCGTGCAAGAAAGGAGAGAGCTCTCGAGGGTCTCCTACGCTAATCCTCTTTATGAGGGATCCACCCACACGACCTAATTATCTCCCAAAGTCCCCGCCTCCAACATAGGAAATTGTTGAATATGAATATTCCACGTGGGGGGGGTAGATTTCAACAGAAGAATTTTAGAAAGATAGAGAAATTCAGTCCATAACAGGAAATTAGCAGAAAGGGCCCAAGCTTCTTATCCTAATAGCAACAAAGTGCCTTAACAAGAACAATCTTTCAATGCAATTTCTAAGTAATAATAAACAAAAAGAGTTTGGAGTTCTTTTTGGCTAGTAAGATTACCTCCTTGTAATTTGTGGAAATTGTTTAAAAAACTCAGATGTTTGATACTGATTAAATAAGAAATAAGTCATAAAAACTCACCTGCAGTAACATGTCAACATTCTGCTGTAAACTAACAAGTCAGGGAACAGAGCTACTCTCGTATGCCACACAGAAAAATGAAACAACTGGGAAGCAGGCCTTGAAATTCATGGCTAAAATTACATAAAAATGCATCATGGAGTATAGCACACATGTGTGTACTGTAAATATGCAACATATAACAAATTAGCTATTTATAAATTAAAGATTCTGCACCATGAATAAATATGTATGGAGTACCTACTATCTGCAAGATCCATGTACGAAGTTCTTATGCAAAACATCATACTCATTTTAGATGTATAATCTGTGTTAAGACATTCTACATGGGTGGCAGGGGAGATACAAGGTAAATGTGCAAATTTCCTCAATGATCAGCAAACTAGTACATTATCCTATGTTGTCTTTTATGCCTCCGGCATTGTTTTATTGATTTGACCAATAAGTGTTAACTTCATTAGTGATGGATAAAACATCAAAATCAACAAGTATTAAACTATATTAGGGCTTAGTGCTATTTCTTGGGTGTTTTTCAACATCTCTTTGTGTGGTAAAAAGTACAAGGTCTCCCTGAGGACAGCACCCTCAGCCATTATCTCATGAACACGTGAGTCCACAGAGAAGCAGTGGTCTATTTCATGTATCATTGATAGACATTAGTCAATCTGCTTTCATTTTTACCACAAAAAAAGTGCTGTGTCTCTGCCTCAGCTGCTGGACCATGCCAGCTGGTTAGACACCAAATCTCGAAAAGTACCAATTAAAATAAAAATAGCTAAATCTGGAATAAGTAACAAAGTGCAGCTTTGGAACAGTGTGAAAATTTATAAGTGATCATTATCAACACCTGCAGTCTACTTTGCTTTGCTTATGATGACTCATTGACAATAGTCTAGTGGGAGCACGAAAGGCTGAGAGTGAAAACAGAAAACTTCAACTTTCTTAGTGATAATTAAACTCAATTTCTCACCAGTTATTTTTTTAAACTAACTAATTTAATATATATTGATATCAAACTGCATCAACACATGTATCCTCAAATTTTTCCATTATTCAACTACAATTCAACAATAATACTCTGTGATCATGTGTGGTGGAAAAACATTTTTTTAAAAAAATCAACAAGGTACTTTTTTTTCATGGCCTCTTAAAATCTCAACTCGTCGATATTTAGAAACAGCTTTTCTATCCCTGTTGATCTTGAATTTCTGAAGTTTTTAGGTTACTTCCTATTTATGCTGGCAGGACCTCCCAATTCTTTCATAAGCCTATTTCTTTCTTGTAATACCTTATCGAAACTACCAGTAACAACAAACACACACTAAGGTTTTTTAGCCATAACATTCTCAAGAGCTGCTTTCTCAGTAGATATGAACTTTGCCTCTCAAATTACTCCAGGTAACAGTTTACCAAATGGATTGTCACCAAACAAAGATCAATTTCCATCTTTCCAGCCTTCGATGATGGTCTCCTACTAGCGGCCAATGCCTGTATTAATCTGGGAAATTAATGTTTGCTTCTTTAATCATCCCCAAAATTTCAGAAGTGTGACACTCAAAAATGTACATTTTGCTCGTGTTACAGTCTGATGTGGACTTGGCAGCAGTCCTCAGAGGTTTCTTAGAAGTTGACTCAGGGATTTAGTCCTTAACCTCCAGTTGCATAGGAGAAAAGGGAGTGTGGAGATCCCACAGGACGTGTTATGGCTAGGCCTATAATTAGAGAATCATTTGTGTCCCCTTCCTGTTGGCCATATTCAGTCATTTGGTCCCACCTAGATGTCAGAGAAGCTGGGAACAATTATCTTCTTATCTGACCAGAAAGAAACCAAAATAACGTAGTGATCTCATAGCTTTATAGCTGCTACAAAAACTCTTAATTTTTTATTGTGATCATGCATTTGAATATGATCATAATTTCATATTTATTCTTGAGGAATATTTTCAATGAGTATAGAATTCTAGTGTGGCAGTTATTTCCTTTCAGCAAATTGAGACCATCATCCATTGATATCTGCCTTCCATTGTGACAGTTGAGCAGTCTGATGTCAATCTAACTACTCTCCTTTGAAATAGTCTATCAACCCCATTTCCTGTTTCAAGATTTTCTCACCCTCCTTTATTTTATGTATTTTTGTATGTATTTGCAGTTGTAAAGTCAAGTATTCATACTGATTTTCTTATATAACCTGTATTTTAGAGTAATCAAATAGTCAATCTGGGGAAGTTTCTCCTCATACAAATATTCTAATTAATAAATGAAGAAAGAATAATAGAACTATTTTATATCTATTTTGTAACTCCTAATCTGTAAATAAATTGAAGCGATGATTAGTTCCTGTTACTAGTACTGTTTAACAAATTACCCCAATCTTTAGTGGATTAAACTAGCCTTTAATTTTGCTATAATTTTGTAAGCCAAGAGTTCAGGAGGCACTTGGTGGGACATTTCTCACTTGAGGTCTCTCATACAGCTGAAGGCAAAGGTTGGCTGAGGCTACAGTGATCTGAAAACTCAACTGGACTGAATGAATATCCAGGATAGTTCACTCCTATGGCTGAAAGCTGATACTGGTTCTTAACTGAGAGCACTTATGGGACTTGACTACAGTAGCAAGTGGATTCTCCAGCACTGTAGTCTCAGAGCAATCAGACTTATATGGCAGCTGGCTTCCCTTACTGCAGAGTTTCTCAGCCTTGGCATGACTGACGTTCTGGGCTGGACGACTCTTTGCTATAGGGGGCTATATGCAGGGCATTGTAGGATATTTAGCAATGTCTCTGTCCTCTACCCACTAGATGACAGTAGTACCACCCTCTCAGTTGTGACAACCAAACACATCTCCAGACATGACCAAAGGTCCTCTGGGGTGGGGGCAGGGGGTTTAGAGCACCTTTCCTAGGGAACCATTGCCCTAGAGTGAGAATCCAAAATGAGCCAAGCAGAAGCTGCATGATTTTTTCTGAACTAGCTTCAAAAGTCTCCCAGCATCGGTTCCACTGCACTCTACTGGTTACAAGAAAATCACCAAAATAAGCTGAGATTCAAGGGAAAAGCACATATATCCCACCTCTTAATGGCAGGAATGTTAAAAAATTTTGAACACGTTTTAAAATAGCCACAAATGGACACCAACATCAAAAAAAAAAAGAAAGAAAGAAAAAATGAAAACTAATGTGAATCTGAGAAAGCCTCCAGATCTAACTAGAAACTTACAGAAAACACAGGGAATATGCTAAATGACACATAAGAATTTAATGAGCAAAATCCAATCAATTAAGGTAATGAGAAAGTCTAAAGTTAAAAGACCCCGTTTATCCAACAAATAAATTCAAGTCCAAAACATGAGAAGAAGCCTATAGATTAAAAGAGTGAAGAGGCACATCAAACATTGAAATGTATGCACCTTATTCAAATTCTGACTCAAACAATGTAAGAAAAATTATGAGACAATTAGTGAATTTGGGTACTGACCGGATATTTGATAGTAAGAAATTATGGCTAAATTTTCAGCTATGATAATGGTGTGGTATTGTTTCAAAAAAGATTCCTTATATTTAAAAATATATCCTGAAACAGTTGAGGTTGAAATAATATGAAGTTTGGGATTTACTTCGAAATAATGCAGGATAGAGGTAATGGGAGCGGTTGTCATTTCTAATTCTTAAAAATCATATGGGTCTGTGAATCATCACTTGTAGTATTTAGAAGATGGTCACAACTTTATTCTCTTTTAGGGTAATCAATTTTTCCAAATTGTTAAATATATATCAATAAATTCTCGAGATTATTTTTTGAATATTTTAAAATTTTATTCAAATTATGAAATATGTACTACTAATAAAAAATTTTGAAAATGTAGAAATTTTTGAAGGAAAAATAGCAATAATTTAAAACTCAGAGAAAATCAATGTTAAATTCTTATATGTTTCCTTTAGATCATATTCCTATGCATGGACACAACACAAATATAGTTAGGATCACATTGTATATGCCAATTTCCAAGTCAATATTACATAATGTGCATTTTCACATATCATTTAAAATTCTTCAATAATTATCCCTCAATGAAATTTTATAGTTGTAATCACATAGGTCCTGCACAAACAAGGTAATTCCAAGGTCTTTTGTTGAATATTTTTTAAAGTATTATTGTAAATCGAAATTTATTTTCATCTGTGTCTACCTATTGGCTATGGATAGCATAGTATTAAAAATACTTTTTACAACTCAACTCATTTATTTTTAGGAGTTTTCAGTTGTTTCTCTTGGATTTTCCAGATAGAATTTGTAAATAGCTTTTTCACTCTCCCAATGATTATATCCTTGTTTCTGCTTTCTTTCTTTCTGTGCTGGCAAAATTTCCAACACATTGTTAAGAAATAATGGCAGCAACCATTGTCTTTTAAAAACATATATTCTCCCAAATTTCTTTATCATCAGATGATATAAGTTGAATGCTTCCAAACCCAAGACACCACTTCAGCTTTGTCAGTCCTCATGACATACAGATTCACAGAAGTCTCTGTTTCAGGATAGCACCAAGAATTCTGGCACAACAATGGGTCACCTCCATCCACAGATCAGATCTAATTTAATCATTATATTTTGTTCAGTTCCAGGAGAATTTGAGAGTGATCCCAAAGGCCTTAAGTTCAGAAAGTCTTAAGGAGTGCATTCTAATGATTGCTATGAAGGATGTAGAGACGAAGAGCTGGAACGAATTTGGGGATGGAGCCCAAAGCCTTCAGGATATTGGGAGATGTAACAGCTCACAACACAACCTCAAACAAGATTTTAAATGATGGCCATTTGACAACAAGTTTCTTATCCTGAGGTCAGACCACAAAGAGAAAGACAGCTACACACTGAATAAATGAAAAACTCCATGCAGGCACCGCTATGGCTCACAGGTTTGTATTCTGGACACTGAGGTCAGTAGCCAGCCACGGGCACATGTGATAGAGGCAGACGGTACTTTTGCACCTCGTTAAAGGAAAAAGAACAGTCATCATGTAAGTCCTAATATTTTCTCTCGTCAGTCAAAGAAATGTTTCCGTAACAGGGAAAAAAATCAGTCAGTTCCGACCACTCATGTTTGACTGCCAAATATCTGATACATTGAATACCAAACAAAGTACCATTTTAAAATGGTTTGTCTTATAGAAACGGAAGCTAAAAGGAGAAATTATAAAAGCTGTTACACCTACTTTGTCTCTATTAAGTATTAGAAAAATTGAAACAGAGAAACAATTACGTGCACCATCTCTTTTGGAAAAACTGAGTCTGGTTCTGGTCTGTACCAATGGGTAAGTTCTCAGTCCCTCTCCTTTTTGTCCTTTTATATCATGTTTTACTAGCTAAAGCCTGCAAGAAAAAATAATTCTAGGCTGATTATGAGGCTTTTTATAATCAGTAAACTCCCAGTGACTGGAGGTGTCTAAATAGGATCTGGATGATAACGACTGGCGATTTTGTTTGGAAGGTTTCAGACACAAGAAGGCTGATTGGATTTTATGACCTATAGTGCATATCCAATGCTGAGTTTCCTTTATTCTTTAAAATCAAAAGGTAAATTTTCTTAGCATTCTACCATGTCCCAGGTATCCATCATAGAGTAACAAACCACCCGAAAACTTACTGGTGTTGATTTTATTATGCTCATAGATTCTGTGGATCAGGACTTCAGATATGGCATAGTGGGCATGGTTTGCATCCTCTGTTCCACAATTTCTGAGGTTTCTATAAAACAGAAACAAATGAAAATAACATTCTCTGACTACAATGCAATAAAACAGAATTTAAAACAAAACAAAGTACTCAAAATCCAAAAAAAAGGAAACCAAAAATGTTCTTCCACTTGGAATTGAAAGGAAAACTCTCCATGAAACAACTCTTGGGTAAAAAGGGAGAAAACCTGAAATTACAGAATTTCTGGGACATACCTATCAAGAAAATACTACATATCAAAATCTATGATTTCATAAAGGCAGTGATTTGAAGAAAACCCACAACCCTACATGTGTATCAATAAGAATGATATAATAATATCTTCTAACTCAAAAGTTTGAAAAAGAACACAAAATTAAGCAAAAGAAAACACAAAAGGGAAAATTATAAACGTAAAAACACAAATTCATGAGGTAGAAATCAGAGAAAGAGTACAAATAATAATGATGGTTTTTTAAAATATCAAACAAAATAAAGAAGCCATTAACTAACCAAATTTTAAAAAGATGATAACAAGCACAAATATACAAAATAAGAAGTAACAAGTGGGAAATAACTATTGAAACAGAGCAATATATATACATACATATGCGCATATACATACACGCACATACACACTTAGGTGTGTATAAGTGTGTATGACTAATTTCTACGATTCAATGCAAATAAATTTGAAACTCAAAATGGGTAACTTCCTATGAAATGCAATTTAACAAAATTGACCACAGTAGAAATAGAAAGCTTAAATAGACCAATTTCCATAGAAAAAGTAGAAAATTTTATTAAAGCACTATTTATATAAAAGCACCAGGCCCAGATGGTTTCACAGGGGAATTCTACAAAGCAGAGATTAGATGATACTAAGACTGTTCATACTAATATGAATACTAATCTTGAATTGGTTCAAGCACAAAGGAAGACTTCCGAGTTTTTATGAACCAAATAGAACATCGATATCTAAATCTGATAAAGATTTCACTGAAAAAACGAGCTACAGATCAATGTCATGGACTATTAATGTAAAATGATCCTGTAGGGAACTGGTTTTTATGCCTAACTGGTTGAGTTGAATAAAATTTTTGAAACATTCATATCCATTCTATCCTTTAAAAATTATCCTATAAGAGTTTGGAGGTCATCCACAGGGATGACCAGTGAATCCACCTAAGAGAGACAGATAAAATATATTACCACAGATGTGAACTTCAGGGGCTGCTTGGGCCATAGAACATGTTTCTTGCCTCTGAGAGTGAATCCCAAGTGGCAAGAAGTTTTAACTATTTGTTCTGTTTCTGTAGATTTTTTTCTTCTCCTGCATTAAATTTGTCTTGATTTTGTTTCTGATTTGCACATAACTGATAAATTATTCCTCATTGGTGGACACAGATTGGGAATTTAATCTACAGTCTTACACAATGCTCAGCAAACTACTTTTGTAAAAGGCCAGATGGTAAATATTTTAGGTCTTGAGAGTCACACAGTCTCAGCTGCAGCTACTCAACTCTGCCGTTGTGGCCTAAATGCAATCACAGACATCATGTAAATGAATAAGATTGACTGGGTCCAGGAAAACTTTATGTATAGGCACTAAAATTTTAATTTCTTATAATTTTCATGTGTCAGAAAATATTATTTTGATTTTTCTAATCATTTAAAAATACAAAGTCTACTCTTTGTGAGTTGTTCAAAAATAGGCAGTGGGCCGATTTGGCCCACAGATTATGGTTTGCCATCCTCCGATCTAACCGCTTGGTGATTACTAGTGATGGATGAGAGACATCTATTCTCTGTAGATGAGAGAAAAGAAAATCCAGTTTATTAGTCTTGTTGATTGTCTATTTTGAGTTAAAAATGATTTAAAAATCCTGTACTCATTGGAATGAGCAACTTTTCGATGCGAGGAACACTATGTTTTTATATTTGTGTTTACTTCTGACCTGTGGCTGAGGTTGTACAACTGCTGATATATCCTCCATGTGTCTGTCTGTCTATATGTCTCCTTGTCTATACTTAACACTTTTATGTCTCATTGTTTTTCTACTTCTGGAAGATTTCAAAGAATTGTATTATTTGTCTTTTTTTAAATAACTCTGTTGGGATTGGTTTATAGAGATAAACAAACACTTTTATAAACAAAATATTTCTAAAATTTCCAGAAATAAGAGAATTAAAATTCTAATATTTTAAATGAGCTAGACTTACCAAAAAAGATCCTTCTTAAAGAAATTGCTAGCACAGAAATGTTTTGGAAATTAGACTAGTTTAAAATTTTTGATTAATAGCTATGTCTTTTTCCTGATTTATCAGTATTAAGTATTACACAAGCATACATTTTGTTTTACTTGGGTTTTTATCACATAGAGAATATTAATCCAAAAATTCTAAACTAATACAGGTGTATGGATCAAATAAGCAGAAACACTACTACACAATATTAAGATTATGAAAAATATGTTTGCATTTAACTAAATTAAATCATTATGCTAATGAAATTTTTATATCAATAGTAATTTATAGTGTGTCAATTTAAATATAATCTCTAAAACCTTCAATTAATGTTAAATTGAGCAAATTAATAGGTAATTCTTGGATATGTAGATATTTTCTAAATGAGATGGAATACTGAAACATTGATCAAAGACTAATTTATTTTTACATACTTTTGCTTCTTATATTTATATGCTACAGAAAGTTTATATCTTTGAGGCATGAATTTATTAGCCTTGATTTATAACACCTGAATCTGAAAAGAAATGATGAAATGTGCTATAATTTACACTCTGTTTTGATGAACTTGCCTCCTGGGTTTCCCTCTTTTTTTAATTTTTTTTGCAGTGAGGAAGATTTGCCCTGAGCTAACATCTGTTACCACTATTCCTCTTTTTTTGCTTGAGGAAGATTAGCCCTGAGCTAACATCTGTGCCAGTCTTCCCCTATTTTGTATGTGGGATAGCTCCACAGCATGACTGATGAGTGGAGTAGGTCCGCGACTGGGATCAGAACCTGCAAACCCAGCCAGGGCTGCCAAGGCAGAGCTCGCAGAACTTGGACCACTTGGCCATGGGGCTGGGCCCATCCCCTCGGTTTTCTGATTAACACCTTCATCTAAAACAAGGGTCACAAATGATGCCCCATGGGCCATATCTGGACAGTCACCTGTTTTTGTAAATAAAATTTTATCAAAACCCAGCCAAATCCATTCATTTACATATTGTCTATGGCTGCCTTCATGCTATAACAGGGTTGAATAGTTGTAACAGAGGCTGTACGGCCTGCAAATCCTAAAATATTTACTATCTTGTCATTTATAGAAAAAGGTTGAAAACCCTTACCTAAAATATGAAAGGTTATTCTTTCTCTTCTATGTAATCCACATAGAGGGCAGAGATTCTGTGTCTTACCAAAAGCATTTGCTGTATTTTATGTTACCTTTACCATGTCCTTGACTATCAACAAGAAAAAAACAGTTTCCCTCTCAGTGAAAGAGCTAAGATTCCTTACAATAGTGCTTCTTCCTTCTATATTTATTTTTAGATGTTCTATTGTCAGTTTGATTAAATAGATAACTAAGTGTTGTTTTTCAGGCACTCATGATCCTCTCTATCTTAATCAAATGCTCCTGTGCCCTATGATAACTTTCACTTGTTTTCCCAAGATCAGACCTAAATTTAGACCATATTTCTTAATTAGATCCACAGTGTAAGAGCTACATGGGAAGGGTTAAACCAGAAGAGGCGCTCAGCCTTCCTTAGGTTAAGTTTGCATGCTTTATAAGAAAGCCCAGGAGCTTTCTCAAGGCTCTTTCTGAACATTATGTTTTTACCCTCAGGGGAAAGACTGATCAAAATCTTTATGAAACAGACGTTTGTTATACCCAGTTAGAGAATATTACTCTCCTCTATTCTATTACAAGGTGCAGTTATAAATGAACCACATTCTTTAAGTGTTTATCATCTACAGACAGTTTTTGATATTCTTCAACGCATGCCTGAAGGCTCTGCTGTACGTTACAGACCTGAGTTTACGTTTTCAGAAAGGGCAGTCTGAGATGCTCATGGAAATGACTGTGCAAGATACTCTAAACAATCCACACTTCAAAGAACAGACTCTTGGATACCAGCTCCTGAGCTGACATTGCTTGGATAACTTTCAAACCATACCACTGGACTGAGTAAGGATTTCTAGGACTCTTTTTAGTCCAGAGATAAAAAGCTTCATGAAATCAGACAGCAGGCAAGAATTTTAAGTAGCACTCATTGAACTGATCAGAGAAATTTTATCATGGCTGTTGATTTAGAATATTGTTGGTGCTGTTTTAATCCTCTATTTTTTCATGACTATATGAAGAAATCCTTTCTCCTCTTAAACTATCTCTAACTCTTAATTAAATAGACCATTTTTATAGACTAAAATGAAACACTTTAAAGTGATATTTGCTTCTCAGGGAACCCCCAGAATTCAGAAACTCCTACTGGTGTATCCTTTCTTTTTATGGCAATAGAGTCATTTGCATAGGCTCAAGTAGAATCTGTCCTCCTTTTTATTAGGCTATAATTGCACAAAATGCTTATACAACCAAGACTTTGCCCTCAACGGCATATTTGAGACTGATTCTTATTCAGTCGGTTGTGACACTGACCGCCCAGGAATACTGTCAAGGTACTTAATTAGTGGGTTCCCAGTCTTGTAAGTAGTAAGAAAGCTCCTGTCAAGCTAGGAGCCTTAGCAAATTTGGGGAACCTCAATAAGAGATAAATCCCCCAAATTTCTAGATGCTACAGATGAAATCTGGTGGAGAAAGATTTTTTGAGTTTGGTTTATTAGCCTTGAGAACGCAAAACTAGAGGCTTTTCAAAGTCCAGTCTGAGGTGCCTTATGAAAACTTCTAGACATTAATTCTGTGGCTTTAGTAGTTGTTCAACACTCCAAGTCCCTACATTTACAAAGCAATCAAGGAGGCCCATGTGGTTAATTACTCCTCTTGCTGCACTTAAGTAAACAATCACTGCAAACCTAAGTGGGACAAGCCTTTTTGAGAATAAGAATAATCTTGAGAGATTATTTATGATGATGAGATGGGGTGGTGACTGCCACAAAGAATTGTGGTTGACTTTCTACATAGGCAAAAGAGACTACTAAGTGTCTTTTCAATCAGTTGCTGGGCGTTGTGCAGCCAAACCTCTGGGTATTGTCTAATTCCATGACGGGATGCATGTTTGATTATCTTCAGATGGTTTACTTCTCTGTAGAGATTTAACTTACGTAGGGCTAGTGGGTATCGGGTGTTTGCTGTCCCTAGTAATGCAAATGGTTCCTGTTCATGACAGTGCAAATAAATTTTGACAGGTAAAGATAGGATTAAATTAATGCATTACACAAGCTATTAATTCAGTTCAAAAGAATTATTGATTAAAGACAGAAAAGTATATGATTACTCAATACAGTTTTAAAAGACATTGATAAAATTCAACAACTATTTATGATAAAAATTCTTAATAAACTATAAATAAAAGTACCTATTAATGTAATCTAACAAAATACCTATAAGCCCTACGGTAAACATCATACCTAGTGGTAAAATATTTTTTTTAAAAAGTGTTCTTTTTTTAAAATCAGGAACAAGTCAAGGATCCCTGTTACCTCCATTTCTATTCATCACTGTACTTAGTGTAAGTGTAATAAAACAATAAAGGAAAATCAAATTACAGGCATTAGAAATAAAACTGTCATTATTCAAAGATGTAATGATTGTCTGCGTAAAAATCAAGACTCTACAGATGAACTACTAGATTAACTTAAAGAGTTTAGAAAAGTTGCTGGATATACAAAGTCACTTACATTCTGTGCAGCAACAAATGGTTAGAAAGCACAATTTAGAACTATACATTATTTACTTTAAAAAGTTTCTTTTGGGGCCAGCCTGGTGGTGTAGTGTTTAAGTTCACGTGCTCTGCTTCAGTGGCCGGGAGTTCACAGGTTTGGATCCCGGGCACAGACCTACATACTGCTCATCAAGCCATGCTGTGGCGGCATCCCACATACAAAATAGAGGAAGACTGGCACAGATGTTAGCTGAGGGCCAATCTTCTTCACTAGAAAAAAAAAGTGTCTTTTATGAGGGGAAAAAAACTAATAAATGCAGAGATATACTATATTCATGAATAGGAAGACTTAATTTCATAAATATTTTAATTTCCCCTAACTGAGCTATGGAGTCACTGGCATTTCAATAAAAATCACAAAAAGTGTTGTTTATGTAATCTAGCAAGTTGTTCTTAAATTTGATATGATTAAGCAAAGAGATAGGTTTAGCTGAGACACTCTAGATGCAGGAGTTGCTCCAATAGATATAAAGACTTACTATAAAGTTATTATACTAATTAAACTCTGACGTAATGACACAGAAATAGGAAAATTAGGCAATGGAACAGAATAGAGGACCCCCAAACAAGCCTGTTCATGTATAAAAAGGATAGATCTGGAACTGCAGATTAGTGGGACAGGATGATCTATTCAATAAATGGTGCTGGGATGGCAGTTTCCCAAATAGAAAAACAATTTAAAAGATTCCTACCTCACATAATACATGAAAATCAATTTCAAGTGGATTAGAAAAGTTAAATGTTAAAGGAAAAATCTGTATAGCTTTAAAAAGAGAATATAGAAGAGGATCTTCATGACTTCAGGTTAGGAAAGGATTTCTTATTATCTCAAAGATATAAAGGATAAAAAGATATATATATCTTTATAGATATTATATAATATTTAATATATAATTTATATATATTATGTATCATATGTAATATGTATAACATGTAGAATATGTATATTACATATAGCTTAGATATTAGTACATATATTATATATGCATATATATATTAAAGGGAGAAAGACACATCAGAAGTCTTTCTTCAAAAGACACAACAGAAAAAGTGTTATAATTACAATTTTGGAGAAACTTAATACAACACACAAACCTGACAAAGATTGTTTAGAATATGTTAAGAATTCCTATGAAGCCATAAGAAAGCAACAGTCTCAAAAGTCATTCTGTTAGTTATCTATCTGCTGCATGACAATATTACCCTAAAAGTCAGCAGCTATAAAATAACAAACATTTATTATCTCACAGCCTCTGCGGGTCAGGACTCTGGGGGAGCGTAGCTGGGACCCTCTGACCTGAAGTCTCTCACAGTCTGCAGTCAAGGTGTCAGGAGGTGCTGCGGTCTCATCTGAAGGCTCTGTAGGGAGGGGCTACTCCCATGCTCACTCATGTGGTTCGGGGCTGTTGGCAGGATTCAGTTCTTGGCAGTCTATTGGACTGAGGGCCTCAATTCCTTGTAGCCGTTGACTGGGGGCCCTTCTCAGTTCCTTAACATGTGGGCCTCTCCATCTTGTAGCTCATGAAAAGGCCCCTGGCTTCCCTCAGAGTGAGAGAGTGAAAGAATGAGAGAGAAGGCAAGACTGAAGCCACAGTCTCCTTGGAACCTAACCTCAGAATTGACATCGTGTCGTTTTTGCCACGTTCTATTTATTCCAAACAAATCACCAGGTCTAGCCCTCACTCAAGAGGAGGAGATTACACAGGGCTTGAAAACCAGGAAGTAAGGGTCACTAGGGGCCACCTTAGAGGCTGTCTACCAAAGACATGTTTACAGGAGAAACAACACAGACTCAACAAACCTATTAAAAGATATTTAACCCCATTGGTAAAAAGGAAACACAAACTAAACCTACAATTTCACACTCACTAGATTAAAAAAAAAGCCTGAGGATACTAAATTTTGGCAAGAATTTTCAGAAATGAGTAAGTCATGGAAATGTAAACAGGTACATCTTTAGAAAATAATTTCTCATCACTTAATAAAGTTCAACTGATTCATAATCTATAACTCAGTAATTCCATTGTCAAGTAGATATCCTAGAAAAATTACACATAAACATTGGGATATGTTCTTAGCCACATTACTCATAATAGCAAAAAGATTAGAAACAAGAACGGATAAATGATAGCCAGCCCTAATGGTCTAGTGGTTAGGGTTCAGCACTCTCACCACTTCAGCAGCCCCGTGTTTGGTTCCCAGGCACGGAACCACACCACTCTCTGTCAGTAGCCATGCTGTGGCAGCAGCTCACACAGAAGAACAAGAAGGACTTACAACTAGAATATACAACTATGTACTGGGGTTTTGGGAAGAAAAAAAAATGAATGGATGTATGAATGGTAATCGATTCATACAACAGAACACAGTACTCACCAGCTGCACATGTCAATCATTACTGTGTGAGGAAAACAAGTCACAAAAAAGAAATACAGTGTGATTCAAAATAAATGCTCAAAAAAGGAAGAGCTAAACAATATCTTCTTTAGGAATACATTTATATATGGTTACACTATTTAAAAAAAGAAAGTGATTGATTAACACAAAATTAAAACTATTTCCATGTAAGTGGGAGGGAGGGAGATAGACTGGAAAAGGGCTCTTAGGAGATTCCAACTCCCTCTTCAATTGGGTGGTAGATACACAGGTATTCACTTACCTTGTGGTTATTATTATTAAACCACACATTAACATCGTATACACTTTCAGTGATATATTTTGCATTTTAGCTGAGATTAATGGAATTTCTTTGACATTATGAAGAGTGCCATAAATACCAACGCTGCAGTAAGGACTGACCAAAGCAAGTCATGATTTCGCAATATTCATGGATAATAATCTCCATAGAGACTTTGCTACAGGGACCCACAAAGACTGATTCATTAACTGCTTGCATTTCCATAAATGCATCCCCTGAACAAAATGAGGCTTTTCTTGTATTCTAGTCATCCTTATTGCTTTTCTCCAACTAACACTTTTTTTAATATAGTACATATTTCTTTTGTCAGTGAGAGTGTATCTGATTTTATATTTCCTTAAACTACTTTCTGGAAAGAAAGGAATAAAATAATTAACGAGGGGCCGGCCCGGTGGTGGGGCGGTTAAGTTCGCGTGCTCCGCTTCCGGGGCCCGGGGTTCGCAGGTTCACATCCCAGGCACAGATCACTTGTCAAGCCATGATGTGGCAGGCGTCCCACATATAAAGTGGAGGAAGATGGACATGGATGTTAGCCTAGGGCCAGTCTTCCTCAGCTAAAAGAGGAGGGTTGGCAATGGACGTTAGCTCAGGGCTAGTCTTCCTCTCATACACACACACAAAAAATTAACAAAGTAATATGATTATGCAAATTATGATTGCACCAATGAACTCCAATACAGTTCTCACAATAGTGTGCAATATTTTCATATAATCAATTTACAAAATAAAGAAACAAAAAACAGGGAGTCATATACATAAAAAAATTAAAAGAAACGAGAACTCTTCAAGATGTGTTGTATGGATACTATTAGACCAAATAAGTCGGTCTGTATTATAAGCAAAATCTTAAAAATAATAATACAGTGTCAGAGTGAATATTTTGAATGAGTTACATAGACAGCACAGTGGTTAACTTAGCAAAATATTGGGTCTAAATTATTTGCTTCCAGTGACCCTTGAAAAAGACTTATTTTAGTGGTTTGAATATAAAAAACTCTGAAATGCTAATCATCCCATCTGGAAATTAAAATCATAAAGTGCTAGATTAATGAATGTTTCCGGTTAGCTCTTACATGCAGAATAGTAAAGACATTGTGAATTTGTTTTGACAAAAGTGATTAGAATTTTTTTTCACATTTTTCAATACTGAGATTGAAGAAGTCAAACACAATGCAGTGTAATTTAGTAATACACTAATCTTTATTAAAACAGAATGCAGTTAAGTTAATTATATGATGTTACTAACTGTAGGAATTTAAAATTTTTTCACAGGTTTGGAATATTAAAAATAAAGCAACACCCCAATGCATTGACCTTGTCTTCTTTGAAAAACATTTTTAAATTGCTAGCTTTTCTACCTGCTTAGGATTTGTAAACAGTATAATGTGGGGATATTGTGTAGAGCTTTTTTACCTTTTTGCAAAGTGTGAGATAATGTACATTCTTGTATTACTCAACCTAATGACTATTGAAGCTTTATGTAGAATATTGTCAGCTTACTAAATGAGCACAATATAAAGCATTTGGCTTTGAAAACATTTTTAAATTTTGATAACTACTTAGAACTCCAAATGAAACTATCATTTCCCCCCCCTTCAACTACAATTATACATGTATTGGGGAAAAAAACCTTATTCTACTTTTTTTTTTTTTAAGTTTCATACGTGTAATACATTTGGGGCCTGAGAGGTGACAAGATTTACCTGGTCTCTCCCCTTAAAGATCTCACAGTCCAGTCGTGGGTAAAAAAGATATTATTAGATAATTAATTACAATTGTGATAAATGCAACTGAGAAGGAATAGGGGTGCCTCATATCATATAGTGTAATTGACAATGCCCAACTTAGTCTGGGGAATCCCAGAAGGCAGCCCAAAGGAAGTGAGGAGGAAAGATGGAGGGAAAGGGAATAGCACGGAATAAGGGAGTGTCTAAGGCGGGAAGCAGCATGACTTTTCAGGAACTTGAAAGATGGCCCTGTAATTGGGACACAGAGATCTGGGGGAGGAAAGTTGGAGGAGTGGGTGGGGGGCAAGGAGTGGAGTTTATTCCCTCTCTCTGTTTACTCACTATCCTGGTGAGACTCCAATCACCTTTCCCTTCAGTGCTGTACCCACCTCCTCCAAAATATTTCTACTTAAATCCAAACTAAATATAGCAACCAGAATAATTTTTCTCAAGCTCATTATAATTGTGATAATAAATATACACTAATATCTTATACGTTGTACCATATGTACCAATATCCATTGGGAGAATATACAGTTCCGTCCTTAGCCATCTATTTGATCTTGCCTTTGTGTCCTGCCTCCCGCCATCTCAGCCATCTGTGAATGACTCACCTCCTCCAGGTCTCCCTGGCACCTGCTCTGCTCCAGCCACACTGACTGAATATTCCATATTCAGGGCCTTCACGCTTGTGACTTGCTCTGACCTAAATGTTCTTCTCCCAGATCCTCATGGGGTTCACTCCCTCCCTTTATTTGTCTATGTTCAAATGTCACCCAAACACTCTACCTAGGTTGAAGCCTCCTCAATCAGTCCATCCTGCTACTTTCTTTTCCTTAGAGCACTTAACACCACTCAACATCTTATATCTTGACTTGTTTATTGGTTTTCAGTCAGACATCTTTTAGAACGTAATCTGTGAAAGCAGGATTTCTTTTGTTTAATGCTGGATCTCCAGCACCTAGAACAATGTCTGGCCCATGATGGGTGCTCAATAATATTGTCTGAGTGAAACACTAAATGACTGAGCCACCTAGTACTCCCTTAGTCTAGTATTCACTAACTGAGAGGTGGCACGACATAGAGGCTATGAGTTCAGTCTCTGAAGTTAGACTGCCTTGGTTTAATTTCTACCCCACCACTTATTAACAATGACTTTGGGCAAACCATCTAAACCTTTTCCCCTCAGTTTCTTCACTTATAATTAGGAATAGAGACAGAAGTAGAATAGTGGCTGCCAGGGGTTGTGGAGGGAGAGGGAATGAGGAGTTAGTGTTTGAGTACAGAGTTTCTGTAGGAGAGGATGTAAGCATTCCGGGGATGGACAGTAGTGATGGTTTCACAACAATATTCATGGACTAATGCTACAGAAAATGCACTTCAAATGGTTAAAATGGTAAATGTAATGTATATTTTACCACAATAAAATAAAAAGAACATATATTCTGAATATATTTTGAAGGTAGAGCCCTAAATCTGAAGGATTTTATGTGGATATGAAAAAAAGAGGTTTGGGGTTTGGCTCAACAAAATAAATGGAAAGGCTGCAGGAGTTGGGGATCTGGGGAGAAAACTGGAGATTGTCGAGACTGAAGTGAAATGGGCAATTGGATTGTTAGAATCGACTGACTGCTCACTCGTTCTCCCACTTCGGCCCTTGCCTTCAGGTCTAATCTCAACACAGCAAAAGGGTCATCCTTATACGTTTAAGTCGGAGTGTTTGCACCTCCACTGGAAACCTCCACCAGGGCCCCACCTCATTTCCAGTAAAACGCAGAGTTTTCGCTTTGGCTCAACGCGACCTGTCTCCCGTGATCTCTGACTCTTCCTTACATCACTTGGGACCCTCCAGCTGCACTTCACCTCCTCACTCTTTACAGAACACCCCAGCTATGCTCTCACCTCACGTCCTTCACACTTGCTGTCCCCTCTGCCTGGAAGGCTCCACTCCGCCAGCCACTGGCATGTTTATGCTCCCTTTCTGTTTAAACAGCATCTTATGAATGAGGCCTTCTCTGCACAGTATTAATAGCCCTCCCCTTTGTTGTCCCCTGGACAGCTTTATTTTTCTACCTACTTCTCATTACCAAGGACACATCATTTATCTGTACATTTATTTGTTTACTGTCTGTTTTTCCCTCATAGAGTGTAAACTCCCTGAGGGCAGGGATATGTCTCCATTTAGCTCACTGACATCTCCAAGGCATAAAAGAGCATGGCACCTTATATATGAGAGCTCCTCTCGATATGTGTTAACTGAGCAGATGGATGAATGAGCCTTTTCTGACCACTCTAGAGGGTGTTCAGAGATGATTGCTCCCTACTCTTAATTTGTAGTGAAATAAGAATTGGGACTACCCCACTTGCCTCTCCACTGTTCTCTTTAATTATTTACTATTTAATCCTAAATAGATTTTATTACCAATATCACACCTAAAATAACATGTACTCTCCAGTCAGTATTCACATTTCCAATTGTCTCAGACACGTAAGTTTACAGTTTGTTTATTTGAATCAGGATCCACAGAGGCTCTGACATTGACATTGGCTGATCTGGCTTTTAAGTCTCTTTTCAACTTTCCCTGTACCTTTTTTTTTGGCTTACAATTTTAGCTTGCAATTTTTTCTGCTCAAGAGACTGAGTTAGTTATCTATAGAATTTCCCGTAGTTAGAATTTCACTGATCACGCCCCCCGTGAGGTGTGAAATGTTCCTCTGGCCCCGGTGTTTCCTATAAACTTGTTGTCTCAAGGCTTAATCAGACTCAGGTCTGGCATTTTTTGGCAACACCGCTTCTGAGGTGCTGAAGTGTTCTTCCCTCAGCCAGCACTTTAGGTGCTCATTCTGCTCCTAATTCCTTGCCCATTTTTCTTTTATTAGCAGTATATTCTTCCTACCCATGTTTTTATGCTTTTACTATATACTCAAGTATCCATAAATAACTTATTTAATATTTTGATATATGTTGTATATTAACAGGAATATTTATGTTATCATAAATGGTGTCATATTTTATGTCTGATACTAAAACTTGCTTTTCCCACTCAACTTTTTTCCCCATCTATTAAAACTTTTATCTATTTCATAATAAGCATATAATTTTCCATAATATGAACATGCCATGATTTGTTTGTTTCCATTTTCATTAATGTTGTAATGTTTTGTGTGATACACAATTGCTCAGGCCAGCAGGAGGCACATTTTAAACTTTCCCACATCTTGCCAAATTGATTTCCAAAGCCCTGATACAAGTTTAAACTCCCGCCAGCGTTATTCTCACAATCTACACCAGTACTTGTCATTGTCAGACTTTACATTTTTGCCAGTCTGATATTTGTAAAATGTTTTATCATTTTTGTTTTCCTGTGCATTTCCCTGCTAATGAGACTGAGCACCTGGGGATGTTTGCTGGCAATTCAACGTTCTTTGGTGAGTGACCTGTTCATGTCGTTTAGCCATTTTTGTCTATTGAGGTTTTAAAAAAATCTTTTTCATATTAATTTATAGGAGTGCTTTATTTATTCTGCAAAACAATCCTCAGTCAGCTGTTGCATTGAAAACACCTTCTCCTAGACTTTACCAGGTCTTCTCGCTGTTTATGTTACTTTTTTGTCAAGCCATATTATTTCTCCCTTAAACTTTTTACTTTCATAACTTGTTTAAAAAACACTTACCTCCCTTAAACTCATAAAAATAGTCTCCTATATTTTTCTTAAAAATTTTAGATTCTTTTATTCAAATTTCAGTCTTTAGTCAATTCAGTTTTTTTCCTGTGGTGTGACATATGAATTTTCTTTTTTTTCCATATGCAAACCGTCCCTAGATGATCACTGGTTAGTCTTTTCTTTCCCCCACTGATTCGTAATGCCACCTCTGTGGTTGACCAATTTCCCAGATAATGGGGAGTCGATGTCTGCCATCTCTATTCTGTGCCATTCGTGTCATTGTCTATTTTTTTATGCAGGCACTATTTACCATTTGGGATGAAGAGTTCACAAAGAAGAAATTTTTTAACTAAGAAAAGACTCAGCCAAACATTAATGGTCCTCTCCTATCTGACTTCTCTATTTCCAACCATCTACCAATAAACGATTCCAGTTTTAAGAGATTACTTCATCCATTGGTATATCCTAGTGTACGTGCCAAAATCCTGGAACCACTACAAGTACACACATTGTGTGTTCCCTCTGTAGGACAAATTCCCCACCTGACATTCACTCCTCTCCCCATCCTGCCCCGGCCTGGCCAGTCCCCTTATGTATTCATGGCCCACATGAGCCCACACATGTCACAGTTCACCATCTTCCCTGGATTATTTACTTGATTTTCTTCCCCCCTGAACAGTTTTTTTCCTGTTCCCTGTGAACTCTGAAATACGTGTCATGACTAGAGAAATAATGAACACAATATCACAAACCCGGCAGTGTTGAGGGCACAGCTGATGAACACTAAACATTTCTGGTTCAAAAATTATACTTTCAGCAGAGAGTGAAGGAAAATTTGCCTATATAATTTGAATGGAAAAAG
Source organism: Tapirus indicus (assembly GCA_031878705.1). Taxonomy (NCBI): domain Eukaryota; kingdom Metazoa; phylum Chordata; class Mammalia; order Perissodactyla; family Tapiridae; genus Tapirus; species Tapirus indicus. The sequence goes on along the minus strand of CM062920.1, from coordinate 6,269,211 downwards.
CCTAGCAGAAACGAAGATTACTATAAATATTTCCTTTCTATTCCTTTTTGGATTTATCTATTTGACCTCCTTTCTAGTCGCTGACATTTTTTTGGCCAACTTCGTGCTAATATGTCATCAGTCAAGCCAGCAACAACAGGGAAATCCTGTTGCAGGAAAAAAAAATTAAAGGCTTTAAAATATTGTTGATTGAGGAACATAGAAAACATCATTTAAAAGCCTTTTAAATTACCATTCCCTCCGTTGCTGCTAAATTTCCCTTTGTCTCATTTCATGCAGCTGGTCTGAATGATGACAGAGTGGTTTGTGATTACGTGGGTGACATCAGGCGCCAGCTGAAATGGACACTAAAGGAAGAATCCAGCATCCTGCATTTATAATTCCTGCTACATTTGGCACTGCACCAAGTTTACGAATATGCAGCCCCCTCCCCCCTCTTTTTTTTTCCCCTGTAAATCCCATGGCCAATGAATGCTGCTATGGCAACGAAAGCTGGGAAAGCCAGGGGGGCCTTGGCTACAGAGTTTTTAGAGCATCATGGTAATGGGGAGCCTAGTGCAGACTCAGGCAACAACACACTGTTAAAAATCCTGTCTAGAAGCGAACGCTTCTACCAAACTTATTTACCTGTGTTGTCGGATCACTTCCTACAGAATTCTAAGGACTCTTATTGCTATGATGGTTTTCATTTTCAATTATTGTGTGGTTCATTCAAATCACACAGGTACATTTCCAACAGTTATAAGAAGCTTCCTAAAATAGACTTTTAGAAACTGAGCACAGCTGTCAAAATAATGTTATCGTCTTCAAGAATCTGTTTCGAAGATAGTTATTCCAAAGAAATTTAAAAGTTATATTCCTATATTAGCACACTAAGTAGTTCATACCAGTTTAGTAAATCAAATATTCCATACTGCTAGCTTAATAAGATGGGGAATCATGCATGAAATGACTGCCAGGTTAATGACATAGGGAGCCATGCATGGCATGTATTTGCATATAATAGCACAGAATGTTCTCCTAAATCCTTTAAATTACTCATCAATTCTTAAACAGGCATTTAACTAAATCCTCATTCAGACTCAGGAAGAAAGCTTTTCTTAAAAAAACACCTACATGTTTGAAGCGATTGAATTGGAGCTAAACAAAACCTAAAGGATTATTTTTGGTTGGAAATTCTAGCCTTGGGAAAGAGTTACAGATCTGCACAAAGAAACAAATACATCTCCCAGGCCAGGGTAGGGCACACGCCAGCAACCAGTCTGTCGCCTGCACTGCCTCCACCATATGCACAGGGAGCACACATTGGAAGTTTGACACTGGTCTCAGAAATAAAGATGCATGTCTAAAGCAGGGCAAAAAATGTAGAGTACATCTAGAATTGTTTATTGTATATAGTGTTTTGATGGGCCCAATTCTGAATAAAATGAACACGTTTTCTTTCACCTGACAACCTGTACATTCAAGGTATTAAGGAACATTTTTACTCCCAAGTCACCTTGTTTTTACTGGTTGTGTAACCGTCTATACAAAATGAGCAGACTGCTTATGATCAGAACAGTTATAAGTCCCAGCTGTTACTCGGAAATAAGAAAGCACCCATGTCACACAAAGGCTATTTTCGCTATTTGCAAGTGATGGTCTACCAAGAGCTACATTAATCCTCACGAATGCGCATTGTGAAATGAGATGTACATACAGCTCTAAAATCAAAGCCCATCTCATGAAGAAAGGAAAAGAAAAAAATGCAAGGGTTTGAGTAATTGGTCTTCTCTTCCTACCGTGTCTGATAATAATGACAACTAAGCGTTGAACACAAATTCTGCGCCCAGTGCATAAGTGCCCTCCCAAAAACCCTCAGTGTACATTTCACAGATGAGGAAACTGAGACTGATAAAGGTGAAGTAACTTGCTCAGGTGAGGCTGAAGCCCAGATTTAAACTCTTTTCTCTCTCAACTTAAATTCCATTCCCTTTCCACTAACTACACTATCTCTCCAAGACATTTATTAGCAGAGAATAATGTCTTGAGAGAATAGGGGAAATAGGCTCAAGAATTTTTTTAAAGCATGTTCTTGCTTTGCTAGTTTTCTAACATGGCTGTCATTCATATTCTGTGCCAATACAGAAGAGAGACGAATCCCAACACCAATCCCTTCCCACGATACAGATACTCCCTCTGAGAGTTTTAGTTGTTTTTAACTGATTAATTACAAGCTAAATTGGCAATAGGGTGTATTTTGTTGCTAACTAATATCTTGAAGCAATTCTAAAGCACAGTTCTGGAAGTATAAAGCAAAAACCTACTCATTGACCACAGAGGCAGAAAGTGTCTGTGTGAATATTTACGTATGGTCAGTGGGTTGACATAAACTCCATGAATCAATGTTTTCTCTCCAGTACAGCACTTCCTTAAGTGTTCATTATGTCTGATTGAAAAATGAGCTCCTTTCCGGTTAGATGGGTAGCCTTGCTGTCAGACAAAATAGTAGCCATGGCTATAGCACGTGTGTCTCTGACTAAGGTGGGTTGGCAGTCAGCTGCTAGAACATAAATGATTTGCAGCACTTACATCACATTCATCCAATAAACATAACTGTGGATTATTATTTTAAGTTGTAAACTACAGTTGCACAAAAGTACAAGAAGCAGGGTGTTTTTTTCTACTTGACTCATAATTGCACACAAATGCATTTATAAATGAAGAAAACATGGAAATCTGATATGGAGTCAAATTAAGAACATAAAAAAAAATGAATGAAGCATAGTTTTCTGCTCTTCCAGAGCACATAGTCTAATGGGGAAAAAGTCTCAAAACATTTAATCTTCTAGATCTACAATATAGAGACATTGGAGCACAGAGAGAGAAATTTAGCCCAGGCAGAGGTGGGTGGTAGTGAGGTCAGGGAAGTTTTCCCAGGTGACATCTATGTTGAAAATGACAGGATACAAAGGACTTCGTCAGACAAGTGTAAGGGAAGGGAGCGTAGTGTGTCAGTCACAGACTTTGGAGTGAAATCCAGCCACGAAAGCACGGGAATGATGTGCCACTCAGGGATGCCTGGTGGGGCAATGGTCGCGTCAAAACCTAGGCAATGTTCACCCCCAGAAAACTCTATAATGGCGTAAATGTTGAAACTCAGCACTTAGTTATATAGTTAAAACAAGCATATTTTCTGATTCAAAAAAAGTGGGATAAATTAGCTTACAAGACTGACTGTGTACAATGGGCTGAACTGTTGATAAGCACCAATTGTAGATAAGTAGGAATCAAGGATCTTGAATAATCCAATTTTATGCATTAACTTGCAGTTTAAGTAAAGAAATGTAAAGTTAAACCAACAAGAAACTAATCTCTCTAGACTATACAAGGAACAGAGATTATGTGTAATTTGTCACCTAACTCAGCTTAAATTTACTGTCTTTTGACAGTGATTAGATAATCAGACCTCAGCAGTTCATCCCACTGTACACCATCTTGTCAGCTAATTTCAGTAACTACTCAGTATTTCTTCATCAATGCCTTTTCTGCTCAGATCGGCTAGAGTTTGTTTCTGCTCTTTGCAAATAAGGACCCTAACTAGTGCAATTTCCAAAACTGTAAAGGAAAAAAAATATGGAAGAAATAAAATGTAAAAAATCTAAAAGAAGTTAGAAAAGAAAGGAAAAAAGAAATAAAGAGGGGGAACAATTATCAGAAAACACAAAATAAGATGGCAAAAATGTGTCTAAATATATTTGTAAGCACAATAAATGTGACTGGGTTAAACCTACCTATTAAAAGACTAAGACTCAAAAAAAAAAAGTCTAAGACTCACAGACAGGATTTTTAAAGATTCAACTTTATGCTGTTTCTATTTACAAGATTCCAACCAAATACAAAATAACATATAAAGTTCAGAGATAAAGAAATGAACAAATGTGTATGTATATCACAGGAAAATTGTAACTAAAACCACAAGATTTTTACTTGCTTTCTAAAAACAGTTACTAAACTTGTATCCCATTCTTTCTCACCTCTGCCCACATTTGTGCTCACAGCATCAAGTTATCATACTCACTATTTATATCAAGTAATGAGGTTCCTTCTTTGTTAGCTGAAAGAAAATTTTCATTTCTAAACTTCCCTACTACCTCAATTAAGTTAAATTGTTAATCCTTATCTGCAGAAAACATACCATATTAAGAAGGGAAAATCCTGAAAAAGCGTCACTAAGCTGAGCTCAGAATCCTCTTATCTTAGACCTTCCATTTTGGAGTGCAGGCAAAAGAGTTGATACTATGTTACTAGAGCTTAGGAAAAAGAACATGGACTCTGAAATCAAACAGACCTGGGTTTGAATCCAAACTCTGCCACTGACTCGGTATGTGACATTGAGTAAAGTCTTTGATTTTGCTGAGCCTAGGTTTCCTCTGTACAAAATGAAAATGAACATCTCTACTTTCAGGGTTTTTATAAAGATTTAATGAGATAATTAATCAAAGTAGTTGTTCTCAACTTAATTGGAATCATCTTGGGAGCTTTAGAAAGTACTGGTGCTGGGTCCCTCCCCCAGAGATTCTCATGTAACTGGTATGAAATAGAACCTGGGCATTCGGTTTTTTTAAAGCTATGCATGTGATTCCAATGTACGGCTAAGGTTGAGAAACACTGATCTAAACATATAGTCAAGCCACTGCATGGTGTATAGAAGCCATACCAAAATTGTAACTAAGATGATGATGATGATGATAAAGGTGATAAATTTCAGCTACCAAACTCAGGCTGTGGTATTGGGCGTGTGTGATTATTCCTCCACAGAACTCAAGAGAGAAAGAAGACGCTTAGCATGGAGAGTATCAGAAACTTCAAAATAATATGTGCATATATATGTATATACATAATAATATGTTCACATTATTTTCATAACTCTTTAACTTCTAATATTCTATACAGTCTTTAAGATAAGTATCATGGTGATTTTAGAAGCGAGAAATATTCAGAAAGTTTAATTGCTTTGCAAAACCAGACAGGTTAGGGAGCAGCTAGGCCAAATTGCAAATTTCACTTTCTTAATTCCAAGTTCAATACTATTCCTATTATGCCACAATCATCCACTGTGGGCAAAGGTAGCGTTCTGCTTCTTCATAAACAGAGTTTACAGGAAATTTTCTAAGCTTGGAAATCACTCCTAAATCACATGACGATTGGAGCAGAGGGTGCAATTGCTACAGTCACTAATGATCTCATTGGCTTATGAGTAGTTTGAAGCTGAAGACTATTTTATTCATCATTACATTCCTAGTGAATTGCACAGTGGCTGGCACTTAGCTGGTGCTCAATAAATCTTTGTTGAATGATTACTAGAATGGTCTAAAACAAATCACTTTTAACAATTTAAGAAAAGTTAAAAACAAAATGGTGTCAATATCTGAGAACAAACTCTAAATTCACTCAATTAAGATTAATGACCATAATGATTTATTCCAAGTTTATCAATCAAAGAAAATATTTGGAGCAGAAAACAGAAGTTATTGCTTGCTAACTCTCTCTCTCTCTACATATATACATACACACACATACATACACACATATATATATGAAAATTAAACAAATTCAAGGGGTATTATTTACTATATGAGGGCATTACTTACATACTGATTTTAAAATTATTTGACAAATACAAATTTTTTATTTTATCAGTAAAACAGGTCCATGACGCTTCCCATTTCAATTAAAGTTGATTGAAATAGGATATGTATGTTTTTTAACTTGAAATACTGTAAAATTACCTAAGATTTTGCCTACATATAGGAAATAAAAATCAATATTACTGCCTACATGGATGGGGTATAAAGTTATTAGATGGCTAAGATTAGAAAAAACTTCTAATGGAAGTGAAAGATGAGTAGGAAGCAAACTTGTTATTCTAAAGAAATTTAATTGCCTACCTAAAGTAAATTATTAATAAACATGTAGGGGCCTTGCCTACCATATTAAGAGCCACAATAATATTAAATATACAGCACATGAGCTTTCTGTGTAAATACTAAAAATGTACCACATATATCACAGTAATTACACATCATTTAGCCGGCATTATTGATATGATGTATTTATGTGGTGGTCATTTACTGTCTCCAGTGAGATACTTGAGTAGAAGAATGTTCACATCGTTTCCCAGTGAATAAGGGATATAAAGATTCAGATAATTCTGAAACCATGTTTCAGAATATAGGAATACTGCTTTTTGAGGGCAAGGGGAAAGGAGAATCATAATGTTCTACCTGTCACTTAGAGACAGGCATTCGGTAACACGGATAGTTCACATGATATCACGTGATTTCAGAAGGCTGCATGACCTCGAGGTGGTCAGGGCAAGCTTTGTGGAGAAGGTGGAATGAGCTTGCCTTGAAGGCAGCAAATAATTTTAATTGGAAAGGAAAATGGGTTGGGAATTCTGAGAAGTAGAACAAAGGGATCAATAGTGACTCTGGAATAAGTTATAGAGAAAGGAGATCAGATTCACTAGAGCTGAGGGTCATCTAAGAAAAGAGTGGGAGACAGGCTTGGAAAATTGGGTTAGGACCGGGTGGAGGGGGATTTTGAAGGAAAGACTCAAGAAATTTAATTTCATCCTGGTTGCCAATTAGGAACCCAAACAACACAGGGTTATTGCCGAGGTTTAAAACAAAAATCTTAGTGGCTTAAAACAAAAGAAAAAGTTTATCTGTGGTTCCTGCTACATGTTCATCTCGAGTTGGTGAACGGTGTTCTTCATGTTGTCCTCATCCAGGATGCAGTCTGAACCATCCAAAATGTCTCACCATCTAAAACATCACCAGGGAAGGGGACAGGAAAAGCTATGCATGCACACAGGGCACTATAGCTTCCACCTAGAAGTGACATTTACTCACCCACATTTCATTGGCCAAAGCAAGTTACATGGTCATATCTAGTTTCACAAAAGTGAGGAAGGGCAATTCTACCATGAGCCAGAGGCAGGAGAACTGGACGTGTTTGTGAAGGACAATAATGACCAGTCTGGTGGCAATAAGGTGCATTACATTATATAACCAGAAATTTGTTTAGGAAGAATGCTTGACTGTGGAATGCAAAATAGACGGCAAGGACAGAGCTGGAGAGAGGGAAGCCGGCATTACCGTCGTCTAGGTGTAGCACTGAAAATCTGAAGCAGGGATAAGGAAGGACGCTCACTGTGAGAGACGTGGTGAGGGAATAAATAAGGAAAACCTGACTGACGGGCATAACGTGTGAAGGAAAGGAAAATCTTGAAATGATCAAGAGATATCAAACTTATACAAATGATGTTTCTCTTAAAGGAAAAGAGAAGAGGCAGTTTTAGGGAAAAGATGAGTTTGGTTTTGTATATGAGAACGTTCAGGTGGAAGGACAGGGAGGAATCAAGATGGGGCAGCTAGAGAATTCGAGGTGCAAGGTAGTCCCATTGGAAGTTCTGAGGAAGGGATGCCCGTTAGAGCAGTCTTGAGTCAGGGCGAGAGGGCCGGGCCTCTAAAGCTGTAAGAGGTATGACCAGGGTAAGGTGGCTCTCTCGGCTGAGACGATCCCTGAAGAGGGCTGACTGCTGGCAGTACTCTCAGCAGTGGGGGTGATATATCCTTCTTTCCTGAAGGGGCATCTGAGCAGCACCTCCCAGCATCCACGCCATTATGGATGCCTAGACTTAGCACATGTGAAGATGGGAGACAAGACTTGAGAAAAAAAAATGCTTAGAATACCTAAAGAAAATATAAATATTTTGTGACATAAACCATTTTCTTGAGATTGGTATTCCCATAGGTTAACCTTTCACTGATCTGAGCAGACCCTATGTATAATTCACAAGCATGACATTCCTCGGGGAAAAATCGTAGAGCATGGCCTCCATGTCAAGCAGCTTGAGAAGTAGATGGGATTCAAGCTATCAACCCTTCTTGTTATCTTAATAGCTCACTCAGGTTTCACCGCGGAGGTTTTCGTCAAGCACCTACATGATCTGGAGAATAACAGGCCAGTCATATTAAAATCTGAGGGAGTTGGTTCCATTTCTTGGGTGACAATTACCATCTGGCATTTAATATTAATTGGGAATCCAGGCAATGAAACATTGTTAAAAATGATGAGGAATTTTTGTCTTAACCTCTCAAATATCAGGTGTGACCATCATTCCCCAAAAGTGGGGACTAAAAACACAGAGGCAGAATTTGTTTCAAGATCAAAGGAGAGGATGTGTTAGATTAATTGCCAAAGTAAGGGACATACGTCTAAACAACAAAGAAAAAAATGTGATTCTAAAAAAACAAAACCAATTTTTATTATTTATTTCCATTCCTGAAGAAATTTATGTGTGTGTATCAAAGCAGAAAAACCCATAGATGAATATCTACTGATATGTAGGTTACCCATGGTGTATCAAGTGAACAAAAGCAGAAACAAATTGAAAGGAAATGCATATTTTATGCTACTATTCTGATAACAAACTAACCAACCAACAAAACTACATTTTTTTTGCATTTATGTGCTTGTATTCATTTGCATGAGCAAGTATAAAAGCAAAACTAATAACCTTATGAGAACGAGAGTGACAAGAATGTGTGATAATTGGCATTTTTATCACATCTTTGTTGTATATTGTTTCACCAGTTCAATAAGGAAGTGTTCATTTTGTAAGTTGAAAAACATAAAGAAATTCATAGAAATGAAAAAAAGATACGATACATGAATCCTATTCTTGAAGTCAGAATTTTAAAGGTACTTTTTAAAAGCAAACCTGGGAGCCATTTAGAAGAACCAGAACACCTCTCAGCAGCTTGACATGCAAAAACAGGCACACACGGTGCAGGAATTAATGGGTGCTTTGGTCTACAGCAAGCAGTGCAACCCTGACCTAAGTGGCAGCCGAGCTAACCAGCCTGCCCTAGCCTTATAGGACCATTCAGAGTAGACCAGATTTTTACCAAAAACGGTGCAGTGACCAGGGGAAAATAATTAAAGAGTGATTTCATGACCTGCCAGGGTTAGTTTGCATAGAAGGTTTGTTTCCAATTTTGCCTCCTAAAGTACTTTAGTTCAGTTAATGTCACTCTATGGGAGAGACATAAAGATCTTTAAAAGAATGTAATATTACTAGAAAAATATGGAGAAGGAGCTTTTCCAGATGGGAAATTCTAACAGAGGGGGAAAATTATAATCACCAGTGGAAAAACAAAAGACGCGGGATTAACTGATGCTTTATAATGGACTGATTTAAAAGATATTGGAGAGGCCCTGTTACAATTCCTCTAATGGGTCCACAGGTGGATTCCACTTTGCAAGTGGAAAAACTGAACAGCAGAAAGATGTCTGGATTATGAATTAGAGCAAAATCTTCAAATATATTAGAATAAATTAAAATCAAATGAGCAGCATAAAGACTGCACTAAATTTCTTTCAGTGTTCAGTAAAGTTAAACTTCACAATAATATTTAAAATGTCCCCAAATGTCAGTTTTCATAGTTCCCAGCTTAATTCAATGCTAAAGTTTTCTTCCAAAAATGAATTGAAATGAATTATGAACATGCATAATCATGTTCCATAGAGCTTTCTGTATCAAAAATACCTAATAAATTTAGTGCTATCTTTTTTAGCACTAGTCAGTTCCTACCTAGCCAGACCTCCAGTTTGGATGGATTTAGTGCACGAGTAAACCAATTTTCTTAAAAATGTAGCCAATACATAAGAAGAAAATTCTATTAGGGAAAAGCACCTATAATCTTAGCTGAATGATCTAAAAAAATTACATCCACTTTTCATGAAATGAAAACCACAGGACTTGATAAATTCTTCCTTTGTAGAGGACAACTCGGTGTATCTGAAAGCATGATCCATCTGTACAACATATAAAAACAAATCGGAATGGACCAGGCAAGCCAGCCAAGATGGGGAGAGATCCCACTGTGCAAACCTCAATCCCAGGCAGACAATTCCAAGATTATTTATTGCACCTCTGTGCTACAGGGAATGAGGGCTACTAATTGTGCACGATCATTTTTCAAATGGCTTCCACATCAAAAATATCCATTAAATTCAGCACTACATGATTTTTCTGGCCCCCAATTATCCAAGCCTCTAGTTTATGTTGATTTATTTTTCACGTAACATGCTGAGTCCTGCAAAGTGCTGAGCATTTCACTAGGCACGCTCACACACATTATGTAATTCAGTCCCTAGCACAGACCTCCCACGTGGGTTTCTTTCTCCCCATTTTAGAGCTGAATAAACCGAGGGCAGGAAACATTCAGCAACTTGTCCAACGTCATACAACTAATTAATGATGAGTCTGGGTTTGGAGCCTCAGTAAGTCTGACTTCAAACCTAGTGTATTTCCACTGTATCGTGCTGTCTCCAGAGAGATTCTGTTCAAAGTACCTCTCCTTTTATACATTTAAAAAAAGAACCAAAACGATTAGGCTAAACTCTCAGCTTTATTTTTATTCAGGAGATAGATGCACAAATGAGCCTGGTATGACCACTTAATGAAACCACTGGTGATTCATTGAAGACATAAGACACTGCTGAGATATTTTAGAAAATAACCAAATTCACTGTATTTCATCACATTTTTAAAAATTCTACAAATATGCCTGTGTACATAATTTTGCATAATTATATAAATGGAATCCTCCTTCTCATCCAGCCACCACCAGACGCCTGTCCTCACCAGCAGACTCCTCCATGTTCTCTCTCCAACACTTGGCAGTATGTTGTTCGCCTTTTGAGGTACGACATTTCTTTTGATTGTCCTCTCTTCCTCTTTGCCTTCTCATCTTCTTCCCAGGGAACAACGTCCCATGTTAACAACCTAGTAAATATCCTTCTATAATTTTTCCATGTTCATATAATTATATGAAATACATGAATGTTCATACCTACCATTACATATAATACCTACAAACATAGGAAGGCATGTCCTTCTTTTAGAAATAATGGATCCGATCATACCTGCCTGTTCTTTACTCTTTCTTACTCCACGATACCCAGGGCCAACCCCTCCAAGTCAACTCATATACTTTCTGATTCATTATTTTTGTTGGTTTCATGATATTTACCAATGTAGTAGTAAACATCTATGTGTGTGTATTTTTATTTGCTGGTGTTTTTATTTCTATGAAAGAGATTCCAGGAATTGAATTGCTAAGATACCGTCTCTGTAGTGTTAATTTTAATAGACATTGTCAGATTGTTTTCCAAGAAGGCTGTAACCATTCACATCACCAGCTGCAATGTATGAAAGTACCCTTTTCTCTGCATTCTGGCAGCAAGGGTTCTTTTTAAGTTTTGCCATGTTGATGGGAATAAAGTGATATATCCCTGTTACCTTAATTTGCGTGTCCTGTGCTACTAGTGTATTTGGACATCTTTTCACAAGTTTTTTGGCCACATGGATTTAGTCTTTGCTCATTTTCTATAGAATTGTTTATTTTTTTGTTCTATAAGGGTTTTTTTGTATATTTTAGATGGTAACCCTTTGTTCAATAAAGATATGTGTTTTCTTTTTTAGAAAAGCTTATCAGTCATCTACTATTTTTGTGGGTTCTGGCAGAAATTTTAAATTTAATTTAGTCAAATAAGTCTATCTTTCCTTTTCAAAATTTCTGTGTCTTCTGACTTGGTTAGGAAAGTTTTCCCTACTCCTATGTTGCCAATACTGTCACCTGGACAGTATTTTAAGATTATTCTTGCCTTATTTTTTACACTTAGATCTTTAACTTAATCTGAAATTTTAAAAAATTGTATAGGATAGGAAACAAATTTTATTTTTTTCTACATGGATAGCAAGTCCCTGGCATTGTTTATTAAATAAACCATTCTTTCCTGCTGAAGTGAAATTTTAACTTTTGTTGTACAGCAAATTCATAAACACATTGGCATTTCTTTCTGGAATCTTGTAACTTAGGATCCCATATTATCCCAAAAGCACAAAGGGCACCAATTTTCCTGCAGACTTTGGTACTTACCAAACATAAATTGAGTGTAACATGGAATAAGAACTATGAAAATACAAAAGAGCGTGGTAACTCCTCTCCCCTAGGGACTTTTCAGCTATTCGGTGGTAACAGGATGATATCTTATGCACACATAAAATGTTAATCAACAATAGCAGGTGTGATCTATGATGGCAAGATACAAACGTGGGAGAAGCAGTTGGTGATCTATGGTTCCATATCAGGAGTGAACACAGTGTTGAGTGTAATATGCAGTACATTTTGGAGGAAGGGGGACTGACATTGCTCTTGAAATGAAATTAGATGATTAATACCAGAATTTAGGAGCTTTGGGCTTTTTAGCACCCAAATAGATTCCCCTCAGTTTGTTGATATAGGAAAAATAAGAAAATGTTTTTTACGATAACATCACAGCTGATAACTGATATCAATTATCCATGAGGAATGCATAATTTCAAAATAATATTCAACAATGATGGCTTAATTATTTACATTTTAGTCTTAGATATATTTGTTCATATTTTTTGAATTATGATATTGCCTTAAAAATTCTATTTTATAACATTACAAAAAAATCAACCTAAGCAAATAAAGGCATCTCTCTGAATGGTGAGTTAAAACTAGTTTCCACTCTTTCATTCATGGAAAATTCTATAATACATGGGAATAGGACAGGACAGGATTCAAGTTTGTGTTTTGTTTCTGTTTCTTTTCACTTGTGGTGCGTGAAGACGGCTGCCAGTTGGCAGTGGAGGTATTCCATCATCACACCATTAATAGATCTCACCAGAACAAGGGTTCATTACTGTGGATATTGGATGAGGCCCTGCCAGAAGGCCTTCAATACCCTAAGGATAAGATGTGCTAAGTCCCCAGATTAGGTCCAGCAGTCTTTGGGCAAGAATTTGAGGGTTTATACTGGGTTTGAGGAGTCTTGATCAAGATATCTCCCTAGGGTGACAAATCCATAATTGCACTTACCGGCTCTAGGCTGCCTTGATTAATGCCTCCGTCTGTGATTGATCACCCAGACTGTTCTTAAACAGGTGCTATCCCCATTGATAGACTAGAGATTTTCAGGAATGAATGCACAGGCTTGTTTCATTTATTTGTTTGGTGAAATTTCCTGAGAACACATGACAAGCAAAAATATCCCGTCATTTTGTAGAGTCCCGGGGTTAGCTGATGTCAGCCTGGGATGTTTCTCACCTAGCCTCCTTACCACCGCTTTAAAAGGAAGTCTCTGGTTTTTGCTCATGTTAGTCTCCTACCACCACACACCCATCCTGACATTGAAAGCCTACTGCTTTGGATCCCAGATTTTTCTATCCTTGGGGAATTTTTCAGATCCAGGAAAGTTGCCTAGTAAGTAAGAATCAAAATGCAGCATACTAGAGAGACCTGACAGAAAAATCACACACACACGCAACACTGGCCATCCTTTATCAAAAATTATAAGCTATGGAAGAATATATTATGCATCTAAGCTAAATGTGCAGATGGTATACACCCATGCACACCAATTTTACCATTTGAGCATTGTGTGTAGTCTGGACCCAGCTGAAGTTACAAATTCATTTCAAGTTTGTCAAGCATATTTCTATAGGGCAACAGTGCATCGTATTGGGTGGCAGACATCCCAGGTGGTACACCTACCTGGCTCCACCACGGACTAGCTGGATGATCTTGGGCAAATTACTTAACCGCTCTGTGCCTAAATTATCTCTTTGTGAAATGGAGGTGATAACTATCTACTTCACAAACTTATTCTGAGGATTAAATCAAAAAAGATATGTGGAGAGCCTTTGCTATTTTAATATTTTTAGAAAACTAGAGCACCATTTAACCTATCGAGGGACTATGAACTGTCTTAAATTTCAAGCACCTTCTATTTGCTTAAAATCAATGAAAAAGCAGCTGACTTTGGTTCTTATCTATTCATTAAAGGAGGTCACGTGGACAATACTTATCAGCACTATGGTATTGATTAATCCATAAACAGGGAAGTAATAAAATCTTTATTTTCAAAGAATTGGTCTGTCTAACCTGTGCTGGCATTAGACACACTCATTTCTCACTAGGGAAGAGATAAATTTAGAATAGGCTGGCACTACACCATGCAGGGGTCTTTACATTTTAATCTGTGTTGAGAGAGAGAGAGGAGATGATAGGTCATCAACAAACCCGAAGCAAATCTGAGACTTCTAGAAAGCCCTGTGAGCTAAGAAAAGATGAAATTATTTTCCAGTTGTGAGAGAAGAAAGTGAACATTTAAAGGCTCAAATTGCCCCCAAGCTCTGGGGACTGTATGCAGTCTACAGTTTAATTCTGTAGGCCAATCATTCCTAAACCTGCGGCATCTCAGAATCTATCCAGAGCTTCTTAAAAATAGTTTCTTGAACCCCACCTAGACCTACACAATCAGTGTCTTTGGGATGTGACCAGAAATATATATTTTGAAAAAGTTCTCACAGTTCTTACGTACAACCATACTGGGGAATCAAGAAACAAGAAAGTTACTTTATTTTAATAAACTTTTTAACTTCAGAACAACTTTAGATTGACAAAACAGTTGCAAAAATACTACAGAGAGTTTACAGATGCCCTTCACTATTTCCACTAATGTTAATATCTCATATAATAACCATGGCACATTTGTCAAAACCAAGAAATTAACATTGGTAAATTACTATTAACTAATCTCCACACTTTGTTAGGCTTTCACAACTTTTCCCACTAATGTTCTCTCTCTCTTTTTTGTTTTTTTGTGAGGAAGACCGGCCCTGGGCTAACATCCGTGCCCATCTTCCTCTACTTTATATGGGACGCCGCCACAGCATGGCTGACAGGTGGTGCGTTGGCAGGCGCCCGGGATCTGAACCAGCTAACCCTGGGCTGCCAAGCGCGGACTAAACCGCTGCGCCACCAGGCGGTCCCCCGCCTCTCTTTTTTTAATTCTAGAATCCCATACAGGATATCATAATGCTTTTTGTCATCGTATCTCCTTAGTCTCCTCTGGTCCATGGCAGTTTCTCAGTTTGTCCTTGTTTTCATGACTTTGAGAATTTTGAAGAGTGCTGGTCAGGCATTTTGTAGAATGTCCTCAGTACAGACTTCTGTGATATCTTCCTCATGTTTAGACTGGGGTTATGGGTTTTGGAGAAGAACACCATGGAAGTGAAGTGCCCTTCTCATCACATCATGTCAGGGGTATATGATATAAGCATTTATCACTAGTGATTTAGCCCTGATCACTTGGTTAAGGCAGGCCGCTCCACTGTAAAGTTACTATTTCCCATTTCCATACTCTGTACTTAGAAGTGAGTCACTAAATCCAGTCAAGGGTTGGGTGTTTGTGGGAGTGAGGACAGGGGGTAGATTAAGCTCTATGGCCTGGGTGGAGGAGTATCAGTGAAGGTTTTGGATCAAAGCATTAATTCCAGAAAATTGAATTGATAAGGCACACTAGAGGGGAAGAGACTGCTGGCTGAGAGATCAGTCACAAAATTCAAAGCCTGAAGAGATGAGGCATTGGTGAAGAACAGCACACATCTAAAAGTATTGTGGAAGTGAAAGAAACCATGGCTATTGATTGGAAATGGGGGGAAAGTGAGAAAGGAAACTCCAAGACATATTGAGGTTTGATCCTGAGCAACTGGGACAAAGATGATATGACAGAAACAGGGAAGATGGATGCTTTTGGTTGGGACATACAGACTTGAGGTTCCTGGGGGCATCGTGGAGGACATGTCGAGCAAGCAGTTAGAAATGGAATCACAAAACAATTCATCTCCTCGGGAAATTTGCTACCTTCTAGGGCCCATTCCATGGCACAAGGCTGCTCTTTCCTGCTCTCCGGTCATACTTCCAAGAAAACTGTTTGCTCCTACAGGCAAGGCTCCACTTATGTGTTAGGGGTAGTGGTAGAGGTCAGGGGAAAAATCCTCAAAGAATAGATTTGGATCATTCCATCTATCCTATAAATGAGGCTTGGCGTTTGCTCAATAATCACCACCCCACTGCAAAAATAATGAATCTACCTTCGTCTTGAAAATTTGGAGCCTGTAATTAATGAGTACCAATACCTTATGGATAGAACATCCAGGGGTTTTCATTACCTATGCAAAGAGATAATCTGAAGATATCTGTGATCCAGCATTTCTCAGCTTGGGAAAACGGTGATAGACAAGGAAACCCTCATTTGCATTTCCATTTTGCATTTCAAATGGAAGGGGTGTGTGTTAAAAACTGAGCCTGCTCAAGCTTTACAGCATTCCTTAATTATATGTTTGGTGATGCCTGAAAGGCAGAGGAGTCCCTGGAAAAAAGAGGAGTGTTGACTAAATATCTCTGCCTTTCGAGGGTGGATGGGGGGAATGTGAGCAATCTCCAAATCCCAGGGTAGAAGGAGGCTGCGAAGGTGGTTCATTCTTTTCCATCCCTTCACCTTGGTGAGGACAGGAGAGAGGCGAGGGCCAGGGAGAGGTGGGAGGCTATAAAACAGTTCCAGGGTGGTGGGGCTCTGTCCGATTTTAAAGGCCATCTTACTAAGAGACCCATAGTCTTCCTGCAGGCTGCTCCAGCGTGTAGACTGATCTCTAGAATTCATTTCTCTCCTGTCACCTAAATAGCTCAGAGTTTATAATCGTTCCTTTTGTGCTATTAACGGTGAACCACTCGTAAAGACCACTTTAATTTCCAAAAGATATAGTGCAAAATATGAGATGCAATTTTCAGGTACACAGACTTTGAGAAATGTTTTCTTATTTCTTTCTTCCCACTCTTTTCGTCTTATGCAAACCATTTGTGCTTCTTCTTCTCTTTTCTTCATTTATCATCTTATTTCTCATTTACCGTGTTACTTTCTGTTTGTGTTAATAGCAGGATAATATCAATTTCAAAGCCTTTAGCAATATGATTTTTGTGAATTTAGAAACTAAAGTAGGTGTCCGGTAGCTTTCTCCTAGAAGTACCTGATATTAGAATGCTATTTACTGTTACAAAACTTTTCACATAAATTGCCTCAATTAAGAACAAGTGAGAAAGCCTTCCTGAGAAAATTGACTTTAATGACGTTGTATCTTGTAAGCATCCTGCAGCCACTGGCCGCCCACTTTCTCCCAACCCTCACCAAGCGACCACTGCTTCCCGTTCAGCACTGTTCTCCCACTTGCATTCTGCTCAGCACCTCCGTCTGGTCCAGCCCCCACTAGACAACTTGCTTCACCTAGCAACCTCCTCCTCGCTCACTCTCCAACACACGGAACTTCACTTTTTGTATTTTTCTCATGCCTCTCATTTTCATTTTCACTTGCCATTACCTTTTACTACCTCTCCCTGACCCTTTCTGGGTGACTATTAAAGCATGACTCTGTCCGTACTCAGCTGCAGAACATAACCTGCCATCCACTTCTAAAAAATTCAGTAGGGATTAAAAAGGAATAAACCATTGAAAAAGAGATTGCTTGAAGGATATATGGTTCTTTCAGTCTAGACTAGTGATTATTAATCCTTTTACAATCAGGGAGCCCTTTGAGAATTTGCTGAAAACTGGGAAGATTTCTTCAGAAAAATGCACACAATTGCATATATATACAAATCTGAGTATGTCAATTCCCTGACACAGGTTAGCACTTCTTTTCCTGGTGAGCTAAATTATATCTTGGATTAAGACAGCCAGTTAGAAATCCTTGCTCCTGAGCAGCATCGTCTGCTGCTCCCTAATGTTAAGCCCATGAGGTACCGTGGGAACACCTTAAGAACACCATGGGACAAACTTGTGATAGTGGGAAGAGAAGAGATATTGTTGAGGCATGTGTCCACAGATTCCACCTCCTTCAGCTTCAGAAATCCCTCTCTGTTTATCACCAGGAAGTCTGTGCCAGGCGCACTCCCGCTTGCTAATCCTGCTGCCTGCCTTTGGGTCATTCAGAGGTCTCAGGGTTGACCCTCTCACCCTCTTGAGGTCTTTCCTCAACTACCACTTTCTCAGTGAGGCCACCCCATTTTAAAATTGCAAGGACTCCCACCCCCAGCGCAACTCCCAGCTTCTCTTCCTTGCTTTCCTTTCCCTTGGAGCACCCTCCAAATCTGGATACTCTGTAATTCACTGAGTTTGTTTATTGTCTGTCTCCTCCCACTGAATGGGAGAGTGTTCTGTGTTGTTCCCTGATCTATTCCCAGCCCCTAGACTAGTGCTTGGCACATAGGAGATGCTCAGATATTTGCTGAATGAGTGAGTGGACAAAGAGATGAATGTACCATTTTTTGCACTGTCTACCAGAAAGCTCAGGACAAAATTTTCAGTTGATTGATACATGTACAGAATTTTGCGTGGTGTGCGTTTTCTATATTCACCTTACTTCTGGCTTCACCTTATTTTTTGCTACCCTTTTATGTCCTTTCCATCATTTTCTCAGTTGCATATTTTATTTTTTTTGTGTGTTATATATGATTTTGTAAACCCTTTCAAATCTGTTTTTAAAGGAGGCATGAAATTGATGCAATCATTTTTTTCTTTTGTCACTGTCTCTCTATTCACTTTTTTCTCTACTTGTATTTATTTAAAAATATTTCTCCCACTGTTTTCTGCTCTCTCCCACATTTTGCTTTTTTTTTTTTTTTACCATATTATCTGATGTATAGAAACATATTGCTAACACATGAGTGGTGAATGTGGTGTCTGTACATATATGTGTAGATAGAGATCCATGAAGAAATCTGTAGTAACAGCTGCAATGTAAACACGATATAAAGTTTTCAGTATAGACAAATTTTTATTCCTAAACTTAACTGAAAAAAAAATTCTGCTTTTCTAATATTCTAATGAAAATGATCATCCAAAGGCCTCCCCTCCTTCTCGTGTGACTCAGTGAGGTGTGTTTCTAAAAATGTCTCTGCCAAAGTGCCCATAATGGCAGAAAGAGAGAGTGAGTGGATGACAGCAGGACTTTTCTTTTAAGGCTTGCATTTTCTCTTAAAAATACATATCAAGTTGGCTTTCTATTACATTTTATATAAAGAGAGTACTTTAAATCATTATTGAGAGTACTGGACTGTCCATGACCGTGCATCCAGTGGGTCAAGGCCTTGTGATACTGACCCAGCACATCCCTCGAGGGGAACCCAACACATCCCTAGAGAGAAACTCAGCACATGACTAGAAGGGAACCCAGCACATCCCTAGAGAGAAACCCAGCACATCCCTAGAGAGGAACCCAGCACCTCCCTAGAGAGGAACTCAGTACATCACTAGATGGGAACCCAGCACATCCCTAGAGAGGAACCCAGCACATCCCTAGAGAGGAACCCAGCACATTCCTAGAGAGAAACCCAGCACATCCCTAGAGAGGAATCCAGCACATCACTAGAGAGGAACCCTAGGGTTTATGAGTTCCACAGAGAAAGAGGAGCTCAGCAATAGAAGACTCACTGCCTGTTACAACTCTTGTTTTTAAGTCTCTAAACACTTCTACTATTTGAAAACAATTTTTGAAAATTTTCTTTAACTCTGTGTGACAAAAATCCTTCTAAGTCCAGCACCAATGTTGCTTCTTCCATGACCACAATCCATTCTCTAATTCCCACAATAAGAAGTAACTGCACCTTCTCCTGAAATGTAAGTGAATTAATATTCGTTGAGACCATAAAATGTAAAAGAACTGATTGAGGAATATGAAGTAAGGGAACTAGCATTTATTGAATTTCTGTAATATACCAGCATGTTTGTAAATGATCTTATTTAATGCTTGTGCCAGTTCCATGAGATTTCCACTGTTATTCTCAAAGGAGGAAGCACAAGCTGGATGTTGAATAACTTGCCCTGACTCACACTGCTATAAAGTGGCACAGATAGTTAGATGTTTGGGTTTGTTTAGTTTCAAAATCCATAATTTTTTATTACACCTAGGTCAGCTCTCTGGCCTAGATAGCATTTGCCTCACATAAGGGGAGAAAAAAATATGGGCCTATTATTTCTAAAAATAGAAATACTAATTAGTGTTGATATCGATTTTGTATTTTAGCATGTTTTATCAATGAAGGAATCACTTTGTAAGCCAGTTTTTACTTCTTTGCAACAATTTTTCTCTACGCTATTTTCATCCCTCAAGAAGTAGCATATCACTAAAGAATGAAAAGTAGAATAGAAGAAAGTGCTGCTTCATAATTTGTAGCTACAGATCCTCTGGGCAGCCTGAAGTATTGCCAGAGTCCTTCAATCTATATGTGCATCTTGAATTGTCTGCAAGTTGAGTGATGTGTCTCACGGAAACATAAAATAGTATGCTTTATGTTATTTTGCAAATGTTCAAAGAGACTATACCCAGTTATAAATACAAATTTAATTAAACGTCTTACTGAATTCAGAGTAATTTTTAGACCTTGAGTACTTTCCTCATTCAACGGATACTTAAAGTATAACTGATAACACAGACACAACCAAGAATTTTATTTTATTTTAGAAAACAGTTTTAGTGCTGATAAAGGTTGGGGACTCCTAAAATTTAAAAAAAAAAGAAAAAAGGAATTTTGTTCCATGTGGTTTTCCAAAGTAAACTAAATTGACTTTTGCACTGCACTGCATTTTACCTATCTCTGGAAACATTCTGAAGTACATAGTGGATTTAATCCGATTAATCTTTGGAAATATGATGAGTGGTTCAGTTTCTGATTTTCATAATCAGCTGTTCTAGCTGTAAGATATTACTGCCTTATAGGGACATCTGCTGGTAGATAAATAAAGGTCTGGAACAATAAAATACTATCTTAGAGTTTGCCAGGGCATCACTCTGAGGCAGCGGCCTTCCTCGAATGCATCTGCTTTAGATAGTGCATGGCTGTTAAAATTCTAAATATTCTATCATTTCACGGTCTGGTCCTTCTCAGGTCACATAAAACGTGCCTTCATTATACATGTGCCTTATTCCCATAACAGATTCATACATGTATTTAATTTTTTTCTTTTTTCAGAATGACCATATATTATCCTGAAAACCTCGGGCTTTCTGGAAGCTGATGCGCTCAGGGGCAGATGGCATGAAAATTGTAGCACTTGGAGGACACACTTTTCACGATTAGCCGTCACCTGTGCTGTTACCTGCCTTGGATTTCCAGATCAGCATCATCATCTGAAATGTGCAAGGAAGAAAGAAAGCCGCTCTCCTTCAGTTCCTAAATGGCAGAAAAGAAAGCAAAATAAATTTGATGATGTTACAAACATCTTAAATTTCAGGCCTCTAAGTTTTTCACAAGAGGGGGAAAAGCATCTAAAGTAATTTTATGATTCAGTTGAAATGCTCCTCTTCCACTCAGCTACGCAAGGTTTTCCAGTAATAATTAGCTGTAGCTAATTAATTATCACCTTTCACTTTAAAAATGATTACTGGTGAAAGTAAAGCAACCAGTAGTATTATTTCTACTCACCTTAGCCATCACCAGAAGAATGAAATAATTTATTTTCTTTTGGTGTTTCACTGAACAAGGGTCACCTTCATACTCCATCTTTGGAAGAGCAGAACTGTGTTAAATCGTATATTGTAGACTTAAAATTAAATTGCCCATAAAAGTCAATATTACCAATAGGACAGTGTAGCAGCTTATTCGTGCCACTTCTTCAAACCCACCACACGTTAAACCACCACTAATGTGATGGAAAACGTTAAACCACCACTAATGTGATGGAAAATAAAGAAACGTCACGTGCCTTCCCAGGGCTTTTTTCTCTATCGTTTCTATATGTATATTTTTAAAGCAAATAGAAGATTGTTTCATCAGTTAAGGCATTGCCTGCCAAAAGAAATGACGTAATCATTAACTAATTACAACTAAATAGTAGCATTGCACATTTTGACAGGTTAACGCACATTCCGTGAAGAGTTGAAGGCTCAAGAAAGAGAATAACAAATCTGCTTCTCTCACAAAATCCTCAAATGCAAATATGGGAAATAAACTCTTCGAGGGTTTTCACCAACCTCGTGTCTTCCTTTTTCCCTCTTGCTCTCGTTGTATAAATAAAGCTTCTGAATTTGTATTAACATTCTAACCTAATTCACTAGGCAACAACTCATTTTTACCAAATTTATCCAATCATAAATCATAGAATCTACTGACATTCATAGTTTCAACATGCTGAAATCATCATTTGAGCTGTTTCCCCCATTACCAATGAAGCAGCAAGATACCTATGGTGACTCTCAGATGCGAAAAGAATCAGGAACCCAAGTCAAGAAAGGAAAGCCTGTGTTTTCAAATGTAATCTGGTTCGTTCGAAAACCAACAACAAAACACAAAGACATGCCTGAAATGGCACATGACCAATATTGTCTCAGAAGAGCTTCATAACTCAACTGAAAAATAATTTTGGAAGGATTAAAGCAAAATTAATTTGTCTGCTTTATGATTTCTTACACAATGACTCAAATATTTTTGACTACAGCAGAGTGTCTTATTGTTTTCAATGTCCTCACACATATTCCACCAAAATTCTTCTGAAAAGAAAACAAAAATAGAGAGTTTCTTTCTAAACCTTGTCCATCAGCAAGCATAAAAGGACAATTAAAGAACATGTTCTCCAGTGTTGTAGGTACTATAGACCGTTGAAGCCCGTACAATGTGACTGCAGGAGGAACCAGTACATGTTAAACAGCATGCATGTGAGAACAGACCATCTAGTTGTGTTTTTGTTTAATTTACTTATTGTAGCTTGAGAACATTTCCCCCTTAACTCTACTATCATGACACTTAATAGTAATTCTAATAGTAGACTTATGAAGTTGGCCTGTTTGCTGCTAGAGAAATAAGGAAAGAGAGGGGCATATCAAAGACTATGAAGAGGTTTTACACTAAACATTGGAAACCAATTACAACATAATAGAAGTAGAAAGTCATTTAATATATTTCCTTTCTGCAACTTGGGTATGGAACAACAAAATTTGTTCAACAAATGACTGTACAATTTTTCTTATGAAAGACAAATGAATCATTATTTAGCATATATCCCAAAAGGGAGCTCAAAAGGAAAAAATGTTAACGTTAGAAGGAGTGAGATGTACGCATTAAAAGGTGGTACCAGTATTGCAAATCACAAAAAAAAAATGTAGAAAAAATTTAAATTATTTACCTTTCTAGTTCAGCACAAATGTCCTACAGCTAATTATCATGAGATATTGCCTGGAAATTAACCAGTCATGTTGTGTTTCTATCTCCAGATTTACAATTAGTAATGCTATTAATGTGGTGCCTGTACTTAGCGTTACTAATTATATTGCTATGAACTAATGGTGTTAAAAATAGCAATAGCCATCAACTACCAATTAATGCTTAATGAGAGCATATAAACCCTGGCATTGTAATGAATTTCAAAATTATCATTGCTTGTGTTCCTCTTGTAATCGTGCAAAAGTGGGTGTAACCAGTAACCACTGAAGTAGGGCATTGATTGAAAGCATAGTTACCACATCGTTGCACGAAAATCAAGAAACAAATGGCTCCTTGAAGGAATATATATTCCATTTTAACCTAAGAATTCAACGCACAGGTTTTAGGGAAGAATCTTTTCTAGTTACACAATATAAAAAACAATTAAAACATAATTCACAAAGATGGTTGTTTCAA
The DNA here is from genome assembly GCA_031878705.1 of Tapirus indicus. NCBI lineage: Eukaryota > Metazoa > Chordata > Mammalia > Perissodactyla > Tapiridae > Tapirus > Tapirus indicus. Next base: position 6,245,614 of record CM062920.1, on the reverse strand, counting down.
ATCCATGAATAAAAAGGGAAATGTTAAAAAAAATTGGAAGAGGAGTTTTTTATGAAGGAATCATTCAACACTTCATCTCTCCTAGAATTTATATAAAGCATAATACCCCAGAAGTTCGGCATGCACCAGAAGTCAGACGTAAGATAGGAATACCCTATCAGCTAGGACAGGCTAGGATATGCTACAGTAACAAACAATTGTCAGTCGCTTCACATACACAAGTTTATGTCTTGCTCACATTTCATGTCCAGCACAGTCCCTTAGGGACTACTGCTCACTACAGCTCCTCAGGAACCCAGGCCTAAAGAGAGTCCATCTTGTCATGTGCCTCTATAATCTTCGGAGGGAGTTTGGAAAATTGTGCCCTGCCTATTACTTCTATGCAGAAGTGACATATCATCTAAGACGATATTTCGTTGGAGAAAACAAATCACACGACTATGTCTAAGTTCAAAATGATAAAAATGTTTCCTAGAAAGACAAGAATTGAACTATTAGTGAACAACCTCATATGTTTTAGTACTTTGGCCCTGTTTTAATGACCATAGCAAGACTTCGTTTGTGGAGGACTTCACTGGAGAACTGCCTGGTGGTGGAGGAACACTGGTGGAACATCAGTATATCTCTTTGAGTCTCCAGAAATATGTTCTTTGACCGTATCATTAAAATAGCCATTTCCAACAATGGGCTAATGGTATTACACTATTAGTACACAGTGTTGCAGTATATTAAATGCAAATTTATCTTTTCAACTTTAGAAATGTACTTTGATATTTTATCTTGATAGCAGGCTTTCTAACCCTTGGTCCTAGACAAAACCATAGTGCATTTCAAGAATATGAAAGAGCAGAAGTCACCATATATGGGGTATGGAAAGGAGTAACTTAGCCAATAAAGAGGCTAATGATGTGCACGTGTATGTGTGAGTATATTCTCAAACTAGCACAAAAATGTGCTTAAGGCATCCACACTAACAGTGGCAATCAGACACCCAAGAAAACTAAAAGAGACACTAAGGAGACTCACAGGACTCTACCACAATGTTTACAAATCTACACTTTATTTCAGGAAAAGGATAAAAATGTAGCGTCAATATTAGAGTAAGAATATGCCTCAGAGCCAAAGGCTGACTCACAGCAAGGGGTCCAGAGAGATCCAGGGTGGACTCCAATTGGCCTCCCTCTGCAGGGCCATCCTGGGTGTACTTTCTCTCTCAGATCAGGAACCTCCAAAATGTGTGTGACGTGCCTTGGAAACAGGAGCCCAGAATGGAATCTCAGTGACTTTTCTTATACTTCACTGGTCAGGTAGGTGTGTCATTGTTATGTGACCAGAGCCCACAGGCACTGCACCAAAGCCAGGTGCAAACCACCAATATTGCTGTTCTCAGTGAATTATACTGACAAGCTGGTGCAAACTGCCCTGAAACTCATCTTGGAACTGTGGTTATAAACCAATACTATTAGTCAGGAGTATTTCATGCATCGGCCAAGGATCAGTGTTACGAAGGGCAATCTCTTATAAAACAGTTCAGGCCAATACCAGGCCTGATGGAAGTAGCCCTCACAGTATAACATATAAATAGATTTCACAAAAAGCTAAGCATTCGAACTTAGAAGGAGATCTATATTATTAATAGATCAATTAATTATATATATTTATATAATTATATATAATCTATATTAATACTAGATGTTATTATATATGATATAATAAATATTTTTATGTATGATTAATCTATATTATTAATCAATCAATTGCAAAGTTGGGGCCTAGAGATAAACACATCTCTGGGCCAGGGGGCATATCTGAATTACCTGAGGCTATTTTCAAACAACCCCACCCCTAGCCAGCCCCCTCCAGAACTTAACAACTGTCATTAAGTCATTAAGAGACATCAGTTCTGGAGAGGATATGTTTTAGGCACACTTGTTCCAGTTACTATCCCTGTGTGTAACATATTGCCCCACAACTTAGAAGCTTAAAACAACCATTCATTAGACTCACTAAAGTTATATATACTTCAGGAATCTGAAAGAGCACACCGTAGTGAAGTAGACACAGAGATACTCCACTACGTCTGGGGCCTCAGCTGGAAGGACCTGAAGTCAGGGAGCAGAAATCACCTCAAAGACTCCTCACTCAGGTGTCCGATGGTTGATGCTGGCTGTCAGCTGGGATCGCAGCTGGCTCAGCCAGAACACCTGCATCTTTCTTTGTGGTCACTTCTTTACAGGAGGCAGCCTCAGATTTCTTACACGGCGCCTCAGGACTCCAAAGCTGAGTGCCCAAAGAGCCAGGGAGTAGAAGTACCAGTTTCTTAAGGCCAGGGCTTGGAAGTCCAGTATGACTTCTACCGGGCTCCATTGTCAAGCAGTCTCAGGGCCCAGATTCAAGGGGATGGGACAGGACATAGACCCCCACATCTCAGTGGGAGGAGTGCCAAAGGATTTAAGGATTATGTTTTAAAACTAGGTCATCTGCCTACATTAAAATGTTTTCCACGTTCAGCTTCTAGTCCAACTTATATTCTATTTCTCTAGGTATCTAGTATAAGAGCAGCATAGTTGCTTTCTTTGGAAGTTTGTAATTAGAGTTCACCCAAGCAGATTTTTATTTTTTAATCTAGTGAGTAGCAAGACGAGGCAGCTGACAGGGAGCACAGCAAGTTCCACTCTACATCCTAAAGACAAGTTACTGAAAACTGCCAAGACAAGACTGGAAACCCAATTCGGGGATTAATAGGCAACCATAACTAGTGAAAACTGTTAATTAATTTATGTAAAGTCTCTTCTATAGAAAGAGCAGGAAAGTTCAATGATCATGCTTTGAATTCATTTAACAGAGTACTCACAGACAAGTCTCAAATGGATGATATTCATTTTGTGACTATTGATTCTTAAAAGGAGCCAAAAAGTGTCAGTGATTGTTATATTCTGTTATTATATATGGTCAAATAAACTGGGTCCATCATAAAAGTTGCTAAGATAGTAAAGATAAGAATTTTGTTTTATGTAGCTACAGCTAGAGATTAAAGCCATTAAATATATTTTAAAAATTTAACATCATTGAAATTTTCTACAGTTGGGAAAGAAGACGCTGTAGTTTAAGAGAGAATGTTAATGTGTATTGATTCCATCATTGTAAGCTACATCCATATCTAAATTCCTGTAAAAGTCCACCTCAATTAAAGAATATAAAATAGTGAATTCTATTGCCTTTATATTTAAGAATACCTTACTCTAGTTTGTTTCACCCATCAAGAAATAAATCCAATATGATTTTATTAATTGATATTCTGATCAAACTCCATTTAGGACAAGAAGAGTAGATGGTAATTGAATTTCCACTAGTTCTTACATGGGGAATTTCGAAATAGATATTTGAGTTATCTTTACCAACTAATATTTTTTATGGAAGGTTACTCAGTATCCTGAATGGATTGAGAGTTTTCTGAGGGTGACATTTGTCTTCTCATTGGCTTCCAGGATTTATTCCAATGAACTGATTGGCTAGGAGTTGTTCCTCATTTTCTTCCACACTTTTTGTGCATTATCTTCAACTCTTGGCAGTTGGTTGATGGGCTATTCCACCCAGATAAAGAACACTATTCTTTAGGCAAGGGTATACGTATAGCTGATCTAGAGTGTTTCCTTATTTTTATTTTTCCTTAGGTTTAAGTTTGAATCATTTGACACTTTTCAAGACAGAAGAAAATGACATACTCTTATACAAAATATTGATAATTCTACAATGATATGTTAATGAGATAAATGCCTCCAATTTATAATAAAACATCAAGTCTTAAAAATGGGAAAGAAAATCTATTTACATAAGCAAACAAAAATATCAAAAACTTCAGAGAATTTCATAAAAACAAAGTATAAGACCTATGAGAAAAAAGCTGTAATATTTTATTAAAGAATGTAACCATGTTTCTTAATGAGAAGAAGATTTTATATTTAAAAAGGTTATGTATATATAGATATACAGATATATATACACATTACTATTGGTATGTTACAATTCCAAATAAAATTATGTTGAAGTTGACATAATTATACTAAAATTAACATAAAAACTTTACAATATAGACAAATAAAAGACAGTTTTTGAAAAAGAAGAATCTGGGGGGCTGCCCGGTGGCGCAGCGGTTTAGTTTGCGCTTGGCAGCCCGGGGTTCGCAAGTTCGGATCCCCGGCACCTGCCGACGCACTGCCTGTCAGCCATGCTGTGGCGGCATCCCATATAAAGTAGAGGAAGATGGGCACGGATGTTAGCCCAGGGCCAGTCTTCCTCAGCAAAAAGGGGAGAATTGGCAACAGATGTTAGCTCAGGGCTGGTCTTCCCCACAAAAAAAAAAGAATCTGGGAGGGCAGGGATTGGAAGCACCTTACCAAATACAAAAACATACCATAAAGCTATTGTAATAAAATAATAGTAGTGAGCATCTAAATAGCAAAATAAACCACTGGAACCAAATAAAGGATCCCCAAACACATAATAATATTTAGGAAAACAACAAATAACATGGGTGACATTTTATTTCAGAAGTGCTATAATTGTCTACCCATATAGAATAAAAAAGTTAGAATCCCTACCTCAAACCGTTTAAAAAAACCATTAAAAAATATTCCAAATATCTAAAATGTTCAAAATAGAATAAAGTTCTAGAGTTTAGTTAGAAGTTAGAAAAATATAAGGAAATATTTTTCATCTTAGAATGAAGAAAATTTAAAGTAAATCATGAAACTCAAAAACAATAACAGGAAAGAATGTATACGACTATATAATTACAGAAAACAGCATGTCACAAAACTGCAAATAAAGATACCGGAAACACATATGACAAAAGGTTAATAGCTATAAAGTTACAAAAGTGCGTGCAAATTGATAAGGAAAGGAATCGCAGAAGAAGACATGCACATGGACACTAAGCGTAAACTAAGATTCTCAACCTCACTAGTACTCAGGGAAACACAGATTTAAAGAACATAAAGTACATTTTTTTCACCTATTAAATTAATAAAAATTAAAAGAACTATAATATCCAGTATGAGTGAGTTTTCCTGGTGGGAGTGTGAGTTTATAAACCTCCTTATAAAATAGTACAGCATTCTGGGTAAAAACGAGACCCACATGCACGTTCACTCCAGCGGTTTCTGTGCTGGAGAAGTCACCGCAGTGCTGGCGCTCAGGGTCCAGGGGGGCGGGGGTTCATTGCAGTTTGGCTTGAGGGTCGCAAATGCTGGAAATAACAGCTAAAGAAGCTGTTATGCCCACTTCTAGGAAAATGGCTGAACAGCTTCTAGAATATCCACACTATGGAACATATGTCATTATTTAAAAGAAAGTCAGAGCTCTGTGTATTGACTTGCAAGGGTCCATGTTATATTAAATAAAAAGGCAGTTTCACAGTAATTTCTCTAGTAGGATCCCGTATCTTTTAACAAAAGAAGAAGAGAAAATAAAAAAACATATGTAAATAAAATTCGTAGACAACGATGTGGAAGGATCACATGAAGGTTAATTACATTTGAGGGGTGGGATCTGGAGGTGAATAGGACAGGCCAAGATGATTAGTGACTCTTTTCTTTATCTCTTATTTATTTCCCTAAGCACACATTGCTTTGTAATTTTAAAAAAAGACAAAAAAGAGAGAGTGCCTCGAATTCAGTTTTAAAAGCAAGTTTACAACAAGCTGTTTTTATTTTAGCTTTTGCACAGATTCTTCTCACCTCAGGTTAAAATTTGGGGGAAAAAAAATCAAAGGATTTCCATTTTGTAGCTATAAACCTTCTCCTCCATGTGCCTGGTAAAGATGAGTGCAGCTGAAAATAACCACTTCTGCCTTCTAATTGTATGTGCAAAGGACACTTGTGCCCATAAGAATGAAAGAGAAGCAGATAGTTTGGCATGTTGGGTGAATATATGTTCTTAAACTGGGTTACTGAATGCCGTAGGTACAACATACCTGTTACACAGCCTGGGCTTATTTGGCCTTTGTTTCGTGTCAGTCCTCTGAGACAGTTTACTGATGCTTTCTTATCTCTTCCCAACTTCAAGAGAAGCAGAAGGCAGACAGAAGTTAATGGCATGTATGAGGTGTTATGTTCTAAAGAAAATAAATAATCAGGAAAGGAGAAGGCCTCACAACTAGAAAGTAATTTCTGTGGATGCTATTATAAATACCTAGAGGTAGGTGAGTGAGAATGTGTGTGTGTGTCTTCTTGTGTGTTTTTTCTAGGCTGGTTAACATGATAACGTCTCTCAATTTATTCCATCTCCCATCCTGTAAGACTCCAGAACAGACAACATGTGATCTGTAGAGTTCTTGGACCAATGAGAATCTCTGTCTTCACCACATGCCATACCACAAAACAATATAGTTCACTAATCCTCAATGGATAGCTATAAAAAACTGAACCAAAGTGTGTGATATACACAAAGCCGTGTTTTCCATATGCAGAGAGAGGAGCCATAGGCAGAGGAAGAGCAGAGATCTGTCATTGTCTGGGGTGCAGAGTGAGGAACCAAGGAGGATTTGGTAACTTCTGATTGTTCAAAGCTGAGAAAAGCAGATAATTGAATATAGGTGAATTATTTATTCCATTATTTATATCATTGAAATACATAATCCAGCCTGACTAATTCAAATTATTATACTAGTCCAGGAGGATTCACACAGGCCTGAATCCTGGGCCAGCCAAGGGCTTCTCCTGGAGAACTGACCTCGTTTCACGCAAGGCCATAGAGATGACTGAGGAATGTGCCAAGGTTGTTTTGCTTTTGTACCTGGTGGCAGGCAAGCATGTTGCAGAGTCCCTGTGCAGTTGGGAGGAGTTCTTAGGAGGATATAAAATCTCTGAAAAAGTGAACCAGAGAGAGCTCCCGGCACCTGACTGCTTCCCCACCCCACACAGATGGTTTCCCGAAGAGCTGACCCCTCCTGGGATCTGGGTGGTCTGAGAAGCAGCTCCCCTCTCTGGAGCGTGCTGAGTTAATGCCTGCTCTGCTTGATCTCTGCAAAGGTATCTTCCTCTTGTGTCTTTGGAATGCATCTGTTGATGTCCTTCTGTCAATCACAATACTCCTTATTGTGACAACAATGCATTTATGACGTGAACTTTGAAGAAAATATAAACAATGTGGTTTATTTTCAAAGTAAGTTGAACAAATAGTCATTCGTTTTTAAAAAATGGTTTGTTTTCTAAGACTAGTAATCAACTGGCAAAATTCCTGTTTTCACGCACACAAGCCAGTAAAATTGTATTTACAACTAAGATGATATTCAAAATATTTAACAGCTAGTACGGCTGTGGCATAGACCCTTCAGAACAGTTGGCACCCGCAAACAACCAGTACTGATGGGGAGCATTCGAACAACAGTCCTGTTCACAACTATCCGTGAATAATAAGTACAAAAATAAAAAATAAAAATGTGCATCAATCAGTGACTGGTATATAAATGCTTCTCTGGTGGGCTCTTAAGTGGTCAAAAGACATTGCTAAAATAAATAATATATTGTGCTAAATTACCTGTCTCTTCCCTCAGAATTTCCAATACAAATAGAATTTATGATGATAATACATTGGCAGCACCTGGGCGAAATAGAGCAGTATCGATGCACTTACAATCTGGAATTCGAATGTTATAAACTCTTTTGTATATGTATTTATTTGCCTCACGTTGTTTTATGTAAACTTTGGAGAGATTGTAAAATTTGATTAATAAGAACTTCACTGACTGCACTTAATAATTCTTGAAAACATAGTGAGTAAAACATGGCATAACTTGAGACAAGTGTATTGGTGTCATACTGAGAAATATACTCTATTAAGTACCACATTGATAAATGTTCTGATTTTACTTATTAGTGCCCATTTGAAATTAATTCAAATGAAGTTCGGCCAAGTCAATAAAACATCTTGACAAATATTCTGTAATTTTCCCCATTCAGTCAAGCTGTATCTTTTATCTTCATCTATGTTATTTTGCAGTACATCGAGCAAATATCTTGCAAAATTTTGAGCCTAAACTCATTTTGAGGTTAATTTTTCAAAATGATAAATAGTATCATTGACTATGTTTTTGCTTCCATCTGTGTTTTCCCCAAAGATTAAAGTGAAACATGACACTTTGATCTCTGTACCTATATAATCCTTGACCTCTTTATTCATCACACAAAAACTTGTGCTAATTAAAATAATAGATTTTTTTATGTAGCCAATTCCAACTAACTCCAGAATCACAGAATAGTAACTTGTACCATACGAGGAAGAGATTTCATCAAACAATTGGGTAGGTCTATAGAGTTGAGCATTTTTACTGCATTTCTTTAGAAAATGTGACTATTAGGTATATTTTAAGTCCATAAGTCCTGCAATAAATTCTCTGTATTATTAATATTGCTGTCTTTACCTGATGTCTCAACTTTATCTTAACGAATTTGAGTTTATAGCGACAATGTATTTTTATGTTGTTTCTTCATGTCTAATAATATAATATCTAATCCTTTTATTGATCTTTCAGTTTCCCATTCTTTTGCAATTTGCTATAATTCCTCACAGAACTTGACATTTTCATTACCTGTATATGGGTCTGTGGTCAAATTAAGTCATTAAAATACAATGTGTGGCTCTTCTTAAAGTATGTGTGACTCTTCTTAATTAAAACAAATATTTTTGTATGAAGTTACATAGGTCATTTAATTCCTTGAACATTGAGAGACATAAAAGATACATACTATCACATTGAATAACTTTGGCATGACAACTGAGCTGAATTTAACCTTTGGATTCAGATATCTATTCCCATTATAATCCATATGTATGGACGTGTCAACAAATGTCCGTGATCAGAGAGAACACCATGTATATTGTATTCACATTACACACTTACCTTTCAAAAAGTTCATGTGTAAAAGAGAAATATTAACATGAATAAATAATATCTATACATAATAATATAAAATATTCATCCTCGCCAATATTTGTAATCTCTATGTCACCAAATCCTCCACAAAATTGTTAATAAGCAGCAAAATGGGGCAGACTCAAAGGTCACACCCTTGCCTTACCCAAGCTCTAGAGAAAGTGCTAATGAGCATGAAATTAGCCAAAAGTTGGCAGCAGTTAGAAGGAAGGGAAGCAGGGGGCCTGTGGACGATTTGCAAACTGATCAGCTTCTGAGTAATTGGAATTAGGCCACCATCATTTTAAACTTAGTTACACTCCAGTATGTGATTCTCCCATGAGCATCTTTGCTAAGCATTGCATAATATCTATTTCCAATCTTACCATGCAAATATGTCCACACACTAAGCCTGAAAGATATTATAATGATTTAAACAAAAGCCAATAATGTGAAAATTCAAAAGCCCACTTCCACAGCACCTACCATGTGCCAGGAAGTATTCAAGGTTCTAGGGATACTGAGATGAACAAGATAAATTTTCTTTTTTCCTGGCACTTATATTCTGGCGGAGAAGACCTGAAATAAACAAATAACTAAGTGGTCCTTTGCAAATTATTCTATTGCTGAGCAATATAATTGGAAATGGTTATGGAAGCTGCATTGAGTTGGCTGAGAAGAAAATGGGGGATGCATAAATATAGATGATGAATATACACTCCTCATTCCAGTAGCTCAGAGTTTAGAAGAACAGAAAGAGGTTTCTTATTCTAACCCTGTATCGAATGCAATATTTTCTCAACAACTTCTTCCAGACTAGTTGTCCTTCTGATTGAAACTATTTTTTCCCCACTCTCATCCATCTTTACCTACTAAAGAAATCTTCCTAAAATGTCATTTAAATATGCAATTGCCCTGCTCTGGAATTTATCACACAAAGAATCAGCTCCTTAGTGTGCATGCCTTCCAAGACCTTCTGTTTCTGGGCCAAAGTCCTACTCTTCTTATTATGCAGCACACATCTCTGACCCATCAGGCAAGCCTCTTCATCTGCCAAGTTCATTCCCACCCTGGGCTTCTATTGCTGACCTCTGCCCTCTGTTTATTTCAACCCAACACGTTTTTGGAAACTCAGCTTGAGTACCATCTCTGGTTTCCCCTAACATGGCAACACAGCAGAAAGAACACAGCCCTGGAGTCAAATTCCCAAAAGCCACTTGGCCTCTCTGATATTCACCTTCCTCATCTATAAAATGGAGTGAAATAATTCCTACCTCACAGGGATATTACAAAAAGAATACTGAGTCAGCACTAATCGTTCTTTTCTTTTAATTCCTTTTGAATTTATTGACCTGTAATATTGACCTATAACATTGACCAATAATATGAAGATATTTGTTGATTCTGGCACCAAAGCAAACTTGCAAATTCTGCAAAGATGTAAACCATGTTTCTCACCCCTTTTGTGTTCCCTGCTGCAGTGCTGGACGCCAGGTAAGTGCTCAAAAGTACATACTTGCAATCTGGTTCATCACATAGACGTCTGTAAATAGATAAAAAAGGAAAAACTGAAGAACTAATGTTTTGGATATACTACAAAACTGCTTTATCATAAGCGCAACTGGCTAGCCATGAAATCCAGCTATGACAAAACATAAAAAATAAGAGAAATAAAGTAATTTAAAAGAAATAGAATATTTTACTAGAACTTAAAATTGAAAATACCAAACTCATAGATACCAAGAATAGATTGGTGGTTACCAGAGGTCGGAGGCAGCCGGGGGATGGGGTGGCCAAAATGGGTGAATGCGGTCAAAAGGTACAAACTTCCAGTTGTAGACAAATAAGTCCTGGAGATGTAGTGTACAGCATGGTGATAGTAGTTATTAATACTGTATTGTATATTTGAAAGTTGCTAAGAGAGTAGATCTTACAAGTTCTCATCTCAAGAAAAAACTGTAACTATGTGTGGTGATGGATGTTAACTAATAGGTTCAATAAACGTTAACTTAATAAACATTAGCTATTTTGACATGAAACTATCCTAATCCAATATTGAATTCTCACATTAAACCACAGGCTTACAGATTACAGTTGCTTGGAAATAATATGGTTTTCCTACAAAGGGTGGTCATCATCTCTACGATCACAACTCAGAAATGAGATATCAAGGCTTTCTGTTTACACATTTAGAAAAAAACTAAACAAGGAGAAAATGTGCATTTTTAAAAATATAGAATTTTCCAGTTTCTAAAAGGTAAAGAATATGTTTCATGTTAAATAAAATATGAAAACACCCATCTTCCCAAGTAAAGGTCTATTGTGAGATGACCCACTCCCCATTCTGCTGGAATAAACCAAATGTGTTTTCCATTTCATCTTTAGCAATTAACCACAAAACACTGATGATGTTTTGGGATATTTTATTCCAACAGTGATTCAGAGGAGCCTGTAGATGTGTTAAAAAGGCACGATCAGGATTCCTGCACAACATCAAATACAAGCCTGCATAATCAGAGGATCTGTTTTGTCTCCAGCTCAAATTAGATATTGCTTAACAAGTATTTATCTCATTATGAGACAAAATTCTAGCTCATTTATACTTGAATCTATTTCTCTATATATCAAAGAGGTATATACTCAACATACTCGAATTCATAAGAAATGCCCTACTTTTAGTGACTTTCTCATTTGAACTCTCATAACGTTTCTCAACAAATTCTTAAGGCACTCACAGTCTTTTATCTAAAATAATTATTTATAGTAAATTCAATGTAGCATGGCTGTTTCTGGCTTGCAAGTAATAAGACATGAGTTCAAATCTTGACTTTTCCATTTGCTAATTATATTACTTTGAAGAAGTTACTTAACATCTTCAAACCTTATATTTTTTATAAAATGAAGTTAATAATAGCATCCTACAGAGTTGTTGGAAGAATTAAATACTCAATATATTTTTTTAACTATCAAAATTAACTGCTTTCTGACCCCAAAACTGCAAATCTAAAGGATGTGAATAGAGTTCTATCTGCCCCAGTACCTGACAGAGTGCTGACATATAATATAGATTTAATAAATATTTGTTGAATAAATGTGAATAAAATTGGGAGTTGAACGTGAAATATTAAGGTACATCCATACATTTGCAGGGTTCCATCCAAAAAACGCTTTTCAGGATGCCATGTTATCCTAAGGACTTGGTCAGGATGCAGGGAGAGAGACAATTAATAAGATAAGGGGTCCACTATAGCTTTAGACATTTGGACAAGATTGTACTGAATTTCAAGTTTACTCATGTAAATTTCAAATCTGCTTATATAGATGTGTAAAAACTCTGCTATGTTATTCTAATGACACAAATAATTAAATATATTGCTTTCAGAATTCATCCAAGATGAAGAAAACAAAATGATTTTTAAACCATATGAGAATGAAGGACAGAAGGTGAGTATAGGAAGAAATCAAAACTATCTCAATAGTTTATAAAATTCTCAAATGGATAAGTTATTGGATTCTCAAGTTTTACTTGAGACAAGACATAAAATGTGAAGATTAAAATTTTAATTATTTCCTACATTGAAAAAGCAGAACACATCATGGTCAAATAACTTGTTACTTTTTCATTCAACAGATATTTTTCTCTTAAGGCTTTTTTGTAGACCTACCCTGTCAGTACAGTAGCCACTAGCCACGTGTGACTATTTAAATTTGCTTACATTAAATAAAATCAAACACAATTTAAAATTTAGTTTCTTAGTCACACTAGCCACATCTCAACTGCTCCACAGCTGCATGTGGTGAGTGGCTACCATACTGGACAGTGCTGAAAACATTTCTACCACTGCAGAAAGTTCTACAGCATAAGCGCTCTTCTCAATAGGTCGAGGACATAAAATGCTGTATCAGAACCCTGTAGCCAAAGAACTGAAGACATGCTGGAGGAGATGAGACAAGAGCAGAAATTACTTTAATACAAAATAGTTTTAATTTTACAAAATCACGCGCTGTAGGCATTGTGAGGATGAGGTGATCACAGAAGAATTTATGTTAAGATCTGAGTTTAATTTTGAAGAATGAACAAGATTAATATGCATCAGTTGCAGGACTTTAAATTTCCCACTTTGTATAAAAAATAAAATCCTCAGAGCAGTGATTCTACAAAAGTGAAGGTTTATAATGTTATTTGACTAATGTTTCTTCTTATTTCATAAATGCTCTTACGGTTTTCTAGAAACATTTAGGGGAATTTATTTTCAATTTAAAATAGTTGATATTGGATAGTTCTAAACAACTCTTATTTGTTGAATACTCAGGAAATAATGTACTTCTAAGTTATTTCAAATTGTTTAATTGAGATTTGCTATTTAACCTAGCCCAAGTTAAAAAACAGTGAGTTGAATGTGTTAAACGCAAAATCAACTCAGGATCAGGGCTATGAATTTAGCTTACAGAATTTTTCCTGAGATAAAAGCATTTATATTAAAAGGTACAAAAAATTTTTTGTTTGGTCTGATTAATCATCTCTTTATTTTGGTTTTTGTTTTTCTCTGTCTTTCTTAGAACACAAACACAGCTAATACGTAAGGCTAGGAGTCTAAAGTGACTGAGAAGTTACTACGCTTGCCTGTTGCACTCAGCAGCATTCCTGACAGGCTCTCATTGACTGCAACCGCAGGGCCTCCCTTAGGTGTCCCGGGAAGGTGTAATAACTTACCAACACAAGGTGGTGCTCTGTTCTTATGAAACAGCCTGTTTGTGATTTGGCTCTAGGAAGCAGAGGTCAAACATCCTTATTGCCTGACCAATTGTTTGGAAGGTTTTAAAAACTGTTAATGTATAATTCTTACTTTAAAACCTCATGTAACCATTTAAAAATCATTCTTAGAAAGCCACTCGAATCATAATTCCACCCACTCTGGGAAGATCCAATTTATCTCATTGTACTCAACAGTACCCATTTTGATGGCAGTAGGCGTTGGATCTCACTGATTGCTTCTTTTCATTTTCTCTGTTTGTGATTCCTTTTGATCAGATAGTTCTTTACACTTTTATTTGGGCTGTCTCAAGCCCATTGTTTCTGCAAATTTATCAGACTTTTTCCAGATGAAGTTTTCCAGGTTGAGCTCCAAATGGCTAGAATGATTTTGACTCTCCTTCAAGCATCAATCAATTAATCATTTCTTTCTTTCATTCTGCTTCTTACATAAGTATGAACACATATATAATAGCCATATGATTATATATTCATATACTTACCCAATGACAAATCGCTGCCTCCACCTTTCCTCTAGGGAAACCCTGAGAGTATAATTTGCAAATGTGACTTATGCAGAGTTAACCACATTTATTCCTTGCTGCTGGAGACGTAGCAGGCCAATGCCACATTCCATTTAACAATATATATTTTCTTCTACTAGAGAATAATTTGATATAGCTTCAAATACCAGCGTTTTCCTTTTTTCTTCTTCCTGCTTGCACAGTCGCTGGACTATTAGGAAGTTTAGAATATAGATATATATCCCCTGAAAGAACTAAAGGAATGATTATAACATTACATAATTTCACATATGCCAAACCTGCTAATGAAATGGAATCTGCTACCCTAACCCCCCGGACAGGCGTGTATGTATTTTTTATATTTCTCAAGGAAACTTCCCATAACTGCTTTAAATTTCTGGGATTTGATCTCAAAATCATCTCAACCCACATTCTTCTTTTCTGAATCTTACGAAAACATTTATCCTGTTTACAAATGGTTAAAAATTTTCTCAAAAAATCATACTGGGAGAAGTTGTGTTTCTCAAATGTTTTAAAATTGCGACACAAATTCAAGAAAAAAGATGAGAAAAGTTCCACTTGTTTGGAATTATGTTCTATAATCACATCTCTAATGGAAATTTGCTGACGCCATGACAATGTCATAGGTTCAGCTCTTCAAAGAACACTGTCTGGTTACTATAGCATTTCTATATTTGGATTAATTAGAAACGGAAATGTGAATAGCATTAGCTTTGAAATTAAATGAGCCCCCTAATGGGGAAGCTAATTACTGAATTCATTTTGACATTCTGTTTTACCAGTGAAAATTTAGGTTATTGAATTGAACAATATGTACTCAGCCCTACAAATGGAAATCCAGGCGTCCTTGGACAGAGCAGAGTAGAACCAGTGGCTCTTACCAAGTCAGCCCTGATATTAGTCTTTTGTTAGAGAGGATTATTATTGCTAATATTGTCACCTTTATGACAAAGGTTCTAATGTGAAGAGTACTTGGAATTCTTAAAAAGCTTCCATTATTCTATTCAATACCCTATTTCTGACTCCCATTAATGTGTCCTTCTCACTGTGTGATTAGGCGGCTCCACCGGAAGCCATAATCTGGATGTACTGGGGAAGATGTAGAGAGGAAAATTCCGTAAGCTTGTAAGACAAAATGGTAATTTATGGTTTCGGTATAAAAATGTTTCTTCTTGGAGTTTCATTTTCTGAACAGAAATTTGTAGTGAACAAAGACTATATTCATAGTATTGTGCTTTTAAAGCAACACATGCACACACCCCCACATACACAACCACGATAATAAAGATAGCAGCAGGAGGCAGGTGATGGTTTGAGAAAATCCAGCTGTCTTCGTTATGCTGTTTAAATAATGGAACATATGACATTAATATCCATGGCCATTTAAAAATCCAGTAGTAGTAACTGGATTATTTCATTAAAGCACTCAGGTCCTTAGGAACTAGAGAGAAGTTTTAAAGTATCACCTGGGCTATGCAGCTAATGCTTAATAAAGGCTGATCTGATTACGCAGATCTTTTGATCTTTTCACTTTTGGGATGAAGATCCAAGTTGGTCCCTAAATCCTGATTCAGTGCAGCAGTGTGTGGAAAATGCTGGCCTAGAAGGATCTTTAGGATAGAAACTGATATTTGATGTTCTTGAAGGAGCTTTGTGCTAAGACATGGAGTTTCCCAGCTACTCCAGAATCATCCTAATTACCTGCTCTCCCTCCATCTCCCACGGCCCAAATTGCAATAATCTGTAGAATTCTCTCCCATAGGAGATAAAACATCTGCTTAGTGTATTTCCTATCAATCTTTATTCTATGATTCTTTTTCTGGGGTCTCCACTATTCAGAGAGTTTCCAGCCATATACTTGTGTGGGTCAAAGGATGTCACGCATTCCTTCTAAGATTCTTGAGTCATAATGAACTAATAAGGTCTTTGATATGGCATATGTCTCCCATTGTTTAGGTGAGTCGAATTATTTGTAAATTATGTGTCAAACGTACTAATGTAAACCATACAATTTTCTGTTTTACTCTAAATTTCTTATATTGACATTCCATAATCAGAAAACTAAAAGTTGGCTATGTGCTGATGTGCTTTGTATCATAGACTTATGGAGTATTAATATATAAGAATTTTAAAATATAGCTCCTTTATTTTACCTATAAAAAAATAAGTCTGGATGATTTTTTTTTAAGATCCCTTAGCTGAGAACTCCATAGGTTTCAGGCCCAGGAAACACAAAACTTATCAAGATATGGATTCTGGCATGGGCTAGCTAATAAAAAAAAAGAAGGAACAAAGAGGTGCAGTCACACAAACGAGGCAAGAACTGTTCCGCAGGGTCAGAAGAGTCAGGAATAAAGAGGCTGATTCTGAGTTGCAGAACCATTAGTCTATGTTTCCTTATCTGCCTTCTATGTGAACGGTCAGAATGTTCTGACCAGTATGTAGGAAATGACATTGTATATGTATATATGATAATATGTTATGCAGTAATTTAAAATATGTTAGAAGTGTTGTCATGCCATTGGAAAATGTTAATGCTAAAGGGGCAATGTTATAAAAAGCTTAATGCAAAAAATTAAGATATGTGGCATAATCTCAAGTATGTAAAAAAATTTACATAGGGAATAAAACTAGAAGAAAATATGCCAAAAATGTCAAGAGTGGTTAGGATTTTAGCTGGTAAATTTAAGCTCTACATAAGTGGCCATCTGTATCTCTCTGAGGTCATCTTTTACTATTACCCCTCCCCCAACTACTCTGCTACAGCCACATTGCTGCCCTTCCTGTCCCTTGAACACACCAGGCACATGACCCCTCCAAACCTTCCCAACCTTGCACTTGCCATTTCTTCTACCTGGAATTCTCTTCACCCAAATATTTGCAGATCTTGCTCCCTCAATTTCTTCTGGCTTTTTCTAACATGTCACCTATCTATATGGGGCCTATATAAAATTACAACCATGCTCGATTCCTCTTCCATGCTTTATCTTTTCTGCATAGCTGTTAAAATTGCTTAACATAATATAGTTTACTTATTTACTTTTTTTTTGCTAGTCTCCTCCCTGAAGAGGATGATTTCCAAGAGAGGATAAGAGGAGAAGCTGAGAGTGAGTGTAGATAAGGGAGTGATTAAATAATTGACCATGGAATTTAAGCTGATAAGGAAGGAAGTGAGAATATTGGAGGTGCAGGCAGTAAAAAGTAGAACAATAATTATATGGTACATCACAAAGAATTTTGGGCATCAGGGAACTAGAGCGAATGGGCCTGGAAAAATAAGAAGTACCTCGAGACTGACTTGTTGGAAATTGGGATTGTGGAGGGATTGCAACTACTGAAAATGACAATATCCACTGCAGCTTCCTTCTGCTCCCAGAAATCTCTCCTAAGGGCGTTTGGACCGCGTTATTCGGAAAGGGAAGAGTGAGCAAGGGATAGAGCATGAGCCACTGATACCTTTTTGAGGTATAAAATTATCAGACTTTTGTCCATGCAGGTATGTACCTCTACAGATGTCCCTTCCTTTTGAAAAAAATAACAATAAAAATCGGATCAAATGAGATAACATTTTGCAAAGTGTGTTTCATGCACTAGGTGATTTCATGTTAACATGTATTTTAAAAACTATATAATCTTCCATTGGATGTAAAGACTACAGTATATTGAACCTATCACTGGTTGTAGAGCGTTCAGATCTTGTTCCTCATCCTTCACTCCTGTAGATAAAGAATGATCTGTAAACACATTTAGATTTTGCATACTTGTTTACATCCTTAGGGTAAATTTTTAGGAGTGGAATTGTATAGCAAAAGACTATTAGAAGTTAAATGTTTATATTAATTTACTAAACAAGCATTTATTAAGAACTTACAATGTGCCAGGCACTACTGTGGGACTTCTTAATACAGCAATAGGCAAAAGAGAAGAGAATGGCAGACCTCACGGAGATTGAGATAATCTGCCGTCCATGTATGGAGACTTTGTTCTGTTTCACTGATCAGTCTGTTCTTGGAGTCTCAGTATACTTTCAATCAATGTAACTTAAATTACACTTTATATTTGATAAGTTTAGTGCTTTCATTACATGTCTTTTTCAGAATTTTACTGGATATTTTTATCCACTTATTTTTCTAGATACATTTTACAAATGTTTCAAATAAAAAAAAAACCTTTGTAATTTTGATTTCTATTGCATGAAATACACAGCTTAATTTGGAGAAAATTGACAAATATTTTTACCCAAGACCATGTAATATTTCTCTATTTACTTGTCTTCTTTTTATATTCCTCGGTAGAATTTTCTTCTCATGTATGCTCTGCAAATTTCTTAGATGTATTTTGAATTAGATCTTTATTTAATTGTATTTTAAAACTGATTATTGTTAGCTTTCAAGGGAGTTATTGGGGCTTTTGGTATATTTATTTTGTATCGGTTTATTTATTGAACTCACATTTTAATTCTAGTAGTTTAGTTTTCTTGATATGTAATCATATCATATGTAAATAATTATAATGTCATATTCTTTCAACTCATATCTTGTTTTCTTGTGTGATTGGATAGCTCCTTATCATTTTAAAATTATAGTAGTGAGAAAAATATCTTATATCTCGTTCTACCCAACCTACTCGGTCATGACCAAGATTTTTTATTTGTTTGTTTGCCTGTTTTTCTTTTGTTGTGTTTAACATTAAACTTGATGCTTTGGGTTGGGGCAGGGACCACTAATTTTAAGCATGGTATAGATTCATATTATTAATAACATTATTTCAGGAAGTTGTAGGAGGTCATTTGTGGTTGTGGGAGTTGAGGCATTTTTGTCTCTGCTTTTTCTCTGTATTTGTCAAAACTTTTACGGCAGGAGCCCACCCAACCTAAATGGGGAAGTAGGAGGATTTCATGACCGTTGGAAAGGACACTCCAATTTTAGATTACTCTCCTGCATTGCAATTTTGACAATACATTTGACAGTTCATTGACAATACATTGAATACGAGATTTGCAGTTTAAGGCTTTCTGTTGATGATTTCTCACTTTTCTGTTATTGGTCCACTGTTGTAAAAAGTAGCTTCAAACAGATTGTTTCCATCTCTTCTACATTCCTCCCCAGTCAGAGCAAATTTTGCGAGATCTTGGAATATCTCCTTGAAAAACTACATCCAACATGAACATAATACCATGTATCAATTGACCATCCTCTTTCACAAGGTTTGCACAAGACAAACAGAGAAAATATGGAATTTTCATTCAAACAATATCTTGAAAAACTGATCCAGAGTATAAATAATTTTGGCAAAGGTGACAAGCAAGACTGATAACTGCTGATCTCCAAAGAATATCTTGCTGAACATGCATTTTACAACACACATATAGAGGTCAACATTTTCAAACCATTCATTGGAATATGTCATTTGCTAGAAGAATCTCCAAAAGAGCTTTAGTTTGCCACTCTCTTTCGGGGTAGGAGGAAGTATATGATTTATGGAAAAAACAAATATAATATGTAAATATACATATATTGTGTGTGCACCTGTGTGTGTGTGGAAAGTGGGCACATATATTCCCTCTAATAAGTAAAACCTATTTGAACGCTTAGTCCCTCTGTAAAGAATTACCCAAATTCAACCTTTTTTGCTATATAAAATATAACTGAATACAAGTACAAAAACACAACTATCCGGAGATCATAGCTAGAAGCCTCACAGGCAATAGGGTGGTCCAGTTCCTGGTCTCTGTTCACTCTTTCCACTTTTCTGGAGCGACTCAGCCACTCCAACAGCTGCTCTGAAGGGAAGACAGTGACCCACCCAAATGGCCAGTGATTGTTGTGCACCATTTTCTACAGAGCTGGTTAACTTTGAAGGCTCTGGAGACAGTGTGAAAAGCACAGATACACATCTTCGACTTTACTCCAGTTTGACTCTCTTCTTTTTGTCTCTATGTTTAAGACCCATAATAAATTTAAGGAACTTGATGTACAGCAATCTATTCAAAGACAGTATCTTTCAAAAAGTATTATTGATTTGTTTATTTGTTTGCCTTCCCAAAGGCTAGTGGACCAAAAAAAAATAATAACTTCCAGGAAATAATGAGACATGGTCAGATCCTTTCTCTTCCAGTTCTACCAGATATGGAATGCTACTGATCTGTAGTGGAAGAAAGAGCTTCCATCTTTCCAATGAAGTCTCCTAATCAGGGCATTTTTTGGGATTTGATGGAATTTTCCCCACTTATTTCTCGCAACAATGTGCTGATATCCTGAGAAAACAGGCTGAGTATCAGTTCCCAAAGTCATCTTTAAATTTGTTATGAATGTCTGGAAAAAAGTGCTTTGAATTTTAATAGGAATAGTTGCTACTATTCCTTTTTCACTGCTGACAGTATTTTATTCCACCAATTCCTTCTTTTTAAATCATTTGGACAGATTCTAGGAGTGAGTGAAAGGAGTTCTAAGGCAATATCTTTGGCTCCATCTTCTTGCAAAGTTTCATTCAATTTTTCATATCTGTTTTGTTCACCATTTGGGTTATCGAACAGTCAGTTTCTGGGAACTAAACTGTGGTCAGGAAAGCAAATATCAGATGAACTCTTTCTTCCCTTGGAAAGAAGAAAAATATCTAGATATTTCATGGTAAATAATTGCAGCTAGGAGTAATGAGGTAATTAGAACCCATATTATCATAAGCTAAAGATTTTTTAAAGATAATGGACATGTACAAGGATGCAATCGGTCTTTTTTTATTGAAAATCAAATCTGTCTCTCTCCTTCTAAAGATTGTATGGTAGGAGCTCTGGCAAATTGTGGATTGTTTTCAATGAGGAAACCTGGAGAGGAAATTGTTCTGCTGTGAATGGTAACAAATTAAAACTACAAATTAATGTGAATCCACAGGAAATATTGAATATCACTTTAACTTCGTCATTTAGCTAGAAGTACTCCAAATTACACTGGATTTACAACAGTAGAAACAGGACTATAACCACTGCCACACTTTTTGTTGTTTTCAATAGAAATAAAAATAGATAATTTGGCTTTTGTAATATTTCTTCATAAGATGAGCTACTTGAGTTTTTACCTAAGTTCATTTTTAAAAAGGAATTTTCATCTATTTAAAAAAAAATCTCATTTTTTAAAGACCTAGTTTTTCAAGGAATATCAAATTTACAAGAATATTACACAGTGTTGTTTTAAATATTAACTGTTTACTTTTTTTTAGTTCTACATTCTATTCATCATACACACACACTATTATTTCACTGCATGACTGGCTGTCCATTTTTGTAATGATAGATATTGAAGTTTGTAAGACACACCTCACATTTTTCCTAATTTATCTACAATTATGAGCAAAAAATATTTTGGCACAAAATTTCGACAGGTTTGATAGCCATACATGCCATATTATAACATAAATTTTCTCTTAAACTAAGGCTTGTTGCTTTGTTTTTTAAGCTAAAAGCAAATGGGCAACAACATATTTAATAGAAATTCTTCATTCATAGCTACATCTCTTACATAATAGCAAGACTCAAGAATATATACTAATGTAATTTATTTCTCCAATCAAAGTTGTACTTCCTATGTTTCCATACTTCTAAATATATTTATGTTTTGAATATAAACATACATATATATTTATATTTATATCACTCTCCTACTTGGTGAACACTCTTCTCTTTTCTTAATTAATGTTTTCTGATCATTCCATCAGTTAGTTGGGATCTCATCAGTCTAGAATTCTTTAACTCTAGTCACTAATTATTCTAGTTATCTTGCATACTCAGCCATTACTCTGCCTTTCTGCCATTTTACTTAATATATATACGTGCATAATTAAATAAATATGTATCTATCCCTCTATAATTATAGCTAATGATTTGTTTTAACTTTTGTTTTGACTATGCATGTAAATAACATTATACCATTACTAGTGTCCACAGCATTTGTTTTTACATTTCCATTATCAAAGTTGATTATTTGTTTAAGTAAGAAGTCTTCTTCTAATTATAGGACTTGGGTAAAGACAAGTGGTTAGTAGTTCACAAATCTTACATTTCACACCAGGAAGCCATGTTAACATCTTTGATCTAGGTAGAAGGCCTTAATTGTAATAAATGTATTACAATAGAGGTGTTCACAAAGCACAATTATTGAACCTGTT
The DNA here is from genome assembly GCA_031878705.1 of Tapirus indicus. Classification (NCBI taxonomy): domain Eukaryota; kingdom Metazoa; phylum Chordata; class Mammalia; order Perissodactyla; family Tapiridae; genus Tapirus; species Tapirus indicus. The sequence goes on along the minus strand of CM062920.1, from coordinate 6,223,242 downwards.
AATTGGATTTTTTCTTTGCTGTGGATGTAAGCAGCATTATTTATTTATTTGTAAAACAGAATTCTTGAGGTCTGGAACCCCATCTTACTCTTTAAAAATCCATAATTTCTAGCACAGTGTCTAACATATAGTAGGCATTCCTCAAAAGTTAAATGAAATTTTAATGGATTCATAATATAAGTATGAAGATCTGTCCTGTTTTCCTTATTAGAATATGAGTTTCTTAAGAACAGCGGCCATGCTTTCTACTCCTTATTGCCTATATTACAGTGCTTATTTCCAATAAATAACTGAATAATTTCAAAGAAAATAAATTCTAATTTGTTTAGGAACAATTTTAAATTGGAATCTTTAAAAGAAAAGAGTCAGATAGGAAAAAACAAAGGTATACATAATCAAAAACTAAAGTCTTGATATAAAACAATTTAAATTGCTCAGAAAGTTCTGTAGACATGTCCAGTTTTGCATTAATTTGTTCATTAAGAAAAATTTCTGATTAAGTTGCTCCCATAAAACAGAAATGGAGAGATGAAGGACGCAGTCCTTGAACCTAAATGACCTACAGTCTAATGCAGAGATATTATGCAATTATAACAGAATAATATAATCTCACAAAGACACTGAATGTATGATACATTGAGAGCATGGTGACAATTGCCTAAGTCTGCCCTGTTGGGAAGGCGGAAGTCAGGAAAGCCTTCAGAGAAGAGGTGAGTAATGCACGATAAGATTTACCTGCAAAACTGAGCTTTTGTGATCAGGAATCCTGCCTGTTCATTTACTTCTACTAAGAATATCTAGCAGAGTGTTGCCACGCAGTAGGCACCAAATAAATATTTATTAAATAAAATTCTAATGAATCTATAACATATAATTAGAGTACAGAATAAGCAGAAAGATTAGATAGAGAGATTGATAGATCATTGGATAGATCTAAGATAAGAGCAATTTCAGTGAAAAAGAAGTGAAGTGGCTCCATTTCGGGAGCTAGCTAGATAGACGATAGAAAGTAGGCATTGGAAACAGAACAGGAAGGTAGCAAAAAGAGCTTGTACCATTACAAATGTGGGTGAGAGAGCATGGCCCCTTTGGAAAGGTATATGAAATTTAATATTTTGATAGTTCAAAGTGGAAATAGGAAGGAGTTGATGTCAAACAGAGGTGAGGACCTGATGAAGGAGATCTTTAAAGAAAGTGAATGGAAAGGAGGAAACACAAGAGTGAGGAAGACCAGAAACAAGGTATTGCAATGGTCTAGACAATTCATGATGCATTTCTAAATGAAGATGGTGAGAAAGGATCAGTAGAGGAGCAGTTATCTGCAAGAAAGTATGAGTAGGATCAATGGGACCTGTGAGTGATTAGATATAGTAAGTGGGGAAGAATGAGTCTAGTATGATTCCCAGTTTCTCATTTAAGCAACTGGGTGGAGTGATTAACTGAGATTGAGAGTATGGGAGGAATGTTAGATTTGGGAAGGATGTTGCTAAATTTATTTTAGATTTGTTAAACTTGAAGAACATTCCAGTTAACAAATTCCAACTAACAGTTGGATATATAGATTTAGAGTTAAGATAGAAATATAAGATGGAGATAAAAATTGGGAGTCGTGGGAATGTATGTAGTCATTGACACTCTAGAAAAAATTGAGCTTGCCTAAGGTGAAAAAGAAATCCGACCCCCCAAAAAATAGGGCTGAAGAGGAATTCTACGTAGAATGAGCATTCAATGGGCTGCAGAGGAAGACAATCCAAATGGATCAACTTGGGAAGCAACAGCCAGAAGGTTGTGGTGTAGCAGAATCCAAAGTAAGAAAGAGTTTCAGACATAAAGAGAAATCAGTAATGTCAATCACCCACAGGAAGTGGGGAAGGATGAAGACTACAGATGTGGCAAATAGGACATCACAAGCAACAACAGTAAGAGCAGCTTCAGTGGAAAAGAGGAGAAGTGGCTACTCTTCAAGAGCCTAAGGACTAAACAGGGGCTAAGGAAGTAAAGGAAAAGTTAACTGCTTGACAAATTATTCAGTACAACATTGGTACAATGCTGATGATAATTTTTCTCCTTGCCCCAAAATAAAATTAGGCAGAATCTCATGGATGCACAGGCCAAAATCATTACTTTCCCGATAAAAGCATGTCAAAAGATTTACTAAGTGTGTTGTAGACCTTTGTTTGTGGTACATTCATAAAAATTATATAAAACATGGGTAGATCAAACAAATGAGAGTTTACGTTTTAAGGTTATATAACACATAATATACAATGCAAAGTTTGAGGAATAATATGAAACTGTACCTCATAATCTAAAGCTCTCACAAAATATATTTATTTCTAATTCATTTCATGTCTTAGAGTGAAGGAGTAAAAAAACCAATCGCCATAATCATTAAGACAAAATAGAAATAAAGATCTAACATATCACCAGAGAACTGAGGGAATTTCATACAAGCAATTTTGAGAATTCAAGACAAAAATGGATTTCTCATTTTTTTAACTTAAGCTTTCCAAACAGATCTATGAGGTGGCTCCATGCTTAGGATTTGTATAGTGGGGTTAATGTTATGCAATTAAAACTAGATATTAAAATTATTTACTAAAATATCACTTATTTGGATGTTGATGAGTAAGAGATTTCTATTGACAAAAAAAAAAAAAGAAAAAGGCAACCCTTAAATTTGTCCAACTGCGTCTGGAAAATGTGATTTTGCCAAGATTAGAACCCATCTGACCTTTTTGAACTGGCTTTATATCTTTGGGGAATTGTACTTGTTTATCCTTAGAAAAGTATGACTTCCTGTTTAAGAGGGAAACTTCTAAAAAGCAAAAGGGCTTCTTAGACATCAGGTAGTTAGTGCCACAAGCGACTTTTTCAGAGCTGTGCATTAATTATAAATATATGGATTTTATTTCCTCTAAAAGGACAATTTTTTTTAATATGGGAAAATATTGGCAAAATGCCTTTCAAATTTTGCTACACGTAACACTTGGAAAAAAATGTTTTAGAAATAGAACACATATCGTCTATACTTGCAAACAGAATGTGATTTACCTTGAATAATTGTGTTGCACTAAAACTACAGTCATACGCTAGGATTACCCAGTATTCATACAGCACTCAATTTATAGTGAATTCTCTAGGTTTGTGGCATTTGAAGATTTAACACTCTGAGTTTCTACTTGATTCCACTAATCTGAAAGGTCAACATCATACTATAATACTAGTGGTGCTAAGGTACACGTATTAAGTCAGGACATACGTCCCTGGTATCTACATCTCCACGTAACTTTGTGGTTTTTCTACTCACCTTGTGACGGTAAAACTCATGGAGTAAAATATTTTGTCCTTTGAGAAAAATGTCCATGAAGAAAGAAGTGTCAGTTTAAAAACAAATGACAAAGTAATTAAATTGTTGTATGAGAAAACGCACAGGAAACCCACGACTCTAGACAAAGGGAGCTGAAAAAACTGGGACCCTCTATGAACATTCCCACATTTGCAAATTGGGAAACAGATGTTCTTAGGGAGAGCTGCTCTTGAAAGCCCATGGACTTCTTTCACTCGATATCTTCATTGCCAGCAGCTAAATGACACTGGAATTTCAAAAGAGAAGAGAGAAAGTCAAAAGATGCCATTTAAAATGGATCAGTTTACCATAACATAATAGCACTAAAAATAACAGCCATTTACTATTCACTGGGCACTTCCTGTATGCACACGGTGTTAGTACTTCCTTTAACCCACACAATAACCCAACGAGAGGGGCATATTATTTCCCTCATTAGACGCCTGGGGAAACGGAGCTTCAAAGAGGTTTAGAACCTCCTTGGAAAGGTGAAGGTCATCCTAGCTCATCAGCCAAGTCTGTTGGACTTTAGTCTGGTGGTCGTGAGTATTAGTATAAAAATATATATTTCAGACATGGGATATATTGATTGCCTCCGGCTGAGCTCATCTACTAGGTTCTATGTAAAATACATTTAAGGTAAATGGAAGGCTTAATATTATTATTGAGCAGACAATAGGTTAAGTGAGTGGATTCTAGAAACGCGTGTGTGATCTCAAACCCTGGATCAGCCTCATTCTCGCTAGGTCATTTCAGACACGTTATTTATAATCTGTGGCCTCAGTTTCCTCACTTGTAAGATGTGTATCATGATGGTGCACACCTCAGAGTACAGGTCCGTGAGGTGCACTTCAGGCAGCGCATGGCGCACAAGGCCCCACTGTATCAGCTGTTACATACGACTCACCTCCACGGCCCGAGTAACCTTTCATTATCTAACTCTCCCTTATTGTTTATTCACTCTCCCTAAGATTTAGTCAATATGGTCAGATATAATCACCAAGAAATTAATAATTATTTAGTTGGGTTAAGGACTTTTACAGAGACAGATATGCTTTTAAAGATCTTAAATGTAATTCTGACCATGTATTTGCCATAAATATTTTCACTATTTATGGTAATATTTATTTTGCAAATTCATCATGAGATTATATATGAAAATATGCTTTAAATAAACCTCATTAATAAGTTTGAATATAATTACTATAACATAACATAATATAATATAATATAATATTTCAGTCTGAGAAGAACTGGAAACAAATTTTCAAGTGCCACAAAGGAAGAGTCACTGGATTTGATATAATCTGAATTAAGCAATTTAAATTATTTTTAAAATGGCATTTAACCAGCAGACAGAAAGACAAGGAAGCTGAGTCAACTTAGAAACGTCCTATATTTTGCAGCAAGGGTGTTGTGATCCTTCAAGTAAAAGGAGATCAGTTTGATGCCATTTTGAGCTCACTGTGCATTGGAGCATAAAAGGAAGAGGTGGGTGGGAGCAAAGCTGAGCTAGGCGCCGACTGGAATGAGACACGGCAGGAGGCGGATGGAGCAGTTAGACAGATGGGTGGATGAAAAGACGGGGGCACACAGAAAGATGTTCAATGATGACGCAGCTAAGAAGGGGAAAAGGTTATGATATGACCCAATTACCACAAATAACTAAAGAAATAATAACTGTGAGAATAAAATGCAAAAGGAGAGATTAAAGGCTCATTGGGATCTTTTCTGGAATTCCTTTTGCAGTCCTCCTCAGACTAAGTCACCCAACTATAATTATCTCAATAGATCTGACAATTCTTCACTTGTGTTCACGTATCTTTGTACAAATAATACATATGAATATAATTTTTGTTTCTTTTTCATTGGATTATGGTTTATAAAGAGCTAAAATTGTATTTTTTACTTCAGTAATTCTCCGCACTGACATGAGTTTTAAAACGCTGTTACTTGCTGTTAAGAGAAAATACTTCAAATATTGATGAGAATTTTTTCATCATTGTAGGTTATTTAAGTTGGATTCACAGATAAGAGAAGTTATTTGGAGTTTGGATATTGATAAAAATATCTGCACATTTTACAGACTGCCTTTCATTGTTCATGGCAGATAGTCATATTTTAATCATCATAATAACAATAATTATATATAGAATACCAGCTTGAGATTTCAGAAAATTTTAGTCATTTTGTAAAATTATTACTAGACTCTTAAACATCTCTCACCTATTTAAAAGTTTATATTTATATATTTGCAAATTAATTAGTTGACAAATAATTCTTGAGCACCCTGCGTAGATGATAAATGCCCTGCCAAGGTCTTACGACACCATGTTTAACTCAACTTTTGTTTCCTGTGTTTAAAGATTTTGTCATACAAAGAGAATAACAAATAAATAAAGACACATTCCCAAAGACCCAATACAATCATTGCATAACTAAGCCTCCCTATCTAGTTCATACATTTATTTTTGCCCTTACCACATCATATAACTTATTACTTTTTTGTGTGTTTGTTTCCCATACTAGACAATGAGATCATTTGAGGGAAAAGTTGATTTTATTATTGGCAATATACAGTAGAGGCCTTGGCACATAGTAGCATTCAAAAATAATTGGTGGAAGGAAAGTAGGAAGAAGGGAAGAGAGGGGAAGGGAGGAGAGGGGAGAGGGAAGAAAAGAAGGAAGTCAGGAACGTGTGAACAAGAGAAAATGAATGCTGTCATCATAACCTGCTTCCATAGTCTTTTTAAGTGATAATTCTGTGGGATAGAGTTCCATTGGATTTAGTGTCCATGAAGGGTAAAACTAAACAAATAGTGTCTTGCATGTACACAGAGCTTTATAATTTAAACAATTCTTTCATATGCATTGTCTGTTTGATCTTCACAGTAACTCCACGAGAAGGAAATCGTTTCCAGCCCTATTTTATAAAAGAAGAAACAGGCTCAGACAGTTGAAGTGACTTTCCCAAGTGTATCCAGATAATAGCGGAGTTAGAATCAAACTACAGTCTTCTAAGGAATAAACTTCTCAGGAATATAGTCTAAGTTTAATTTTATTAAATTAATTGTAAACAACAGTATGGATTCCTTGAGAAAAGGTCTAAAGTTTGTTCTGTACATACCAAGGAATTATAATAGTAACAATAACAACAACAATAAGAATATAGCTAACGTGGAGTGACAGCTTACTACTTGCAGACACTGTTCTAAGGGTTTACATGTCTTTACCTATTTAGTCTTCACAACAACTCTATGAAAAACATGCCATTATTATGCTTATTTTATATATGAGAAAAATGAGGTGTTGAAAGGTGAAGTAACTTATCTAAGGTCACACAGAAACAGTAAAGCTGAGATCCAGCCATCATCATCTTCTATTAAAACGCCTCTGTCCTTGATATGGTATAAACATGCACTTAAAATAAAAGAAATCACGGTTAACTCATAATGTCAATCTGGAAATTGACATCAGTCTCTGCAGCCAGTTAGCTGTGTGTTTTGGCAAAGCACTAAGCCTGTTTTGTTATCTCCCTCTTTCCCATGAAATGAGGCTAAATGGGATGATGCCCGAGCTACCTCTGAGTTCTAAAAATTCCAGAATGAAAATCTGCACACAATCTTCACATTGCAGTAGTAGACCGTGAAAGAAGAAATCAGACTGGAAAAGTCAGCATATCAATTAAGAAATTGATGAATCAAGAGGAGAATTAAGCATCAAAAATAAAATATGTATACATTCTATAATTATTTTAGTGCACAATATTTATCCTGGAATAACTGCCTACAGCCATTCAGGGTAAACGACTTTTAAGGACATATTTGTGATCCTTTATCTTAACCCTGAATAACTCTAGGACTTTGAAGATGGGGCTCAGACCAGAGAGCAGGTCACAATTATCAAGTCTCACAGGGAGGCGGGAAAGAAAGAGAGACATTGTGGAGGTCCAAGTGACTCTCAGATACATTGGGTAAACTGGCTGCATTGCAACCCACCCCATTGTCAGTATTTCAGGCTCATTTGAGGGTAGCTTCTCCAAGATTGCTTTTCTGCATAGGCTTTTGGAACTGAATTACGATGATTTTCATCTTTCCTTTAAACTCCTCTGCTTCTTGTTTGGATTTCTCTTTTCTGATTTCTCAGTTTTTTAATCTCGTTTTTAAACATGAGAATCCTTTAAGGTCTAATTCTTGACCCTTTGTCCTTCTTTTGCTCAACTGTCCCTTGGGAAACTTGCACAATCTAAATGACTAACTAGAATTTATGAGATTATGAACTAGATCTCTCCCTGCCTAGTAGTCCATTTCAATTAGATGTCCCAGCATCATGGCAAGTTAAGGAGGTATAAAATATGAAACAACACATTTTTCCCAAACCAGTGTTGTATCTGGAATGCCCTGTATGGTTCTGCAATTCATCTTTTACTTCTTCCTCTTCCTTCCACAACATAGTCCCTTCATTTTCTTTTTTTAGAATAAACATGGAGGGATGAAGCAACAAATACATTATTTTTAGGCTGTATTCTATTCTTGATCTAAATAATTATTTCCAAATCTTTTGAATGAAGAACTTTGAAGAAATAACTGATCGAATTTCAGCCAAAAATTCTTAAAAGATAAAAGTTTAAAAAATATTAAATAACAAAAGAGGATAATTGGAAACGCAGTCTGTACTGCCTCTCGTGAGTTCTCTGTCTCTTGTAGATCTACAGTGACAGTCACATATAAGGGGAAGAATACGTGTCCTATTAATCAAAAAATATTTTTGGAAGATATTGACTATAAATATTACATATACTTATGTATCTTTTCACTCTCTCTCTCTCTTTCTTTGGCTAGATTATCCCAACTATTGCTTTGTGTGTTTTCGAGGGTACTATGATTACTGAATAACATTGAAGCTTAAATGATGGACACAGAATGACTTTTATAAAACATAGTTTGAGGGGGCCGGCCCGGTGGCGCAGAGGTTTAGCCCGCGCTTTGGCAGCCTGGGGCTCACGGGCTTGGATCCCGGGCACCCGCCGACACACTGCTTGTCAGCCACGCTGTGGCGACGTCCCATATAAAGTAGAGGAAGATGGGCACGGATGTTAGCCCAGGGCCGGTCTTCCTCACAAAAAAATAAAATAAAATAAAATATGGTTTGAATAGTCCTCACTCTCTCAGTTCTTGTCGAAGTGCTGACATCAGATTAAGCTCTGAACCCTGAAACTCCTGGGCACATTTTAGAGTTGAAAACACACTACTTGATGGGAATTAGGTAACTAGAGGCCATAAGTGGGCTTGATGATTTTTTTTAAAAAGCACTAAACTCTATGAGTGTCATTTTCCTCATCTGCAGACTGGGGCGTTGGGCAAAACAATTCCTCACTTAACTTACGAATTCTAGGATGATGTGCTTCTCGATCTTGTTCTCAGATGGGTCTCACTCAGGTAGAGCAGTGAATGAATAGGAATAGAAGGAGTAAAAATAGGATGGGAAACCATTTTTTTTAAAACTTAAAACGTGAATTATAAATATAGAGGTGTTTGGTGCCTTTCCAGAAGAGACTTCAGAATGATCAGGTAAAATACACTGTTATCTGTAGACTTGTGAGATTGGTCTCAGCTACTTTTAGAACTGTTCTTGACTACTCAGTAGGGGAAAGTACTTTTGTATATTTTAAAATTTGTCATCAACTTGAGGATATATTCAATTAAGGTGTCATGTGTCTTTTCAAGTGGAAAAACAAAGGTAAAAAGCCTAGTGGTACAATAGCATTTAACAGCTGATAATAGTGTTTCTGCCTGATTTGGTGTAATTACCCAGATTGAACACGCTCAGCTTCAGAATTATAGGCAACCATTAATTATCTGTTCCCTATCCCAAAGCATATATATTTTTCATGAGTTTTTAGGGTTAGGAGTCAAAAGGAAGTACAGCAGTTTGTTTTATTTAAACTTCAGTTTGTGGTATATTTTACAAGACTTTGGGGAAACAAATAATTTGAACTACAACACTACTAACTTTAGCTAGTATTGGATAAGAAAGAAATATGCCGACTTAACTCACCAGCTCAATAGACTTCGATGATGTCTGTAAATGAGAATTTTTTTCCTTAAATATCACACTGTATTACAACACTTCACATCTTCATTCTACCTGTACATAAAGCCAAATCCTACAAAAATCTGGTGACTTAAACCAGTGAGATGGGAAGAAACACATTTTTTCCATCCCCACCCACCCATGCTTAAGAGATATTGAAAGAGAAAGACACAAAGGGAAGTTCTGTTGTATGAATGCAACCACTTTTGGCATTTTCTCTAAACACAACAGTAAAAATGTAAATTGCTTTTCAATTACTGTAAATGCCAGATTCATATTTCATTGAATGCAACAATGAGCCAAGACATGGTAACTTGGCTTTATACATCTAATGCAAAACTTTGAGGTTTCACTAGCTAGTGTCACTGGATCTTCTGTGACAGCGTATCCCAAAAGTAAAGCTCATCCTCTTCTGTAACCTTCAAACAGTGGTACGGGTTGTGCACTGCTCAAAGATGCCTTCCTAAGAAACATGATTGGGAGCTGAAATCAGCCTGAGTTGAGCTCTCCAAGTGACGGGGCTGTGGCGTGAGCCTGCACTGCCCCGCATCCCACCCCGCGAGGAACAGCTTTTTCTAACTTGTCCACCCAGAGAAGGAGCCTCTTCCTAGTGTGCACTAAGGAGCTGTATGTGAAAGCAAAGGGCCTTGCTTCTTTTTCTTCTCTAGCATAATTCTCTAGCTAAAATTTTTATTAAATTTTATGCTCTATTAGAAGAGGGATCGTTGTCTTTGCTTACATGTCATCCAGCACAGTGTCAGATTCCTCGCAGACACTGAACACACGTTTGTTGAATTAGTGGAATCTGGAGATCATGGAGTAAGGTACCTGAGTTCAAAGCTAAGGTTTGCACAACTGCAGGGCATGCCATTTACATGCAATTCTATGGCAATGGCACCCCCTGGAGTTGTGCAACACTGTTACATAACCTCAGAGGGACTCCTAATTTTATAATGGTGTACATGGCATGTTTTTTAAGAATAAGTATAGCAATTAACAGGGGATAATGTACTTTTCATGCACAATATCTCATTTATTCTTCACAGTTAGCAAGTAAAGATTTTTATCAATATTTTTAGATGAATTAATTGAGCCTCAGAGAATTAAAATTACTTCTTGCCTAAGATCACACAGACAGTATTTTTCAGAGCCAAAATTCAAACACAGGTTAGTCTAATGCCAAGGTTTATGAGATTATAAATTACCTGCTTTTATATAAATATTTGAAAGAACTTTATAGAACTACAGAGTTCTATATATGATTGAGTCCTAAGGGATCAGATTTGTCATGATGATTACTCTAATAATACCAGTAAGGCATTTAGGTCATCTTTCAATTAGTAAAATACTGTGTCCGACGAAATTATAATGGATGAAAGTGCGCACCAACATATTTTGACTCTGATTTTTGGTAAAATGACAAAGTTCTGGAATATTCATTAAAGTTAGCTTCTAACACAAAGCCAAAACAAAACAAATGACCACCGAAAATCTATCCGATTTTAGCTTGGTAGATATTCATTTAGGTGAGGATTCCAACTGTGGTGAAAAATACAAGAGATTCTGTTATTGTTGTCATACTAATTTCTACAATGTTTAAAAATACCTTCTTTCACATTATTCCATTTGATCCCATTTAATAGGTGCAGAGAAGACTAGTTACTTCTAAAAGGTAATTGCGCTGGTAGCAGGAAACTGATATCAAGACTTGAACACAGGTCTTCTGCCTGTAAATTGAGAACAATATCTATCAAGAATATTTTTGGCTGCTACTGACCATTGAGCAGACTGAGCAAGTGAAATATGTTTTCTAATACAGATTGTTTTTTATTAGCAAAGATGCCTACCAAGAGTTGGGCCATTTCACCTATTTAGGTCTGGCTAGAAATCTTACATTGATCAAACCACAGCAATTGTTGTTGTCTTGCTGACTTTTCATGTCCAATGAGGCAGTGGAAGTAACAAAGGTTATTGCTTCTCTTGAGTTAATTATTACCGAAAAGAATTTATTGATGAAATGAAAGTGGCAGGAAACTTAGAATAAAAACATCTTGTCATATTAGAGAAGGAAGGAAATCCTAGGCCTGATCATGTATCATCCTATCTTGCAGGTTGGGATGTGGGGGAGTGCAGGCTTCATGTCACAGCCCCATGGAGTCACAGCCTCCATGACTTGGATCACTAAACTCAGGCTGATTTCAGCTCCCAATCATGATTCCTTAGCCAGGCACCATTGTGCAGAGCACAACCTGAACTACTGTACTTGGAGACCCTGAATTGAAGGTTATAGAAGAAGATGCACTTTACTCTTGGATATGCTATCACAGAAGAAGACTTAAGAAAAATTGATTTCTAGAACTTTAGCGGATGGGAAGGATTATTGCTATTATCAAATATACTCAGAGACAAGATACTTCAATTAAAGAGAAAAGGTAATGGCTGCATATGATCCTAATGAAGATGTATATACATATACACAGTAAAATGGTTACTAGAGTCAAGCTGATTTACATATTATCTCTTCACATAGTACCATTTTCAGTATTCAATACAGTATTATTGACTATAGTCATCACGCTGTATGTTAGATCTTTAGACTTATTCATCCTACATAACTGCATCTTTGTACCTTTTGACCAACATCTCTCCATTTCCCCCACCTCCCCACCCCTGGTAACCACCATTCAACTCTGTCTCTATGTATTTGACTTTTTTAGATTCCACATATTCGTGGGATTATGCAGTTTTTTCCTTTCTGTGTCTGGCTTATTTCGCTTAGCATAATTTCATTTAAAATATGGGTCCCCAGGGATGTCTTTGATGATTTCACATAAAGGACATATGGATAAATGGAAGAAGAAACACATAAAAAGGGCAGTGGGGAATCTATAAATTTATTATAGAGATATTGAAATGTATAGAAAGGATAGTTGTGAATGAGTCTTAGGACAAACAACAACATAAAGGGTATTTATAAGTATGTTTAAAGCTAAAAAAAGGAGAAAGAAAAGAACATTCTCCAGTATTGGGAGGAGGCAGCCTCTATTATTATTATGCCTCTATGAGTATTGCACAGGCATTTACATCCACTGATAGAATTAGGATACATCTGTGGGCGATTGCAAATAAGTATTACTTCTGAACCCTATTTTGTTTCTGGCTTCTCTATTAAGAAGAACTACTTTAAAACCCAAACTGGCACAGTCAACTGGTTAATGAGGGACAGAATTTCAAGTGAAGTAACGCTAATGAGCCAGAGTTGTAACCTGTTGTAATGCAAACTTTAGATTTAAATACTGATACTTCTATTTATGAGCTGTGAGCTTTCAAGAACTCATTGGAGCTCCCTGTTCAGCAGCTTCGTCTTCTATAAAATGAGTGGCATTGAGCCCTTGACACTGTGAGGATAAAATGAGCGCCTAGGAGGCAAACACCTGATATGTCACCCTAGCACTCAGGCAACACTCAACTCCTTTAACTATTATTATTACAAGACTTGAAGTCTTAGAAAGCAAAATCTCCATCCCAAACACTTCAAGTTTAAATAAATATTTGGTGAACAAACAAACCAAAACAATCAAAGTAATACAGGAGCATTGAGCTGTTTTAAATCACTTCAAGATCCTGGGTTCTGACTAATTATACTCCAGGAAACAATATCTACAGATATGACCATGGAACCAACTGTTAGTAATTACCAAAGAATTGTGACAAATATGAAGAATTCCAGAAATACAGAATAAGGAAATATTCCAGTTTTTAACATGAGAAAATGATAGATTCCAGAAACTACTGACTAGCAATTTAGAGGCTGATTCACAGCATAATTCTAGAGTGAAGCATTGAATACAAGGCTGCGAGCACTTCAGGAAATTGTGTTCTCTAAAGGAAGCCAAACACTTGAAGCAAGAAGAAGAAATATTTTATAATCGAATTTTATCCAAAAGAAAGTGATAATGTCTCAAGATATCATTATAGACAAAAGAAAAACCTAGGCAGGACAATAGAAGTAATAGGGATTCATGGGTGCCTGAATGACAATAAACAGATAGGATTTATTATTGGGCTTACCAGGAGGGTGTTCTCACGTGCTCGCACACCACTGATGCTGCTTCTGATTCTCTGCCTTTATCGATGATTAGAACCATATAAAGATAGAAACTGTGTACATGACAGATGTCAATCACTTTTCCTACCAGGCCTAGCCCTGTTGTGATGGAATTTTCCATGTCATACATATAATCTCACTGTCTCCAACCATGGTGTCGTGAAACTCATAAATCAAGAGACACCTAGGAGACACAAAGGGTGCTCCCCAGTTCCTGGCTTTCCTGTTCTCAAAACTTTGTTTCCTATCAGTTTTTCAACAACAAGGCATAACTAAGCTGCTGATAACAGAAAAGGTCCAGAGGGGACAGGTTATTCTCAAGTCATGTCCGTCTAACATAATGTTTACATCCTGGGGACCCTTGGGCCAGATACAGCATGCAGATATGTTGTAGTTGGCCTGTTAGTGTTAATTTGTTTTGTTTTCTTTTTAATTGAAACCCATTTCTACATCTAAGGGTAAATGAACCTATGGACGGGATAAAAGAGCAATTTTCTGGATTATATAGTTGGCTGGAGCTGAGTAAAAATTTCCTCCTTTAGAGAGGGTATGCGCTCTTCAATTTGCCAAACAAGCTCTCTTTACCAGCCTGGTCTTCTTCATCTCCAAACTCAGCTAAGAACCAAGAGAGAAGATATGAGGAGACAGATCTCAATTTGCTACAAAGAAGCATTAACATGAAGAAAGATTCAAAATTTACAGGACTTCTAGGATCAAGATGGGATTTGAGCCCATATGTTTACCTCCATCTTTCCAAAGTGCCATTGAAATAACCATATCTATGTAAAACTAAATATTAATGAATTATGTTGTGAGGTGGTAAACTCCTCACTAAGCAGTTTTTAAAGAAAGATTAGCAAACACTTGTCAGTAGGCTACAGATATTGTTTCAGAATTGGATAAAAACTGAATTAGATGCTCTATATTTCTTCAAGATAAAAATTATGTACTTTTTTAAAATAAAAAAATGATTTTATATTCCAATTGACCAGTCTATAAATACTTACTGTTTATGCTATGTTCGTGGCAATAAGTGCTAGTGTGATATAGTAATTTGTGGCCTCTCAAGTCACAGCTGTTCTGGCTCCACCATCATACCCGCCTTCCAGCTAATAGGAAGGAGGAATGAGAAGAAGGGCTTGTCCCCTCCCTTGAAATATATTTGAGGAAGTTACATACACTACTCCTGCTGATATCCCATTAAGCACAACTTAGTCACATGCCACCCAATTGTAAGGGATTCTGGGAAATATCCTTACTCAAGACCATTACGACTCAGCTAAAAATTGGGCATTCTGTTACCATGGAAGAAAGGAGACTGAATAACCAGGGACAGCCAGCAGCCTCTGGTCACGGACCCAAACCACAGAACAGAATATAAATAGGGCTCAGGAGAATGACTGCCTCCCTTCTACTGGTGAAAGTTGTAAGAAAGATGATTTCCTCAAGGAAGAGCCAGTGCTTACTTCAGGGCAGGCATTGTCAGGAAGGATCAGTGAGGTGACTGAGGATGAATGGGAGTCTAATAATCAAAGAACAGAAGTTTCTCAGAGCGCACATTTGAAATTTTGGGAATTGTTCGGGGAGAATAGTAGAGGGTTGAGAAAACTAAAGAGAAAATGGATGATCTAAGGGACTTACATCTTTAATGACAGTCGGAGAAAATAAGGCCATGGTTGGGTCAACTTGCTGCAAGTGTGTCAAGATAAAAAGAATTGACCTATACCCTCAGCTCCTCAGGACTAGCTGCATCTTGGAAAGGCACTGGGAATGTGAGCTGTGGGAGCTTGTGCTCATGTGACAGCCGCTCTGCATGGTAGAGCTACTGGAAGCTCAGGAATGAGGAAAGTTGGGGCGGCTGAGACAGCCCAGTTTATGGCACAAAGGTACAGAGTAATGTTTCAGGAAAAGTTGATGAAACTGATGGTCTTTGACAGAATCTGCAAGATCTAGCCCCTAATCTCACATGTGTGGTTAGAGAAAAGATTGGCTTTTCCTACTCCCTGTTAGCAGAAATATTCTCTAACAGGAAGGGAAACAAATAGCATTCAACGTGTACATAGCACCTGCGATGGCGATGGATAAGCAGATCTAGACTGAATCACGTGGGTGCCCCAAGGACGCTAACAATTTGCTGCCTCTTTTAACAGACGTTGTGCAAATATTTTAAATATTCATTTAGAGTGGAGACCGAGAATCTCCCATCAAAAGGCACACATGAGGGCTACTGGTGGCAGGGCCCCAACTCCTCTTCTGTCTTGCTCTGTGCTCTTCTAACACTCTGTTCTTCGGCAAATTCATACCCTCCACTGGGGGACACTAAAGCCCTGCAGTTAAAAAGAAAAACCATGTGCCTTAGAAGGCAATTTGCTAGTCATCTATTACCGCCTGAGAATGCCCGCCCGGGGAACGTATGAAAGAATCTCTTCTAACAGAATGCAATGGTCTCCTAAGAGGAAGTCAGGAAAATGCATTTTTTTCCCATCCTGCATTTCCAGTGATATCTGAGCACCCCTACAGAGTGGCACCTTAGCATTCGCTGTGTAGACAGACTCTCGGTTTGTCTCTGTATTTTGAGCTCAACTTGGATTCTAGAAACACAAAGAAGAATAATATGGCACCCCTTTTCTCAGAAAATTCACAGGTATTCCAAAATAGACTTTGATACTATTTTTCCCAATAGAAATAAAGCTAGACACAAATTTACTTCTTTTGTCTGTTTTGTAAATAACCAAAATTTGCCTGCTCTTTAAAAACGGTTTTCTTTAAGCTAATGTTTTAAAGTAATTATTTGTAGACAACGTGCTAAATTCTATGAGGACAGTTTTACTATTCAACCCTATTATTTCTGACGATTTGCTCATCTGCCTTTGGGATGACTATATTTTCCTTTCTCCAAATTTTCATCCACAGCTGCTTTTCTCCTCCAAAAGAAAGGATTCTATTTTTCTCTTCAGAATATCATGTTCAGATTTTTCCTCAACTACTCTTTTTTATAATTTTTTACCTTCTCCTTAGTTCCTCATGGCATTTTGTCATCTGAAAGTTCACTGATGAACCTCTGCAGGCTCCAGAGAGAAGTTTTCCATTTGGAAAATAGAGCTTTTCAACATGAGTAAAAACGGGATTAGCAACAGTCTTCCAGAAAATACTGTCTCTCTCTGAAGGATAGCACTCATAGCATGCAGAGCCAGCAAAATCTTGCTCAATACTCAAAGACAACTTTCCTCGAATGAATTCATTTATTTCTAAAAGTGTGAAACAAAACTAATGCCATCTCTAGCCTACTTGATGAGAGAGGAAAAAAGTCTTGTTTATAGTTATAATGAGTTGGACCTAATTTGGTGTCTTTGTTCCTGGTGTGTGTACGCAGTCTAATTGTTAGGGCACGTATACCCTTCTAAATGCACCGTTTGCTTTGAATAAGATCTGAGTGGGAAAGAGTCTCAGTCCACAGCCTAGGGAATCTATTTGCATCTCCGCGGAAATCGTTGTTTACTCCACTGTTGTCATTTGTTCAGAGCACAGAACAAGTGAATCCCGTGAACAGTCGTAGTCCTTATGGCCTCCAGAGGCGGCCCGTGCGGCTGTGCTCCACATAGACTGAAACACGAGAGCGAGGCAAATTTGGAAGTCTTTTGTTCTCTGTCACAGCAATATTTAAATAGTCCACTGGGTATGCAAGTATTGCCGATTCCTTTATTGCTTTGTTATAAAAGATCCACCTTAGGGAAACATAACCCTTTTTTGTTTTCTTCATTTCATATTCTGAAAAATCTTTACCTCTCCCCTTACTAGCTTAGTTATAAATCAGTTTTGTTTCTTAAATTCACATAAAGTCAGGTGTATGTAATTCTTTTTAATGCTGAGGTTATGTCCTGAGCTTCTACGCTCTCCCCAGTGTTTTTGCACTTACTCGACAGGTTAAACCTGGACTTCCATAGATTCTTCTTATTAAACACCACAAGATAGTTGATATACCTGTAATTATTCAGTGAAAAATACATAATGAGATGTGATGACCATAGATTAGAGAAAAAAAAATTCTAGGGTATATGTCAAGTCAATCAGAGGTAAGAGTTTGTCTGAAAATTAGCCTTCTGCATATGTATGTTATTTTGAAGCGTATATTCAGCAAACTCTATGGATCATGTATGTATGTACAACAGGCAGAGATTTACTCTGCTCCTGTAATAGGAGGGAGACATGAAATTTCCCTTTTATTGTGTCATTGTTTTTTTTTGTTTGTTTGTTTGTTTTTGTGAGGAAGACCAGCCCTGAGCTAACATCCATCGCCAATCCTCCTCTTTTTGCTAAGGAAGGCTGGCCCTGGGCTAACATCTGTGCCCATCTTCCTCCACTTTATATGGAATGCCGCCACAGCATGGCTGACAGGCAGTGCATCTACGGGCGCCCGGGATCCGAACCTGCGAACCCCGGGCTGCCAAGCGCGGACTAAACCACTGAGCCACCGGACGGCCCCTGTGTCGTTGTTCTTAAATGTGTGTATGTTCCTACAAGAATTTTTATTTAAATAGATACATTCCATTAAAATTCCAAAATCCTCTAAATATTTATCTAACAACTTCTTACATAGAAAATGATACGATATGCCACAGGAAAAACTAAAGAAAATGGGCTTAAAAACTAGTGAAACAATATAAAGAGGTAATTCTTGGTGATAACGTAATGAAAGCATGAGACTAAATACCAATGGAAGGTCTGCAGTGTTGTTCTATAGGGGCTTTTTCAAAAAGAATTTGTGCCATTTGCCTAGAATGGTTTAGAAAATGTAAATCTAAAAATATATGGAGGGAAACAAGTAAATGAGATAGAAATAAGAAATAATCTATTTTAATACAATCTTTTCAATATGCCTTTAAGGTTCTGGTGTCAGTTCAGATAAGAATAACCATACTTCATCCTGTCTCTCCTCCTGAATACAACCAAGAACCGAGACAAACCTATTGAGCAGCTATCTGAAAACTTTGAGACATTAAACGGTAGCCTGCACTACCAAGGGACTGAGAGCAGCACAAAGGCAGAATTCGCTCTGGGTTAGGCAGAAAGAGTCCCAAGAGAAGACCTTGATTTCCAGGCTGAACATCAGGGAAGGGAGCCCTCGGGGTCAGAGAGAGGGGGAAAATTCCCTGTTTTTGTCTTTCCATTCTCTCTCTCCTAATCTCAGGCAAATGCGCAGCAGTGGTGGGGGGGCTGGGCAGGCACTAGAACTCTGAGGGAAAGGAACCCTTCCTTCTACCAAGAGAAACTGTCATCCTGAGAATGTGGGGGATTATCTCCATTCTTTTTTTCTCTCTATAGTCCTGCTGCTTGAACCCAGAGGCAGATACAACTGTGGGAAGTACACAGCCAAGTGGAGAAACTAAAGCTCCAGCTTTCGAGACAGAAGAGAAGAATGGGCGCCTCTGGGAGTCCGAAAGTGTCAGAGAGACTGCGAAGAGGAGAGAATTCAAGAAAGTGATCCCCTCAAGTTGTGTGTAACCACAAAGTTGCACAGCTACATATGCAAGAATGTGACCCTAACAGCATACCACAGGCTCTGAGAACTGTTGATAAACCACCCTGAAGGTCTCAGACTGGCCTCTGGATGGCATACACATGGGACAGAGCCAAACATCACTGCAAACTCCTTGGAAAATGAACCAGCTTAGAACCATAGCCCACAGAAGGTCGTTTGGAACTTTTAGCCTAAACGTAGCCAGGACTATTAACTGATAAAACATACACACACACACACACACACACACACACACACACACACACACACACACAATTGACAATCTCCACAGGAATTAAACAGGACTCAGAATATCATAATATAATATACCAAATGTCTAAGATACAATCCAAAATTAATCAGCATATGAAAAACTAGAAAAATCTCAATAACCTAAAAGGAATAGAAAAGCAACAGATGTCAGTCCTGAGATGATGCAGATGTTGGAATTATCTGACAAAGACTTGAAAGCAGTTGTTATAACCAAGCTTCAAGAAGTAAAGGTGATTGTTTTTTGATGAGGATGGAAATAGAGACAGCATCTGCAAGGAAATTAATAATGTGAAAAAGAACCAAATATAAATTTTAAAACCAAAATGTACAATAACTAATACAAAAATTCCCTGGAAGGACTCAATAACCACAAAGAGAAGACAGAGGAAAGAGTAAGTGAATTGAAACTAGTTCAGCAGAAATTATCCAATCAGAATAATAAGAAGAAAAGACTGAAAAAATTAAACAGAGCCTCATGGATCTGTCAGACCACATCAACAGGTTTCATATTTGTGTGGTCAGCATTCCAGAGGAAAGGAGAAAACAATGTGCAGAAAAAAAACTTGAAGAAAAACTGGCTGGAAACTTAACAAATTGGTGAAATACATAAACTTGAAAATTCAAGAAGCTAAGCTAACCCCAAGTAGAATAAACACAAAGAAATCATGCCTAGAAATAGCATAATCAATTTCTGAAAATTAAAGACAAAAAAAAATCTTAAAAGCAGGCAGAGAGAAACAAATGACATATTTTCTATAGGGGGCATATTATCTACCTATATTATCCATGGTTTGAATGACAATGGATTTCTATCAGAAACCATGGGTACTGCAACAACATTTTTAAAGTGCTGAGAGGGAAGAATTGTCAAACTAGAATTCAATATACAGGTAAAATATCATTCAGGAATGAAAGTAAGATAAGCATATTCTCAGGTGAAGGAGAACTAAGAGAATTTATTGTCAGTATATCTGCTCTAAAGGAAGTTCTTCAGTCAAAAGGGAAATGATTATAGAGGGAAAATGGTAACTTTAGGAATAAAGGAAGAACAATAGAAATGGTAAATATCTGTGTAACTTTAATAGACTATTTTTCTTCCCTTAAGTTCTTTAAAATATGTGATGGTTGAAAACAAATATTATAACATTACTGGGAATAGAAGGTAAGTCCCTTAACATGATAAAGAGCATTTATGAAAAACCCACAGCTAACATTATACTCAATGGCAAAAAGACTGGAAGCTTCCCCTGTTAGATCAAGAAGAAGACGAGATGCTTGCTTTTACCACTGTTATTCAACATTATACTGGAAGTTCTAGCCAGAGCAATTAGACAATAAAGAGAAATAAAAGGCATCCAAATTGGAAAGGAAGAAGTAAAATTATTTCTCTTCACAGACGAAATGATCCTACATATGGAAAATCCCAAAGAATCCACAAGAAAATTACTAGAACTAATAGATGAATTCTTCAAAGTCTCAGGGTACAAGATCAACACACAAAAATTAGTTGTGTTTCTGTACACAATCACTGAACAATCTGAAAAGTAAATTAAGAAAGCAATTCCATTTACAAGAACATCTGAAAGAATAAAACACCTAGGAATAAATTCAACCAAGGAGGTGAAAACCTTGTACACTGAAAACTACAAAACATTGCTGAAAGATATTAAATAAATGGAAATACATCCCATGTTCATAGATAGGAGAATTTAATATTGTTAAGATTTCAATACTACATAAAGCAATCTACAGATTCAGTGTAATCCCTATCAAAATTCCCACAGCCTTTTTTGCAGAAATAGAAAAACTGATCCTCAAATTCATATGGTATGCAACTAGTCCAGACTAAAAAGATACAGTAATCAAAAGAGTGTGGTACTGGCATACAGATAGACGTATAGACCAATGGATCAGAATTAAGAGTACAGAAACGAACCCATACATTTATGGCTAATTGATTTTTGACAAGGGCACCAAGTTCATTCAGTAAGGAAAGAATTGTCTCTTCAACAGGTGGTACTGAAACAACTGAATTTCTACATGTGAAAGAATGAAGTTGGACCCCTACCTCACATCATATACAAAAGTTAACATATACCAAATGGATCAATAACCTAAATATAAAACCACACAACTCTTAGAAGAAGACATAGGGATAAAGATGTACTCAGATTTGACAAAGGTTCTTAGATATGACACTAAAAGCATAAGCAACAAAAGAAAAAATAGATAAGTTGGACTTTATCAAAATTAAAAACTTTTGTTCATCAAAGGGCATTATTAAGTAAGTGAAAAGACAACCTACAAAATGAGAGAAGATTTTTGCAAATCATATATTTGATAATGGTTTAATATCCAGAATATATAAAGAACTTCTAAAATTCAACAACAAAAACATAAACAACCCAATCCAAAAATTGGCAAAGGACTTGAACAGACATTTCTCCAAAGAAGATATACAAATAGACAATGAATACATAAAAGACAGAGATAGAAAGTAGATTAATTGTAGCTTAGGAGTGGAAGGAGGAGGGAGAGGGGAGATGGGGATTGACTGCTTAGGGCTGGATGGTATGGGGTTTCCTTTAGGATGGATGAAAAAGTTCTCAAATTAGATTGTGGTGATGGCTGCACAACAGTGTAAATATATTTTAAAACGTTAAGTTGTAAATTGTAAATGGGTGAATTTTTATGGTAATTATATCTCAATAAAACTGTTTTAAAACATGTCTGTTATTCTATTGTAAAATATGTTGACTGCATAATTTCTATGTCTCCTGAAAGCTTTAAAACTTTAGGCCTTTAAGTTATGCCCCCTACTTGGAACTTCTAACAGCGTTTCCTATCAGAATCACCCCAAATTCTAAATTACACAAGTCAAAATTGATGTGTTGGTAGCAAAAGATATCACTGTTAATTTAAAAATTAACATAGAATGTTTAATAATGTCACAAAGAACATGGAAATGGTATTTAACACAAAAATATCTTGTGATGTTTTCCTATAGTCATATCTGCACTGTAACCAGGCAACAAATATTGTGCAGTAAAACTGCTCATGTGAAAATTACTTGCAATGTAAACTTTCAGGAAGAGGAAAAATATAAAGGAATCTGGATTACAGAATAAAAGCCTAACATCATGAAACTGTCTTGCATAATACCACAGAACAGACACCCAACACATGCAGATGACTGGCTTTGGGGATGAATTTAATCTCATAAATGAGAAGACTTTCTTTGATTCTGTAAGCAACATTAGGATCATTCTCATGGAATGTTAGTGAAGGAAAGAAATACTGACCAGCCAGTGACAATGTTTATACATAAGAAAATAGTGACTTACCCACTAAAGATTAAGGAATCTACAAAATTCAGAGAGCTACATCGTGAAACGGTTTAGAGGAGAATCAAGAGTTCCCAATTACTTATCTGATTTTCTTTCAACCAGCCTCATGCTACCTAATTTGTTAAGTCCACTGGGTGGAAAAGGGAATGTAACTAAACCTTAGTATAACTTTAGAATTGACCCTGTCAGCTATTTTTTCGTTGTGTGCAGCTGCTTAAATGTATTGTCTCCAGCAAAAAGCAATGTAAGTAATTGCATAGCATAAAAGTAAATGTTAAATTATAATTAAATTATTCCGCAAGCCTATCACACTAAGTTTATGGCCATTTCATCATCTTGCAGCAGCACACAGAACAACAATTAGAGAGAAAGGAATGTTCTAAATTGAGATCGCAACTTTCTGAGAACTCATCTCCTTGAAGGCATCTCCTAACATTGTTTATGTCATTACTTTTCATTTTAGTTTTTCAACTGTCAGCTTTTCTTTTATATATACATTTATGGTGATCCTTTTCCCTTCAGCAGATAGCCACACACTGGAAGATTTCAGATTAAATGCCTCTCAGTTTGATTTAGTACGGAAGGGTCCTGATTTATTATTCAAGATTTACCTGGTGATTTTCCTTCTCTTAGATTTTTGCAATCATTTACTAGCTTTTCCTGAGGACTACCCTGTGAAGGTCATTTTTAGCATGTTTATTTGACAAATGAGAACACAGACCTTAATTGAGAAGATTATTTTGACTGAGGTGGCAGAGTAAGATTAGCTCAGAGTCCAGAATAATGTCCAAGGTCATGTTAGCACACTTAGTTTCACATTTTTTCTCATCTCTCAATCTTCAACAGAGAAGCCCAACCTATTCATTTTGTAAATCTCTTTTTCTCCCAGCTGTTCTCAGAGCTCCAACTTTCCATGGTGCCAGCACTGCTCACACAGTGTCTTTTACTTAACCCAAATAAATCTCTGCAAGATACACAAAATTATGAAGCCATATCAATTACCTAGAAAGTATTCAGTGTGTGTATACGTGTGCAAGTGGAGGGGGGTGATTTATTCAAAATGTATTCACTCAACAATAGTTTTGGGAAGACTACCATGTGACAGGTACAGTGCGAGGTTCTGAGGGCACTGAGACAAATGAAAAAGAGTTCCTACTTTTAAGAAGCTGAAAAGCTACTGGAGAAATACACGGATATGACAATAAGACAATTACATACATGTATTCAAAAAACCAAATACACAACAACATGAAGTCTCAGTGGCATTAAGACGTCCAGGATGTTTATGGGAGTTCCAAGAGGAGGATAGCCCAGAAATCAGTGACATCTCGAGAATAAAGAGGCAGATCTGCATACTTTTAGATTGGCATATTTTGTGGGTGAAAACTGTGGGAAGGAGCAGCTCAGAATCAATTTCTTCTCATGTCTCTCCTCTCTTCCTACTGTGCACGAGCACTGTGAAAAGGTGAGGGAGTACAGAAGAAATATTAGGCATACACTGTGCCACCTGAATTATCAAGATAATTGAGAAGATTCTCATCTTGCACTGTCACCACTGACTACAAGAAGAGCAAGTGACTTCATCATCCATAACACTGAGTATCATGAATAAAATGATAAGTTAAGTGCTAAGAGTATACTATGTATAAACTGCTTAGTACATTGCCAGACACAGAATAATTGCTTAATAAACATTAGCTATTTGTAATTGCAATTGATGTCTCAACCAATTGTATAAATAGCTCTTTTCAAATGTACTTCGTGCTGCCATTTTGACAGAATGAGTAGAAGAAGAAGAAAATGAGGAAAACCATTAGAATATGTTGGCATTGTTGTTTTAAGTGGAAAAAAATAACATGAGATAGAATCTACCATTTATGTTACCCTATTTTTGTGCTATTCATTGTGCTAGACATATATACATTATTTTATTTACTTTTTACAACAATGAGGTAGTAGGCAAACATAACTCCATTCTACAAGTAAGAAAAATAAGGATCAAAGAAGTTTAAATAATTGTGCAAGGTGGTATAACTAGTAAAAGGTGGCACCAGAATTGGATCATTTCTCCGAATTCCATTCTTGCTGTTTTTACACAATCTCTTCTCAAATTCAGAAAATAGGAGAACCATGGCTTAATTCAACAAATATTTTCTGAATTCCTACTCTAAATCAGGGACTGTGTATGAGGTACTACAGAAAACACAGTGACCCTTCAGATATGTTCTTTGACTTTATGTGGCTAAAAAAAAGAGGGAGAGGTACAGATAAAGAGGCAATTAAAAGCAGAAACACGGGGCTTTCTGTGGGAGCACATGGTAGGAGCGTTCAATCATGGAAGGTTAGGGAAGATTCTCAGAAAGAGTGACATCTAAGCTGAGACATGGAGCATTAGTATAAATTAGCACGATGAAGCGCAAGGAGGTGAGTGATGCAGGTATAGGGAATACCCCGTGTGAAGGCTCGAAAACATAACCAGCTATGATGATTTTGAGAATAAGACTCTCCACCATAGGATGGGACTGTGGAGTGGACCAGTGATGACCGGGGTCCAGGTCACACAGTCCCCTTGAGGGCCACGATGAAAAATGATGGCTTTATCCCAATTTAGGATATGGAGCCTATGACACGTTTTAACCAAGAAAATGAAGTAATTAGACATATTTTAGAATGAACCTCTTTAGTAAAGGAATAAATCAGAGGAATAAAAGAAGATGGCAATCACATCTTCTTTTCCTGCACTTAGCTTTTATAAAAGCTATCAGACTTGTGTAAATAATGAGTAGGCGAGCAGCCCTACAGTGAAATACAGTCAGGCCAATGAAAATTGCTATGACTTATGCCATCTTCAAAGCTAAACAGGCTTGGCCTGACAAGATGTTCCGGTGAAGTTAACTGTGGAAGGCCATCTGTTTAGTGATTGTTGGGGAGGTTTTAAAGAAAAACATGCATTTAGCGCTCAGTTGGAATTCTGTGACAGGTTGCTTGCCATGGCTTTCTGCTTGCGAGAAGAGATTTACACCAGGGAAGGCAGTTCAGGTAGTTGAGACATGGCCATTCACCGAGCATCTTGAAGCTGGCTCCATTCCAATAAAGAGGAAATACCTTTTTTCAATTTCAGACTTTCATTTCTGTTCCCAAGCTCCTAACCTGACACCCTACCTTCAGCAGACGATTTTCCTCCTAATTCACGGGGGAATAAAGGCAATTCCACCGCACGAATTCCCTCAACTGCCTCCCTGCCACATACATATTCCCCTCGTTCCCCGAATTTATCCTGCGTGTCACACCTGAAGTCGAAGATAATCCAGCCTCTTGGTCAGGGCTAGTCCGTGATCTTAATTCTCCTTCCATCCCCTTGGTTTAGAGCCTCACTAAACCAATTTTCTCCCTCTTTCTCCTATTTTCTGCCTCTCCCTTTTTGCTTGATCAGTCCTCAAGGCCTATTAATACACTCAAGTCTTTCTTTTCAAAAAAAATGTTTTTAAAGTTTTCTTCCATAAAAATGGAAATGTTGGCTGGAGTTCAATTTTACAGAACTCACAGTTGTACCAGAATTGGGGTAAGAGGGGGAAAGTGGTGAAGAGGAAGGGAGCAAATTGCTTCCTTGGTCTTATCCTTTCCTATTATTACTCTCTCTTTTAAACATCTTGGCTATGGTCTAAACTTGCTACTGCCGTTGCCCCATCTTCCAGCATTCCGATTCATCCCACTGAAATCTGGACTCTATCCTTGCAATAGTTGCTTCCCTTGCAAAGATTATTGCAGATTGCCCATCTCGTGGACTTTTTGAATCTTAGGTGGGAGAGAATGGCTAGGGTGGGCTGGAATTGGGTATTTCCCTTCCCCTAGGTCAGTTAGGCTCTGACAAAACCCCAGCAGGTTAGGCTCTGGTTAACTAGTTTAAGAACAGAGTGCTCTGGTGTATTTCAAAATGGTTTCCTTTTCCCCTTCTCCTGCCAGGAGCTCAAGGGGATTTTCTCCAGTATTTACTGTGACAGCCTGGTTGAGCTCCTGGAGGTAAATCTCACAAAATTTGGGGGGCTCTTGATGACTGGGTCCCCCTGGAGTTTTTAATTCTCAGACTTGTCCACAAGGAGCATCCACCAATTCGTTTATTACAGTTCAGGTTTTCCTACCCCGGTGCTAGTTCCCACGGAGGTTTCTGCTTGTGAGTCTCTGCTCTGGGAAGCCACGACTCCTGTGTTTAGCTGTGTGTCTCTCCAGTCTTGGGGGCAGTGGTTTGCCCTGTGCCCTCATCTCTCTTATGGATCCAAGAAGAGTTGTGCCTTTTTCAGTCTGTTCAACTTTTTACTTGTTGTTAGGATGGAGCAGCGACTTCCAAGCTCCTTACATGCAAACCGGAAGCCGGAAGTTCCTAATCTGATTCTCCCATGTGCCACTTTCCTAGAATCTTCTCAGGCCTGGTAGTTTTTCACAATAAATTTTCTATTTAGAAGATCTCACCTATCAATAATCATACTTTTATTTCTTCTATTTAATCCTTACAGTTTTTATGCTTTTTTTCCCTTGCCTTATAATACTGTCCAAGACTTCTAGTAATATGTAATCAGTAGGAGCAAAAATTGGCATCTTTGTCTTATTCTCTGCCTTGATGGGAATATGAGTAGGTTTCTCTACTAAAGCTTTTGTGTTTAATAGGTTTTTTTCATATATTATATCTTCAAGTTAATGAGTTACCTTCCAAATTCAGTTTTCTGATTATTGTTATAGTAAAGAATTGTTGAACATTGTTTAATGCTTCTATTTAATGACTTTTTTCAATTTGGTCCATTAATGTGATAAATTACATTGACAGATTTTTCTGATTTTGAACCATCCTTGACATTGTATTACACCCTATTTGATTTTCATAAATTCTTTTTTTCAAAACATGGTTCAATTTCGTTAGTTAACTTCTTTAGTATTTTACAACTATGTTCATAAGTTAAAGGGACTCATAATTTTATTTACTCTCTTATCTACTTTTGGAATCAAGATTAGAGTATTTCATAAAATTAGTTGGTTAACTCTCCCACATTTATTATTTTCTGGGGCAAGTTATAAAAGCTGGACTATCTGTTCCTTGAAAGTTTGATAAAATGCACCTATTAAACCACTGTGCCAGGAGTTTTTGAAGGGGGAAGGTCTTTGAATGCTGTTTCAATTTTTTTAATGACTAATTATTTATTTAGGTTTTCTGTTATTTTTCTTGCTCTAATTTTGGCCTTTTATATTTTTGTCTATTTGTATAGATATAGAAATCCTCTTTAAGTTATAAGTTAATGAATATACATTTGTTGGTAATAATTTATTGTGTTATTATGTCACGGGTCAATAGTTTATTCCTCTTTTTCCTTCTGCATTTTTGCTTAATTTTCATCTTCTCTTTCAATTGATCACCCTGGTTAGATGATTTTCTAGCCCATTAATATTTTCAAAGAAGAGCTAGGTTTTGCTATTATGTTATTATCTCTTTTTTTATTTTATGATATCTACATATCTTTAGAATTCTTTTTTTGAGAGTGTGTTTCATTGCTCATGTACTATCAGATATAGAGTAAAATATAGGGATACATGTAGAAAATAAATTTGTATATCGTGTTTCAAAAAAATAAAAGATGGAATTAAAAACAACCTAAATATTCACCAACAGAAATGAGTGAATAATTTGTGAGATACACTAGATAGTAGTGAAAAGGAGTGAATTTGAACCATACACATAAATGGGGATGATTCTCACAAATATAGAGTTGAACGAAAACCTTAATTTTCAAAAAAAAGCATAAATTATGACTCATTGATATAAAGTTTAAAAAAATGCAAAACAACTGTGTGAGAGCTTCTAGTCTTGGGTAATCACTTCCCCACCTCCTGTCTGGTCCCCAACACTGCACCGGGTTCATACACTTACAGTCAAAAAGGAATGAATACCTCTGGTTCTGGAATGAGGTAGCATAGACTCACTTTTCCTTGCTTCTCCCCTCTAAATACAGCCAAATGCCCTGAAAATTACCCATCAGACAATGATAAAATGACTCTGAAAGCTGGAAAGAAGAAGAAAGACTGGCTGGGAACCACAGGACTTGAGGAATAACAACATGGTTAGATTCGGGGTTTTCTTTTAATCAACCATATATTGATGGAAAGGGTGACAGAAAGGCCTATAATCAGGAATCCCCAACATGCATATACACATACATCACCCAGAAAAGTCTGCTCTCTATGACCAAAGGACCCATAAAGGAAGCCCCTCACAGACCTGGGTAGGAACCCCAACCCCTGCTTTACAGTGCAGGCCCCAGCTGCAGCTTTATCCATCAGCAGTGAAGCCTCTGGTTCACCACCAGGACATCAGTGGCTGGATGGATTCCCCCCCGCCCCACAGGGCCAGTGTAAGCACCTCCCAAGTCTCCCAGTGACATAAGGAGAGCCAGGCCCACATCCCTCCCACCCATGGCAAAAGGTGGCCCAGTGACAACAGCACCTCTCACCCCACAGATCCCACTGGCAGGGATTAAAGGGGAGGACCAGAAGCACTCTGGGGTAGCATCACAAGGGCTCTGAAACTAAGCTGTCATGGGAACTTAAGCCACAAAAGTAGACCAGGACCTAGACACTGAACCTAAACTGAGCAACTACCTGCTAAAATAGAATTAAATAAGATCAAGAGTCTCTAAACACCATAACTGCAATGTCCATGATGCAACTGAAAACCACCTGTCATGCCCCAAACCAGGAAAATTGCAACTGGAATGAGAAAAGGCAATCAACCGAGCCAATTCTGCGATGACTAAGACATTAGAATTTCTGACAAGAATTTTAAAGTAGCTGTCATAAAAACAACTCAACAATCAATTAAAAATTCTTTTCAAACAAATAAAAAATGGAAAATCTCAACAAATAAGTAGGAGTGATTAAAAAAATAAACCAAATGAAAATTATGTTACTGAAAAAAACACAAAAAACAAAATGAAAAACTCTCTGAAGGAAAGTGGAGGAAATCCCCAACATGCACACACACACACATCACCCAGAAAAGTCTGCTCTCTATGACCAAAGGACCCATAAAGGAAGCCCCTCACAGACCTGGGTGGGAACCCCAACCCCTGCTTTACAGTGCAGGCCCCAGCTGTAGCTTTATCCATCAGTTGGAAAGTGGAGTTGACAGAGGATGGAATCAGTGAACTCAAAGACAGGTCAACAGATCAACAGAATTTACTCGATCTGTAAATCATAGCAAAAATAGACCAAAAAAGAAGAAGAGAGCCTCCGTGGAACAACAGTAGATCTAACATCCATATCATCAGAGTCCCAGGAGCTGGTGAGAAGAGGAAGACTGAAAGAGTATACAAAAGAAATAATGGTTGAAAACTTCCTAAATTCAGTGAAAAACTGCTGGTGGGAACATAAAATGATACAACTACTCTGAAAAATACTTGGGCAGTTCCTTTCAAAACTAAAATGGACTTGCGACACTACCTAGTAATTGCACTCGTGGGCACTTAGCTGAGAGAAATGAAAAGTGATGTCTACACAAAATTTGTACACAGATGTTCACAGCAACTTTATTTGTAAGGCTTGAGGACAACTAGAAACAACTCAGGCGTCCTTCAACGGATGAATGGTAAAGCAAACTGTGGTGCAGCCATAGTATGGAATGCTACTCATCAATAAAAAGGAAGAAATTATTGCCACAGGCAACAACTTGGATGAACTTCAAGGAAATTATACGGAGTGAAAATATTTCCAGAGGATATATATTGCATGATTAAAATATGTAATATTCAAAAATAACACTCTTAAAGAGATGGAGAACAGATTAGTGGTCGCCAGGGCCTAGGGCTTGGGGGAGAGCATAGATGTGGCTATAAAGAGGAAGCGTGAGGAGTCGGTAGTGATGGTACAGGTAAGTATTTTGATTGTGGTGTTGGTTGTGCAAAGTGTACACATGTGACAAAACTGCATAGACCTCTACACACACACAAATGAGTACATGTATATATTGTGAAATTTAAGCTCTAGGAATTGTACAATGTCCATTTCTTGGTTTTGATGTCGTAGTATAGTTGTGTAGGACATTAACATTGGGTGACCCCAGGGTGAGGATGTGTGGGACTTTCCTGTACATTTGTTTACAACCTCCTGTAAATCTATAATTATTTCAAAATATAAATGTTTAAAATGAATGAATACCACAGGAAAACTATAGCAGACCATTGGGAATCAACAATCTTAAACAGCTTTATGAAATGCCATTTACTCCAGGCTTCTAGCAGTTGGGGAAAAATTGGACAAACATGATTAATTTTATGCTTTGGAAAGTGAGAAAGCTACTAGTGAACCCTTTTCTATCAGGAAAAATAGCAGAAGTTAAGCTTTTGCTGAAGATGCAGGACCTGTCAGCTCATCACCTTATGAGCAAGTCAGCTGATCAACATGACTGCTTAAGGGAAATATACCAAAGCTATTTGGGGAGTGAAAATGGAACCCTGAAATACATCATTATGAAATAACTTAGACTCAGCATTACATGTCTTAAATTAGTGATGGAGAGGTTTGAAATAGAAAATTTTAGTAATATCCATGAGAAAATAGATACCTCTTTTTCTGGAACTTTTCTTCCATTCACTTATCAATGATT
Source organism: Tapirus indicus (assembly GCA_031878705.1). Lineage (NCBI taxonomy): Eukaryota > Metazoa > Chordata > Mammalia > Perissodactyla > Tapiridae > Tapirus > Tapirus indicus. Next base: position 6,191,910 of record CM062920.1, on the reverse strand, counting down.
GTAGATAAACACAATTTATACCTTTGACACAATCCACTGGGTATTCTTAAACTAGAGTCTAGCTAAAATGTTTAGAGGTCCTAATACAACCTGTGGTGAAAAGTAGTTCTAAGGATACTTATTTTAAGGCCAACATTATTCTCTGTAAAGGCCTTAAACAATATTGTAGCACAGAGTTCCTGTCAGTATATTAAGGAAGTGTCCATTGGAAATAACTAGGGTGGAAATAAATTTTGTTTAGCTGCCAGCAGCAGAAGATATGCAATATTACCTTAATGTTTCCATATGCCTCTTTGGCTACTACTATTTTTTACAAATGAAGAAACATCCCTGCACCAAAATAAATGATAGTTTAATAATGATAGTAAAACACCTGGCTTCCTTATTTTTAAAAAAATGTACTAAAATATGATATATTCTCTAGAAATGCATCCACAAGTAATAAAAATATGAAGACATTCACGGAAGAATGCTCGCCAAATTCCTCTGCTGGGGAGGAGTTTGATTTGGTGTGGGCAAGCAAAGTACTTCCATGAGAAATGTGATGATTTATCATTTCATAACCTGGATACTAGATATATGGTGTTTATTTTTATGTCACAAATATTTAAAATGATAAAAAATAGAATATAATCCCATGTTCAGATTCTTTTCCTTCTCAATTGTGACCTCATTCTTGCTTCCAGTGTGTCTACAGGAAAGTTTGAGGTTAATCTCAGTCGTTTCCTTTGTGAAGATGGATCTGTCTATAAGGTTTTGGAATTTTCTCCATATTGTTGATGGTCTTATATTTCACTGTAATGTGTCTACATGTGAGTTTTTCCTTGTTTATCTTATTTGGAATCCTAGGAATCTTTTCAATATGATTTATTTGACCTTGCTTAGTTCTGGGAAATTATGCATGATTATTTACTCAATAATTTTCTCTCCATCCAATTTTTTCCTCTTCTTTGTCTCTTAATACTTAGATTTTGATGTGCCTACTATCTTAACTTTTATACTTTCTCCCTCTTTATCTTCCTAATTTTTTCCATGAGAGTTTCTTGACCTGATCATCTAATTTATTCATTTTTAGTTATAATTATTCTGCATTTTATTCCATTTATTTAATATCTTTTTATATTCAATTTTTCACTTTGTGTTTCTTTATAATGGCTCACTTTTTCTTCATTTTAGCATTATTCTCTCATGGATTAAAGGATATTATGTTTATTTTTATGCTTGATCTGCCTATTTCACCAAATGTGGTTTATCTAGTCTTGCTTGCTCATTTACTGTCCTTCATCAGGACTCTGTTCTTCAAATGTCTGGCTCCTTTTGGTGGTGAGTACATCTCCCTTGGGGGTATCCGGTATCTCGGCTGGTAGTGTGGGTGGGTGGAGCAGCATGTGCTGCTCCTGGCTTGGTTAAGGTGGGAGGTCTGTAGCTCAGGGCAGTGGCTGAGGAACCACTGTCTGCGCTTGATCCTCCCTTCTCTGTCCCCCTAACAGGTGGCACTGCCCCTCAGGGAACCTCTAATCCAACACTGCTCTCTCCCTAGAGCTTTTCTCCATCGGTTTGGTTATCTAGAGCTTAGGGGAGCCCAGGAGGGGAGGAGGAGAGGGGAGCAGGGCTTGCTTAGAAGCCGGCAGCTCAGCCTGCATGATGTCTGATGTCTGCAGAGCCTCGCTGATGTCACCATGCTGACCCCAGTGGTCCTGGGCAGGTGCAGTTGCTTTTCTAGCAGTAATGAAGGGGCAGGCGGGCATCTATGCAGGCAACGTGGCCCTGCAAGAAAGGAACACAACTCGGAAGCTCGTCCCTCAGCCAATCTCCATGCTTGTACATGCAAACCTCTCGGCCCCGCCAGCTATCGCCTTCCACAAGGGCAGAGTCTACTCACTGCACAGTTTTCTCTCAGTCTTGACTTTACTTCCTCAGACTCACATTTTTAGTTTCTTCAACTCCTGCATCATTTCTGGGGTTGAACTAGAGAAGGAAGTCAGGGAAACAGACCACAAAGTCTGATCAGGGTTCCAACACTGACAATCAAGATGACTTGGACTGGGCTTTATTTGCATTGTTTGTTTTGCTAAAACGTATAAGCAAGCAATGCAAAGGATTCACACAAATATGGAAGGGAGCACAGCTCCCCAGGACCTCTCTAGTCCCTCAAGAAGGGTGCGTCAAATCTGGTCAGCCACACAGCAGAAGAGAGCGCCAATCCAGCCAGAACAGCCCAGGGCCAGGACACACCGCCTTTTGCCATTAGTCTGGAGGAGAGGCCATGTCCCCAGACAAGAGTTTACCTAGATATAAGGCAATTCCTTGCTACACCTGTGCTATATTTTCCTGCTTCATGGAGCCTATAGCATCATCTGTACCATGTGACCTATTTCTACTGCGGCAGGAACCCTAATTCTTTTCTTTTTTTTTTCCATATTTGTTTCCTTTACCAGTCATTCAAGTGCAGAAGCCCTATTTATTTCTGTATCTCCAATAGTTGGCGCTTTGTTAGCACTCAGTAAACACTTGTTTGTGTTATTATTGTTTTGCTGTTTACGAGCCAATGGAGGGAAATAATGGGTTAACATAAGTGTTAAATAGTTGAAATCACAATTCACAAGTGAGACGCGTATCTGTGGAGCAGTTCACATCTGTGGTGTCAGTCTTGGCATGAATGTTATTCTCGAGTTAGGAGGGGAGGATGCTCCACAAAACCAAGGTGGGGGAATCCAAAGGTAACAAGCAAATTAGGAGCATGGGGGACATCAGTAAGAAAAAATTTAGGCTAGTTGTCAGGGTTGTATGCAAAAGTGAAGGGGAAAGACAGAGTTGAGTTTGTTCAACTCAGTTAATAGAATTGTGGGACCTCAGTAGAGTGATGGATTGTAGAAAACAAACATAACATAAACAAAACAACACCTGCCCCAGCAACATCTGAGGTGACTCTTCACCTCCCTTTTAACCGTGCACGGTCTGGGCAGATCTTTCCCCTGAAATAGGTGAGAGCAGCGCCTAAAACATGAAAGGAACTGTTGAGAAGACAGCCTGCCTTGGTGCACTATCTTCCCAACCATTTCCACCAAGCCTCCAGGGGTCTGAGATGACAGAGCAGTCACCCCAGTAATTGTGGGACAGGTTAGGGCCATCACTTCCCTAACTCCCAGGTAGATAAGAAAATACTTTCCATGCAGCATTAGAATGTTTTCCATTCTCTAAAATTCTGTATCTACATTCAAATTTAATGAGGCTATTAACTAAAGTTGCTTCATGTTTGAGAGCTGTTTTTAAGGCATACATAAAAAATAAATTAAGGGGCCAGCCCAGTGGTGGAGTGGTTAAGTTAACATACTCCAATTTGGTGTCCCAGGGTTAGCAGGTACGGATCCTGGGTGCAGACCTAAGCACCTATTCTGGGCCAATCTTCCTCAGGAAAAAAGAGGAGGATTGGCAACGGATGTAAGTTCAGGGCTAATCTTCCTCACCAAAAATTTAATTAATTAATTAATTAAATGATGGGTATGTACAATCAAGTAAAGGGTCATTACCCTCCTTTGAACAACCAATATGCGGTTATTAATGGGGACTTCTCAGATTAGAAATATTTTCAAAAAGCAAGACTAAATTACTAAAGGAAAAATGAAAAGCTAATTAGTTACTTTTGACTTGTGCTGAGCGTGATGGTTATGCAATCTTTTGAGGTCATCTCTAGAAACAGGATACTCTTGTGTCCAAGGTGTTAAGCCCATCCGCTTGTTCTTGGGGTTCTAATTAACTTCCATGCTGGTTTGATTAACACTGGCATTTGGTTTTTCCTAGTGGAAAGCAGCCACTGCCTGAAAGAGCTTTCGTGAGTCATCTTTTGTTAGCAGATTAGACAATCACAGGGTTTTTTTTTCCTATGTGGCATCAAACTTCTTTTGTCTGGGCTTTGAAATACATGACTTATCCTAGGTGTAAAGGGTTATATAAAATGCATACTTCTTTTATTTCTTCTCAAAAAGTCAAGGGGCACTATTACCATGTTTCTATGAAGAAAGGCATAAGAACTGACATAAAGTGGGTCGTTTCATACACACTCAGTTCATTACACTATAATATTAAAATAACCAGCATATTTTATACTTTCAGTGTCCACCTGGAGAGCCTATGCAACACTGTGATTTCTCAGTTTCTTAACATGTCTCTAGGATCCTTCTCTCTCCATCTCAGCCACCCATTCTAGCAGCCCTGCCCTGGACGCTACTGTCATCTCACTGCTCTCCAGCCAAAACCACCCACCAAGCACTCTGCTTTATAACGACAGTGACCTCCCCTTCCAGCTAGAAAGGCATGATCCATGCTTCTAGTGGTTCTCAGGGTGAGCTGGAGAGGACAGAAGACCATTTAAAAGGCCATTTCAGTGATAGGAAAGAGAATAAATGAGATTCTGAACCAAAGTGGTAGTGATGAGAAGGTGAAAGATGGGAGTAAGAAATGTGATGTAGGCAGGAGAGACAGAACCTAGTTGAAGAGCAAATGTGGAAATTGAAGGAAAACAAGTGTATTAGTCCTCTATTACCACATAACAAATCGCCACACACTTAGTGGCTTAAAACAACACACATTTATTATCTCTAGTTTCTATAGGTCAGAAGTTTGGGCCTGGCTTCACTGGGCACTCTGCTCAAGGCTTCACAAAGCTGAAATAAAAGTGGTAACTTGGCTGCATTCTCATCTGGAGGCTTGACTAGGAAAGGACCCACCTCCAAGTTTCCTCAGGTTGTTGGCAGGATTCATGTCCTTGCAGCTGTAGAATTCATGGCAGCTTCTTTCTTCACAGCCAGCGAGGGAGACAGTGTCTGCTGTTTCCAGTGTCTTCTTTTGGAGAAGGCCTAGACCCTCTTTTGAAGGGCTTACATGATTAAGTCAGGCCAACCCAGGATGATATCCCTCTTGACTAACTCAGTCAACTGGTTAGGGACTTAGTTACATCCCAGCAATCCCTTCACCTCTGCCATATTTTCCTGGCTGGAAGCGAGTCACAGGTTCTGCCTGCACCCAAAAGGAGGGGACTACAAAAAGGTGTGTATTTCAGGGAGTAGGTGTCACAGGAGCCATTTTAGACTCCTGCCTAACACAGAAAGAAAGAAGCACAGGTCTAAAGACTTGACTGGGGAAATGGTGGTACTAGTAAAAAGAGACCCAAAATCAACGTATAAAAGAGTTTGGGAAAGCAGAAAAATTCAATTTTATTTATACTTTTATTGAGATGTCAAAACTATTAGAAGAGTTGCCCAGAGGAATTGCAAATATAAGATGGAACAAAAGATGGAAGTTCAAATTAGAAATATTGATTTATCCATGGAGATTACATGTGAAAGTCATGAGATTGGGTTACCTCAGAAAGAATAAAGAAAATAAAGCCTTGAGGGGAGGGGATAGAAGACAGTAAAGAAAAGAGGAAAGCAATTAGAAACATAAAAGTAGAATAAATGCCATGCTGTACTTGAATAAAAATGACTAGAAGTATAGGAGAAAATGGAAGAAAACAGATGATACATAGCCTGCAGGCCAGTGGGTTTTAGACTTCAGTGTACATGAGGATGCCTGGTAGAACTTGTTAAGGATGCAGATTCCCAGGCCCCACTCATGAAGATTCTGCAGTGAGGGCCATCAATCTACTTTGTTGACAAGCACTCAGGTGATTCCTAGTCAACATTTTCGGAAACAGAACAAGGATTAGTAAAATAAGATCTACACAAAATGAAGGGATAGACCCTTCCTGGACAGTGCATCACAAAGTTGTAATCTAAATACTCCCTAGAAGAGACAGCAAAGAGGTTTTGAAAAATTCAGATTGTTGGACTCTACTTCAGATCTACCGACTCTGAATCTGCATTTTAATAAACACCACAGGAGATTTACATAACCCGTAATTTTGAGACCCAAGTGTGGTCTCTGAGCTGCTGTAACACCTCTGTTACTTGTCTGGAAAGAGGTAAGGACAGAAATTGAAAATAAATGTTGAGCAATGCTTATAGCAATTCAACATTGCTGCGACATCCAAGTGCACGACCAGTGGTCTTGTCTCACTGGCAGGGTGCACATCAGAGCGGGTGTTGCGACGTTCACCGCATTGTGTTATAATGTGTGACATTTTAAGGTTAAATCATCAACCATAACTCAAAAGCATATTAAAATATGAGAAAAGTAACTGTTTATATTTTTATATGTTATTTTTATAATAATTTTAATGTCTAATCATTCCTGTTTTACAATTTATAGTTCAACAATGAAATGAATTAGGAAAATTAAAATTTGTATTTATTTTTAACTCTAATTTACAGAAGGTCAAATAAGCTTCACTAGACTTTTTTGTCAAGAAAAAACATAGCTTTTCCATATGCAGCCATAAGAACAAACCAAATGATGACAGTGGAGGTAACTCCAAAAACTGAAGACCAATAGAGTTCGTAATGGTTTCCCCACAAAACATACAATTCCTTGTATATTGAAGTGAGTTTTTTAGCCAGTATTGATGGTGAAGTGCTAAAGCCAAAGTGTATTATTTCAGAGATGTGCTGGCTAATGAATGATTAAAACTGTAAAGAAACATAAAGAACATAAGTTAATTAAAACCACAAGAATTCTTTGAAAGAGTGTTGAATTCAAAAGCTGAGAGAAGTAGATGTTCAATAATTCTTACTTAAACATTATCATTTGATGACTTCTTATAGGTAGCACTTTGGCTTGCTATGAATTGAAAATCTATATTAATTCCCAAGATATGAGTAAAAGACTGTATCAAAGATATTTGTCTGAAAATATTTGGTGTATCTGTGGCAAACAGGGTTGCTCAAGTACCCCTTTCCAACAACACCATAGCTCAAACATTGGGAACTGGCTGATGATAAGAAGGACAGATTCGTAAACCAAATAAGGCTAGTGACACGTTTTTTCTTTTTTTTTTTTTTTTGTGAGGAAGACCAGCCCTGAGCTAACATCCGTAGCTAATCCTCCTCTTTTTGCTGAGGAAGACTGGCCCTGGGCTAACATCTGTGCCCATCTTTCCTCCACTTTATATGGGACGCCGCCACAGCATGGCTGACAAGCGGTGCGTTGGCTGGCGCCCGGGATCCGAACCGGCGGACCTCAGGCTGCCAAGCGCAGACTAAACCGCTGTGCCACTGGGCCGGCCCCTAGTGACACATTTTTTATTGCAATTTGTTGAACGCACAGATATTGCTAACGTGGCATTTGTTTTAGTATAACTGCAATTCAAACATGATGCTGACATGAAGGAAGATTTTCTTTTTTTTCAGCCTCATTGCCAAGAAACACAGCTAGCTCTGAGATGTATAAAAGTAGTCAGCAAATGTGGTTTGGAGTTTAAGCTTTGAGTAGAAGTATTTTCTGATGGCACATTCACAGGTGCAAGAATAGGGAAACACTCTGGGGTCATTGCCCAGGTTTCAGAGCTTGGGCCAAAAGTACAAATTAGCATAGAGCTTCCTTCATCAATAAAGTCTCTCTATGAAAAAATTTTCGGCTGAACTGAACAGAAACTTGGTATCATAGTAAAAATTGTAATTATGCAAAAGCTAATGTATTGACTTTGAGATTATTCTCTATTATTTTATAAATATGAAGCCGATTATTAAAAAAATTGTCATGTGTGAAGCATGATATTTATTAAGGGAAAAACTTCCACGGAAAATGTTTAAACTAGAGAATAAAGTCTTAATGCATTTCCAGTTTGATCCCATCTTTCTAAAGATGTAATTTTACAGCCAAGTTGTCTTTTTTGTCTGATATCTTTGGTATTTTTAATTATCTTATACCTCCATGCAAAGAAGGAATGGAACATATTTTTTGATGGTAGATGAATCAAAGGGGAAAAATAGCATTTGGAAGCTTGAAACAACAAAATTTCTATAGGTTGTTATGATATGTTCCATAGTTTAACAATGATTATCACTGAAAATGGTGATTGTTTTGGTATTGCCCATCTTTGAAAAGTTATCACCAAATACCTAATGCATTTGATAGAATATTGTGAATTTCATCTTCCATCAAAAGAAGAATACACAGAAATTTCCATACATGGGAAATTCATGGCTCTGGAATCCATTTCTTTCAGCTAAATATAATTTAAATTTAACTACAACTTTGTAGGATAAATTATTAAAATCAGCTACTGACGAAGGATGGAATATAAATTTTGAAAACAGATCATCACTTACTTCATTTTGGATTAAAGTTAAAAACAAATATCCTAAGCTTGCAGAAATTACTTTAAATCTCTTCTAACATTCCTGCCAACATACTTTTCTCTACTGTAAGTGTTATGAAAGGATAATATAGAAACAATTTAGACATGAGTTATCTCCTACACATACATAGTTATCAATACCCTCTAGATTAGATAAATTAACAGGAAAGAAGCTAGCTTATTTTCCACATTGAAGACAAACATTTTATATTTATGGTGTTTATTCAGAGCGAACATATAGGCAGTTAATGTAGGGAATTTCTTTTTTACTTAAAATTTTTGTTCTTGTGTTTAGCTATGATTGCAGACTACCACACGGCTATGAGTAAAATAGCTATACTCTATATTCATCGTTTACAAGCATATTTTCAATGTATTATGTTTGATCTTTGTAATTCTTTTACCCTATTTTATTTGATTATATTTATGGAAATATAATTTTATGTTGAATCTTATAATAAAAATTGTGCTTTGTATTTACTATCATCTTGTTTTATGTTTAATTCCCCCCAAATTCATATTTATTGTAATTTACTAAAGTATCAGTTGACAGTGGGTTTGGAAATAAACACTGGTCCTTCACCTCACAGACAGTTTGAGAAGCACTGCTCTGGAGTGTTAATAAAGACTCAGAGAGGAGGCTGAAATATGAAGAGCACAGAGAAGGTGAGAGACAGAGAGGCAGATGAGAAGGAAGAACAGGCGCAGGAGGAATAAGGGAAGGGAAAAGTTGGGAGAGAAGAGGGTAGAGTCACAAAGTGGGGTTTGGAGTTCATCATCTTCCATCTAGTCAGTTCCAAGGAATTTCAAGGTTCAAGTTGTCGTCATACTTAAGGGAGGCTGTGGGTCATGATAATGGAGGCCATTGGTGTTGGAGGTGAAACTCGTTGGCCTGATGACAGCAATATGGACAACAAAGTCTTGAGAGAAATAATCCCTGCAAGTCATAAAAATAAAGTGGTAAGGAAAATTAAGACTATGAAGGTGTGGTCCTTGAAGCAAACAGATCACGTCAAGAATGGGGAGAGAAAAATAACCATCAGATGTCATCCACTTCCAGGGAGGAAGGATTGTTAAATGGTGGTGTGGAATTATGGTCTGGAAAAGGCATCAGGGATAAGGAGCAGGCTGCCCCTCCTTGCACCTTGAGAAGTAGAAAAAGAATTTACTTCCATTGTAAGATCTTCTGATAGAAATGGCACCTCCAGGAGAAAGTCATGCTTCAGTTTCAGGGCACTGAAGCAACACAGGGAAAAAGAAATGCATGTTAAAGAAGTTTGTGCTACAAGTAATGTTTCCATCTCGCATGGGGGAGGGAGTAAGGAAAAGCCCCAAGTTTACAAAGTAGGCGTGTGAGGGGAGGCTGGGCAAGTTGCATTAGCATTAATTTCATGCGTGAACCACACGGATGATAAAAATGCTGAGTTCGGGAGAGGTGAGAAATCATGGGAAGTGCTGCTGAAGGGAGAGGTGAGTAGCGAGGATTTTACTATTAGAGAATTTTGTGCCACTAAAGGCCTGTAGGAGGCAGAACAATGTCCTCCTCCGCCAAAGACGCCCACGTCTTAATGCCCAGAACCTATGAATATATTACCTTACATGGCAAAAGTGACTGCTGAGGTGGTTGAATTAAGGATTTTGATGGAGATGAGGAGATTCTCCTGGATTATCTCCGTGGGACCAACGTAATCACAAAGGTCCTTATAAGAGGGAAGCAGGAGGAGTCAGAGTCAGGAGAGGAGAGGTGCTGATGGAAACAGACCAAAATGATGCAATTGTTGGTTTTGTAGATGGAAGAGGGAGCCACGAACCAAGGAATGCAGGCAACCTCTAGAAAACAGAACAGGCAAGAAAACAAGCTTAGAGCCTCCAGAAGGGTAAACCTGCTTACACTTTGATTTGAATCCAGTGAAATCCAGTCTAGACTGCTCCCCTCCAGAACCGAAAGATAATAACGTGCATGGCCTCAAGACACTTTGTGGTAATTTGTTCCAAAACAATAGGAAACAAAAACACCACCACTCTTTTAATTTAAAATTTTAGTTATGATAAAACCATGACCCTCTCTTGTACACACACACACACAAATATATACACAACACACGTACGATCACAGATTTGCAAAATCCTGCATTACAACCGTGATGTAAGCCAGTGCAGAATTGAACTATTTTACTTGTTAGTTTTCTCTGAATTTTCAAGTATTGTATAAAGCTGGTAGATTAAAAAACTGCCTTCTATTTAGTTAGTTAATCTAACCAAAATGAAAAATAATATTGAAAGTTATGGGTACAAAACAAATATAGTCAATTTCCTAATCTTAAAAGAATTGCTAAGGTAAAAGTGTATCATTTAAAAGAAAAATATTCCAAAGGAGATAATTTCAATATAATAACAAAAAATTGCATAAGGACACGACTCTTAAAAGTAAAAATGGATAAAAGTCATTGCGGAGAACTTTTAAATCTCTTAGAAATTCATTGATTTCAAAAACTGAGCAGGAATGTCACCACAAAGAGAGAAACCCAGAAGGCCTTGCACAGACATCTGCTTTTACTGGCCTCTTCCTGCAGCAGTAAAACCCGGTTGTCCCAAGGCGAGGCCTTAGGAAGTGCCCACGAACACTTCAAACAGTCCTTACGCTGTACTGTGCTCTCATCTCCGCCCTAAGTTCCACAGCAACCCAGGACTTTTTTATTTACGTGCTTATTAAAGTCACACAGGTGAAATATTTCCGAATGTTTTCAGAACACGTTTTATTTTAGTGCTTTCAAATGTTTTGAGGATAATTGTTAGAGGGATGAAAAAAATATAGCAGCTCAGTCTGAGAATAAAAATCTGTTTTGGCATTTTAATGTCTAAAGGCTCCAGAACTGCCAAATGTTTGCTAATCAAGAAGCAGTAGAAATTCACAATCAGCCCCCCGAAAGATAAAACAATTCTATTCACTGTAAAAATATGTTTACTGCATTTACTTACCGGCTGTTTAGCACAAATGTTTTTTGTCCCAAAGTAGAAAAGCTGGCAATTCTTTAATTTCCAAAGTGCTCATAGAGTGCAGCTGTAGAAGACACGGCTTTTGTTAATGGCATATCCAGGTACCATTTGCCTCCCTTTTGTCCGATTCCGCCTTTATTTGAAGTCAACAGAAGCCCTCTCCCTTTTCCCTCGGGCCCATTTGTAGTCGTTGTGTTCTCAGAGACAGCACAGGCATCAGGCTGTGGACTGATTTTGCTCTGAACCCATTCAGACACAATGTTGACATTTTTGGGGTAACTATATTTTTTGCTTTCTAATGTAGGAGAGTCTTCAAAAGTAGCCTGCAGTACTGCGTTTGGGACTCACTGGCATTAAAATATCTGCTACCCAGACTAAAATTCCAACAATAACTACATGTAGGTTTTTAACAGCTCAAAGTACACATCTTATATTTGAAGGAATTTCTTTATGTTTTTTAAAAGGCAATTTCTTTAGCTGAGCCACAGTCTCACCTCCCTTACTAGATCCCAGATTTCCTTTCTAAGTAGGAATCTTAAGGGATCAGTGGACTGGCGCCTGCTGACACAGTCTCAGCCTCTCAGTGAATGCATAGTCATCAGAGGAAAAGACTTCCTTTAATGTGTAGGAATAATGACCTCAGGAATCAGTAAGATAATTCTGCTGCCCATAAAACTAAATCCAGATCACAGCTGCCTTAACTCCTCTTTTAGAGCAAAGAGGTTTAGTGTTGAAGAGAGAGAGAAAAAATAGTGAAAAGAGTAAATTTTTTAGCAGTCCCAATATTCAATAAATACTATTTAGGTGCACAACTACTTTAGAAGGAGAAAAATGATAAGAAAAAGGCTTTAAATGGTTAAGTCTAAAATGCACTCGGTGGTATAAGCATGAACATATGAATCAGAGGGACCTCACCGTGTTACCTGGGGTTCAACCCATCAGCGAAGCAGGCACTAGCTGAAGACACGCTCAGGGTTCCTTCAAATGAGAGGACCTTTCTCAGAAACCCAAGGTTTTCAGCTTCCACCATTTCGGCACCCTTTTCACTCACATTTTGCTACCACGTCTTCTTAAAAGACTTCAAAGAAACCACCAAAATAACCACTACAGAAGTCTTAGGGATTGTTACGTAGAGTGAATTTCAGATTCATCCAAAAGAGCTCATAAATCTGATCAGCAATATTCCTCTGGGTAAAACAGGAAGTTCAAAAAGATGTTTGATGGAACAGGTATTTTGGGTACTTATTTCTAAGGCCACTTGAAACTTCACAATAACCCTCTAAGGGAAATAAAACTCCTATTAAAGACTTAATTAAGTTACAAAGAACTCTAACAGGAAAACATAAAAGCCACAGAGCCGCTGCTGACTCCAGGCATTGAGACCTATAAAAAATTATCTAAAAAGCAGAGGTGGGGCTGGAACATTCAGAGATTCATGGATCTAAATTTCTGCTTCCACACTGCATTTTTCCAGCCACTGTGTTGTGCAATACCAAAGACTCTAGAACATTATCAAGCATTAATCTTTCGACAACATGCTGTGACTAGTATTTCCCACCACTTTTTTCTTCCAGCCCTAGAAACTTGATTGTATAGAAGGTGACGATGGGAGGTCATGTATGGGACATATATCGGGTCAGTGGCAACAAGTCAGGAAGGAAGAAGCTTCAAAACTAAACAAATTTCCAATCATAAGAATGAGTAAGTTCTGGGGATCTAATGTACAGCATGGTGATTATAGTTAGTAATACTGTATTATATACCTGCAAGTTGCAAACGAGTAGATCTTAAATGTTCTCACCACAAAAAAGAAATGGTTAACTATGTGAGGTGGTAGAGGTGTTAGCTAAGGCTATGGTGTAATCATTTTGCAAAATATAATATGTGCATCAAATCAACACGTTGTATACCTTAACTTACACAATGTTATATGTCAATTATATCTCAACGAAGCAGGAAAAAAATTAATGGGGTGTAGTTAACATGGTCTCAGAAATACGTACCACGCAGAAAACATATCTTCAACAATCCCTTAACTTTCTGACCTCATTCCTCCCCCCAATTTTCCTTAAAAATAATCAACAGAGCACATTTTGAAAAGTTGACGGCATATTGGAGAAGCACATTTGAGCAGAGCCCGAACTCAGGCTCCAGAACGTGTGTGTCTGTGAAGGGAGAAGAGGGGAGGTGCAGGAGGACAGGGGGATGTGAGCTCTTGTTGTGATGACTCCTCACTAAGCCTCCCAACTGACGGATCAAATGGGAAACTGCTTTGCTCTGTTTCAGAACTGATTGACATTTTAATTATTCTACAACTGAAAGTGTTAATCACACCAGAGGAGGAGGGGATAATTCCCAGCTCGTAAAATTTCACACAATAGCTTGGCAGACACCAACATGCAGATAGTTTAAACGATTTGATAAAGAAAAAAAAATCAATATTTAAAATCCCTTCACAAATTAAACCAGCAACAGATCTATACTTAAAAATCTTGTTAGCTATGGTCTGTACTTCTTATTTTTGACCATCGGAGAGTCAAAACACTTTATGGATGTGAGGAAATTACAAATTTAAATATAACTAATTTGAATAGTTGAGATGATTAAAATAAATTAAGATAAGTGAATTTAGTTTTGTTTATAAAATGTGAACTTTATTACTGTTCAATTATTTTTATTAATACAAGCCTCTCTATTAGAAAGCCCATGTTGTCTTTTACTGATTAAATATCTCGAAAGACATGTTTAATTCAGAGAAACATTTAAGTTAGTTCTTTACATACATATTTGGGCATAAGAATCACCTGGAGTGTCATTATGAACTCTCTTAGAGCTTCTGATTTGGTAACTCTGGAACAAGCCCTAGAATCTGAATTATCAAAAAGGACTATGGGTGATGCTTAAAATCAGACAAGTTTAGAAAATACTGGAATATATGTTTGGATTTTTAAATTAAACTTTATTTAGTTCTATCAGCATAGATAGAAAATATCTGTTTTTTCCCAAGTACTAAAAGATACAGACAACTACCAAAATACAAAATTTCTGGCTATTAGTTTAGGTGATAAAAAATATACTTGAAAAATTTTCCATCAAATTCTAATAAAAATTCTAGTTTTGACATGTAATAAAACTTCTGACAGTCAAGTGTTTCTCAGTTTTTAACTTAGTTGTAAACCCTGAGACTGTGAATGTGCTTTCCCTTTAACAAAAGGAAAAGTTTCCAACAGAAAACATATTCTAAGAGGAATACTATTAACTTAGATATTAACATTTTGCCTTCAAAGCAAGTTTTTCGTTAATCTGTACGAAAATGTCAAGCTTCAAAACTAATTATAAAGATGTTTTGAATCCATGTGAAATATGCGACAGAGGTGTGCCAGTGGCCCCGATTACCTGGGAAATCCTTCAAAGAAAGAACTGAGCAGCCCAATGTTTCATTCTAGATGGAGTGTGACTGTGCACCAGGTTTCAGTCCAAGCAAAAAAGCAAGCTTGAGGTAGCTACTATTATTATCATCATTATAATTCCCATTTTACAGACAAGGAGAAGGAAATATAGTGAAAATAAATAATTTATCCAAGATTACACATTTATTAAGTTATTAACTAGGAGATCTGGGAATTGAACCTATGAAGTCTGGCTAAAACAAACAAACAAATCAGTAACTTTACTTCTATGCTACACTGCTACTTCATTTTTTATCTTTCTCCTAAATATATAATAAAATACAACCATCATTAAGTTGATATCTTTCATAATTGAATAGACTTTTTTTCCAATTCGGGAATAAAAATCTAGAAACACTGACAGCTGTCTGATTGACAGGCTGTGGAGCCCTGATGTGTCAGAGGTTGTCCAGGGCAGTTGTCAACCGCTGCTGCCACTGTAGCTGCTGGGTTTAAAATGTAGGAAGGTAAGGAAAGATTGCCATGTCAGTCAATAGAACTGACTTTCAGAACTAAAGGTTTAGGAAGATATTCTCAAAGTCTTCGAGTTGTAACGTAAATGAATCTGGCTGGGTTATTTTTCAGAGATCCCTTAACTAAACTGAGGAAGCAGGGGTCAGATTGGACAGGATCCCCTTCCCACTCCACACCCATTTCCCCACTCCCACCCCTGTGCTTCCACTTTTATGTATAACGAGGAAGAAGTGGTGTCTTGTGCTGTCATCTAACGTTTAAAAGGAAAAACGATTTTTCAAAAATAAATATCATTGTGTCTCTAAGAACTATGCTGTTTTATTTTAGCAAAGAAGTAAGCCTAGCCTTACTTTTAGAATAAGAAAATAGTTCTCTATGAGTGTTGTACGTTTTGAATTGTTTTTTTAAGAAAACTGACTGCTCCGGGTCGTGCAGCTCTTAGGCCCTTGGGTTGCTGATTTGCAAGCTTGATGTCAACATGCTGTACCCTTCTGTGTCCCAGTTTATAACGCAGTTATGCAGGCCGCTGAAGCTATTAAGACATCATCATTGACGTTGCAATTTGTGTATATGTTTTATACCTCATTAGATTCTCATCTTTCTGGCTCACAGCAATAGGCTTCTGGCCTAGGCTACAGCATAATCTCATAACTTAATGAAAAATGTAAAATCATCACAGAGAATGTTGATGGTTGAAATCTTTACCTCCAATCAATTGATTTATTGGTGATAATGGCTTTATAGTCAAATAGTAATTTGTCCACAGCACAATTCAGGTAATTTCTAAACACAGAAGTTTACCATCCCGTCGGTAAATCTTTCTGTTTTTTAAAAAAAAGCTGTATAAGTGGCACATAGAATAACAGTATGGGCTGTTGCACCACAAAATGATAAAGTTTCAGGTTCTCTAATAAGTGGGTAAATTTGTAATTGCTGCTGCTTTCCCACTTCTGCAGTTTATAATTCAGGAAGGCCATTCTTCCCTCTCAGTCTTAGGGATGTTGTCATGAGGAAATGTCTCACGTGATTCCAGACACTAATGATTGTTTGGAATTTTCCCTGACCAGGTGATTGATCCCAGCCCCTCACTCAGTGCCCAGACACAGTGGGAGGCCAAGAAAGATCTGTTGGCTGAAAATAGACAATTCATTTAACTGAATTAACTGTTACCTAAAATAAAAAAATCACTGCACCAAGTCCACAGGAGGGAAGAACAATTAAGAAATTAACAGATTCATTAATTGTCCCTGCATACTTCTATTTACAAAGCTATTCATCTGTGTGTTTAAGCATATGAATATATTTTTTTTAACTAATCTTACAAAACATCTATGGAGGCTGAATTCTTTATGTGAAGTGAAAAAGTTGAGTTTTCATAATTAAAAAATTGAAGTTAATCTCTTTTCACACATAAAAATCTTAGTATTGATAATAGACATATAAAGAAAACTTCATTATAATCTCTTATAAGAGAATATTTTTCCAACCTGGCTATAAAGTGACAAATGTTTGTCCCAAGGCTTTGACCTTCTAGTTCCTTCTGCCAGCTACAACAATCACTCTTAGTATGTTCAGACTATGAAAAATTTGTAAGATATTAGCTACAGCTTATGTATAAATTGTCATATGCATCAATCCTACCAATCTAACAGGCCTGCAGAGATAGGTTTACCTGACCCTCATCTGCCTCAAGATATCGACTCAGCCTTCAGGGTGGTGGGCGGAGGAGAGAAGTGGAGGAGACTTTTCTAGTAAAGCCACGCTTGAGGGGCGCGACCTCAGACCCCTCCCACTTCAGTGCACACATAAATAACAGTAAATAAGATGGGGGTGAAATAGATGATAGAGAAGGCCAAGAAGGTAGTCACACTTGGCAAAGGATAAACCAAGGGCAAAGAATAAACATTTGGTAAAGAATAAATGCCAAGCTCAGGTAAATATATCAGATTTGAGACAAAAAGAAAAAGATAAGATATTCTTCACAGAATGGTTCTTCATGAAAAATGCTTTTCTCGCCTTTTTTTTCTTTTCTATTGCTCCTAACTCAGATTTTTCCAACTGGTTTCAGATTGTTTCAGACAGGGACCAGAGTTAAAGGAGAACATCAGTTGGCTGCAAATAAACACCCGTGATTCCTTCACAGCCGGAGTCAATCCCTGATTGCATGGTGTCTACTGCGATGTCAAGGACATAGCAGCCAATTGATAAACATTTTGCAAAATTAAAAATGCAATCATATATCATGCCAAGGGAGAATGCTATTGCCAAAAATATTCAGCCTTTTAGCAAGTTGATCAGAGAGGCAATACTACCGGTGCTGAAGTATCATTTACCCATAAATCCTGTGGAATTTATGTGAACACAATCTCACCAATGGTTCATTGCAAGAGAAAATTTGGTTCACACATCTGACTTATTTCTGCTTTGATAATCAGGAGTGTTTAATGAAGGTCACAACGGCCCAAGAGGGTTTTTAAAATACTTGCTTATGAAATATTTAAAGCCTTGTTTTTATTATAAATTGGTATAATCTTTTTTTAGCATAAATAATTTTACTATATATTTTACATATTTTTCTGAAAGGGATCTGAACTCTGAACTTCACATTTGGTTGTCTTTTGGGGGTAGCTGGTATACAAAGAGTGACTATGACACAGAATGCAGACACCCACAGGCACGAGTCTGACCATACTCGGCGTGTGCATCTCAGACACGGTCATGACTGAAGGATAACACCATACTTTTTGAACCTTGATCATCCGAGCTGCTACTATTTGTATAACTATGGCATACTCCATCTCACAAGGCACAAGTTAATGTACTCTTAAAATATTGTGTTCCGTAGTAATAATTACACACTCAGCAATCATTGTTAATTGAATTAATTCCTAACTTTAGGGAAAAAATTATATTTATGATTCTATTGCTGGTAGTTTTCATCTTGGACCACGTGCAAATGAAGTGTGAGTTACGAGCAAGATAGATGCTAGTACTTCATGTTCTGGATAAAGGGTCACACGTCTTCCGGATGTTGATGTTGATAATAAAAGAACTGAGGAATTCCGCAGTCAACATCTGGCGAAAGTGATGACGGGGGAGAGAGAGCTTACCCAGGGGCATGTTTTATTTCTGAGGCAGAGTTTTGAGAAGGAGGGTGGGGCGCATGTGCTCGCAATTCCCAAGAGCTGGGTGTGTTTTTGATTGTTTGAACGTGACTAGGAATGGCTGGTCAGCATCAGACTAGCAAGCCCCGGTCAGTCGGTCAGGAGGAAGGGCTGAGATGCTGCCCTCAGCCAGTTTCCACATCTGAGTAGAGGACCTGATCTCATAACGAGGCAGGCACTCATTTCCTAGAAATGAAGCAAAAGGTCAGGGCAAAACCAGAGGAAAATGGACTTACCGGTGAGTGTCCCCAGAGCTCAGTTACACGTGTGTAGGCTCCCCTCATTGAAGTTAGGAGGATCCCACATCCCAGAGCAGCACTGACCCCGGGGATGGGAGGGTGCAGAAGACCACTGCCAACTTCACCCTCAGCTCCTTCCTTTTCTTCCTCTTCGAATTTTGGACCAGTTTCTAGCACTTCATTTAGATCATGTCGTAACTCTAAGGCTAATGGGACTTCTAAAATGCCAAGGAGCAATTTGACATCATAAGTGTGCCCAGCCCCTTTGAAAGGAAAACGAAATTCTTTCAGACCCCAAGACTTCATCAATGTGCCCTAATTTCAGTGAGGAGAAAAGACTTGATAGACGACTAAAGAAATGCTAATGTTGGGATACTATTACTTCTGAGTGATTTATCAGAATTCTAGCACCCTTAGGAAATGAAAAGTAAAAGAGTGGACCTTTCATTTAGGAAATATTTCTTGAGGGTGCAGCATTGTGCTGGGCACTGAAATAAAGCAGTGAGCTGAACAGTCAGGCTGCCTGACCTTAGGAAGTCCAGCAGGGAAGGTAAACAAATAAGGAGGTGGTTGCAGCTATTATGAGAGGGGACAGGCAACATTCTGTGGAAGCTCACAGCCCGGCCCCTTGTCTGCACAGAGTCCTGGTTAGCCCAGGAGTGACATGATGAAGCCCCAGGGCTGGGGGAGGTGGAGAGTATTTCAGGCAGAAACGACGCTATGTGTGGAGATCTAGAAGCAAGAGAGCGAATGATACCCAGGAAGAATCGAAACTTCAGCCTACCTGGAACTCAGGACACCAAACAGGTTGGGAGATTATCAGAGGTGAGGCTCCAGAATCGGGGGGACCAGTCAGTTTCTACTTAAGGAGCTGTGGTGGCATCTAGGCAACTATATTTTCTAAAGCCAATTCTTACAGTTAAAAGAACTGAGAGTCTATTCTTAACAAGCTCCCTTCATGCCGTAAAATTCTTAAAGGTTTAGACCCACCACTCAGTGGCCTCTTAGGTTGCCTGCATTTGCCCTCACTGCACGGCCGTCCAGACCTTGGTGAGCAGACCCTAGGAAGATGGGAGTGAGATCCTAGCTGGTCTTTCAGCCACTGGGGTCCCTAAAGTTCCCATGACAAGGTTTCTTGGCTATATACCCAGAGTTCCACCACCTCATTCCAACAAGCGTCCTCAGCTGGCTGCGATGCTGTTCCTGGAGGAGCACATTGTAAAGCACAGACTTACAGATCTGAAGTAGGTCACACATGGTTTATGCCTTTAAGAGGAATGTTACTTTTCAGAAATTTTAATTGTTTTTTCCGTATACTTTATTTGAAATTTTAAAATGCTGATTGAAAATGCAAATACAGGATTTTGATAAGCTTTTTTTTCTTTATCCTAAAAACTCTCTCTGAAAGAAAATTGATTATTTTTTGGCCTTTCAATTCAAGGGATAGCTTTGGGAATATCATTAAAATATTTAGCAAACACTTTAAGTAATAATTTTTTTTAATATTTGTTTCTACTCTTTTCCAAATGTTTGTTTGTTTGTCTTTCATGATAGTGAAAACACTTAATCCACTCTGGGGATTAATTTCATATAAAGTTTTATGTCTTAAAACTGAATTCATTTTTTCACTGGCATTGAACAGAACAACATCTGCAGCCCATTAAAAGGAAATTCCTTCGGAAAGACTCAAGTTTGACTCTACTGAATGATTTTCCCTTGGAATAAAGTCATTCATATGTTTCATGATGTTTTAAGAGCAGTTATGACTTTAATTAGTAAGAATAAATTTTATTTTAGGCAATATATTATAAATCAGGTTTCAGAAATTATTTTTCTAATACTTGCTGTGTTCTTAAAAGTCTTTGGATATTAATTTTTATATTCAAATTATTGTTTTATTATTGTTATTAAAATTATCATTGTTTAAAAAAGACACTGAAATAGTAAAGGAATTCTTTGAAAAAAATTATCCTTCATGTCGCCAGCTAGAAAGTAATTCTGCATAATAACATCCAATTATTTCTCACAATAACATATTTTACATAACTCTACAGTACCTTAAAAAGTAGCACATACAACAAATCCTGTTTTCCCACACATTTCAAAACTAATTTCAGAGCTGCATAGATTATAAACACATACACATCCGTTTACATACATGTAATTTTCCCCCAGAACATGTTAAAAGTCACATATACGAAAGTCTAATATTCATGTTACGTGTGTAAAATGAGTACTCTTTAAAAATAGGAAACACTAAATTTTGAAAATGTGGTCAACTTTTTTGGATCTTTTTTCCTTAACAAAAAAGAGTACTAAAACAAATGAATTATTTAAGTGAACTCTTCTTTTTTCTTAATCTCATATTAAAATTCGTATATCCCTACAATCCTGCTTATATATGAGTTTTGTGTCCCTCTGTATTTGGATACTTACTGGAAGCAAGCATGAAAAGAATGAAGATATTTAAGAATAAAATGAATTATCCTCCTTTCCTACAACAGCAGAAATATATGTATCATTATCAGAAATCATTCAATAGTTTTATAGGAAACTGCTTAACTTTAGGAAGCGTTAATAAATGATCTAAAACAAAAACTTGCTTACTTGCATGGTACTCAGACTTTCTGAAGTCTTTCTTGAAATGCTATGAAGTGTTTGACTTGTGCCCATTTCACTGCCCAGTCAGGAGATAACACACATTTTAATTTAGGACTAGGAAATATGAGGTCAGACTAAGGCAAGGGGGAAAATCTTCCCATATCTTCTGTCAGAATTTGATCTCAAGGTACTGTAGGCAAACTTGGGCACCCCACTTCCAGAAAAGTATATTAATTTATTTAAAAATAGAGCCCTTTCAACCATGTCTTGGAGTGTTGATAGTTGTGGATGTGGCGAGGGGGACCATTGCTCCCTCATCAATCCTGAACAGCTGATAGAGAAAAAAATTATATATCTCTCTATATCTATTTACCTGTCTATCTAATCACACATTATGAAAAAGTAAAAACACTTATAACCTTTCTACCATGGACCACTGTTGACCAATTTAAAAAAAAATGTTTAAATCTTACCTAAATCTTCCAAAGAGAAGAGTTATTGGACACCCTCTTTACTCTTCATTTGTCTAAGGAGAGAGGAACAAAACAGCTTTTATGATAAGTGAGAAGTGTTTTTTTCTACCTAATTAAGGATTCCAGCTTTTCATAGCAACACCACCATCTGCCGGAATTTAAGAATATTATTGCTGAAAGTTTTAGAAGCCCTGGGTTGCATTTTTACAACTATTGGCCTAAAGTGGTTTTCACTGTATATTTTTAAACAGCACAAAAGTACTATTTCCAAAGTGGAGGAGTTTACTTATAGTTGAAATCCCCCCACCCAAGTCACCCAAACTGAGAAAAAGGTAAAAGAATAGCTTTAACTTTTCCCTCTCTCAATTAATTTTCTGGATCCCCACCCATCCCCCTATTTATAAATGTACAGAATAATACATTCATTAACAAAAATAGCCATTAACCTTTGACTACATGCTAAGAAACAGGCTACGGGGCAGGCCTGGTGGCACAGCAGTTAAATTGGCACGCTCTGCTTTGGCATCCTGGGGTTCGCAGGTTCGGATCCCAGGAGTGGACCGACTAGCCACTTGTCAAGCCATGCTGTGGTGGCATCGCATATAAAGTAGAGGAAGATGGGCACAGATGTTAGCCCAGGACCAGTCTTCCTCAGCAAAAAGAGGAGGATTGACAACAGTTGTTAGCTCAAGGCTAATCTTCCTCGCAAAAAAAAAAAAGAAAGAAACAGGCTATACATTAAATTAAATAAGATACTGTTGTCCAAGTCTTAGTCTAGAGAAGACCCAGACCTATGAATAAACAACGGCATTAAAATGTAGGAGGTGCCATCACAGGGCTGTGGTCAGGGCACTGAGGCTAAGCAATGAGCCTTATCCCTCTGCCAGACTGGGCTGGTGGGGGGTGGGCACCTGGATGGAAATATTGGGGGAAAGGGGTTTTCCTGAGGAGAAGATGCATATCTTGAGGCTTTAAATTCAGGTTTGGATTAGACAGACAAGGCGAGGACGAGTAAACTTTGGAGAGCTTGACAAGTGAGATTTGGGAGCAAACCTTTCCCACCACAGTCACCTGTGCACATTCACACATTTACTTACTTATTCTTCTGCTCATTCAACTGATGATTTTGAACATCTTTAGAGACAACACTAGGAAACAGAGTATGAAAGAAATAACTGCAAAACATATAAGTGTGGTAAAAATTTGTACAGTCAGGATATTCATTTATTTATCAGCTCTGACTAGGGAAATGTCTAGGCTCTAGAGACAAGATGATGTCATCCAGGCCTTCAGTGAACAGGAGAAACGTGTCAAAATAGTCACATAAAATACAAGGTGATCATTGCATCTAACTCTATACAAAGGGAAAAAATTGAAATGCTTCTAGTAGCAGGGGATGTTCCATGGAGGAATAGTTAGCAATTGCTAAATTAATTAAACAAGGAGGCCACTGAACCGAGGTGGCTCTAATGCCGTGGCACCTACGTACACAAAGCAAAACCTAAGCTTGTAAATGCCTCACAGTTACGAACTGAAACCTAAGGACAACCAACCACACAGCCAGCTAGAGTTTAAGCTCTAGCCAATCAAATCATTCCTTTTCTTTGCTTCCGTGCTTTCTCTGCATAAGTCTCTCCCCTGCTTCCTGTTGGCAGAATGCTCCTAACCACTTCCAGTTTGGTGCTGCCAGATTCGAATCAATTTTTCTCAAACTCAAAATTTTTACTATGCCTCAGTTTAACTTTTAACACCATAAAGATTTTGAAAAATAAGTCTGCATTCACTAGTTGGATCAGACAGGATGGTAAAAGTTTATAAGCTTAAGATCTGCGGTCAAAGGGACAGGGACTGAATCCATTTCCACGCTAGTTATATGACCACAGGAAAGTTCATCTGTCACTCAGAGCCTTAGATTCCCGGACTGTCAAAAGGGGAGGAGAAGAGCACCAGCCTGCCAGGGTAACTGAGGTTAAATGAACAATGCTGTAAAGTGCCGAGCACAGTGCCTGGGTCAGTTGGCCCTTGATAAATGTTGGCTATTTCTTCTTCTTTTCCTCCTCTTCTTCTAACTGTATTCAACTAGTCAGAGCACTGCCAATCAGAAGGAAGGCATGGAAGTACAAGTTAACCCAGCCTCCGAGCCTGATGAGGAAACCGCCCGTGATGAGGTACCCATCTGGACTGTCTGCCTGTCAGTCAACAGACACCGAATGCCTAGTTTGCATCAAGCACAACTTCCAGCGTTCTAACATGTTCAAGGGGCTATAACTGAAAAATGTGCAGGATACAGAGACAACCAAGTAAATGAGTTGACCATTTTGCCTGGTTAGGAGTTCACCGAGAAAGGCTGCATAGAAAAGGTCATGTTTGAGCCCCTTAATAGAGGAGCCGAGAGCTCAGCCAGTTGTCTGTGCTGGAGATTGGAAGGCACTTTAGTTCAAAGGTGTGAAATGTAGCCTGGGTGCATGGATCTTAAAGAACCTTTGCATTAATGTGGAGAAAAAACTCTATCACTTGGCTTAGCACATGAAGAGCAATATAAGAAGGCAATATCAGATTATACAAAGATGACAAACTCTGGAAGCCACTTTATAGGATAATGAAATGGAATATCTTGCCCATAGATAACCCTTCTCTGTTACGAGAAGTAAAGAGCTGCGTTAGCTGGATTTTTATACATCAAGGGTCAAATTCGATCTTCTGAAATAAAACAGCTACATATAGAAATTTTGATAAAAGGCATAATACTGCTAGTATATCAAGTTATCTTCACCAACCCAAGGGTCCTCTCACAGGCAGGTTACATAAACTATGCAGGAATGTTGACTCAAATTGTAAATTTTAGTGCTCAATGTATCCCCTAAGGTGTCCTCTCAATAAATGTATTTAATCCTATCTAAAAGAAATCATGCATAAAGGCCTAAATTTGCCATCACGTGCATTTCTGTGAATACTGTCCTTTTATGAGAATCTTCTTATTCTAACCATCAGTCACATTCCTGGAGAACAGTGGGGAAAGTTAAGTGTGGATTTGGGTTTGTATCACACCCGTAAAATAATAACTCTTCATGATAAATGTATGTAATGCAGGGACCAAGAAGCTAAGTAGCATCATATTCTAAGAAAGATTACTCAGGCCTTGCTTTAGAAGAAGGGTTCTACATAATGGAGACAAAAACTAAAAAGGCATTTAGAATGGAAACGTGGGGTGTTTTTTTCCCAACAGTTTTCCTTGAAGCATGGGTCTGCCCTTGAGGCCTTGAAGGAGCTTACATATCGCCTTCCATCTCCCCAACAATCCTCGGCCCCTCTTTCTTTTCTGACTCTGCTGAGTTGGAATTTTCTGTCAGCTTGCAGCTAAGTGTGGAGCTGCCTTTGTCGGGCTTCGGAGCAAGGAGGTGGGAAGGCGGCGGCCTCGCTGTGGTGTTGGCTGACTTGACCTCTGGGAAGAGGAGGGCTTTGAAATCGCCCCACTCAACTTGATCATCCCAACAACAGCCACTAAAGGAAGTCTGTCATTATCCACCCCTTTTCTTCACTGTGGTATGGCAAATATTAAAAGCATCAGAGACAAAACTCAGGCCAGTAATAAATTAACTAGGCTCTCGCTGCAAAGAAAAATAAGACAATAAATAGGAAATGAATGGCTGAAAGGGTTTTCTCAAGCAGCAGAAATCCAAGAAGGCAGAATGCACAAAAGAAGAACATAAAGAAGAGAGATACAAAGAGAACATGCGAGGCACCATGGAGGGGCCTGTGAAATAGAGTCTTAAAAAAAATACAAAGACAACCAAAGAAAGAATTAGTGTCATGAAGGACTCTGGAAAAATAAAAAAAAAAAAGGACCAAATCAGAAAGGCAAGGAAAAGTATAAAAGTTCAAAGAGAGAAGAGGAACATTAAAGATACCAAGCTCTGTCACGTGAGGCCACTGCACCAGGAAGCCCTGTCTTTTTGCCCAGACTTTGAAAACATAAAAAAGCTCAAAATGTGTTGTCATTAGGCATAGGATTAAAGTTCCAGAAGCCTTTCAGATACTCATGCTTTTAAATATCATGATAAATTATGCATCTCTGACACAGATTGGGATGGCTCGGCCTTCAAGTAATCAATAATTCAACAACTATGAACATGAACCTAATCCAAATGGGAGTTTCAAAGGTAGAGTCTGAAAGGATTCAGACCGTTAACAACGAAAGGTGTGCCCAGCAAACTATGTCCCGTCCCTCATAAAGAAAAAAGACTAGCTTTAGCACACACTTTTATACCGAATGCTGGGATATGTCAGCTGAACATTTTGTGCTAAATTGTCAGATGAATTATTCATGGGTTTTCAAACTTAGTCTTTTTTTTAATTGTAAATTTTCCATCACGGCTCTAGAACCATCGGCTACATGACATCTCATAGATGATTTCCATTTCTTGGAACAATGCCGGTGTGAGTGTTGAGCCAGCTCATTGAAGAAAGGAGCGAGTCTTCAAGTCTAGCAAAATCCGAAATACGACCAGACATTTTTTCTGATATGCTGATGTGTCAACATAAAGACAACACTGACACTAGTAGTTATTTTGCAGTTTCCGTTTCTACTCAAAATATTTTCCCCTAGACTTACACAGAGTGAAGCTTTTGCCAAGTGATGTACAAGACAATTGCTACATTTATGTGAGATGTTGTATCGACTTTAAACCTGACATTTGAAATTGCTTCTAATTGAAGAGCTACAAGCTGTAGTTTCAGTAATAAAGCTTTTCCATGCACAAACTCCTGTCTTGGGAAGTAGCAAAGTGAAGATACTTTTTCTCCCCAATATTAACCTCTGCTATCTTCTGGGATAACAGCATTCAAACTTAATTTTAGGCTCAGTTTTTTATGCAAGAGAGTGGGAGTTCTATTTTGAGGAGTTTCTTCATCAACTGTCTAAATCAAGTCACCATCAGTAGGCTTATTTCAAAACCATAGGCGTGGACTAATAGGAACAGTGTAAATTGGCCTTACAATGTATTTGTTAGATATGTGTGGATTAAACCAGTCTCTCTTCCCTTACTTTCTCCAGCATAAATCTCGCCTTAACTGCTTGCGTGCAGGTGTGGTGCTTTTCTCTGTGTCTCAGTTTCCAGCAGTTAAAATTCCATTTAACCAGGGCATTTTAGCTGCTCAATATTATGCTGCTGCAATTGCATTACAGAAATTATGTGCTAAGGATGTAGTGATTAAAATTGATATTTGACTTAATTACAGGGTACAGTACATGGATATTTGAATGTAACTTAATGGAAAACAAGATGCTTTATTTGTAGTGACTTCCAAAGCTTTTATCCTTGCAGAAAACTCGCTTGTTAGTAGCTGTTGGCCAATTCTCAAGCTGCTGACTCTCTTCAGGAGGAATACGGAAGAATGTGCATGAATATGAAGTTAATGATGTAGTTATCCAGCTAAATACATTAAAAGTTTAACATATTCCCTTCTAAATAGTGTCTTTCTCAATTAATCATCTTAATTCTATCACGCCTAACTAACGTAAACATTTAGTCAGCTAACAAATTTTCATGGCACTATACATCAAAGAGCCAATATATTATAAGAAATATGTCAGCATTTTGACTAATAAAGAAAGAAGTGGAAAGGCCATTACTACAAGAAGGAAAAGTATATGTCCATAATTACATGAAATTCAATTGACGAATACACCTAGAAGTCATCTTTCTTCAATGAGAACAGGTCTGTTTCTGGCAGTGCAATTATTTATCTTTTTTCTTTTTCTTTCTTTCCGTTTTCTTTTTTTTCTTTTCTTTGCAAAGCCACATTTCAAAGTAGTATTTTCTATTTAAAATACAATAGAGCATTTAAAATTCTGTTTAATTGTTTCAAATGTATGCATCTAAACATTCACTGTTTTAAACAACTAGATCCCTATCAACAGTCATTTTGTTTACAGTTTCAAATTCTGCTCTTTCACTAAATATATATACATTCCAGTTAGCCTAATTTTTTTGTTGTTGTTGAGGAAGATTAGCCCTGAGCTAACATCTGTGCCAATCTTCCTCTATTTTGCATGTGGGATGCCACCATAGCATGGCTGATGAGTAGTGTAGGTCTGTGCCCGGGATCTGAACCTGTGAACCCAGGCCGCTGAAGCAGAGTGAGCCAAACTTAACCTTACACCATGGGGCCAGCCCCCCAATTAACCTAATTTTTGAAATGCAAAGAAATAATAAATAAATTTTAAAAAAAATTGAATTTGAATATGGATTTATCTCCATATACTCAAAGTATTTGATTCAAATTGATAATATAACTCTCACAAATTTCAAAGAATTGAACTAGCTTTAATGTGGGCAAAAATATGAAAACAGAAACTGGAAGAGGCAACTTCATTCAATAGGAGTTATGATTCAAAAACATATTCAACATATGATAAAAAACATATTCAACTTCATTTTTCCATGAGTCACTTATCCAGCAACCTCCACTATAAGAATACATCTGAGAAAGCATCTGAAGACCTTAAACAGATGTTGCAAAGTTGAGTGACCACTTGCAGATCACATATTTACTCTTGTTTTATAAAGAGTCCTAATGAGCTTAGTCAAGTGGTCCATCAGACTCAGTTTTTAAAAGAGGTAAATATAAAGGAGTAGAAGAAGAGAAAAAGATAAGAGCATCAAGAAAAGGTAGCAATGAGCTTGACACTGAGGGAGGAAACAGAAACTGAAAAGAAGAATTCAAAAAGTTTTTCCACTTCTGAACTCTGGGACTTTGTCCAATGTACTTACCTCTCTGGGCCTCAGTATCATTTGACCCCGTAGATACCTCATATTACCCCGTAGGATT
Source organism: Tapirus indicus (assembly GCA_031878705.1). Lineage (NCBI taxonomy): Eukaryota > Metazoa > Chordata > Mammalia > Perissodactyla > Tapiridae > Tapirus > Tapirus indicus. The sequence goes on along the minus strand of CM062920.1, from coordinate 6,163,446 downwards.
GCTGGAGATTAAATGAACTAATGTATGTAAAGTATTTGGAATAGTGCCCAGAGCATATTGAGTTCTCAATAAGTATTAGTTATGAAATGCCTGAGTCTCAGGCTTGCTTTAGAGGCAAATAGCTCTGTTCATCCTGGTAATCCAAGGGGCATCTGTCATCCTCAGGAATGGAATGCTGCTGATCTTTCCATTGCTTCATGTGATTACTCCCTGCCATTGTGGCTTTTGGAAGTTGCAAAACTCTTGCAAAAGAAAGAATGAGAAGAAACTGTGTGATATTATGATTTATAATAAGAAATATATATGTGGTCTTTGTCCTCATTTCTGCCACAGAGCTCCTAAAACCCTTGCAATTTCCTAAGTGTTGAGAGCTATAAAGGTGTCTTTTGTAATATTAACGAGGTAACTTTTAGACCCCACCTAAGGATGGGGTCTGGTTGCCAAGAGAGCCAATCCTCTGATTAGAGGGTTGAAACTTTCAGTCCTACCCCTGGGACCTCTGGGGAGGGAAGAGGGAATGGAGGTTGAATCAATTGCCAACGGTCAATGATTTAATCAATCATGCTTATGTAATGAAGACTCCATAAAAACCCAAAAGGACAGAGTTAGGAGAGTTTCTGAGTTGGTGAACACATGGAGATTGACGAGAGTTGCAAGTCTGGAGAAGGCATGAATGCTTCGCACCCTTTCCCCATGCCTTGCCCTATATGTGGCCCTTCCTGGGTTATATTCTTTTATAATAAACTGGTAATCTGGTAAGTAAAATGTTTCTCTGAGTTCTGTGAGCTGCTCTAGTATATTGATGGAACACGAGGAGGAGGTTGTGGGAACCTCTGGTTTATAGCCTGTCAGTCAGAAGCACAGGTAACAACCTGGATTTAAGATTGGCGTCTGAAGTGTGTGTGTGTACGTATGTGTGTTTGTGAGGGGGAGGAAGTCTTATAGGACTGAGTCCTTAACCTGCGGAATTTGACACTATCTCTGGGTAGAGAGTGTCAGAATTGAGTTAAATTATAGGACACCCAGCTGGTGTCTGAGAATTGCTTGGTGGTATGGGAAAAAACCCACATTGGAAATTGGTCCCAGAACCTTTAGGTCTGATTGTTGGTTGTGTTTGCACTGGTGAAGGAAAGCTCAAAGTCAAGAAGAGCAATATATGCTATTTTAATTTGTGTGTCCCAGAAGCAGAGTTGAGGATTCCAGTGTGAGAAGTTTATTTATTAGGGAGATGAGCTAAGGAAATGCCAGGAGGGTTATGGGGGACTGAGACAGGAAGGGAGAACAGCCAACAAGGGAGTGTTATGGATCCAGTTTACCACCCTCGGCAACAGGAGCCTGACCTCGCTGGGGATGAGGGTCGAACAAGGGCCGCAGAGTCAGCCCACCTGAGGGAGAAGGAGCTGAGGTATTTATGCATCGACTCCAATCATCCTTAGTTGAGGGAACTATCCCTTAGGGACTTTAATTCTCCAACACTTCAGCCTGCTGAGCAGAGCAGGTTCTGGTGTAAGAGAAAGTCCTCACACAGTTGGAAGTCCCAGGCTGTTTTCACTGCAATAGTGAGCCTTGAGGGGACATGCGAGGGGCACAGACAGCACCTGTTATAGTTAACACCTTGTTCAGATCTACCTATGACCCACGTCAAGTTCACTCCATCCTGGTAAAGCTTCTTCAAAATGCTAACAAGATATAGTTTTGAAAAAAAAGACTTACAATAAATAGCGGAGTTTAGTGGGACAAGCTCTAGTACTAACTGCTGCAGTTGGTCTTGAGACCACAATAAATATTCATCCTATCCCCGCTGTGTTACTCATTCTACTTTCCTATCACTCTCAACCAACACTTGCACCAGTCTAAGTTGCTTTCCTTTGGGATAATCTAGACAGAGGGGTCTGAGCTGCAGGTACCCTGAGTCAGGTCGAGGGGGCTGTAATTGCTCATTCACGGTTATCAATGAGTATGGAAGCACTTGTGAAAATAAAAGAAAACCTCACTTAAAATGGGGTCAGGAAGTCCTGAAGGGGGAGCTGTCATGCACAGACCACTTTTGCAGCCTACATAACTGGCAGGAAGAAAGAAGATGAGAATTATTTTAACAAGGTCTGTTTGTAGAGAATTCTTTGTATAAAATTCTCTCAGTGTCAAGTTCTTATCCATGATGATAAGAATTTTACTTTTCTTCTAGTACAAAGGAGGACATTTTTCACTTGGGAATTTCATCTCCTGCTTTGAAGAAAAGGAAGGAAGATCCCTCCCTGCCCAGCAATAACTCGCTAACCACCACGTGGAGCCAATAAGAAACTGCCACAACCTCAAACTCTTGTTCTTCTCCAATGAACTTTTATTCAAAACAACCTCCCCCAATTTCCTCCTAAAATCTAGTAAAAGCTTACCTGCCCTTTGTCTCTTCCAACTTGCCTGTGGTTTGCCATTGTTTGTTTGTCCCAAATTGCAATTCCTCTGCTCTTCCCAAATAAACTCATTTTGCTTATAAAATACTTAGCTATTTTATTCTTAAAGTTGACACACTAAAATGTGACCAAATGCATCTCTAGGTTCTAGATATATTCCTCCCTGCCCACATTATGTAGTACAGTATCTCCTCATGATATTCATGGTATGCATACACCAATTATTATATGATTATAATAGAACAGTAACTTTTTCTTGCTACTTGTCTCCTAGTAGACTACTATGACAACCCTAAAATGACTGGGCAGTGGTTACAGCTTTAGGTTTAGAGGAACCCTAGAAGCATCATCCCCTTGGAAAATAGGACCTCTAGGGGTCGGCCCAGTGGCGCAGCAGTTTGGTTCGCGCCTGGCAGCCCGGGGTTCGCAGGTTCAGATCCCGGGCGCTGGCCGACGCACTGCTTGTCAGCCATGCTGTGGCGCGTCCCATATAAAGTAGAGGAAGGTGGGCACGATGTTAGCCCAGGGCCAGTCTTCCTCAGCAAAAAGAGGAAGATTAGCAATGGATGTTAGCTCAGGGCTGGTCTTCCTCACAAAAAAAAAAAAAAGAAAGAAAATAGGACCTCTAGTCTAACACAAATTCACCAAGGTGGGTCATAGTGAGTGATGACAAAGAAGGCACTCCTACTTCACCTTTTGGTTCTCAGATTCACATGTTTCACCTGTCATGGAAAGAGCACCATAAAATGTCCATTGGTTCTAAGCAATGTTCTATTCGGCTGGCAATCTTTAGGTGATATGTTAGATGGTAGAACCAATGGATCTCTGAACATATGCCATTGTTATACCTCATTTGCTGTAAAGCAAATCATTTGATCTAAGATGATGTGTATCATCCTGTGACAATAAATCAGATATACTATGAGACCTCAGGTAGCAGTGCTAGACAAGACACTGTGCCATGGAAGCCAAGCCTACTTAGAACATTGATCCCATTGAAGACAATTGCTGATCCTTCTAGGATGGAAGGAGTCTAATACTGTCAACTTGAGGTCAAGTGACTGGTTGGTCTCCTCAGAGGAGACTAAATTGAGTGCATAGTGTCGGTCTCTGCTGCTGACTGGTTTGGACTGTCAGCAGTGACAGTGGCTAAATCAGCTTTAGTGAGAGGCAGCCCATGCCGTTGAGCTCATCCATAGTCTCTATCTCTGCTACTCCATTTATGGGTCCATTTTGCTATCATTTGGGTAACTTAGCACTGGAGGTGGCTGATATCTACTGCCTGAGTCATTTTATTCATGTGGTTATTCTGTGGTTGATACCCTTGTAGGCATTGAACAGAGACACACTCCTACAGGTTCATCCACCTGCTTCTTCTCCAGATTGTTCCCCCTCTTCTCCATGTTGCTTCTTCCAGATCTTTGATTATCAGCTTAGCTATTGATCACTGCCCATGAGTCCCATGTATATCCTTAACCCAACTACTTCTCCTTTTGTATGAAGTTAATTACCAAGTGCTGCTTCAAGCTCTGCCCACTTTGGGAATGTATTCCCCTGCACTGTCTTTAAGGGTCACTCTTGATTAGGGCTAGAGTGTGGTGGCAGCAGTCCACATGTGGCTTTCATCAACATACTCAGCCAACCCATCTGAGAAGCAACACTGAGTTTCATTTTTTCCTCTTCTATCATCTAGTCTCAGGTATCCTTTCACAAGGTCATAGCCATGGGTGAAAGGAAAATGTTGTTTCAACAGAGACATGTGACATGGGAATCTTGTTCCATCTGTATCACTTATTTATGCCCTTCAGAACTTCTTGAGCCCCATTCTGAATGTACCATTTCCATAATACAGTGAATTGCTGCTGTCGCTGCCCAATCTTATGACTGGGTGGATATGAATATATTCATCTTGTGATGAGCACCTCTGGTTGCATAGCTACTTGATGTTCCTTGGTAAGGAACAGGGCTATGTTAATTCTCCTACTTTCTATCACAATATAGTCTGGAGGGATCTTGATCATCTGGACATTCCACAGAATATCATACTGGTCCAATATATTGATGACATCATATTAATCAGGTCTGGTGACCAGAAAGTTGTAAGTAATCTGAATATGCGTCAGAACATAGGAGAAAACCCAGTAAAGATTCAAGTGCCTGCCTGTTTAAGGCACTAGGGATCAGTGTTCCCCTTCCTATCCTATGGCCGGGGAACAGCAACATTCTAGAAGCTATTTTTCAGCTGTTAATATTTCTGTGCTGCAGATGGCAGGGCCTCGCTCCAGAGCCCAAGAGGGCAGTGCTATGACTTTCCTATTGGAGCTGGAGGAGATTCCATGTAGCACCATTATGTACTATGGATACCAGCAGTACACCTGGTCATCATGCAAAGGGAAAAGTGGTTGAGTTAAGGAAATCCATGGACTCATGGCACTGATGAGTGGCTTGGATGGTGGGTAGAAGTCTGGAAGAAGGATGCTATGACTCTTGTACTGGGGCTTAGAGAGACTCCATGTAACATCCTTAACTACTATGCACCATGGCATCTGCCAGGTCATATGATCAAGCAACAAGGTAGCCTAAACTTGCTGCAAACCCTTCTCTTCCTCTGGACCTCACTCAAAACTAGCAATCTTCTTAGTCACTCAACAAATAAGTTGGAGCAGTATAACCAAAGAAGTGTGTGCTCTCTTTAGAATCCAAAAGGACCTACCAAATACTGTTTCTTTCTTAGTGGTAGGAGGTGCAAAGTGTAACTTATCCTTTACCTTGAAAGATATGTCTCAGCATGACCCAGATCACCTGATCCCTAGTGTCTTACTTAAACAGGCAGGCACTTGAATCTTTATTGAGTTTTCTCCTATGTTCTGACGCATATTCAGATTACTTACAACTTTCTGGTCACCAGACCTGATTAATATGATGTCATCAATATATTGGACCAGTATGATATTCTGTGGAATGTCCAGATGATCAAGATCCCTCCAGACTATATTGTGATAGAAAGTAGGAGAATTAACATAGCCCTGAGGAAAGATCATGACTATGTGCTGCTATGCATTGAATATAAAAGTGAACTGCTTCTGAAACAAGAGTTTCTTATGGGGATTGAAAACATGCACTTAGCGAATAATAGGTACATAACCCAACGGCAGAGTCTGTGTTCATTTGTCTAATAAAGAACTGCACCCTACACAGCAGCTACCATTGGGGCTACCACTAGGTTAAATTTACAATAGTCCACGATCATCTGCCATGAGCTATCTGGATGTGGGTTTTTCAGGGACTATACAGGATCACCATCTCCGCATCCTTGAAGGCACTGAGGCTGGTACTAATCTCTGCCATTCCACTCAGCATGCACTTAGGGCTACTTACAATATACCACCTTGGTTTGGAGGGGGACACTTCAGGGGCTTCCAATTGGGCTTTCCTATAATTATGTTTCTTACTCCACAGGTCAGGCAAACAATTCAAGAGTTTTTTCCAGCTGCTAAGTATACCCACCTCCATTAGACACTCAGTTAATGAGGAAATTACCATAGCATGAAGCGTAGACTCATATTGGGTGCATTATGAAACAGATTTGTGCCTTTATCCCTGGGCCTTCCTACTTCCTCATTCTAACAAGGTTGCCATGATGGCATTTTGGGTCCACTAGTGTCAGTTCAGACCCTGTATTAAACAGCTCAATAAAAATCTAGATAGTTCCCTTTCCCCAGTGGAGAGTTGCTCTGATAAATGTCCATAAATATCTCTACAGAAGAATTGAGGAGGGTTGCTGTGTCCTTGCATGGAGAACTTACCTTCCCTTCAAATGATGGGCCCTGGGTTAGAGAACTGGGTCAGGTCTGGAAATGGGGCAGTAGATCATGATATTTCCATTGTAGTATGTTGGCCACCCACTACATTAATTATTTATTGCTGTGTAACAAATTATCCACAAACTAGTTGCTTAAAACAACAAACATTTGTTATCTCACAGTTACTCTGGGTCAGGAATGGGGGAGCAGCTTAGATGGGTAGTTCTGGCTTAGAGTCTCATGATGTTGCAGCTAAGACATTAGCCAGAGATTCAGAAATCTGGAGGCTCAACTGAGACCAAAGGATCTACCTCCAATCTCACTCACATGGTTGTTGGCAGCCCTCAGTTCCTCACTGGCTATTCACAGGATCACTTTGCAGTGTATCCACCTCAGGTATGGCCTTTGCATGATTTTGAGGCAAGAAAAATCTGTTATCCTCTAGCAGAGGAGTTTCTCTGGCTGCCAGACCTTCTTTGCCAAGTTACAGGGTCCACCTCAAGTTCATCCAGCAATGACGCCATCTCGGGTTACAGGGCCCAGTCCTACTTATATGCTCTCTGACTTTACACAGGCGGTTGATGGGACTGGGAATTCACCTTTCTTGGTAACTCTACTGCTGTCACAATCACTAATCTTAAGTACAGTCTGCTCATCAGTTGTAGGAGATGCCATGCCCTGAGTTAATTCACTGATTTGAGTTTGTCATTTTCTTCCTTCAAGACATTGATGGCACTTAATAATTAATCAACTCCACAGTCCTTAATCATATTGCCCCATATCACTCAAATGCTAAAGATATTGCACAAGCCACTATATCTTCTTTCCCCTGTACCCTATCTTAATTCACTATAGGTGAGAGATTTAGTAATTGTCACAATTACTTAGCAGTTGTGATGTTTTAATAAGACAGGGTTTAGCACCATCCTTCATTACCAACAATGGGTTCCTTTTTGCCACGTGACTGGTAAGCATTTAATTCTGAAATCCCATTCTAAGAATCTGCCTCCTTCTGCCACAAAATATCTTAGTTTGGATATTGCCATAAGCAGATTTTGTAGCAAGGATTCTAGTGCAAGTGGTATATTCTGGAGTTAATCCCAGGAAACACTAGTAAGGTCAGGAGAACTAAGACAGGGAAGGAAGGGCAACAAATAAAGTGTCTGTTACCAAGTCAGTTACCACCAAGGGAGCCACTGGAGCTTAATCACACTGGGAGACTATACGGGGCTCTGAGTTACTCCACCCAGTGGGCAAGAAAATGAAGGTATTTATACAACAAGTCCCATCAGTCATCATTTACGGGATGTTTCTGGGAGTCATTAACTCCCAGGATTTCCGGCCTGATTCACAAGTGAGTAGAGGAGTCCCCAGAAGCCAGTGAAAGCCATCAGACTGTAATGTACTACAATGGTAAGATGCTGAGGGGATAAGGGCAGGGCTCCAACAGCATGTGCTATTTGTTTTGTATTTAACAAGAGAACACTTCTGCATACACCAGAGGTATGCATTCCAAACAGGCTAAAAAACATGTTTAAAGATGCAGATGTGGATGTAATTAGATATGGATCTGTTTATCCCTGGTCAGGTGTGTCTTGCTTTGTTTTTCAAATATAAGTAATTTAAGTCTCTGTACCACTGAGTGAAGAAGGTTTATAAATCAACCATGTTAGAGAAAACATTAAATTACTTTTATATTATTTCAATGGAAAATGATGTCACAAAATCATTGTCACAAAGAGAGACTAGGAAGTAAGTGGGAATATATGTTTTGATAACATGATTAATAAAACAGGAAAATACACATTCTTTTCAATGCACATGGAACAATTTTCTGGGCCAAAAAGCAAATTTTGTTGAGACTTTCAATGAAAGTCAAAGGATTGAAACCATACAGATCATATTCTCTGGCTACAGTAGAATTAAGCTAGAAATCAACAAGAAAAAGATAACTAAAATGTTCCAAAAATGTTTGAAAATTAAATAACACACATATAATCTTGGACCAAAAAGTAAATTGCAGTGGGAATTAGAAAATACTTTGAAATGAATAATAAAAATGCAACAAATCAAAAATGTGTGGAAAGCAGCCAAAGCAGTACTTAGAGGGAAATATATAGCCTTCAATGCATATATTCACATTGAAAAAGATCATTAAGCTGTACACATAAGATCTCTGCACTTTACTGTATGTTTGTTAAATTTCAATTTTAAAAGTTTTGAAAACTGGAAATCATCTGACTTAATGAATTCACACTAATATACAAATGAATGATAACATTCAACTATATCAACATTTTGAGAAAGATTCTCTAACTAAAATGATTTTTACATTCACACTTTCAAACAAAATGCTATTACATACTGGAAAATTTCAGGTGGTCAATGTAGGAGAGTTTATAAACCTTTCAAATGGACCTTAAGCCAACTCATTCAGCAGGAGGTTATATAAAAATTGAATTTTAGGGACACATTTGGGTGAAACAGAGCTTAGAAAAATGTTAATGAATAATAAAAGAAAGGGAGGAGTAGGAAAAATAATATCCCAATATATTTTCTTGGTTCAGACTTAAACATGGTGAGTAGAAACCTAGGGAGCTCTTTACTGGTGTCAATTGCACTATTTCTAGGATACGCTTGGAAGAAATCTCCTTCAACTCTCAGTTGCCTTCCAGTTTATTTCTCTTTAATTCTACAGAGTATATAATTCTCTATAATTCTTACCCTGCCTCCTTCCACTACTGGTTATTTGGTAGATTCTCATGATCTTGAAGCTCATGTTAATACTAGCCTTAAATATTATTACTAATTGTAATTGTGGTGGCACACACACAGTTAACTCACAAAGCTATTTGTTTACTGAAAACAATATATACTTTCTTAATCCATTCCAGAGTCAAATCTAATTTGGTTCAAATTAATCTTGTTGGTCCTTCTTCAAATACATTGACACTGGAGCTGTTATTTAATCTAATATTTAGTTTACCTGCCCTCCCCTCCACCAAGCTAAGAAGAATGTCTCCAAATTACATATAATTTGAATGTGATCCTTTAATTTTATCTTCTTTAATTTTATCTGCAATGTACTTACAAAATATTTTCTTCTTCCTCCCTCCTCCGTAAACAACTATTTCTTGTTCTTCCTCCTTCTCCATCAAAAGTTTAAAGACAATTTATCAATCCGGTGGCACTTGCCTGCTTACACAGGAAATATCAGAACAAGAACAAAGAAGCACAGCTTTCAAGAACTATAGGTACAAGTAGATCGCCATGTTCGCTCAGAATGATGGTTAGTGCCACTTGGAACATAAAAGAGAAAAATTTCTTAACTTTGAATTTGAGTTGCCATTCATAGCCGCGAGGGAAATCTAATATCTGAAACCTATCCCGGAACATTTTGTGAACATGAAAGCAAAAATCCATTTTATAAAATATAACTACAGCTTAAAAGACTAGTCATTAGTAAGTTGACAGACAAGTTCTCACATCATGGGGCTCTTGAGTTTCTAGTGCACTCTGGGTCAGTGGGATGGTTTGCACACAGGGTCACTATTAACCACTTCTGCATTTCTGGCAAATGCACACTAACTGGTGTCAGACAATGAATAGTTTAGCATCTAATAGGGAAAAGAGTCATCATCTAAATATAGAAAATAAGTATTGTCTCTTGAATATACTCAGTGGTTCATCACTTTAAAATCATATTATACCCATTACAACATCAAAAATTTGGAAAATGTCTATGCCATTTTAACATAGTACTGATTTGGATTTTTCTCTCTAAAATAAAGTTTGATAGATTTGTCCTGTTATACAAGTAGCACCTTCCCATTATAGACAATTTAGAAAATACAGAAAAGTTGAATAATCATAGATACTTCCATCATCTGGAAACAATTATGACGTTAATTTTTATTGCTATTCCTTCCTGTTTATTATTATTTTGGGGGGTTTATTGCAGTTATGATTGCATTGTTTAAATCTTTTTATGCTATTTATATCAGTTAGATTTTTCCATGTTAGTATATAGTTTTTCCTGAACTTAATTCATATGGCTTCGTATTTCATCATAAATTAGCTATGCAACAGTTTGCTTAAGCATTTCCCTAGGTTTACATCCTTAATTTGTTTCCACCGCTCCACCAGTAAAGACTTAAAGTTTTTTTATATATTTCTAGTTTTTCCTCTGGGTAGATTTTTAGAAGTACAATAAATAAATCAAAGGGTACAAATATTCTTAAGGCTCTTATTTTCTGTCACCAAATTGATGCTGATAAAGTTTGTATCTGTTTACATAATTGCCAGCAACACATGAGAGTACCACTTTTGATTATCCCCCCAAAACTATGTTTAATCATTGCTAATTTGATATTGAATTATAGTTTGTCACTGTTTCATTTTTGTGTTTCACTCACAAGTGATGGCTTTATTACAAAATCATCTTAAGAGGCTTTAGGTTTATATATATTATTTGATAATTTGTTAATGAAATATGGTGAGATATCAGTGCCCTTCTTTACTTGGCTTGAGAAACTACTTCATATTCAAGTAAAGCACTGATAAAAAAGCCTAACCACTTGATAACAAACTTCTTCTATAAGACACAGTTTCAGTGCCCTTTCTAGAATTTGCTCAAAAGTTCACTGACTACCCTCAGCTAGACATCCCAAAGAGTCCAGATCCTTAAATTCCCTTTGCATTTCAGCTGTTCAAATAAACTCATTAAACAACTTAAGCAGTTTAAAGAAAAATACTTATGGTCTGTGTTTCCAACTGTAAAAGTCAACAGAATTATATCAGAAATATCTATTCTACTCCAGCAGCATTGAAATTGAAACACCATTATTTATATGCTTATGTATAATTTTTTTTACTCATTTGGGCTATACCTACCTATTATTAAAAACAACAGCAACCATTTTTCAACACATAATTCAAAGCAATGTAAAGTTTCTGTTGTCCCTAACTGGCGCCCTGTAGGGAAGATAACTAGTTTATTCCGTAGTAAAACAGCACATTATGCAGTTAGCACAATAACTCACGTCTCAAAAATACTCTTTGAAATATCACATATAGAATCCTTTAGTCTCCATGTAGTGCACGCGCACCTGTCTTCATTTGTTCAGCTGCCAAAATAAAACACTACTCCCATGATAGCATACTTCCAAACGAGACAGAACTGGTTAACTCTTCCTTTTGTAATTGAAACTTGCCATCCTTAAGTGCCTAAATGTAATTATGGAAGAAAAGAAACTTCCTCTGCTTATATACAGAATAATATTTTATTGTAATAATTAGTCATCTTGAATTGAAATGAATTTACGTGGGCCATGTGGATGGCCAGCATGCATTTTAATCCTATTTTCTATATACCCAGCGATTCAGCGTCTATGACAAGGAGGCAATATTTCTGTAGTGTTACCAAGTACAGAGCACGTTGTCCACACAGAATCCTCGTGTCCTCTGTCTCTCTCCTTTCTTGCAGGAATCACAGCTCTTCCTCGTCTCATTAAAACTCAGGGAACATGCTGATGTAATTTTCAGTCACTCACTGGAGCTTATCATTTTTAATTGAATCACAGTACTTGGACTTAAAATTTTTAAGATTTATTTTCTGTATTTCCAGGCTGGTTTTTCTTAGTTATTTGTGCATTTTTCTATCTTATCTATTTTTTAAGAATCAGTTTAACTTTGCGCTTAAAATAAGTATTCATTTTCATGACCGAAAAGGCAAGATGAGGGGAAAAGCAGCAGTGATGTGAATACAAATATTGCTTTATCCTTGAACATTTTTATGTGCTTTCTAACAGGGTGGACACCTCAGTGAAAGTGGTCCACTTTTTCTCCGAGGACTCTTTTTGTTCATTTGCTTTATTTCTATGAATAGCATTGTATTTATAATTATTATTATTACCAAATATTGAGCAAATATAAACAAATACTTATAAAATACACGTAGGGTATAAAGTACCAAATGCAAGGAATACTCACATCTCACCCAGTTTAGGAAATGAATTTTATCATCATTTTGAAGACTCGCAAGGGCTCCTCCTTGCTTCACTTTTCTGTTCCCTCATAAATAACCACTCCCTTGAATTTTCAGTTTCTTACTCCCTTATTTATTCCATAGCACTTTACCACTTTTGCCACATATATTTATTTCCTTTAAAAAATACTCTTTAGCTTTGACTAATATGTATAATTACTGTGTTTTCACCTGCAATTTTCTGCCTTGCTTTTTGACTAATTATATTTTCGAGATATATGCATGTTGTGTTTGGCTATAGTTCACTCATTTCACTGTTACGTGGTGCTCATTCATCGGCACGTGGATTATTTTCAGCATTTTGCTATTGTAAACAGATGCTGTAAACCTGTTGTACACGCCTCTGGTACATGCGAGCAGATCCTTCTCCATTCAGTGGTTCTCACATTTCAGCCGCATCAGTCTTCCAGAGGGCTTGGTAAAACACAAGTGTTTGGTAGGTCTGAGGTGGGGCCTGTGTTAAGGTTCTCCAGAGAAATAGAGCCAATAGGATACATAGAGAGAGAGAGAGAGAGAAGAGATTTATTACAGGAATTGGCTCATACAGTTACGGAGGCAGAGAAGTCCTGCAATCTGCTGTCAGCAAGCTGGATACCCAGGAAAGCTGGTGGTATAATTCAGTCCAAGGCCAAAGGCCTGAGAAGTGAGGAGGGGACACATTAGGGTAAATCCCAGAGTCCGAAAGCCCCAGAATCAGGAGCTCTGATATCCGATATCTGATATCAGAGAGCAGGAGAAGAGGGATGTCCCAGCTCAAGGAGAGAGGGAGGGAATTTGCCCTTCCTCTCCCTTTTTGTTCTATTCAGGCCCTCAAGGGATTGGATTTGTGAGAGCCTATCTTTACTCAATCTACTGATTCAAATGCTAATCTCTTCAGAAACACCCTCAGAAATAATGTTTTACCGGCTATCTGGGCATTCCTTAGCCCAGTCAGGTTGACACATAAAATTAACCATCACAGGGCCCAAGATTTCACATTTCTAACAAGTTCCCAGGTGATGTGGATGCTGCAGGTCCAGGGACCAACTCTGAGAACAACTGCTCTAGAGTATACAGCCAGGAGGAGAATTGCTGGGTTGTAGAGAAACAGCAATTTCAAATTTATTATACAATGCCATGTTGTTTTCCAACATGTTTATACCAATACAGACTTCTACCAGCAGTGTGTGTAAATGTTTTGATTTTTCCTTGTCTTTGCCAGTACCTGTTAGTGTTAAACTTTTTAATTTCTGCCGAACAGGTAGATGTGATATTATCTGCTTGTAGTTTTAATTTTAATTTCCCTGATTACACTATAAAGTTGAGTATATTTTCATGTGTTTATTAGCCATACATTCTTCTTCTTAGTTCCTTTTGTCCATTTTTCCATTGAATTTTTCTTTTTCTTATCAATTTATAGAAGTTCTTCTATGGTCTCCTCATGAAGATTCTTACGTGACTATTTTTAATACCTGCTAATTTTGTCTTACCTCATGACTTCTTTGTTGCTGCTTAATATGGACTTGATGATAATAATAGAATTATTTATTAAAAACCTGCCCCTACCTAGTACTATATGATCTGCTGATGGCTCATCCACTCCATCACTACTCCCAAGTCAAAGCCACAGCTTTGCCTCCTGCATCCCTATGTTAGCCTTCCCACCTTCTTTCCCACCTCCCCTTCCCCTGCTTCTATCCCTGCCTCCCCACTCAACAGCAAGACTAACCTTTACAAAGCACAATCAAACTATCTCCTCCTCTGTGCAAATTCCTCCACTAGTTTCCCATTATTACACTTAGAATAAAATCTCAGCGCCTTACCATGGCAGTAAGGCTGAGGAAATTCCACTCCATTCTCAGCCCTGCCCCTCTCCTCTGAAATCACCAAAGTGCGGCCACTCTAGCCTTGTTGCTGTTTCTCAAACACTCCAAATATGTTCCTCCTTTAGCATGCCCTTCTCCCAGACATTTCCCGGAAAGGCCACCCAGACTAGCCTATCTAAAGTAGCTCCCTCTCTTACCCTTCAAACTCATATATTCTCTAACCCCAATCTTGCTTCATTTGCCTTCACAGAGCTTTCAATACCTGACATTACTTTTGTCATTATAATTTTTAATCATCTGTCTTCGTCCCCTACTAAAATGTAATCACCATAGGCTAATAAGATTGTTTTGTTCATCTCAATATCTCAGTGCCTAGGAGAGTTTCTAGTAACAATCAGTTCCCTACAAATACTTATTAAATAAATGAATGCATTACTCTCACATAATCCTCATATAATCCTTTTTATATAGCTATATTATGCTTGAAGGCAGAGACTGGATAGTATTCATCTTCACTTCCCCGGAATCTTAATACATGGTCTACAGACACTGTAACCACTTGATAAAAGTGTATTAAATAAGTTAATGTACATAAGTAGGATGATCCTCATTTTACAGATGAGTAAACTGGGAATCAAAGTGCTCACTTAGCGAGGCAGGAATTGGTCAGTCTCCACTGTGCCGCCTTCTCTCTCACTTTGACATCATAGCACACCAATGAGACATCTCAATCAGATGAGCGGATGGGTTAGGATGGTTCATACCAATAATATAGCCTGTAAAACCTGTGATACCAAAGAGCCCCAGAGATGAATTAGAATCCTCAGTTTCCTCAACTTCTGAAGGAAGTTCTCTTCCCCATCTTCCACCACTTGGAAACTCCTTATGGAGAGGACAGTTCCTCATTTGCTCAAACAGCCGTGTGCCCTTGTAGTATTTGGAGAGAATAGTATGTTTAGTAATATTTAAATTTTATGAAGACACACTTCTTGTTTGTAATGATGATTTGAGTGCCAATGTTTAACTCCCTTCTCTTCCAAGTTCCCACTGAAATGACAAACACAACAATATCTAGAAAAAGTCTGTACAAATCCTGGAAACAAGCAAATGATGCCATATACATGCCAGAAATTTCAGAGACTTTCTGTTAAAAACATCTCAGGCAAGTCCAGATTCAGGTAATTGTTAATCCATCTGTGGTTAAGAATACGTGAATGAACAGGTGTTTAATACAGGTGTAAAAGGAATCAAGATCAAGGAGAAGCAATAATCAAAAAAGAAAAATATCCCTAAACTGAAGACAGAATTGAAGCCTCAGATCAAAAAAGTTCTTCAATTGACAAGCTAAAGTTTTCATTGTGTTTTATCTTTCAATACCAAATTTAAAGATAAAATCTATACACTTCCAAACAGAAAAGGTAGCCCTTAAAAGAAAAGACTCTATTTGTCATTGGAATTCTCTTCCTTGCACAAAAGACGAAATGCTAGGAAAGAATAGATCAACGTCTTAAGAATGTGGCACCTACCTAAAGGATCATTTGTAAGTGAGAAAAGAAAAAAATAAGAACTGTAATAAAAGTGCTTAAGAATAGCAAGGAAGTGGTAGGAAAAATGGTGGCGAGTAATAAAATTAATGAAATTTTACATTAGGTTTAAGATTCCTCTCAGAACAGTTATTAAAACAAAAATTTCCCCAAAAATTCTATAAAGAAAAAAGACTTAAAAAATAACAAATCTAAATCTGGAGATCATCTGAAAAAAGCCTTGGAGATGATGAAAGAGAAGACGAAGAAAACCGTCAAGTTTTTCATCTTCCCCAAAGGGCAGGTGTGCCAGTCCTGGGCCAGTCTGCCCTCAGATCCACTGCTTGCCCTTCCCTTGGTCTGCTCTCTATGGCTGGGAGGGACTCCTACAGATTCCTGCATTTCTGGCTGGGGAGGAGTCTGGAGGGAGAGGTAAAGGGGAACGCCAGGAAGTTTCTCCTCCACCTCTGTCTTGCGTGGCATCTCCCAGAGCAGCTGCATCCCCTTCAGGGTTCCAACTCCCACCAGGCAGGTCCGTCGTGGTACCAGCTTCAGCTGGGTGACCTGGACAAAGATAAGAACATATTATCTTTAGATGAAAGAGAAGGCAATTTATGCCATCTTCCAAAATATAATTATGTAAATGGAAATGTTATGACTCAAAATTAGATACTACATCTAAAAGTTATTCCTATAAATATAAGAAAATCAATATTAGACAAAAAAAATCCATGTTATTATAGATTTATTTCTGGCACTTTATAAAAGCTCATATTTCTCATTCTAAAAGGGTCTTTTCTTAGATACTTACCTCTTACAAAAAGGTTTATCATATTCCAGGTTATTATCATACTAAATGTAGCATTTCTTTATTAATATTTGTTTATCTGTTCATATTGGTTTCTAATTTTTACTATTATGAAAATACACAATATTATGTATACATAATACATATGCATAAAACAGTAATGCAATAAGCATCTCTGAGTGTGTGTGTGTTTGTGTCCAAATCAATACAGATGATTTTATTTTATGGAATGTATTTCCAAGGGTGAAATTGTTGTGTCAAAGATAGGTATATTTTAAAGCTTAACAGACATTGCCAGATCATTTTCCCAAAAGGGCTGAAATTTTTTACCTAACCACCAGCAATGAATGAGGATATTCTTCTTTTTGCAACCCTATCACCAGTAGTGGTGGCGTACTTGTACTTTCATTGTACTTTTTCATTTTTGCCAGCCTCATGGGTATAAAGAGATATCTAGCTTTTGCTTCAATTTACATCTCCACGGTTACTAAAGAAATATGGAATCTTTTTACATTGTCAATTTGGATATGCAATTCTGTAAAATGTCTTTCATGCCCATTTTTCAATTGGGCTATTCAACTTTTTCAGCTAGTTCACAAGGCTCTTTGTATATTGTAGATTAGGGATTCCAAATGCTTTTCACTTCATGACACTCAGAAAATTATATTTGTATGTCATCATGGGGTAAACAGACTTAGGAGTAAATGCATATTTTCACATCATCATGGGGTAGATAGACTATGAAGCTGCGCTGGACCAGCCTGGGGAGTCTAGCTCCCTCCCTGCTGAAGGGAAGCCTAGGAGGATCAACATCTTGCAAGAGATGTAACCCATACCTGGTCCCGATTGGGCCAGATACAATTGATATTATAAAAAGTTTCCAAATTTTTTATTTAAATATTGACTTTAACCTTTACCCATCTAGTCTTTATATTGTCTAAAATTTTTATGTTTTGTGTTGTGGCTTCTAGATTTCAGGTCTTTCAAGAAATTCCCCTCCACCCCTGAATTTTACTGTAATTTTTAGGTTTTCATCCAAGATTTTGCAAATCATGTATAATAAAACTTTAACATCATTCTTACTCCATATGAACATTTTAGAAGATACTGAAGTAAAAAACAAAAACATAAGATGCTTCTAACGTCTGTCCAATTATAGATATTTGTGCTGGCTGAGACAAAATGAACATGAAAAAAGTTCTCTGAAATACTTTGAGTTAAGCAATATTTTTCAAGGAAAGAAATATGGTGTCATCTAAAAATCCTTTCCCTGGAAATTAAGAAGTCTGTTCTAGGTGTGGCTCAGTCTCTGCCTTGGCAAATTTCTAAGCTTCTCTTGACCTCAGGATTGGCATATTAAAGATGTGTATTGGGTTAAACAACATCAGAGACATTTCTTTCTGTTCTAACGTTCTACAATTCTATTTTGCTCAGCTACATGTTAGTCAGTCAGAAGAAACCAAAGGAAATGTATTTCTCAAAATATTGGTGGCATTTCCTTTGGGGAAGACTGATGAAGATAATTCCCAGTGTTAGAAACTTAAATTTATTTTTTCCTCTTTCTTTATGAGAAAATAATATCTTGATGAAAGGCTTGTAAGGACTATTTAAGTTCATTGTTGGAGTGACCAAGATCATGGCTTTACCCACGGGATTTCACAATTTACAAAAATTACTACCTTGGGAATATGCATTAAAAAAGGAATTCAGAAGAAATGAATTATGGAAAACTAAGCAGCTCTGAGGGGCATTTTGTCAATTCTTTCCATGTTATGCAGCAGAGTTTCATGAGTCCAGATCAGGGTTCAAAATAAAATGAGGCATCAAAGCCACACAAGTGTAATTGAAGTTGCATGGGTTCTTAGGCTTAGTGGAACTTGGGCTGATTATTTTAAAAAACAAATGATTCTGCAACACTGACCAGAATCCAGCCTCACTTGATTCTGATAATATTTCGTTAATCTCCCATCAGCTTAAAAGT
Organism: Tapirus indicus; assembly: GCA_031878705.1. Classification (NCBI taxonomy): domain Eukaryota; kingdom Metazoa; phylum Chordata; class Mammalia; order Perissodactyla; family Tapiridae; genus Tapirus; species Tapirus indicus. Next base: position 6,145,069 of record CM062920.1, on the reverse strand, counting down.
TTTACTGATTTTGCTAAAAGCCAGAATTTATCTTTTTTATTATGTAATCTAGGAAAAAGGGTAAATGGGATATTATTCCTATAATACAATTCTGCTATATGTCCATCAGTATTAGCATCTGAACAAAGTCTTGCTATAATCATAGATGGGTTGCCTCTCCTTCCCTTTTCTGTTCAAGACATATCTTATCAGCCTCTGAATGCTCTTTCTTAGATCTCTCTCTCTCTCCAAATGAAAGTTATTTAAACAAGGTGGCGTGGATGACCCTAAGAGAAAACTCCAAGTGTCTACTTTTCAAGGTCTAACTCTAGTCTTGATCTTTTTCCTCCTAGAACTCTTTTCAGATCACCCAAGCCGCAGTGGTGTCTCTATCCTCTGAATTCCTGAAACTGATTGTCCATGTTGCTTATTTGGAAATTAATCACAATTTCTCATTTTCATGTTTACTTTCATCCCAGACTCTCTTGTTTTCATGTTTTGCTTTCAGGCTTATATTTCTATTTAGTCTTCCAACCCTTTATATATTTTTCCCCAAGTAGTCTCTAAGGTAGTTGAGGACAGAACTTTTGTTCCAAGTCTCAAACCCAACTCCAATCAGTTTCAACAATATCAGTGCAACAGGGAAGATAAGATGGACTTGGCTCAATGAACATTGGAAGCTGAAATCTGGAAGACATCAAGGTTCCCCTCTTCCAACTGTTGTCTCCTTTTTAAGTGGCTTTAATTCTTTCCTGCTGCAAATAGCTGGGAGGGGAAGGGGAATGAAAAATAGCCACTGACAGTTACACACTTACTCTTTTTTAGCAATTCACTGGAGACAAGAGATCTTACGCTCAAGCTCCAATCAGAAAAGTCCTTGGATAGAAGACTTATTGGTCCATCCTGTCTCTGCAGATGGAGCCCTATGGACCAGATCATTTGATGGCTCAACTGCAGCATCCAATCTGTGGTCAGGGGAGAGGAGTTGACCCCTTCAACTTCTATGACATGGTTGAAAGGAAAATTTTCCAGGAGAATGTTACTGCTCTGGACAGCTAAAGCAAAAGGTGCTCAGCAATATTTGATAACTACCACCATGCTTTTTACACATGAGAAGCTCAAAAATTACTTATTGTTATTACACTATGACACTACTAGATTTTTATCAACTTTATTGAGATATAATTTAAGTACAATAACATTCACATATTTAGAGTGATTTTTAGTATATTCACAAACTTGTGCATAACTTAATGTGGCTCTAATTATCTAATTTTAGAGTATTTTCATTGCCCAAAAAAATAGTCTTAGATTTTTGAGAAAAAAAATCTTCCACCTATTTGCTGTTTGCCTTTGAGGAAGTGATGTTATGGTAGGTAGAAAACCGTTCTTTCCCAAAGATGTCCACTTTCTAATCCTCAAAACCTGTGAATATGTTACCTTATGTGGCAAAAGGAACTTTGCTGATGTGATTAAGTTAAGGATCTTGAGATAGAAAGACTGTCCTGGGTTATCTGGGTGAGCCCAACGTGATCACAGGGGTCTTTCTATAAGGGAGGCAGGAGAGAGAGAGATTTGAAAAAGTCAGAGAGAGAGAGAGTTTTGAAAATGCCGCACGGCTGCTTTGAAGAGAGAGGAAGGGGTTATAAGCTAACAAATGCAGGTGGCCTCTACAGGGTGGGAAAGACAGGGAAACCCATTCTCCCCCAGAGCTTCCAGAAGGAATGTGGCTCTGCTGACACCTTGATTTTAGCCCAGTGAGCCTTCCAAACTATAGAAATGCAAGACAATAAATTTATACTGTTTTAAGCCACTAAATTTGTGATTTATTGCTGTTTGTAACAATAGGAAACCAATACAGGTTTAATCTCTCTGAAATTCTGTTTTGATGTCTTTAAACTGAACATAATAATGCCTATCTCACTGGATTTTATGAATATTTAACATGATAATGTATGTGGTAGGAATTTCTAAGCTAAAAACTCAGTACTAATGAAGTTACAATTTAGATTTTAATTTTAATATATCATAGTCAAAATATTTTACAGTTCATATATTTGAAGAAACATCCTAGGAAAGGATTGTACATAATATAATATTTGCCAAAAATTATGCACAACTGAGCTTTCTACCACCCTCAAATAATGAATCCTTTTAGAAAATTTGGTTTTTTGATAACTGGGAATTAAGCATCAACATTCTTTTTAATTGTAAATGTTTTATAAGGAATCATTTCGGATTGTATCATACATATTTCAATGTCCTTTAATAGAATATGCCAAATATAAATAAAATGTTGTAGTGACCTAGGATTGTGATAATGCGTGCCCATTATTACACTCAGCTATGATCCTGTTACACTCTCAGGATCTAGAATCTTCGTAGGCACTCTTTGCCCTCACACAAAATAAGCCCAAGATTTTTCTCCTTTTTAAATTTGTATGTCTGATTTTTAGTAGATTTTCTGACCCCTACCTTTCCACCTTTCTGTGAGATTATAGTTTTCAAATGTTAATTGCTGTAGTGTGTAGTTAATTGCTGTACCTCTAACAATGATAACTAACAATTATTGAGTTCCTCCTCTTTGCCAAGCATTACCTAAGCACTTCACAATATGACTTCATGTAATGTTCACAACCAACCCATGACCTGGGTACCATCTCACAGGTGAAGAAACTGAAACACAGAGGACTAGGAACTCTTTTTTAATTATTATTATTTTCTGTGCCCTGTATCTTAAACATGTGGTTTTTGATTTTATTTTTGGTGAGGAAGAATGGCCCTGAGCTAACATCTGTGCTCATCTTCCCCTATTTTTGTGTGTGGGACTCCACCATGGCATGTAGATTAGCAGTGTGTATGTCTGTGCCCAGGATCCAAACCCGTGAACCCCAGGCCTCCAAAGCAAGCGAACTTAACCACTACACCACCTGGCCAGCCCAGAATAGGAGCTCTTGAACTCTATGCCACACTGCTACCTGTAGCAGCCCCTGTCCTCCCTTCCACCTGGCTTTATATTTATAGTTTCGTGGGTTTAAAATAAAATGAAGAAATGGGAGAAAATTACACGTCAAATATGCACTAAGTGAGGGATGAGGCCTGAGGAGGTTTTCTATGATCGGCATGGACGAGTTGTATGGTATGGACTCCAGGATCTCTACGTAGATGAATGAACTGTGAAGCACTAGAGAGTAAGTTCTGGATGGCTAAAGCGTTAGACACAGATGGTCATCTATCTTTCGTGAAAATTGGTCCATTCAGATGACTTTGAAAAAGAATCTATTAATATTATACTATTAATCAGAAACAGTGCTCTACAAAGCCTTTTAAATTTAATTTAATCAGAAAGAATGAATAGCCCACCGTGTCCACAGGAAGAACTTTGTAAGGGTATAAAATGTTCTCTCTAGATGGAACAATCAGGAAGGAAATCTCCCGCTTGACAGTCAAAAGACATTACCATCATGATTTTGCCAGGAAGTAAAGACACAGAGCATCACACGTTAAAATCATCTCAAGCTTATGCGAAGACGGTAATGGTAGCTGGATACTTACTCCACTGAGCATGCTGCTGCCAGATAAATGGCCCAATACGTTTTTAGTGGTGCCAACAGAAGTCCATGTACCCATTTTTTCTGTTTAACCAAGAAGGCCAAATTTCTTTGCAATGAGAACAGAGTGAATAACCACTCTAATTCCAGAGAGATTTGGGCAGGCAATGTGATTCCACGTGGTTCACATTTCACAGTTACAAGGAGTAGCTGTAACAAACTTCTGTATGCCTGAAATAGGAGAGGGTTTTGTTTTGTTTTGTGGATTCTGAGGGATAAAAATGACTCTTTTTTACATACATAGTTTTACCTAAATTGGATCACATCAAATAGACTAAGGTATTTTAATGAAAAGATTTAAATACATTGTTTTGTTTTTGCCTCTCTCCTCCTCTTTGTCTTCCACCTTCTTCAAACATGACCTGTCTCATCCAAGATAATACATGTTGATATCATATACATGTTCCTTTTTGTTTTTACTTTTTTCATGTTCATAGAAACATATACATGCATGTGTATATACAAATTAGCTTGCATTTGAATACACACAAATCCCTTCACACAGATATAGATATACAAAAGTATTTGTCCTCATTTTTTACAGAATTATGCTTCTTGCTTTGTTCTGAGGATTGGCTTTATTTTCCAGATTTTGCCGCTATTAACAATGCTGAAGTATCCGTCTTTGAACATATATGTTCTTACATCTGCTTCGTCTATTTCTGTGGGATAGAGTCCCAGGATTATGACTGCTTGGTCAAAGAGTTAGGTGTATTTTTCATTTATATATATATTGCTAAATTGCTTTCCCCCAAAAACTTGGAATTTTTCACATTTTGACCTTTCTTCAGCATTATTGTGAGCACTGGGTATAGCCTTAAAATGTTTTCCAGTTTGATAAGCATTCAGGAATATCTCATCACCAATTTAATTTGCATTTCCTTAAAATGTAGTGAAGCTAACCATCTTTTCATGTTTGATGGACACTTAGATTTGCTCTTCTCTGAATTGCCTCTTTGTATTCTTTGACAATTTTCCCGTTGTTTAGTATCTTTTGTTTAGAGAATTCTTAAAATCATGTTGTATAAATTTTAATCGTTTGTCATCTGTTTCGCAAACTTTTTTTCCAGATCTACCACTTGTCTATTGACTTTGCTAATGCTTAAAATTGCAAGTTTTTTTTTTCAAATATTGTTAACTATTTCCCTATCTTTAAAATAGCTATGAATTTCTAGTCTTGGTTAAGAAGTTCTCTCTAACTTCAAGATTATACAAACAGCCTCCTAGATTTCTTCTAAGACATTCATCATTTAATTTTCATATTTAAATACGAATCCATCTGGAATGTGTTTTTGGCAATGGCATGAAATGGGCACAATTTTACGTATTGTTTTCATATGCAAGCCACGTTTGCCACATCGTTTGTGCCTGTGCCATCCCACTCAATGGAAAGTCTACCTTTGTCATATTTGAATTCTCATTTATGCCTGGACCTATTCCTGAATTCTCTATTTCCTTCCACTGATCTATTTGCTTATTCCCCTGGACTACCACTGATTTGATTACAATGGCTTAATAATCTGCTCTGGATCTATAAAGAAAGGCTCTGCTTATTCTTCATTTTTTTTACAAGCTTCTTGGCTATTGATGACTTTATTATTCTATATGAAATTCAAGATCATTTTACTCATTTATGAAGAAAGCCCTCTTGATATTTCTATAAGATTTATAGAGAAGGAGCATTTTTATTACATACATTTTTCAGAAAGGTAATTTTGACCTTAGTTTTAGTTTTCTTTTTCTTATGCTCACTGGAAAAATTCATACAAACTGGCCTACAGGGAGATGTCTTTATTTGAAGTATAAAGTAGAACATAAATCTTTGGAATAATTCTGGCAATGTGACATTTATTCCTCTGTGTACACACAGAAAACAGAAGGTTAAGTTTCCACAGAAAAGAAAAACATTTAGTTTTATTACTCTCCCTTTGTCTCAAGAGAGCAATCTTTCACAATGTTTTGGGATCAATAATGGGGATATAGTGGAAGAAAATATTGTATTTTTCCTTATTTTCATAATTGACATGTATACTGTTTTATTGGATCCATTCTTGCGGTGGTCTTGCACAGTTTACTGTCAGACATGGTAACACACATCTAGGATATATTTCAGCCTGAGACACTTGACCAAATACCTGTACAGATAAAATCCTATCATTCAACACGTCTGTTTTGAGGGCAAACAAGAATATCTTCATTTTCTAATTTTTATTAAGATTACATATATTTATTTTGCAAACATCTTTTAAATTTTGTGATGCTTTGGATCTTTGAAAAAACTGAACTTAATTGCAAAACAGAATATCATTTTATGGTTTAGTGGAAAGGCCACAGGTTTGGCACCTCACAGACTTGGAAGCCAATCCTGACTCAACTGTGTGACACTGGGCAAGTCAGGTAACCATTCTGCGCGTCAGGTTCTTCGTCTATAAAATAACACTAACTTTAGAAACCATTTGCATAATTGCAAGAATTAAATGGGACTAAAAGATGTAATGCAGTGCCTGGGAACCAGGATATTCTAAATACTGCTCCTTTTGTTATAGGTAGGAAATAGATAAGGCTTTATTCACAACAATTCTACTAGGTATCTACTTATCTATTATTATGACAAATAAGTCCTCACCTATTTCTTCCTAACAGGGCTATATAATTTGATTTTTAAAGTCCATAAACTCTGTCACTCAAGATAAACAGACTGAGCACTAAGCTACAAGCCAGGTACTATCCTACACGCTGAGGATATGGAGGTAAATTAGACAAGTGGGCTCTCTTTTCTGGTGAAGCTTACATTTTAATGAGGAAATGTACATAAAACAAAGAAATAATCAAAATAATTACAGATTATGAAAAGTGCTAGAAACGAAATAGTGTGATTTGACAGAGTAACTCAGTAACGTAGAGCATCACGTGTTTGCAAGTTCCATCTGAACAGTTTAAAAGTGTTCGTAATACATGTGCTGTTTTATTTCAAATATTTTATTTCAATATTTGTTTTATTTGATATTTATTCCACAAAGTGAAAATGTAATATTGTTAAATCAGGAAATAAAGATCTCCTTTAAAGAAAGTGATTACTTAATTTGTAATTAGTATCTCAGTTACTTAATGGGTACTTCAATTCACAAAATATTTTGGGGGCCCTATTATGTTCTAATTATATACTGGTGTATAACTACATAATTAGGTCCTAGAAATACAAAGATTTATAAAACTCAGTCCCTGCCCTCAATATAAGTAACTACAACAGTGTGATTAAGCCTGTATTGGGGATTTATAAAGTAATACAGGATCTGAGAGAAGAATGCTTGGAAATGCACTCTTTTCAACAAATAAGGATCTGCAACATTCTTACTTACACTTGTGGACTTTTAATGAAAACTTTGCTCATGGTGAGATAGTATTACCTGTATTGCCCTTAACTACCAAACCACTAAATCCTTGGAGTAGGACTTCATCAATTTGAGCAAAATGTCTTCACTTCTTTATGTCTTTTCAAACATCACTTTAATTTCTTCTTTCACACTAATCAAGTGAAGAAATTTGCTTGAAAACAAGCTGACTTCAGAGCACGCTCTCTTTCACCTAGGGAGAGGAGAAGTTGTCTTCAAGTCCAAAACAACTAGCTGCCTGATCCGAATCCACTCCTGCTCACATATTCTCTATTTTAATCAGGAAACCACCGCTCACGTTTACCCAAAGCAAACGTCATACTGGAGCTTCCTTCTCTGCTGCTACTGTCCAGACAACACGGTTCACCAGTGTCTCCTGGGGCCCATCGCCTCTGCATTCTCACGGCACCTGCCTTAGATTATATCCTTAGCACCTTCATCTGGGATTACAACAGTGGCTGCCTAACTATTCTCTCACACCACCAATCCATACTTTACCATCTAGTAGAGCCAATTGTTTAATGGCAAAATGTGATGGTATTACCCTACCCATTACTTCCATGAAAAAAAATAATCCAAACTCCTGCCATGCCTTACTTCTGGCTACACCATGCCTTCTGCTTTATGATCCCAATACAAGCTACTTCCCATTATTGCAGAACACCCCAGACTCTCACTTTTGCATGGAATGTTCTTGGCTCCCTTAACCACATGAAAAACTCAGACCTTAAGACGGAGTTTAAATATCACCTCCTTTGGGATGTCTTCCTCACAGTTCCAAGCAGAGGCTGCTTCCCCTGCCCTCACATTGTAGTACATCCATTTATCAGTGTTTTTCACTGGTTCAACCTCTAGACCATGAGCTCCTTAAGGATGAGAACTGTGCCTTAGCATCTGGGTATCTAGCACAGTGCTTGCTAGAAAGCATAACTTGCTGACTCCTCACCCTTGAAAGTCCCTCCCACTATGAAAATAAATACATAGACAACTCATACTTTGAGTTGGAGACAGTTACCAGTTACCAAGAAGGAGAAGATGACTCTCTGCGGGTCTTGCTCCAGACCATGAAGACTGTAACTTTTGCCATCACTGGAAACAATGGAATTAGTGAAGCAAGCCTCTGGACTTGGGACTATATCCGTAATATGAAGAAGCGGCCACCAGATAGTAATGCACAGTAAGATGGTGATGGACTTTTCTAATCAAAATAATTTTCCCAAATGGGGTTTCAATTAAAAATTATGTTTAAAGGGATCAAACTCCTTAGCAATATAACAAACCATTTTTGAATATTCAATAACAATAGCATCATACCGACTTTACATATGTGGTCACAGTCCATATTTTTTCATTCTCATTGAGATAAAGGGTAGCCAAGAACATAAATGTGCACATTTCTGCAAGGTCTTAGATAGAAAATCACTTTTGGTAAAGTGGTGTTGAGTTATTACCAAGGAATTTCCTTACTGGTCCATATTTGAAGAGGAGGGAGTCTATGTTTTATGTTCTTTTCATCATGTTAGCCTCAGGGGAAAACAGAAAAACACAGAAATTCTCATAAGTCTATGTCTCAGGTCCATCATAAATACCATAATAGTGTGAGGATTTTCTCAGGAAAAACAGTTAGGAAACATTCCAGAAAGCAAATACGTTGAATAAACACACTTTACCACGACTATTACTTCTCAGAACGTGAATGGGCACATCCAGGAACAACCCAATAATGTGAGCAATATACTTTCAAATGGAGAAAGAACAAAATGTTAAGTGCTGAGCAATTTCCCCTATTTTATTTTTATAAAGTCTTATTCTTTCATTATATATTTCATCTTAAATTTTAATTTCTTCCTGCATCTAAAGTGTTCACCGTATTACAACCTTTTCTTTTTGTCTCTCTTATCTATCCAGGACCTGACAGTACCTTATTTAGAATATCTTCTTGTGCTTTTCTATTTTTAATCAAAAAGCTTTCCTCTCCCCATAAAAAGGAAAACAAACAAACTCTAAACCTTCTAACAAACCCACTTATGGTCCACTGGCTACCTCAGTTTGGAAAACCTACACATCAATCTTTTCCCTTTTTAATCAGAAGGAGGGCGGGGGGGAATAAGAAAATTAAGTAAATCAAACTACTTTGATATGAATTGTTGTTTTAAAAATACCAAGACATACACTGCCTCACACACTGCCTGTTTCCCAAATTCCCACTCAAGTTGTAAATCAGGGCCTCATTGTCCCCCCTTTACTTATTCTATGCCCTTGAATTGCCCCCACCTGCACCAGGCGTCACACGCAGAGCCAGCACGGTTACAGTAGACACGTCTGACTTAGGTTAAATGTTTCATTTCATTCTCTTTCAGATATTTGTTGTTATAAAAAAATCTTGCCAACTCAGTGTGCATTATCAACAGAATGTTTATAAGAACAAAAGTCAATTTAATTGGACCAGGATAGGACTGTGAAATCGGTATTTTTAAGTTCCTCAGGTTAAGTTCCTGAGGAATCAGACGGAGAATCTCTTCTCTGTAGGGAAGAGCTTTGTAGAAGGCAAAATTGTGTGTTGAGGTACTTAATGTGTTTTTTTGGTCTCAAAAACATCTGGTTTAATGTCTTATCAAAAGCTCTTAGTAAATAAACAGTGATGTAAAAAAAATTGAGGTTATGTTTCTTTATGGCAATTGACAAAGACTGTTCACATTAGTTACTATGAAGGAATTTTTAAAGATAGACAAGATTTAGAAGCTTTGAAATATATTTCACATTGGGATTTTGATTTAAATTGCATTTATTCTCATCATATTTGATATACATATCTTGTTACTTCTTGTTCCATTTTAAGTATTAATAAGTTTCAGAATCTTTTGTATTACCAATAATTCTTATAGTAACAATTAATCATTTAAATGAACATTGCTGTAGAAAAAAATTACATTTGATTTTCTGAAATATTTGCATTTTTAATATCAAGCATCAGAAGTATTTAAATTAGATTTAAATGTTCTTAAAATGCTCCCTTTGAGAATTGTCAGTTTTAACTTCAGCGTAGTTTCTCTGAAATGTGTTTTTACAACATACATCCTTCTTTGGTTATAATTAGAGTAATTATTTTCTCACATTTATCTCTTTGAATGATCAAACTCAACAAACGCTCATTGATTACCCACCCATCCAAGGCAGTTTCTGATATATTTTATAATGACTTGAAATATAATATTCTGTTAAAGGTGTGAGTTAACAAAAAGTGAATCGGCCCAGCTCACAATGAGTTATTTCTAGATCACCATTTTAATCAGAATTAAATTAGTTAAAATCACTACATAGGTTTGAAGTTTAAAAATGAGTTAATAAAGGAAATAAAATTCTGAGGTTTGAGATGCTTTGATATCTTAAACCTGAGGTTTGATTCACATCAGATGCAATATTCTATGCGTTATTACATTAGAGCCACTACTTCAGTGATTTGGAATGATCTGCTTAAACAACTTACCACTCTGATATTGAGAAAGAAAACAAAACAAAAAGCTTCATCCCCTTACTTCCTTACTTCCTTAGTACAGTGTATGTGAGTTTATGTATTTACATCGGGTGTGTATTTATTTGTGCGCTACCTCCGCAAAATTAGCACCAATTACTTACCAGAAACTGTGCGAGGCAGTGGCAAGGTAAAGAGGAAGGAGCAATGGGAAAAACAGGCAAAAACAAATCTGAAATACATTATCATCGCACACTTTAAATCATAGAGCTTTAATGGATATAGTGAGCTGGTGCCACATGTCTTTTCAGTCAAGGACAATTTCATAATAATAGTAAAGTTACCTGCCTCTATAAATTCCTTTAACTAAACAGCAAATCAAAAGCCCAGGTTTACACATACTTGACAAATAACTTCTGCATCTTCAAATCACTAATCGCCTATTTAGAGGACTAAGTTGTGGTTATAAAAAAAGAAAAAGAAAAGAAGATTATAACCTCTGTTTATGGCAATATAGCAGACTAAATAACCTGAAAACCCTCAAACAATGAAACATCTAGAAATCCTGGAAAAGTATAAAATAATTCCTGTTAAAGGAATGATTGATCTATAAGAAAGCAAGGGGAAAATACAATTAGTATTTATACTCCAGATCAAGCAATTTAGAAACTAAATCAGTAGTTAAAAACCTCCCGCCAAAAGAAAACCCTGTGCTTCGACAGATTTTGAGGTGAGTTCTGCCAAATATCGAAGGAATAGACAATCTCAATTTTATCAACCAATTCATTAATTTAAATATAGAGAAATCTACCTCAATCATTTTAAGACGTTGCTATAATCTTGATACCAAACTAGATAACTATAGGATGAAAACGGAATAGACCAATCTTACTAATTAACATCCTAAATCCAATATTAGCAAACTAAATCTAGCCATAGAAATAAAATACACCATAACCCAATTGGGTTCATCCCAGGAATGGAAAGACAGTTTTTATCATTTAAAAAAATGATTAATAGAATCATTACATTAATAGATTTTAAAAGAAAAAAATGATAATTTCAATAGATTCAGAAAAAATATTTAGTAAAATTCAACATCTATACATCATGTTTAATAATTTGCAAGCAAGGATTAAAAAGGTAACCACCCAAAAATCTACAGGAAAATTTATGCTTGATGAGAAAATGTTGGGAGCATTCTCTTTCAGGTTAGGAAAGGGATCAGACAGTCCATTGTCACTCCTTTTAGTCCCCAGGGTACAGTAGCAGGTCCAAGGCAGCACAATTGGAGTTTTAAATGAAGGTATAAAGAGGATATTCCAGACATGGGCAGCATTGTAAAAAGGCATGGATGTGTGAAAAGCATGAAGCCATTTCAGTGTGGTTGGGACATAAATTATGGGAGAAGAGGAGAGGTCAATGAGGGGAGGCAAGACTGGAAATGTGGGTAGGACCCTGGTCTTAGAGAGCTTTGGGTAGAGATTGGGTTTTATCTCATAGATGATGAAAAGCCAGTTTCAAGCCAGACCATAAAGTATCCATATTTTAGAGGATCTCCCTGGTAACAATGAGGCCTATTCGGAAAGGAGAAAGATTAAAATTTTTTTTGCTCAGGCTTTGTCTTCTTCACGCTGTATCCCAGTGCCCTCCACTATGCCTGACACATAGAAGGTACGCAAAAAATACTTAAGTCAACACTGTGAACAGGGAAATAAGGACAGTGCAGAAGAATGGACAGTTTTTAGGACAGTAAGAGGAAGCCCCTACAGGAGGTGGGATCAATTGGATTCAGAGTGATATATAAGTATGAACCAAGATGCTAAGTACTCTGGCTTGGGTGACGAGTAGAACTATAACTGAAGGAGGAAATAAAACAGGAGAATCTGATTAGAGGCGTAAAAGAGTGGTTCCGTTTTGACAGACTGAGTTGGAGTGCCTGTGGGACATCCCGGGGAAGGGCTCCCAGGAAAGTCGCAAATGTGCCTCTGGAGTGAAGGAAAGCAGGCTGGGCTAACCATATACATTTGTAAATGTTCAGTAATTGCTTCAAGGTCCCGAATCAGTAATTCTGAATGTTAGAGAAGATGAAATTCTCTGGTGTAAAGTAAAAATGTCAGCCTTTCTCGTCCAGGGAAAATGTTCCACATTGCTCGCAGGAAATAGTACTTTGGGGTTTGCTGCTTGGAAGGGTGCATTTCTTTATTCCTTTGGTTTGAGTTTTAGCAGACTCGACCACTGCCCACCCGCCTACACGAACACACTGATATAGAGTATTTTAATGAAAATTGCTTGCCTGAAGCCGCTCAACAACCTTGTTGAAAGTTGACTGCTGCTTTATCTAAAGTGATGGGAACCAGAAATAGCATAGAACCAAATGAGCCACTGGCTTGTCGCCTCTGTGCTGTGAAAACAAATACAACCAATATTGACCCAACTGATTTCAAATTTCCCAACCTCTCTGCCAGATATCTTGATAACTTTTCCTCAAATATCTTGGAACTCACAAAATCATCTTTAAGCAAAGCACCGTTGTCAAATCCCTCACTTTAGAGTAGTTGTTTGGATTGGAAAATTAAAAATGAGAGTAAGCTTCCCTCAGGTGGAAGAAGATGTTGTTACCTGAAACAAGTTTCCTCAAGGAATTGTGGAATAAAAGCAAGTAAACCAGTGTATGTATTTGGAAACACAGATGACCTGAGTCCATCTTGACCTCCCTGAGTGAGTGGTTCTATGTTAGCCCGTTTCTTCTTCTCTTTTTTATCCTTCATCTCCCTCACCAGACATCAGGTTCCTAACTGGGTTCTCACAGGATTCCCTGTGGAATCAAAGAGACCACTCGACGACGGTGTTTTGCTTTACTTCAGTTGCCGTAATTGCTAATCAGAGCTGTGGGCGTCTGAAACCAGCCCCATGCCAGACAGCGACTTGAGACGCTGCTGTCTGTGGTCATAGGGGACGAAGTCAGCAAAATGTTCTGGACATCCCTCTTGCATTCTGCCTAGACCTTTAATCCAACCCCAGCTGGCTTTTGTAAATATCTGCCCTCAAAATTAGTCATCTGTGAACTCTCAATCTCAGGTCATAAAATTGGGGTAACTCACGCTACATTCTTTTTCTTTTTTAATCTTTATCTTCATGTTACTTTTTCCAGAGGCTTTACAACAATAACTGTACATCTCTTTTCCCTTTTTTTCTCTCTTCAACAGTTCAGGTCTTTTAAAAACATGGTAATGAAGTCTTTTAGCGTTTAACTATATACACGGGTGGGAAAATAAACATTTCTCACGATTGAACTAGAATTCACAGTCCAAATAAACAGTGATATACAAAGTTCACTGAGAGTTATTTGTCACCGATCATTTGGAAGGTCAACGCTCCAGCAGAGTAACGATCATTTAATGTTTGTGGTGACTGAACACCACGCGCTGAGGAAGACACAAAAACCTACTTGTGAATATTTACACAGGGCTCATCAAGAAATTATCTTGGCATCTAAGCTTGGCATTTTACTTGACATCTAAGATACTTTTAGGAAATAAAAAAGTAAAATCTGAATATAAAAAAAATGAAACATCTATGTGGAAAACTTTCGAAAACACACTGAAGAAAATTGGAACAGTAATCAACAGTTACTTTCGGGAGTGGGGACAGTCAAGATGGGGAAGGAGAGGAAAGAGTGAGGCAGGTGGCAAGAGAGAGTGAATGAAAGAGAGAGATGAATAAAAGATGGTAGCTTTATTGTAGAAGAAGAAATGAGTTACCTTGTCAAAGGAAATACAAAACGGAAAAGATAAAAGGGATATAAATAATACAAAAACGTATTTCTATTCCAACCTAACTTTATAGTAAAACCTGAAGTTACCCTAAGCCATTCAGAGCATTCCTGGTATTTGACGACTGAATGTGAGGTCAGTACAAAGGGAGGGGGGAAATGATGAGAGACAACTGTCAATAGCATTTGGTTTCTTGTTTAAATTTCATGAAGAATATCATAGTAAGATATTGGAAAATGTGAAAATAAGACCACTAAACAAGTCTTAATCATTACGACTAGAAATGAAATGAATGAGGACTTTAGTAACTAAGTTAGATTCTGATGCATTGTCTTAAGTGAGAAAACAGTGAAACAATGTTAACAAACACTAAGAAATGCACGTATAGTGTTTGCTCATTAGGCGTTTTTGTTTTAAATCAGCAGAAAATAATTAATAGCAGCAGAGTCTGGATTATTGCAGTAGACTTGTATCTATTCTTCCTGCTCCAGTGGCCACCCTCCTTGCATCTGTTGTGAGCCTTTCAAACTTAAGCAATCACATCACTCCTCTACTTCAAAAACTACCAGCCAGCATGAAAGGCAAGTCTTCCATGCCCTTAAGGATCTAGCCTCTAGCCCCTCTGCAACCTGATCCCTAACTGCTCCCCACCTGGCTCACTCCATCCTAGCCACACTGGCCACAGCCATTCTTCAAACACTCCACTCATGTTCCTGCCTGGGGCCTGTGCACTTACTGTTCCCCCATCCAGAACAATCTTTCCTCAGCTATACCTGTAATTTTCAATAGAGACTTTAATTTTCTCCATAGCAGGTAAGTCATATTTTACCTGTTTATTGGTTTGTTTTATGTAGAACAGTGCCCATCATATAGTGGACACTGGATAAACATTTTTGTTAATGAAGTCTTCACATCTTCAATGAATTAACAATTGCCTACCCTTATATAGTACTGGTAATATGCTAGGCCTCTGTACATATTTTTCTCGTATGTTAACCCATTTAAATCCTCGTAACAACCCTATGAGATACAGTTGTACTTTAAACATTAAGTTTTGTTGTCTTTTTTTTTCTACATTCACACTCTCAACTAGCAAGGAAACTAATCCCATTTTGTAGTCAAGGAAACAGAGGCCCAGAGAGTTTAACTATCTTGCCCCAGAGTGCACAGCTAGTCAGTGGTCCAGCCACGATTCACACCCAGGAAGGCAACAGAGAGCTGACGCTCTTAACCACATGGCTCCACTGCCTCTCCGTGAATGAGTGGATCAGGTCAACTGAAAACACCTGACGTGTGCAGTGCCGTGTGATTTTCAAGATTCGTTCATACACATGCCCCCCTGTGCTCTATAGAGGAAGTGTAGTGCCTTTGTTATTTTACTAGTAAAGAGAGTGTATTTTCTCTTTTTGACAAATTCATTATAAGTTTTAAAACATCTTCATTTAATATTCAGCAAATATTTAGTACATAATATTTAGTACATGCCAAGCTGGTCTCTGAAGGAAAAGAGATAGGAATTTAGGAAACAGCATTCCGTCCTCAAGATGCTTACATTCTATTGGGTAAAATAGAAAAATCAACACATCAATTAATAGCTATTATGATAATTGTTTTAGCAGAAGCTTATACAATGTTCTATGGAATGATTATAACTAATCTTGCCTTAGGATAAGTGAAGAAGACTTTGGGGGGCAACAGCTTTAAAACAAAGAGGATGAACAGACATTTGTTTTGCAGAGAAGAGAGAATAAAAGGCATTCCAGAGGGAGAGCTTATCCCAAGCCCAGCAGGAAAGCAAGAGTGTGGCATAAGTGGGTGAAGCAGACAGTTCTGTGTGGGGAAAGTGGACAGTGGGTGTGAGGGAGTGGCAAGAGAGAACACCAAATGGTAGATTGGATCCAGGTCATGAAGAAGACTGATCGTTCTTCTGTACGCACTGGGAAGCTCTCTAAACACCGACATCAAAAGTTACCCTTTGGGACTGTAGAGGATTGGTCGGAGGCAAGATCCAAGGAAGAAACTGAAAACTTCTTGCAATTGTTGGAACATGCTGGGTAAAATTCTGATGGGAATATCAGTAAGGAAGCCCAGGGCCACGATGGGAAGTTCCTTAGCTTTTGCACGGAGTTTGCTTCAAGGCGACGTAAAAAAACAAAACAACCCCAGAGCGTGGTGCGTCCCCTCTCTGGGGTCACCCAGGAAGAAAGGGAAGTTCAGAGGGAGCTACAAGCCAATAATGGTGTTCGAGGCCAGAAGAAACTCTCTGACTCTACCTAGTGGGCCTGGGGCCCTGAAGGAAGCTCAGTTGTTTTACTTTTGCAAGTGCTCCAAAAAAGGGGATCAACCTTTTCCTTAAACATGATGTTTTGTTCTTTGCTTTTTTTCCTTCCCATACACACACTAGCAACCAATATGGAAACTAAACTCTTTAGTAGTTCTTTGACAAAAGGACTCCTAAATTAGATGGTTAGGGATCATGTTAGGTAATCAGACAATTACTTTACATTTTATTCCGACTTACAGTTCATTTTAAGTCAGCTGCTCAAAACTGTTGTATTATTTTTTAGCATCAAGCATCAAGGTATGCTTTTGTCCTCACAGAGCTCTCCAAACCAGGAAAAGAAGGCAGCATGCAGATGATCACTAAATCTCTATTGGTCTGATACTATTTCCAGAATAAAGTTGTTTCTTTTTTCTGAATGCCTCTGGAAGACAATATTAGAAGTTCATAATAATGTCCTATAGTTTGTGTATTAAATTGCCTCTTAAAATTCTTTCATTCACTTCATCTCATTTAATCCTCACAAAAACTCCAGGAGATGGGTATTATCATGTCTGTTTCCCAGATGAGAAAACTTTAATTTAGAAGTCTTCCAATTAGTACTTGAAAATTATTTTCTAATGGCTAAAGTTATTTTATTCCATTATAAACTCAAAAATGCGTTTCTCTATCTTCATATGTGATCGCGGCTCGTTATTAACTCAAACTGATTTACAGAGGTTTAAATGGCTTTCTCAACCACAAAACTGTAGAGAGTAACATCAGGATGTAAATTTACGACTGTTGAGTCTAAGCCTGTTATTTTTCTCCAGTATCATGTCTCAGAGGAAGCCACCTAATTCACTAGTAATTCCAGTCACCCCCATAATCAATAATTGATGATACTTAACATTGATTCTTCAACCATTCACCTTATATAGTGTGCATGTGTGTGTGTATGATTATTCTGACAGCTAAAATTTAAAAAAATCTCCTTAATTCAGGTGGCTTCAATTAAATCATTTAATATCTAGATGCTAGTCTGGACTGAGCTTTACCTATTTTACACCGGGAAAGAAAATTTTTCTTAACTAAACTGTTCAATAAGACTGTCACGTCTTATTGTCCAAGTAGAGTTCCATGTCCTCAGAAATTTAAATAATTCCTGCTCTTCTACTGTAGTCAAGGCATTGTTGTCCAAGAAGCCTTCAGCGATTCTTTGGATCTGGCTTCTTTCAGAATTCCTATAGCAAGAAGTAGAATTGTAAACCATTTTGTATTCTTATAAAAAACTTCCCAATCAGAATTTAAGCTCCTGGAGAGCAAGGACAGTTTCTTTGTTTTCACTAGAATTCTCCACACTCCCTAGACTAGTAACTAGGCCCAAGGTTGACATTTGCTGCTTTTTGTTGAATTCTTAGCAAACTCAAGTTCTCAGCAAATGCAGGGTAGGGGGATCAGTTGACCAATGATTCAAGTTATAAATTATCCATTTAGTAAAAAAGATAGTCATGCAGAACTTGTACTTAGAAATAGCTTTCTAACTGCAGAAGTTATTTTATTTCATTGTAAAGTAATAAAATCACATCTCCTTATCATAATGTGTGACTCAAACTTATTACTAATTCAGACTGTCCTTGAATCTAATTAGTAGATTTTATTATGTTTTTATTTTTTTAACAAATGTACAGCCAAATTCCAAAGATGTGTCTTTTTTTTAACCTTCATTTAAACTATTCTCTGCACATCACTGAACTCAGCATCTCGTAATTCTTGTAAACTATTATGGAGCATGCAATTGGCTTATTTTATGAAGAACTGAAAATAGGAAGTTATCCTGTTGAAATAAAGAGTTGAAACTCTGGAGAGAGTTCTGTCATTGCCATCCATTTGACTTGATATCTTTACATTGTGATGATTAGGTTGTTTGAAAACTTCCAAATCAGCATAAAAAAACCAGAACACTCTGTGTTCTGTCAGAGACACTTATAATGTCTAATTTAAATTGTACACCCTGAGGGCAGAAATAGAGGTTTTTCTATCCTGTATAAAATATAACTCGGGCACCAAATAATATATAATAAAAGTAATGACAGCACTTCCTCATCTCCTGTTAGTGTTTGAAACAACATCAGGGAGACAGTGTCTTGGGAATTTTTTTAACATTCATTTGTCTTGGAACATATTATACTCCTTCCTTTAGAAGATTTTATGTATATTTTTGCTCAATTTGAGAAAATACTGTTATAGTATTTCTAAAAGTAGAAACCACTTTGGAAATATGACCTTTAGGTAGATTGGTTTACTTATCTTCCAAGGTCTTTTTGTTTCCCTTTTATAAACAGTGCCAGGTAAAGCTCAAGGGGAAAAATGCACATCTGTATGCAGACCCTGACAGTGCTCCCCTGCCTCACACAGCTGCAGGCTTATCTTGGAAGAATGATGTTTCTGTTACTATCACTGCATAACAAATCAACTCCAAATTTAATGGTATGAAATAAGCACCATTTTATCATGCTCATGGATCCTGCGGGAAGGGGGCAGGGCACCTCAAGGATGGCTTGTCTCTGCTCCATGTCTGGGCCTCTGGAGACACCAAGGTGAAGGACCCAGGATGGCTGAGGGCTGAAATCATCTAGAGCCTCCTTGTCTCAGCATGGCTGGCGCCTGAGCTGGGAGTCAACCAGGGGTCTGTCCCTGCCTTGACTTTCTTACCACATGGCCACTCTACTTCGGGTTGCTGGATCTCTTATCTGAAGGCTTGTGGCTCCAAGAGATAGTGTTCCAGAAAACAAAGTAAAAGCTTCTTAGCCTTTTACGACTCAGCCTCAGGAGTCACACAGCATCATTTCTGGTGTATTCTATCAGTCAAAGCAAATTCAAAGACCACCCAGATTCAAGGAGACGGGAAGACGATGCCTTTTGATGCAGGAGTGGCAAGCTCGCATTGTAGAAGAGCATGTGCAACAGAAGACATGGTGTGGCCATCTCTGAGAAATGAAATCTGCCACAAATGAGCTCAGTCCCTCATGTCTGTCTCCACTGGCTGTGTGAGTGGAACTTGCTGGATGAAGGGGTCTTGTTGGGCTGGGTTGCCTTGTTATCTCCCATATCAATTAGCACTTGCTACATTTAAGACTCAACAAATGTTTATTGAACCTGAGTTTGAACAAATCCCACTAGTATTTTCAGTGAGGTCCCAGGAAAACTTTCACTTACTGTCACAAAAGATGACAATTTTTGTGCCATTATGAAAATGATAATGAATATTAATGTTCCAGTTATCTCAGTTGCAGGCATAAAGCTGCATTCACTTCATAGATCAGCTTCCTAAAAGGCAGTGCTGCCTAGCACAGACACTGATGTGAGGCATGCTTAGTGTTCAGACCCTAGTATATCACCTGCAAAAGTACGTCCTTGAGCAAGTTATTCACTGAGTTTCAGTTTCCTCATCAGTAAAATGAAGAAAATGCTGCTAATTCTAAGGAACAGAAGCGAGCACATCAGCAGAGCCAGCTTGGAAAAGCCTTGGGAAAGAGTAAAGATGAGTGGGTATAATAGATAACAACCAGGAGTGCAGCTAAAGAGTCTGCCTTTTTATAATTTATCCATCCAGAAAGGATGCCTTTTTGTATTTACTTTTTGTAACTTACTTTTAAGTACACCAGTATCTACCCATTTTGCCTCCATTTTGCCAGTCCAAATAGCCAATGAGGCCTGTATATAGTAAAAAATTCATATATATTTAGTACCAAATTTGGGTTGTACTACACTGGGGCTCCTGAAAGATATCATCAACAGTCACTATTCAGTTATATTACTTATGCCTTATACTATGCTAGAATATGCAGATTTTTAGAAATGCATCAAAGTGTTCTCTTGGGTGTGAAAATGTGACATCCATCTTGGAATTTGTTTTCTCAAAATCTTGAGACGAATGTAAGCAAAGTTCTCAACAAATGAGTTGGGGTATCTGACTCTTCACAGTTAATTTACCTTTTTAGGCCAGGGCACATTTTTCATAGATATTTAAATTCTGTAGTTGAGAACTTGAGACACTGCCTGCAATTGATAGAAGAACACGTGGCTCTGTATCCCATCCCAGTCTGTGTGGAGGCAGCTGGCTTTGATGATTCTATTCGCACCAATATTAAAAACCAAACTCAATCAGAACTCAAAATGAGTCCTTTTGGTGCCCATTAGAGAGCACCAGGATAGCTGGAAATCATCACCTAATGGAACAAAAAGTGTTCTGAATCTTAGGCTTATTACTGAGCTGTCTCGGGTGTATCTTAAAAGAGCTAAGAGTTTGCTCGAAAGGAATTACAAGTGGCTATTTTCCAAAGAACAGTTTGCACATAGACACACACACAAACTGGAGTCTGATTTTGCTCCAAATAAAGAACTTAGTGCAATTTGCTGCCCAGTATCTTCTCTCCATGCAACAGCAAACATCTCTGCCTAATGCTTATCTTGCTAAAACTTTTAATCTTCAATTAACATTAAATTATCAAGTTGGCTTGAGCCAGCAGGAATACAACCTTTTCTTTCTATCCTCGAAATAAAAATATTTCCAATCAGATCAACATACGCTCTGTCTTCTCCCATGGAAGTTGTGATGGAGAAGGCAAACCTCCACTTACCTCCACTTTAAGCTCTCCACCACACTCTCTACCTTACAAGTGTGTTTGCATTTCCATATCTGGCCTTTGTCCTTGGGGTTCTGGAAGCTTTGTCCCCATCACATGCATAGCACATTTATGAAGACAAGAATATCTTTGTTAAATATACTTCAGCTCCCTCTTCTCTTCTCTCTCTCTCAAAATTAACTTTTTGATTACCTGATCATCTGCTTGATAATTAATAGATGTCAGGGGATAGGGGTGGGGGAAATGAGGAGACAGTACAAACTTTCAATTATAAGATGAATAAGGTTGAAGATTTAATGTAAAGCATGGTGGCTACAGTTGATAATACTGTATTGTATAATTGAAATTTGCTAAGAGAGTGCATCTTAAGTCTTCCCACCAGAGAAAAAAAAAGTGAGGTGATGGATGTGTTACCTAACTCCACTGTGGGAATACTTTCACAATGTATACGTATATCAAACCATCACATTGTATGTTTCAAATATATTACAGTTTTGTGAATTATACCTCCATAAAGTCAAAAAAATAATAATTAATAGTTGTCAGTTCATCTCCCTGTCTCTCACAGGTCATCAGGGACATAAAGACAGAGATTTTTCTGATGTCGCAATGCCTAATGCAGGATTATAGCTGGCCTCTGTTCCTTTCTTCTGTGATTTAGGCAACAGGACCTTGCACCATTCCTTTCCCCACTGTCTTGGTAGAGGGATAAATCAGGATGAAGTCCCCTTTCTCTGTCTCAGATTCTGCTTTCTGCTCCTATCTAGAGCATAATATCCTGGACCCAAAGGAGATTCAAGCCATTCTTAACTAATATATTCCAGCGAGAATCACAAACTTGTCGAGTTTGATGAAGGGAAGACCACGCCTCTAGTTTGGCTAATAAATTCCTTTGAGCACTGCAAGGGTCAGGGCCTGAATGCTTATCCCACATGTCCCCCTTGGTCCCATAACTGCTTCATTTCCTCCCCATCCAAAATTCTAGCCCTGAAGCCCTTCCCAGCACTTTCTTCCTTGTGATGCACCACCCTTTCCCATAGGACAGTGAGCATCCATCCCCCGGAGCTGACTTGGGCCTTGCAAATACCTTCTCCACCTGTGTTGTTTTCCAGATGTAGGAGGAGAGGCGTGAGCTCTGGATTGGGGGTGCAGGGGAGCAGAAATATGGTGGTGGGCTTTCCCTCCAGACCATGGCTGATTTTCTTATAAAGTGTCTGAAATCAAACACAGCTTAGCACCATGGGGATTAATTTCCTCCAAAGAACATCTTTAGTCTTAAACTTGTATTTTTCTATTACTAATGACCTTGAACTTATTCCATATGGCATAAAAGTCTTGCCTTGTTACGCTCCTTTCCTACCCCGAGTTTTATTACAAAGTGCTTCCATATTTAATGGAGACATTTCTTTCTAAGACATCCAAATGGTCCATACTCAGAACACTTCTCTCTGGTCCACCTGGTTTCTTGCATTTACCAGGAAAGTGGGAGAAGGGAATTGTGGGAAGAATTTCAAGTCATCCTGCAGTACCCAGAGGAGCAGCTCCAACTCTTTCTGGATCCATATTGGTACCATAGAATTTGTAAGATTTTAAGGCCAGTTGTGGCTTTTTAATCCCAAGTACGTTTTATAACTCTCCTGTCAGACTCCTCCTTCTGCTGACGTGATGAAAACCCCATTGCTCAGATAATCCAGCATCATCTCCTAAACTCATAGTAAACCTGGAAGTCCTTATAATAAATAGAACAAGCCCAACAAATAGAGGGACCCTGAGTATATGTTTGTAAATGTTCTGCCAATGAAAGATTGGAGGAGGAGTTTCTAGAATTGATATAAAATCATACGTAATCAAATATGTAATAATATAATCATAGTCTGCCTTAATTTTAAATGTAAGCTCCCTTGCACTTGTACTAGATATGTTTAAAGCTACAAGAAAAATAAGTGCAAAGTAATAAAGTTATGTCATATGAACATTTAACTTCTCAGAATTCAACCCTGTGCTCTACGCAAAAGAGGGGAAAAGAATCAGGGAGAGAGAATGACTTAAATTTATATAGCTCAGAGGCTCCAGTTGTCTTTCCTCTCAAAGCGTGGGTGCCCGCTATGAGTGTGAGAGGAAGATGGGAAGCAAGAATCTGCTCTTTACTCAGTCCTGCCCAAGTTAGTGTGAGCTCGCTGCAATTTATGGCATGTTTAAGGCTAAACATGATGTAGATGTTTCTGACTAGCTGTGTTCTTTCCCTTATGCCCAGTAGACCTCAACCCGGGAAGTGATGGGCTCCTCCACATAATTTCATTTCCTCCCCGCCCAGCATGCTGGGGACCCTAGGTGGCTCTGCCTCCTGAGAGGGCTCTGAGGAGCCTAGTCCAGTTCCTCCTTCAAGGCACCCATGCTACACGTACTGGCTCACTCCAAAACTCTGCACCTTTGCAAGTTTTCCATCGTCTTTCTAGTGTGAGATAGTTTATAAAATATTTGAAAATGAAATGGATTTTCTGCAAAAAAAAAAAGAAAGACTAGAAATATGATAAACAATGGTTCTTTTTGAATGTGAGATTATGGCTGATCTTTTCTGTTACTTTACATTTTTCTAAATTTCTCAAGCAAACTCACATAAGTTTTCATTTCTTTGATAACATAAAAAATAGAGTTAAAAAAACTTAAAAATGATTTCCTAGACAAATCTAAACACTTGTAGTTATGTTATGTATGATATTCCCTGACCTAAGTAAAAGTGATCAAGAAGGGTTTCACAGGGAAATAATGAGACAAGCTTTTTTATTATAAAATTTTCTGAAAAGGATTAGGATAAGTTAGTCATATACGTATTAGACAAGAAATTTAGCAAAAAGTTAAAAATTCTTCCTTATTCTTATAATTTCATGCCTAATTCTCTCTGAGCTAATAGAAAAATCAGAGTAATTGATTTTTTCTTTTTATTTTTAGGGAGATTGGCCCTGTGCTAACATCTGTTGCCAATCTTCCTCTTTTTCTTTTTTCTCCCCAAAGCCCCAGTACATAGTCATGTATCACTGTTGTAGAGTTGTAGCTCTTCTATATGGGATGCCAACTCAGCATGGTTTGATGAGCAATGAGTAGGTCTGTGCCTAGGATCCAAACTGGTGAGCCCTGGGCCGCTGAAGAGGAAGGCGCGAACTTAACTGCTACACCACCGAGCTGGCCTCATGATTCTTAACTATAAGAGTTTCTTTAGTTTAAGCAATGGAGAATAGATTAAAATTAGTCTGTTGCATTGAGCTAAAATTGGCTTTACTCTTATCAAAGTCATCATTATTTTCAGATCATCAATTTGAAAACAATGAAACCAGAATGGAAAAGGAATTATTAGTTACTGAGTACCGTTATAGGCCAAGTTTTGTGTTAGATGTTTACACATATTATTTTCTTTGATTTTTACCAAGAACCCCATGAGTATTATCCTTACTTTACAGCTGAATGAAGGGAAGCTTAGAAAGATTAGCTTTACTCGGGTCATATAACTAGTAAATAGAAGTGACAAGATTCAAAACAAATTGTTCTAATTCAAAGTCTTTCCTGGAAACCAAAATGAAAGCAAATAGTATATAAATAGTAATCTGTTTTGAGATTAGAATCAAGATGAGATAGAGGCCACTTAATACATTTTTGCATTGGTAACATTTTAGATTAAGTGTTTAAGGGAATACTGCTTAATTACACGTGTATCCTTGAATTTTCAGATTTAACAGAGGCAGTAATGAGAAGAGCAGCTCACTGTTTTTTCAGTTTTTACCAAGTTCCAGGCACAGTTCTGGGCACTTTAAACGAGTTAACTCATTTTATCCTCAAAGACATCCTCAGATAAGTACTATTATTACTTATATTGAAGGAGAAATTATGAGATTGCTGAACACTCAAGGTGGCTTTCAGATTAATGCGTCAGGAAACTGAGACAGCTGGAAAACTGCTTACAAAACAACTTGGACTTTATGAGAAAGATACTGCAAGGATTAGCATCAACTACAAAGTTGACTGGGCCCTCCTTATCCTAGTTTCAAGGATGAAGAAATACAGCCCACAGCTCAAAAGAGATCTAAGTAGTAATCCATGTTCCAAGAAGCATTTGATTGCTAAAGTATCATAAACATTTAAGAAAGAAGAACAAGCTTCAGCATTTTCGTTGTTGTTTCTTATTGACCATTAAATGTCTTTCTAGAGGTCAGCAGCATTTAACATTTTTGTGTTTATAAACTGTTCAAAGTAAAGGAGCCTTAAAAGCTGTCTGCTCTGTTGAACTTGTGAATGTCTCTAGGTAGAATAATGTTGCTTTATTCTTGCTCTTGGGGGATAACTCAAGGAGTGCTTTTGTTGTTATAATTGTGTTATTTGGGCCTGTGAAGTAGGTTAATTTTTATAATAAATTTATTCAAAATATTTTAATTTGGAAGGAAATAAAGTTGCATTTCATACATATCTTAAACATTATATTTGAAATTTCAAAGTTGTTATACTTTGAGATTTAGGAAGATAGGTTTATCCATTTCCTTATTATTTTTTAAAAAGTGGTTCATCAAATATATTGCAGATTAAATAGTGGATTTCTTCTAGTCATAGAGAAACGGCATATTTGAGAGTTTGGTGATTATTTATTTGAGGAATTTAGAATCCCTGATGTATGGATTAGTGATAATATTTACAGGCATATCTTTTCCAAAAGTAATTGGTATTGAATCCATAAATCTAGTATTAGGGACAATGAAAGTTAGAAGCAAATGGGTGAAAATATTTACATAAGAAGTATCTACATAAACTTGAATAGACTTCTGAAGGTTTCAATAAGTTCCATAAAAATAAACGTGCACATGTATTTTTCTGGTCCCTGAATACAATCGCATTGGAACTAGAAGAAAATTAAATATTAATATACAATACATTACAAAGATAAATTATTTATAAAATACTATAGTGAGGGACCTGGGACATAAATTTAAAGAAATAAATGGATCACTTTCACATCTCTATAAAAAGGTAATATTTATTTTTTGCTATATAAAAGGAGCCTTTATAAGATGATTATCAGACACCAGTTTTGTCTTTTTTAGAAACATTTAAAACATTGAATTCATATTTATATATGGTAGCTATTAGTTGTTCAAAACTGATATTCTTTGTGAGGAATCATGTGTTCATTGTCTTATGAGCACACAATTTCATACTCCGTCCACTAGCCTATTATTGGACTATCAGAGTATGTAAGTCAATTCCCAAGGCAAGAATATGAAATGGGAGGTCATGCCTGGGGGGACAACATGTGATAGATCAAAGAAAGGGTACTTAGGGTTTACGATAGCAATCTAGGAAGAGCTCAGTGACACTGGGATTAGCAAAGTGACAACAGTTATGAAGAAAATATTGGATATTTGACCAATATAGATAACTTTTTCATCATGCACATTTTTCAACTGTTTATGACGGTAAATAGAAAGGATTCCATTTTGTGATTGCTTGTTTAGGGAAGGAAGTAGTCATGGGTTGACAATGATTAATGAACAAATGTTTATCATGGTGTTTGATACTTAAGCTCTTTCTCCCCCCAATTCAACATGAAATCATCAAGTCAGCCAAGTAATCTTAGTTGAAGCAAATACATTTGTTTACTCTTCCATAGTAATTGCTGTGATTGACGCGCGACACTCAGATGGTGGAATCATTTAGGAATCCTCTCGAAGCCATCTTAGGCTTTCCACCCTAATGCTTCTCCACTGGGGCATGACAGCAAGCTGGTATGCCAAGTGTGGGATCAAGATGTGCCTAGGTTATTACATCATCAGCCTTTGGGGCAGACAGATGGCCCTGGAGCTAGGTCATCTCAGAATTACCATTTTATCCTGTGCCACAACCTGATAAAGATAGGGAAGCCCTGCTTTAGAATCACGTCTCTGGCATTCAAGGTAGCCAGCACCTTGGCTAAGTCATATCAGCCTTTCAAGTTGTCAATGGAGTAAGAAGGGGTCCTTTATACTTTTTAAAATTAGACTTCTTATTTTGAGATAATTGTCTATTCATATGCATTTGTAAGAAATAATTTAGAGATCCCACGTATCCTTCACCCAGTTTCCCTCACTAATAACATCTTGCAAAACTATAGTGCAAGGAAATGCCCAGAACACTGACATTGATACCGTCAGTCAAGATACAGAGCAATTCCATCACCACAAGGAAGCCCCATATTCCGCTCTGCAGCCACACGCTCCCAACCCCCATCCATAACACCTGGAAACTATGAATCTGTCCTCATTTCTAAAATTGTATCATTTCCAGCATGTCATGTAAATGGAAGCAAACAATGTGTAATCTTTGAGGGTTGGCGTTTTTCACTCAGCATGATTCTCTGGAGATTCACCCAGGTTGCTGCATGTATCCACAGTCCTTTCTTTGTCATTGCTGAGTGGCGGTCTGTAGTACGTATGAACCACAGTTTATTTAACCATCATCCATTAAAGGGCATCTCAGTTGTCTCCAGTTTGGGCATATTACAGATAAACTGCTATGAACATTTCTGTACAGGTTTTTGTGTAGACATAAATTTCCATTTTTATGGAATAAATGTCCACGACTACAATTGCTGGGTTGTATGGCACTTGCATATTTAGTGTTATGAGAAAATGCCAAACTGTTTTCCAGAATGGTTTGTACCATTTTCCATTCCCACCAGCAATATATAAATGATACAGTTTTTCTACATCCTTTCCAGCATTTGTTGTTGTCACTGTTTTTTGTTTTAGCCGTTCTAACAGCCATGCGGTGATATCTCATTGTGATTTAAATTTACATTTCCCAATGGCTAATAATTTTTAATGTCTTTTCATGTACTTATTTGCTATTTGTATATCTTCTTCAGTGAAATGTCTGTTAAGCCATTTGCCTACTGTCTAGCTGAATTTGGGGAGGAGTTTTTACTTTTGAGTTTTAAGATTTCTTTGTATTCTAGATTGAGTCCTTTGACAGATATATGGTGTGCAAATATTTTTTCCTGGTCTGTACCTTCTCTCTCCATCCTTTTAAGAGGATGTATTAGTCAGGGTTCTCCAGAAAACAGTATATATAAAGAGATTTATTATAAGAAATTGGATCATGTGATTATGGAGGCTGAGAATTCTGAAGATTTAGAATCAGCAAGCTGGAGACCCAGGAGAGCCAACAGTGTAGTTCCAGTCCAAGTGTGAAGGCTGAGGACCAGGGGAGCCAATGTTTCAATTCAACCCTGAAAGCTGAAAAAGACCAATGCCCAGCCAAGGCAGTCAGGCAGAAGGAGCTCCCTTTTACTCAGCCCTTTTGATCTACTCAGGTCTTCAATTGACTGGATGGGCCCCCCCCCCCCCCACAGTAGGGAGGGCAATCTCCTTTACTAGGTCTACCAATTCAGATGTTAATCACACTCAGAAACACCCTCAGAGATACACCCAGAATTATGTTTGACCAAATGTCTGAGCACCCCATGGCCCAGTCAAGTTGACACATAAAATTAATCATCACACACAGTCTTTCACAGAGCAAAAGTTTTTAATTTTGATGAGGCTCAATTTATCAATAATTACCTTTATGGTTAGTGATTTTGGCGTCATCTCTAAGAATCTTTACCTCTCCCTAGATCCTAAAGATTGTCTCCTATGCTTTTTTCTAAAAGTTTTATTATTTTATGTTTTGCATTTAAATCTATGATCCATTTTGAGTTAATGTTTGTATGTCGTGCAAGGTTTAAGTTAAAGTTTATTTATTTTTCCTTTTTTGGCCTATGAATGTCCAATTCCTCCAGCACCATTCATTGAAAAAACCAAGCTTCACCAACTGAATTGTTTTTGTGCCTTGTCAAAAAACAGTTGGACATATTTCGGTGGTGTAATTGGGGGTTCTCTTTTCTATTTTATTTATATGTGTGTCTGTTTCTCCACCAGGACCACACTATCTTGATTAATGTATCTAAATAGAAAGCCTTAATAGATGATATATTTTTTTTTCACAAGTATATCCTCAGCTCCTTGTATAGTGTCTGGCAAATAGTAGATATACCGTACATACATACATACACATAACACACATATATGTGTAAAACAGCTTCATTGAAATATAATTCAAATACCATAAAATTCACTCATTTAAAGTGTACAGTTAAGTGGCTTTTACCACATTCACAGAGTTGTAGAATAATCACCACAATATAATCTTAGAACATCTTTATCACCCAAAAAAGAAACCTGGTACCCATTAGTAGTCGTTCCCCTATCTACGCCCTCCTCAGCCCCAGGAAAGCATTGATATACTCTCTGCCTCTATAGATTTGCCTATTCTGGTTGGACATTTTATGTAAATATATTTATACAATATGTAGACTTTTGTGACTGGCTTTGCCCACATAGCATAATGTTTTCAAGGTTCATCCATGTAGTATGTATCAATTTTTCATTCCTGTTTATGGCTAAATAATATTCCATTTTATGGATATAACACAATTGTTTACCCATTTACCAATTGATGGATGTTTGGGTTGTTTCAGCTTTTGACTATTATAAATAATGCTACTATGAAAATTCATGTGCAAGTTTTTGTGTGGGCATATGTTTTCATTTTTCTTAGGCATATACCTAGGAGTGGAATTGCTGGATCATACGATAACTATATATGTTTAACTTTCTAAGGAAATTCTGCTTTCCAAAGTGGCTATACCATTTTACAGCCCCACCTGCAGTGTATTAGGGCTGTAGTCTACCCTTCTCCTTACCAACACTTTTTATTATCTGTTTTTTTATTATAGTCATCCTAGTCGTTGAATTGTACTTTTAATTTGCATTTCTTTGATGACTAATGATGTCAAGCATCATTTTATGTGTTTACTGGCCATTCTTTGGAAAAATGTCTATTTGATTCCTTTGCTTATTTTTAAATTAGATTGTTTATATTTATATTATTTAACTATAAATTATACATTCTACATTCTTTATTTATTCCATATTCAACTTTCTTATCAGACATATAATTTGGAAATATTTTCTCTGATTCTGTGGGTTGTCTTTTCACTTGATGATATCCTTTGAAGCACAAAGATTTTTAATTTTGATGGAATCCAATTTATTTTTTCTTTCAGAGTTTGTGCTTTTGGTTTGATATCTAAGAAAGCTTTGCTTAACCTAAGGTCATGAATGCTTATTCCTATATTTTCTTCTAAGAGACAAGTTAGTTTTTGTGTATGATGTCAAGAAAAGTCCAACATGGTGATTTGCATGTGGATATCCAGTTGTCCCAGCCCCATTTGTTGAAAGGACTATTTTTTTCTCCCACTTAATTGTCTTAGAATCATTGTTGAAAATCAATTGACCATAAAATATTCTATTGATATGGTGTATTACATTGATTGATTTCAAATGTTGAAACTGCCTTGCATTCCTTGGATAAATCTCACTTGGTCATAGTATATAATCCTTTTCATATGTTTCTAGATTCTGTTTGCTAGTATTTTTTCTGGAGATTTGTGTGTCTATTTTTAAGTGATAATGGTCTGTCATTTTCTTGTCTTGGATTTTTTTTTTTTTTTTTCTGTTTTGGTGTCAGGGTAATCCTGGCCTCATAGAATGAATTGGGAAAGTTCTCCCCTCTTCTTTTTTTGGGAGAGTTTTTAAGGAATTGGTATCAATCTTATTCTTTAAATATTTGGTAGAATTTACCAATGAAGCTATCTGATTCTGAGCTTTTCTTTTTGGGAAGTTTTAAATTGCTAATTCCATCTCTTTACTTGTTTTATGTCTATTTAGGTGTTCTATTTCTTCTTGAGTCAGTTTCAGTAGTTTGTGTTTTTCTAGGAATTTGTCCATTTCATCTAATTTATCTAATTTGTTGGCATACAGTTTTTCATAGTATTCCCTTATAATCATTTTTATATCTGTAAGGTTTGTGGTGATGTCCCCACTTCCATTCCTGTTTTCATAATTTGAGTCTTCTCTATTTTTTCCTTCATCAGTATAGCTACAGGTTTGTCAATTTTGTTATTTTTACAAAGAACCAGCTTTTGCTTTTATTTTCTCTGCTTTTCTATCCTCTATCTCATTATTTTTCCACTCTAATCTTTGTTATTCCTTTCCTTCTGCTTCATTAGGTTTAGTTTGCTCTTCTTTTCCCAGGGTCTTAGGTGAAAAGTTAGGTTTTTAATTTGAGATCTTGCTTCTTCTTTAATTAAAGTGCTTACAGCTATAAAGTTCTCTCTACGAACTGCTTTTATTGCACCCCTTAAGTTTCAGTATGTTCTGTCTTCCTTTTCATACATGTAAAAGTATTTTCTAATTTCCTTTGTGATTTATTCTTGACCCATCAGTTACTTAAGAGTGTGTTGTTTAATTTCCACATATTGTTAGTTTCCCAAATATTCCTTTATTATTGATTTCTAATTTCATTGTATTATTATCATCAAACGTACTCAGTATGACTTCAATCTCTTAAAATTTATGGATGCTTGTTTTATGACATAGCGTGTAGTCTATCCTGAACAATTTCCCACGTGCACTTGAGGAGAATATGTATTCTGCTGATTTGGGGTAGAATGCTCTTTCAATATCTGTTAGGTCTAGTTGGTTTATAGTATTATAAGTCCAAGTCAGATATTTCCTGATCTTCTGACTAGCTGTGTCATCCTTTATTCAAACTCAGTTGTTGAAGTCTCCAACTCTTATTGTTGAATCATTATTACCAATTATTTATTTTGATTATTTCAAAATATCAGTATCAATTATTTATTATCAATTTATTATCAAATATAATATCAATTATTTATTTTCAAATAATATCAATTATTTCTCCCTTCAATTCTGTTAGTTTTGCTTCAGGTATTTTGAGGTTCTCTTGTTAGGTGCGTCTATGTTTATAAATGCTATGTGTTCCTGATGGATTAACCCTTTATCATTATGAAATATCCTTCTTTATCTTAGTAATATTTGTTTTAAAGTGTATTTCATCTGATATTAATATAGCCATGCCAGATATTTTTATAGTTACTGTTTACATGATATATCTTTTTTCGTTCCTTTACTTTCAATCTATTTCTGTCTTTGAATGTAAAGTGTGTCTCCTCTAGACAGCATATAGTTTTGGGATTGTGGGTTTATAGGTTATGGGTTTACAAGTTATGAGACTTTTATGCCAGTCTGACAATCTCTGCTTTTAATTGTTTAATTTATTCACATTTAATTTTATTATTAAGTATTGAATCTATACCTGCCATTTCATTTTTTCTTTTCTATATTTACATATCTTTTTTCCCTCTGTTTCTCCTTTACTTTCTTCTTTTGCATTAAGTAAATACTTTCTAGAGTAACATTATAATTCCTCTAATGATTTTTTTTACTATATTTTTCAAGTCGTTTTCTTTGTAGTTGCTCTAGGGCTTATCATAAATACATTAACTTATCAGAATCCACTTATATTTATACTGTCTTAGGTGAAATATCCAAAGGTTACTCTTAAATAATTCTGTTCCTTCTCCTTTTCAATGTTATTATTGTTATGAATATTACATATATAACACAACAATATATTGTTATAACTATAGCTTTATAAGATTTTACATCTTTTAAAAAAGCTAAGAGAAGAAAGAAGAACAAGTACATATTTACAGAGTTTCTTATATTAACTTTCTTATTTACCTTTACTGGTTCTCTTCATTTCTTCCTGTGGATTTGACCATCTGATGTCATTTCCTTACTCCAATACAGTTTTGTTCCTACACACCTCCTTTGTGCTGCACTGTCAAATATATCACATTTTTGTATGCTATAGGCTCAACTATACAATTATATACATATTGCTTTATACAACTGCTTTTCACATCAGTTACTCTTATCCTTTTAAAACAGCTATCTCACTTTGAAGAGAACACATAGAAATCTAGCAATAGGTTACTGCCTCATCTTAGATATTCTCCCAGGACTTCCCAGGCACTTGAAATAAAACAAGGATAAAAACACATCCTTGCCATCATCCTTATATACTTCAATATATAAGGATATATATATACACACACATATATATACACTAATGTACATGCATATACATAACACATATACCATAGGGCGTTGGATTTTCATATTCTTGGTGTCACAGACGCCTTTGAAAAGGCAATGGAGTTCGGTGGCAGTCTGAAAACTCACTCTCCCTTGGTAGTACCATTTAACTACCTCTTCAGGGCAGAAAACTAGCTGGAATTTCTGGATGACAAAACAAACTCAGGACTTTGCTACCTCTGAGCATATGAGAGCCAGCCAAAGGAAGAAGCCTGGGGCAAGATCTGCGACTCTGTTTCCCAGAGAGGTTAGCCTAAAAGCCCTTTGTTTCTCCTAAGGAATGACTGTCATTGTTTCTGTGTGTGTGTGTGTGTGTGTGTGTGTGTGTGTGTGTGTGTGTGTGTTGAGAGGATGGTATACTAGGAGGTCCTGCTTTGGCCCAGGAGGAACTAGGAGAGAACTATAGAGAGGCTGAATTCCTTCTTTTCCTTGAAGCTTGTGGATGACGCTCACTGCTGGGAAGATGTAGAAGCACATAATGTCCTCAAGAATAGGATGAAAACTTCCCATCACAGTTCCACAGGTGCAGAGACCTCTCGTTCTTTCATGGCAGCTGGAAAAACCAAAAGCTTGACCTGACCCATAAGAGTAAACAGAGTTGAGAATAGGCAAGGAGAATAATATACCTAAGGAGAACCAGCGACCAGAGGACAATGAGCACCCAGAATTAGTTCTTAGGAAAACAGAACCTTTAGAAGAGACAGATGTCAACTTTAACAAAAACAACAACAAAAGAAGCAAAAATTCAAGGAGACTTTATTGTAGCATAGAAAAGATTTTTCTAGTACCCTACCACCCCCCAAAAGTCAATATATCAACTAAAAGTGAGAATAATCGCTTGCTGAGAACCAAATTAGCACCATAGGAAATCAAACAGAAGAAATGTTTCAAAACAGAGCAGAAATATCAAGTAACTAAAATGAAAATTATGGACCTTCTCCCAAGAAATATATCTGAAAATAAAATTTTGTGTGAACTTTCAATGATTTGCAGATGCCCCTAAAGTATATCTGTGGACCCTATGGCATATAAAAATTCAATTAAAGATAGAAATCCAGTTTAAAGCATGATTTTAATTTAAGAAATAAAAAAGACTGTCTAAGCATCAAGATGTCTCTCATTACTCAAAAGGTTTCCCCAGGCCGTTAGTCTGCTCTTACCCAGGCCCTCACACCTATTCCTTCTGGTGATGACCAAGAGTGGTGGGGACTGTACTTACTACTGGGTCCATTATAATTGAGGAGTCTTTACTACCACAGAGGGGGTGCAGAGAAGCTCTCCCATCTTTTCTGATAGGCCTCTGGAGAACACTGCTTCCCTGCCTTTTGGCTGCTTTCCTCCTGCTCACTCCCCAGTCATTTCATCCAACATGGCAGCACCCATAGCTACCCTGACCATTAGAAAAGTCTTGGCAAGGAAAGACCTGAGTCGCCCTCCCCTCCACTTCACATCTGCGTCTGTGCATTCTCTATAAATCCTTCATCATCTATATTTCCACCTTTCATCACGGCTTTCCTGCAAGAGCGGGTCAGCTTTATCTCAGCCGTGGCTTTTTAATCCCTCACATATCACCTAAACAGCTGTTTATAAAAAGAAACCAAACAAAGCCAGAGCATGATAGCATTTTAATAGACAAACCTTTAAAAAGCAGCTAGTTTTTATGCAGAGATGGTAGACAATTTGGGTTCACACATTTCCTGTTAACTCTTGACTATGGCGAGTGTTCTTTGAGGGTCACCACCAGTGGTTTGTCATTTGTTTTGTTTTGTTTCATTTTGCTGAGCCATAAATTTAATCAGCCACTCAAGGAGGCGCGTGTGAGTGAGCCTCTTGAGTCAGCTTAACTTGGTGGTCCCTACACTTCAGGATTTCGCAAACCAGCTTTTTTTTTTTTTTAATTGGGAGGCTAGATAGGCCAAGGGCAACTCTTATTTTCCCAAATAATCACCTTTAATAGAAAAGAGAACTGCCACATACCACCTCCATAATCATCAAACTGAATGGCCATATACATTCTGATTTTGGAAGGACATAATCTCCAAAAAAGACAGTTCTTTCTTCCTTCTTTTTCCACGCATGATTGGTAAAATCTGTGTTTTAGCCTTGCACCGAATCCCAGATCTATGGTAGGACCATTGACCTGCCATTTAATTGAGCCCCCTGGCCCCAGCCTCTGTGTTGCAATGCACTCTCTTCCTTACAAATTGCTGTGACGTTGGATCCTTGGGAAGTGTCATACCTGCATTCTTTTGAGGGAAAGGGCCACTGAGCAAGATCAATCTTTTAGGAATGTTGAAAAAACTTAAAAAGAGATGTGATACACAAGAAATAAGTGGAAGTGACTATTTATGGAAATGTTTCAAGTATCACCAGCAAATGTGAAGGATCTTCTATAGATAATAAGAGTGCCCTATCTGGCATTAACATTTTCCATTTTAATTAATAATGTGAATCTTATAAGGTGATTGTCATTCATTCTTGATAATTACTTATGTGGTCATAAATATATGTGATTAGTATTTTCAATATATACAATGAAAAACATTAACATAAAATGACAAAAAAATGGGAAGAATGTCATTAATATCTGATCATTTGACATTCTCTAGATCTTTATTATGGATCCCTAGTACATAAGAAAGGCTGCTTTCCATTCTTTTCTCTTAAGATAGGCTCCTACTTAGCCAGAAGCATTTTACATGCAATGCTGTTTTTATTTTTGTTTTCCAAAACCTCATCCATTTATTAGGTGTGGTCTCCTGAGTTAAGAAATGAATTTATGCTCTTCATACCATAATCCAAGAATGGAAACTAATAAATGTCAAACATATTGTACTTAAAAGACTTTTTTTTTTGCAATTTTTAGTTACAACTTCCAGAAAGAGGACAAAGTTCAAATACTGAGTAAGAAAATAAATTGCTATTTATACTGAAAATTGTTAAAATATGTGATCCAATAAAAGATAATTTCCCCACATGCATTAATCTTATTTATGAATTAAGCCAGAATGGGCTTTGAAGACTGAGGTGTTTCTTGCTAGTCATACAATTTCATAAACTTTTTTTTTTTTTGGTGAGGAAGATTGGCCCTGAGCTAACATCTGTGCCAATATTCCTCCACTTTTTTGCTGCCACAGCATGGCTTGATGAGTGCTGTAGGTCTGCTCCTGGGATCCAAACCCACGAACTGGGGCAGCCGAAGTGGAGCACACAAACTTAATCACCACACCACTGGGACGGCCCCTCCATAAACTTTTTTGAATGGGAAAAAGACTTAAAATCCTATCCAAACACCAATAGCGTGAATGACAGTATAACATTTCAATAAATAGAACTAACATTTTACAAAGTTATCTGACACTATGTTATCCCAAAATTCATCTAGAACATAGAACTACAGAAGTTACAACACAGAGAGATTACGAATACACATTTCTAGAAAGGATGACAATATAAATGAGAAATGTTACCATTTATTTTGAAACTATAGAATGTTTTTAAACATAGGTATATTCAGATAAAATGTAGGCCAAATGAATCATCTGCCTTTCTGGCAAGATTCAGCCACCAGTTGCATTATTATAGTCAATATGATACCCAGGTTCGAGGCCTGGGTGCTTTTCATCTTATCCTCTATGCAACCCTGTGCTTTAAGTATAATCAGCTCCATTTTACAGACGAGAAAACTGTGTTATCAAATGGTTAAGTAAGGTTTCAAATTCACACAGATTTTTCTGGTGTCTCGTGTCTCCTTCCTTATTTATTTTATTTGTATTTTACTGAGAAATTCTGTACAGATTTGTAATTAAAGTCGCACCATGTGGCACAGCTGAGATTCAAACTCTGACTTCAAATCCAGGTCCTCTTCACCATACCCCTCAGTCTCCAAGCATGGTTTCATATTTGTGGAGTAAACTAGAAAGAACACGGAATTTTCTAAGTTTAACTACCAACCACTTCAAGTCAACAAATTTTAACTTCATCCACTGTAGGTTAAATGAAAAATGGCACGTAGTGGAAAAGTTCAGAGTATTTGGAGTCAGAAAATCTGTGTCCCAATCCTTTACCCAATACCTATTAGGTAAAAAACTTAAGAAAAATCACTTAAATTTTCTGAAATTTGCCTTTCTCTTTTGTAAAGCGGAGTTAATAATAATAATATACCTAATGTTTCTACCTCACAGTATTGTTTGGAGGAACAACAAATATAGATTACATTTCTATGCAAGTTGTAAAAAACTATAATGAAACAAATTAATTTATTTGCGTAATTTATTCCAAGAATCTCTCTCTCTGTCTCTGAACATGAAAACATTCGAAATTTTAGTAGCATTAGTCCCGAAATGCCCAGTTCAAATAAACCCTATAATCTGAAACATTAGTTATAGGATTTATTTTAGATTAAAGTGAGTAATTTAAATCCACTTGGTATATGTTCATCATAGAATACAACTAAAGGGCAGTATTCATATAAAACATAGAGTATTTGAAGAATCAACAACTATTTACTGAGCATCTATCATGTGCTATGCACTAGCTTGATAATGGTGCTAGATTACACAGGCAACCTTCTGATTTTGCAAAGGTAAATAAAATTCAGCCTCTAACATTGATAAGATAGTAATCTAGTGGATAAATTAGATAAAGAAATGGCTGACTATAAAACAATGTGAATAGTGCTAAAATCAATATATGAAATGGAAAGTTCATTGGTCTAACCCAATTCTGAATCTATTTTCATTTCACATTCTTATCCTGTGTAATTTTTTCTAACCCTTCAGAGGTGTTTATCCCTGTAAATACTACTTATTGATTCCTACATAAACCCAGTGTATGCAAACTATTTCAGAATTCATTGAAATAAACATCTCCAAACAGAGGCTACTATTCCTTGCTATGATCAATGACAATTGACAAGAAAAGCACATTTCCTAGCAGCAAGGTGATGTAGAATGGTTTAGGGTCATCAGACTTCTGTCCTGTTTCCTTCTGCCTGTCACACACTGTAAGTCCTGTAGGCCACACCCGTAATATCTCAGAGTCAACAACTCTTTGAAGCATTTATGTATCCGGGGCTGCAAAATGATCTGCAAATGAGATGGACTTTTTCAACAGAGCTAGATGTTTCCTGCAGTTACAAAAAAAAAAGCTTCGTACAGTAACCACCACCTTAAGGGCACACATTCTGCAATGAAAACATTCATTCAAACCTAGGAGATTTCCAGAGCAGATTTGCAATAGTCTTCTATCATATATAAAGGTCAGAAAATAAAGACTTAAAATCGGAATGTTTTTATTCAATTTAGGTGCCATTTGACCACAAATGCTCTCTCTGTATGAGAAAATTGAAGAAATAAATCAGGATTCTTTCTCTTAATGGTTGTTTTCATTGGCCAGCACTTGGTAATATGACTCAGGGCCCAGATTGGATTTCACTTTTGGGCAACTACATTTATCATGATTCCAAAGGCAGGTACCGCTGCTATTTGGTTTTGGCACAAAAAAATTACCAGTCCAATCTGATCTGTTTTATTTTGGTGTGTGGGGAAGGGGAAAATCACAGTAGCATACTCTTCTAGAAAAAGTGCTTCTATCAAGATTTTTTAATTAGTGGTAAAATATTTGGCCAGATATAGCTGGAAGTAAAAATAGGGTGTTTCTAAAATACAATAATTACCTGGGTACCAACATTTCTTATGTATCATGCTGGTCACCATACACCAAAGCTATCATGGTGATAAAGGAAAAAATTCACCTAAAACATTGGAGTGAAAAGTTCATTGCTTTTATTCCGCTTTGAAAGTTAATATTTTGAAGGTACTCATTCATCAACATATATTGAATGCCTAGTCTATGCAAGGAAATATTAAAATGAGTAACACAAAGTGCCAGCCCTCACAGTCTGTACCATACAGAATATTGAGAAGACAGACATAAATGGTTAACACATAATGTGACCAATAATATAGATGGCTAATGGGAATGAAATGGATAAAGTATTAAACAGAACCATCTTTGCTGTAGACTTGGTCCTTTGTGTGACTCAGAGTGTCTTTGAGGGTCTCCAGGTCGGGGCTTATCTCTTATAAGCAATCATAGATGCTAGTGAGGATTGAGGACTGAATTCTTGCATTTGGGATCCAGAATCTCCACTTATTGTGCGATTTGAGGCAATAACTTCAACTTTTAGGACTCAACTTACATCTTAAAATTAGAAAGGAATAGTACCTACCTCTACATGGTAGCTGTGAAGATAAAATGAGACAACGTATAAGAAAATGCATTGCAAGAGAATGGAATGGACTGTAAACAAATACACAAATGCTATTCGTTGTGGTTGTTATTAATGAATCCTCTGGGCCAAATAAACCCTTTATAAAAAAAGTAAGCCATCTTAAAGGGGAAAAAAGTCATAAATCATGTAAAACAGAACTTCCTGCCTGCCTTCCCATGAGAAAACTATATCTGAGTGCAGCTCCAATTTATGCTAACCATGTAAAGGCAAATAGACCCAACTCAATTCAAACTTATGAAATTGGAGAAAACTCTGTCCTAGTCCTTGTCTTCATGACTCAGGACAAGTTTTTTAATCTCTCTGAATCTCAGTGTCCATACCCAGAAAATGGGAATACAAATACTGTATAGAACCACAGAGTTGCAGAGATAAATGAAGCGGAGTGTGTAAAAGCATTAGGCCCTCTGCCAGGTTCATAGTAGGTCTTCAATAAATATTAATCAATTTCATCAACAAAGCAATAAGAGTTCCAAAATTATCATTAACTCTAATTTAATTAACCAATTACCTCTTACCATTGACGAGTTTTGCACATCAATTCAATCAGCATTTGCATTTTGACACTTTTATTTCTAATTATGTATAAATTACTCCCTGTTAAAGGAATTTCAGGCATCAGCAAGCAGATCAGGAGATACTTTGCAGACACAGAAGTTCTACCAGAAAGATACTTCTGAAGTCATATTTCTTTATTTCTTTTAATGTGGTTTCCAGGAGGGTAAATGGCTATGGAGATACTCAGAGGGGACCCATGTGCATTCCACAAATGCATGTAATCGTAGCGTGAGAGTGACTCTCTTGTCAATGACTTCTTCAAGGACTTAGAATCATGTGCCCTTCCACAACTCTCTTTCCCTTCCCTGAAGCAGGCTCAGTCTCCCAGTAGCCCAAAGCCTGCTTTCCTTTCTTAGCTCAAGACCCTCAGGTTTCTATTTCTGCATTTTAGTACATTTTACACTATTTTCTTTGTCTTTCATCCTGTAAGCCTGTGTTGGTTAGGGTTCAGTTGAAGATAATAGAAACCACTCTAGTTAGGCTAAGCAGAAAGGGATTTATCGCCAGGTACCAGTGGGGGAGCCGGCTCTAGGATAACCTCCCAGGCAACTCCCAGCCCTGAGAACCACATCCCATCTTCCGTGGACCGGAAAGAGGCCTTGGTGCAGCAGATGGCTACAACTGCGGAAGCCGGCTGCCTGGACCACGACCATGCCATGAAATGGCGCCTTGCCCCTTGCCTTCCTCCCTTCCTCACTCAGACCCAATCCAAGTCTTGCCGGAATGCACATGATTGGTAGAAACTGAACACACCCAGAAATCTACCCACAAAGGAATCTTGGAAATGCAATTTTTTGCTTTCAGCCTCTGCAAAACAGGCAGAACACTAGACAGGACCCAGAATATGCACAAGTTTGACCATTCTAAGTATCTGCCACAAACATTATGGAATATTTAACTGTGCATCCTATCTTTTTCTACTGTTTTTGGGAGAGGAGGGACAAAAAGAAAACGACAATTTGCCACTAGAACGTATCCTGTTTGTTAATAAAGTAGCACAATTAACAATCATGAACTTGAAGTCAAAGACCTAGAGTCTAGGGCTTGCTCTGCCACTAATTAGTTTTTGGACTTGGGCAAATCAGTTCACTTTACAGAACCTTAGTTTCCCGCATGTACAAAATGTGGAGATTAGACTCAGTAACTGCTGAAGAACCATCATTTTTATAATGTGCTGATGTCCATACTACTGTTGCTGGCATAAATGAGTAACTTTTTATGTTTGATTAAAAGTGATACACAGGCTCTTCGCACTTTTATGAAAACAATATCATTCCAGTTAATTCTAATTGCGCTGTCTACAGAGGCAGAAAAGAACAAGCAGCAAGTTTTTCCATACTCAAGAGGTTTATAGACTCAATAGCTCATCTAAAGGACCCCTTGAAAAATCTTTTATATTTTTTCCTTCCCAGTCTCTCCAAGGACCTTTGAAAATAATCAGTCCTTTTCCCCTTTCTAACTACCTTCAAACTCCCATAGCAGATACTGAAGTGCCAGAGGAATCATTTTTCTGAATATTGTGGTGTTTGGAAGCCAAGGCAAGGAACAGCCCCTCTCAGCCTGGTGTGTTCTTGCTGTGCGGCCACATGCCAACAGGCCCTGGCCTCTGCAAGATGAGTTTCCATGGTAACATCAATTTTTCACCCTTTCATATAGTCACCCTTATGAATTCTTAAAGTATTATAATAACATCATTTTTATTCAATTTGGGCTGCTGTAACAAAATACCATAGACTGGATGGCTTAAACAACAAACATTTATTTCTTACAGTTTTGAAGACTGGGAAATCCAAGATCAAGTTGTCAGGACATCTATTGTCTGGTGAGAACACTCTTCCTGGTTTGCAGACAGCATTATATCCTCATTATATATCTCATTATATCCTCACACGGCAGAGAGCAGAGATCATCTCCTCCCGTCCCCTCTTGTAAGGGCACTAATCCCATTCATGAGAGCTCCACCCTCATGACCTAAGCACCTCCTAAAGGTCCCATCATCTATTATCATCACATTGGGTGTTAGGATTTCAACATATGAATTTGGGGGGGACACAAACGTTTAGTCCTTAACACCCATTCTGCTCTTTCTATTAATGCTGTATAAAAGCTTCTCTGCCAGTATAATTCTAATAGATTATGTCATTATAAACAAACTGATTTATCCCTTAGGTGGTTTTTAAAAACCAATACACCAAAACTCCCTTGATGCTGACCCCACTTAAGGTACAAAACTCTGATCATTTGCAAGAAAATTGGATTATAGATATCAAAATACCATTTCTCAGTATATTCATTTAGATTATCTATGCCTTTACATTCCCTCTTCTCTATCATCGCAAGCAAGAACTCCTGAATAAGTCCTTCAAGACAATGAAAACACAGTTGAAAGTGAGCAGCTTCCTTTGGCAACAAACTTTTAGTGTTCGTGAGGTATGCAAAGACATAAAGAGCTCACTCTTGTATCTATGGAACAGTAAGAATACACCAGTTAAATAATCCCAGTTAAAATACATTTAGAAGAAAATTGTAATGCTCCTAGTAAACACTCTTCCTCCCATTATTATAAAAAGTGCTTACTTAAACTCTTAGAACAGAACTACTCATGATATCTTCAGATTTTTAAAAGTCGAAGTTAAACTAATCTTAACTAGCTCTATGCAGTTCTAGACACCACCTCTCCAAAGCCAGTGAAATTATCTTCAGTTTGCAAATTAAGCTTTGCTATTTATATACATTTTATTTTGAGAGAGAATTGTAGCTTCAAATGCAGTTGAAAGAAATAATACAGGGAGATCCCAGGTACCCTTTACCCAGTTCCCCCAACAGTAACATCTTCAAAACTATAGTACAACATCACGAGGACATTGACTTTGATACAGTCAAAATACAGAACAATTCCACCACCACAGAATTCCTCCTGTTACTCTTTTATAGCAACAGTGACTTCCCTCTTCCATCCTTCCTGTTGTCCTTAACAGCTGGCAATCAATAATCAGTTCTTCACTTCTATAATTTTGACAGTTAAATGGAATCATGCAGTACTTTTTGGTATTTGAATATCCATCCAAGTTGCTGGTTCTTTTTCACATTCCATGGTATGGTTGCGCCACAGTGTGTACAGCCATTCACTCGTTGAAGGACATCTGGACTCATTCCAGTTTGGGGCTATTATGAATAAAGTTGCTATAAACATTTGTGTACAGGCTTTTGCATGAATATCTCTTCATTTCTCTGGGATAAATGTCCAGGAGTCCAAATGCCAGGTCATATGCTAGTTGCATGTTTAGTTATTAAAAAACTGTTAAACTATCTACCAGAGTGGCCATACCATGTTGCATTCCCACCAACAATGTATGAGTGAACCAGTTTTTCCATACCCTCACCAGCATCTGCTGCTATCACTATTTTTTATTTTAGCCATTCTGATAACTATACAGTGATATCTCATTGTGGCTTAAATTTGCATTTCCCTAGTGGCCAATGATATTGAATAATTTTCATGTGCTTATTGGCCATCTGTATATCCTCTTCAGTGAAGTGTTTCTTCAGGTCTTTTGCCCATTTTCTAATTGAATTGTTTCTCTTTTTACTGTTGAGCTTTGAGAGTTGTTTATATATTCTAGATGAAGTCTTTTGTCAGATATGGCATTTGCAAATATTTTCTCCAAGTATGTAGCTTGAGTTTTAATCCTCTTAACAGGGTCTCACAGAGAAAAGTTTTTAATTTTGATGAGGTTGAGTTTATCAATTTTTCCTTTTATGGATTGTGTTTTGATGTCAAATCTAAGTGAGAATTGCTGGCCTAGCCCTAAAACTCAAAGATAATCTCATATTTTTCTTCTAAAAATTTTATAATTTTACATTTAAGGTCATGATCCATTTTAACTTAATTTATGTATAAGGTGTGAAGTTTAGCTCGAGGTTCAATTTTTTTTTTGTCTCTGGATGTCTAATTGCTCCAGCACCATTGTTGAAAAACTATCCTTTCTTCACTGAATTGCTTTTACGCTTTTGTCAAATATCACATGGGCATGTTTGTATAGGTCTGTTTCTAGGTTCTCTATTCTGTTCCAATGAGCTAGGCTTCTGCCAATACCACAAAATCATGATTACTGAATCTATATAGTAAGATTCCTCCCATCTTTTTCTTTTGTTTCAAATTTTTTAGCTGTTATAAGTCCTTTTCAATTCCATATATATTTTAGAATAATTTTCTCTACATCTATAAAAAAATCTTCCTGCTGTTTTGATGAAAATTGTGTTATATCTGTATATCAATTTGAGGAGAATTGACATCTTAACTATGTTGAGTCTTCTAATCCATGAATATTTGTTTAGGTCATTTTTATTTCTTTCCTTATATTATATGTTTTGTTAGATTTACACCTAAATATTTCA
The DNA here is from genome assembly GCA_031878705.1 of Tapirus indicus. NCBI lineage: Eukaryota > Metazoa > Chordata > Mammalia > Perissodactyla > Tapiridae > Tapirus > Tapirus indicus. The sequence continues at coordinate 6,100,596 of CM062920.1, read as the reverse complement.
TTTTTTGAGTGGTTGTAAATCATATTGTATTTTTAAGATCTATAACCATATTTTTATTGCTAGCATATAGAAATAATTTTTTATAATGTCAATCTTGTATCCTATGACCTCACTGAACTCACTAATTAGTTAGCAGGGGTTTTTTTGAGGGGGCGTGTTGATTTTGTTTTGTAGCTTCCTAGGGATTTTCTATGTAGTCAATTATGTCATCAGCAAATAGGGACAGTTTTATTTCTTGCCTCCAATCAGTATGCCTTTTATTTCTTTTTCTTTCCCTATTGTGCTGGTTACTACTTCCAGCACTATGTTGAATAAGAGAGGTGAGAGTGGACATCTTTGACTTGTTCATCAGGAAAGTGTGCAGTCCTTAACCATTAACTATAATCATAGCTATAGGTATTTTGTGGGTCTTCCTATTTGAACAAAAGACATTATTTTTCTTTTTCAATCTCATATGAGATATTGAAACACACTGAATATAGGGCAAATATGAGAATGTAGCTGCCTTCTATTTAGCTAGACATTAAAAAGATTAGCAAAATTGTAAAACAATGCTACTCTTTCAATTTTTGTTTTGGAAACTATAGAAATTGTTTATAAAAACACACTATATTTTTTAATGAATTAATAAACAAATGTTTTAAATTGTATAGTTTAATTTCTCATATGGTAAATATTTATAGACACAAAACACACAACTCTTTAGGGTCCTCAATAAATTTTAAAAGTGTAAAGTTTGTCCTGAGGCTGAAAAGTTTGAGAACAATTGCTATAGGCTGAGAGAAATCTTTAAATTTTACTCGAGTTGGTATTTAATTTCTGATATTTGTCCGGTATGTGAGAATGTTACTGGGGACATAATTTCTATAACTATGTGTAAGAGTCACAGTTACGGGAACTTTTTTGCATGCTTCTTCCCAACTTTTCCTTGAAAGTCTGTGTTGTTGACTAGGAATCTTCTCTTTCAGCTAAAAAAGGACAACACAACCAAAAATAAACATTCACTTTTGGAACTTCACATAGTTGCCTGTTTTGTCCACTGGGTTTACAGTGGTAAAGAAAACAGAAATTTTGCTTTCAGGGACCTTGTCTTCTAATTGCAGGAAAAGGAAAATAAGCAAATAATAATATACCTTGTACATTGGAGGGCAAGTAGGCATGGAAATCTGTAGCCAGTTGGGGCCTCTCTTGCTCAGGGGCTAAGAAGTCCGGGTATAGAAAATCCTCTTCTGGAATTATAGCCAGGGATAACGGGTACTTCTATTGAGAGGGCACAAATATCAATGAGAACATGCAGTTCTTCACTGGATGAAGGTTCTTTGCTTCACTTTTCCTCAACCCTTCTTCTTTTGCTTTGCTTTGCCTTGCATGGAACTCTTACCAAGCTTGGGACATTATTGTCGAGGTTTTTTCTTATAAGTATTAAAATCTGTATTGCTGCACTAGAGTGTGTTACTGACCTCTACTCTTAGGGAAGTTAAAAAAAAAAAAGACATTCATTTACATCAGGAAGTTATCCATCAACTTTTTCTTATCCTCTGACTGTTTAATGATGATACAACAAACAGCCCCACATTTTTTATAAATAAAAATAGCAATTTTATGAAGAATGTGTTTCCTGCTGATTGTGAGAAACAGGGTCCTAGGTGGCGTGCTGGCCTTAGTTTGCTTGCATTTAGCCTTGTCTTGAGATAAGGAAAGATGCTAGAAGTCACTCCTGCCACAGCCAACCAGGGCCAATGTCACAGTGCATGGAACCCCGTAAGGATAAGCAATGTGGCAAGCCAGAGTGTGCACAAGGTCTTCTGGCTGAATAAGCAATCGCCTTAAAATATTTCATCCAGTTGTTGTGTTGGTTTTTTTTTTTTAATTTTTGTTCATCCGTTAATAGAATCATCTTTTTCAGTTCTAGAATAACCTCAGGGGGAAAAAAAAGGCCTTTCTTTCAATGATGATCTAGTTTGGTGGATAAGTCTTATGTTTGTAACACTTTCCTACTCTGCAAACATCATCAGTAAGCACTTGGATGTGCTTAATTGTGTGAGGGAGAAAATTCAGAGTGATAATAATTTGGCATAATTCCTGCAATAAGGAGAATGTTGTTAAAAACTGCGCTTGACTGGTCATTTTCCTTACCTTCTACAATTAAGGCAGGCTTCCTCTTACATTCCACGCATTCTCCTTTTCCCGAGAAACACAGCATTGATGCTGATTTCTTGCCAAATTAAATTTTCTCATATATTTGTTTTTCAATTATGTGGAACTCGGATATTTATCTGAATATACTTAGATATGAAATACATTAAGTGGTTATGGGCCCATGGAAACAAAACTTGTTTTTTTTTTTCTTTGATAACATTTCACTTCAAATACTACTATTTCAAAAGTGATCTGAAGTTATGCCCACATCCCAGTAGTCAGTCATTCATGTAACACATTTGTTGAGCCCTACCCTGTGTCAGCCACTAAGCAAGGTTCTGGATGTAAGTGTCCAGTGCTGGAACACATTGCAATGGTGTCTTGTTTACATATTTGTGCAATTAATTCTCTACAACCATCATTTTTATACCACACACAAAGGGCAATCATCACTTTCATATTACACTCAAATCATTCCTGGTATTTGTCCCACTGGGGCCCCTGTAGTGTGAGGACAGAAATTCAAACAGCACAGACTCCAAGCCCTATCCCTGCTATTGATCTCACTTCGTGTAAGATTTCATTTAAATAAAGTCGTAAAGTTGACAGAAACCTTTTTCTCTGCCATAAACAAAATAGCAAGATAAAAAGATACTTTCCTAACATTAATCTGCCTTTATTTAATGCCAGGCAATGTGCTACTTGATAAATTGGTAACCCAGAGAATTCATTTAAATAAAATGGACCTAAATTAGAGATTCTCAAACTTTTTCATTCTCAGAACCCCTTTAAACTCTTAAAAATTGTTAAAGCCCTCAAAGAGCTTTTCTTTATGAGGGTTACATCTATCAATATTTTTCATATTAGAAATTGTTCTAATTTCTGATGAAATTTTAAAATGTTTATTTAATAATTCATTTTTAAAAGTAAAAAGTGCATTGCATGTTAATATACATAAGCCATTTCTATGAAAAATAACTATATTTGGGGGCCAGACCAGTGGCCTGGTGGTTAGGTTTGACACACTCTGCTTGGGTGGCCCAGGTTCGTGGGTTTGGATCCCGGGTGTGGACCTATACCACTCATCAGCCATGCTGTGGCGGTGACCCACACACAAAGTAGAGGAGGATTGGAACAGGTGTTAGCTCAGTGACAATCTTCCTCACCAAAAAAAAGCAACCATATTTTTAAAGCCAAACAATTAGTGAGTGGCATTATTTTGCACTTTTGCAAATCTCTTCAATGTGTGACATAACTGAAGACTGTTGGATTCCTGAATCTGTTGCAATATCACATGTTATGTAGCCTCTGGAAAATTCAAATGCATGCTCATGAGAGAATAAAAGTGAAAATGGCAAATAACATCTTTATATAATTTTGAACACAGTTTTGACCCTGTGGACCTGTTAAAGTGTCTCAAAGGACTCCCAGGTATGCTCACTCACACTTTGAGAACTGTTGACCTAAGAGGTATTTTAGAAAATCATCAATAGACTTAAAGTTATTGAAAATAACATATAATGAAGAATAATTTCAAAAGGAATAAATATTTGCCATAAATGTAAAAGCACAGGTGTATAAACTCCAAAACTAAGACTATCCTGTTTGTAGATGAGATGATTTTCTGCATAGAAAATCCCAAAGAATCTACAAAACACTCTTAGACCTACGAAGTTAATTTAGAGGGTTGCAGGATACAAGATCAACACAAAAAAAATCACTCACATTTCTATATACTAACAACAAACATATGGAAACCAAAATTTAAAACACAATATAATTTACATTCACTCCAAAGAAAATGAAATACTTCAGTATAAAACATGTACAGGATCAGTATGCTGAATACAAAATGCTGATGAAAGAAATCAAAGACTTACATAAACGGAGACACATACTGTGTTCATGGATTGGAAATTACAACATAGTAAAGGTGATAATTCTCCTGAAATTGATCTATAGGTTTAATGCAATTCCTATTAAAATCCTAGCAAAGTTTTTCGTAGACATAGACAATCGTATTCTAAAATATATATGAAAAGGCAAAGGGCCTCTAATTGATGAAACAATTTTAAGAAGGAAGAATGAAGTAGGAGGAATCACTCTTCCCAATGTTAAGGCTATAGAGCTCCAGGACTCCAGACGGTGTGGCATTGGCAGAAGGATGGATCAATGGATCAGAATAGAGAACCCAGAAATAATCCTACACAAATACATTCAAGTAATGTTGACAAAGATGAAAAACCAATTCAATGAAGGGAGCATAACCTTTCAACAAGTGGTGCTAGAGAAATTAGACATCCATAGGCAAAAAAAAAAAAAAAACCTTGATCTAAACCTTACACCTTCTACAAAAATTAACTCAAAATGGATCGCGGACTTAAACACATTTATGTTTATGTCAAACATAACACTACTAAACATTTAGAAAACAATAAAGGAGAAAAATCTTCGGAAATTGGGAGTAGGCAAGGGGTTCTTAGACTTGACACCAAAAGCACAATCATAGAAGGAAAAATTGAGGTACTGAACTTCAAAATGAAAAATTGTACTCCACAAAAGACTCTGTTCAGAGGGTATATAGAGAAGCTACAAACTGGGAGAAAGTCTATCTGACAAAGGACTTGTATCTAGAATATATAAAGAACTCTCAAAACTTAACAGTAAAGAAAAGAAATTCAGTTAGAAAACTGGCAAAAGACCTGAAGACATAAAAGAAGATATACAGACGGCAAATAAACACATGAAAAGATGAACATTAGGGAAATGTTCATTTAGGGAAATTAGCCATTAGGGAAATGCAAATTTAAGCCACAATGAGATATCACTACACAGCTGTTAGAATGGCTAAAATAAAAACTAGGGACAACACCAAATGCTGGTAAGGATGCAGAGAAACAAGATTACTTATACATTGCTGGTGGGAATGTACAGCCACTCTGAAAAATAGTTTGGAAGCTTCTTCTCAAACTAAACACACGCTTACTATGCAATCTAGCAATTGTGCTCTTGGACACTGCAAAATTTCCATAAAAATGGAAATTTATGTTCACACAAAACCCTATACATGAATGCTAAAAGCAGTTTTATTTGTAACTGCCAAAAAATTGGAAACAACCCAGATATCCTTCAGTGGGTAAATGGCTAAACAAACTGTGATACCTCCATATCGTAGACGGATACTCAACGGTAAAAAAGAACCCATCACTGAGACACAAACAACTTGAATCTATCTCAAGGGAATTACCCTGAAGGGAACAGCCAATCTCACAGAGTTACATACTGTAATATTCCATTTATATCGTTCTTGAAATAACACAATTATAGACATATAGAATGGATTAGTGGTTGCCAAGCATTAGGTGGGGTGAGGAGGGGGATAGATGTGCCAATAAAGTGTTGCATGAGTGGGCCTTGTGGTGATGGAACAGTTTTGTGTCTTTGATGGCATGGTGGTTACACAAATTTACACAAGTGATAAAATTGCATAGAACTACACACATACACGAACTCATAAATGAGTGCATATCAAACTGATGAAAGCTGAATAAACTCTGTGGATTGTACCAATGTTAATTTCCTGGTTTTGATATTATACTATAGTTATGCAAGGTGTTTTCATTGGGGGAAATTGGGGGAAAGGTACATGGGACCTCTCTATACATTTTTGCCACTTCCCGTGAATTTATAATTATTTCAAAACAGAAAGTAAAAAAAAAACTAAGCCCAATATATGCCCTCAAAGTAGAGACCTTATAAATACATCTGAAGAAAAAAGCCTCTGAGTTTGTGAGCAGCTGAGGGAATTGGTCATGTTATGTTGTGCAGGTGTCCATGGTACAGAGCCCATTGGGGAGGGCAGGGATGAAACACCATCGACACAGGAGGCACCAGCATGGAGGGACTGAATAAGCTCCCAACTGGAACATGACCACGGGACAGGTCGCTAGGTTCAGCTCCTCTGTCAACTATCATCCCAGCCTACGGGAGGGATTTTCTCTACTTTCAAAGCCTTTGGCCAGTTTTACACAGACCCGATCACACAACTATGCATTCAGTTTCCAGGTCAAACTGTGCTGTCACCACTTAACATAATCAGAGCAGCAAAATGTCTTTAAATCAAAAGGTCTGGTATCGTTTAAAGTTCATTGTTCAAGTGGGCCATTACTACAATAACTAAAGTCATTACAAACTAATCATATAAAAATGATAAAATGTTGAAAATCAACTTTAAGTTAATTTAAATTAAAAAATATTATTTTAGAAACTATTGCCAGGCCAGTCAGCCTACATTAATATAAACCTGGATTCTCAGACTGGTCAACTACTAATTTCAGCATTATTTCTGGAGATGCAGAGTACGCTCTCAGTTCCTTAGAAGTAACTGACTAGGACATGCATTTGACAAAAAATGCGTTAAAGGTCTGTTTTGTCTAAAAGAATTGACATCTAGGAATTAAGCTATGAGTTATTTCCTTTTCTTTCTACCAAAGGAGTGTAGGAATGCCCAAATGTAAGGAACTGTGAAACAAAATGATAGTGTTAACCTCAAGAGGACAAAATTAAATTCATCCGTTGTGTCTTCTTATCCTTTGACTGATGTAGTGGAAGTTACCAATCTCTTCTGCAATCTTTGCAAAGTTAGAAAGAGCTGCTAACTCTAATGCACATCCGTTTACAAAAAGTTTCTTTGAAGCATTTTAATTCGATGCCTTTTAAAGTTTGTGTGAAGGTGTTTACATATCAGCAGACATTTCCGCCTTCGTATACAAGCATGCTGGTAGAGAAAACATGCCACCTTTAGACATAAATATAAATTAAGAGCCTGAGAAAGGCACAGCATGATTAATATTAATTGACATATTAATAAAAGTCACTTGTTACACAATGCCATGTTCTCAGCCCACCACTAGGAGCCACTGTGGTAGAGGGTGCATTTGGAATCAGAGTGGTTCTTGCATCAGCTTTAGCAAGAGTGTTTGGGTTTTTTGACCCTTTATGTTCTATTTGAACACAGTACACGTTGACAAACTTATCCCAATATGCAAACAATATAATATAGTAATAAAGCACATTTCTCTCAAAATCAATTCAGTTCAAGCAAAAACTGGTATGAACACATATTAGATACTGGAGTAGAGACAATGAAATAAAAGACCACACCCATTTCTTGAAAAGTTTACACTTTTTTGAATTGATGATATGAAATAAGGAAACTCCTAAGTAGTGAGGTGCAAATAGTTTGCTCTACTTTGCCAAAGGGCTTGGATTGAATTTCCCTCAAGTTCATTGGCATGGCTATCCCTAAAGAACAAATGTCCAGATAGTCAAACAGATTAATATTAGAAAAAAAATTATTTGGTTTTATTTTACCAAAACTAAAAGTTAGTTTGCGTTCAGAGTAATATGCACAAGCGTTTATCAAACTAAATCAAGATTATATCTCAGAAACAAAGTTCATCTGTAACTACCAGGTGACAAAACCTTTCCATGGCAAATTGCTGTGTCCCAATGCTGGTGATTTCCTTTGTCACTTCTAATGCAAAACCCCTTTCACCGTAAATGAAATGTGATTAGACAGTTTCCCCACAGTACTGGAAGGTGAGCGTCAATGCACAATGAGCGAAATAAATGTAGCAGAACATGGGCTTCAAGTTCCTAATGGTTGTTTGGCAGTAAAATATGTGTGTGCAATAATAATGACACTGTATTATCCTCAAGAGCAATCAGATCCTTATCCACAGGACAAAGAAATGAATTAAAATGCCAAGAAACCCATCCTAAGAACCTTGAAGGAGGCCCTCCTCTCGTCGCATTAATCTACCGCACAGGGTGGGAAGCACTGTCCTCCCTCCCTGCAGCCGCGGCTGAGGTCCCAGAGCAGGGCTTGGGGCGCAGTGCTGGCTCCATCAGCGGCAGCAGAACGATGCTTTCTTTTGGAATTATGGCATAATTCAGTGTGAAGGGTTTGGTTTACCACGACATACAACAGCCTGGAAATCCTTGGTTTGGTAATGTAATCATAATTTATTCATAAGACATATGATTCTTATATTATTTTATAATTTGAATTCATCAAGAAATAGTATAACATTCTATTAAAATGCACTATTTTCCTCCTTTTGGGATAAAGTTCCTTTTTCTTACAAAAAAATAAAGGAAAAAATGTAGGAAGAAAACCTGACTATTTTAGGATACTGAAGCATTTATAATTTTATTCTGAGCTTTTTTCAGGAAAAGGTTCAGTAGGCCTGACTCCCAGTGTTGACAACATGAATTTGAAAGTCATCAGACTAAAGTGGAATTTCATGCAACCCTTTAATTAAGGATGAAGGATTGAACTTCCCTTTGATATTTTCAGATTTCCAAATATCTTCAGACAAAGGAAATTAACCAATAAAGCTGCCCAAATAAAGGTCATTTTTCCTGATATTCCCTGAGCACGAAAGAATAAACTGTTTTTTCTAAATCTTCTAGAATGGACATAAATGGCAACAGGAAAAGAAAAAAAAAAGCTTTTGCAAAAACAGAATGCTTGTTTCCATAAAAATTCAATATGACCATCAGTTCATAGTAGTTTTTAAATGATTGGTTTGCTATATAAGGAAATAAAAAAGAATATGTCACATAATATGCCAGTTTTCCTAACAAATATAGCCCACTGTGCATCCTCTGTGAAAAAGATCATCTCTGCACTTATTCCCAATTTCTTTTTTAAGTGAACCTCCGCCCTCACAGATAAAGCTAGATTCAAAAAAATGTTTTCTTAGAAACAACTGAGGATTCTCTCACCGTGCGTGTTTGATGCATTGATAAATATCATTGGTAAAGCTCAAATTTACTTTTCATTAAGCGATAGTAGATGATTAATGAATTGACAACTAGATGTTGTGCTGAACTGAATATTCAAACACATGATATAGTTATCTCAAAATGTAGACGTCTTTCAAAAGAAATTAGAACTAGTTTGAAACAATAATAAACAAATAGGAAAATATCTTAAGCAGTAAGAAATATGAGAAATAGCCAGAGGGCTAAAAGAGCACTGGAAAAGTAGAAAATAATTTTTTACTTGAACAAGTGTTTGGACATGCAACTGTGTAGATGCTGTTAATTCCCTTCCCAGACCCTCTGACCTGCCAGTGCACCCCTCCCCCAGCTGCTGTAAATTTGGGCTATGATGGCTCAATGCTGTTCCCTTCTCCAGAGAACAATTGTCCTGGGCCAAGGAAAGACACCTCTCCCAGAGAGTCGTTGTGGTTACAGAAGCTCCCACCTACCCCAGGGAGGAGCTTAGCCCACAGCTAATAATTGATGGAGGGCTATAAAATCCAATTCATCTCAATGGGACAACTCTGGGGTGTCATCTGCACTCTCTGGAGCTCCACATGGGCTCAGGCTGAGCCTGGACTTCAGCTAAAAGCTCATCTTCTCTTAGCTTCTTCATCTACTATATTCAACTTCCTTCACTTCCTCACAGTTTTCTTCTGAGACCACTTCCTCAAAAAAAAAAAAAAAATCATTTGTACAGAAATCCCCAAATTAGGTTCTGATCTAGGGGAACTCACCTCCCAACCATCAACCAACTTGATATTTTAACATAAGGAATCATGAAGTATAAAGTGACTCAGGTAATTCCTCAATTTTTTACACTTTCACTTTTGCTCCAGTGAAATTCTATCTTATGTACATTTGAGACGCATGGTCATCAGATTAGTCAGATAGTGTTTATTGACGTCATTCCCAGTTTTTCAGAAAATAATTTTTAGAATAAAAATTTGTCTTCTCTAAATCCCCTTAGGGACAACAAAGTTACTATGTTATTTTGAACTGGTATCTCAGAATTTCCTTTCTTGCTTGATGCTTATAGTTTTTTAGGAAATACAAACACAGACAGAAGGGGAAATACATATGGCTGTACAGTAAACTATTCAACATTTGAACAGTTATCTAAATGTTTTTCAACATTGTCTTAGTGTACTGAACTACCTCTCTTTGAATCGTAATTTTGAAAATACTATGGCGTCTCCTTTTATAATGAGTTGATCTGCATCAGAATTTTTTCAAATTATTTCTACATTTCAGGGTAACTAAATAGATTCTTAAGGAAATGATATCTATTAGTGTCAGTGGCTTAAAATTGACTCCTTTTAATATTCACACTAGTGCACATGGATGGATCCAAGGGCTGAACACGCTGAAGGGCTGGTTTGTTTGTTTTGATTTTGCTTTCTTTTCCATAATGAACACATAATCCAATGAGATCGTCTACACAATACGATCAAAATCAATTAAGAACCAAGTACTGATTTGTTTTGTCATATTTAACTACATTAAAAGCTTACCACTGTTACAATTTAATGTTTACCGACTCACTTTATTGCATATGAAATGCAAAAAAATCTATGTTAATGTAATGTTGAGATTCCATATTTGAAATTAAAAGGGGAAAAAAAGAAAATGCAAGATTAGGTTCTTTTAGCAAAGGTCGATTTTCTTTATTGGTTGAATGATTCATATAAAATAATTTAAGCAGCAAAAGTGGTCAATTCTTTTTTTTTTTTGGTGAGGAAGACCAGCCCTGAGCTAACATCCATCACTAATCCTCCTCTTTTTTGCTGACAAAGATTGGCCCTGGACTAACATCCGTGCCCATCTTCCTCTACTTTACATGTTGGACGCCTGCCACAGCATGGCTCGATAAGCAGTGCGTAGGTCCACGCCCGGGACCTGAACCCGTGAACCCTGGGCCAATGAAGAGGAGTGCATGAACCTAGCCACCAGGCCACTGGGCCAGACTCAAGTGGTCATTTTTTTTAAAGCAAAAAATTATAAAGTCGGTTTAACATTTTAATTGTCTGTCTATATAAATATGTATGTGTTTTGTGGTTGCATGTGTCCGTATTTTTGATATCAGTTTCAGTTATAAAGGAACTTACTTGAATCACTTTACATCAATTTATCAATTTCTGTTGACTAAATAGATCAAAATGTTAAAGAAGATATAATTCCATTTTTTAGTTGGTAACAGTTTGTTTGAAAAAGATACAACAACAAAGTAGTAAGAATCAAGAGCTCCAGGGGCTGGCCCCATGGCATAGTGGTGAAGTTTAGCACACTCCACTTTGGCAGCCTGGGTTCACGGTTCAGATCCCGGACACAGACCTACCACTTGCTGGCCATGCTGAGGTGGCAAACCACATAAAGAGGAGGATTGGGACGGATGTTAGCACAGGGCAAATCTTCCTCACCAAAAGAAAAAAGAATCAAGAGCTCCAAAAATATCTTTCAGAAACTATTAAAATTTAACACCACAAGTTTATAATAAACTAATTTAAAACTTTGACAAATTGATGTGACAATTTTGCTGAAAATTTACCAGAGTGTGGAGTAGGATGATCAAATTTGGATGAGCTATAAGATATCAAAAAGCAGACTTACGGCCTCAAGGGCCCTCTATTTAGAAAGTCAATAAATGAATGTGTGAAATAGTGAAAGAATTCAAAGAGCTTTGCTCATTTAATAGGCATATCATTATCTATCACCATAATAATGCTGCATAGCAAGCAACAAGAAAACCTCAGTGACATAAAACAAGTACTTATTGCTAATATGTCTGAGGTGGTCATCAGGTGGTACAAACAGCTGATAGAAACAGCTGACTTATTCATCCAGGGTTAGCTGGCTAGGTTGGCCAGCTGACCTAGGTTGGCTTGGGCTAGTCTCATTCATACTTCTGTAGTTTGGCTGGCTTACTTACTATCTCTAGGTCAGCTCTATGCCACATGTCTCTGACCCTCCACAAGGCTAGCCTAGCGTTTTCTTACAGCAATGACCAAAGAGTGGAAATGAGGATATTCCGTTCAACCCTCTGCTGTATCAAATCTTCTAACATTCAATGGCCAAAGAAAATCACATTGTTAAGCCTAGAGTCCAAGTGGAAGGACACCAAAAAGCTTCATGACAAAAGCCATGGACTCAGAGAGAGGAGAGACTTGGGGACAATAATGCATTCTACCACAGTGGGTATTTATTGAATAATTATACAATTCTCAGAACTTGTTGGGGTTGAAATATTTTTATCATTTTTACTGATATACCAACCAAAAAGCAGCAAGTAGATTGTGTTACTATGGTCTGGCAGACTGTGTAGTTGTAGATTCATACTGTTAAGCCCCATTCTTTTTCTTTCTTTTACCATTTGTAAGGTCAGATATGTCACCATTTGTAACATTGGATTGTTTTGAAGTTTAATTTTGTCCTATAAAAACATGATTTTGATAAGGAGGGAAATGTACAAACCAAATTTCTGAGTAACCATAACCTACTTAAGAAGGCTAGATAATTTAATCACTTTTGTAGACCCTCCTTCAAATGAGTAGTTGAATTATTTGTATCTCCTCCTTAAATAGGTCCCTCAAAGACTGCAAGTTGTAATCCATTGTTTGTTACTATTGAGATTACTATATGCACTTAATCATAAAATTACATTTTGAGTTTTTCTTTCGCAAAATTAAATTTTTCATTTATTAAGATTTTGTTTTTTACCTGTTTGGAACAGAATTAGTGACATTTTTCCAAAATGAAATAAGATAACTACATTTCAAAAAGTTAAATGAAATGGGTTATCAATGTAAAATTAAATTCCAAACCTAGGTAAATATTTACAACATTGTAATAGTAATTAACTTGTAGATCTGAGATATTTGAAGTTTCTCCAGGACATCAAGAATACTGGAGAAGAGGCCAGGTGGGAGGCTACCTGAAGGGACAGTGTACACCAGGAAGATTCCTTGGGCCTGGCTGATCCAGGAGAAGAGTTACCCAACCACAGAGATATAAGATCTTCGGAGAGTTAAAAGCATCATATAAATGTAAAGATATTATATCATGTTATAAGGTTGTATGAAAGGGAAGATGCACAAATAAGTGGCAGGTGAGTTTCTGTAAGGATAGATTTAAGATGAAAAAAAGTTGGACTTAGTAGTAAAAATTGTTTAAAATTATTTAACAGCCTCTGAACTATCAATGCAGCCCCCAAAAGGGACCTGGGCATGATTATAAATTGTTTTCTGGAGACATCTTTTAAAGCAACAACGTGTGCAATATTAGAAAAGTCTTAAAACAAATTTTGGTATATTTACACCTCTAATACTGCATTTTAAAAAGATATCCAGAGGAAAAAAGTACAACAACAGAGTAGAAGAAGCAGTGTTTTGCAAAAACCACAATAAGGAATATTTTGGATGGAAAAAAATGAAGCCTTTTATTTTGAGTGGGGGGCCTGAGGATGAGACACAAAGTACCATTATCAAAGTTTTAATAAGTTAGCTTGAAACTTAAAAGTAGTTTTAAGAAAATAAAAGTTCCATTTTAATAAATACATTATATGTATTCAGAATGCATGTATGAAATACTTGACGCTAATTAGATATATAAATACATGAAAAGACATGGATTATGCACTATCATTACTATTATTTAATATTGTTCCAGAAGTGTTTTCCAATGCAAAAGAGAAAAGAAAAAATAAAAGGTATAAAATTAGAAAAAAAAGTAGGCAATATTGTCTATGATATGACAACGTACTAGCAAAACCTTAATTAAGAACCAGTGCCAAAAATAAGAGAATTCTGTGAAACCAGTGGCAAAACCTTAATTGATTAAGAACCAGTGCCAAAAATAAGAGAATTCTGTGAAACCAGTGGCTATGAAATTAATGGGCAGATACCAAAATTATTCACATACACAAGCAAGAATCATTTAGATATTCTAATTAAATTTTAAAAAACCATTTAGTTCCACTTCCAGAAGAGATGGAAAAACAGGGACAGGATTTAGCTTCCCACTTTGAACAACTGGAAAATCACACACCATATATGAAACAACAGTTTTCAGATGTTAAACAATAGGAAGCATAAGACTGTGGTCCTTGAGAGAAGGAAGCTGCCTAAGCTGGGCCTTACAAGCGTACCTGCTTACTGTGTGGAGGCACTCTCCAGACTGCAGTGCAAGGAGGGGCAACCTAAACAGACTGGCCATTTCACTTAGTTGAAGAGACAGAAATGAGAGTTTGGGGAGACTGAGACACCTGAAATTTTCAAGGCAGAATATCAAAGAAGTGGGAGTTACACAGAGAGAGAATATCAAAGATGTACAAAAGATTTTCTCAAGTCTATGGGCAAGTATTGCCCTACTTTGCATGAAAGGAAACTATCTGGGACTGAAGGCAGAATCATTGGAAAACAGTGGGCAGAACAATTGCTTGAGATGTCACAGGGCTGGGAATAAGCTGTGTTCCACTAGCCAGACTGAGAAGACCATTTAATACATGAGGCATCAGGTAGAGTAGTAAGAACACAGATCTAGTAGTAGGATTAAATTAGCCCTAAGATTAAGGCTGATTTGCAACCACGCTAACAAAGCTTTAAAAGCAAGCCTTGAAAAGATCCAACTGATTCCAACTAATTTAATTGCCCCACTGAGCAAAACTGAATACAATTTAAAGGAATATGAGAAAAATCTAGCACTCAATAATGGAATATACACAATACTCAACATCCAATCCAAGATTATCAAGCATGCACAGAAGCTGGAAAATATGAACCATAATCAAGATTTAGAAAATAAATCAGTAGGGGCCAGTCCAGTGGCATAGTGGTTAAGTTGGCACACTCCACTTCAGTGACCCAGGGTTCACAGGTTTGGATCCTGGGTGCGGACCTGCACACTATTTATCAAGCCATGCTGTGGCAGGCATCCCACATATAAAGTAGAGGAAGATGGGCATGGATATTAGCCCAGGGCCAATCTTCCTCAGCAAAAAGAGGAGGATTGGCAACAGAGGTTAGTTCAGGGCTAATCTTCCTCACCAAAAAATAAAAAATAAATAAAAACAGAACAAGAAATGATAGAGAGAAATTAGCAGATACAGATGTTAAAAGAGCCATTATATATATGCTCCATATTTTCAAGAAGGAAATGAAAATGAAAAACATAATTTGATGATGAGAGAAACAGAAGATATAAGAAGATACAAATAGATTGTCTAGAGATGAAAAATGCAATATTTGAAATGAAATACACTGAATTGAAATAAATAGCACATTAGACAAGACAGGGGACATCCAGTGTCAAGATGGTGGCATAGGCGGACTCTGAACTCACCTCCTCCCACAGACACAACAAATTTACAATTTCTCTTGGAACAATTACCCCTGAGAGAGAACTGAGAACTGGATAAAAGCAACCCCCACAACAAGGGACACTGCTAACTGAGGTGGGAGAGGCAGAAATTCCTTTCTAGAGAGAAAAAAGCCACCTCTACCAGCTGAGAACAACCTTAAGGTATGAAGTCTTTCCTGGAGGAGTGGAGGATCTGAGGAGGAGAGCTTTACCACAATAAGCAGCTTTTGGACTCAGCACAACTGAAATGAGTGTCATAATATCTGGCTTTGCTTGCTATTAATGACAACAGGAAATACCCCCAGAAAAGCTATTGGACATAAGGGGGAAAGAAAGCCTGCTCTTAAAGGGCCTATGCCCTAAATTCACCTGTTTCAGAAAGCAACCTAAAATCACCAGAAAGAAAGGTGCACAGTACTTTGGTGAAAAGAGACTCACTTGATAGGCTCTGGGTGCATCTTGGCAAGGGATGAGACCTCCCCAGGCCACAACCACCTCCATCGGGACTGAGGCACTGGTGGCAGCCATACTGTGACCTAGTACAGGCGTGCTGACACAGACACTGGCAGATGCCATTGGAGTTCTTCCCCTGGCCTGTTAGTGCAGGGGTCTGCCCCACTGACTAGAGTAGCAATTTTATCCCACACAGCCAGGGCAGGCAGCCCACCCTAAGGACTGGCCCTGCCCAACAGCAAGCCCTTGGGCAACTTGTGGGCCTGCGTAGGAAGGGTGCATGGGACCTAGGCAGCAGGGTGAGTGGGTGCGCCTCTGTGGGGCAGAGCATGCATGAGGGGTGGGCCTGCACTGGCAGAATGTGAGGCCTCTGCAGTGGGGCAAGTGGGTCTGCTTCAGTGGGTCAGGGCATGCAAACAGAGCAGGATCATGTTGACAGGGTGTGTGGGCCTGCAGGTGATGGGACTTGTCAGTTGCAGCACACTTGTGCTTCTCAAACAGCCACATAGGGCATTGGCCACACTTTCCAAAGCCTGAAACAATTGTGTGCTGTAATGCCTAGGGCCAGCCCCAGCCACACACACTCCTGAGAGAGGTGACAACAGCCTTGCAGACTGGAGGACTACAGCAATTATAAGCCCCTGATCCTAGCAACCAGTCATGCTGGGAGCCTACTCACTTAACAGAAAAACTGCAGAAAGAATGTGCTATTAGACTTTGAAGCCAACTGTGCTGGGACTCCCCACACCCAATGAAGTGACTAAAGGGTCCATAGCAGCCACACACAGCTGAGCCAGGGGGACAGCCTAGCCTCCCTGAGCACCTGCAGCAAGGGAAACCCTGCCACAAAAAAAGGACACATGTAGCCCACACAAGGGACACTCCTGGAACATTTGGAACTGGTGATGAGTGGGAAGCACACTGCCTGGCCTCATAAGGCATCTCTTACATAAGGCTACTTCTCCAAGATCAGGAGACATAGCTGATCCACCTAATACATAGATATAAGCACAGAGAAAGAGGGAGACAAAGAAATATTTTCCAAGTAAGGGAACATGACAAATCCTCACAAAAAGAGATAAACAATCCACCTGATAAAGAGTTCAAACTAATAGTCATAAGGGTGCTCACTGATCTTGGGAGAAGAATGGATGAACTCAGTGAGAACTTCAACAAAGAATTGGAAAATATAAAAAAGAACCAATCAGAAATGAAGAATACAATAATGGAAATGAAAACTTCACGAGAGGGACTCAATAACAGAGTAGATGATACAGAAGAACGGATCAGTGAGGTGGACAAAAGACTAGAGGAAATCACCCAAACTGAATAGACAAAAGAAAAAAGAATTAGAAAGAATGAGGACAGTCTAAAGGACCTCTGGGACAACATCAAGCACACTAACATCTATGTCATAGATGTCCCAGAAGAAGAGAGAGACAAAGGGACAGGGAATCTATTTGAAGAAGTAATAGCTAAAAACTTTCCTAACCTAAGGAAGGAAACAGACATCCAGGTACATGAAGCACAGAGAGCACCAAAGAAGATAAACCCCAAAAGGCCCACAACAAGACACATTATCATTAAAATGTCAAGAAGGAAAGATAAAAAGAGACTCCTAAAAGCTTCAAGAGAAAGGCAACAAGTTACATACAAAGGAAACCCCATAAGGCTATCAGCTGACTTCCCAGCAGAAACCTAACAGACCAGAAGGGAGTGGCATAATACATGTAAAGTGCTGAAAGGAAAATATTTATAGCCAAGAATACTATACCCAGCAAGGTTGTCATTCAGAATGGAAGGAGGGATAAAGAGTTTTCCAGACAAGCAAAAACTAAGGGAGTTTATCATCAAGAAAGCAGGCTTACAAGAAATGCTAAAGGGACTTATTTAAGTGGAAAAGAAAAGATCACAAATAGGAATAAGAACATTATTTTTAAAAACCCCAATAAATCACTGGTAAAGGCAAATAAACAGTAAAGATAGCAGTTCAACCACTTATGAAACTAATATGAAAGTCAAAAGACAAAAGAACTAAAATTATCTAATTCCATGATGAGATGGTAATGGATACACACTAACAAAAAAGAGGTTACATATGATATCAAAAACATAAAATGTGGGAGGAGTATAGTAAAAGAGTAGAGCTTTTAGCAAGAGGTCAAACTTAAGAGATCATCAACTTAATATAGACTGCTATATACGTAGGTTATTATATACGAACCCCATGGTAATCACAAACAAGAAACCTATAATAAATACACAAAAAATTAAGAGAAAGGAACCCAAACATAATCCTAAAGAAAGCCATCAAACCACAAGGGAAGAGAGCAAGAGAAGAAGAAAGGAACAGAGAAAAACTACTAAAATACCCAGAAAAAAAGTAACAAAATTGCAACAAGTACATTCTTATCAATAGCTGCTTTAAATGTCTATGGGCTCAATGCTCCAATCAAAAGGCATAGTGTGGACAATTGGATAAAAAAACAAGACCCATTTATATGCTGCATACAAGAGACACAATTCAGACCTAAAGACATTCACAGACTGAAAGTGAAGGGATGCAAAAACATACCCCATGCAAATGCCAATAAAAAGAAAGCTGGGGTAGCAATACTTATATCAGAAAAATAGTCTTTAAAACAAAAACTTTAACAAGAGACAAAGAAGGGCACTACATAATGATCAAGGGAACAATCCAACAAGAGGATATAACACTCATAAATATCTATGAACCCCACACAGGAGCACCTAAATATATAAAACAAGTATTAACAGACATGAAAGGAGAAATAGACAGTAACACAATAATAGTAGGGGACTGTAACACTCCACTTACACCAATGGATGGATCATCCAAACAGAAGATCAACAAGGAAACATTGGCCTTAAACAACACATTAGACCAGATGGACTTTGTAAATATATAGAAAATATTCAATCCAAAAACCACAGAATACACATTCTTTTCAAATGAACATGGAATATTCTCCAGGATAGATCACATACTAGTCCACAAAACAAGTCTCAATAAATTTAAGAAGATTGAAATAATACCAAACACCCTTTTTACCATAACAGTATGAAACTAGAAATCAACTACAGGAAGAAAATTAGAAAAGCCACATATGTGGAGATTAAACAAAATTCTACTGAACAACAATGGGGTCAATAAAGAAATCAAAGGACAAATCAAAAAATATCCAGAGACAAATGAAAATGAAAATATGACATGCCAAAATTTATGGGATAGAGCAAAAACAGTTCTAAGAGGGAAGTTTAAAGCAATAGAGGCCTACCTCAACAAACAAGCAAAATCTCAAATACATAATCTAACAGTGTGCCTAAAGGAAGTAGAAAAAGAGGAACAAAGCCCAAAATCAGTAGAAGGAAGGAAATGATAAAAATCAGAGCAGAAATAAATGAAATAGAGATTAAAAACAATAGAAAAAAATCCGTGAAGCTAAGAGCTGGTTCTTTGAAAAGATAAACAAAATTGACAAACCTTTAACTAGACTCACCAAGAAAAAAAAAGAGAAGTCTCAAATAAATAAAATCAGAAATGAAAGAGAGGAAATTACAATGGACACCTCAGAAATACAAAAGACTATAAGAGAACACGATGGTAAACTATACGCCAACAAGTTGGAAAATCTAGAAGAAATGGATAAATTCTTAGAACCATGCAACCTTCCAAAACTGAATCAAGAAGAAATAGACAATTTGAATAGACCAACCACCAGTAAGGATATCAAAACAGTAATCAAAACCTCCTAAAAAATAAAAGTCCAGGACCAGATGGCTTCTCTGGTGAATTCTACCATTCAAAGATGTTTTATAAGATAATACCTATCCTTCTCAAACTCTTCCAAAAAATTGAAGAGGAGGGGAATCTTCCTAACTCATTCTACAAAGCCAACATTACCCTGATGCCAAAACCAGACAAAGACAACAGAAAAAAAGGAAAATTACAGGCCAATATCACGGATGAATGTTGATGCAAAAATCCTCAACAAAGTACTAGCAGATCAAACACAACAATACATTAAAAAGATCATACACCATGATCAAGTGGGATTTATTCCAGGGACGCAGGAATGGTTCAACATCCACAAATCAATCAACATGATACACCACATTAACAAAATGAAGAATAAAAATCACATGATCATCTCAAGAGACGCAGAGAAAGCACTTGACGAGATACAGCATCCACTCATGTTAAAAACTCTGAATAAAATGGGTATAGAGGGAAAGTACCTCAACATAATAAAGGTCATATATGAAAAACTCACAGCTAATATCATTCCTAATGGAGAAAAACTGAAAGCTATCCCTCTAAGAACAGGAACCAGACAAGGATGCCCACTTTTGCCACTCTTATTTAACATAGTATTGGAAGTCCTAGCCAGAGCAATCAGGCAAGAAAAAGAAATAAAACGGATCCAAGTTGGGAAAGAAGAAGTGAAACTGTCACTATTTGCAGATGACCTGATTTTATATATAGAAAACCCTAAAGAATTCACCAAAAAACTTTTAGTAATAATAAAAGAATACAGTGAAGTTGCAGGATACAAAAATCAACAAACAAAAATCAGTTGTGTTTCTATACACTAACTACAAAGTAGCAGAAAGAGAAATTAAGAAAACAATCCCATTTACAATTGCAACAAAAAGAATAAAATACCTAGGAATAAACCTAACCCAAGATGTGAAAGACCTGTACACTAAAAACTATAAAACATTGGTGAAACAAATTGAAGAAGACACAAAGAAATGGAAAGATATTCCATGCTCTTGGATTGGAAGAATTAACATAGTTAAAATGTCCATACTTCCTAAAGCAATCTATAGATTCAATGCAATCCCTATCAAAGTCCCAATGACATTTTTCACAGATATACAACAAATCCTAATATTTATATGGAACAACAAAAGACCCCAAATAGCCAAAGGAATCCTCAGAAAAAAGAACAAGGCTGGAGCTATCACACTCCCTGATTTCAAAATATACTACAAAGCTATACTAATCAAAACAGCATGCTACTAGCACAAACAAACAGACACACAGATCAATGGAACAGATCAAGAGCCCAGAAATAAACCCACACATGTATGGACAACTAATTTTCAAAGGGAGAGCCAAGAATATACAACAGAGAAAGGAAAGTGTCTTCAAAAATTAGTGTTGGGAAAACTGGGCAGCCACATGCAAAAGAATGAAAGTAGACCATTATCTTACACCATACACCAAAATTAACTAAAATGGATTAAAGATTTGAATGTAAGACCTGAAACCATGAAACTTCTAGAAGAAAACATAGGCAGTACACTCTTTAACACTGGTCTTAGCAGCATATTTTCAAGTACCATGTCTGACCTTCAAGGGAAACAATAGAAAAAATAAGCAAATGGAACTACATAAATCTAAAAATCTGCTGCACAGCAAAGGAAACCCTCAACAAAATGAAAAGACAACCTAAAAATTCAGAGAAGATATTTGCAAACCATATATCTGACAAGGGGCTAATATCTAAAATATATAAAGAATTCACACATCTCAACAATAAAGAAACTAACAATCCAATCTAAAAATGGGCAAAAGATATGAACAGATATTTTTCCAAAGAAGATATACTGATAGCCAAGAGGCACATGAAAAGATGTTCAACATCACTAATTATTAGGGCAGTGCAAATCAAAACTACAATGAAATATCACCTCATGCCCATCAGAGTGGCTATAAAAACAAGACAAGAAATAACAAGTGTTGGAGAGGATGTGGAGAAAAGGAAACTCTCATACACTGCTGGTGGGAGTGCAAACTGGTGCAGCCACTATGGAAAACAGTATGGAGATTCCTCAAAAAATTAGGAATAGAACTACCATACAATCCAGCTATTCCACTGCTGGGTATTTATCCAGAGAACATGAACATATGAATATGCAAAGATATATGCACTGCTATGTTCATTGCGGCATTGTTCACAATAGCCAAGACTTGGAAGCAACCTCCGTGCCCATCACGGGATGAATGGATAAAGATGTGGTATATATAAACAATGGAATACTACTTAGCCATAAGAAATGATGAAATCTTGCCATTTGAAACAACATGGATAGACCTTGAGGGTATTATGCTAAGCGAAATAAGTCAGAGACAGAAAGTCAAATACTGTATGATCTCACTCATAAATAGAAGATAAACAACAACAACAAACAAACACAGAGACAGAAATTGGATTGGTGGTTTCCAGAGGGGAAGGGGGCAGGGAGGAGGGCAGAAGGGGTGATTAGGCACATGTGTGTGATGATGGATTGCAACTAGTCTTTGGCTGATGAACATGATGTAATCTACACAAAAATTGAAATGTAATTATGTACACCTGAAATTTATATAATGTTATAAACCAATGTTACCTCAATTTAAAAGAAAAAGGGGAAAGAAGAGCTTGAAAGCATATGGATAAAATCTATTCAAACTGAAGCACAGAGAGAAAAATAATTTTAAAAAATGACCAGTGACCCACAGGAAAATATCAAATCATGTGACTGGAATCACAGGAGAAGTGGGAAGGAGAATATAACAAATATTTGAAGAAGAAAGACCAAAGTTCATACCAGATGAATTATACCAGATAGAAAACTTGTCTACAAAAAGTCAGGAAGAGTGCTGGAAATTACAAATACATGGAAAATATGTGGCCACATACAAAATTTTTCCTCATTTTTAAAATTCTTTAAAAGATAATTGACTGTTTCAAAGAAAAAATAATATCAATGTATTGTGGGGTTTATAGGATTTGAGAAGAAGAATGTATCACAACAGAAGCCCCAGGACAGGAGGTGTATGGAAGTTATCATTTTAAGGTTCTTACACTTAAAATGAAGTGGTGTATTATTTGAAGGTGAACAGCGATAACTTAAAGGTTTATATTCTAAACCCTAATGCAACCACTAAAAAAAATTTTTAAGTGTAGGTAATAAGAAAATGGTGATGATAAAATTAATTTGAAAAAAGAAATAAAACAATTCTTTATAAAATAATAGAAAAGAAGGGAGGAAGGGAGGAAAAGAGAGCAAAGACAGGATGGAACAAATAGAAAATTTAGCAAAATGGATTTAAAACCAATGAAATCCAAAATTGCATTAAATGTGGATGGCTTAAACATGCCCAATTAAAAAGCATGGATTTTCAGATTTTTTTAAAAAGACCCAAATATACACTGTCTACAATAAATCACTATAAATGTAAAGGTACGAGGTAAAAGCTAAAGGATGAAAAAAGATATACCATGAACATGCTAATCAAAAGAAAGAGTGGCTATATTTATACCAAATAAAGTAGATTAGATCAGATAAAACAGATGGATAGCAAAAAGGTGGATTTAAATGGAATAATATTGATAATGATTTTAAATGTAAATAGTATAGACACTCCAACTAAAAGGGTAAGATTGTCAGATGGCATTTAAAAAAAATACAACCCAACTATGTGCTGTTCATAAGAAACTCACTTTAATTAAAAATTCACAGGTAGGTTAAAAGTAAAAAGATGGGAAAAGACATACCATGTAATCACTAAAAAACAAAAAACCTGAAGTGGCTATATTTATATCAGACAAAATAGATTTGGGAACAATGAATATTATTTGGGTTAAAGAATGACATTTCATAATGATTAAAGAGTCAATTCATCAAGCGAACATAACACCTCTAAATATTTGTCCTCCTACTCATAGAGTTTCAAAGCAGTCACCAAAAAGTGATAAAATTGTGAGGAGAAACAGACAAATTTACCATTATAGTTGAAGATTCCAATATTCTTCTCTCAGTAATTGCTAGAATAAGCAGACAGAAAATCAATAAGGATATAGGAGACCCGAACATTACTGTCAACCAACCTGATTTAATTGACATTAGCAGAACATTACAACAACTGCAAAATATACATACTTTCCAAGTGCTCAGTGCTCACAAACAAAAATTGTATTCTTGGTGATAGTAACAATTAATAAATACTTAATAAATAATGATCATAATTAATTTAAGCATGTAGAAATCATCTGAAATATATTCCTTGACCACAATGGAATTAAACTAAAATGATAATTAACAGGTATTTGAAAAATCACTCAAATATTGGGAAATTATACAAAACACTTCTAAACAACCCCAGAGTCAAAGAATTCCCAAGGGAAATTTTAAAATATATGACATTGAATGAAAATGAAAACATAACATGTCAAAAATTGTTGAGTTAAACTATAAGAGTGGTTAGAGGAAAATCTGTATTGTTGAAAAACTTGTGTTTAAAAGAAGAAAGGATTGAAATAAATGACCTACATTTCCACCTTATGAAACCAATAGAAAAGAATAAATCAAACCCAGTGTAAGTAGACAGAAGAAAATAATGATATAAGAGAAGTCAATAAAATAGAACAGAAAAAAGAAACAATAGAGAAAAACAATGAATTATTCTGATACCAAATGCAGATAGATATTACAAGTAAAGAAAACTATGGACAAATATCCCTTATGAACATAGACACAAAAATTCTTTTAAAAATTGAAGTAACTAGAATCCAGAAATATATACAAAAGGCATTATGTTGAATTGGGTTTTATCTTAGGAATGTACTGTTGGCTTAACATTGAAAAGTCAATCAATGTAATTCATCATATTAACAGAAAAAAAAGAAAAAATATGTGATCATATTGACAGATGCAGGAAAAACATTTAACAAAATTCAACATCCATTTGTGATAAAAACTGTCAGTAAACTAAGAATAGAAACTCAGCCTCCCAAGAGACATCTACAAAGCACCAATGGCAAACGTTTATCTCATTGTGATAAACTGAATGTTCTCTACCTAGATCAAAAACAAAGCAAAGATATAAATTCTCATCAGATTTATTCACCATAGTACTCCAGGTCCTGCCAAGTGCAATAAGGCAAGAAGGAGAAATTAAAGACATACACATTGGGAAGGAAGGGGTAAAACTCTTCACAGATGATGTGATCTCCTATGCAGAAAATCCTAAGGAATCTACAAGAAAAGGTACTTGAACAAAAAAGTGAGTTTAGCAGGGCCACAAGACACAAGTACAATTTAAAAATATCAATTATGTTTCTTTATACCAGTGAGAAGCAATGCTAGACTGAAGTGTTTATAAATTCTATCTTTAAAAGCACCCACAAAAATAAAATATTTAATGATAAATTTAACAAACTGTCGAAGACTTGCATGCTGAAAACTACAAAACATTGCTAACAGAAATTAAAGAAGACCTAAAAAGAATGCAGAGATATGACATCTTTATAAATAAAGGGATCCAATATTTTAAAATGTCAATTCTCCCCAAATTAATTTCTAAATGCATTCCCAGTCAAACTGCTCTATAGATACATCCCCAGCAAAAATACAGATGGGTATATCTGAAGACATTAATAAACTAATTCTAAAATTTATTTGAAAAGCAGAGGAACTGGAATGGCCAAAATAATTTCAAAAAATAAAATAAAATTGGAGAACACACACTAACTGTTTTCAAGATATTAAAAAGCTACAATAATCAAAATAGTTTGATATTGGGGTAAGGACAGAAATAGAACAATGGGATATAATTAAGAGCCCAGAAATAGACCCATACATAAATAGTTAATTGATTTTCAACAGAAGTGCCAAAGTAATTCAATAAGGATAGTCTCTTCAACAATAATGCTGGGTTGTGACATCAGCATCATGGCAGAGTGAGCACTCCCCTAGACTCTCTCCCCAAGGTACAACAAAAAGGACATTCATGTACCAACAGAGGATGTTCACACAACACAAGACATCTGAGAGACCCACATAGCCATATGTCTGAAGGTGGAGGTGCTGGAGCCCCTGGAATAAGTGGAAGGAGGTAAGGAGAACTCCTCTCCATCCCCAATGGCAGTGACTCCAGGTCCACACAGCTCTCAGAGTCAGGGGGATGGGTGGCCCTCCACAGGAAAACCATCACTCCAAGTTCCCTCATAACCCGTGGAAAACTTCCACATGGAGGTGACTGAACTGTTGTGGGGGTATCTTCATCAAGCTTGCACCCCAGGAGAGCAGATAGCAAGGGAAGAGGGAGAAGCCCCTGGGGTCGGGCAGGTGAAAGAAAATGCCCCTTTACCCACCCTGCACTCCAGCACAGCCAGTCAGCCAGAGCTCCCACGGATCACATTAGGCTCAGAATACACACCTCTTGACCCCCTCCCAGTGGTGGCAGGTGGAAGCTGTGACTAGATATTTTCACTACATGGAGAAATAAATCCACACTGTCAAACAGTATGCAAAGATATATTAAATCTCCAAACCAGAAGGAAAATGACAAGCTCCCAGAAATCAATCCTGAAGGCACAGAAATTTATAATCTAAACAACAGAGAATTCAAAATATCTATCATAAAATAGCTTAATGAGTTACAAGAAAATGCAGATAGACAGTTCAATGAAATCAGGAACTTCTTCACAAAAGAGATTGAAACTATAAAGAAAAACCAATCAGAAATGTTGGAGAGGAAAAACACAATGGAAGAGATAAAGCAAAATCTAGAATATTTAAAGAACAGGGCTGACAATATGGAGGATAGAATTAACAATCTAGAGGATAGGAATGTAGAAATGCTCCAGATGGAGGAGCAGAGAGAATTAAGACTAAAAAGAAATGCAGAAATTCTCCAAAAAATATCCAACTCAATTAGGAAATGCAACATAAGGATTATAGGTATTCAAGAAGGAGAAGAGAGGGAAAAAGGAGCAGAGAACTTGTTCAAAGAAATAATAGCTGAGAACTTCCCAAATCTGGGGAAGGAGCTGGAATTACAAGTGAATGAAGTCAATAAATCTCCTAACTATATCAACATAAAAAGATCCTCTCCAAGGCGTAGTAGTAAAGCTGGCAAAAGTCAATGACAAAGAAAAAATATTAAGAGCAGCAGGAGGAAAAAAAAATAACATACAAAGGAACTCCTATCAGGCTCTCAGCGGATTTCTCAGCAAAAACTTTACAGGCTAGGAGAGAGTGGAGTGATATATTCAAAATTCTGGAAGACAAAAACTTTCAGCCAAGAAAACTCTATCCAGCAAAATTATCCTTCAGACATGATGGAGAAATAACGACTTTCCCAGATAAACAAAAGCTAAGGGTGTTCATTGCCACAAGACCCTCACTACAAGAAATGCTCAAGAAGACCCTCATACCTGAAAAACAAAAAAGAGAGAGAGAGAGAGAGAAAGGGGATACAAAGCCTTCAGCAAGGAGAAAAATAGGTGGACAAAATCAGAAAAATTGTAGCTCTCTATCAGAACAGGTTACCAAACACTTCATTATAACATCAAAGATAAAGGGAAGGAAAACACCAAAAGTAAATATAACCTCATCACTTTAACCACACACTCACAACACAAGATGGAATAATTTGTGACAATAATAACTTAGAAGGGGAAGAAGAAGTGGATGGAATTGACTTAGTCTAAGGAAATAAGAGGCTATCAGAAAATGTACTATCTCATCTACGAGATTTTTTATACAAACCTCATGGTATTCACTAAACAAATAATCAGAACAGAGATACATCTGATAAATAAAGAGAAAGCTAAGAAAACCGTCATAAAGAACTATCAAACTGAATTGGTGGTCTGCACATGGGACAAGAAACAAAGGAAATGCAGAAGAACCAGAAAATGAATGATAAAATAGCAGCATTAAGCCCTCATATATCAATAATCACTCTAAATGCAAATGGATTGATTTCCCCAATCAAAAGACACAGAGTGGTGGGATGGATTAAAAAACAAGACCCCAAAAATATGCTGCTTCCAGGAAACATATCTCAGCTCCAAAAACAAACACAGGCTCAGAGTGAAGGGATGGAAGATAATACTCCAAGTTAATGGAAAACAAAAGAATGCGGGTGTTGCCATACTGATATCAGACAAAGTAGACTTCAAGATAAAACAGGTAATGAGAGACAAAGAGAGGCAATACATAATGATAACAGTGACACTCCACCAAGAAGACATATATATGCTCCCAACACAGGAGCACCAAAGTACATAAAGCAACTATTAACAAACCCAAAAGGAGATATTAACAACAACGCAATAATAGTAGAGGACCTTAACACCCCACTTACATCAAAGGATAGATCATCCAGACAGAAAGTCAATCAGGAAATAGTGGACTTAAATGAAAAACCAGACCAGACGGACTTAATAGATATATAGAGAGTACACTCCATCCAAAATCAGCAGGATACAGTCTTCTCAAGCATGTGTGTAACATTGTCTAGGACAGACCATATGTTGGGAAACAAGTCAAGCCCCTATAAATTTAAGAAGATTGAAATCATAAGAAGCATCTTTTCTGACCATAATGCTATGAAACTAGAAATCAACTACAAGAAAAACACTGGGGAAGTGACAAAGATGTGGAGACTAAACAACATGATACTGAACAACAAATGGATTGTTGAAGAAATTAAAGGGGAATCAAAAAATATCTGGAGACAAATGAAAATGAAAATACACCATACCAACTCATATGGTATGCAGCAAAGTGGTCCTGAGAGGGAAACTCATAGCAATACAGGCCCACCTTAACAAACAAGAAAAATCCCAAATAAGCAATCTTAAACTACACCTAACAGAATTAGAAAAAGAAGAACAAACAAAGCCCAAAGTCAGCAGAAGGAGGGAAATAATAAAAATCAGAGCAGAAATAAATGAAATTGAAACAAACAAAAAAAAAGTAGAAAGGATCAGAGAAACAAAGAGCTGTTTCTTTGAGAAGATAAAAACATTGACAAACCCTCAGCCAAACTCACTAAGAAAAAGAGAAAGATGGTGGAAATGAATAAAATTAGACATGAAAGAAGAGAAATTACAACAGATACCACAGAAATACAAAGGATTATAAGAGAATACTATGAAGAACTATATGCCAACAAATTGCACAATCTAGAAGAAATGGATAAATTCTTAGAGTCCTACAACCTCCCAAAACTGAATCAAAAAGAAATAGAGAATCTGAATAGACCAATCACAAGTAAAGTGATTGAAACAGTAATCAAAAACCTCCCAAAAAATAAAGTGAATTAGATGGCTTCTCTGGAGAATTTTACCAAACATTCAAAGAAGATTTAATACCTATCCTTCTCAAACTATTCCAAAAAATAGAGGAAGATGGAACACTTCCTAACACATTCTATGAGATCAACATCACCCTGCCAAAGCTGGACAAGGACAATACAAAGAAGGAAAATTACAGGCCAATATTGCTGATGAACATAGATGCAAAAATCCTCAACAAAATATTGGCAAACAGAATACAGCAATACATTAAAAAGATCATACACCATGATCAAGTGGGATTTATACCAGGGACAGAGGGATGGTTCAACATCCACAAATCAATCAATGTGATACACCACATTAACAAAATGAGGAATAAAAACCACATGCTCATCTCAATAGATACAGAGAAAGCATTTGACAAGATCCAGCATCGATTTATGATAAAAACTGTCAATAAAAGGGGTATAGAAGGAAAGTACCTCAGCATAATAAAGGCCATATATGACAAACCCACAGCCAACATCATACTCAATGGGGGAAAACTGAAAGCCATTCCTCTGAGAACAGGAACAAGACAAGGGTGCCCACACTCGCTGCTCTTATTCAGCATAGTACTGGAGGTTTTGACCAGAGCAATTAGGCAAGAAAAAGGAATACAAGAAATCCAAATAGTCATGAAGAAGTGAAACTCTCGCTGTTTGCAGATGACATGATTTTATATATGGAAAACCCTAAAAAATCCATCTAAAAACTACCAGAAACAATCAACAACTACAGCAAAGTTGCAGGGTACAAAATCAACTTACAAAAATTAGTTGCATTTCTATATTCTAATAACAAACTAACAGAAAGAGAACTCAAGAAGACAATCCCATGTACAATCTCAACAAAAAGATAAAATATCTAGGAATAAATTTAACCAAGGAGGTGAAAGACCTATACAATGAGAAATATAAGACATTATTGAAAGAAATTGATGACGACATAAAGAAATGGAAAGATATCCCATGCAGATGAATTGGAAGAATAAACATAGTTAAAATGTCCTTAATATCTATAGCAATCTATAGATTCAATGCAATCCCAATCAGAAGCCCAATGACATTCTTCCCAGAAATAGATCAAAGAATACTAAAGCAATTAGTACTTTAGCAATTGCTAAAGCAATCCTGAGAAAAAAGAACAAAACTGGAGGAATCACACTCCCTGATTTCAAAATATACTCCAAAGCTATAAGAATCAAATGAGCATGGTACTGGTACAAAAACAGACACACAGATGAATGGAACAGAAATGAAATCCCAGAAATAAAACCACACATCTACAGACAGCTAATCTGCAACCAAGGAGCTAAGAACATACAATGGAGAAAGGAAAGTCTCTTCAATAAATGGTACTGGAAAAATTGGACAGCCACATGCAAAAGAATGAAAGTAGACCATTATCTTTTGCCACACACAAAAATTAACTCAAAATGGATCAAAGACTTAAAGGTAAGACCTGAAACTATAAAACTCCTAAAAGAAAATATAAGGAGTACACTCTTTGACATCAGTCTTAGAGGGATTTTTTGAATTCCATGTCTACTCAGACAGGGGAAACAAAAGAAAAAACAAACAAGTGGGATTTCATCAGACTAAAGAGCATCTGCAAGGCAAAGGAAACCAGAATCAAAATGAATAGACAGCCCACTAGCTGGGAGAAAATATTTGCAAATCATATACCTGACAAGGGGTTAAGCTCCATAATATATAAAGAACTCACACAACTGAACAACAAAAAACCAAACAACCCAATCAAAAAATGAGCAGAAGATATGAACAGACTTCTCCAAGGAAGATACAGATGGCTAATAGACACATGAAAAGATGTTCAACATCACTAATCATCAGGGAAATGCAAATCAAAACTACACTAAGATATCACCTTACACCCATTAGAATGGCTATAATCAACAAGACAAAAAATAACAAATGTTGGAGAGGTTGTGGAGAAACGGGAACCTTCATTCACTGCTGGTGGGAATGCAAACTGGTGCAGCCTGTATGGAAAACAGTATGGAGATTCCTCAAAAAAATAAAAACAGAAATACTTTATGATCCAGATTCCACTACTGGGTATTTATCCAAAGAACTTGAAATCAACACTCCAAAGAGGCTTATGCACCCCTGTGTTCATTGCAGCATTATTCACTACAGCCAAGAAGTAGAAGCAACCCAAGTGTCCCTAGACTGCTGATTGGATAAAGAAGATGTGGTAAATATATACAATGGAATACTACTCAGTCATAAAAAAAAGACAAAATCATCCCATTTGCAACAACATGGATGGACCTGGAGGGTATAATGTTAAGTGAAATAAGCCAGACAGAGAAAGACAAACACCATATGATTTCAGTCATGTGGAAGATAAACTAACACACAGACAGAGAGAACAGTTTGGTAGTTACAGGGGGAAGGAGGTTGGGGGTGGGTACAAGAGGTGAAGGGGCACATTTATATGGTGACTGACAAACAATAATGTACAACTGAAATTTCACAATGTTATAAACTACTATGACATCAATTTTAAAAAAAGAACACTGGAACAATTAGATATCCATATGCAAAAAATGAACTCAAAGAGAATTAGACCTGAACACAAAAGCTAAAACCTTAAAATTTCTGAAAGGAAACATATAAGAAAATCCCTGTGACATTAGGTTAGGCAAATATTTCTTAGTTTGGGATTCACCAAAATTAAAAACTTTTGGTCTTCAAAGGACACTGTGAAGAAAATGAAATGGTAAGCGACAAACTGGGAAAAATATATCTGATGAAGGACTATATCCAGAATATATAAACTCTTATAATACAATAATAATAAGTTAATTCAATTAAGAAGTGAGCAGATAAACACATGAAAGATGCTCAATATCATTACTCATTAGGAAAACGCAAATTAGAACCACAGTGAAATACCACTACACGCTCACTAGACTGTCTAAAATTAGGCTGAAAATACCAAATGTTGAGGAGGATGTAGAAAAAGTGGAACACTCATATATTACTGGTAAAAATGTAAAATAATACAGCCATATTTGGAAAACATTTTGGCAATTTCTTTCAAAGTTAAATATGTATTTATCATACAACCCAACAATCCCAATTCTAGGTTTTTACTCAAGAAAAATAAAACCCTATATCCACGCAAAGAATTGTACTTGTCCATAGCACAGCAGCTTAATTCATAATAACATTAAACTTGGAAGCAACTCACCCATCAACTGGTGAATAAATAAATGAAGTGTGGTATATCCAACCATAAAATGGAATACTATTCAGCAATGAAAAGTATTATACAAAAGAATGGATGAATTTTAAAAACAAATAAATGAAACAAGTCAGACACAAAAGATTATGTACTGTATATTTTTATTTATATTAAATTCTAGAAAGAGAAAAACTGTAGACACAGAAAGGCATAGGTGGTTGCTAGATGTAAGGGGTTGAGGGGAGGGAAGAAGATTGACTGAAAAGGGACACAAGGAAACTTTTGGGGATGATAGAAATATCCTATATATAATTGTGGCGGTTGTTATAGGACAATATATATTTCCTATAATACATCAAATTGTACACTTTAAATTGGTGCCAAAAGATTACTGCATGCATTTTATATCTCAATAAAAAATTAAAAACAAAAAAATCCATTTACAACAGCTACAAAAAAAACAAAATGACCAGGAATAAACATAACAATAAATTGAGATATACATGAAAAAAAGATATACATGAATAAAACAACTTAATATGTTATAAAGGACACAAAATGAGATATTAATACGTGGAAAGTCATCTCATTCTCTTGGATAGGAAGATCCAATGATAATAGGTAAGATATGTAACAGTGAGTATGATGTGCTGTTCTGAGCCTTTCATGTGTATTGACTCTCAATCTTCACAAGTACCCTATGATGTTAGTGCTATTATTGTTCTTTTTTTATCTTCTGGGAAGAGACAAAGAAAGTAACTTACCCAAGGGCACAAAGTTAGTAAGTAATAGTCTGGACTTAAGAACAGGTATTCCGGCAGTCTGGTGCTATATACCCATCAGAGGTCATTCTGCCTCTGAACATCATAAAGATGTCAATTCTCCTTCTATTAACCTATAGGTTTAATGATATTGACAAGTATGCTATCAATTCTAATTTTAGAATGAGAAACATTTCTGCATTCATATGAAAAAATAAACAATACTAAAAAAATCTGAACAATAATGGAAATAAAAGAAGACTAAGTCAATGCAACAGAACTGAGATGCCTGGAACAAGCCTAAATTCCAAATGAATCTATTTGTATATAAGTATATTTAAAAGTAGGAGAAATGATGGATTTGTCAATAATGGTGTTGGATCACTGGTAGTCATCTAGAATAACATAGTATTTGATCCTTACTTACTTCTTACATCAAAATAAAGTTCTAGTAGATTAAGATTTTAAATGTGAAAAGTGTAACCATGAAAAGTATAAATCATGAGAGAATTTATTTATAAACTTGGAGTACTGAAGACCTTTCAAAGTATGATATAAAACCCAGAAGCCATAAAAGAAAAGATCAATAATTTCAAGTATTTGAAAGTTAGAAATATCTCCATGGCAAAAACACCGCTATCAATAGTGAAAGGCATATGAAAAAATGGGGAAAATATTTGCAATACACATCAAAGAAAAGAAGTAATTTACTAAACTAGAAGCTCCTACAAATAAATCAAAATCTAATAGCAAAATGAGCAATGGACAAACTATTCAGAGAACAGAAATTTGAATAGCTGTTTAAGCATGTGAAAATATGCTCAATTTTATTTGTAAAAAAGGTATACAAATTAAAACTAAAAAGCGATAACTCATATTTTACCTACCTGATTGCCAAAGATCAAAACACACGTATACTATGTTACCAGGAGGAGACAAGTACTCTCATACATGTTGGTGGGTGTGTAAATTGATGCAACATCTATGGATGGTAATTTGTTATACCCATCGTAATTGAAAATGCGTATACCATTTGAAACAATAATTACACTGTTAGATATTTGCTTTGTAAATGCACACATTTCAAAACTGATTTTGTACATGAGTACTTATTGCACCAATATTTGTAATAGTTAAAGAATTGAAATAAACTAAAGTCCATAAATTATGGACTAGCTAAATCAGTTAAGATACATCCATACAAAAGAATACTCTGCAGATGCTAGTTAAAACAATTATATTAATATAGTTTAAGAAGAAAAGCACTGCATATAAAAGCATGTATATTTATACATATATTCATTTTTCCATAAATGTTTATATAGATATATATGGGGGGTTGTATTTATAATCTCTGGAAAATTACACACAAAACAAGGTATAATTGTCTCCTGGGAGCAGAACTGAGTGCTTACGGGAGAGGCATATTATTACACATTTTGGATTTCATATCATATATATAATCCATTCAAAAATTAATGTTAATTATTACAAAATAGATATAAGAAAGGCTTAGTAATTTAGTGTTGATAGTCCCCGGCAAGTCATTCAAGTGCTATGAGATGTTTGGAAACTTACTTCATACATTTTAATATTAACCTGTCGGAAGGCAAACTTGACTGTCTCTGTCAGAGAAGAAATACTGAACAGGATGAACTTTTGAACTAATTATTGTGGCTTTTCTTATATTCTAGTTTTTATTTGAACAAGGGTGGATATGAAGGGAGTACACTGAGAGTGGGCAAAATAGGCCTGTGCTATCTCCCACGCTTCCAGTTTACTAAAGGTTTATGCATACACGCATGTGTGTGTGTGAGAGAGAGAGAGAGAGAGAAGCAGCAGGCAACAGGCATTGGTGGAGAAACAGGAGCCCCAAACTAAGAAGGGTCACAAGAGATACATATTCTACTCATTGCTATTATTTTGCATCTGTAAACAGTTGTTGGGTCTTTCTCCCTTTCCCAGAAACGGCTGCCTTTCAGCACATTATGGAGTGAGTGCTCCTACAGGATTTATTTAAGTGTGGAACAAAGGGAACATTAAGAACCTTTTGTACTGAAAGGCATGATGTTATTTTAAGACATGTTTATTACTGCTTGACATCACCAATGCAGAACAGACTTGGGGATAGGGTGGCACTGGCAATGGAAGTGTTTTCAGGAACTGACGCCTCTCCCTGCGTTCCAGAATGGACTCAATGGCCCAAGCAGACAAAAGGAAGGGCTTGCTTGGTTTCCAAGCCTGTTAGACTAATGGTTTGGGTAAATATTAGTAACGCCCTTTCCACTCAATCTACAAACCCCACCACAGCTGTCCCGACTTATAATTCTAGCCTTGTCACCACCTGTTTTCCTCCAGGACTACTATATTCCAGCAAAAATGGAGCACACGCATGCACATACACACACACACAACATTGGCGCTTTTTTTTTTTATATTTTTGATTAAATTTTTCTCTCTGAGCTCTGCACATCTCTCCTGTGTGGCCCTGCCTGGGCCACTCCAAAACCGTCGTCTTCCCCTCTGAACTGAGCCCATATTGCCTTTATGATCACTTTAGTGTTGCATTGTATTTTTTGAGGCATAGAAAATTTGTTGAGGTTGTTTTGGATTCTATTTTGTTGGGTTTTACTTTTTATTTTTTGCTTTTTTAATTTAAAAACATCACACCAATTGCACTACAGTAAGGAAAAGTAACATTCCAAGGGTCAAATCCACCTTCTGCTTCTGTCTATGACCCAGTCGTCAGCTTCAGACTTGCCCTCGCACAGTAAAAACTAGACAACTAGACAAAATATATGACATTTGACAACAGCAGCTCAGGATTGTATTTCCTCAGAGAAGTGAAGCAAACGAAGTGATCCCTCCAAATGCCCCAGGTTTCTGTCTAGAGGTACTTTCAAGATTGGGTACTTTCAAGAGGGAAAGGGCCCTCAAGTGCAGCATTGCAGTCTCGCTGAGTTGAGAGGTCAAGGATCTGCAGAGGAGGGAGCCATGCAGAGAAAGGGTTCTAGAAATCTGCATAAGAGTCTTCTTGACTCTGTCTGAATACCAAGGTCTGCAGGCATAGGGTGAATCTCCATACGTACAGGCAAAGGATGACTGGGGAGTTAAAGGTGAACACTTCCCAGAGCTTGCACAGGGCCAGGAGACATTCCATTCTGGCCAGTCAGAGTGGGGAGACCTCCTTGAACACCCAGTGCCTTCAACAGAGACCCCAAAGGAGCCACACTTTAGAAGTGGTACTAAATTGGCTCTAGAATAAAGGCTACTCTATACCTGCCCTTATAAAACTTAAAACTAAGCTTAGAAATAATGAAGCTGATCTACAAGCACTCTTTAAAGGAAGACAACAAAACCCAGACACTTAACAATGTAATATGTCCACATGCACAAATTATTTCCTTTGTGTTTCTCCCCACCAAAATGTATGATTCAGAAGGGTAGACATTTTTATCTATTTCATTCATGGAACTACATCAAATACCTAGAAGGGAATTTGTACAAAGTAGGTATGCAATAAATATTTATTGAATTAATAAATATTATTTAATCTTTATTGTATATTAAATATTTATATTATATAAACTTAGAGTATCATACAATGTTTACTGTATATTAAACGTTTATATTACACAAACTCAGGCCTCACTAATTTGTGGCTGAAAGAAGAAATATATAAATGAAAAGAAAAATCTCATTTTTCAAAATGTCTCTTGAGAAGTAAAAATAAACAATCACAACCCTGGTTTGTTTGGGGGAGAGAAAAAAAAACAGGGAAAGTGAACTTTCCAACAAGAACCAATTGGTAATTCTCGATCAGCCTAATTAAGGAGTAACTGGATTTTGCAAAAATGTGTATGTCCTTGCTATTCCCACAACATATCTGCATGAAACAATGTAGTCAGACTGCACTGCCGTGAAAGCCCCATATAGAAGTAATCTTGAAGGGGCACTCAGTGTGAGGGTCCAGCTCACCAACAGTGTCTCTAATGAAAAATTAGTGTGTGGCCTAAACAAGCAACAAAACAAAATAAAACACACACAGAGAGATCGTTACCGTGTAAAAAAAATCCAAGATATGTTATATTTTATAAAACATTTTGTGACATTTTATTACCAATAAAATAATTTCTCAAAGTTATTTTGGTAATTTCAGTTTTTATTACAAAGCAAAAACATGCATATGAACATCATTTTCCCCCATATTTTGCAGCAATTAATGTAACAGAAAAATCACATGTTGCTTTCTACCTTCTCCCCAGCATGTATTATAAGTGATGACATCCTGTGTGCGTTCTACTGATGCATTATCATTATAAAAGTTTTCTGTTGGCTAATAAATTTGATAAATGCCACCTCAAGGTTGATTCTTCCTGGCACATTATACTTAGTCCTCTTTACTTCTACCTCACTGATCATCAGGATCTCAAATCCCAATTGCTGCTCCCAGCCGACCTCACTTTGACAAGCCACACCCAAATTTCTAGTTGCTTTAGCTGCCAACACACCTCCAAGTTCATATTTCCAATGGAACATGCTAACTTCCTCTCTAGATGCCCCTCCCTACTTGTACAATTAGCTCCTTCCCCTCGTGCTTTCCCCACTTTGGTGAATGGCATGTTTACCCAACCAAAACCCTGAGAATTGTTTTAGTCCTCTCCTGTGTCTTACCAGCCACATTTCATTTTTCCTCCTTCTTATATCTCTGTAATCCAACCCCTCCTCCCAAAGCCCACCACTCTGCAGATCTTTATTATCCCTGGTTAGGGAATCACAGCAGATTCCCAAGAGCCCTCCCTGTCTTTACCCTCCCCAGCAACTGCCCAACTCGCTCCCCAGGCCCTCAGCGTGGTATCTCTCACTGCAGAGCTAACCACACCCTGTCCTTTGTGAGATTCTTCAATGGTAGCTTGTACCAGCTCACGGGGCTCACAGATCATCTGTTTGTTTAGCTAGCCCTTTCAATATTTAAAGTTAAAATGAATTGCTGTTCAAAATTAGGGACTTCACCCAAAATTCCAGAATTTCGACTTCTCTCAAAAACTCAAACAACCTGGCAGCACCGAGCCCTACGTTCCCAACTTTGTGGCAAGCAGCTGAGGCTGAGCAGAGGTGCCGCATTTGGACAGGAGGCAATGTCGCCTCCAGTTCCCAACAAATCACGTGATACTCATGCTTCTACTTACCAAACCACCTTCCCCCACCTCTTTGACACTTGGTGGCACAGGATGTCATTCGAGTTTACAACCTCTGGCCTACCCAAACGCTACCCGAGGCTTGATCTAATAAAATCTTTTTAAATTGTTCCTCTGGGTAAATCACATCACCTCTCAGTTCAGGTTTCTCACATATAAGATGAGGAGCAAAGACCAAGTGGTCCCCAATCTGCTACCTACCCAGAGGAGACTGGGAAAATAAATACCCTGACCTTACATTCCCTCCTCCTTCCACTCTCCCACTAGGCTCTTCATTGGCTGAATCCAATCAGAAACCCATGGATGGATGGATGGTTTAGAATTTAGAATCCAAAATGGCCAGGAAGCATCTAATTTATCAAAACCCCGACAGTGCCCCTGGTAGATACAATCTACTCTTTAGAACCTTAAAATTCACAAAGCCCAGCGTCATGGAGACAAGAGGTAAAAATTCTACCAGTGGGTTATTAGGCAAAATTGCGGGAGAGGTCAATCTCATCTCCATCCCGTGGTTCCTAGACATATTCTGACTATGTAGATGGAACCAAATATTAGCTGCTGGCTTAAGGGACATTAACTGCATCCTATAGAATAGTACTAAACTTCACAGAGCATTTTTTCATAACTGGCACTGTAACTGAGCCTTCCTCAGGCCATTACACTGTTCTGTCAGATAAGTGCTTTTGGGAGATGGAGCACAAAGACCAGAGTGAATTCCATGGGCATGAGTCCAAAGCCACACTTCCCTTGCTATAAAATGAGTCCTTGGTCAGAGGTGATGTTTTGTGGAGCTCCATGGATACAGCAATCTGTAATCTACGAACCAAGATGCTGGCAGAAGGCCTGAAGGCAAGAAAGGCAAATTTGTTCCTGAATAAGTTTGTCCCTGTGATGACAAGTACTGCCTCCTCCCTGAGGAGCAGGCGGCCAGCAGTGCCCTTAGTCAGTGGCACAGGAACGCATTGTCCTTTGCTGCAGTCAGGTCAGACACTCAGCTAAGTGTCTAGAAGCCAGATCAGTCTTGGTGAGAGCAAGTCGATGTTGTTGGGCCCATGAATAACCTCCATTCTTGATGCCATGTAGTGTAGGCACCAGGGTTCCTGGGAAAAGAAGCTGACTGGCATTCATGATGGATCAAATTGTCTACCTAATTATGAAGAGGCTCCTTCACAGGCAAAGCCCTCTAGTAAGTATTTATTTGGATCACAAATATTTTGCACTCAGTGCCCATTATGAGAGGTTCATCTGTATACATGTTCCTTAGGCCTCCTTTGTCATCAGTCTTCCACTTGTGTTCATTTCAAATCCATGACCAGCTCATCAATTCATTAGCCACCATTCATGAATCAAATATATTCATACTCAGGCCGTCTGACTCCTCATAGATATTTCCTGCAGAACAAGTGTTCAGCTACATGGACCACCTGAAGTCCTGCCAATTCTGGAAACTGCCTCTCACCACTGTGTTCCAGAGCCAATTCTGAGCAGATCCATCGTTCAGGATGCCCCTTTCTGGCTCATGTCAATTCTAACAGTATGAGGCAGAAGGAGGCAGAGTCCTGTTCTCCTGATATTTATGCCCCGAACCTACAAATCATGTGATAATTTCTAAAATTTCTCTCAGATTTATAAAAGGTGAAGAACACACATGCCACCACCCTCACACACAGGCCCATATCAGCTTTGTCCCTGAACCAGAACCTTTTGTTTCAGGAACATTTCCTATCAGGCAGCAGGGCTCATAGCACTAAGAATCGACTAGAAATTAACCTCTCTACAGCATTACAAAGGGGCAGCAAAAACATTCTTCTAGAAGTACAGATTTTTTTAAACTTAAGCATTGTTTTAGAGCTTTGTTCGTTTCCCTCCCCCACTTCTCTTGTAAGTGAACTTACTCTGACTGGAAAGGATAAAACCGATGGCAGGGAAAGCAAACAGTACTCCCTCATGTAAACAGCCTCATCTGTAATTCAGTAACCCTGCCACCCTCGGCCTCCTAGGAAAAGCGTCCCATTTATTAGCTTCCAACCCCAAGTTCATGTTTGTCTTTCAGTTCTGGGGCATTATTGGGCAGTAAAGAAGAGACGCTCCATCACCGGTGACATCTCGTACGTGGAGTTACCAGCCTTACACAGAGGGTGCAGGTTGTTTAATAAACACTTTTCATCTGTGCTGGATTAGCCACCCCGCTCTTCCCAACATTCGTATTTCCTGCCCACTGAAGAAAGCAGAAAAACACGTATGACTGAGGCACCTCCCTCTTTCTCCTTCTCCCATCTGAAGCAGGAGAAACAGAGTGAAATGGCAATAGCTACCGCGGAGAAGAACGGCCTCCACGGTGTGGGATTCTGTTGGTATTGAGACGACTCTAGTTGGTACGCAAGACTATTAATGTCGGGTGGTTCTCTAACCGGGAAAATAACGATACGAAAAAATTATAATGAGAAACATATTTCCTTTTATATTTCCCTTCAATCCTTTAATTCCATCAAGTCTCAGTTTGCGGCTAGCCTTTCACACCCAACGTTTTAATGCAAAAGAGAGCAGGCCTCGTGCTCAGAACATTTGGTGAGCAACAACATGTAGCTAGAACTATTATAATTATTCCGTTTCTGTTGTCTATTTATGGCACATGACACTAATTGTATAGTAGCGATAGTGAGATTTCTCTTTTGATAAACTTAATGTTTTAAAAGTAAGTCATTTTAAG
Organism: Tapirus indicus; assembly: GCA_031878705.1. Classification (NCBI taxonomy): domain Eukaryota; kingdom Metazoa; phylum Chordata; class Mammalia; order Perissodactyla; family Tapiridae; genus Tapirus; species Tapirus indicus. Next base: position 6,059,789 of record CM062920.1, on the reverse strand, counting down.
TAAAACTGTTAAGCAACTAATAGTACAGGTGACCCATGAATACAATGGAAATCTCAGAAATGGGAATACAAAAGAAAGAAATTTTGAAAACACTGCAAGAGAAAAAGACGGATATCATAACTATTTATGATAGGCCTCAGTCCTGAAGGTAGGAGTCACTCAGTATTGGTAGGCGTTTGTTTCTGGGGTGCCTGTGTGTGCACAGGAGGGGAGCTGGGGTTCTCAACTTTCTTCTACTTCCCATTTCCACACGATGAAGAGATGATATTATCGTCACATTTCCGTTGTGTTAAGTATGTATATGTATATTGTGTTAAATATACAGATATGGTAGCACTGGCTCTCTATATTGCTATAATAACATTTTTCAAACTTGATGTGTGTGTCCATATATATACATCATATTTTTACTTTTTACAGTTGTATTTAATCCTGCAAGTTCCTTCTGAAATATCAGTTATTTCCTTCAATTAAATGTATGATTCACTGTTTCCTGAACATTATGTCCTTAAGTATTTCTGTTTATTCACTCTCTGGATTGTCTTCTACTTAGAATCTAGGTTTAATAAGCTCATTTTATTGAAGTAAATATGTCTGGAGATCTTGTTCTTCAGAAAGAATAGAAGTAATTGGCATTTTGTGAATAGGAATAGAAGAGCCTTCATTAAACTCATTAGTCTTATTCATCCCAGATTAATAGTTAAAAATTATATTTTGCTGCAATTATTTACATTTCTTATGTAGTCATATGCAAATCATATTAGTTTTTAATTTCACATAAAACAACTGACTATGTAGACAAGATGAAGGGCTTATACCTATTTAGAATAATTTATTTTTCATTTCACTATCATCAAACATTTCTTTTATAGCATTGAAAATTGTAATAGAAGGACGTGGTTGTTTAAGATCATCACTTTGCCAATTTTCACTTTCTGACATTCCACTGTGTCTCCCAGCAATGATTAGTACCTACTTCATTGGAAATTTTCCCCCCAGGTCACTAAATCTTTAAAGTATCCCAGATACTTCCTAAGGCACAGCATGTTCTTTTCCTTCCTTGCATTCCTGAATTGGAGCTGAAACTGCTGTGGCTTCTGAACACAAATAAATAGACAACTTCTAGAGTTGTTTTTGGATTATTGAGATTAAATTTTCACTCATTCTCATGAAAAAAAGACAGTTTTGCCACACGTGCATAAGCCCAAAGGGATGCTGAAAACTCTAAGAAATGGATTAATAATCACTGTAGAATAAGCAGATGTACACTTTGGCAAGTATTGAATTTTTTAAAGCCCAAAAAAACAAAGTTGGTCAAGTTTATTCCGATGCTCAAATCTTTCATTCTTTAATACAAAGTTCATTTTGTAAAGTACTTTTTTTTAGCATAATAAATGTGTCTTGATATGGAATCTATGTGTAGAGTCCTACAGTGGTAGTACCCTGGGACCAGGATCCCCCTGTTCCTCATCATACAGATATTTTTAAGCAAACTCTTGACAACAAAGCATGAAGTTCATGTGGATTTTTTTCCATGTTGTCTTTGGATTTACACTTTTTTCACTTAAAGAGCAATTGACATATGGCAAAAGCACATCATTTAGAGAATGCTTCATGTATAAAATATAACTTTTAAAAAATTGTATTAAAAATACAGCTTTTTAAAATAAACTCTATTTAAGAACAAGTTTCTTTAAGTCTTTTTTATTCTTTTACAACATCCAATGTGAATTTTGCATTTATTTTAAAATACAATCTTTCCTTATACATCTATTATAACTTACTTTTGGTTTTCAAATGGTTTTGCAACTTAAGATTCACAAATATTTTAAACAAGAAATATAGCTTTTGTAGTAGCTGATGAACTGCTGAGTAAGAAAGTACATTTTTTTTACATAAAAGAGAAATTTCATAATACATTCAGAATCACGAAGACATTAAATATATCTGAGTACTATCAAAGTCTGTCACTTTCTCCCCAAGAAGATTCTTGCCATCAAGATAAAGGTGGAGAGAAATTAAATAAAAACCCAAGAATGTGCATCAGCCAGGAGTTCAAAAAGCAGGAAACAGGGTAGACACGGTGTGCCTGAAGGCAAAGGGTCAGGTGACTCAGCAGAAGCTTGCAGGAAGCTTGTCGAGGGAAAGCTGAAGCTACTTCTGGAGACACCGCCAGAGACAGACAGGCAGAGGGAGGGGGAGAAAGGCCTTTTCATCAGCCTCCTCCAGGCCCCAACCTGCCACCTCTGTGTCCCATTGGCCAAACCCAGCCAAAGCCACCTTTGATGAGACCCAGGAAACAGCCTGAGAGTCAGCTTTCCTGCGATACGGAGCAGAGCAAGGGCAAGAATGACTGAGCACAAAGGCTTCAGACCAGCTAGGATATTTCTAAATAGAGTGAAAGACCATCCTAGCAGGCTGTCTAAGCAGGGGTGCTAGGGCCAGAGATAATAAAACAGAGCCCGACATAACCCTGGACTCTTAACTTTGTCAGTTGCGGGGGCCTGAGCTCACCTGTCTGTTTATGGCCCACACACTTTAACAGGAAGCCCTTAGTTAGCCTGTCCTGGTCCAGGGAGAGACCGTGTGTGTAAACTGGCCCACACAGCTGCAGAAGAACCACAATATTAGTTGCCCAGAATTACCAAAACTAGCCCTTCCTTCATAAATATGAAAGGACAACCCAGAGTCAACAAGCATCTGAGGAAAAAGAACAGTGTGAAAGAGAAGGACCATGAAAAATAAACAGAACCCCTAACCATGGAGGAAACAGGGATACTGCAGAAGAGAAATTTGAAATAATTCTAATGTCAGAGAAACTAGACAACACCTGCATCCATAAAACTGGAATATACTGCTATAAAAAAAGGAGCAATCAAAGAAAGTGTTCTTGGAAAGTAGGTCATAAAGTTACTAATAAAAATTTCAAACAGGCTGAGTTGCAGAATGAACATTGCTACATTGCTGAGGACCAAACTGGTGACATAGAAGATGAAGTTGAATAAATCTCCTAGGACAAAAACAAAGACAGGGAAAGTGAAAACAGAAGAGAAGAGGTAACTCCAGATAGACAAAATAGGGTTCAAGGAGGTCACAAAATAATAAAGTAGAAGAAAACTTTCTAGCTCAAGAAAGAGATGAGTCTTTAGATTGAAAGGGCTTATCCAGACCTAAGCAGGAAAAAATGAGAGAAAGATGCACATTTAGACATTTACTGAATTCAGTGGATAGAGAAAGAATTCTGAAAGCTTCCAGAATGTTAAAACTTGATACCAACAAAGGAATGAGAATCAGACTGGCATCAGACTTCTAATCAACCGTACTTTGAAACAACGGTTTCAAAGTTTCGAGGGGAAATTACAGATATAGATATGGCTATAGATGTAGATATAAATATAGATAGGGTTAAAATCCATAAGAAGTATATACACTATAATAATAATAGAAACTTTTCTAGGTAAAGACGGATAACATGTTTGTGTTATCCGTCCACGGCACAGTCCACGGCACGGACAAGATGCTCAGCCAATATTCTCGGCTCTGTGGATGAAGTGTTGTTGAATGGAATACAGAAGGGGCTGAATAAGGCCATAAAGTCTTAAATGGAAGCTATACACATAGCAACCACCTCACCTATAATGAACCATTAGATCTCAGTCAGTGTTATCCTCTTGAGGAATTCTTGCTTTCTGAGAATTATTTCTTTTTACCCTCCCATTTGATTAACAATTTGATGAAGCAGTTAAATGCATTAGCTGAAGGCAAGCATAGAGCTGGCTTGTACTTCTAAGGACATCTGGCCTGAACACCGCCGGACAGCGTTCCACATCACATCGCATTACAGCAAACTTCACCAGTCGTGACCTCTCTTTGATAATATGAACATCAAGGGAACAGAGGGAAGACTGGTTCCTCAAGCTCAGCTGGTGTCTTTAGGCTGACTGACCTTTTGAAGCCTACTCTACACCTTGGTTGTGGAGGATCTGGGACCCAGTGAGAAAGTTGCTGGGGGTTCCTGGCTTTCTCATGCCCCTGTCTGTAACTGCGGCTAAGTTCCATTAACTCAAGTAATTCCTCTCACTTCAAGAACCTGAAGAGGACATATTAAAAAGCATCTTATTATATAAGAAATACATATTCATTGTATAAAATATAGAAAGTAGAAAGCAGAAATCAAAAATTGCCCATAGTTTAATTACCTAGGAAAAATCACAGCTACCATTTTAATGTGTACTCTTCTCATATTTTACTTACAAAAATAAAATCATACTTCTTTTCACTGAATGAAATACAGTGAATATCCTTGCATGTCAAAAACATGCTTTTATGTCATCAGTTTTTAGTCCTGCATAGTTCTCTATTATATGGATAAATCAAAATTAATATAAACAAGATCCTATGGCTGGATATTTTGGATATTTCCAATAGAAGGAAGGCATCTTATGAAAGCAATATCTTAATAATTGACTACTAAGACTGTAAATATCTTTCTGATTGTATCATTAAACTTTTCCAAATAAAAACTTTCTTTGTCTCCATCATAAAGCAACAGTTATATATTTTAAAATTATATAATGTTTTATCTTCTTATAGTCAAAATAATGCCTGTTTATAGAAAATTTGGAAATGTAGAAAATATCTTGAAGAAAATAAAACACATCCTAATCTCACCATAAAATTGACTGTTAAAATATTATTAAGTATTCAATTCTATGTGAAGAATTAAATTTCATTCTACCTTTGGGATTAAGGGAAGTTATTAAAATACACTTTGTTGTTTTTCATGCTGTCCTATTTCTTATATTCCTTCTTTGTTTTACTAAATATACTGTCAAGCAGTGATTTTTAGGAAGAGAGTATGTAGATAAATTTCCTGAATCCTTGTTTTAGAAAACTGTTTTTATTTTTCCCTCACATCTAATACTTTGGGTGCAAAAGCCTAGGTTTAGAATAATTTTCCTCAAAATAGATGAGACTTAAGCTATATTTGGGACAATTAAAAGAACTGAAGGAATTAAAACCAAGAAGAGCAAGAATAAAGGTGTTCAAAAAGTAAAAGTAGTGGGTGGTTGATTGCAAAGAGCATTTAGGGACAAAGAAGGATCTACTTACAGTAGAAAAAAATCCTAAAATGGAGAAAAAAATCCTAAAATGTGAAGATCTTGAAAGACAGGTCAAGATTTTTGCCAATTTATTATAAATTCATGGGAGGCATGAAGGATATGAAGTGAGAAGGACTTCCAGATCCTAGCAGCACAATGTCCAGCATTTAGTAGGAACTTAATATTTATTGATGAATGGAGAAAGTTTAACATTAACTAAATCATGAGGTTAAAAGGGTCCACACTAGAGAAAGTGGTAATGAAAACAATGAGGTATTCATCAATCATGTGCGAGCTTCAGACATGATGTACTAAAAGGCAAAAGACACTATTTACCCAAATATCTAAATTTTCCTGTAGCAATGATGGATTTGAAATAGTTTGCTCATTCTATCACCCAGTTTTCCTTCTGGAACAGTGTCAGAGAATTGTAAAATAGCTTGTTTTTAGCTGAGAATGTCCTAAGACATTTGTCTTATGAGTAGCACATCCTAACCTTAAATGTCTCTTCCCCAGAAGTGAAAAATTTTATCAAAGTGCTAAAAGGCCCATAATAAAGTCCTTTTGTTGTATTAAAAAATCAAGATTCCTGGTCTTTGGTCTATCTCTGCTTCAGTCTCCCTGTGTGGCCTTGAGGAAGCCAGGTAATTGGCACGTGTCCTACAGTTAATCCAATATAGTGGCCAGCGAATCTCAAGCTCTCAATAAATATTTATAGGACAAATATATTGATATAAGCACATTAATTGCAGAGCAGTAGTTCCATCAAACAATTTAGCCCTTGAATTTTTATAACACTTTTTATTTTCTGGGGCCACTTTCACGTGAATTTCCTGATGAGATACAGTGTATTGCATACAGATGTTTCAACCATCATCAACAGAAAAGCTAACTCAAACTGGCTAAACAATAATAAAACACAACGTTTCTAAAAATATTAAGATTTTCCAGTGTTGACGAATCTGGCAGCCTAATGATGTCATCAAGGACCCTAATTCTCTGCTCCCTTTCCAGAGTGTCAACTTCACCATAGCTGCTTTCCTCAGAGGACAGCTGCCAAAAATAGAACCGGCGTTACATCTTTATTCCTACATGTCCAGCTGAAAAGAGTTTCTCCCTTACAACTTCTTTCAGATGATGAATGAAAAACTTCCCCAGAAATCCCTCACTGAGGCACCTCGTTGGCCCAAATCGCATTACATGTCTATTCCTGAATCAATCACTGGCCAAGCGGTGTGACTGCTCTGATTTGCATTAACTAATCAGAGCTCACTTCTGGACCTGCTGTGTGTGTTGTGGTGTGTGTGTGTGTGTGTGTGTGTGTGTGTGTGTGTGTAGTGGAAAAGGGGAAGAGAGGATACCAGAACAAAATCAGAATAATTTAGACTAGAGGAAGGAAGGAATGGATGCTAGGGAGACATTCAACAACATCCAGTGCAGTCATTCTCTTGCCAGCCAAACGAGAACTCCAAGGCTGGGCCGCCATACTAGTAGTCATAGTGTCGTAGACTCACAGAACTTCCGAATGGGAAGGACCAGAGAAATGCTTTAGTTTAATCCTCTTTTTTTACAAATGAGGAAACTAAGTTCTCCAGGTCTCGAGAGGTTAAACGCCTTACCCGAGGTCCGACAGGCAGTTAAAAAATAGAACTGGTAATAATACTCAAATTATTTAGTGGCCACTTATATGCCCTGTCTGTGACATTCCACTCCATAAACAAGAATAGTGACATTCTAGAAAAGATAGGAACATTAAGTTGCTGACATCATATATCAATAGATTAAGGATGAAAATACCCAGAGAGGTTAATGGGTGATATAAATAAGATAAATGATTAGAAGAGTAATTATTTTTAAACCAAGTAATTATTAAAGGATGAATTCTGTTGTCATTTTATTATTATCGGTGTACCGTGAAACTTAAATTTAGGAAAAATTCCTAGGACTCCCTCTTTACTGCAAAGAACTAGCCATATTCTCTAAGATATGCTGTTATCATTGGATCCAAATCAAGAATGAGAACGGGCAGAATTTATGACAAGCAGAACTTGAATATGCATAAAGAGGGGAAGGCATTAAGCATTTTTGTTTTACAATGACCCTAAACATTCCATTTGGAATTATTTATATTGTTTTCCTATTTTCAAGGCCATTCTAAAATTTTCTATATTGTAAGAGCCTTTAAAACTAATGTAAACATATGTCATGAAATTACATCAAAGAGGCTTTGACTTTTTAAATGTATATATTTTTCCCAGTCACAAAACAGCAGAAGTACAGAAATCATTTCCATTATAAAATAAAAAGTTTATTATATAGGAAAAACTCATCCTCATCTTCATTTTTTTCAGTGTCTGAGATAAAGGGATCATATGTCGCTTTCCAGAACTGTGATACCTCTGTCACCAAGGATAATCATTAATGTGTTTCAACCTTTCATGAAGCAATAACAGGATTCTAAGAAATGATCATTGAACTATCCCAGGGATAAAGATGTGAGACAAATGAAATTAGTCATTTCTAAAGAAGAAAGGACTAAGAACACTAACTATTGCTCTTAAAACTTACACTAAATTGCATTTATTGTTATGATTCCCACACAGTGAATATTTTAATGCACAACCTTAAATTGGGAAATATTTACAGGAAATAATATTTTATGTGACATGAAATCAGGTATAAAAATTAAGTAACCATGCAGGAGGGCACCAGTTTCCACGACTTTGGACTTAGCTATCAAATAATAACTTATATCCTGCTTCAGAGACATTAACATCAATTTTCCCATTATTCATCTTCTGCTTGATATTTTTGAAATGATGAGATGCAAAAACATTTAAAAGGACACACTAATCCTCTGATAGAATACTAACAATGAAAAATTAAAGGTCAATCATTTAATGGTACAAATTAATCTCTATTATATTTTTTGGAGGAGAAAAGAAATATCAACTATAAATTTAAAAAGTTTCCAGAGAAACAAATCAGCTGGAATTATAATTATATAATTATAACATGTCATAAAATTTTAATTATAATTTCAAGTCATTTCTGCATTCCAAGATAACCCTAGACATGTTTATGCTATTTTGAAATCATTTCCAAAAAATTCATTGCTTTTGAATTTAGAAGTTATTATATGTTGATATTTCAACTTATTACACGTTGATGAATATTTAGCAGCATCACATATTGATGTTTCAAACCTACAGCAGAATTCAGGCAAGAGAAAAATCCATTTACAAGTATAATTCTTAAGGTATATGTAAAATCATGTATATATTTCCAGCTATTACACACCTTGCTTCTGAAAGCATTTGTGAGTTATATTTATTATAATCAGCTTTACCATTTATTCAGCTTTTGACAAGAAAGGTGTTATGTTTGAAAACCCAAATATAATAAGAAAGTAATGTCTTTGAACTACTTTTCTCAAAACTTAGCAATCACTTTATCACTCTCAGTTACATACCTAGTGGGTCAATTGTTTTAAAGATTCTACAAATTGGGAGACTGAGAAAAAAACCTCCCTGAGTTAACTCTTGGAGGAGACACACACAGGGGATGCCCCTTCCTTTCCCCACTAACTCCACTGGTCTTTGTGAGTGAAAAATGAAATTTTATTATGTTAAACCCCTGGGAGTCATTATCCTCATACATATTATATAAGAGAACTTCCCCCTTGACAGGAAGCCCACAAGTTTTGGAAATAAGGAGTAGAGAGAAGGAAGAAGAGAAGAAACGGGTCAACTATGAGGGGCTAGGTCCCATTATTAAGATTTTAAGAAATAAGTCCTGATAAGAGGAAGAGAGGTAATAAAACAACCAGTTGGGTGCCTCCCCAGGTGGGAGACAGGGGTTACTTACTCTTCACTTTTTAGTGTCAGCCCAGAAAAACTGCAAGTCCCTAAACGAATTCTCACATTTAATGTGATACTGGGACAGCATGGTGCCACCCAGGCAATAGTCTCAGAATGACCAAGGAAGTTTTCATGCAGAGTGGTCTGGACTAGGGTCTCAGTCTGCACGTGATGAAGAGAATGCAGAAATTCCTATGGACCATATAGTGGAGATGGGGAAAGGTCTGGGAAGTTTTTGAGTGAAGCATAGACTAGAAGACGTCTGGGGTTTTAAAAAGGCTACAGATTTGTGTAAGTTTGCAAACCGAGGCTAGGAACAGATTAAACTTCCACTGAAAAAATCCAGATGTGAGTGAGTGGATCCCAGCATCACAGCATAGCAAAGTGGTAACATTGGAGATGCGTGAGGAGCAAGAGGAACAGCACAGGAGCGAGGGTTTCTACATCTGCCCCCATCTGAAGATGTAAGCTGATCCCTAGAGCCATTTGCTAATTTAGAAACGGGGAGGAGGAGGTGAACTTCCCCAGAAGTAAGCAACAGCCATGTAAAAGAGTTTAGCTTAAAATTGACTTGCATATTTACCCCTAAAATGCAGAGCTATCCCCAAATTATTTTAAACAAGAACAGTCTGGGTTAAATTTTTCTGCACTCATCAGGAATGAGAGCTTGGGAGAAAGATGAGATCGATTATAGATAATAAAGACAACTATTTGGAAAGAAAATTATCAGGATTTTGGAAAACTGATGAAAAGGCTAAGGAACTGGGCTTGGAAACAGGCAGGAACCACGTGATGCCCTGAGACAGGAATCAGAAAGGGAAGGAACTGACCTACCTACAGCAGGTGCAGCCTGAAGGGCAGCATCACTCTTGGAAATTGATGAACATCCACCATCTTTGACTTTGTGTTCTGGGAAGGAGCACCTGACTGGCTGAGTTTGTCAAGAGCCCTTCCCTTGGTAAGGAGATAGCGGGTCACTTCATTAACTCTCTCCCTGGGTAGTGGGGAAGAGGTGATCCGTAACAGGAATCTGTAGGATTCTTTTTAAAAAAAGAAAATAAATGTTCAATAGCCCCCAAAAACTCACAAACATCTATCTTACCAGGACAACATACCCACAACTTAGAGAAGGTAGAGTTTCTCTTACTTGTCTTAGATTCATCTTCCAGGTGCTCATTTCATGCTGCAGGACTAACAAAAAGACAATATTGATCCCTTCAATGGAACGTCTTCCCAATCACGGTAACACATACATCAAGTTTTTTATCTTGTCCTTGGTCTGGTCCATGGTCCTGCCCTTTGCCTCCCACTCCCCATCAAGGCATCAGAGCGCTGTAGTCCAACATCACTGTATTTCCCAAAGCCTGGGATATTGCATCTGAAGTAACAAGACAAGATCCAGGAAAAGTCTAGCCTTCTTAGAGTGTTCGCACAGCTCCCCATCTTCTACGGTCAACTGATCAAACAAAAATAAGCAGAACTCTGCAGAAAGACTTGCTTATTATTTTTTTTCCTAAATATTTGTTCCAGAGGAACAAAAATTCACAAAAACATACATGTGATAAAAGATAATCACAATTTATGGTATCCAACAGAATCCAACTCTCTCATATGGATATCTGCATTTAAACCATTTCCATATAAGATTTTCCTAAGCACCATGACTAGATACTTGCTGTAACTACGCATAAATTTAAAAACTGAATTAAGTGTTTCATTTTTTGCCTCAGAAAAAATTGTCCCAAAGGTAAATTAAAATTTCTACCTCAAAACTATATGCTTGACAAGCAGAGAATACTGCAAGAAATAAATGCAGCATACACACAATTTTCAAGTGTGTACGGAACATTTACCAAAATTAACCATACATTAGTGCATAAAACAGGTGTCAACAAATTTTTAAATTTGAAATCATACAAAGGATGTTTTCCGACCATAAAGAAATTAAATTGGGGGCCAGCCCGGTAACGCAGCGGCTTAGTTCTCACTTTGGCAGCCCGGGGTTCGCAGGTTCAGATCCCGGGCGCCCGCCAAGGCACTGCTTGTCAGCCATGCCGTGGCAGCATCCCACATAACATAGAGGAAGGTAGGCACGGATGTTAGCCCATGGCCAATATTCCTCAGCAAAAAAGAGAAGGATTGGCAACGGATGTTAGCTCAGGGCTGGTCTTCCTCACAAAAAACAAAAAAGAAAGAAAGAAATTAAACTGGAAATCAATAATTAAAAGAAACATAAAATCATCTTATGTTTGGAAACTAAATGATGTATTTCTAAATAACCCTTGGGTCAAATTGGAAATCATAATGAAAATTAGAAAACATTTTCAATTTAATGTGTGAGATGCAGCAAAACTGTGCTTAAATGGAAACGTATGGCCTTAAAAGCATATATTAGAAAAGAAAAAGGCTAAAATTAATCCTTTAAGCTCCATTTCCAATATCTAGATAAAGAAAGCAATTAAATCTAAAGTGAGCAGGATAAAGGCAACAAAACAGATAAGAGCAAAAATAAGTGAAATAAAAAAGCATACAGCAGATCACATCAAAAAGCCAAATGTTGGATCTTTTAAAGATGCATAAAATCGATAAAAAGAAAAAGAGAGAAAACACAATGGCCAGCATTAGGAATGAAAAAGGGCAAGCTACTACAGAGCATATAGACATCACGGGGGTCGAAATAGGAGATACTATGAACAACTTTATACCAATAAGTGTTAAAAAGTACACAATAGACAAGTTTCTAAAAACAAACAGAAAAAAGTAAAACTTACCAAAAATGACATAAAAAGAAATAGAAAATCTGAGTATTTCCATACCTAATAAAGAAATTTAAATGATTATTAAAACTCTTCACACAAAGACAATGCCAAGACCAGATATGCTCCACCTGTGAACTCTACCAAACTTTTAAGAAAGAAATTACACCAATTTTATGCAGACCCTTCCAGAAAATAATAAAAGAGAACATGACGGACGTAATTCTCTATGTAGATAATTCAAAAGAATATATAAGTAAAGTTTAGAATTAATAAATGAATTTAGCAAGGGCACAGGATACGGAACCAACATAAAAATCAATTTATTTCTATAAATCAGCCACAATAATTAGAAAATGAAATTTAAAAATAATTTACAGTAGAATCAAAAAGGTTTGTAATACCTAAGAAATGAATAAAGCAAAGACTTCCCCACAAAAAGTATAACAAAGACTTCTCCACCCAAAACTATAAAACATTATTTAAACAATACTTAAATAGAAAAATACCTTAATACTAAGTTCTTGAACTGAAAGAATCAAGATAGTAAAAAATGTGAATTCTTCCCAAATTAACTTTTATAGTCAATGCAGTGCAAATCAAAGTTGCAGCAAAATTTTTGTATGTTTACCTGATTCTCAAATACATATGAATTTCAATGGGCAAGAATAACCAAAAACCATCTTGAAGAAGAAACAAGTTGGAGAACTACTCTATCTTATTTTATTGTACATCAGAATTTATTATTAAGGTATAGTAATTAAAACAGTTTTTATTGGTGCAAAAATAGACAGATATAGATCAAGGGAGCAGAACAGAAGTACAGAAGCAGACCCACACATTTCAGATAAATTTGATTAATGACAAAGGTGGCACTGTAGAGCAGTGGATAATGACTTCTTAAATGGTGCTGGAAAAATTAGCTATCCATATGGAAAACAATGAAACTAGAACCCGACCTTATACCACTCAGAAAAATCAACTGCCAGTGGATGGCAGATCAAAGAGGAAAAGATAACAATAGAGCTTCAAGAAGATCCATCAGAGATTTTAGTCATGATCTTAGGGCAGCAAAGACTAAAGTAGGAACAAAGAGCACTAACGATAAAAGAAAAGTTGATTAGTTGGATTATATGAAAATTCAAAACTTCTTTTCAATAAAATATTTTGTTAACTGTGTGAACAAGCACACCACAAAAGTAGAGAAGATAACGGTAGCCTACATAATTGACAAAGGGCTTATATTTCAAATACATAAAGAACTACAAATCGTATGAAAAAGACAAGAAAATAGAAAAATGGGCAAAAGACTGGAATAGACACTTAACAAGAGGATATTCAAGTGAACAATAAATATATTAAAATGTTCTCAATTTCATTAATCATCAAGGAAATGCAAATTAAATCCAAAATATGATATCATTCTACACACATAGGAATGGGTAAAATTTTAAAAAAAAACTAACAATATCAAGTGATATTGAGAATGTAGAACAGCTGGAACTCTAACACTCTGCTGGTAGAGTGTAAACTGGTACCATTTTGAAAAATTGTCTGACAATATCTGGTGAAGTTGAATGAACGTATGCATACCCTTTGACACAACAATTCCATACCTAGGTATATGCCCAATAGAAAGAGGTGCACATGTTCCTCAGAAGACATGTACAAGAATGTTCATAGTAGCATTAATGGTAATAGCTAAGAACTGGAAACAATCTAAAGTCCCATCAATAGTAAAAATGATAAAAAATTAAATAATTCACTGTAAAGCCATAAAATGGGATACAATCAAAATGCAGATAAACAACTTCTACAAAGAACATGAAAGATTTCCAAGCATATGTTGGGTGAAAACAGCCAGATCCAAACATTATTATGCTAGCAGGCAAATTTTAAAAACATTCAAGGCTATTCTGGTGTTAAAAGCCAGAACAGTGTCACCTTTGGGAGAAGGGAGGAGGCATTATTGGGAGGAGACATAAGGGCTTCTAGGGCATTGACAATGCTGTATTTCTTGAACTGGGTGGTATTTACGTGGTATGTTCACTTTGTGATTGAACCATACGCTTATGATCTGTGCACTTTTCTATATGCAGAAGTATACACCTTTTTTAAAGCTTTCTTTAAAAAAATACTTGCAAATTTTAAATGATTTTTTTTGTATAATCTCTTCAATAAGTGTTCCAAAACAATCACAGAGTCTATAATCTCTCAAAGTCATCAAGATTTAAAAAAAAAATACTAGTTACATGTTAAATGTTAACTTGGAATAGTTAGACCAGGTCACAATGGAAAAGAAATAAAACCCCAAGTATTACACAATAGACCTCAGCCCTCTTTGATTATCCCCAAAGCACTTTTCTGTATTAACCTGCTGAAAAAAAAATGAATGTGATACACTCTACACAGGCAGAGAAACTCATGTATTATAAACTCCTTAGACTGACTTGGATCATTTCAATGCATTTCTCTTTCACTTAAGGAAGCAGCCATGAAGGAAAATGTGTGTAAGTAATAAAATAATGAAGAACAGTTGCACATTTAGATAAGGGATTAAACTAATGCAAAATGAAAACAAAAGGCATTTTTACAATCCTGTTATTATATAAAATAGTGTTTCCACTAAATATAAAAGGAACGCAAAAAATGTCATCATATGGTAATTATTGAAAATAAAGCAATTAAAAAATGAGGATTTTAAGCATTTGCTTTGAAACAGTACTAATTCATTCCTGTTATACAATAACACATGAGGAAAAATTTAATTACCCCCAAGGCAAAAATAAACAAGTTCAGATACAATTGCCCTTTATCTGCAGACCCATTCAGTGCATTCGGTCTCAGTCTGGAGATTAATACTTCCCCTACTCTTCAAGTGAGGGTGTACACACCAAATGCTCACTCTATTTTCAGGATTTTGATGCTAAGTCGGGCAAGGCAGAGATCCCTGGGGTAGGCAATGTAAGTGGGGAAAGAATCAAAACAGAACTCGAATTCCTTCAAGCTGACTTAGTCCACAGAAACATTTAGGGTAGAAGGAACAAATACTTTACATGGTGTTTCACTCTGGTTTATTTTTGGCATTTGAGGGTTTTTGTTTTGTCTTGTTTTTATTTATTTTTTTATTTTTTGTATATACAAGGTTTAGAAGGAAAAGTTCAGCCTGCTGAGAACTGGTGTCCCACTTTTACATGGTTGGTTGATTTTTCCTGGGTGTTTATATGTTTGTCCAAAATCTAATCAAGGAATAAATTTCTTCCTGGTTCCCATATTTGGAAGAAAGAGGATGAATCCACATGATTTAGAATAGACTGAGTTTGGGATTAATTCCTTAAATGATTCGAGCACTTTCAGAAAAATTGCTAAATCTTATCTTCAAACTACTCCACATTTCCGAAACTGCATTTTATTACCTTCAGACTTTGCTTTAAAGGTCTTATTGATGTTTAGGTTGATTGTGGCGTAAAATGTGCATATGTCCATATGGGGCTTAACGTTGTGAATCATTTTTGTCTTTAACCACCTTAAACCTTAAACTTGTGGTCACTGTTCACACTCAGTCGTCCCCAGGAAGCCTGGAGAATGCCCTGCTGAATTTTCACTGCCTCTGATGTTTCTCTTTCCTTGCTTATGTCATATATAACTTGTTTTACTAGAACCTCTTGAGCAGGAAGTGTACTGTCAGGACACCATAAAAAAGGTGGTGCTGCTGACAGGGTATAAACAGGAAGATGAGAAGGAAGAAAACAAGTGGTGAAGGAGGAGATGAGAGGAAAATGTTAGATCCTTAAAATTTAAGTGACAACGTGGGAGGACTCAGCTCAGAACTGCTCTGTCCCGGATACTCGAACCCTAGTGCCTGGCACATAGTAGGTGTTCAACGGTGTAATTTGAATTAATTATTGATTCTCGGAGCAAAACAGAGCGGAAAGACTAAGATCAAAAGCTAGCTTAACCGATACTATATGTATGACCCTGGGCAGCTTCCTTGATCTCTGAGCTCTGTTGAAACGGATGAAAATAACATCCACCAAAAACTTTCATTGTAGAAGTCAGAAGAGACAATTTACATAAAGCATCCAGTAAATGTCAAGAACTACTAGGCAATCAATAAATGGTTAACTATTATTGTTTTCTCAAAGAGATTGTTCATATACACACATGTGTACCTATAATCAGATGTGTGAAAAACATTGAGGCCAAAATAAATTTTCAAAGAGGAAACAAGTCAGTGAAAGCTGTGCTCATTTTAATATAATTTGGTAAACGTTTACTGTTCAATGGGTTTCATAACCATTTCCTGTTTCAAAATGGCTTTCCAATGGCATGGGAGAAAAAGTCATGACTGTGGCTGCCAATTTTCACATCTGGACATCATGGGATGTCAAATGGTTCTTATATTGGTAATCGTTTTTTCTATGGCTCAGTGAAATTCCCCTATTAGTTATTTATTTGAAATAAGGGAAATTATATAGTCAATAATAGTGTTACTTATAGTGCTTGAAAACATGATGGCTTATATATCTTGAAAGACTGGTATATAACTTGGCATCCTTTATAGACTTAAAACAGATATAATTAGTCCCTCTTTAGCAGCTAAGTCACATATATTTTTTCTAAATCAATATGGCTGCACCCACCAGGTTTGGCAGGATTGGTCCAGTTCTGGTCATTATTGAGGCTGTCACTTTCAAGATTATGCATGGACCCTGGGAATTTATATGGCTCCAGGAGACCAGGGAATGGGCCTGATCCTTGGTGGCCACCATTTTTACTACTATTGCATTTACTATTGCTACATTCTGGTCCTTCACTGTGTCTCCAGATAGGTCACAGCCATGCCTTTGACAGTTATTCACAGCCACAGGGGACTGTTACTCACTGCTCCCCAGAATCCTCCCAATAAATGCACACAACCATTCTCTCCATTTAGAGAACACATCCCCAGTATCTCATAGAAACTCACCAAACCCAAACCCCCCATTCTTCCGATCCTTCTCCCTTCACTGATCCTTTCCCCAAATGGCCTACATGGGGCTTGTTTATTGCCTTTGAAACATAAAGTAGTTTTAATTTCCCTTGGGACAAGAGATCCAGGAACAAATTGGCAAGACTATCTTCTAAAGGTGGTGTGTTGGGTAATGTGAGGGACAGAAGGGAGAAAATTACTTATTATTGATTCAATTTTCCATAGAAGCAAGAACAAAGTTGAAGTGAAAATCTCAGTAGATGATCCTATTCCATAAATTATATTGAAAATGGAAAAGCAGTCCTGAGTAATTGGAAGAGAAGAGAAGGGCTCACAGTCAGACAGGGCTCAAATCCAGATCTGGGTTTAAGATCTCTGAATCTATATGACCCAGCAATTCCACTCCTACAAAGATACCCAAGAGAAATGAAAACGTGTCCACTCAAAAACTTGTACACAAATGTTTATAGCAGCATTATTCATAGTATTCCCAAAATGGAAACAGCCAAATTTCCATTCACTTATGAATGGATAAACAAAATGTAGCATATCCATACAATGGGATATTACTCAGCAACAAAAAGGAATGAAGTACTTATGCATACTACAACATTGATGAACTTTAGGAACATTATGCTAAGTGAAAAAAGTCAGTCAAAAAAAATACATGTTGTACGATTCCAACATTATATAAAATGTCCAAAATAGGCAAATTGATAGAGACAGAGAGTAAATTAGTGGTTGCTTAGGGCCAGCAAGGGGGTCGTTGGCATAGGTGGAGAAGGAATGAGGCATCATTGCTAATGATACGGGGGTTCTTTTGGGGATGACGAAAATGTCCTAAAATTAGATTGCGATGATGAGGAAGTTATTGGAAAGGTTTACTGTCATTTCCTATTTCAAACCATGGCCTATTTGGGGCATTATTTAGCAAGGGACAGATGCATGCAACAAAAACATCACATCAATAATACCTAAAATCAGCAAAATCTTGAAAACTCATTAGGATGATTTATAATCAATTGGTGTTACTAAATAATTTAATTTACTTAGAGAATAAAAGAAATATGTTTTAATTGTTGACATATGCTGATTTACATATTAATTAATGGGAGCTATATCTCAATGCCCTTTTATTTTTATAGGAATGTACTCTCCTAGAAAATATAAAACATTAATAAGGTACCACTACTATACAATTCCTGAATGTGTGAATAGTTCCAGGAAAAGTCTGGAAGTTGGCTTTGGATCAGCTTGGGCCACATGGCCATCACTGAACCAATCACACTGCCCTAAGACTTATGCTGATTGGTCAGGCCTGGGTCATTTGAGCATTCTAGAGCCAATGGATGGAGTCATCTCACTAGGACCACAGACTGAGATAATAGCAAGGGCATTTTTTCCAAAGTAATATCAGAAGAGAAAATGGTAGCCAAGCAAGTAAGAAGAACAGATGCCAAATATAACTTTGAAAAAAAATTGCCTTTATTTATATTGCAAGGGCTGAGTATTTATCAGGCAATAGGACCATATAGTTGGTTTGGTTGTGACCACAGATGTCCTTAATGTGTAAAACTGGGATCCGTCTATACCTCTGCACCTCACTATAAGATTCTTATAATTTACTAAATAAGGGAATAAAATTCACAAACTGGAAGGACCTCAGGTTCATTTGTTCCACATCCCACGTCTTATAAATAAAAAAGCTAAAGCACAGAGAGACCGACTCATCAGTCACATGCATCATGACATGACAAAGACTAAATCCAGCTTCCTCCATGCCTCCAAGGGAGTTAAATGGCATTTAGCATGAACTCAAATGACTATAATACAATGATGGAAACAGCAAGTGCCATTAGAAAGGTACAAATAAAGTGCTCCAAGAATTCAAATATAGTCATCATTTTGAGGAAGGAGGCAGACCATACATTTCCTCTAGATAGCTCAAACTTACCCCTCTGCATGCTCAAACCTATTTTTTATATCATTTTGTGTAAATTTTTGAAAACCATATTAAATTCTTCCCTGCCTGTTTTAAAATAGCAACTGCTGAACATAATTTGGCCTTTTTGATAACCGTGCCATCATTATGAATCACTATCACTGCATTATTCCATAAAACACACACAGTTCTGACTCTGTGTTCTTAATTTTCTGTTTCCCCCCTCCTTATCTAACAACTGTCGTCGAATTATTGCCAGTATGCTTGCCTCTAACATTCCCTCGCCCCTTTCTAATTTGTTACTTATGATCTACTTTGAGCTAGAAAACCAGAAAACTCACAATTATTATGACCTCAATTAAGTAAGAATAAACAATCTCTAAGTGAAAGCACATAAGCCTTTAGGGAAAGTCCATGGCTTTAGTCCGGGGACATGGAAGCTATTTTGGGTATTCAAGGACCTTTCTGGCTTATTTCTGAGTATGCATTCCAGGGAACATAGGGTGCTGGGAGTCCGACTTCTGGTCAAGCAGGACATTACTGTGGATAAACCTTGTAGAGATCTACTAACAAGGGGTTTTACCAACGCTGCCAGATTACTCTGCTGCCAGGTAAGTGTGGCTGGCGCGGCAGCCGGCTCATGCAGAAACACCTTCCAGACATACTCCAGGAACGCTCCTAGAATACTGGCCATGCTTTAAGCTTGTTTAACTGTGAGTCTAGGGTTGTTTTATATTCCAATTTCTATTGGCAAGAACGTAACCCTCAGTCCAGATCCCCTAAAGTGCTAAGTCACTCTGACAGTTTCCAAAGTTAAAACCAGGAGTCTCTTCCCTACCACAAGGGTCATCCAAAAGGCCTGCAAGCCAACGACATTGTTGTAAGCCAACAGAAACATCAAGCCAAGCCAAAATTTCCAGTTCATCTTACCCAAAAATATAGATTTCTGGGCTTCACGAAAGAATGGGATCACAGCAAAAAATGTAACTCACATTTCACTGGCTCTGGCCTTTCACAGAAGATTCAAAACCTTCAGCGCCCTACAAAATCCCTGTCAAATATTTGTGGGGATCCCCAAGGGGTGCCTCACAAACAAGAATACTTCTATAGGGCACCAGGGTCTCTAACAAGCTGTGATACTGTTTTTCCATCTGTCACCAGGAACCGAACTTGTCAACCGGTATCCCCACTGTCCAAGTAAGCATCATCCCTGAAGCACTTGAGGGCTCACACAGTGCCCACCCCTCTTCCTGCTTCACCATGTGAGAGGCATTTCTAAATCTGTGCTGTTTGTGTTCCAGTGACTTACAAAGCTTCTGGGTCAATAGGTCTCTTGTAGCTGCTCTAATCTGCACAGTACTCACCCATGAGTCAGAGGTAAGGATGCTTGAGCTAGACGATAAAGCTGAGGGGCAGTTACTGTGTTCTCTCAAAAAGACGTTCTCTCTCATTCAGTGTCTTGGTCCACGTGCCTTTTTCTTCAGGGTAAGTGCTCTCCAAGGAGAATCCTCATCCCCCTTGCAAAAAGGCCTTTGGTGAGCTTGTCCAATCTATTTGTAACATATTCCCAAAAAAGTCTCAGAATTTAGCTCTGGAACGTGGAAGAGTATGTGAGTTGAAATTCTGGCAATCAATAATCTTTTCCTTTCCCTTACTTTTACTGTAATTGATCTTCATTCACCTGTCGTACCTAAATTTTAACTTTAAATGTCATCCTTTCCCTCATCTTTATCGAATAAATCAATGATCATTGATTGCATGCAATCAGCTTGCCTTTTAAAAGAATTCCTTGATGAACTGATTTATAAAGGGAATAATTACTTTATTATAAGACTATTCTCCTCCAACTTTATTTATTTCCTGCTCAACTGTTCTCATGATCAACTTTCTAAAAATGGCAGCCTCATGTATGCGCTCTCTACTACTGCTTTGAATCCCAAGTAGCAAAAATAGGTACATAAATGAGTAAAAGAAATATTTGTACTCTGGGGAAAAGTGTAAATGTTTCATATTTTCTAGAAGAACGCATTCCTATCAAAAAGATGAGTTCATTCAGTACAGCCCTCATTAATTTTCATGTTTTTGAAGCAGATACAATCGTTCTACCTGTTCTGACCATGAGATATAGCATCCTTCCAGGAAGAGGCAAGGACTAGGTAAATCAAACAGCTGTGTCAAATGGTTGGTTACCAAGACAGCTCAGGTGCTGAAAGTCCTGTATAACAAAGTTGGAAATGTGTTATAGGCATCCTCGGAATTTTGGAGACTAGACAACCTAATAGCAGAGGGGTTTAGGGGTGTGAAAAGACATTTTCTTAGCCTGAATGTGGGGCTTTTGCTGCCTGACCACAGTCTGTGGACCCAGCTGTCCAGTCTTCTCAGAGAACACAGGGCTCAATCCATCAGGCCACTGAGGGCCCTGCCACCCGGAGGCCAGGCACTCACTCAGCATTCTGAGAGAGGAAGCTAGAATAACTGAGCAAGGCTGCACAAACTTCATGGGGGCTCAGGTGTACCCTCGAGTACACAGGTGTGGACACACATAATATTTGACCATTTAAAAGGCACTTTCGTGCGTGTGATTCTAGGTGAGTAGGCTTCACTTGAAAAGACAAGGGACATCAGCCTTCTCCCATTCTATCTCCTCTTTTCTTCCTCCACCTCTTCTTCCACTTTCTCCCTCTACTCCCTCTTCTTCCTCCTTCCCTGCTTTCCCTTCAGATATGCCTCTCCTTGCCCTCCTTTCCATATTCCCAATCACCTTCTCCCTCTCTAACTTCTGAGGGGACTGGAGAGACAACATCTGAACATGTGGGAACACTTCTCTGGGTTTCTTACATTCATTCCGCGGCTAAAAACAAAGTTTCTGGTAATGAAGGGTGCTGTTGGAACACAGCCTCTCATGAATAGCGCTAGTATTGCCTTGAGTCAAAGGCAGAGCACAGAGGAGAAATTAGGCATCCCGGGTCATCCAGGGTCCCTTACCGACGTGCGCTCACCCTGCTTCCCTTGGGCTCTGCATCTCAGGCTTCCCCAGCGCTCAGACGATCACCTTCCCTGTGGATGGTACCAAGACTCAGGGAGTCTTCTCAGATCTTACGTCCCAGTTTGCACCTGGTTCCAGAGCCGTGCTCTGATTCCACACATTTCCATTACTGTTTTATCCCTGTGTCAACAAGACGTGTTTTTCATCAGTCTCTTGCTGTGTTAATCGGCATTTCAAGGAGGAGGGAGCTGTATAGAGGGCTCCATTTGGAGAACAGGTAATTTGGTTCAGTGTTGCCAGAGGTCAGGTGAGCCTAAAATGTTCATCTGTTGTCACTCCTATAAACTACTGAGATTATTCTACTGAAATATCTATCCAAATGTTTGAAAAATGAATCTTTGAACAGCTGAACTCTGCACCTCTTCTCACACATATAAAAGGAATGCAAAATTTTTTTTAAATGCCTCACTCCCTTTGCTTCAGTTTTTTAGTCATTGAACTGCATGTTCTTTTATAGATCATTCTTATTTCTCTTCCGAGAACAGGAAAATGGGAAATACTTTAAGGGATTTTTTTCAATTAAAATGAGTTGCAAAAAACTAAGAAATGTAACACTTCATTAGCAGGCATTTAATTCCCTAGCTTTTTATTTTTAAGGAAATTAAAAAACCGTATGCTCTCTGGTACCATTTGTGTTTTTCAATTGCAGTATACATTATAACCTAGAACAGGGAATTTTTTGATAAATATGAGGTATTAACAAAAGACTTCAACCAGAATTACTAATTGTGATTTCTGTCATTTAATGCCGATGAGTGTAAGTTGTTGTTTTTGCTTGAAGAAGCAAGAAGAATGATTAAAAAGCATATATTAGAAACTGCTCATACTATGCATGTAATGTTTTAGTGCACTGACTTAAAATGGTGAATGCCAAACTACAGTTATTCTTTTAAGGTTCTTCTAGTAAATAAAAATAAAATGTTTATTTTTAATAAATACATTTTTAAAAAATATTTATAGTAATGCCCTCTATGTTATAAAAGCTTACCCATTCATGAAACATTTTGCTTCTAACAGTACTTTTCAGAGACCATAATATGATCCAGTCAGTTCTAATGCATTCAGAATGGTGGGAGATAGTGAACAATTTTTTTGATAAGCTGAGAGATTTCATACATATTATATACATATTCAATATTCTTACAGAATTCAAGTCCAGTCAAAATATGTTTTGCACTAAAGATACTCGGGGACAAAATTAAATTTTTTTATGATGTTGGTTCAGAAAGCATTTGAAGGTCTGGTAGTTTGTGGGTTGTTGCCATGTCCAGCCATTCTCATTGCACAAGACACGCATTTAAATTCTATCTACTGGGCATTTTACAGAGTGCAAACTGTTTGAATTCTGCATAAAGGGAAGTTTAACATAAATTCAAATTCTTCAACAAGCTATCTCCTGGCTTTGGGATGTCAAGCCATTGTCCCAATGTTAAACATCTAAGAAACAGCCTCACAAGGAGAATAAAAACTAAATGTCAAAGACTGTAATATATTATCCTGAAAATAAATTAACATTGCCACAGTCTCTCCTAAAGACAACAATATAAATTCTATTCTTTTTTCCTCACTTCCTTTTCTTTCTTTCGGTCTTCAGACGAGACCAAATTCTAATGTATTCTATCTGCATTTTAATCTTTGAATGCGACATCAAAGTATAACAACTTTTTATAGGTGGCATTATATTCACTTACGTATGCACATAGAATCACCAAGGGTTAACCAGCATAACTCCTGATCGAAGTAAGTCACTTACGCATGATTTTAAAAGCTTCCTGAACTGCTTCTTTGAGGCCCTTTTCAAATGAGGCTTTCAAAACTACTTTTAATTAAAACAAAAAATCTACAGCTCCTCTCCAGGTCACATTAGTCACAGTTCAGCTTCTTTTTTTCTCTTTTCTTTTCTTTTTTTTTAATTGCCAGGAGAATTCCTAGCTTCTATTGATTCATTCATAGTCGACAACCGCTAAAGATTTTAAAATACACATTCTAGAAAAAGTCACAGGTCTTTTACTCAATGTTTCCTGCCTTTATTTCCTTCAAATGAAATATTTTCCATTTCACAAGTCTAAGCAAATATAATGAGCAATCTGCGACAAAAGGGTGACAATTTAAAGGCAGAGTATGTGCATTTTACATGCTGACTACAAAAAAGATGGAAATTTCGGCTGAGCTCTTTATCTGCCACTTACCAGTCTTAGACTAATGGCTGATAATGATAGAAATCACACTGGCTAATAGCACCATTAACATCTTCCATGTTAGCTTACACTCTTGCTGTATATGAGCTCCTTTTGTAAATTTTTTAAAGTTTTATCTAGATTTTCTATGAAAAAAATAGGAAACATGACAATTTGGAGAATTTAATTCATAAGCCACAAACATTCACTAGCTTGCAAGTTGTCCTCCATCTTTAGTCTTCTTTTGTTAAAACTAGATCTTTATATTCAAATCATAATTTTACTTTTTACAATTCTTTGAACCTGATCTACGAAATCTCGTGGATCTAGTGGGTCATTAAGTGGTACAATAATCATTAGCTGTATTTATGTTTGTGAGCCAATATGAGGCCAAGAAACAGCATGACAGTGATGTATATGTCTTTTCAGAGGATGCAATTTCACAGACTCTCTGGGCATTATTAGTCCAGTATTGATGTGAATACACGTGCATTTTTATTAAAGATACAAAACTATCATGAACAAAATGTTCTCAGTGAAAGGTTGTGGGTTTTTGTTTGTTTGTTTGTTTACTATGTTTTGTTTTGATTTGGTGACTTTAAAAGGACACAACTAACTTGTAGAAAGAACACTGACTGGAAAATTGAATCCACAATTAGTTATGTAGCTCTTTTCCCTG
Source organism: Tapirus indicus (assembly GCA_031878705.1). Lineage (NCBI taxonomy): Eukaryota > Metazoa > Chordata > Mammalia > Perissodactyla > Tapiridae > Tapirus > Tapirus indicus. Next base: position 6,035,255 of record CM062920.1, on the reverse strand, counting down.
AGGAATCTTTGCACAATTTATTTTGGCCAGTTTCTGTTCCTTACGATGAATCATAGGGCCTTTGCAGAAAAAAAAGCCTAGGTCTTTTGAGCCAAGATGATTACAGCTGAAAAGAATGGATTCATTTGTTGAAGATGGGGAAGTTAAAACACAGTCGTCATAGCTTGACTAGGAAGGGATTTGCTGCCTAAGAGATGTGGCATATTTGCCTTCTGCAGTGTCATTGTGGACACAAATAATCCATTTGCTGCAGCAGTTCTCAATTTATTGTTTATAAACCAGTCTTAATTTAAATCAACAGAATAAGTTCCAACAGCACATTTGTAACTCAGCTATTTGGAGCTCAGAATGTATTGTACTGTAGATGAAATCTTATCAATATTGTTTAGTCAGTTAGGCAAGATCACAAAACTTATTTCATACTTTTTATCATTTCAACATATGTTTATCAAGTATCAATCAGGCACAGTCTAAGAAACTGGGGATGCTAATATAAGAGATAAGGCCCATCTCCCCAAGAAGCTCGGGATTTATACCAGGTATATATATTCAGGCTTTTCAACAGTGATCTTTATGAATAACAACAAAAATTCTGGACAAATAATTCAAGCTAAAAAGAAGTCTTTAAAAGTACACAATCAAGTACATTGATTTATCTTCTATTACTACAGAAATTGAAGTAAGTTTGCTTCCATGACACCACACAGCCGTGAAGCAAGTGGAGCTGCAATCAGCTTTTCAAATACGGCTGGTTTTCTGGAATTTATGTTGTCTCGGTTATTGGAGCTCAAAAATCTCAAGCAAGCTGAGGCCCCAGGCTGCCCTTGGCCTGCAGAGGAGTCAGGGAGCAGTGGGAGAGGAAGGGTTATAGTAGAGTCACCTCTCCTGGCAATCTCAGGCTTACAGGGTGGTTGAATTTTAAGCAATGGAGGCATGCATTCCTGAAGGTTCCCCCAATTCAAAACTGGCATTATTCACGATTAATTTTCCCAATGGAATAAATGGAAAGTATGGGCGATAGAGCCCGACCTGCATAAATCTACAATTTTTAGAATGTATTTTTGCTTAATGCTGCTTTTTAAATTTTCTCAACATTAACACTGATATTTTGCCACATGCTCTCTCCTAAATTAGCGTGGCAATAGTTTTCTGACATCTGGCCTTGGTTCCAAAGTTACTGACTTTCAGGTGGGTTGTCCAGTACTAGCTCTATCTCACCATGCAGTCAATGCTCATCATAGAGGATATTTTTTGAGATTTCAAAGGATAATAACCATAAAGGTTAAAAGAAAAGTAAAGTAGGGACCAAATCCCTCCCTACAAGAAGTGCTACTCTCTGTAAGACTGCGACATGGTTAGCTGTCATTTCTGCTTACCAGCTATAGCAGTAGCCTAGCTGGCAATTTACTGGGCCTGTCAGCATTGAAATTATCCAAGTCTGGATTTTGTTGGTTTTGTTTTGTCTCTAATTTGGAGCATAGGGGGAAACTCTCTTGATCTTGATTTTCAGTGTAAGTGCAGAACACGCAAGAAGGGGCTCGGGTCCCTCCTCATCTGTTGACTGTAAGAAAGAGGTCTGAGAAAAGTTACCACAGGGGTGTCACTTCATTTCCACTTTGATGTGACGGTAAGATTTCATTAATATTTTAAGTCATTTCAAATTATCATAATTTAAATTTGTATAAAATGTGATCAATTCCAGGAGTCCTCATAGAACAAGTGCCCCTTTTGGTCTCCGTGGAGTGACCTGTGAAGTGGAGATTACACATTGGTTTCACACGTTGGGACGGAGAGGTTGTGAAGGAGGAAGAGGAAATGACAGCAAGGGTCAGAGGAAAGAAAAAGGTTTGGGCCCTGAAGCCTGACGTGGATCAGCAAGTGTTCTCACCCAGGCCGCTGCCCAGGTTGCTGGAGCGAAGGCCGGATCTCGTTCCTGCAAGGCCAACCTGCCCGGAAACCGGGGGGAAATTAATGGGAGGAAATTAATGGGAAATTCATGCAACAGGATGATCAACACATAAGTTCAGCATCACCAGGTATAGTCTTTAAGGATAAAGGTTTAAGAGCGTCTTTATTCAGGACCAATTTACTTTTGTCTGGAGAGAGTGCAAGGCTCAAATCAGTATAATAAAAACACTGAAGGAAAGGGGATTTATAAAAATGACAGAAATTTGAAAATATGATTTATAAAATGTGATATCCCTAGAAAAGTACTGAACTGTGACCTAAACTTTTTCTTTGAGCCTTGTGACTGCTACTCTTTTGTGTATCTCCTTGTCTATTTTCAATAAATCTAAGATTATCATTTTGGTATTGCACTCTGTTTTACTAAGCTTTATCATCTCTCTACTTTTACAGTAAAAAAAAAGTGCATGTGGCTTTCTAGACATAATCCCAGTGACATTTTGGAAAATTCTTCGATAATTCCCTCTGCTTAAACCTGATGCTCTGGGTAGCTCCTCCTGAAATTGTTCATGGGGGTGATTGCTATGAAAACCTATGTGGAAAGTTACATGTGCTTTTCTACCAACACCCGGAGAGTCTTTTCCTCTTCGATGTTTCACTGCATATGGCTATTGACAGCACATTCCTTTGGAATTCAGTGTCTAGGATCATTACCTTCCATCTCTATGTGCTGAATTACAGATACCACGTATTTACACAAGCTCTTTCTCGTTGGCCAATTCCCTCAGTTTTATCGCGTCCTGTACGCCTAGCACCCTCACCACCGTTTTATGTCCTTTGCACATTTTGTCACGTCAACTTATGTTTCATTTTGCAAGTGATTGCTCTACTTATATATTTTAATTGTCTTCAAGGCTTCTTGTGAGATTCTACAAGACACTTTTATAAAGCACAAATTAAAATTTTAACTAGCTGAAATTTTCATTTTTTCAATCTCTTCAGTGTTTTTCATTACAGTAAAAAATACATCAAAGTCTCCTGAAAGCGTGATCTTTGGGGGACTGTGACTCTTTTATCACCTTTTAACGATGAGGAGCATTTTTGGCAACTAAACTTCTTGGAACTTTTGTCCAAGACACACTTGCTTTACACAGAATTTGACGCCAGCAGACAGTAACCGTTGCATTTGGAATGTGGCGTTTATCTAATTATGTTTGAAATCCCAAGAAAACAAATTACATAAATCACTTGTACTTTTCTATGTAGAATTTTCTGGTAAAATCATTAGGATTCAATTTTCCCCCTGTGTTTCAAAATAGTTCTAAATTATGTTACGACATTTTCCCAGTTAAAATCAAGTATAATTCCATAATGATATTGATTTCTGGGACATTTATCATTCTGACATTCTAAACCAGGCCACACTGAAAAAAAAAAATACTGTTTTTCCAATTTTAAACTCCTTCATTCTTATGTCCTTATTTTATTCTGTGATTACATTTTTAAGTTACATAATTAAAAGGTAACACTGGAAGATCCTCATTAGACTGTGGACTCCTGGAAGGAAGAGACTCCATCTTACTTATCTTTGTAACTCTGGTACCCTGGGGAAAATAACCCTGTTAGTGATATGACACATATTTGTCAAGTTGACTTTTGAATGCATTAATTTTTGTCCCAACAGTTTTAATGCATTCTTAATTTCCTGTTAAATTCGCTGCCATCCTCAGGTTCTTCTGATTCTGTTCTCCTGTTGCATTTTGTATCTCATTCTCCATTGTGGAATCAAACGTATTTTGCTATTTTAAATTAAATTTTATTATATAATATATTCTCAAAGTAGAAAAATTAGAAAATGCAAAATCAAAATGTCCCTGAATTCCTTACCCAGAGATAACCATGGTAGTTTCAATGGATATAATGCAAGTCTTTTCCCTCTGTACACAAATGCAACAAATATATGTTTTTTTGCAAAAATTGGGATCATATTACACAGACTACTTTGCAAAATCAGGAGCATCTCTGTATGTCAATAAAGATACAACTGTAGCATCATTTTTAGTAATGGCATTTTGTTCGACTATAGACTTTAATATAACTTATTTGTTAAATGGTGTATACTGGCAGCCCATAACTCAGGGCCCACAACTGCATTTGATTTCTCCTGCACATAATTTTAAAACTTGGAAAATATCTTACAAAAAAATATGGATTCCAGTTTATTTTGATAAATCAAAAACTCTGGCAACCCTGAGCCAACACCCCCACCTAGCAACCATCCACCAGAGCTGCCTGCCTGGTTTGCTGCACTCCCCACTTGCCACTACTCCCTGTTGTCCAACACCCAGCCTACTTCACTCATTTCAGTTTCCTTTCACTTGGCTTATTACCTCTGATTAAATAATTCCCTGTTTTGGAGGATTTTTCACTATTACAAAACCATATGATTAATAACCATTTTAATACATTCACCTTTGTGCATTCTTCTGATTTTTTTCCTTCGGATAAGTTGCTAGTAATGGAATTGCTGGGCCAAAGGATATTTTTAAGTGTTGATTCCTATCACCAAATTCCTCTCCAAAAAGTTTTTAGAGTTGGACACTCCTACCGTCAGATCCTGTGAACATCTCTTTCCACCCTCTAGCCCTCCTCTCCTCTGTCCATGTGGGCCATGATGTTCTTCCTATACCTTATTGATCTGGAAAGGATAAATTAAATGATAATACTCATTGTCAGCAAGACTGAGGCAGAGGTGGGCTATCCCATATTTGCATAAATCGGTATTTCTCTGGCAGGTTGACTGCATTGTAAATATTCACGTTTCTCTCCTATTAGATGATAGTTTCTAAAACTGTTAGACGTGGAATTTCCAGCCTTTTCATTTTTATTAATGATAATAGAAAACTAGACTTTGCCACAGATTCCCTGGCTGCACTTCTATTCTGCTAAGTTTCTCATGTAACTGAGGAAACTTAAAAAAGAAGCTAAGAATATTTTGCCTTTTAATCCCTCAATTTAAACCACATGGTGAGTTTACTTTACGGGAGAAATCAGTTTACATGTTACTGTCCTTTGAGGGAAAAGTTACTAATTATGTGGGTCATGTTGATTTCCTAGGCCATCAAAATAGTTCTGACAATGGGAGAGAAAACTGTGAGGGAAAACGATTGCAACCATTAGATTCTGATCTATTATCATGCAAATTATAGGAAGCCCCATAATTAAACCCAGTCCTAAACTGTCACTTTATGAGGACCTCGGGACCCAGAGATTTCTTTTGTGTTTCATTCCACACACCCCCTCCCAGACTCACCTTCTAGATGATGCTCAATACGTATTTGTTAAATCCAATGAATTTAACAATTGAACAAATTGGTTCTCTTAAAAGGAAAAACTTGCCTGGTATTTTCCAAGTTTCCCCTTAATGACATTTAAGTCCATATTTGCTTATGTGTCCAACCAATTCTGAATCTCATTACAGCGGAAAAGACTTCAGTTTTGAAATAACAAAAGAAAGAGTGTGTGTGAGATAATATTCTTGAGTTTTAAAAAGACTTTATAGTTAATAATATGTTCAAATAATTTCATCAGTCATATACATATATTTTTACATAAATCTATACACACACATATATATACATATACTATCACTTGAGTCATAGGAAGAGCTACAGTATATCCTTAGCTTTTTGTAGTATATTCTTAACTTTTTGCTTACAGGACTATTTTTAAGAAATTGTCAGAATTAACAAATAAATAGCTCAAAATATCACACATCTATGAAAATTCCCAACAAGAGGAAACTCTCCAATGGCAAAATATATCTTGGAGGGAATTACATTACTCCTTCCCCAGTAAAATCTTGGAAGCCATGGTGACTTCCAAAGCTCAAGTGAGATGATGGAGGAGACCAGTATCTTCTCTCCCGTGAGAAGGTGCTGATGAAAGATCCATCAGCATACACTGCAGCGTTATCTCCAATGAAATTTTTTTTCTCAAGAAATAATAGAAATAGAGATGAGCCAGGGTTGCTTTATAAATCATATTTTGAATTGTGAATTTTTTCAGGTGACTAAACTGAAGGGTAGAAGATGGTAAGCCATTTGCCATTTAATCCATTTCATTTAAAGGATCACTAGCTATATTTAATGACATCCAAAAATAAACTCCTCAGATGCTGAAATACTAGGCTGGGAAGGCAGGCAGTGGAAGCAGGAAGGTTATTCTAGTTTTATTTCATTTTCTTGAAGGCCAAAGGCAGCTTCTCATTCCTAATAAGAAACTGACCTCGAAGTGACAGAAGGTAAAAAACGATTCCAGGCCTATGGAACCTGAGTTGACAATTGATATCTGTCCACAACAGCAGCAAATTGTTTCCTTCTGTAAACATTCAAGATAGAGCCTCTGCCACTTAGGAGGCTGGAAACTGCAGTGGTTATTAATTCATCTAAATAATATGGAAGAGTTTCATGTAGCAAAGTATAAGCAGAGCAGGTACTTGATTTCGTGCCAACAGTTCTTAGTGACTTCATAATGCACGCTTTTCCAAGGACCTGGGACTCACCAGGGACCTATTTTCTTTCCTATTTCCTTAAAATAGCCCAGTGTAATTGGGCCTTTTTATTCAACAGTAGCTCAAGCACATTAGCATCATCAAACTGCACAAGATCAAGTTCTGAAATTTTCTCCCTGTATTTTTTATCTTAAATTTGCATATTAGTATACATTTTTTTCTCTTTTGATTTCAGATGCAAAAATACCCACAGATAATATCTGTCAAAAAGCTGTCTTCAGTAATTAGGTAGCTATTGCACAGTTGGGTGGTTTAGCTAAGGTTGGTATATAATATTTTTAAAACAATTCTTTGTTGGGATATAGCTGTCACTGTTACAACACTGTGTTTCTGATTGCCTTTTCTCCTTTCCAGAGCCCCTGCATTCCAACTACAGAGACCTCTGGCTTACTCACATGCAACACATTCAGCCTTATTGACGTGGTAGCTGAATCTCAGAATCACTGCTTTGCAGTGGGACACAGGATAGAGACATGGCCTGCCAAAGAGTGTCATATCAGAAATACCTATAGTACTTCGTCAAGCTGCACCTACAGACATCCGTCACTGGAGATTTGGCATTGCTTCCCCTGGCAGACGGGAATGGGAAAGAACTGCACATCTTATAGGGTGAAAATCAGTGTCACAATGAGCCACTGTTGTTGACTGTGAATATGTGGTATCCCTTAAGTATGATTGTGTAGAAAAGTTGAGAACTACTCTTCTAAATCCCACCCACCCAGAGACAGACTTACAGCTCTGCTCCTTTCCGGGCACCACACCTGGTATACAATAAATGCTCAAAAAACGGTGTTGAATAAATGAGTGAATCAATGCATGAATAAATGCAAGCTTTCCACATAAACTGAAAACAAACATTTGATTTACAATCTAAAATTCTTGAAATCATTGTGGGACAGGTGATTTCACAATAAACTCTGTTCCTATACAAAACAATCTGAGGTCTCCATCAGTGCACTAGAAAAATGAACAGTAATTCTTTGCTATCTCAATTAAATGAGCACTTAATTTAATCAAAGGTTATAATCTTGTTGGGTGAACAAGGGAGTTGTCCTTTCCACTCTTCCTGAAGCTCCTAATTTTTCCAGAGCAAGTGTGGATCCACCGAAGGGAAGATCCATTCAGAAGATGCACAGATATGACCCTTCAGTGGATTCACACTTGCACTGGAAAAGTTAGGGGCTTTAGGTAGGGTGGAGAGGACAATTATCCTTTTACCATTCAGCTCCCTCTAGCAGCTACTACACTTCTTCAGCTCTGATGTCAGTCTTTAATTAAACTGACCAGTGAGAAGTCAACATGGCTAAAGAGACAAGGTGTTCCTCGTGGCTGCAACGGGAAGCTGTCCACCACGCATACTGCCCCTCCTTCTCTAACGCAAGTTGCTGTTGAGAAGTGACTGCCCAGCCAGAGACTGCATTTCCTGGCTTTCCCTGGAGCTAGGTAGGGCCAGTGTGACTGGGTCTTGCGAATGGACTGTCAACAGAGTGAGATGTGTCACTTCTGAACTCACAGATTTGAAGAGGTAAATGTGTCTTCTCTTCACTCCCTCTTTCCTCTCTTGACAGCTGAATACAAGAGAGACAAAGTCTTAGGGCATGGCAGAACCACCAGATGGAAGGAGCCTGGATCCTTGAATCCCCGTATGGGCGTAGAAGAATGCACTTCCAGTCAGGAATACCCTGCTGGTCCCATACGCGCGTAAGATAAGCCTGTGTTCTGTTAAGCCATTAAATTTGGAGATTTACTTATTACAGCAGCAAGAATTATTCTAGTGAATATATTCCCCCACCTACTGCACTTTATGCTTCAGCAATAACAACCTATGTGCAATTTCCCAGTTCGACTGTGCAGCTTCATGCTTCCATGTGTTTATACATGCTGATCTCTCTGCTTATAATACCTAATTTTCTCTAGTCTCCTAACTTTACGTAGTCTCTCTCCTTTCTGGCCCTTTGTCCTTGACCAACTTGTATTAATCCTTAAAATCCCTGCTCCTAAGCTTCTGGAAAGCGTTTTTCTGCCAGTGGGCTCCATTCCTGCCATGTACGTCCTTAGTTTGTACATAATTCCACTTTAGCACATGTCACAATATTCTAGAATTCTGTTTGTAAATACGTCAACCTTACAACATACACATTTGTCATGTTTCTACACTCCAAAGCTCTCAGCAGAGTGCTGCTTCATAAGAGATGATTTATGACTATATGCTAGGTTCCTATCTAATTAGGACTTTGCTTATTTTAAGTTAATCTGAACGATGGAGGATCAGAGACAGAATCTGTTAACCACTGGAAGATGGGTACAGCAATGAAGGGAAGGAATCCCGGTGTGTACTCCTAATTACTCACTGAATGAGTAACAGCAACACAAGTTTGCAAATAAGAAGACAAGAGAAAAACACATGTACTTCTATAGATTTCTTAATCTGGCAGAAGTTCAAGGGAAACACAGATCCTGATATAGGGACAAGGCCTGATTCCCTAGGTTAAGATCAATGGTTCAGCATAAGACCTTTATGGCATGCAGTATTCGTATTTAATATAAATGGATATTAATTTAAAAGATGTAATCCCATTTTTTTGCTGGAATTTTTGTGAGGATTAAATAAGGTAATACATAAAAAGCACCTGGAGCATAGTGAATTGTCAGTAAATGGTGGGTAATCCACCTACAGAATGACATCGATGACTAAAACTATAACTTTTTTTTTTAAGCCAGATCCATGTGGTTTTGTATCCTAAGTGTTGACCGGGGTTTCCATCCTCTTAATCCTTTCTTGAGGCAGAGTTGGAGAATGATGAGACACCGTGGATAGTCAGAAGGCATTACCAGGCAAGAGAGCCAATTTACAAACTTTTCTGCATCCTTCATTTGGTGCAAATTTGAGACAGGTTGTTTTTCAATTTAGAAAGACAATCTCTCATTGAATATTTGTTTTTAAATTATATTTTATTCTAGTGACTAGTTTACACTGGTCCCCATAAAATGTACATTATAAAAAAAATACAAAACCTCATTTGGTAAGCCTATTACCTTATGTTCATGGCTGCCAGCTTTATTCTATTGAATTCAAATTTGCCTGTGGCAGCGTTTCGTATCTAATTTGTGACTTTTACAAGGTGAACCTTGCATCATTTTCCTTTGCCTCTGCTTTCATTTATCTAAATGAGAACAGTTTCTCTTAATGCATAGGTTTGCTTGATAAGCCATTAATACCACAGATGGGCCCTGAAATGCTCATAAAAGAAAAACAGCACAATAAATATTTATTGTTGTTTCACCCAGACACACAAACCCTGCACATCTTTAATATCGCTGGCTACTTGGTTTCTCTTTTAATAGAGCTTATTTACTTGATTTCATTTTCTCAAATAATTGCTCTTCCACTGAGGGTTATTTGAGGGGAAGGGGCGGTTGAAGGAATGGAATGAATATTGAAATATGTGAGAGGCTGGTGGTACATTTAAATTGATTAGACGAAGACGGAAATGAAATGAGGATCAAGTGTTTTGTGCTTAAATGGATGAACTTGTATGAAATTTATCTAACTCAGAAAAATATCTGTGTTAAACACAGCATTTCATAAACACAGCTTAGGGAAAAACAAACAAAATTCTTGGCTTACTAAATTTCACAGAGAATAATTCTCAAAGGGAAAAACAAATCATGGGGAAGCTAGAGGTGTTTTCTTTAGCTTCTATATCCTTTATGGTTGTGCCCAGTACATTTTTGAATCATATTTGCATTCCTAATGACTTCTACCAAGTGACGAACAACATTACTCAACTTGAAAAAAAATCCTTAGGAGCTATTTAAAACAATACATTTCATTAAACAACGCACAACAAATTCAAAAATTCCGCTTCCATTGGCAGAAGCCTGTGAACGGTGTCTCACTAGCCATATAGTCCCTGATGGTCCAGAGCTCGTGGTCTGACGGAAAAAGCCACATGTCAACGTGCCAGGGGCACAAAGAGGGGGAAGTTGGCTGAGAGTGGGTGTCAGGGGGGCTTTCTAGGACGAGATGGCAGTTGAACTAGATTTAAAGAGGTGAGGCTACATAGCAAGTAGCGGACAAAAGGGGAAGTGGAGAAAGGAATTCTGTCAGAGTCAAACATGAACCAAGTTTGCAAGTGTGACAGAGCACATGTGCGGGGATTACAACTATTTCTGTATTGCTGGAACATGTTCTAACCTCCTTTTCTTGATGGCATATAAGGTCATTGCTTCTAGCAATTATATCTTTTTCACTTTTTTAGCTAGAATTTTATTTAGTAAAACCATGATTTTTTTAAGTACATATAATTTTGAGGATGGAAACATGGAAAATTCCTTCTAATGCCCCTTGTTACAGAAGGAAATCTACTATATATATACATTTGTAAGATAATGTACAATATTTGTATTTACTACATGTACATATATGTGACTCTAAGGCATCTGATCAATTATGAAAGCCACAAAAAGAAAAAAGAGCACATTGAAAAAACTCAGGTTTCCTTTTTTAAAAAATGATCATCAAAACTAAGAAAACTTTTTTTTTTATTTGGAAGCATTTTACTTGGCTTTCTGTAATTAAGGGAGAATTTGGGGTGAGTGAAGAATTTTCATTTAAGAGAATGATGACTTTAAAGAAAGTTATGTGAAGAGACTGTAAATAAAAGCAAATTTAATCTATTTAAGTTTAGATTTAAGAAATCCCTGGTGCCTCATTTGAGCCAAATGAAAATTACCTCCTATAGATATTTCCCTGGAAATAGCATGTCCTGGGAACCAAAAGAGATATGACTGATATTGGGGAAGCACACCCCTACTACAGAGAAAATTTAGTTTGTATTTCCATGGGGTTTTCTGTGCCAATTGTATAATATTTGCTTGTTAACAGAAGAGGTTCATTTCTTATTTCCTAATTTTTAATCCACTCAATTTCAGGAGCTATATGCATGTTACATGTATTTCAATTCCTAGCAAGTGATTATATGTGGCTCTTCTAATTAAAGCTTCCTAAATTGAAGGAGAAGATAATTTACATTTTGTGAGAGGAGTTGAGTCTGCAGAGGATTCTAGTTGTATACGTGGAACATAGTGTTAGGACCAGCATTAATCTTGCAAAAGCAGATTTTGAAAATCTCATTTCTCTGACCACAAAAATGTTGGGTGAGCTTGAAAATATTCAGAAAATTATTTTATGATGAACGGTAAAAGGCAGACTAAACAGACTTCAGTAACTTTTCCATATGTATCAATAGCGATTCCATAATTGAATTGTGAACCCCTTGAAGGTAGGAATTACTGTGCTGTGTACCATCTCAGAAACTGACTTTTCCTCTGGAAGAATCCATATTTCCAATTTTTGTATTTGTCAACAAATTCTGGTTAGTGTCCAATTTTTTTTATTAAGAATTTATCTTTTTAGAGCAGTTTAAGGTTCACAGTAAAATTGAGAGGAATTACAGACATTTCCCACACATCCCATGCCCCCATACATTCACAGCTTCCCCCACTATCAACATCCCCCACCAGAGTGGTATATTTATTACAATTGACAAACCTACCTTGATATATCAATAATTACCCAAAGTCTACAGTTTACACTAGAATTCACTTTTGGTGTTGTACAGTCTATGGGTTTTGACAAAAGCGTAATAACATGTATCCAACATTATGGTATCATGCAGAGTATTTTCTCTGCCCTAGAAATCCCCTGCACTCCACTTATTCTTTTCCTGCCCCCCAACTACCGCAAAGCACTGGCAACCACTGATCTTTTTACTGTCTCCATAGTTTTGCCTTTTCCAGAATGTCATATACTTGGAATCAAGTATATGCCTTTTCAGATTGGATTCTTTCACTTAGAAATATGCATTTAAGGTTCCTTCATGCCTTTTCATGGCTTGATAACTCATTTCTTTTTAGTACTGAACAATATTCCATGGTCTGGATGTACCACAGTTTACTTATCCATTCACTTACTGAACGACATCGTGGTTGCTTCCAACTTTGGGCAGTTATGAACAAAGCTGCTATAAACATCCCCATGTGCAGGATTTTGTGTGAACATAAATTTTCACCTCCTTTAGGTAGATACCAAGTCGCATCACTACTGGATCTTATGGTAAGATGGTATGTTTATGGTATGTTTACTTTTGTAAAAAATCAGCAAACTGTTTTCCACAGTGGCTGTACCACTTTGCATCCCCACCAGCAATGAACGCGAGTTCCTGTTGCTCCACAACCTCACAAGCATTTGGGTTGTCAGCGTCTGGATTTTGGCAGTTCTCACAGGTGTGTAGTGGTATCTCAATGTTGTTTTAATTTTCAATTGCCTGATGACATATGATATGGAGCATCTTTTCCTATGCTTATTTGCCATCTGTGTGTCTTCTTTGGCGAGGTGTCTGTTAAGGTCTCTGGCCCATTTTCTAATCAGATTGTTTGTTTTCTTATTGGTGAGTCTTAAGAGCTTCCAATTATTTTTTTAACTTGAAAAATAACCTTTATAACATTAGTATGAATTAGATGACGAATTCTCAAATAGAGAACCTGTCAACCAAAGGATAAGCAATATCCCATAAGAAAGGACCCTTTAACATCATGCAAATGTATGTAGCAGGAATTCCCCAAGTTCTCCCTCAGAGGGACTGACAGCCACTTTCTTAGGTATCCATACATTGAGGAAAGGGAACACTTGTTGGAGGCAGGGCCCAAGTTAATGCTGACTCAGACATCTAAAGCACCATTATGATTCCTCTGTTAAAGCAAGGACATGGGATGTCAGGTAATAACTAGAACCCTGGTCCACGTCTGTCTCACAGAGAGTCCCAGAATCCACCTTGTAGTCATTTTACCACTTCTCAAATAACTCATTGGAATGGATATACTAAGCATTGGTAGAGCCCTCACATGGACTCTTTGACTACAGAATCAAGAGCTATTATAGTAAGAAACACCAAGTAGAAGCCCCTGAGACTACCCTTCTACTCCACCAAGACAGTAAATCAAAAACAATGTTGCAACCCAGGGGAATGGCAGAGATTAGTGCCACCTTCAAGGACCTAAAAGATGTAGGGGTTGCAGTCTCCATACTATCACTGTTTAATTCATCAGTCTGGTCTTTGCAGAAACTAGATACATCATGATGGAGGACAGTGGACTACCACAAACTTAACCAAGTCATAGCTCCAGTTGCAACTGCTGTGCTGAATGTGACAGGTTTATTGGAAGAGATTAACACAGTCTCAGGCACATGATTTGCAGCTATTAATGTGGCAAGTGCATTTTTCCATACTTACAGGAAAGGAGGATCAGAAGCAGTTTGCATTCATTTGGAATGGACTCCAAGGCATATTTATGATTGTGCCCTAAATCTATGTTAATTCTTCTGCTCTCTATCATAATATAGTCCAAAGGGACCTGTATGATCTGATCATTATACAGAATATCACTTTGGTCCACTATATTGATGAATCACGTTCATCAGACCTGATAAGCAAGAAATGGCAAGCACTGTGGATGCCTTGGTAAGACACATAAGCTTTAGAAAGTGGAAGAAAAACCCTGTAATGATCAAGGACCTTTGACATAAGTGAGGTTTTTAGGCATCCAGTGATATGAGATATGCTGGAATATCCTCTTCAAAGCAAAATCTATTCCTACCACTAAGGTAAAAAGCACAATACTTGGTGGGCCTCTGTGGGTTTTGGAAGCAACATTTCCCACACTTGTGAATACTACAATGGCTCTTTTACTGGGCCATGCAGAAGGCTGGTTGCTTTGAATGGGGCCCAGAGTAGAACAGAGCTCTGTAACAGATCCAGGCGGTGGCAAAGGAAACATTGTAGGAAGACTTTGGCATGCTAGGAGAGTTGCAGTGAAGACCTCTGGGGTTCTAGGGCAAGGCCACATCGTCTGTAGCAGAGAAAAATATATCATTCAAAAATATATCACGGGGGGCCACCCGGTGGCGCAGCGGTTTAGTCCACGCTTGGCAGCCCGGGGTTCACGGGTTCGGATCCCGGGCGCCCGCCGACGCACTGCCTGTCGGCCATGCCGTGGCAGCGTCCCATATAAAGTAGAGGAAGATGGGCACGGATGTTAGCCCAGGGCCAGTCTTCCTCAGCAAAAAGGGGAGGATTGGAACAGATGTTAGCTCAGGGCTGGTCTTCCCCACAAAAAAAGAAAAATAAATAAATAAAAATATATCACGGGTCCTGAGCTGCTACCAGGCCTTGATAGAAACTGAGCATATGACTACGGGACATCAGGTGACCATACAGCCAGAACTGCCCATCATGAGCTGGCTTCCATCAGACCAAGAAAGTCATAAAGTTGAGAGAGCAGTAGCAATCCATCATTTAATGGAAGTGGCACTTCTGGTGCTAAGGACTGAATGTGCCCCCCAAAATTCATATGTTGAAATCCTAACCCCCAAAGATGATGATAGTAGTGGGTAGGGCCTTTGGGAGGTTCTTCGGTCACGAGGGTAGAGATTTCATGAATAGGATTAGTATTCCTATAAAAGAGACCCCACAGAGATCCCTTGCCCCTTCCACCATGAGAGGACACAGCAAGAAGGCTCCATCTCTGATCCAGAAAGTGGGCCCTTACCAAACGCCAGCACCTACCACTATTGCACTGTGATCACTTTTTCCGCTCACACCTATGATCAGCAGATGAAGAAGGAAAAAGCTTAATCTTAGTTCATGAATGGATTGGCTTGGTAAGTGGATGGAAGACCAAAGTGGACTGGTGCTGCACTACAGTCCCGTTCAGGGTGGTCCTGAAAGACAATCGTGAGGGGAAGTCCTCCCACTGGGCAGCATATCTGGTCTTTCACTTTGTGTGAAGAGAGAAGTAGCCCAAAGTAAGGATCCACACAGATTCATGGACTATGTAGAATGACTTAGCTGGTTTGTCAGAGGCCCGGAAATGAAACTGGAAAACCAGAGATACCTGGGGAAGAGGTACATAAATGGACTTATGAGAATGACCACAAGGTGCGATGATATTTTTATTGCAATTAATGCCCACCAAAGAGCATTCACTGAAAAAGAGGCACTAAACAAACCAAGTGGACTCAGTCCTGAGCTGTCAGCCAGCCTCTGTCCTTGGCTATCCTAGTGTTTGCATAATTATCTCAGAACAAAGTAGCCATGGTGGCAGAGTTAGAGGCACTGCCTGGTCTCAACAGCCCAGGCTCACTCTCCCCAAAGGTGATCTAGCTCCTGGGACTATGGACCTGCTAGCTACAGAGACCAATGCTGAGCTCCCTATCTGGGTACCTCCCCTCACTGGAAACAACCAGCCACTTGGTGACAGGTTGATTATATTGAACCCCTTGCATACTGGTTTCATGTTTACCAAAAGTAACATGTGTTTGGGGTATGGGTTGCCTTTCTTGCCTGCAGTGCCTCAGCCAGCACCACTATCTAAGGCATCATAAAGTATCTGCTCTACCTTCATGGAATCCCACATAACAATATCTTAAACCAAGACCCACTTTAAAGCAAAGGAAGTGCTGTGATGAGTAAATGAGTGTGTGATTCAATGATCCTATCACATACCATATGATCCACAAACTACCTGTTTGATCAAGCAAGGAAATGGCCTCTTGAAGGCACAGCTGAGGAGTGGCATTGCTCACCATCACTCCTAGGGACCCACCTGGGAATTTGTGCTTCTTGGCCCTGCAACTTTCGGCACTATGGCACTAGAGGTCCTGATTCCCAGTTGGGAAGGCTTCCACTAGAAGAGGAAATCATTAAACTTAAAGCTAGCCCAGTAGAAGTGCTAACCAGAGGGAGGGGATCTAGAATGAGTGACAGAGGAAGAAAATGAAGAGGATTAGTTACAGCCTGGGGATCCACTACAGCATCAGGGCTGCTGTCCCACCAATGCTCCTCTTGTAAGTTTTCAGAGACTGTAACCAAACAAAATCCTGGAGAAGCTGTGCCTGAGTGGTCTCTGAGGTGAAAAGCAAGTGTTTCTGAGTGATGCAAGGAGAAGTCTATAGTGGACACTGCTGGTGCCTCACCTAGATTCCCTTTCTGGCTGGTGCACCCACATCTCAGCTCTTGTGAAGTTGAGTATTGGCTACTAACGGTTCACAGCTGCCCTCTTCTGGGAGCCTCCCAGGCCTGGAAACTAGTATTTTCCCAACATACCCAGAAGTGGGAAGGCCTCAGCCAGGGACCAGTGACGGACTGGCAGCGAATACACTTCAGGTGGACCACTTCTGTGGTGAAACTTGTGCTCGCAAGCTTCCTTGTGGAATCAGACTGAAGCTAGTCTCTGAGACCACATCCTTGCTGAGCTATTTCTACTGATCCATCCCACTTCCCTCACTCATCCCACTTCCCTCACTCCCCTTCTTCTGAGAGTGCTCCCCCAGTAAACGACTTGAATAAGAATTGCTGTCTCAGGCTCTGCTTCCAGAAAGCCCAACCTAAGACAACAGGTATATAAATTAAATACATATGTACATCAACAACAATGCACATTTGCAAGAACAGACACAAATAAAAGGAAGTACATCAAACGCATTAAAATCATCGCCTTGGTAGGAAACAGGTATAAAAGAGAACAAATAAATAAGCAAAACAAAGGAAAGGGCTCACACAGACCAATGTAGGTACTATGGCACCAGTTGAGGGCTGTGATTAACTCTGCTGTACACCTGAAATCCAAAAATAAATAAGAAGCAAACACACAGGGAGTTAGACGATTCTTTTTAGCAAATTTGCACCTCAAACTATGTAAGTGCATTCAGGCAAGGGTTCAAATTGTTCTTTCCTTAACATTATTTGAATATTCTTTTACTCCCAAGAGGTCAACATGGAAAGATTAAGGAAGGTAAAACCCAAATTGGTTTTCATGGTTCTGGACCAACCCTATTTCTAACATCCTAAATAGGAAATTTGTCAACAGTGCTGAATTTTTTACTTTAATCAGGTCCTACTTTTCCTCTCCCAGCCTAGCCTCCATCCCCCCCCCCGCCCATCCCCACCCCCACCTTTTACCATGAATTATTTGAAAACCTTACAATCAGTATCAAAGCTATAAGATGCATTTCAGCCTGAGTTCTTCTCTTTTGGCAAGCCCTAAGAGTTTGTTGTAATATCACAAACACATAAGAACAGAGAAATACAATTTCAGCATAAGAACTGAATAATCAATTTCCTTGAGAATGTGTCTTACGTGTTTTTGATACCTCCATAATACTAAGCACAACAATCTGTGGTCTGCTTTATTTAATTGAATTTGTCACTACAATTTCCTCTAATCCAATTAGGTTCAACTAATAAGTATTGATTAATGATCACTGCTCTTGTTTGCTGCAAAAATCATTAAGACACAGTCTATCTATTTAAGAAGTTTGTAATCAGTATTGGAGGAGACTATTTGAATATATCTGGTCTTTCCTCAAATTTTCAAGGGGAAATGTTCACACTCCTAATTTCCAAAAGTATTCTCATTTCCATTATTTAAAATTATCTCCATTCTTTGGCTGGGAAAGAGTTAAAATTATTTTCTGATACAATCTTTCTTTTCAAATCTGTTTTATAAAAGTTTTATATTATCCATAATCTCTTCCTTGCCCTGAGACAGCAATGTTTTATTTATCCTCCCCATTGACTTGCTAAACTATCCAGCAAAGACATTGACAGAGTCTCAAGTGTCCACAATAACACCACTCTTGCTCTTGATAGAAGTGGGATGAGACTGTTGGGATGGCTAAAGATTTCATCAGAAGAGGCAATTAGCCAGAAGCTCTCTTGGTTTTTTGGAGATAAAAGTGACTAAATCTTGCTTGAGAATGTTGGGAAGGTGTTCTGTGCTCTGCTTCTGTTTACAGAGACCCAGAGTCCTGCCAACTCCATAGGTATGTAAGGAACCCCACTGTTATGTCACCTGGTATCTTCTTTATAAAGCACAGGCATGAAGTTCAGACCCCTGGACTAGGCTCACAATCCGACAGCCAACCGTCTTACCTGACTTCTATTCCCAGTGTGACCTGCTCTTCCCAATATCCCCAGGCATCCCATGGAATTTCACCCCTGAATGGTACTACACACACCCTTCTTCTGACGCAATGCCCTTGCCCCTTACTCTACCTGGTGAACCAGGACAATGACTGAATGCCCACACCCTTCATCTCCTAAGGTGTCAGAGCTACAAAAGTATTTATGGGTAAGATATTGGTGTTTCAGAAAAGTTTTTATTCCCACTTAGTCTACATCCAATCATCAGGACTGTGCATAGCCCCTCCCGAAGTCAACCTCAATTCAGGCAACTCAGGAAGAAACTCCCAGGCACATACTTCCACTTATCCCCCTCAGAGCCAGAGGTACTTGCTCCTCTTCTAAATTTCAATACCAACTCCACACTCTTACCCCTCTCTCACATCACCTGTCATTTGCATGTGCTCACTTCCTCCACCCTGGGGATGGAAGTGCCCACATAGGGGAATCACTGCCCTCTCAATGCCCACATTTCATTTTCCATTCATAGGACTTATTGCAGTCCAAGATGAACCGGAAAAGTTAATTTGCTTTTCTAAGAAATACTACACATGGTTGAAATTCAGTGTTACAAACCAATAGGCCTGGAATTAGCTACTATGTCTTGCAGGCGCTTTGCTTTATCTCCCACAGCTCTCTCAAATAAAAAGTTCAAATCCTTAATCCAAAACTCAAAACAATTTAATTACTGGATGTAAGAGCAGTGACGGTCCTGGAACCAGCTTGATCATCTGTACCAAGAGCTCCCAGGACAAATGTTTCATTTCAGGAGCAGCCGACCCCTCCTGAGAGGTCTGATCCTTGTCTGCTCTCGTCAGACACAGAAGACAGCTGGGAATATTTGGTGGGAAACGAAGGAACAGCGAAGCTTTCATGTCTCATATCTTTCCTTCACTAATCCCCATCCTGCTCTGGGCTCCCACCCCAACAGATTCACTCTTCCCCTCTGATCTTCCCGCTGTGCCCTCTGGAATCTCTATGGAATCATAAACAGAGTGTCCTCTGTCCTTAGCTTCTTGACTAAACATTTCATCTGCCACCTTCCTGTATGGAAACTGGCTTTTCTCATCAGACACCACATTCCCTATGGCTTCAGAGGGGGAGACAATCTCAAGTCACTTCCCAGTGCCGCTTCCAGACCTCTACTCCTCTCTTAAACTTGCATAGCAAACGCCTGCCTCCTTGAGGCTTTCCCTCTCTGGCACTATCCTCCACATCACCATCACTCTTAGAAGACATTAGAGCACACATGTTGTTGCATTTCTCCACCCCAAGATCTGATGTCATCCTAGGTGACATCAATATCCACACAAACTACCCAACACCTTGACATCTTTCCTGCTCTTCTCATTGCCGGGGACCCACATATCCAGTTCAGTCGCCACCGTGGACTCTAAGTACGGACATGCAAAAACTAAAACATCCTGCTTTGGCATCAAAACCTTCTCTCTGGCCAGCCTTCTGCTGCAGTTACTCCTTTTCCTGTTCCTTAACTTTCTGAGCCCTCTAGTCCCAAAACCCATCCGCTTCATTCCAAGCAACCAATCCCTTCTAGCTTCATCATTTTCCTCTCAAAATTAGGCTCAATATTTCAGTTCTTTAACAATCTCTTGCCAATATTCTCAACTCCCTTGAACATTATGTCTCCATAGCACCCGTGTGGCAAAAAATCAATTTTATTTTTACTGTTTTATTGCAATATTTAACTTGGGATACAACATGGTATATTTATGTCACATGCTATTTTTCAATCTACTAGGTTTTATTTTCTTAATTTCTAGATGATTTTTTTCATTCATTATTTATTAGAATTTTCTTAACCCTGTTTATTGTAAAATAGCATGTACTTGAAAAAGCTGTGCAGAGCAGAAGTCATGCTGGGGATATACAAGTTAGTTAGTTTGCAGCCACATTGCAAGCCTAGCCAAGGATTCTGAACTATGCACACCCTTGCCAGCAGCATGAGGAAAATTAGCTGATTTTTAACTATACATTTTAATATTGTACTTTTTATCTCCTTTAATAAAGGAAGCAGAGGAGTTGGGGATGAGAGTGCAGGGATGGGGTGGGAGTCAGCTGCAAGGGAAGTCTTCTGCTTTGTGTCCCTACCTTCGCCGCTGTCAGCCCTCCGTGGTACGTGCTTTCAGGGCCACCACACATGATTGTGCAGGTTGTACCCTGCACAAGGGCAAGGAGGTGAGTAGGGGTTAGAACTGACTGTGCATGCTCTGCTCTCTGACCTGCATGCACTGGCTTGGAGGAAGAAGCGCCTCTTCCTAATTCATACAAAAGCGTAAGGTAAACTACCCTTTCCCCATCCCCTCCATCGCTGAAACTTCAACTCAAAAACTTTTAAGACAAGTTGATCCAAACTACTGCTGATCTCCCTCTCTTCTCCCCTCCCTCCACTCCTTCCATTCCAGAGAACAAAGAGGCAACTATGTAGTGTCTGGAGTCAGACATACCTGAATTTGATCCTGTTACCGGCGCATTGGGTTCTTGTTGCCCCCCAGGATAGAAATCAAGAGAGACAACAAACTGCAGTAGAAAAGTAAAAGTTTATTAGCTTGTGCACAGGAAAGGGACAAGGGAACCAGTGCAGAAAGGAAAGGGGCAGATGACCAGCTCATTAGGGAGTGGGATTGTAGGGCTTTTTATTAGACAAAGGCTGGGGAGGGGTGCCTTGTCATGGCATGTAGAGGTGGAGTTTTCCTAGCACTCGCGCTGTTGTTTGACATGCTACCACATGCATTGCGTGTATCATTAGCATGCTAGCTCTCCACCCCTGGGTGTGATTTTTACTATGGCAATGGGGCTAGGGTCACCTTAGGACAACTGCTAGGTGCTAGGGCACATGCGTAAGCCCAGGAAAGTCCCAAAACTGCGGAATGTGGATCTTGGTGGTCTCTATCTGATTCTCTTCGCTTGCCAATTGGTTAAGGGCCTTATCCTGTTAGGCCAGGGGCCTCGTGGACGACCCTATCTCGTTAGGCTGGTTCCTGACTCAATCCCAGTTCAAGTTCAAGGACCTTGGACGAATTACTTGACTATTTTGAGCTCAGTTTCCTCCTCTGTAAAATGGATAGGTACTAAGTTTTTATAAAGATTATATGAGATAAAGGTAGTGAAGATCCTAGTAGAGTGTCTGGCATAAAGCAGGTACCTAATAAGTATTTGCAGTTAACTAACAGGCAAACAAGATGGATGGATGGATGGATAAAGCAAAACACAGTCTTTGGATATCTCTAGTCACTCGGCCTTTAAAAAGTGACATATGATCTATATGACTGGAGTGTTGACATTGCAGAAGAGAATCCTAAGAAACCAACAAGGGAGAAAGTTTTGATAAATGGCCTTTATTTCTGGGATTTCCTCCACATATTTTGCCTGGCCAAAGCAGCTTTTTATTATTGCAGGACAAGAAATGATCTGTATCCTGAGGAATTGTCCATCATTCCAGTCTCCTTACACATAAACTCTAAGACCTTATGCATTTTATGAATAAATTACATGAGTTAGTAGCATTGTAAGTGACTCAGTTTTACTGATACCTTATTTACAGTGACATCCTAATTCTAAGAAAACACTAATTCAATTTTACATAGTACATGGGGAGAATAAAACGACATGAATTAGTTTCAAGCAGAACATTAAAAAAAAATGAATGAGTTAGGTAATTTAAAAGAAAAAGAGAGAGAGAAACTCCATGTTTCATGCTTGTTTCTGTGAAGGACTTTTATAATTGTTTACACATTGAATTTTAAGTGCTGACCAGGTATATATGATTGTTCCTAAATTTAAATACAGTAAAGGTAAGGTGACAGGATGACTTAGCAAAAATTTGTAACTATAAAACAATTATTCACACATTTAGATGTTCAGCTTTAACTAGCCTCTCCCTCCCTACCACATAGTCACACACATACACACACACATGCAAGAAAAACCACGGGCACAAAATGGCATCACTTGTGCTAAAGCTCATGATACCAAACCTAGATTGAATACCTAACCTAACTGCATTTTTGACCTTCCCCAGAAATGTAATCTTAATCAACCAGATTGGAATTTTCTGGTCAGTACCAATGAGGTAATCTGTCATGGGAGCCCCCTGCATCCCCCAGAGGAAGAAGAGGCAATCTGCATGACGAAACTCGTGCCTGCCATTCCCTTCTCCCCAAAGAGAAGAGGTCCTCCCCAAAATAATCCTTTTTCTTTTGCTAGTAATGTCATTGCCCCACCCTCCTTCCTATAAAAACCTTCCATTTTGTATAACTTCCCGGAGTATCTCTCTACCTGCTAGATGGGACGCTGCCCAATTCATAAGTTGTTTAATAAAGCCAATTAGATCTTCAGATTTACTCAGTTGAATTTTGTTTTTTAACAAAATATCTCAGTCAAAAGATGAGAATGGGCTAAAACTAAAATAGTGGCAGGGAACCAAAAGGGAGGAAATAGGTTCAAGAGAATTTGAGAAGGTATAATCAATTGGGTTTAATGACTTATTAGATATATACAATGGTAGACTGATTGTATTGATGGCTCCAACAACTGGCCTTCCTGTACCCATTCTCTCTGACCTGTAATTTTGTGGTCCCCTCCCCCTCTGAGCCTGATCATCTTGTTACTTTCCATGGAGAAGAAGGAATCAAAGACAACTCCCACTGGTTTGAGTGACTAAATACACAGTAGAAAATATAAGAGAAAAAGTAGGAACTATTCTCTGGCTTTACCAATGCTATTCCCTCAGTTGGAATGTTATACTCCTCTGATTTTATATGCCTACATACAAACAGTTCAGGGACAGCTTAAATATTGTTCTTTCGAAGAAGTATTGTCTGGTACCCACCCAAACTTGATAAATTATTTGTGCCACATCTCACTTTCTTTGCCATCAAGCTATTTCTCTGCCCCCTATATGGAGCAGAATTTTTCCAAAGAATACCTCACTCTTGGTACCAAATTCTCTGTTAATCAGAGTTCAATAAGAGAAGCAGAAGCACTAGGAGATATATATGAGTTATTACAGAATTTGACTTTATGTAACTGCAAGAGTTGGTATAAAGTTTCTGTAAAGCTGTTGTCTTCATATCTGATGCTGGAGGTTGAAATCTACAGGGCAAGCAATTAAGAGGATGGATGTAAAAATGGGGGAGAGAGAGGATAAGCTGTAACCCACAAGCTCAAACTGGAACTCACAAGGACAGGCTGCAACCCAGTCAGGCTCTCAGTACCTCTGACTTCGATGATGTGGGTATCTTGTAAAAAAAGCCAGCGCTCTTCATCATGGAACTAAAGGCACACCTCGCCCAGGAGTTGAGGAAGCCGAAAGAGGATTCAGAGGAAGGTGAAGTAGCTGCAGGCCTGGTTGATGCCCCACACCAGCAACTGACAATATAAGTGAACTGTAATAGCACCTGCATTGACCTTCTGAATATAAAACAATATGGGGCTGTTTCTTTTCCATCCTCCAAATCTCACAAAAAATCTCTCTTGCAACCCACCCCAATTGGAAACACATAGTGAAGGGAATTCTAAGAAATGCAGTTGAGCCTCGCCAAGCTGACATATCACAAAGCCACCACAGTCTACTCCTTGTCAACATAGCAGCCATACGCACCTTTAAACCATATCTAACTTCCAAATAAAGACAATAGCAAAGTCGTGCTTCCAGCTAATACGATACAACTATTCCATGGACAACTGAAAAGAGGATGTGAAGTTCCTTCACCATCTTTCAGGGATGTTCATCCGGTTCCTGATCATGGCAGGGTGGGGGCTAGTCTTCCCTTAATCATTAAGTTTAAAAGTCCCTAGCCCAAAGTTCCCACTCTTAGAACCTGCAATGGCATCTGATACCACAGATCTCTGTGTGCTTCCCCAGGGTGCCAGGGGCAACCCTCCTGAGAATGTGAGTTTCCTGAAATAAATGCCCCTCTCTAAGGCCTAGTGTGTGTTCAGAGGGTCACTCCCCCTTGTTTGTCTGACACAGCGTGTTCTTTCAAAATCAATGAACTATAATGAGGCAATGAAGAATTAAAATTTCCTAAAATTGTGTTGAGGATAATATTTTCATGATTATTCACTAAAAAGATCTCAAGCAATTGTTTAATTTCCCCCAGAATGAAGAATCTGTACTTCTATCAACTCAAAGACTTTGCAATCTGAGTTCCTGATATTTCCCTTCTGCAAATTGAATTTCTTTTTCCCTATTCTGAATATGTTTCATACGAAAAAAGTTAAACTAAATAAGTTTCAGTGTTAAACTTTGGGGAGGGATTTACCCAGTGATCAAAAGTCTTACTGGTCTATTTAAAATCTTATTTACCTCTTGCTTATTGACACTCATTTCCTTCTTTTTCAAATGCAAAGTGCAAACTACTTTACTAATTTTCACACGTTTAATTGCTGTCTCTGAACACTGGACTCAGGCCAAAATCTGTCCATTTTTTCCCTTTCTGATTCTGGGAGGACATGATGCACAGCTTAGAATAAAATGAGGAATTATCATAAAGACAAATAAGGTTATAATGGTCACTCGAGCCAAGAAATGAGAAGAATTCTAAGTGAGGATAGTGATTAGCCTGATTTTCAAAAAGCCATGTTCGACCTCAAGTCACTTTATGTGAATTTATTCAAGGAACATCCTCTTTGCTTAATTTTTACCAACATTTCATACATTTTAATGGGTGGGCCATTTTAGAATAATTTAATATTTTCATTTATTAATAATTACCCTTATATCATATTGTTAATCATGCAACTAAAATATGGACTTTATAATATAAAAACATTTCGACGTCATTATCAATAGTGTCGAAAATATAATGATACTGGGTATGGGGAGGGGGAATTGGAAGAAAGTAGCCAAACCGTCAGTTATAAGATAAATAAGTTCCAGGGATGCAATGTACAACATGATGACTATAGTTAACATGGCTGGATGATATATAGGAAAGTTGTTAAGAGAGTGGATCCTAAGAGTTCTCATCACAAGGAGAAATTTTTTTTCTTTTCTTTTTATTGTATCTATATGAGATGATGGATGTTAACTAAACCTATTGTGGTAATCATTTCACAATACATGTAAATGAAATCATCATGCTGTACACTTTAAGCTTATACAGTGATGTATGTCAATTATTTCTCAATAAACTAGAAAAAAAGATTTATCTTAATGTGAATATTGATCATTATCATTATCAATCATGATCAATCATCAATAAAATCATTATCAATAGCTTCTTTTCTTTTTTCTGCAAGGCAGTATTCTACTGTATGGATATATCACAATTCTTTTATTCCTTCACCTGTTGATGGATATTTGGGTTGTTTCAAGTTGTTTTGGCTATTACAGATAAAGCTGATACTTAAAACTGTGTGAAAAGAAAACATAGAGGTACTATGCTAGTTTCATGTAAATTAACCAATTTAACCTTCACAAAATCTCCGAGGTAAGTGCTATTATTATATCCATTTTATAGATGAGGAAACTGGGGCCCAGAGGAATAAATTGCCAATAAGTGGCAGAAACGCTATTACAGTACAGACAGTGTAGCTCAAGAGTCACCCTTAACCACTATGTCCTACCACGTGATGATAACACCTTGCATTATGTGATGCTTTGCAGTTTAGAAAATGCTATCACATGATCTTCTCACCAAAATCAAGAGGTCAATATATTCATTTTCAGGCTAAAGTTGCTGAAACTCAGAAAAGTTAAATAATATTTCCAAAATCTAACAGCTGAGACATGATAAATCCAGGATAAGAACTCTAGTTTTCTCCCAATCTGTATTCTTTCTTCTGTACTCTGCTTCATATAAAATAGGTTACAATTATCAACCTGTGAAATGCATGGCAATAGTAAAAATTCTTGTTTTCTTGTGAAATCACACTGTTTCCTTTACAATATCCAGAATTTGTTACATTTAGTGCTCATTTTTTGCACGTGTGAAAGATATTTGTACTCTAATACTGCACATGACTATCAGTTTGGGAATTAAAACCTATATTATAAGAACAGTGTTTTTTCTGATCTATCATAACTCTTTATCAATTTAACTCTCATGTGATGTGTGATAAATAAGAGTATTGAATAGGGAGTTAGGAGATTTGACTTCCAGCCCTGGTTTTATCAGTAACAAGTGAATCTGGATGAGTCACTTAACTGCTCTCAGCTTTAATTTCCTCATCTATACAATGAGAGGACCCTCCAAGTTCTCTACAGCTCTAAGAATTATGATAAATCAGGATATCTTTACAGGACACTTTCCATTGCTTTACTAAGTCTGTGGCAAGTAAAGAGAGAAAATTATACAAATTTTATTCAATGGGGAAGTTTTAAAGAATGTATGGGTGAATTACAACATATCACATAGATGGGGTGTTGTCCCCCTAGGAGAGGGGAGATGGATGCTGCTAATAATGCTCTGAGCTCTTTCTATGTTCCAGACACTGTGCTAAATGTTCTCACTTGCATGCCTTCTTGTCACACAGTTGGAAAGCCCCCCAAGAACTTTAATAAATTCGCCTGGAAATGTTGATTAGGTAAACCTGCTTCTTCTATTGCCAATGTTACTTACACATTCAGTTAAAATATAGCCAAGGTCAGAAGCCAGGGTCAATAATTACGTAACTTTAAAAAATTATGTTTGTGTGTGTGTGTGTATACACACACACACATATATATAAAACAATAGATTCATATATATAAAACAATAGATTCATTCCAAATCCTCAGAATTTCACTTAAAAACTTTAAGCAATTAAAAGTTAATAGAAAAGGCAAAATTAATTTTGAAAACTGTAGAAACACTGCAATGTCAAAGTAAAGCTGAGCATCTACTTGCACTGCAGTATGCATTAAAACCCATTACATTCTTTTTCTTTTCGCTAGGTACAAATGTTACTGTAATGCGTTGACACAAATTATATTTAAACTTGTTCTCTTTTTTAAAAAGCCTTATGTTTTGTGTTAGGAGAGGACAGTTGTACAATTATTAACCATACATTAGTCTCATACTAATTTCAGAAGCTATTAAGCAATACACAGCATCTTGGTGGTTAGGAATTAGTCTCAAACACAGCATATTTCATAGGCGTTCATCTTTACAATCTGTTTCATACTGCATGCAAAACACTAGAGCTATAAGCAACTGACCTGTTAGAATATCAAATGAGGCTTATATGATAATATGTATTTGGCAGGTATGAAGAATCAGAATGAATCTCTTCAACAAATAGATGACATTTGGCTTACTCAACAACAGTACGTGATCTTTATGGAGCATCTACTATGGGCCAGGCATTGTTCTGAGCAATGGGAATATCATGGGCAATATTATACCCTACTTTTCCTTGGAAATAGCATACCAAGATCAAGATTTCTTATATTATTTCAGATACATATTCAGGTTTATGTATTCAAAGGGAGCCAACTAAAATATTTCAACAAATAAAATCTTCACCACTTCTAGCTATCCAAGAGTAATACAGTACCTCCAGGGTCAAGTG
Source organism: Tapirus indicus (assembly GCA_031878705.1). NCBI lineage: Eukaryota > Metazoa > Chordata > Mammalia > Perissodactyla > Tapiridae > Tapirus > Tapirus indicus. The sequence goes on along the minus strand of CM062920.1, from coordinate 6,007,238 downwards.
AATATGTTGACCCTTATGTTTGATTTTTCTTCCCTGAATAGGTCTGGAGCCTTTGGGTGTTTGTGCTTAAATATTTCATGCTTGTACATTCAGAAGTAACACAAATGGTACTAGGGAAAGACAGTTTTTTAATTATGTTCAAATTAAACTACAAGTGGTTTTAAAAAAGAACACCTTTAGCCATTTGAGTTGGAATTGATAAAATCAAAATACTAAAGACAAAAATAAGTTAGCAAACATAGGTGTTTTCTCAATGTAGATTTAGGAATTCACACCAAGCTTACAGTCATCAACAGCAATAATACCTACAAAAGCTAAGCTAGGATTATACACTGTTCTGGGCTCAAAAGAGCAGGAATTCTGGAAAGGTTGTGCATATTTTCTTCTTCCAAGCTTAAATGCTGGGCAATAGAGGTAGAACCTATGGCCAGTTGAAATGTTGAAATTCCTGGTTCTTTCAGGGACTCAGCCTTGTTACCATACTGATGAGTAAGATGTACTCTCTGCAGAGACCAGACCAAAAGGAAGTCAGATAAAATGCAGGGGAATAGTTTAGTTTGTCTTAAAAAAGAGTCTTATACCCCATTTATAAAAGTGGGGTAAAAAAAGAAACCCTTGAGTATTAGCGATTTAGAAAACTGACTAATTTAACTAGTCACCAACTTGCAGACAAGGCATATGGGCTCCAATTTGTGATCCTAGATTAATTCATATGTTGCATATTTCAATTCACTTTCATGCACATCACCTAACATTCAATTACACTAGTCAGTCTTTGATATCTCTTTTTATATTTGGATTGATGTTTTAATTTTTAGCAACACTTTCTACTTAAAACTAAAATAAAATGTGACAACTATTCAGAAAATTTGAATAGGCATTGTACTGGAAGAAATACTTGCAATTTCTATTTAATAGAAATTCAAAATCCAAGTATCAGGCAGGGTCCCAGTAAGAAACAGAATTCACCCCCAGAAGAATCAATGAAGACTCAAAAGCCCTATAGAAGTGTGGGTAGGGGTAAGGAAACAAATAAGGCACATAAGGTGCTTAGAGACAAACATTCCATGTGAATCTGTTACCACCCCCAGGACTACAGAGACAAGGGGAGCAAATGGTGGTCCCAGAACCCAGTGACAATGAGAGCCATGAAGAATGAGGCTCCCAGAAGGAACTAGACATGTGGAGGAGTGGAACTACTTCCAGACTCAATGCCAAAGCAGAGAAGGAGGCGGGAAGAAATATCGCAACCTCTTGCCCCTCAGATCTCTTGCCTGTGCCTCCTATTAGCCAAACCCAACAAGAAGCCAGAACCAGAAGCCAAACCCAGTCTCCCACAGACCAAACCCAACCAGAAGCCAACCAGCAAGAAGACCAGGCGATGCCCTCAGTAGGAGTCAACCTCCCAAGGAAGAGAGCTGTACAGAGAAGGATAGAGAACTGATTTGAGAGGTATAGGGGTGCAGATGGAGATTAATCACCACACCAGGACAGCCACGTGCCCTTTAGATTTAAGGTAGGAATTGGAAAAGTAAATAGGGTGCTTTTTGGAGTTCACCAAGTGACAAGAGTATGAAGAGAAAAAGCACTCAAATTCATTCCCTAAGAGAACGGTTGTTACAAACCTATTACAAGATGGCCAATTTAAACCCGATGCTCCTACTACCTGGGCTTTTTCTCTGCAAAAAAGGTATAATCCTGTCTTTTGGAGTGAAGAACAGAAGTATGAAGTTACCTTTCTAAAATAATTTATACTTGAAAATTATTATTTTAACAGACCCTATGATCCAGCTATTCCACTCCAGGTACATACCCTTGAGAAATGTGCATGTAACTGGACCCATGTACAGTGATGTTCATGCCAACAATACCCATAACAGCCAAAATGTCAACCCAAATGTCTATCCACAACAGAATTCATGTGATAGGTATATTCATACAATGAAATAGTCTAACATAATGAAAATGAACAGATTAAAGCAACACATAGCAACAGGGAAAATTCCTACCAACTTTATGTGCAGCAAAAGTAGCAGGATGGAGACAAATATATTAACAGCATGATTCTATCTTTATGAATTTTAAAATCTACATTGTTTAAAGGTATACTCATATGTGGAAAAAGTATAAAGAAAAACAAGGAAATGATTACCATGAAGGACAGCATAGTGGTGGCCTCTACGGGGACTGTGATAGAAAAGAGACACATGGCGGGCTTCTGACATTCTGGCAGTGTTATATTTTCTGACTTGGATGGTGTATCAGTCAGCTTGGGCTGCCATAACAAAGTACCACAGACTGGATAGCTCAAACAACAGACATTTATCTTCTCACAGTTCTAGAGGCTGGAAGTCCAAGATCAAGGTGTGGTCAGGGCTGGTTGAGGCCTCTCTTCCTGGCCCTTGGAGAGCTGCCTTCTCACTGTGTCCTCACATGACCTTTCCTCTGTGTGCTTGAGGAGCGGGAGAGAGCTCCCTTGTGTCTTTCCCCTTCTAATAAGGACACCAGTCCTACTGGATTGAGGCCCCACCCTTACAACCTCACTTAACTTTTCTTACCTCCTTATTGGCCCTATCTCCAAATACAGTCACACTGGGGTAAGGGTTTCAACATGTGAATTTTGGGAGGACACAATTCAGTCCAGAACAGATGCTGTTTACATGGATGTTTGCTTTATATTTATTGACTACAGTGTATGTTTATTTTATGTGTTTTTCTATATGTGTATAATATTCACAATGAAAATGTTTTTAAAATTATTATCTGAATTTCTTCTACTTGAACATTTCGAGTTTCACAATGAGGAGCCTTCTTGGTAATTAGACAGATAATTCGTTTCCAGGAAACTTTGTGCTTTGAAATAATTTCCTTTGGTTCCTAATCTTTAATTATAGCACATACCGGATATAATAAATTGGAAGGAAAAATCCAAAACATTTTGTTTCTGCAAGCTCTTTGGAAAAGACATCTTAGGTGTATCTCTATCAATGAAGACAATTTGTCCCAGAACACATGTACCAAGCATCTGTTTTGGAAAGAGATACAGCATAAAAAATATAACTGCATTGTTAGATCTCAGAAGAGAAGAATTATAGTATAGAAACAACATTAATTAATCATTAAAATAATATCAATGTGCCAAAAAAATACATAAATGTGGATTCTGAGTGACTTTGCACTCAGGGATTTGTCAGGGTAATGGTCAAGATTAGTGATGAGAAAGTGATGTCCTCAGGACAGAGAAGTAGAAAGAAAGCAAGTCTAGAGCAAAAGGAAAAGGGCCTACTAAAATTAAATGTAACTTTATAAAATAGAGTCCTAATTCAAGCTGTGAAATGACTTATTCTAAGAATAATCTAGTCTCAATATAACACATTTGATTTCTATTCCTTGACATTTAGAAAAGTTCCGTTACAACTTGGCATTATTTTTCTTTCATATGCAAGCATGTTGGACATGACATTTATCATAGGTAATAAGAAATATTTAAACATAATTTAGGGGATTTGTGTATTATCCTTTTCTGCCAATTTTCTTTAACTTTTCTGTATTTTTACATAAAATGTCTTCTGAAGCTGTACTAAGGCTTCCTTCCTCTGTCAAACTCCTTTTCCCAACATATTTTCCTCATGACCTAAAATGTTTCCACATTAATTACATTTTTATGCTTGTTCATTTTTTCCTTTTAAATGACTTTCCCTGGAGCCTCCTTGCCCTTCGTGGTTCGCACACATGAAGGACTCACAGACTTGAAGGATGTAGGAAGTGTTGCATGGGCCAGGGGGGCAGGGAGGTTGGTGGGGAGGAAACAGTATCTTCCCTGTCAGCTTATCTAGTATTGTTTCCAAACCACTCTGGATTGATGGAGACCCTACCAAACTCAAACTGCAGGTAGAATTGAGTTTTTAAACACACTGCTTGTGCTCCCTCACTATTTTTAGATTATATCTGTACAACATTCCTCAATTATTTTGAAAATAGAAGAAAAATAGATGAAGCTTTTGATATGGTTAATATTAGAGTTATTTCAACATGGATTAAATAAGCTCTTTATTATTTTTCAACTATTTACAGACATCCCTAAGTTTTTGACAAATTTTCTTCACCCTCAGGAATAACCCATTTGCCTGCTATCTGACTGTCAAGTGGCTAGAAAGGACAGAGGGATGGCCATGCCAAGGCAATTGTCCTACAAATGACATCATCAGAGCAGGTCCCGAGGCATATATATAGGAATGACCTAAATACAGTTATGTAGCTAAGAGTTGTAATTCAAGTTTCCTAAAATATCTTAACAACTAGAAGCCAAAAATAAAACTCTAATTATAAAAGAGATCAATATACATTTTCTTTAAACTTCCAGAATAGAAAACTACAGGGATATGGCTCCATTTTAACACAAGTCCTTATATCAAATGATCTCTAAGTACAAGTAAATAGATGAATGTTTCATTCAAAACTTATTTAAAATATCACCACTAAACTCTCTTCCATGTTGCAAACTTACTTAGAAGTAGAAAAGGAAGGAAGATACAATGGAAAGGGACTGGAGCAAGAATTAGCGAGTCTGGTTCTCATCTACTCCCTTAGCGAGATGTCTTTGGGTATATTTAACTCTTGATCCTCGGGTTCTACATCTGTAAAATGTGGGTAGTAACACCAGACTTATCTGTCAGACAGGATTATTTTAAGGATCAAATAGAATTCCTCTTAGCCATCTTAGAGGCCATCTTAGAAGCACCATTCAGAATAGAGACCACAGGGAAAGGATATGACAGCTCAGTCCAAATTTCAACCAAAGGGCAAAGGGAACCAAAGGTCATCTGTCCACCCGTGCACAGAACCCTATGCCCTCCTGCCTTCCACAGGAGCTTGTTCTGCCAAGGATCTTTTCTCTCCTAAATCTATAATCTCTCTTCTTTTTCACATGGCTCCTTTACCTCCAAACATTGGTCAAAATCCTAAAGCAAATAAACAAAACAAAGAAACCTCTCTAGGCACTGCCTGTCCCTTAAGACATCACCTTAATTCTGTCTTTCCCCCCCAGGCCAAACTTGCTGAGAAAGTCTCCATATTTACTGTATCAACCTCCTCATTATTCTGCAACCTATTATACTGAGGTTTTTGCCCCTCTACTCTAAAGAAGACACTTTTGCTGGATCATCAACTACCTCCTATCTGCAAGATTCAGCAACATTTTTAAGGCTCACATGTTTGCGTCTGACGTATAACACCCTCTTTTTCTTTAAACCAAGAGTTGGCAAACCACAGCCTGCTCCCATTTTTATATGGCCCATGAGGTTAGAATAGTTATCTCATTTTTAAAAGGTTAAAAAAATAAAAAGAAAAACAATATTTTGACATATGAAAATTATATCAAATTCGAATGTCAGTGTTCATAAATAAAGTTTTATTGGAACAAAGTCACACCTATTTGCTTGTCTATGGCAGCTTTCGCACATCAGAGGCAGAGTTGAGTAGTTGCCACAGAGACAGTATAGCCCGAAAAGCCTAAAATATTTACTATCTGGCTCTCTATAGAAAAGTTTGCCAATGCCTACTTAAAACTCCCTCCAGCCAAAGTTTCAGGATGCCTTTCTTGGAAAAGCTCCTACTTCTCTGTGAAGTTCTCCCAAAGCTGCTGTGAAGATTAAATGAGATAGCATCTGTCTCACAGTTTGTGTTCAAAGCAATGTTAGCTCTCCTGTCTGGTGACTCGTCCCCCTCTGTCTGTCCCTCAGACGTATGCTCCTCAATATTTCATCTTCATTATTTTCCTCTTTTCTCTTCACACTCTTTCTCGTAAACCTCCCAAAGCCTCAAGGATCACCTCCACACTCACGACTCCCAAAATCACATATCCCAGCCCAGCTCCTGCCTCACTTTGATGCCCTTCAAGAAAGCAAGCTGAGCACATCCAAAATTAAACTCCTCCTTCCTCTAAAACATGTTCCCTTTTGGTATTCCTGATCTCAGTTAATAGCACTGCCATCCGCCCAGACTTCCAATCCAGAAATCTCATCCTTTCCTTTCTACCTCTCTCTCGCCCTTCATATCCAACTAGTCAATGAATCCTTTCCACTGCATATCAGAACCTTGTCCCACCATCCACAGAGCCACCACTTTAGCTTAAGTCCTCTTCGTTTCTCTTCTGGAATTTAGTTCATCTCCTGGAATTTCTAACTCAACGGGCCCACAGTCTGGTCCCATTTGGATCCATCCTCTACATTTCCACCAGAATTACTTTTCATCTCCTTCCATAACATGTGGCATCAGGACTCCCTGCTCAACAACCCCTGTGACTCTCATTACCCACAGGATAAGTCCAAATAACTTGAACCTGGCCTTTCACAATCTTGCCCTCACCTCATCCATTCATTCCTTCAACAAATATTCATTGAGCATGTGCTATATGCCAAGTGCTATGCCAGACTATGGGTAAAGCAGCAAACAGGACCAGCATGGTCTCTGCTTGCTGGGGGAGTCCAATCCAGCAGAAGAGATCAAGATTAAACAAAGAACCACTGCATTTCTCTTCTACCCATATTGGAAAAGGCACACTGTCATAGTTGCCATCTGCACATGTAGTGACCCCTGTCTAGAATGCCCTAACCTTCAAGGCATGGCTCAAATACCTCCTCCTGTATGGGAACTTTCTCCACCTCATGGCTATCAGAGTAATTCTGGCCTTCTGTATTCTCTGAGCATCTCTCTATTATTTAAAGACAGTATTATACATTCCTACTACTCTTACTCACTGGATTGTGAATATCTTATATTCAGGGACTAAATTGATTGATGTCCCCAGGCCTAATCCAGTGGTCATTATAGTGTATAAACTATACACTATAGTAATAAGCAATATTTGAAAAAAATCAAATAGTAAAAAAATACTTAAAGAGACAACATATGCTGCTCTTGGATAAGTAACATGAATAAAATAGTGCTTTACTTGCATTTTTAAGTAATTAATTTTAAAAATTTGACTATTACATTTTGTTCATTCAGGAAAAGCCAAAAGATTTGCCAGGAAAGGCATAGTTAGCTGTTAATGTTTAATTTTTATCTGCTAATTTTGTTTCTTATTTTAATGTGTTTAAAGTAATTTTAGTGAAATATAAATCTCTTTGCTAAGAAATATTTGAGCATATTATCCTCACAAAAAGATATTTGTTTTTTATGAATAATATATTTACATCCTGTAGATCTTCAAGTCATAAACAATGCAGAAAATAGAGAATGATGGACGGGCTGCAGAAAGATTCAAGAAAATAATTATAATAATAACTATTCTAATCTTTGAGATGTGCCAAAGGGCAGATCCAGGAAATTACCAAGCAATTAACATCAATACCAGGAAAGAATCAGAACAAATAACGGTAGAATTGATCAGGAAGTACTTAGGCAAGAGCAATCTAGTGAGCAACTAGCAGCACGAGTCCATGTAGAAAGATCGTGGAATACAAACCAGAAAGTGTAAATACAAGCAGTCAGCCAAAGGAACCTGAATTTATCTACTTAAAATTATACCAATTGCCATGTGAAAAAGTGTCTTAAATTAAAATAATCCCAGAAGAACAAATATAAAACCAACTTTTGGCTGATATACTAGAAAAGACAGCACTTAATTTAAAAGAACTTGCTATTCAGAAGACACTTTCTACCCAACCGCGCCTCCACCACTGGCTCGAAGTGGAGCGTATGAGTGCCGACGGTGTTACTTCAATACTCTTACTCCATCTCCCAACAGATGATTGCTCAGACCTTGCTAATAAGTGGTTTTCATGCCAGCCAAATACAGACTGTTTATGTAGGCTGTCTTTGTGAATGCCTCCAGCATGAAAACTAGTGTGGGTGAAATCCTAACAAGACGATAGCTATTAGCAATCCAGGGGCTGTAGGCAAGTGCATCAAGTTTTACTTTTTTAAAGATAATTTGCCTATGTGTAAGGAAGTATTTGGTCAAGTTAAAGATTCTAAATGGGCCAGAGGAGTTCAAAACTTCATTAGGAGTTGTGTCTACCTTAATGGAGCTCAGATCAGCTATAAACATATCCCCTCTTTCAAAGACATGCCTTTCACTGATTAGGGAGGAGCCTTCTGCTTGGACCAGGAATTACACAGCTCAGTCAGCAGGGCAGGAGTGTGGCGTGGGCCAGCAGGGGCGTTCTCAAGGTGGCCAGGTGCCAGAGAAGCATCAGCCAAGTGGACAGGCTGATATCATGACCTCTGTAGTGAGTAAAGGATGGCCAGCATGATTGTGTGAATGAACTATCTGACAGTAAATAAGGGGCCGCCCACCAAAATTGAATCAAAATAAGAAATATGGTAGAAAATATTTGGATTGTATTCTAAAGACAATGGGAATTTAACTAAAATTGGGACAATTGAATCTCCTTACCTTTCCTCAGCCAGTTAAATTCAAACGCAATTTTGCAAATGTCATCCATTTTTCTAAAATTTTTTCTGAAAGCCTGTTGAATACTTTATTTGGGTATCCTCTTTGCCATCCTGAACACCTACCTTGTCCTTCCCAAACACTTTATGTCTCAGCACTTCCATTTTTTAGCATTATTACGTAAAACTTCTTTCTTTTAAAGTTAAATATTTAAGAAATTGATACAACTCTTATGTACATCAGTTCCTCTATATAGAGCAAGATGTATTTATCCAATGATTGGTAACAATGATGTTCATAGATTTAAAACATTCACATATTACAACATTCTTGTTGGGAATTCTGTTTGTGTAGTATTTTTTCGTTCTTTCCTATCATCTTTCAACATTTCTACTGGTAAATATAGTAGCCTTGCTTTTTTTTAGAAAATGAAATTAATTCAATACTAAATTGATCCATGTCATTTACTGCATCTGACTTCATCTCTAAAGCTTTATTCCTATTAGTTTTCTCCTCTTTCCTCGTGAACATTTAGATAATTTTAAATATTTAACTCAGTGCTAAAGCAAAATATAACTTAGAATAATATATTCTACTTTTTAGCTTCTTCCAAGCCTCTACAAAGTATTTCACATTCACCAGCTTATTGAATAATACCCTTGTGCTCTGGTGAGTTACAGAACCTTGCCAATGTTCATTCTCCATCTTATAAATGAAGGTGATAAGGAACAGTAGAAATTCTGTCTGAGTAAAGATCTATAAATTTACAACTTTGTTTTTTTTTTAAAGAGGTTACATTTGTAAAAGGTAGAAAATAAGAAGGGTAAAGCAGTTTTTTACTCATTCTACATACATGACAGTATATACTATAGGGTATACATGACAGTGTACTCTACAGACAATTGAAATAAATCACCCGAGGCACAGACCCTCACTATAATACACAGCATTGTAAAACTCAGTTACACTTAATGAAGCTGTCTACCCAGGCCCCAGCCAACAATATTCAACAATGCTGTTTCATTGTCATATTTATCTCTTTCTCTATATTCCTATGAAACTGTTTAAAGTGGTAGGGATATCAATTTTGGTAAAGTACGTTGAGTAAGATAGATCCCTATCTTATCAAAAGAATTTCTTAGAATAGTGACTGTATTTGAATATTTGGACAACAAATATGTTTAGAATTATTGGGCTTAATAAAGAACAAAAGGTCACATTTATTGAACACTAACTAAAGACCAGGCACTGTTCTATTTGCTTTACACATATTAATTCATCTAACGCTCATTCACATTGAATTAGGTGCTATTAGTACCCACATTTTACTGATGAGTAAACATAAGGAGGTTAAATAACTTGCCCAAGTTCACACAACTAGTAAACAGGATATTGGAAAACCCTTACTTGAAGGAAAGATCTAGATGTCAGCTGGCTTGGCCAGCTCCCACTGAGGCCTCTCCAGAGAACGGAAATGGACTCCAGGTCTCTGAACTCCTAGTTCATATCTCTTCCCATAAAATCATGCTACTTTATATTTTCAAAAACAGTACATAAAGTTCAAAGGAGAAAGTGGTAACTTCTGGCTGATGTGAGCAGGAAAATTAAAACTGGCATTTGCCCTGAGTCTTTGAGGACAGGCAGTTTTCAAGCAGCAGAGGCTGGAAGGTAGCCTAAGACGGATCAGCACGGGCAAAAATGGAAATAACAAGCCAAAGAGATGTGAAGGGCACGTCCGAGAGAATCTAGGAACATGAGTGAAAATTTTAAAAGCAGGAGAGATATTGGAATCACAATGAAGCTTTTTGCGTAAATTTAAAGTTTATGAAGTTTAATGATATTCTTGGACAACAATTTTAGAACAAGAGAAATACAGAAAATGTGGGGGTTTTTTCATTTTCAGTAATATAAGTAACCATTTGCATGAGTTTCACTTTGCAATCTCCAGCAGCTATGCAATGATTTCGTCTGGAAGTGTGCATAGGAAAAGACTATGTATCAGCAACCAGTCTAACCCAGCGTTCTCTCTGAGACAAGACACCGAAGGACACGCAGTAGCAGGCTAGGTTAATGTCTGCCACAGTACCCGTCTCAAAAGCCTGGTTCCATTCTCTCAGCATCTCTGCAGTCACGAGGATAGACTCCACTTAGAAACAAACCTGAACTTGGCGAATACTTACAAATGTTTATAACACCCTTTCTCATGTAAATACCAGATGCTAAACTGCTACAAAATATGGGAGAACCAAGTGCATACTCCAAATCATAGAAATGCCCTAAAGTACAGGTGTGGGCACATTCACCTGGTTGAAGCCATTGGACCTTCAAGTTTAGTGTCAGCAAAAACTGTCCACACAGATGTTCCTTGCTCTCCCAACAGTTCCTGTGCAAAGTTCCCTGCCTTCTTGTTCATTCTGCTAATTATTTTATAGTGACATAATTGTTACATCAAATATGGATAATACACATAAACATAAAAAGAAAATAGAATTTAAAAGTACCCATAGTCACTACATTCAGAAATAACCACTGTATGCATTTTAGTGAATATACATCCAATTTTTTCTATGCATATGCATGTATATGTACACATATATTTAAAGCTGGGCTTCAAATCTCTGTCTCTAGTCATAACTCTAAGGCACATCCTTTTCCATAGGATCAATGTGTTATCGTAGTAGAAAAGTCAAGTGTTTAAACTATACCATTACTCAGTCAATTCATCACAATAATAACGATGCCATTAATTTCTTGGAAACTTGTCCTTCTCATCTGCTTGTTTCTAATGATATAATACTCCTCAAAGCAAACCTCACCCTTTTAAGAGGTTTCACCCAAAACAGCTGACTCTCTAAGAAACTTCCAGTCCTCAAAACTATGATCATTTCTAAAACCAAGTTGGAATTTAGTATAGGCATGACTATGGTTAATGATTTATAGCACTAAATAAGTTTTAAAACATAAAGCTCTGAATCTTAAACAATGATCATAGTAGCATTTCCCAATTTCACTCGTAGACTCTAGAATTTGGTTGTCACTCCCTTCTGGCTTTTCTACAAAGATCTCGTAATAAGTGAGATTCCAAATATCTGTGATGCTATGAGACAAGACACAAAGTGTACCATTTCAAAGCTGAGAAAACAAGTAAATTCATTAATGCCTAGGACAAGCTTTCCACCGTAAGGAAGGGTTAGCTGTTGTGAGCCTCCTCTCTAGTCCCATAATCCTCACGTGTGGACCACTCCGGCATTTCCAAGCTGCACCAGAACCACCTGCAAACATGTCTGCCTCCCCCAGACGCCCCACCAACACCGTAAGAGGAGAAAAAGCCAGTGACTTTGATCTCTGTTCCTCATCACTTATCACAGCGCCAAATACAAAGTGCAGTAACGTTCGCTAAGTAAACAACGCAGGAGAGGAACTGAAAACTATATACACAAGAAGGTGTTACATAAAATAAAAAGAAATATTGCCAGTGTGAGTTCTCAATTGCTGGCAAGCATGGTAGGAAGGGGGAATAACACATCCAAGAAAGTGTTGTCTATTCAAAACAGGGCATGCTAAGGCTTGAAAATTAATGCCAAAAGGCAAGAAAAGTACCTGGAGTCCTAGAAAAAGTGCCTGACAATCACTGTACCTTCACCCTTCCTCTTTCCCCCACACCACTGTCTGCAAAGGCTCCCCCCAACCCCCATCCGGGTAACTCTCCAACTGTAGTGTTAGTCCCAGTCCCTCCCCTCCCATTCCGGTCTGCCCATTCTCTTTCTCCCTCTCTTGTTCCCCTCTCTCTGCCTATGGTTTCCGAAATTTTAAATACAGGTCAAGGTCTCTGCTGGATTCCATCACTCTCTCTCTTCACCGCCAAACTTCTTGCAAGGCTCATTTCTGCACCTCCTCTGCCTCCTCTTTCGATCCCTACCATGTGGCTCATCCCCTGATCCCAATGCTTTCTCCACTACAGCACAACTTTTGGATCTAATTCCTGGTCACTTTAGTCTCAAATATAAAGATAAATCTTTAAAAGCCCCCAAAACCCATTAATACCTTTTCCAGTAATTTGAGCTAATAACAAGCATTTCCAAGAAAAACATAAATAAATAAAGCCCTCCAAAGGAGGCCATCTCTCTCCCAGTTGTAATTACTAGCAGGACATCTGCACAAGGTCCTTAAATAAATAAACCTGACCAGCCACCTCTCATAACCAGCTCAGTGCATCTCCTTCCTGGCCCCCACCCCTCAGTTACTTCCGTAAGTTCTCTCTATTGTGTCTTGGTATTGTTTCTAGCCCTAATGTAGCGTAGGTCCCTGTTGCTTCTCGTCTGGTCCACTGTTACCCTTGTTTCCAGCATCTCGATACCCTGTTCCATCCTACACATCACACCCCTCCTCAAAAGTCTCAGTCTTCCCACAACAACCAAATTAAATGCAAACCCCTCTACTTATTCCTGAACTCCACATTCATGCCAGCCCCATCTTTCTACCACTACTCTCCCTTAGCAGAGCAAATACATAGGCTCTGATGCCACAGAACCTAGAATCGCGGCTCTGCCCCTTACAGATTGTGTAACCTTGGGCAACTGTTTAACTTCTGTACCTCAAGTTCCTCATTGTAAAATGGGGATAATAATGTACCTGTTTATATATGGGTTTTCTATGATGATTAATTAGATTTTTAATAGATACAAAGGGCTTAATAGATGTCTGATTTATGGCAAGAATCCAATAAATGATAGCTCTTATTATTCACATACTCAAAAATTCCAGCAACCCTCTTTCCCATACAAATGATAATGTTTTGCCAAAGTACTTTTACACATGCTGTTTCCTTGGTCCCCAGTTCAAAAATCCTATCCATCCTTCAAGATCCATCTTAAACAACATTTCTTCCAAGATATATGGCTCATATGGAGTCAAAGTCAGTCTTACATCAGTGATTTCTTTGCATCTGTGGGGATTCTTGCCGTGCGCCAGCCACCCTGCACATCTAGGGAAATGAGACATGGCCCTGCCCCAGAGGCACAATCCAGAGTCCAAGAGGATACGCCTCCCTCCTGGGTTAGCACATCCAGGGCTCCGTCATCTGCACATAGAAATAGTATTACTTCCCTTCTAATCTGAATGCCTTTGATTTCTTTTTCTTGCCTGACTGTCCTGGCCAGAACCTCCAGCACAATGTCAAACAGAAATAGAGAGAGCTGACATCCTTGTCTTGCTCCATGCAAAAACACTCAGTCTTGACCATTAAGTGTGATGTTAGTGAGTTTTTCACAGATGGACTTTACAGTTTGGGGAAGTTTCTTCCTACTCCTAGTTTTCATCATGAGAGGGTGTTGGATTTTGTCAAAGGATTTTCTGATTATTAAGATGATCCTGTGGTTTTATCCTTTATTCTACTGGCATGCTGCATTACATCAATTGATTTTTAGTAAACTAATCTTGCACTCCCGGGATAAATCTCACTTGGTCATGGTGTATTATCCTTTTTATATGTTACTGGATTTGATTTGCTAATATTTTGCTGAGGATTTTTATCCATATTCATAAGAGATATTTGTCTGAGTTTTCTTTTCTTGTGACGTCTTATCGGCTTTTGGTCTCAGGGCAATACTGGCTTCACAGCAAGAGTTGGGAAGTGATCCTTCCTTTTTTTTTTTTTTGTGGAAGAATTTCTGAAGCATTTAATTCTTCCTTAGATATTTGGTCATATTTTGTTTTTTAACTTTTTCTATTTTTATATTTTTTTAAAAAGCAACTCTGATGGCATGTCCAAAAGGAGGAAATGCAAGTCCACCCTTTCACTCCGTAACTCTGAAACTAATCTATAGGATCATGATCCACGACGGTATTGTCAAAGTTTGTTACTTACAGGAAAGAGAAGTTTCCTAATTAGTCCTTAAAAAGTTTTCCAAGTTTAAAAAAAGATAAAATACAGGAACATTCAGCTCGGCGTAAAGTGCTTCTCCTGTACCCCCAGCTCTCCGTTTCGCGACCCCTCCTCGACGCGGAGTTCCGAACCAGGTGCGCACAGGTCTGACGGGAGACACTGGGGACGACTGTCGCATCATCCCGCTTCCGCCAGCATCTGGAGAGGGAGGGGGTTGGGCCGCGAGGGTCTCCCGGGGCGGGGCGAAGGAGGAGGGAATGCAAAACACAGCCTCGCCCCTGGAACCTACGGAGCAGCAACGCCCCTCGCTATAAATTTGGAGCTGCCTCTGCGCGGATGATTCCAGCGCCTGTCAGCCAGGGACCCGGGCAGTGGGCCACAGAGCGCCTGGGCGGGCGCGCGGCTAGCAGCTCTGCGGGGCCCGGGCGGCGATCGATGGGGCGCAGCCCGAGCGGACCCCGGGAGTGAGGGCGCACAGCCGGACGCCGAGGCGGCGCGCGGAAGCCCCGCACCAGCGCCGCCAGCTCGCGGCCCGACGTGGGCGCAGCGCCCGGAGCGCGGGTGAGTCGGCGCGGGCTGCCGGGCCGGGCCGGGCCGAGGGCTGCGGGGCGGCGTGGTCAGTCTCCTGTCAAGGTGTCCTAACTCGGGCGCTGTGCTGGGAGGCGCCCGGGGACCAAGGAGAGAGCGAGCACAGTTCCGGTCGGCGCCCGTCCGGAGCTGGCCGGAGCTGGCCGTCCTTCCCCAAATCAGGTAAGGAGCGTCTGGGTTGGGAGGAAACAATTTGTTTGCCGCGTGCCCCAGAAATTTCATTCTGATTTGACCAAACTCTTTCGAGTTCAAACAAGAAATCTGCAAAAATGGGATGCAACCAAGTAAACTTTCTTCCCGAGGCTTTTAGCTAACTCTTGTCTTTTAACCGTGACCTGAGTGGGAAGCCGGTATGACTCTGCCAGGCATCCATTTAAAAGTTGTGCTACCTCTAAGGTGAAGTTAAAAATGTCCCCAACCTCCCCTTCTTCTTGGCGATGCCCCAGCTCATGTTCCCCTCCCCGCACCCTGCAAACCATACGGGTGGATCCTTGGCACCGGACGCCGCCCCTACCTGGGGCAAACTCTCCCCCTTTCAGGTGTTCTCTGGTGCCCTTTGATTCATCAAATTGGGGAGAGGAGAAGCCGGGGCGTCTCCACACCCTAGTCCCCACGGCCTCGGCCGGTGCACATTTGTAGCTGAGGCAGGATTTTAGGAAAAGCTCTTGCTGGCTCCTTCCCTCCACTCCACCTCTCTAGCTAGCACCCCATTCTCCAGTTCTCTTAAAGGTCCAGCCCCATCTCTCCACAGTGCCAGCCTGCTGAGGTCTCCAGAAGACCTCAGCAAGTCTTCCCAAAGCTCTCCTGCCCACCGTCTTTGGGCAGCTATTGGAGACCTGGCTGTTGCACCCGCTGAGGCTTCTTTCCCTAATCTTCGCTCGCCAATGGCCTCATTAAGTATCAAAACCGACTACCGGCCCTCAGGAGCCCTCTCTTCTGGGTGAAAGTCTAGGTGGTCTCTTTCCTCTAGGATCACACTTGGGACTTGGCTGCATCTATTTCTAGTGTCATTCTGGGAAAAGAAACTAAAAGTGGGAGAGGTGAGAAATCTGGCGCTGCTGTTCTGTTTTACAACTTTGTTGAGCAACTTGTATCTTTTCCTGAATATGCCTCATCCCCAACAGGATTCTCTTGGCAGTTGCCACCCGAGGGACCTGGGTCCCCAGGCGTTTATTCCCTTTAGCACAAACTGTAACCCCCTTCTAAGTCTTCTCTAAAAAAGAACCTGCCTGCTTCCCCTGTCTCCTGGAGTGTTTCTCCAGCTCCAAATGCCCCACGTGGATAGTCTCTCCTCTCCTCTGCTGCTGACTCCCCCACCCTTCCTGGCAGGGGGCACAGGGAGCAGGGAGTGGGGACTCCCAGAAACAGCTAGGAGCTATTGGGAGAGTCACTTCACAACTCGGAACCTCAAGTCCCTGCCCATAAGTTTCCCTCCACTGATAAAATTCCTCTATTCCTTTTGTTTCCTAGTTATTCTTTGAAAAATAAAAGTCTAAAATAATTACCCTTCTAGTCCATGTTTGGGGTCCTCAACCCTGTCTAAATACCTCTCCTGGTGAATTATCTGCTCTGGAAAATCATTAGGTTTCCCCATGCTGGCTCCAAGTATCCTTCCCCAGACCATGGCTGGCAGTTCCTATAACCTGGCTTAAGGCTCAGGGAGTGGCCCCAAGTTGCTGGGTCACAACATTTGCTAGTTGCATGATTATTCGTGTCAAGTCTGTTATTTCTTCTGTCTCTCCCTTTTTATCCTGACTTCACTGTTCTGTGCCCATTATGAAGCCTTAATTTCTGGTTCAGCTCTTCTTTGACCTTAAACTGAATCAACTGCTCCATCATCCAACTCAGAAGAAAACTGGTTTCTTCCACTGATGCCAAGAAAGACTCATCTTCTCTGAGACACAGAAAGTGTCTTTTAGTCTCTGTTGCTTCAGCAATGCTCTGCACCCCAAGAGCTCTGAGCTTAAACCTTTCCTGGCCCTCTCCAACCCTGATTCAGTGTGCAAAAAAGGGCAAAATTGTGGATTGTTCAGGTTTCCTACTTTGGGGGTTTTTTTTCTAGTTTGAAGTAAGATTTGTGTGTATACAATTTTGTTTTTGTTTTTTTGCTGCTGCTTATTACTGTTGTTGTTATTACCAGGACTAATTATTTGCCCTATGCTAGAGGGAAAATAATGAAAGAAAATTTAATCTGCTACTTACCCAAAGCCCAGGTAAAATATTTAGCTAACAAGGAGTTTGAAACTCATAATTTAAATACTTGATGTGTGTCTCCTATAGTTCTGTCTGTGCTGTCACAGTGTCCTTTTCAAGTAACTATCTGAGAGCTGCTGTATTTTGCTTTCAAATTTGTTACAGGGACCAAGATCGAGTCCCATCACACTGACACGTCTTGGCTGCCTAATGCAGGCTCCCAGCCTTTCGCCCCACGCTCATTGGTTTACCTAGTCCTTTTCCCGCTCAGTCATGACTGGGCAATGCCAGAGTCTCCCAAGTAGGCTAGCAAATTAAGAATTTTATTTAGAGGTGTGAAGTAAATCCAAGCATTGTGAAGATTAAAAAGCTGTCTTGAAGACACGCTGTGGCAATAAACAAATATAGAGCCAGAGCAACAAAACATGACAGAGCATCCAAGGCCACGTTGGGAATGCTTTTCTCCCACGTTATCTAGCAAACCGGACAAATCAGCTTTTAAACCCGTCACTGTTGGAAAGTGCTATTACTTTTCTTCAAAGTAGTTCTATGAAGTTTTCTTCAAAGGGTTCTCTTTCAAAATTGCTTGAAGTCATTGGATTACATGGTTTGCACTTCTTTTCACATAGGTGCTTATTAAAACAGTATACCAGAACTCCCATAAGCGAAAGAAAATTTTGTTCCGTTTCTGCCTAATTTTAGCTATCACTTTACATTTTCTATTTTATTCATGATACAAAGTTTTTCTACCAAAAATCAACTTTTCAATGGCTTAATATATAAACCCATCTTCAATCCAGGAGTATCTATATAGGGATTTAAGGTAATATTGAATTGATTTGGGAAGTAAGTGCCATTATCCTATTAAAACTCTGAAATATATTTCAATCACAGCAAAAAACAAATCTAAAGAGCTATAAATTTGCCAAATGTGTCATGAGTTAGTGGTCACTCTAATGACAAATTTGACAATTGGAAATAGAAAACGAAATATATATCTAGACCAGTCATAGAAATGACAAGTGAATCTTGCTATTACCTGTGGTTGTATTACCATTAAAGATTTTGCTACCTTATTTTGATTCTTTCTCCTTGTAGCAGATGGTCACAGGGGAAAAAAATTCCCTTGAATATGAAAACCAGAACTATCTTTCAAAATATTTTATACTAATAGAGTATTCACTGTATACTGTAAATGCTGTAAGACTGCCTTATTTTACATTATTTTTATAGTTCAATTTAGAAGGGTTTGTTTTTGTTTTGTTTGTTTGGTTCCTAAGTTGGTGCGTCATCTAAATGTCTCAAGTATAAATAAATGTCTAGAATCTGCTAGTTGTAGTTAGAGTTTCCTTCCTTTACCCAAGAATACTTTAAATTGTGTTGCTAGTCTCATGTTTCATTACTTTTCTAACATTTACAAGTTTGGAAAGTGGGTAAGCTTTGCTTTTCATACTCTCATTGTGCCTTCAGAGTCCAAGTCCCAATTCTAGATGTCCTTAAAATTTTAAATCACAGAATTAATAATCATTCAGTTTGGGTCAACTTTTATGTGATTTCTTGTTCATTCTATACACTTATAAACTGCTTTGTTCTCCAAATGACGTTAAAATCTCATTTAGATCAATGGATTTAAGTACTTTGAATGGTTAACTTCAGAGTAAAAATATTGGAAAATACAGATATGGTTGTGCACTCTTAAAGAGAGTTTATGATTGCTAATTTATTCTAAGTTTTCTTTTGATATTTCCCATTTTTATATCAATCAAATCTCCTCTTATCTACCTTGGAAAATGAAGAATGAGGTCTGTGAACTGTATCAATAGCAGAAGATACTTAGAGGAAATACTATGGATCTGAGTGATATCAGGCCCTGAGGACACACCAAAGTATAAAAATGGCCTTTGCCCTGGAGAGATGTTGGTCAAGCTAGTACATATTTACATATGAGTCTCTCTCATCATCTCAGTACCACTGGAGTGGGAAGCCATTTAAAAACAACCCTCCTCTGCCCTACCGTTCAGACCAGATGGAATGTCTAATGTGATCGCATTGTTTGAGTCCAGCCGCACAACTCTCCCCTCCCCATGGGATTATAACTCCTTTGATGGTGTGGACCACATCCAGCTCATCCTCTTATTCGGTTACTAAATGCTCCACAAGTCACTTGTTTGCCTGTTTGTTGTTTGTTTGTTTTTGGCTAAAACTGTGTAAAATGTTAAATACATTTCCAGATCCCTATGTATTAGAAGAGAAATGTTAGAGAGAAACCATTTTTTATCTCATTTAAGTATTATCCTATTACAATAAAATGACTTAAAATTGACGCTTTAGTCTTACTAATTGGGGAACTAAGTATTAATACCATTTTTTAGTCTAAAGCTATAATGGCAAGGGGAAAGTAGAGAAAAGAGTAAGAAAAGTAGAAATGAAAAAGAGTGAAAGGTTGAAATACGAAATCAGTGGTTCTGAAGGTGTTAGGGAACAGGTAAGGCAAGCATAGTATAGTCACCGGGGGAGCACTGTAAATCTCACAGATTGCTGCACTTTCCCTTCTGCCCTTTCCCCATTTCCTCTACTGAGAACCACTGTTCCAAACAGGAGCCACCATCACAATTACCTCAGGTGTCAGGGTCCACAGACCAGCAGCATGGACATCACCTGGGAGCATGTAAAAATGCAGGATCTCAGACCCCACCCAGACCCATGAAATAAGAATCTGCATTTTAACAAGATTAAAGTTAGAGAAGCACAGTGTACAGGACCCATGCCTTGTTCAGAATGATTACCTAGAGGTTATTTGCTTGGTTTTTAAATAAACTAACATTTTAAATTAAGCTAACAGGGCCGGCCCAGTGGCATAGCAGTTGAGTTCGCACCTTCCGCTTCACCAGTTTGGATCCTGGGCGCGGACCTACTCATTGCTCATCAGGCCCTGCTGAGGCAGCATCCCACGTAGAAGAGCTACAACTCTCCAACTATGAGACACAGCTGTGTGCTGGGGCTTTGGGGAGAAAAAAAGAAAATGAAGATTGGCAACAGATGTTAGCACAGGGCCAATCTCCCTCCAAAAAAATAATAATAATAAATTAAGCTAACAGCACATATAATGTGCCAAACATTATGTTCAGCCTTTAAATACTATGTTTTATTTAATCCTCACAATATCTCTATGAAATAGTCACTGCTTTATCCTCACTTTATAAGTTGGAATACTGAGTAATAAGGAGATCAGTAGCTGACCCCAATGTGGTAACTGGTAGGGTCAAGATTTAAATATAGGAATTCTGACTCCTGTGCTCTGAGTGGCCATCCCACACTGTCTGCTCTACACTGCACTGCCTGCTTTTTTTTTTTTTTTTT
The DNA here is from genome assembly GCA_031878705.1 of Tapirus indicus. Lineage (NCBI taxonomy): Eukaryota > Metazoa > Chordata > Mammalia > Perissodactyla > Tapiridae > Tapirus > Tapirus indicus. The sequence goes on along the minus strand of CM062920.1, from coordinate 5,986,815 downwards.
TTTGTGGGGAAGACCAGCCCTGAGCTAACATCTGTTGCCAATCCTCCCCTTTTTGCTGAGGAAGACTGGCCCTGGGCTAACATCCATGCCCATCTTCCTCCACTTTATATGGGACGCCGCCACGGCGTCGCTGACAGGCAGTGTGTCGGCGGGCACCCGGGATCCGAACTTGCGAACCCTGGGCTGCCAAGCGTGGACTAAACCGCTGCGCCACCAGGCGGCCCCTGCACTGCCTGCTTTTGAAGGTCAACTAATTGTTTGAGAATTTATTTCAAGTAATAATTTGAAATCAAGTTCTGTTTCCCTCATAGAAAAAAACAAGATCTATTCCATTTTAGTTATAACATTTGCCTGTCATCTTACCTTTAAGTACAATAATGAAGAATTCTAGAAATTCCTTCTTTAGTTGGGAAATAAATACTAAAACTATGACAGCTCATTATTTAAAGCAAGGTTTGATATCTCTATTTTTTCCCATAACTTAAATTAAAATTTGTTGTTTTTACCTTTTGGTGTCCTGATGCTATAGAAAAAAGACCTCTCTTGAATAAGTCATTCCCTACATACATAAACTGTTCAGCATTCCAATTCAAATTATATATCACCCTTTCAGCTTTTAATATAAAACACTAACACTGGCTTATCTACAAGCAATGGCTTACAAAACTGTAGTTGAATGTAGTTACTAACAGTCAGTCCGCAAGCAAGTGGTGACTTATTTTAAGCCATTGATTCCCCAAATGATTCAGTCCCCGAATGATTTCTCCCAGTGTATGTAGACTCTCTGACAGCTGTCAGTTGGATCCGGCCAAATGTCTGTTGTTTTGACAGAGGCTCACTGATGTTGCTCAAAAGGCTGAGGTGAGTCTGGGCTCCTTGTGATCACATGTGAGAGGAGAGGTGTGTCAACAGGACTGAGCAGCCACAATTTTCTCAGTAGTAAAGGGACATCCTTGGGAGACAGACTTCCACCAGCTGCTTGGAGCTAGACCTTCAGGTATACAGCAGCGCTGACAATGTGTCATCTAACTTGTAAGTTTTGGGTCAGGGTTGCCGTAATGCCAAGTCGTGGGGGCTCGGAGGAGAAGTGGTGCCCAGGAGACATCTGTGCATAGCAGGCAGAGTTTCTTAGGCTAATAGATTATAAAACACCAACGATCCCCTTATGACCCTTTAGAGTCCTGCTGGTGTCCCTAAGCCCAAGTATTTGTGACTGTGGCTGAATATAATCTGCACCAGGTTCTTCTCTAAATAAATTGAAAAAACCTCATAGCATTTCTTCTAGTAAACTTTATACATTTACAATTTTATCATCACATATACTTTTCTTCACTTTTTGACCCAAACTCTTCTTGTTATCCAATTCAAATGCATTTTACATGCTTCTAAATCTACATAGTATGCCCCCTAGAACAAGAATGTTCCATTAACCCAGCTTTAATAATCTAACTCTCTTTCCATTCGAATGATGTCACTTCACATAAAACACATTGTACCCTGATGTCTCCCAGCCCTTAACCTTCACGCAGCTAATTGCTGCCACTTTATCAGGAATGGAAGAGAATCTGATGTGATTCCTACGTAATGACTTCTCGAATGTGTTCTGGCGTTTGATCTGCTAGGTTAACAGAATGGACTTTTGAGAGAAACACAAATCTATTCCTATTCTTTTAAATTCCCATTAGGTTAAGCCAAACGATGGAACATTATATAGTCACTATATATTTATATAAATATATATTTAATAATATTTAATGACAAGGAAAGGTAATCATAAGTGAATCAAGCAATGTATACAACATAAACCATGAGTGTGACCCAGTGTGTGTGTGTGTGTGTGTGGTAGATTCTTGTCAAGGTGCCATTAAGATCTTACTTGGGTTATTAGTGTTCTAATGAAAATAATTTAGTTATATTAGCACTGATTTGTGAGTAAAATCACTGATGTACTTTTTAAGTGCCTGCATATTTGCAAAACAGATGAGAAAGACTACAAAAATATATATAACAAATCTTAAAAGCTTTTGAGGATTATTAAGATCAAGGCTAAGATCAAAGGTGACTTTTTCTTTCCTTTTTTGTTTCATGTGCTTTCAAAATTTCCTGTAATGAACGTGTTACTTTTATACTTCTGACTTTCTGTTTGTCTTGGAATTTCTATTCCTTTCCTTATGACCCACTCTAGACTTCAGATCTTAGACAACCACTGTTAACTCTCTGGAGAACGATACTGCAAATCTGACCCTGGCTCTGATTTTTTTTCCTAAGGTTCACTAGAACCTTCCAAGAGTCCCCAGAGTTCACACCAGGGTGGTATTTTATAGGAGAATCATCTTATGGGAAACTTCTTTTGCTATAACAACAAAGCCGCCAAGAAACAGATTAAAAATAGATCCTTCTAATGCTAAAATTCTCCTATACAACAATGCTCTAGCAAGGTTGATGTATGTTGTTGTTAAAAAAAAAAGTAACCTGTACACAATCTTCTTGATTAACTCTTCACCTTCAAAAACTTTGTTACTTAAAAAATCCCAAATCCATAATGAAAAATATTGACGAATCTGGCTACATAAAAAAACTAAAATGGTTGTATAGTAAAAAGCACCATAAACAAAAAAGATAAACGGGAACTCGGGAAAGCTATTTGCCACATGTTATGTGTAAAAGGCCAGTTCCCTTAGCATAACATGAGCTCTTTAACATAAGAAACAGCGAACAACCAAACTGAAAAATGAGCAAAGGCCACGACTGGGCAAACTAGTGGAAGATTAACTACATAAAATAAGAAAACAGAAAAGCTCAACCTTGTTCATAATCAAGGAAATGAAAATCAAAACAAATATATACTTTCCAGTTATCACACTTACAAAAAAATGTAAGATTTGATAAAAGTCAGATATTTGGTATCATAAATTGGTGTAACCTTTACAGAGGACATTTCGTAAATATCTTTCAAAAACTTAGAGTGTACAAATAATTTGCTTCAATAATTATGTTTGAAACTTATTCTATTGATATTCATATAAGTACAGAAATGCATATGTATAAATATGATCATTGAGGCATTTTTTTTAAGCTTCCATAGAGGGAAACTGAAAAAAAAATCTTTAAGGCCCTTTAATAGTGGGCTGGTTAATAGATAAATTATCATGTATCAGTGCAATGACTAGAATGCTGTAGTCATCAACATGAATGAAGTAGATTTATGTATACTGATGTAGAAAATTCTGCTAGACATATTATTAAGTTAAAAAAAAGGGAGAAAGCAAAGAGCAAAATGGAATGGAGAGTAAAATGAGAAAACATGGATATACACATTTATATGCATGTGTATACATTCTTTAAAGTCCTAGAAGGATCATAAACTGTCAGTGGGAAGTATCTCTGGGGAGTAGATCCAGAGACAATTAGAGGGTCTCGGAGACGTGTACTTTTATTTTATACTCGTCTGTAACTTGACATTTATACCATATGCATGTATTACTTCTATGAAATGTAAAAACAGATAAAGATCTTTTAAAACAATATTTTAATTATACTGCAATAACACTGTATAAGCTTTATATTAAAAAGAATCATTCATCAAAGTTTAACTGTAGATTCACAAAGATCTAATCTATTGTGATATTTCTTATATTTAGAAATTACGTCTACAGAAGCGTCTTAGAATAAAATTGCACTATTTCACCCTCAAATATTCTTTTTCTCCTTCTCTAGTGTCTCTGCAGGGGTATGGGGGAAGGTGTTGACTCTAAGCAGGACAGGATGAGATCCCATGCCAGAGCCACTTAGCACAGCCTAACTCTATGTAAGGGAAAATACGTACTTGTTGTGGAACAGATGGTTCCATTCCCTCCGAAAACCTTCATAAGACGTAGTGTTCATGCTTACTCTGTCAATTAAAAAATAAAAATCTGACCACATTCAGTGAATCACATTAATCTTTTTTTCTTTCCAGATTTGATACATGATAAATTGGTCTGACATGGCTGGGTTTCTATCCGACTAAGTCACTGAAGCCATCCCAGAAGGTCTGCACCCAGGTAAATGTCTTACACCTGCAGCATTGCATCTGCCAGTAGTTTTCTCTAATGTGTCAACAGCGGAGGCAGCACAGGAAGCCACACGCACTAATGTCTAGTGATAGCAACAGAGGAAGCAGAAAGGAATGAGATTCCAGTCTTACCGCGTCCCTTCCAATATACAGCTTAAGAACATATATATTTACTTGAGTTTAAATGTAAACAGTGTTAGAATCACCACGATGTTCACATACTGATGATAAACCATGTGAGAGATCTGCAGCCCTTTGGCATCAAGGATCTCCTGGTGGCCGTGGGTGATTGTTCTGAGCGGTGCTCCCAAGCTATGGAGGGCTTTAGAGAGCCAGGAGGGAAACGATTATGCTCTCTTGTCAGCCACCAAATGGGGGATTTGGGCTCTGTGATGCCCCAGCACTTAGGTCCAGAAGCACATGTCTAAAGACCATAAACCTTCAAACTTGACCTGCTCACCTTCTGAAAACCCAATGTCTCCAAGTCTCATTCTTACAAATGTCTCCCTTACTCCAATGCGATATAGGAATAAAAGGCAAGATGAAGCTGGAACTAGAGGCACCCTTCAGCCCCCATGCAGTCCAGCTCCTGGTAGGCGTGAGTTCCGTGGGAGCACACAGCAGACATCATACTCAGAGGCTGAAAGGGCTCGGGGACTGCTCTGTCGGTCCAACTCCCGTCACATGGGCTTGTGTGATGTTTTCCATAAGAACACTCCTGGATTTACCCAGCTCGCAAGATTTTTTTTTTTTTTTTTCCTGAAAAAATACTCAGCTCAAAGAGCAAGCCCTCAGCTTCCCAAATTGACAGGGAGACATGCCCTAGTCCCACCAGAGAGAATGGCAAGAGTAGCTTGTCCTATCCTGAATATATTGTGATTGCCTTTTATCAAAGCCTAAGAGAGATCGGATAGGTGGTGGGCGAGCTGACACATTAGGGGCGACTTTATTCTTTGCTTGGTCAGGTAGGAAACACTGGCTAGAAGGCACTCCACGGTGCAGGGAGGAAACTAGGACCGCTCTAATCTTGGAGACAAAAACAGTAGTTCTGTCACTGGAAATCTTTAGGCTTGTTTTTTGGGTTTTGAGGTGTAGTTAAGCTTAGGAAGCTGGGCTGTGCATGTTTTCAGCAAAAATTCAGCTCTGGAAAAAGTGCATTAATACATATGTCCTAGTTAGGGAGACACTGAGACAGGAAGCTTTATTTTACATCCTAAGAGGACCGAGCAGAAGGAGCTCCTGTCCCTAATACCCCATCAGCCTCACAGCGGACGTAGCAGGACAGGAATCCTGGGGATCCTGCTGGGAATGATTCTTGGATCTGCCTCCCTTTTCCTGCATTTTAGAAACCCTCAGTTTCTAACATGCACACATTTGTAGCAAAACTTTCAAAATAACTATGACATTTTGCTTACAAATAACAAAACACTGAAGAAAATGTTCTGTAAAATTTTAAACTTTTTCAAACTTTTAAGTTTCAGATAAATAAGCAAAACATGCTTAATTGTAAGAGGTTATTTTTTCTTGTTAAAGAACTGATGCTACACCAATTCTTCCACTAGCTAGCACCTTCGCCTTTGGTTCCCTGTAAAATAATCTCCAAGGCCCCATTTCAGTCCGTGGGCACCATATTGAAATACAAAAAGTGTTTTTAGAAAGACCTTCTGAACTTTGTAATGTACCTTTTACCAACTTAGAACGACAGAACTCTGATCTCTTATTGATTTAAACCAGTAATGTGTAAACAGCATTTCAGAGCTTGTTTTTATAGGACCAAAAGAATTTAGGTTGAAATCTACTTATGACAAATGGGGAAAACCTGATTAGGACATTAAAAAGAATAAAGACCATATTCAATGGCTTAAAATCTATAGACCTGCACTGTCCAATATGATAGCTATTTGCCACATGTGGTTATTTAAATTTAAATATAAATTAGTTACATTAAATTAAGGGAAATTAAAAATTCAGTTCCTCATTTATACCGACCACATTTCAAGTGCTCATAGACACATGCAGTTAGTGGCCACTGTATTGGACAGCACAGATATAGAACATTTCTATCATCATAGAGAGTTCTAGTGGACAGTACTGCTATGAACAAATTATTCCTAATATAGTGGACTTCCATTGCCACCTAGTAAGAAAGTTTTATGTTCTTTTTTGGAAATTTTTAAATATTTTTTAACCTACAACTGAGATCATTGGAATTTATCTTGTGTATAAATCTCACAGCCCCCTTTTCCTTTTTCCTACTTATTTGCATATTAAAATATATGGAATTAAGTATTTTATGTACTCTTCTAAAGTTAGAGGTTCTTGTTTTCTTAAAAATTGTGAAAAGAAGTACACACAGTTATATCGAGCTGATATATGGCTGTTGGCTTTTTTATCTGCATCACTGACATCTCCAAGCAAAATTAGAAGAGATGTAGGATCGTTTTTAAAGTCCAATATTTTTTCTTTACTCTTTACATTCTTTACTCTTTACTCTATATTAAAAAAATATTTTATTTTTTCTACAATGATAGATATGTCTCAGTTGTATTGACTTAACTAAAGCTGATTTGTTTTTTTTAAGCAATTAGAGAGCCAAGCAAAATATTAGACCGCTTAATTCTTTTTTCTCTTTTTTTATGGAAATATACAAGATATTAGAAGTCTCCATTTTTATTTCCAAATTGTATGTATCATAGATAACAGTTTGTTTTTAATTTTTAATTAATATAATCATCCCCATTATAGTATATTCTTAAAGTTCTCAGTCACCATTTTTCCACTAATATGATCCCATTATTAAAATGTCAGTCTCAATTATTTTCCAGTCTCTTATACCTAGTACTTCAATTACATTTGGTTTCTGGACTAATGGTTGTGTGTTACACAAGGCAAAAAATTAAAAACAAATTTGTCTTTGAGTCATCGAAGCATCAAGGATTTGAAATAGCTGTGTAACTAGCTGTGAGAAAGGCCTATAAATCTCCAGCCAATATTCCCTTTACACATTTTGTAGTGTCATTTTTCAGTGAAGCATAAATAATAAAAGTTTAGACCCAGTTTGGAATTATTGATATGAATCCCAGAGTTTTACCAATGAAAAAAAGGCAAAGTAAAGGTTGGACATTTGTGGGGTGTTCTTTCAGTAAACAAAAATATAGCTTTCTTTATAGATAACAAGTTTACTCCAAATAACCTAATATTCACACAGTTTATTTACAGAAGCATTGTTCCTAGGTACAATGCTATATAGACATACTTAGCACATAACTGACTATATAGGAGATTCTAATTTAAGTTAGATTACTATTAATACTTTTAACACTTAAAAGAGCTCAGAGAATTAGCCTCTAAATTTAGAGGCTCTGTTTTGCTGGCAGGAAAACTTTTGACGAGCAGCAAAAGTGTTGTCATCCTGTCCCTTCAACTAGTTAGCTGTTCCTCTTAAGAAGATTTAGACATAGAGGAGTCATTTTTTTAATTTCAGAAAGGTCTAGGATATCTCAGAAACATAATAATACAGTGCAGACCAGTTATCTGGAATTAGGTCTTTGGCACCTTTCCAGAATTTAAACAAATGCTAGACTGGCCCAGGGGGCCCTGGGACAACACCAACAAAGTCGGACCACATGTCCAAAATCCAATCAGTAGCAGCCTTCCTCCTCCTCTCATCCAGGCAAAGCCAAGATAACTTCTACACACAGCATGGGCCACCACAGAAAGCATTCAGAGCTGCTATAGATGAAACCAGGCAGTGGGTAAAGGCTGTCTCTTGACCTAAGGCCTGAACCTTGGCTCCTCAGTGATGCCCCCAGGTCAAAGAAGAAAAACCAGTTGGGCGTATCGCTGCCTCCTGGTCCCTCCAGTGCAGCCAGTGTACAGAGCAGGAGGATAAAACAACTGAGTGTCTTCCTTAACAATGCAAAGCAAGAAATCCAACCTGCTTTGGAGGTGTGAAAGCAATGCAAGTCCACGTCATTGATGACAACAGTTTCTCATGTGATATATATAACACTGATGGACCAGCCGTATTTTTATTCAACTCTAAACCATTAATGAATGCTAGTCTTCGTTTTACATAGAATGTGTTTATCTATACACAGTTGAACAAATAGGGAGCATTGGAAATGGCCCTGTGAGAAGTATTGGCCCACAATGCATCAGTTTGGTTTGGGGCAACTGAAGTAGTAGTAGGCTCCCCATGGATTTCTGCTAGAATTTAGATTGAATTAGATGGATGAATTAGACAAAACATACCATCTCAACTAAAGAGTGAGAAATACAATACGCACCAGTTAAGTGAAGGAAAACTTACACTATGAATTAAACAATAAATGTCAATAAATTTAAAAATTTATCTCGGCTTCCTTAAGACAAAGCTAACAGACCTAATTTGACGTCTTAAAATAAAGAGATCTATGTAACCTATTTTGCAGTTATCTTCTTAGGAGGATGTTTTGGTATCTTTAACTTTCATATTTCATCAATTTTTTTCTTTTCTTGATTTCTTTGGTTTAACCATCCATCAATCCATATTGATTGGATTTATATATATATATATATATATATATATATATAAAGATCCCTAGAGAAAGTAATTTTACAATCCTCCTCAGTGATTCATTCTAACAATTAAGAACCCTTAAGCTAAACAGAATAATGCATTTCACAGGAAACTTTTATTCAATATGTATAATTAGTTTTAGTTAACTTTATTAATGAAATGTCGCAAATCAATTAGGTTTGCAATAATCAGACACTGAGGACCCAAGAGGGGCCATATCTCTCACAAGAGGGGAAGGTGACACACAATTTAGTTGGGAAGCAAATGTAATTAGATGTGATCAGTTGAGTATTCCTGTCCTGACATGGAGTCGGGCACATACCCAAGCCTGAGTATATAGTTGTAAAGAGGTAGAAAAAAGTGTTATGACTTAGAAAATGTCTTCATGGTCCCGTGGGCCACAAACTGACAGCTGAAGTGGGCCTTTGAAACCACAGGAGGACAGGTTTTCTTCAGACAGAGCTGTGCTGTAAATTTCTTTTTCAAATCTGTATGTCTTTAAGTAGGGTAGTACCTGAACTCTCCCGTTTATCACAGACACCTCCACTCCCTAATGCCTTATGCTGGGGCTTCACACATTTATTTAACTGCCCAAATCCTGATGACATTTCAGTTTGCAACTATCATGACCTAGAAGTACGTTACTGAACGGGTGTGGGGTAATCCTAAAGTTTTTTTCTTCTGACTCTAAAATAGGAACAGCAAAGAAATGTCAAGACGGTAAGAATCCTTCTGAATGAGAATTATGTTAAATACAAGTTATTCCTATTTAGGGCTACGGTTTGCAACAGATTCTGCTGTGATTCATTCAATAATATTTTTGTTGGACACCTACATGCCAATCACTGTCCCCAGCACTGAAGACAAAATGTAAGCAAATCAGACAAAACTCCCTGGCCTCCTGAACTTACATTCTAGCACATCTAGACAGAAAAACAATCCAGTAAAATATTCTATAGGATGGATGACATGGAGAATGGGGATAGAGTATGGAAACAGTGAGAGAGGCAGGTGCAGCTTTAAAATGGTGTTTAGAGAAAGCCTCCTTAGTAAGAAGGAAGGAACTCTGTGGACATCTGGGGGAAGATTGCTCTAGGCAGAGGGAAAAGCAAATGCAAAGGCCCTGAGGCAGTACTATGCTTACATAGTGAAGGTGCAGCAAGTAGGCCATATCCTTAGAAACCACAAAAGAAAAATGGATAACAAAGGCGAGATGGAGTATTGAAGGGTATGAACTAATAGGTAGAAACTGGAGACATTTAGAATGGATGCTAGATGAGGGTAAACAAATGGAATTTTAAAACCTAAATGGTTTAAAGACTTAAAGTGCTTTGAAATGTAGTGAAATGTTTCCAAAATTGGAGATTTTAAAAAGTCAGTTCCAAGATTCAATCCCCAATCGCCAGTTCTGTGGCTGCAACTTGAACCCTGATCATTAGAACCCTGCATTTGAGGTCAGTGCCTCCTGGACACCCAACTGATTTGTTTGGCACCTTTAGTATACTTCAGAAACACTTTGCCTATTGCTGACCTGTAATCCCATGTCTCTGGGCCTGAAAATAAAACTCCTCAAGTAAATGAGGGGTATATGACATTGCCATTAGAGTATTTTTAGTGAAAGCTTTGTCGTCTTAGACAAATACACCAAGGAACTTAAGTCCCCGGGATACCACCAAATGCAAAATGATTTCATATGCTGGTTATTCCATTTAAATTACTTTATCATCAAGTCCAACAAAAAGAAAATTATAAATAAAAAGATACATTTGGGATTGGATATGTGGCATCCATTCACATATAACTAGGAATAAAATTATTTAGTGGAAAATTTCAAATTCAACCAACCCTAAACATATTAGGTAGTCTGAATGAGAAGGAACCATCGTGACTTTGTGTTATTTTTTAGTGGTATTATTTTCTTATAATCCCCCTGCTTTTTTCCTGTCCTGCTATTCTTCAGGATTTCCTAATGAGGATTAGGGAACAGGCATATTTAACAATCTGTATTTGCAGGTTGGAAACAAGAAAATGAAGACTAATAGTTTCTCTCCTGCTAATTTGATTTTTCTACAGCTCCTTTCCTACCAGCTTAGGCAAAGTACTTAGTTACTATTTCCAGCAGATGGGGCCAAGGAAAAGACAAGCATCTAGGACGTCATGCTTCCCCCAAACAGGTGCACTGTCTTACAGGCCTCCATTAGAGACTTCCCCAAGAGTAAGAAATGAGTAGTGACCATGAGCAGAATGAGAAAAAAAAATGTAATTCCCGTCATTCTAGAAAAACAGTACTCAGTGGTTGGTTAACAATGCTACAGTAAACATTTTGTACATTTCTACTGCCTGTGTGGAAGGTTTTAGGGTCTGCACTCAGAAGTGAAAATGATGATTTGATTTCCGAAGTGGCGGTGATGTAAGAATGCTCCTGAAAACGGGCTGTGCTGAGTTGACATCAAGACGTGGGGTTCAGTCCTTAACTGCCAATGCATGGCTGGCTCTCTAAACTGAAATATGACCCCAAAAGAACCTCTTCTGGTATAATTCCACAGGCTAGTTAATGGTACAAATATTTATTTGTAACTATCTAGGAATTTATTTTCCAGTACCCTTCGTATTGCTGACATCCCATTAAATCAGCCCTGCAAGGAACTAGAACATTTTGAGACTATGCAATACATAACTTTAAATGAGAAGTTTTCCTTTTCTCACACAAAAAAACATGAAAGTTGGTTTGAATTGGCGTGGACTTCTGTCCAGGCGAGTGCCTCTGATTTCAGGAAGCGTGTACCTCTTTTGTAATTCCAGCGTGTCCTTGGAAATTGCTGCATAAAGGCCAGACTGCCAAGTCTAGTCCTTCTCTTCTCGGTGAAACCCTTGTAGTTGTATGTCAGTAGCTGCTCTTTGTTCTCATCAGTGCTCGTTGCAAAATACAGCAATTCTAATTCTAAATCCCAATAGTATTGGGAAGACAAGTTGAGTTAAAATAAAGCCTGCAATTTAATCAGTATTCTGTCCCTACTAAAATGCTAGTTAGTCACAGCTTCCTTCAAATCCCACTCCCACAGATTTCCCTCCTGAAAGGGATACTCCACAGCATTTTAGGGAAAACAACCTTTTCTCCGTCGCTCGGGGTGGACTAACGAATGTGTGGAACGTGGCATTTTTACCTTTATCACATTTCTTCTTTTAATTCCCTGAGGTTGAACCGATTCTGAACTTCAGTTTTTTAACTGTCCTGAAAATAATTTCTGTCTCTAGTTGACTCTTATTTCAATGCAATACTTCATCTTCTTAATCTGGTAGAGTCACAAATTTGTCATCATCCAGATCAGAAAAAAAATATGTGACTTAAAGTCATCTAAATGGCACAATCTTCTCACTCAAAAAAATAAAAATAAAGAATCTCAAATCTAGGAATGAAGCATCCTTGAAACTCTCCCAACTTGCACTCTCGTTTTACGGGTGAAAACTATAGGAGACCAGTTTGGGAAGCGACCAGTGCCAGGTACTGTTTCATACACGTAATCTTAATCTGCTTCTCACGACAACCCTTGGAGATAACTATGATTATTGCCATTGTATTATATTGCTGTTTTATAAATGTAGACGCAAAGGAGCAGAGAAAATAATCATTAACATCTACTAATTGGACACTTACTGGGTCAGGCACTGGGTTGGTCACTCCATCTGCATTTTCTTACTTGTATTTATGTATGTATTTATTTTTGTGAGGAAGACTAGCCCTGAGCTAACATCCATTGCCAATCCTCCTCTTTTTGCTGAGGAAGACTGGCCCTGGGCTAACATCCATGCCCATCTTCCTCTACTTTATATGGGACGCCGCCACAGCATGGCTGACAAGCAGTGCATCTGTCCGCGCCCGGGATCCGAACCTGCAAAATCCCGGGCTGCCAAAGTGAAGCATGTGAACTTAACCGCTACACCACCGGGCCGGCCCCAGCATTTTCTCACTTTTAATTCACCAAAAAACCCCTGCAGACCAGGTTCTCTTATTGGGTTCATTCTTTCACTGACACCAGCCTAATGGGCCCACCTTGCTAACCAACACCAGGACCGGAACTGGAGTTTGGCACCAACTCCAACGCCCTGGTTCAGACCATTTCTGTCCCAGATGTAACCCATCAAATTACGCAGAGCCTGAGATCTTCCTGTCACTGTTTGTAATTATTAACTGCTACTCTATCAGCATTTTTTACATATATGTACACAACTGAACACTGTGCTAACAGTTAATTATAGGTTTATACTGATATTGGGTGCAAGTGTAAGCTAGCATCATTTTGAATAATAGAAAAGTCAGGAGCTCTGAAAAGAATGTTCAGGATTGGTTAAAGCAGATATTTTTCTGTCACATTTCAGTGAGAAAATTGTTAATTCATATGCCAGCAGCCATATGCAGAAATGCAACAGGAAATGAAGAAAAACTGCTTTAAATAATGTGGTCTGTAGTACAGATGATTGCACTGTGAATTAGTTTCCTTCTGCTGTAGAATTGATCATTTGGATTATGGAGACAAGCAGTGTAAGACATTACTAAAATTATCCTTGAATCCTAGCTTAGAGATCTATATAAACCACTAGGCGATTTGCCTGAGTTTACCTGGAAAACACTTTTTAAAAGCTTTGGGATGGGTTCTTTTCCCTTCTGTTAAATATTAGCCTTTGAAATGAACCCAGCTGATCTGCTAAATAACACTTGTAAATTGTTGTGTTTTAATAGAGTGTCAGACTGAGAGAGAAGCCACACTCATGCTTCTGGAGGAGTTGTAGGCCGGGAAGGTTATGCAATAAAGCCTTCTGAGAGGAGGGAGCCTCTTAGTGTTACACCTCGCCTGGCAACAAATGTAGCCATTTACTCCAAATGCAGGTGTAATTAGAATCTATGAAAATCTCGCCCCAGAATCCCAAACCCCTGGTGCAATACCCAGTGAACGACAGCTTTTACGTCTGTAATGTTTTCAACCACTCTATTTGCATATGTGAATATCTGAGCGTGTGATGGTTCAGGAGGCCTGCTCCATGATGCTATGGAAAGGTTTCATCATTATTAATCAGATGTCCTGTAAACGGGACGCCTCATTTTTAGATTTCTGGAAGGCTCAGAGCCTGTGCTGCTGGCGGAGGGCAGACCCAAATGGGCCACTCTAGTGAAAATCCTAGGCAAACATGAGCACAGTGAAAACTGGGGACCCAACGTGCGAAAGAGGCCACTAGCAAAATCGTCACCTGTATTGCAGCTTTAACCAGGCAGCCAGGCTCCTGCATTCGTTTCTAAAATTGCAGTAGAGCCTTATCAAGTAAGCCTGAAAGAACATTAATTTTAATCTAATCTTGGATGACCAATAAAAAAAAAATCTTAATCAAAAACCACCATAAAAGTAGTAAATTGGGTCTTTTAAATGAACTCAACTGAGAATTAATTAAATTACTTTAACTTGGCTTTTGTTGCAATAGAAAAATAAATGCTTTAAAATTTAAAGTTCAAACACAGAGGTCTTAACATACAGTGGGGAAAACACTATTTCGCAGAAAATAAATTTTGTTCCTCTGAGTTGCGACTGGCCACTGATTTCTGAGTTTCCGAGTATGAAGGTGTGCTCAGCTGATTACTAGAGAGAGTAGGGCAGACTCGGTCCCCTGCTGGATGGGAAGGTCCCTGTTAGCTTTTCTCCTGCATTTCCTAAAGTGTTGTGATTTTTATTCCCTGGTGTTATGTCTTAAAAGGATTTTTAAATCCTAAAGCATAGAAATAGGTATTGAAATTGGGACCTGGAAGTCTCAGCCAGTTGGGTATGATTTTTTAAAATAGGTAATACAGACCTCTAGTGGTTGAACAGTTTGAAAGCCTCTGCAGGGAAAGGAAATTGTGAGGCAAGTGCCTTCACTTTAAAGAGAAAAAACAGTTGTTAGTTAAAATTACTCACATTGCCAAATTCACATATTTCATACAAACAAAAAACGGTGAGAATGTGCTTCGAGGGAAGGTGGAGCGCTTCCCAGCCTTTTTGGTGCTCCCTGATTCTCCTAAAACAAGCAAGGACCCTCCCACCCAAGTCCCAGCAAGAAGTCTGGCTCTCTGTTGGTTTTCCTCTAAAAGATTAACATCCAATTCATTTATTATAATAAATATATGACTGGGGCTGAAGGATATTTGTGTTACGTGAAATAGATTTTATTTTCCTTGGTACACAGTGTTGCCTCATTGGGACTCGTCTTCCTCCGTCCTCCAAGGGCTGCCTGTGAAAATGCAGGAGCCCCTCGCCCCACCACAGCCTGCCTGTCCTCTCTCAGGTTCTCTCCATTGGCAGCCACACTTTACTGGAGGAGGCTCAGTGATTGGGGCGGCTCTCCAGTCTACGTGAGCGGCAAACTATTGGATCCGTGTACAAGGTCAAGTAATACTAAATGTCCCTCTAGACCCTCCTTCTCAAACTTTGATGGATACACATCTTACCTGGGGAATCTTGTTGAGATGCAGATTCTGACTCAGTAGGTCTGGGCTGGGCCTGGGGTTGCTCTGCTGTAAGCCCCCAGGTGATGGTATGGCTGCCCCTCCAGGACCACACTGGTGGCAGCAAGGAGACCCCGTAACATCTCTAATTTTTATTACACTTTGTGTTTTTACTGACTTCTTCATCTTTCTTCTTTTTTACTTTAATGGCATCTCTTGAAATTTAATTTTTGCGTTTATAAAACTTTTAAAGTTCTCTTTCACGTGACTGTACAAATATCACTGGGAACCTGTCATTCAAGTTTTGTGAAGTTGATCTTACATTTTAAAAATGGATCCAATGTCACCTGTTTAGCTCGGTGGGTTCGTGGTGGCTGTGAGCGTCTCTCTAAGCACCTGGAGTCACTGGGCCCTTGCAGCCACGTGAAGTATCTATTAACCATATTGGGACAGTGGGTGAGATGAGGTTTTGCGCAGGTTGGAAAACTACTAAGTGCCCAAAGAAACATCCACATCGTAAAATCAGGCAGAAAAAAGCACAAGCTGAAACCGTAAGAGTCAACAGATCAGAGTAAAACATGGGAAAATATATTTTTTCATACGAAATCTATTGTAATTCCATCATCTGAATAACTTCCTATCATAGCGTGTTGTCAACCTTAATTTTGAAATCCATAATTTTAGAACTTATGTAATGGGGTAGTATTTAAAGGCATCTTGCAAAGTTTTAACATCTAGTTTCAAGTCAAAAATAATATATTAAGAAGCTGTAGCATGGAGGGAGTACATAAATAATCATCATTGCCCTGCGTAAACAGTAATTCACAGGTTTGGCTCAGACACAGCTTAGATGAAATAATTAACTATGTACAGTACTTAACAGTATAAAAGTAATTAATCTAGCTGCCTCATACTGGTTTGGCCTTAATAAATATGCAGTAAAAAAGCCATATGATTTTATTATTTTTTCACTCACGTTACTACTTTCGTAAGTTGGAATTTTAATATGTCAGAAGAAAGATATCTTTCCCTTAAAAGATCACTCTCTTACGGCTAGCCACGTGGCGTAGTGGTTAAGTTTGCACAATCCACTTCAGCGTCTTGGGGTTCACTGGGAGCTGACCTACACACCGCTCATCAAGCCATGCTGTGGTGGAGACCCATATACAAAATAGAGGAAGATGGCACAGATGTTAGCTCAGGGCCAGTCTTCCGCAGCAAAAAGAGGAGGATTGGCAATGGATGTTAGCTCAAAGCCAGTCTTCCTCACACACACACAAAAAATCACTTTCTTTTGAAATGTTAATATACTGATTGTAAGCTGAATAAGTTCCATATATTTAAAATTGTGGGCAGATGTTCTCAATTAATAGTTTTATGCATTCTACTTCACAGGAGTTTGGTGAAAATGATTACTTTAAATTAAGGTGTAAATCTGAGAAAATTGATTTTTTAAAATACAAATCACATAGACTGTATTGATGGTACTACAGCCTTGTGGTGGTGTCGCTTTGGCAAAATCTTCCAGGAAACTTGCTGTGTGCCCCTCTGGGGAGAGACAAGTTGCTTTTTGGCCCATAGGCCCTTTAGTCTTCAAGGTAAAGGGCAGGGTCGTTGGTTGGCATGAAGGCAACAAATAAGACCAGACCTCTGCTGGGGAGGAGAGAGGGCTCGGGTGATGCCTGCTAGGGAGAGAGGGGTTCATCCCACTCAGGTGTTCTTTTAAAAAGTCTGCTCTTAGTGTGTGCATGCTCCTTTGCCTAGTCTCATGGACTATGACATGTTCTCCCCTATATGATTCCGTTCATTAATCACTGTATTATTATCCCCATTTCATAAACGGCCACAGAAGAGGATGAAGCTGAGTAATTCTTCCAAAATCAAATAGCACACAAGATGTAGGGTCAAAATTCAACCCAGAGACTTCTGCTTCCAGACAAGCTGGGGTAACAGGGATTTACCTTCTCACCTAAAACAATGGTTTTCAAGACAGTGGACATCAGGCACAAAGGGCAGTGATCTCTGGGGGGGGAAACAGATGAAGTGAGCCCTACGATTGCCCCAGCTCACTGCCTGGAGGGAGTTTCCCGCCACGGCACAGGGAAGAGGAATCCAGAAGGAGCTCCCAGGTCTCCCTGAGTTGAAATGGAGCTGGGAGTCCAGAGAGGCAGGGAGCTAGAGTTCACAGGCCAGAGAACCAGAGAGCAGAGAGCTTTACAAGAAAGAGCCCGGAGATCTGCAAAGGGGCCCCCTTTTGTTTCAGTGCATGCATGTGAGTAATCACCCAAAAGGATGAGATAATCCCCGGAGATCATCCAGAGCCAGAAAATAGTCCCTGTTCCCGCCAGCCAGAGTGGAAGACCATAATTCATGGGGCATCAGGTAGCGTACTCAGAAAGGTTTTGCCTCAGGAATGGAAAAAATCAGCGCTGGACTCCATGCTGCTCTGGTCCCACCTAACAAAGCCTAAAAGCCAGATCTGAAGGGATCAAACTGCAAGTAACTTGACTGTTTCCCAGAACAAAGCTGGAGAATTTTTATAGGAATACGAAAACATCCAATACCCAGCAAGGTAAAATTCAGAGTGTTTAGCATCCATTCAAAAATCACCAGGCATGCAAAGAAGCAGGAAAGTACAATCCACAAAGAGGAAAAAAAAATCAATCAATGGAAACAGACCCAGTAATGACACAGATGATAGAATTAGTATACAAGGACATTAAACAATTATTATAACTATATTCCATATGTTCAAGAAACTAGAGGAAAGTTTGAACATGTTAAGTAGGGACATGGAAGATATAAAAAAGACCAAAATTGAATTTGTAGGGATGAAAACTACAATGTCTGAGATGAAAACTCAGATCGGGACTTCAGATACTAAGACCGTGTTCCTTCCACTGACCCAGCAATATTCTTCCCTGGATCCTGAGTGTGATCCTAGCAGCCTAATTGTTAGTATTTTTACTCCTCAGTAAAGTAGCTGCTAGCAGTCCTCAACACGGCACCTTCTGAGTAAGAAAGTTTACATTATCAGACCACCATTTTCCATCTCGATTTTCTGTCTCACCTTGAAAACTGTATAGTTTGAAAAAGCATGAAATTTGATCTCTTCACATGAAATAAAATTAAAATGGAATTTAGTATTTTTGCAGCCCTGCACCCTTCCCATCCAAGGTACTGTGTATAAAATCATGACTGTGTTCTTCCAGCAAACCAAGCCATTGACCAAAGTGTACATGTTGTCCTTTTATGGAATTCAAAATAGGCTCATGAGAATTAAACTCTTTTCCAACAAAGCTGAAAAATCAACTTATTCTGCAGGAAGTTTTATTAGGGCTAGAATCCCAAGAAATGTGTATGCCAGCCAAGTGTTAGTGTCCATCAGAAACACTCCATGTTTATCCAGCATTGATCCTGGGTAACTCCCTCAGTCAATGTGTCCACCTAATCAGTAGCAGATATGTTCTCTTCATGCACTTTTTGTGTGTGTTTCCAAACCTGCAGTGAATGAATTTAGACAATAAATTAATTCCAAAAACACAAATGTAGCCTTTTAACATAAATGTGTAGATAATTTCATACTTGGGAGCATCAGACTTCACTTTAGAAACACTTTACTTGACAATGAAACTTTCAAGAATAAATATTGTTCAGCACCTACCAAAAATATTTTAAAATTTAACCTCACCACCTCATAACCAGGGCCGTTGAGTCAGTGTGGCTCTATGAAATAGCATCAGTCCCTCTCACTATTCATCATCGTTTGGATACTCGATGATATTTGTTGAATAAATGTTAAAATAATATACAAAAATATCCACATATCACAGATTCTGTGCTGTATTCACCCACGTGGAGACATCACTTTAGTGAAATGCAGCACCAGCTCTAAAAGATGTAACAATATCTTTAACAATATAGAAAAATGAAAAGGGAAAAATAAGTGGCTGGCAGGAACAATGAGGTGGGGAGGTGAAGTCCAGGCTGCCCTTCTGAGACTCTTAGAGGAGCAAGGCGGCTGTCGTGCACACCCAGATGGGGCAGCCTGGCTGGATGAGAGCAGGGGTGGATAATTACCTATCCCATCCCATCTCTGTGTTTTTCCACCACCAGCTTCATCTCCTCGGTCAGGGATTGCTGTTGAATGTGGAAATGGAAGGGGGGCTATCTAACAGAGGTATACTTCAAGTGTTTAGTGTAGTATAAAAACATTGGAATGGGAGTCGGCAGGATCTTGCCAGGGCTTGGAGTCTGTTTTCTGAGTTGTAAAATTAGGTGGCTGGCCTGGATCCTAAGTTGTAAATTGGCAGCCCTCGGACCAAATTTGATCAGCAGAAGAGTTCTGTTTAGTTCCACACAGTGTTGCTTTTTTTTTTTTTTTTTTGTTTGCATTACTTGAAAACATTTTAAAATAGAATATTTCACATAAAATTTTAAATTTCCAGTTTATCTTAAAAAACCAGCCTACATCTCCCCCAATCACATTTAGCACAATTGGCTGTAGCTGAGAAGTGTCTGTCCCCACCCCCGCCTCCTCTGGGAAAGGGAAGAGTCCTCCATTCACCACCATGCCCATGTCACCCATCTCTGTTACTCCCAGACCCTATAAGTACTGGGCTGTGTGAACCCTGGAGCATGTAATTTCTAGGGACCATTCCAGCAATAAAATGTTATGAATCTCTGACTTAAGTTGTATCAATAAAAGCAAAAGACTGTAGAGAATAATAGTTCGACTACACTATAGGTTAAAAATAGGCTTTGCTTGGGTAACCTGACAACCAAAACACCATTTTCAATATAGTAAGTGTGTATGTTTATAGAGACAAAGGGCATATATGTATATTCCTGTATTTCTCTGAAGAAGGAAAGCAATAAATTTGACCCATAAATTTCCTTCTATAGCAGAAATTTCTGTGACTTCCTGATCCACACAGAGACAAAGCTACTCTCCAAGCCTAAATTGAAAGTCCATAGTTACAGAATGACTTTTTATGTAAAGAGAACATCTTAATTTGTTGGTGTACCATAAAGAAACCATGTAACTTATCTAGAGAATCCCTTTAAGCTGATCATTGACGTGTATACAACGATGCCTACTGAAATAGACTGACTTCTAAACACATTTTCCCTGAATTGGAACCTCTTCGTATCAAGATATCCAAAATTATTAGCATATTATGTTATTCTCATAAAGTTCTAATGAACTTCACAAATCTGCCTGCTCTATTCTGAGTACAAAAATATTTAGCCTAATTTGTTTTTCCATAATTTTATATAGTAATAAAGTTATACCAAAAATGTTATTACCAGAAACAATAGTGTTGTATAATTATTAGAAAGTGAATCTCATGAAATCATATTAAAGAACAACAATTACCACATCTTAAGTCAGATAATTCAAGGAAGAGACTTATATGAATACTAGGAGAGCTGTTGGCTAGGAAATCTTTTTCTCTGAATCCTCATTTTGAAGGAAATCCTTGCCATTTAATTAGTTGAGGTGTGATTCACCAACCAAAGGCTATAGTGTGATATTTTTTTCCTCCTCCCACTTGTAATCTTAAAATCATCTGAGCTTTAGATGTTCATACTTTCACTTCTTCTTAAAAATGGATCCTTTCCTTTCTTTATAAGAATGTGGATCCCCAGATTGTATCATGTCGCCAGGGCTCCCAACATCATTCCAATCTGGTTCTTAGCCATGTGTAATAATGTGACAAACTACACATATAAAAAGTAAAATTTTATGGGGCAATTTGCTTAGTATTTGTGTGGGGACATATGAATATATATTGAGAATATAAATAATGATAGTAATAAGAACATATTGACTGTTTAATATATGGAAATCTTTTCTCCCCATGTTTTATGTAACCCTCATATTAACAGTGTACAATAAGTTTTTATCCCATTTTAAAGACAAGGCGACTAAGGCTCAAAGAGGCTGAGTAAATTAGGCAGTTACAAGATTAGTCAGATGCGGATCCAGGATCGTAAGCGACCTTTGTGACTGCACGGCAAGTGGTTGGTTCCTTCCCTTTGATGCCTGCCAGCCAACGGACTCTGCTAATGTTAATTAAATTAATGTTCCCTTTTCAGACCCTAAGTTCGAAATATATGCCTCTTGATATATAGATCAGCTTTCCACTTCAGCCACGTATTAAACCTGTTTTTATGGTATATAGTCTATTCATACTAAATGTGAATCATATACTATCTTTTGAGGAAATTACTGTAAACATGTAACCTTACACCATTCTTCCAAGGGCAAGGTTCTCATTTGGCAGATCAAAATCCAGGGAAGGTTTAATGATTTGCCTAAGGTCTCCATTTCTAGAGAGGCAAACAAAAAGCCCCCATGTCCTCCACTCCCCAGTTCTAGACTAGTCCCTGTTCTGTCTTTTTTCCTCTGCTAAATCCTGCAGTCAACTGATTTCTACTTCCCAGCTTCTTAAATTATGTTGCTTTCTTTCTCCAGGCTTTGGTTTTACATATTAAGACGAGGCATCAGCATTCACCATATCTTTTCACTGCTAATTCTGAGTGCTTCCATCTGATTGTTTATTTTTGTACTTTGTGGCTTTTTGTTTATTTCTGTTTTACCCCAATTAGCCAGGAAAGGCTGCCTGCATCTCTTGAAAGCTCTGATGTTCGCAATGAAAAGACCTTGTAAATGACCTTGTTGGTCTCCCACGGAGGTGCACATCAGAACGTCAGATGCCTCACTCATGTGCTGCCCGTTTGGCATTAGAATACAGAACAGGCTGCGCTCTGTGACAAGTACAGTGGGGTTTTCCTGGTGAGAGGACAGTGCTCCTAATGGGAAAAAGGGGAAGTATAGGGGCCGCCCGGTGGCGCAGCGGTTTAGTCCGCGCTTGGCAGCCCGGGGTTTGCGGGTTCGGATCCCGGGCGCCCGCCGATGCACCGCTTGTCAGCCACGCCGTGACAGCATCCCATATAAAGTAGAGGAAGATGGGCACGGAAGTTAGCCCAGGGCCAGTCTTCCTCAGCAAAATTAGAGGAGGATTGGCGACGGATGTTAGCTCAGGGTCGGTCTTCCTCACAAAAAAAAAAGGGGGAAGTATAATTTCCACAGAGTTAGCTAGTATTTCAAACACAATGGTGCTTTTCTTCTAGAATCAGTCTATAAGAAATCTGTAGGGAAAATACCACAGGAACCAATAAACAATTAAAATTTTGCTCATAGAACTCTATTATTAGTATTATTATTATTTTAAAACCCTTTTTCCAGAAATGTTCTTTAACTACAAAAACAACTGCTCAGTACCCTTATTGATCAGAAAAGCAATCAGGCAGAGGAGGCAAGAAATGGAGACTCAACAAGTAATCGAAAGTCTGTTTGCCAAACTTCCAGAGATTCTTGTTGGTGACCAGGCATGTTTATCCTCTCTCTTTGTCACTTTTCTCTACTTGGTTTAATTCTAACGAGAGCCTCGATGACGGGTTACATTTAATGTGTTGTTCCACAGAGAAGAGAAACCTAATGTGAATGCAAAGTGGAATTTACATTCAAATATTGCAAAGTCGTTTCAGACCCTGTGATGCAGACTGACTCCCTCTGGCCCTCAGTCAGATTCCCGCAGGCAGTGTCTGTGGCGGCGATGCCACCAGAGGGCAGGGTTTGACTTCCCGACCTGGTGGCTTCCTCCCTCCACAGGCAACCTTGGGGACACTCTGCCATCAGATCCCTTGAAGACCTTATAATGAATCTAAGCGCAGATTCTCTCTTCCAGTATACCTGTGCAGAATCCTGGAGGTCTGGAAAATGCTTTGAGACGGTAACTTCTAGAATGATCTGACACAACAGATATTTAGTCAACTCACAATTTCAGAGCTCCTACTAAGTAGTACTCAACATGACTTTGGACATTTGAAGGTTACTCAACAGGATTTTATGTTCTGAGGGATCTATAGTTGCCCTGGGAAGATATGAATATATGAAACAAAAGCCAGCAATAAAACACAGTATACAGTTAACTTATTCCATAAAGATAAGAACTACAGATTATCAAGAATTGAAAAAAAAAAGTAGGAACTAGAATGAGGTTTCTCAACAGCAGCCCTATTGACATCTTAGGCTGAGTAATTCTCTGATGTGGGGCCTGTCCTGTGCCTTGTAAGATGGTTAGGACTGTCTCTGGTCTCTACCCACTGGATGCTGGTAACAACCCCTCCTCCCTCTCCCTCTGGTGTGAGAACCAAAAATGTCTCCAGACATTGCCAGACGTCCCTGGAGGGCAAAATTACCCCTGAATGACAATACAAAGAGATGACCTTACCAAAAAAAAACAGACTTGAAACTTTAGAAGGCTAAAAATGTAAAGACCTGCTCTCTGAGCCTCAGTTTCCTCACCTGAAGAATGGGAATATGTTGCCTTCCTTCACAGGCCTCGTATTAGTTTGCTAGGGCAGCCATAGCAAAATACCTCAGACTTGGTGGCTTAAACAACAGAAATTTATTTTCTCAACAGCTCTGGAGGCTAGAAGTCCAGGTCAAAGTGCTGTCAGGGTTGGTTTCTGGTGAGGCCTCCCTTCCTGGCTTGCAGACAGCCACCTTCTCGCTGTCTTCACGTGGCCTTTCCTCTGAGCGAGCGCTTTCCTGGTGTGTCTTCTTCTTATAAGGACACCAATCATATTGGATTAGGGCCCCAACCTTGTGGCCTCACTTAACCTTAATTACCTCTTCATAAGGCCCTGTCTTCAAATATAGTCACACTGGGGATTAAGGCTTCAACCTATGAATTTTGGGGGGACACAGTTCAGTCCACAACAGGGCTCTTGTAACGATGAAAGCAATTAACACAATTCTTAGCACATAGTAAGCATTCAATTAATCATAAATCATGAATGTTACTATTGTTCATATTAAGCCACAATTATAAGTCCTCTTTGTGAATCAGTTGCCGGCAGAAACACAGAAGAGTATAAAACAGTTGTACCTTAAATAAGCTTATTTGAACAGTGTGTGTCACTTTGTGCTGGAGGGATGTAGCTGCAGTGTTTAAACTGACTTTCTCCCCACTGACACAGCTAATCATTTCAAGGATGCTCTGTCCTCCTCTGTGTGAAGGTCAAAGGGCAGTAGCTCCTGCATCCCCAGCATCTGATGAGCAGTTAATGATCCAGAAATAAACTTTTAAGTGCTTTGGGGGATTTCTGTGTATAAAGAAATTCTATGTAAATATTTTTCCAAGAGAAAGCTTTGAGAGTGATAATTCACTTTCACCCTCTTAATTTAATTTATAAGCTTCACCTATCTTACAGGAGATAAGAACAAAAATAAATTGGGGAGAAAAAAAGTTTCAAAGAGCCATGTTCTTCAGCTGGAACCAAATAACTGCAGAGATTCTGAAATTGCAGAGGAACATGGGCCTTCTTCAGCCAAAAATATTTGTGTAAAAAACTAGAGGGTGTTAGATATTTCTATCACACTGGCTTATCCTTTGAAATTTCCACTGGCTCAAGTGAAACCGTGCCATCCTATTTCCCACCGTGGGGTTCCCTCCCTGACCATAGTTGCTGTCGGATTGGAGGCTTGTAACGTTGAGGTCAGGGTCAGATCGGCGGAGCTAGCTGGAAGAACAAGAGGAGAGTTTCAGCGTCTCCTGAAGAAAGGGAAGCGCTAGCAGAGTGGTCATGACGGCTAGTTCAGGAAGAGTGGAGTGGACGTTGGCAGTTGCTGACTTGAACAGTTTCACTGTCAGTAACAAAAGCAGAAATTGCTTCCTGCAAGTGAAGGCGAGATAAGGAGAAACGGCCATGACAAAGTTAAGACAAGAAATAGCATCTTGGTGTGGCACGGGATGTTCAAAAATATTCTCCCTATCCTGAAAGAGTTGCCACTGTTTGAGTCACGTGCCGCTTCTCTACACAGCCCTTCTCTGCAGAAATGCTGCACTTCCACTTTACAAAGCACGGGTGATTTTACGTCACGTTCAGAGGAGAAACCAACAATCGCAGGCAAGAGTGATGCATTATGTTTTGCCAGCTCTCTTGGAAAGAGTTCATTTTTTCGTCCTGCTCAGGCTGCACACAGATCCTGGGACTATATTTTAATTTCAGATCTGCTGTGTGACATCTGGCACCTCATTTATTGCTAATGAAGTTTTCACAGGAAGCAGCAGTCACTGTTGTCTCGTCGTATTTTTCCGTTGGCAAAGTGTTGTTTACCTTTTATTGGCCCAGCATCCTCGCCTCTTATCACACACTGTTTAATTAGAAAACACAAGTAGCCCCATGTAGAAAATGAATGGAGTGGTAAGTAATAGCAGAGACAATGGTCTCAACTTTGTATTATGAGCAGTGGGGCAGTATCACTGTAATTTATATTTTTATATTATATAGGTATTCAAGAGAATGATCAGAGCTGGCAAGACGGTCCAGTCCAAACTGCTTATCAGCAGTGGCTTTCAGTCTCCCTCTCTGAGCCCTTCTACCTCTTTCTGGGACTTTAGCTTCTTGCACTTCCAGCACCACGTGCAGTTTCCCAATCCCTCTTATCCAAATTTTCTTGCAGGGGGAAAATTAGTCATTTACACCATAGTGTGAATCTGATAACACTAACAAAAGCCTCACAGCTTCAGGATCTCATAGCATCTCCACATACATGATCTCATTCAATGTTCCCAACTATATTGTGAGCCAGACTGGACAGATGTTTGTTACTTCATCATTATCATGAACTTCACTATCATTATCATTTTCCAGATGAAGAAAATGAGTCACAGGTTAGATGAAAAGCTGAAGACCCCACAGCTCATAAGAAGTAAATCATGAAGCTGTTTCAGGTCATTTGGTTCCCATCACCATGCTCTTGCACTCCCTCAAGTCTGGCTCTCACCTGAGTCAGTGTGTCCCCTCCCCCAGGGAGATCTTGGTTCTAATGGAGGTATGGAGGTGGGTATCGCCCACCCCACCCCACTTAAAGAAACTTCAGACATCTGTGAGTAGGTGCACGGGGTATTTTACTAGATGACGTCCTGTTGGTCACCCCTTAACTACACCAGTCCCGGATGTTTGAAGGAAATACACAGTTTAATGAGTAATTCTCAAGCTGCACTTGGGAGTTTGTTGCACTTCAGGTTTTGGTGCCTCAGAAGGGCCAAATGAAAATGTTTTAACTGAGGGCACTTTTGTTGTTTGTTGGATTTGGTTTTCCCTATTAATCATGATTATCAGCAATATAAGCCAGAGTTGCAAATTAAGATGCCAGTAGGGCAGTGATTTTACAACATTAGTGTGCATCAGAATCACCTAGAAGGCTCAGTGGACATACTGGACCCACACCCAGAGTTTCTGACCCAGTAGGTTGGGGCGGGACCTGAGATTTGCTCTCCTAAGGAATTCTCAGGTGATGCTGATGCTGCCAGTCCAGGAACCACACTCTCAGAAGCATTGCTGGGAGAGCTAGGTAGGTGACGTATATGAGGGAGCATGTAAGGCTGTGCTGTCTGTCGGGCAGCCCCAAGGTGGACTGAGCACTTGAAGTGTGGCTAGTTTCAGCTGAGATGTGCTGGAGACATAAATTATACTCTGGCTTTGGAAGACTTGGTACAAAAAAAAAAGTAGGGGCCGGCCCGGTGGCATAGTGGTTAAGTTTGCACATTCTGCTTCAGCGGCCTGGGGTTTGCAGGTTCGGATCCTGGGCATAGACCTACACACTGCTCATCAAGCCACGCTGTGGTGGCATCCTGCATACAAAGCAGAGGAAGATTGGCATAGATGTTAGCTCAGAGCCAATCTTCATCACCAAAAAAAAAAAGTAAAATATCTCAATTTTTTTTATTGATGTCTTAATAGTTTATAACACTGTGGGGTTTTAGTTGTACATTTTTGTTTGTCCGTCACCATGTGGATGTAACCCTTCACCCCTTGTGCCCACCCCCCACCCCCGTTCCCCTTGGTAACCACCAATCAGTTCTCTCTGTCCGTGTGTTCATTTATATTCCATATATGAGTGAGTTCATGCAGTGTCTGTCCTTCTCTCTCTGGCTTATTTCACTTAACATAATACCCTCTAGGTCCATCCATGTTGTTGCAAATGGGACAATTGTCTTTTCTTATGGCTGAGTAGTATTCCATTGTATGTATATACCACATCTTCTTTAACCAATCATCAGTCGAGGGACACTTGGGTTGCTTCCACTTCTTGGCTATAGTGAATAATGCTGCAATGAACACAGGGGTGCATAAGCCTCTTGTGATGGTTGATTTCATGTCCATTGGGTAGATGCCCAAGAGTGGGATTGCTGGATCATACGGTATTTCTATTTTTAATTTTTTGAGGACTCTCCATACTGTTTTCCATAGAGGCTGCACCAGTTTGCATTCCCACCAGCAGTGAATGCGGGTCCCCGTTTCTCCACAACCTCTCCAGCATTTGTTGTAATATCTCAATTTTTATATTGATTATATGTTGAAATGACAATATTTTGGCTATATCGGGCTAAGTAAAATACATTATCAAAATTAATTCTACCTGTTTCTTTTTACTTTTGTAATGTAGCTACTAGGAAAATTTTAATTACATATGTGGCTCACATTATATTTCTTTTGAATGACACTGACCTAAAGAATCAGAAAATAGAGAATTGGTGGGATTAGTGAACTACAAAGGATTCAAATCCCAAAAGCTGTAAACACTTTGGAGATGAAAGAAAATATATGTGTTGGTCAAGAGTTAGCCTGAAGGCCCCACTTTGTATCCAAACATTTGCTGTCACAAGTATCAAATGTAGAAGCTCTGCAATATCTACCGTTTTACTTTTCTTTCAGCATTAATCGAGCGCCTTGTTATAATTCTTGAAATAAAAGTATTAGATTATAATAATGAAAAATATTTCTGCTGAATTTCTGAATGAAAAAAATCCATTAATCTTTTGAAGTTCTGAGCTTGCTTTCTTTAAATTCACTTCACATATCCTTGCATTATAGAAAGGTTATGTTTTCAAAGTGCCTTTATGTCTTGCAAACACCTCACTATTCACCGTTAACAATCTATGACATAGAGGTGAGAACAGGTGTTGGTATTCCCATTCTAATTTCGTAATATTTAAGGAATAACAAGGTAAGAGATTAAATTTCCTGCACATGACTATGTGCTGGTTAGTGACAGAGCAAGCTCTTCAACGGGACTCCAGTCCAGTGCTTTCTCTGCCAGACTCTTTTGCTGTTTCTTAGTTTTCACAGCATTTTAATGTAAACAAAAAAAAAAGAGCATACAAAACTTTAAAAAAAATGTAACTCTATGATAAAATCACATAAACGTTATCTTTACAGAATTCATTTCCTTAGGACAGAAGTCCATTTAGCTCTTCAAAACACTGGCGAAGATAATAGTTCAAAGTACTATACCAAATAATGTATTATTGTGAGGTTCTTGTATCACACTCTGCCCTCACTTCTCGGTTTTTATCTGGGCAACTGAACCAAGTTAACTATTTGCTAAACTTTAAAAAGCTGTATTTTCCCCACAAAGAATCCGAGAGTAGGTTCATTTTGTATGAGCTATCTTAACAACAACACATTGTGCCGCCTTATCCACAGGACGATGCAATCCGGACTCCTAACGGCAGGGCCTGCTTTTAGCTCCAATGCGCAGCCGTGACCCAGTCTGTGTTTACTCTTCACGCAGTGCTGCCCAGGACTGACCTGGAGATGCCTGAGAGGTTCACAGTCTTTGGCCATAAATGGCGTGGAATCAAGTGGTCTAGATAGGGCCCAAACCTATAACCTTGACCTCATTAACCTAGGGTCACAGCCACTATCCAAATGCTGTGCGGGGGTAACATTTTCTTGAGTAGATAATCTGAAAAGTGGGGAAAAAAACTGTCACTATAACATAATCATCTTATGTGGAATTTCTTTATTCATCTTTGGTCAAAGGTAAAATCCTTCCCATTTTGTTTTTAATAAAAAGAGCTCTTATATATATTATAGAACGTTAAATATTGTGGCAGTAATGATGTCTACGTTGATAGAAAGTTGGCCGAGTTAATGATTTATCAGGTCTACTTGTCAAACCATTATTGCCTTTGACTTCAAAAGGTGTATACCTATTCAAAAGAAAGATGAAATTTCAGTGTTTCGGGAGATTTCTTTAAGCATGTACCAGCTCCCTGAAGATGCAAAGGTCCGGAGAAGCTAAGTGACTGCTTCAAGGTCACTAGTGAGTGGGAAAGCCAAAATCAGAACCCCAGTCTCCTTACACTTTGTGCAGGACCACTTTGTAGGCTGTCATTCAAAGAATATTCGTACTGCAATCAGGACAGTGAGCAATTTAGGGAAACGTGCAATACACTGAATAGTTAATCCTTCTAGCTTCACTTAAAATTTATGGTTATGTGGAATGTTAAAAACTTTAATCTGAAGTGAATTGCCATGTGGCCAATAATCTCTAACATAAAACTCATAAATTCTACAATATTATCATAATTTCTTAAGGGTAAAAATTATCATTTCCTTTCCTGCCCAATAACTTCCTTCATACTCCTAACATGGAATTTGAAATGAGATAAGCAGTTTCTGCTACTGATTTAAAGTCTCAAAGACGAAATGAGGAGTGGCTTTCCCATAGGAAATCGGGGGGTTTGCTCACAAACTGATTAAGCAGCTATCGTTGACTGAGATGCCCACATAGACGCTACCTTTTTCAACTGTTGAGAAAGAAAAGCTTGTGAACAGTCTCCAAGAGCCATATTATTTAAAATGACGTTTTCCCCCTTGATGACCAAGATGCTGATCCTTTGAAATGTGGTTATGATTCCCTCGGGGAAATTCTGAGTCCATAAGTTTGAGGAATTTGGGAGTGTAAGAGGACAGGGGTTCATTTACATACAAGTTTTCTTTCAAGTTAGGGTTTATGTTCTTTTCTTCTAGTCTCTGGGGCACTGCTCTTTCTAGGCTCACTAGAAAGCCTTCCATGGCCCTCTATATTTAACATAACGAGAATATTTCCTACTAACACAAACATATCAAAGGAAGATTTTTAAGCACATGATTAGACTTAATCACATATCTTTCATCCCTACCTGTTTCTCTTTTGTTTTTGAAATTTAAAAACAAAAATCATACAACAAAAACAGCCAAGAGTTTAGGATAGAACAAGAGCAGGAGAAAATACAGGCAGGACGGGAGTTTTTCGGGGACTTGGGGTAGTCACCACAACTGAGTTGTTTCAACTGTGATTTATGACAAGTAGGAGATTCTGGAGTGGAGAGAAATGTAATTGTAGTTTAGTGTTACATTTTTAGATATTAAAGTATTGAATAATTTCCAAGAAGCAAAAATTTAGGATTAACATTTTACTTTCCTTAAAATTTATACCCTAACTTGGAAGGAACATCTAAATTTCCTTTCATAAAGCTGAGTTCTTTAGGTTCTTGGGCTATTTTGGATGAAGCAAAGGGGAGGGCTAGTTGAGGATGCCAGAACATTTAACCACCATCGCCCCAGTTGGCTACAATTGGTATGTGCAGAAATAAGAAAGCAGCTTATGCTATTTTCATTTCTCGTGAGGGCAGGCCACAGTGGGTGATACTGACTAGGGAAGAGGGCCAGAAACCACTATTCACCACTTAGACATATCACACAGCCGTTCATTAAGTTTGAGGAAATTGAATCTTAAGTACTTAATTAGTACGGCATTAATAATTTTAATAAAATATTTTTTGTATTAAGAGAAACATTCATCCAGGAATTGCAGAGGTGAACAAAATTGTCTCCAAGGAAAGTATTTAACATAGAGAAGTTAGGCTAGGACTGTCAACCAAGAACATGGCATTCTTCTCTCTGCCGTGCTCCCTTCTTCATGACTGCCAGCAGTACCAGCATGGATGAGAGTGCACCCAGAAAGGCTTGGATGCTTCATCAAAGGGTATGATGGGGGGGAGGGGTTGTGAAAAGGGGCAAGACTATAATCCAAAGCTTATTGGTCCAAGCAACTTAACTGTTATCTCCAAATAATGGGTAGGGCAACTTCCAGTCAAGATGAAGACAATGGACTAAGCAGTCATGGACATTACCCTTTTTTCTCTAAACGCATAAAATATCAGATCACAGCTCTGAATAAGAATTGAGACCACATGGGCCAGAGAAGAACCAACACCAGATACACAACTGAGATAACGTTCTAATGACTTTACCAGGGTGGAAGTCAAGACCATTAGACTCATGTCCTGAAGGCAATTGAAACCAGTTTCCTGGTTCAAGCCAGGAAATAACTAAATAACTTCTGTAGACCAGCAAAAATTTGAGAATGGGTGGAGGGCCTAGTCTGCAGTATCTGCAAAGTATGAGGTTGGAAACTGGGCCAAGAATTGGCACTAAAAGCTTTTCCAGATCAAGTGAGTGTTACATGCCCAAGCGGAAATTTCACAGGCTACCACCATCGACACTCAGTCCTCCTAAGGAAGTTGGCTCACACTACAGGTGAACTCAGTCAAAGGTCACAAGATCCAAGACGAAGGTAAAGCCAAGAAAGAGTGTCCACAGATGAAACACACAGAATTTATACCCGAAGAACTACAAATAGTAAAGCAATTGGATAGGGGCTCTTAACATACAGATGTTCAAAATGTTTAAGGAGATAAAGGTAGAAAT
This sequence comes from Tapirus indicus, assembly GCA_031878705.1. Taxonomy (NCBI): domain Eukaryota; kingdom Metazoa; phylum Chordata; class Mammalia; order Perissodactyla; family Tapiridae; genus Tapirus; species Tapirus indicus. The sequence continues at coordinate 5,955,108 of CM062920.1, read as the reverse complement.
AGGCCCATAAAATAAGAACAGAAGGTTAAGAAATAAGAAAAAATGCATTTGGAAAAAAAAAGTGGAAACCCTAAAAATTTTAGTGCCAACTTCTATGATTCAATGAATTCACAAATGGATACTAATAGTTGTTTCCTGGAAAATGCCTCATTCATTACTTGGGGAAAAAACACATAGGAACAAGAACAGTTGCTTTCTAAAGTCTGAATTATAAAATAGGAGCAACAAAGAAAATGACTTTTAAACAGGATGGTTTATTGAGCTGTCCGGCACTACAAGCAAATGACTTACAGACACTGGCCTACTCTTCTTGATATCTGAGAAAGATACTTCCATGGAAGATTATTCTAAAATATAATTACTTGGTCTTTAGTTCTCTCTTTATTATCATAGGAAACTATGGGATTTTTTTTCTTTAGATTGAGAACTCATTAAAAAAGGAGCTTGTAATGAACAATTTAATTAGATTGGTTTTGGCTTGCCTGAAAGCTTAAAAAGGTATTAATATTCTAATCAAAAGTCTTGGGGAAGTATTCTTAGAATTAAAAAAAAAAGACAGAAAGAAAATCTTCTTTCTTAGGCTTGTTTTAAGAACCAGGGAAAGGGGCCGCCCGGTGGCGCAGCGGTTTAGCTCACGCTTGGCAGCTTGGGGTTCGCGAGTTCGGATCCCGGGCGCCCACGGACGCACTGCCCGTTATCCATGCCGTGGCGGCATCCCATATAAAGTGGAGGAAGATGGGCACGGATGTTAGCCCAGGGCCAGTCTTCCTCAGCAAAAAGGAGAAGATTGGCAACAGATGTTAGCTCAGGCCTGGTCTTCCCCACAAAAAAAAAAAAAGAACCAGGGAAACTGTCAAGGAATACAAGGTAACTCCTACAAAAGCAAGCAGAGGAGAAATGCGGTGTGGCCACCAGTGCCAACCTTGTGTTTGCAGCAGACTGAAAGTTCCCACCTGACTCATGGCAAATTTATTCAGCTGCTTAAGATTATTCTTTACTCATACTTTGAAAGAACAGCTTGGTATTTTTAGCCTTTTAATGGCGAGAGAAGGAGCTTACCAATGATAAACCTTTTTTTTTCTCTGTCACATGCTTCTTGGACCCATGGCTGAGTCAGCACTTGCCTTGCATTCGAAAAATAATAGTAAAGATTCAAATAAAACACATTAGTTAAACACTTACTATTTGAAAGATATGCCCAGTGTTCTTTCACGTCATCTCATTTAATTCCTACGACAGTCATGAGCAATAAGAATCATTGTTCCTATTTCTTAAAGATGAGGAACCGAGGCTCCTGTTTGGAGAAATGGGGTTACTTACCCAGAGCCACACAGATTTGTAAATGGCAAAGGAAGATTCCATTACAAGTATTTTGACTCCAAATCCCATCTTCTTTCCCCCAAGAGGAAATGGTGCTGTGAAATTCATGTAAGCTGCGGAGCCTGGGAAGAAGCTAGGGTGAGACCCAGAAATAGGGAGAGGTGGATCATCCTGTGTTTTTATCAGTTTCCTACCTGCCTGTAACCTTCCTGGGAGAAGCAGCAGATTGAAACAGAAATCTAGCTGCTTTCTGGGACTCCCAAGTTTGGTGTTCTTAGTAGATCACATCGCTCTCTCCTGCAGCTCCTCACCCAAACAGCATCCTTTCAGTTTCAAAGAGAATAGAACCCCACTCCTTCCCATTCATTTGTCGTCAATCTAAGGTGGCTGCCAATCACGAGAGTCCCATTTTCCCTCTTTCCTGAGATGCAAGTTTCTCTAGGGAAGCCTGTCTGTGGCAACAGAGCAAACCAGAGATTGGTATTTCTTGCACACCAGGAGGGTCATGCTCCCATCTGGTGCACATTCAGACCCCACACCCCTACCGAGAGGGCTGTGCAGTATCTGTAAATTTACAAGAGCAGTTTCCCATGGATGATGCTGCAGACATTTGTAAGGAGGGAGAAGTTCAGTGATGACACAGTCTGGCCAGCTGGGTGCCTCTAAGTCTTACCACTCTGTTTCCCACACTTCTTCCAAAGTCCAAGTGCCATCCTCTCCAGGAAATGTCCCTGATCACCCCCCACACCCTCCCCACCAAGCTGAGTCAATGATAAACACAGCACGTTCCGCATGACTCTAGCATGGTACAGTATTCAACTCACTGGAGATAATTCTGTCTTTAATGCTCCTGTGCCCCCATTGGACTCAGGTGCCTGAAAGGAGAAGGACTGTGACTTGATTCACTTTGCATCCCTGACCGCAGGGATGGCATGAATGGATGACTGCCTGCTGAATGTTACTATTTGCATTTCTGCTTCCCTGCTCTTGCTCCTGCCGTTTCCATCACCTCAAATTCCTCTCCCCCTTTCCTCCACCCCCCAAGTATGAGAAGATTTGTTTCTTTACTAGGTAGGAAGTCTTGGTCATTACTTATATAAACTTTATGTAAAATATTCTTCTAATTAGTATATGCAGCGCTAGGTCCAGAGTCTCTCAAATGATATACTCATTAAGATAATAAATACCTCACTAATATTTCCAGGGATGTTCCCCTAGTTGCTCAGAGCAACCTCTTACATAGTAAATGTTAGTCAGTGTGGATCGATGGGGATTGAAGAGGCTGACAGAGTGTGAAGGAATTGAAGTCCAAAACTGTGTTTATAAATTGGTCCTTTCACATGCTACCTTTTTCCCATAGAAATTCTTTTATAAATGATGGTTACAGTTCCAGCCTAGTCAATAAAATTCTACTCACTCTAGACACAGGATTAATGGGACCAAGCTGAGCCGTGTGCCCTCAAAGTACGATCAAGAGAGGAAAGAGGAAAGAGAGGAGACTTTCCGCCCTGCTCTCGGGCACCCGCGCTCAGGGCACCTAAGGGATCCTAATGCATCAAGTTCGTTCGTTCCTGTCTTTTAGTGCCCGTGCACCCAAGCTGAAACAAATATTTACCTCTGCCCTAGTTTTCAGTTACAGAGTTTACCCAGGCCACTTTTAATCTTTAAGATTCTTTAACCTTGACATTTCCAATTTTTTCCTAAGCAAAATCCAACTAATCTCAACTAGATGTTAGAAAGACAGCAAATAAGTAAATTAATCCACGTTAAGGTATAAATGGCTGCTAGCCCATAAACCTTTTATGAAGCATTTAATTTTTAATAGATGATATTTGTTTACCTAAATGAATTCATACTTATAAATTGGCATAATTTCAGTAACTATAATAAAATGAACTGAAATATCAGCAAAGTGAAGGGAAATCCTTGTGGGTGAGGAAGAAATGGGTCATACCTCCCTGAGAGCCCAGCTCTAGCACCTGTTAAGTTATTCCTTCTTATCATCTTCTCTTTTGTCAACCACAGATTTCTAAAAGTGCCAAGAGAGGTTTTTTTCATCTGTTTTGGTTTGGTTTGGTTTTGGTTTTGGTTGCTTATCCAAGGGGAGGCCCAGGTTGACACAGAGAATTTTCTGTGAGACTCTTGGGGAGCAGGATGTAAATGGACTTCATTAGCCCAGCAGAAATTAGTCTCAATACTCTATACTCAGTAGCTTTTAAATTAGGTGCTGTTCACTCATGCATTTGTCCACTCGCTCTCTTATTCATCAGACATTCATCATCTGCCTCCTGGGACATGCAGGGCCTCCACTAGTAAACAAGATGATTCCAAACAGGCCCTACCCTAAGCAGCTGACAAACCGTGGAGAGGACAGATATGTCAACAGACCATCATACCATAATGTCAAAACTTGCATCCAGAGTGCCAAAGCAGCTCAGAAAATGGAACAGCCAATTGTCCAGAAAAGTCAGGAAGGCTCCACAGAGGATGTGACACTTGGGGTAGATAATGCCTGTTTGTGGATGCTGATACTCCCATGAATGAAGAGAGAAGAAAAGGATTTAGATCATGTAAAGCTAAGTACGAAAGGAGACGATAATGAGGGCATGGAACCAACAGCTTGGGTAGGAAGAATAACTGCCTCCTTGGGGAGGCACAGAGGCTACTTCAGAGCCCTTTTCTTCCCAGTGTTTCATCTTCCCAGTGTTTCACCCGGCTGCTTGAGTCTCATCCCTGTCAGCACCACTTTGCACCACAATGGACACTACCTTGGGCACACGTTTTAGCCCAGCTCTCCCGGATGCCAAGCACAGCTCTCCCTAGCAGACTGGTGCCGTCTTATTCCTGTTCCTCTTCTTGCCCGTGACCATGCTCATCATGGGACCTGCTCCTGGTGCAGCAATAGGATCTTTCGCCAGCACCACTGCCCTGCCTGCCAGTCTTGCCGTGCCCACTGCTGACCTTCACCTCAGAGCATGCCTGTGCCACAGCCTGGGCTGTCACAGCATCTTCAGTCTCCCCCCCCCCAAGGCTTTTCTGATGGACTCTTGTCTAGGGCAGAATCACATAAACGAATAGCGTGATCGTTGATGATATGAAATATTGGAGCTAATATTTGCAGAAGTCTTTCTGGAGCGCGTTCCTGAGCATCTGATTCTTCCTAAAATCCTAAAGGACCACTGCTATCTCAAGCCCTCCACAAAAGACAAGTTTTATTGATAATCCTGACCTAATCTATTCATTTGACATCCTTGTTATACAAATGGTTAATCTTAGAGTTGGCTGGCAGGCACAAAATTTAGGAGATTCGGGCCCTTTTGCTAGACTGAGTTGGAAGTTAAAGAGTACGTGGCTACTGCCTGTAGCAGCCTGGAAAACCATGGAAAGAATGCTATTCCCCAAAGTCTTGAGCCTCCCGCTAACTCCCTCTTAAATCAGTTCCCACCATGACCAATTTCTCAGTAACCTAGAGACAGCTATTCTACCCATTTCAGGGAGGATGCTAATAATTTTTATACCTAAGTAAAGATTGTGAGATGAAAGAAATGGTTTAAAGAGTAAGATATGGATGTATCACACGTCTGAGGTTAAAGACAAATTAATTAGCCTTGTTATCTCAGGAAAAACTCAAGTCTTTCTGAATAACTAAGTCAGTAGTGTTTTCTGAGATTTAGATTATGTTTTTAATCAATTTGGAAGCTAGGATTTACTTCTAGAAAAAATGCAAAGGACCTGGATAAGTTTATTCACATAGGACCCCACTCGCATTTGTCTGGAGGATATTTTTCACTTCCTAGAAAAGCAACATGTTCTAAAAATTAATTTAAATGTGTACTCTTAGACTTCATCAGTTCACAGTTTTCTCCATAAAATATGATCTAATTTTTTTCCTAAGACTAAAGTTGAGTTACTGTGTTTATGATTGAGAAATGAAACTATTTGTTTACAACTGGAAGTTAAAATTCTTTTTACCTTTTCATTTTTATTTCTCCAGGTGCATTTGGCATAGTGTCTGAGACTAATTAACCCTGGAGATCAAAATGATCCTCAACTCTTCCGCTGAAGAGGGTATCAAAAGAATCCAAGATGACTGTCCCAAAGCTGGAAGGCACAATTACATATTTATTATGATCCCTACTTTGTACAGTATCATCTTTGTGGTGGGAATATTTGGAAACAGCTTGGTGGTGATTGTCATTTACTTTTACATGAAACTGAAGACTGTGGCCAGTGTTTTTCTTTTGAATTTAGCACTAGCTGACTTATGCTTTTTAATGACTTTGCCACTCTGGGCTGTCTACACTGCTATGGAATACCGCTGGCCCTTCGGCAATTACCTGTGTAAGATCGCTTCAGCCAGCATCAGTTTCAACCTCTATGCCAGTGTGTTTCTACTCACATGTCTAAGCATCGATCGCTACCTGGCTATTGTTCACCCGATGAAGTCCCGCCTTCGGCGCACAATGCTTGTGGCCAAACTCACCTGCATCATTATTTGGATGCTGGCTGGTTTGGCCAGTTTGCCAACTATAATCCACCGAAACGTGTTTTTCATCGAGAACACCAATATCACGGTTTGTGCTTTCCATTACGAATTCCAAAATTCAACCCTCCCTATAGGGTTAGGCCTAACCAAGAATATCCTGGGTTTCTTGTTTCCTTTTCTGATCATTCTTACAAGTTATACTCTTATTTGGAAGACCCTAAAGAAAGCTTATGAAATTCAGAAGAACAAGCCAAGAAACGATGATATTTTCAAGATAATTATGGCAATTGTGCTTTTCTTTTTCTTTTCCTGGATTCCCCACCAAATATTCACTTTTATGGATGTATTGATTCAGCTGGGCATCATACATGACTGTAAAATTACAGATATTGTCGACACTGCCATGCCCATCACTATTTGCATAGCTTATTTTAACAATTGCCTTAATCCTCTCTTTTATGGCTTTCTTGGGAAAAAATTTAAAAAATATTTTCTCCAGCTTCTGAAATACATTCCCCCAAAAGCCAAATCCCACTCAAACCTATCAACAAAAATGAGCACGCTTTCCTACCGCCCCTCAGATAATGGAAGCTCCTCCAAGAAGCCTGCCCTGTGTCTTGAGGTCGAGTGACACACTGGAAACCTATCTGTGAATAATCTCGTGGAAGAAGGAGCAAGAGAAACATTCCTCTACAACATGTCATCACCAAACAAGTGTGAGATACTTTTCAGAATTTAAGAAGAAAATGGATAACATGGACTGAACTGACTTTTCTAAAGCTCTGAACAAAAGCTTTTCTTTTCCTTTGCAACAAAACAAAGCAAAGCCACATTTTGCATTAGACAGATGATGGCCACTCAAAGGATGATGTCAGAAACTGTATGAACATGTTGATTTAGAAAATTTTACTGGCAGAAATGCCATCTCCCCAGTCTGCTCTTGTTCTGTTATTTTTGATTTCCACAGAAAGTATTCAGAATACGTTAAACCTTTAGAAAAGCAACAGGAGATCAGAGCTCAAGATTGCTCTGCCCAATTTCCAAAGGGCAGTAAAGCTTTTGTGCCTATTTAGCAATTAGCAGCTGTGGCCCACCTGTACCTACTACTACACATTTTGTACACAAACTTGCTAAGCAGTAGTTGTCAAGTTTCAGAAACTTGTGAAATTCAACCGGTGTCTTATAGATTCACACTGCCAAACCATGCCATCTAAATGGCTTCTCCGTATAATGATGTTACTAAAGTCAAGTATAAAAGTTAAACTACTTGTCAAGGTGTTACTCTGGTCCCAGGTAGTAGTGTCTTCCTAGTTATATTAGTTTTATTTCATATCTGAAGTATATATATTTTGTGGTAAAAAGATTATATATCATAAAGTATGCCTTACTGTTTTAAAAAGTATATATTCTGCCTATATATGTATATGTATATGTATATCTCTAAACTGTTGTTGCTTGATTAAAATCTGGTAAAGTTATATTTACATTAAAATAAAATAATTTTATTGTAATGTATTTAATCTTCATTACTTAAAATAGGTGATTTATTTTTAAAACAAGACAACTGAAAAAGTATGAACATATTTCCATTTAAATCTTGATACAACTGATAGTTTAATACGGTTGGTTATAGGTTTTATATCCTGCCACTGAAAAGATAAAGAACTCGTTTTATTCCACTACACAACATGAAATAAATACATCATTTTTAATTTTCCAAAGTTTTTCATGCAACAAAGAAAAAAACTCATTCCTTATGATGCTAAAATAATACATTATTTTACACATTTTTTAATAATAGGGTTTTGCTAAGTATATAGATGATCATTGTAGGAAATTTAGAAAATATAGGAAAGCATAAAAAATGTCATATTTAGTTCTCCTACTCAAAAAATTGCCATTTTTAACACTTGGATGCATTTTCTTCTACTTTTTTTGTATTCATTATACACATGTACCTATATAAATCATGATATTGGAGTCATCATGTGTATAGTACTTTGTATACAGATTTTTCACTTAATGTCATAGCATAGTAGTTTGCTACGCCATTGAATATTTTTCTAAAACATTTTAATAATTGCATAGCATTACAAAATACAGACATATCCTGATATAGTTAGCTAGTCCCCAAATTGGAACATTTAGCTTTTTCCTAATCAGATCTCAGTATCATAAATTGCACTGTCATGAACACTCAAGTACATGCATCTGATAAATTCCTCATGATAGCCTCCTAGAAGTGGTACAACTGAGTACACACATGTGAACTTTCTAATATTCTTAACACTTATTGCCAAATATCTTCTAGAAAACGTATAACAATTTACAATACCACCAACCATGTATAAACATTTCTCACCACAGCCTCAGCAGCATGGAAAATTTACTAGATTTAAGAAGAAAAGGCAAATTTACTGTAAGGACCCAGGTGCCACATGTAAGAGCAGGGATGACACTGCCTTGAAGACAGCGCTGTAGCATCTCTGCCTGCCTCAGGCAGTCACCTCATCCTTCTCCCCAGAGGCCTTCACTGCTCCTGGAGTCCACCCGAAACAGGCTGAGATGCTCAGCAGGCTCAATAAACAGTAGCCAAAGGATTGGGGTGATGTAAAAAACAGCTGATGCGAGGTGTGGGAGAGGGAGGGGGGACATTCAGAGAGGCCTTGGTGGGCTGGCCAGAACCTCCACAAAGCAGCCTATTACATTCACATTCCCAAGGATAGAGTTAATTTTGTGAATAAATATGGTTGCATATGCCTCACATTATTTTCCTTTTATATTGTTTTAATTTCACTAATATAATACCAGCCACTAACTCCGAAGGTCCTTTACTATTTTCACAAAGGATCACCTCTAAATTATAAATTTTAGCTCATCCCAAATTATAGTGTAAACTTATCCTGTTTGAAATCCCTCCAAGTCAGCTTTATAACAGTTCTTTTTTTTTTGGTTGTCATCTTAATCCAGGTGATTACAAGTACTTGAACTTGCTGAACCATTTGATAAGTTATAGTTGATAAGATTTTTGGTGGATAATTGTATTTAGATACCCTCTGACTCATCTATTCATTAACTGGTGTGAATAACATGTTCCAAGTCTCATTTTCACTTTGATTTCATCAAATTATATTACAATTTTTCCCCACCCCATTTTGTGAAATAGATACATATTGATAACTTGGATGATTAATGTTGCTTTTTCAGTGAGACCAATTTAATATTGAAGATGAGACTCTACTTACCAAAATGTTAGGATGGGATGCCATGACTTATTCCTCATGAACATATTTATAGGTTAAGTGGACTCCTTATTTTTTGGACTATTTTTAAAATTTATGCAGAAAGGAATATTTACCATAAGAATCTAGGTGCCCAACAGAACTTAAGGGCAATATGTATATTCCAATTTACATTCCAATTCTTGTTTCCCCCATGAAAGATTCATCTTTTCAGTCAATCATTCATTCATTCATGGATTCTATACATTTTGTATGATTTACCTACTCTGTGCCAGGGGACTAGGGTTGTGTAACATTAGCTTAGAATGTATGGTAAACGTTTCAGTCAGCTGCTGTGGGCCTATGGAAGAGAGCCCAGTGAAAAGCAGCTCTATTGCCAAGCCATGAAAAGGTTTGATACCACAGGTTCTCAGTTTTGTAACTCTGTATATTGGGGCAATTTTTCTCCAACAATACATGCCAACCTGGGGAACCAGAGAGGAGAAAACAGACTCAGACAGATCACAAAAGTAGCGAGCAAAGAAAATGAGTCCCAGAGGATTTTGGACACTGGTATGAAGGGTGAGACCCCTGAGGGCACAGAAGAAAGTAAATCAGAGCAGATGAGATACAGAGAGACTGAGGAGGGGACCAGGCCTGGAGGCAGCCATGCACTGCCCAAAGGTCAGGGTGCAAACCTCACAGGAGAGCCGCACACAGCCGTTAAGGGCCCCAGGGCCATGTTGGATCCACCAGACGCAGATCAACTCCAGAGGAAGAGGGAATCTAAACATTAGAGAGGGAAGCAAGCTATAAACAGCAGACAGAATAGTATGGGGCAAGATTCAACTGTATGACTTTTATATATTTCAGGCTGCATGTTGGGAGACAAAGGGTCCTCTGTAGAACCACACTGGAAGCTTTGATGAGACTGAAGAAAAAATGTAAAGGGAATAAGGAAATGGAAGAGGTCGAATGTTGGAGCCAATGATCAAAGAGTCAGATTTTACAAATTTAAAAATTTGATTGAATCAGCTAAAATATGACACCTGTAACTACATCCACTCTTGTCTCATATACTTGTGTAGTGGACACCTGTGGAACTCTCTGCACAGCATCCCTTCTCCCCTTATCATGGGAATTTCCCACCTCACTCAAGGACAGGCCCACCTCAGAATAAGCTATCTTCCTACCTAACCCTATCCCCAGGCTGGTTAATTGGTCCAGGCTTGGAGTGAACCAATTACAGTTTTTTTCCTAAGGATTTTTCAGACAGGTACTGATGAAGGTTGGCTCCTCCCCAGTGTTGGAAGTTGTAAGATGTAAGCTTGGGATCTGTTAGCAGCCATGGCTCCACTCTGTGGAGAAATCTGGTTTACCAAGAGTGGAGTTAACAGAAAAGGCAAGAAAGCCCTAGAGATGATTAAGTCCTTGCTTCCACTTGTGTCTGATGCCAAGCTGTACCCCCGCCACCTCATACTTTTAACCAGCATCCGTGTCTCTAATCAAAGGACAGAATATCATGATCTATAGCTGAGATCTACATGTATTCCTTCCTGCTCGACCAGTAAGAATTTTCCTTCTGTAATGTCCAGCACATCACCCATTAGTCACCCAGCAGGAATGATACCAGTCTAGGTTCCAAAATATCTTGGTTCCTATCTTAATAAGGGGTCATGTGGACTGTCCCTCTTTCATATGTCTTCTTATGAAAGGGTGAGGACCAGGACATCCAGCAGTGTGTGTTGGGGGTAAGAGGTGTCGTAACATAGAAGGACCTGTAGCTGGATAGGACCAAGGGTACCACAGTAGCTACTATTGTAAATTATTGTAAACTGACATCTCCCCCTGAGGGAGAACACTGGTAAAACACCCTTCTCTTGCCCAAGAAACTATTATAAATATGATTTGGACCATGAAATAGAAAGTAAACAGAGGAAATGAGCACCCTGCACCACCTCAGAGCTCAAATAGATGGCCTGCATGCTGTCTGGACCCTCCCCTCTCTCCATGACCTGGATGTTCTCTAGGTCTCAAAGAGCCTGTGAACACAGCATCCTACTCTGCCCAAATCCAATAGAAAATGATTTTGTCCAACAAGTCCACCCGCCTTACTTGAAAACTGAGGTCCAAAGAATTAATTTTCACAATCAGAAAGAGCCAGAATTAGATTATTGTCTCTTTCCAAAGATAATAACTTAGAATGAGAGAATTTAGCTTTATTAATATTTAATTCTAAATCACTCATATACAAAGAAGCTTTCTATAATAACCCTCTAAGAGTTTAAATACACTAAGATTTGCCCTTCAAGCAGCATGCTAGGAAAATATTTATCTATGTGCACAAGAGATCTAAATTTGATGAACAAATGATGTTAATTTTGAAACTATTAAAAGCCAGTTTGCTATTATGATCACTTTGCTTCAAATATCAAAATGATGATGAGCCATATATGCCCCCGGGCCCATTTCTTGATTCTTTCCATGCCTTATAAAGCTTTTTTTTGAAAAACTGAACAAGATGAAAAATAGGGATCTTTGCTGAACCTCCCAAAGAGTTGAGATTTATTTCATGGAACCTCTTTTCCAAGCCTGATGAAGTTCTGCAGTGCCATATTGGCACACCCACTTGCTAAACGATAATTTTCACAAAATAAGCTTCAATTCTGCAAAATGGTGCATAGAAAGCAGTCAGGTGTTAACTAACAGGGAAAAGCCCTCACAGAGCTCACAAGAGAAAGGAGAGCATCATATGTGCAGACTCCTGAGCAGAGGTGCTGTGAATCAGCCAGTGCTATGTGATGGAAGAACCCAAGACGTGGATTCATTTTGACTGGTGGCATTCTCCTGGTAGTTGCTGTTACAGAGAAGTTTCTAAGTAGTACTGAATGGACACAAAGCAAAGTATATCAGCCAGAGGACACGCAGGCAATTCTCTAAAGCTGCACCTCAATTTCAATCATTGGAGACATGCAACAACAAAAAAATAATAATAATAAAGAAAAGAAGAATTCCCGATGTATAATCTAATGCCCTTACAAGTAACTAACTGCTATTCTCATTCATTCATGTAGTAAGTGGATAATAGAGGGACAAAACCTTTCCACTGACGATATCACCTTTACAGCTGTTCCTTGAGTGCCCCTATCTGTTCCACTTTCTTCCAGAAACAGTCCCCTATTTCCATTTGGGTGCCCACCCCTTCCCACATTTAGTGTGGAGTCTGGATAGGGGTCTACCCCCATTGCCAACAAATCCAGATCGGCCCATCATATTCCTCTGACTGCAATAGGATGGGCACATAACCTAAATGGACCCACTTAAGGTGAATTTTCTGACTTTGCCAGGGGCTACCAGACAAAATGTTTGTTCTTTCTCTTTATGTAGACCCTAAGTGGGTATGAAGAGGAGTTACTGGCATTTTGTTTCTCCAAAGGGAGAGGTGGGAATTTCCTAGAGTTTTCACAAGGATCATAAGAATAAAGCCAACATATGAAACCAACATAGTGAAAGGCCAGACCAAGAAATAGAGAGGAGCCAAGTCCTTATGACACTGTTCAAGGACAGACTTTCTATGCCAGGAGTTAGCACTGCCCTCCAGACCTCTCTTTTTCCTTATGCACTTGAGGATGGGGTCTCCTGTCAGAATTATCCACTAAAATCCAGTCTTCAGCAAAATCATTATGGCTACCATTTACCAAATTCTTATTATAGGACAGTCACAGAATTCTCTGCTTATATGCATATTTTTAATCTTCACAACGACCACTCTTGTCAGTTCTATTATTCTCCAATGAGACAAAAAGATGCTTAGAAATTTTGCATAATCCATCCAAGGCAACATGACTGGTAAATGCTAGAGCTGAAATTTGAACCCAGGCATTCTGACTCCAGAATCTGTGCTCTCATTTGCTAAATTATGTTGCCCGCCCCAAAGGAAAAAAATGCATCACAAAATATGAATCATGTAGGTACCTGCCAAAATATTGTTCATGTCTATTTATTCAAAATCAACATGAGAAATATTTTACTTTGTCTTAAACCCATACTAACTGGGTGTCGAGCTAGAATTTCAATAGTCTTTGTCCTTGAAATTTGGGCTCATTAATGGAAAGCACTAATTGACCTTACACAACACAGCACTGGATTTTACATTTATTGTAATTTGGTTTTGGATGAGCTTATATTGGATCTAGCAAATAAACAAGCTACAACTGCTAACTGTCACAGTAATTAGTTCAATGCTCTGGTCCTTTCTGCAGCCAAGAATTAAGATAGCATTTACTAAACGGGAGGGGGAAGGAAGTTCCTAAATTAATTTTCGTGTCAAATTTTTCCTTCTTACAACCTAATGGAATGACATTCCTTTGAAAAAAAAAAATACTGTGGAGAAACTACATTACATTCTGAGACAGTTTCCTTCTAAGGTATTCAGTAAGATTTGGCAATAAATTTAGATGAAGAATATACCTGGAATAATGAAAACAAAAGTGTGAATTAATTCAACTGTGCCCAGAGACTGGGAGGATGAAGGTTACCATATCACAGCCGTGAGTCCTAAGGACTTCTAGCAGCATCACTGAAAATCACCTCCAAATGGATGCTGTTCAGGACAGCGAGAGGGAAGAAGAGAGCTGCCACAGAACAGGCAAATGTGCTCACTCCTTCATCTTTGGCTTCTGGCTGAAGAACAGGTAAAAAGGAGTGGTGACACACGAAACATTGCAAACCACAGCAATTCAGCCACAGGCTGAGAGAATAACCATGACATGACGAAAGTTCCAGCAGCCAAGATGACTCAGAGAAAGTAGTGATAAAGCCTATCATGATGGGAAAGTTAGGCATAGAGTAGATCATTGATTCTCAACTGGGAATGACTCTGCGCCCCCAGGGGATATTTGGCAACATCTGGAAACATTTTTTATTATCACAGCTTTGGGAGAGGAAAGCACTACTGGCACCCAGTGGGTAGAGACCAGAGATGCTGCTAAATACCCTACAATGGACAGGACAGTCCCACATAACTAAGAATGATCTAGTCCAAAATGTCATTCATGCTAAGATTGAGAATGCTTGGAGTCGAGGAGGGAGGGAGGAGCACCATTTAAGTGTGAATCAGCAGCCATGCACGGTGGTAAACAGCAAAGCAGTGGTCTACCGACTCGTATAACCCACGAAGTGCCTCTTCCCTTTTCTGTGCTCCCACTCACCTTCTCAAACTGCATCTTTGGTATATTAACTTCATCCAAATAAACTATTTCATGGAAAAATTATATTAAGAAGAACAGTGTCATTTCTGGGGCTAAGTAGGCAAATCTATTAAGATTGTGCAAAAAGTTGTATATTTTAAATTCACTCATGAATATTAGGAACAAAGGCAGCTGGGGCATGACGTGAAGCCAAATGGTTACACCCCATTTCCCTGGGAGACAAAATAAAGATGTGGGTCTCACAGAGCAGCTAATCCTCAGAGAAGACACTAAGTGTGGAAATAAAACACGTGGGCCCGCAGTGCAGCTGGCAGCTCCACCAGGACACTCTAGAGTATTTCTAGTGTTTGATGTGATTCTAATGAAAATTTTTATTGAAGAAAATCATAGATATATTTTATTTTTACTCTAAATATTTCCATCGAGGATTTGAGCAGCTTCCAATGAAGACACATTAAAACAGGATAATATACTAGAAATCAGAAATAAGGACCACAGAAAGGAAGAGCAAAACCACTGATGATGCAGGCTAAAACAGTTGTGACGGAGGAAAATATTGGGTTCTGAGCTTCTTGCAGCTGGGATGAAAAGACGAACATCGTAACATCTCCAGTTCTTTTTGTCAAAACAACAGACCAGGCTCCCAAATGGAGCAGAGTCTTCTTGACACTGAATTCCTAAGGAATTTCTCACAAGGGATTGTGGATGGAGATGAGGAGTCACATAATGGATCATTTTTAAGCAACATATTTCATTTAGACCTGATTCTTATACGGTTGTTTTAGTAATATCCTTCTATAAAACCCAAGAGCATGACACAACCAATTCAGCGAAGATGGTGATGTGAGGGTATCCAGTACTGTGGTGTAAGAGTCATCCAAAGGTGTACTTGACATGAGTAGCAATGTACTTATGATGTCAGTGGGACCTCTGGGTCCATTGAAATCTTAAGTGAGATTGACTCAGACTCCCTGAGAAAGTCCAAGATCTCCAGAACTTTCTGCAGAAACCTGAGAAGTTTACATTTCCCTGGTCTCGTTCCAGCCATCTGTTCCCCCTAGTTAAGTTCAAAGATCATCTCACTAATCTACACAGGCTGTAGGATGCCCCTGTTCCATGTGATACAGGTGTGAAACAGCTCCAGTTTGACTCCACACACACACACACACGCACACACACACACACACACCCCCCACATTCATAGGCATTATGGGATTCAAACAGTCCTCCATCCTTTTGGTCACTTCTCCCTAGACTGCATGCGATCCCCACTTTCACTCTGTCTCACACATCATCCCATTCCTTCTCTGCACCCTCTCCTCTTTTTCTCACCACCTCCCTTGGAGAAGCAAACCCAGTTTCTCTTATTTTCATAGAACAGCCTATCCATTCACCTCATTAGCTGCCCCCTGCCGACTATCAACCACGCCTGAGGCAAGGACACATCTCCCCCAAGCAGATTGTCAAGATATTTCCTTAGAGAAATTCTAGTACATACTACTAAAATAAAGAACTGTTTATCCAGTTACTGACAGTCCAATGGTTCTCAAGTTGTAGTACCAGTCCCAATGGTGGAAAGCAGAAAAATTACTCATGGAATGGAGGGTCTCATAATTTGATTTATTCAGGATTGATGCTTCATCAATCCTCATGTTTTTCTGCCAATTAGATGTGTTACTTCCTGCTGTTCCTAATTCCAGGGACTATCCACTGCTTTGTGTATGGAAGGGCCCCCATGATCTGTTGGACATCCACTCATGATGGCACGCTCATGGGGCTCATTCAACAGATTTTTAAGTGGAACCACACCTTCTCAACCTTTCTTCCCCTTATATCCATTTAACATATCATTAGGATTCATTTTTAAGAAGTTCTCATATTCCCACAGTTATTTAAAAAATTTAAAACAATATCATCTTTATTTTAAAATATAAATCATTATGTAACTAATACCTAGAAGTACACATTCTAAGTAATCATTTTCTCCACTTCCACATGCAAGCATAAAAATTACCAATGTTGTTAATGTAACCTCACATTTAAAAAAATACTGGTGAAAGTGACTAATTTTACTGAATTAAAGATTAATTTTTATTCCCTTGTACTATATGCTCTTCTCATAATCTTCTTGGCTAATCTCTTACTTACCAAATACCTTACTTTTATAAACTTTTCTCCCCCTGCCCCTTGTCAAGGTGGGTTTCAGTTCCTTTGGGAAGCTTCTGACAAAGTTTCACAGGTTATCAATTTTAGGAAAGAAGTCATTGGATATGATCTGCAACCTCCTCATTTCAGAGATGATAACACTGCAGCCCTGAAAGGTGAGCCGAGCCCTCCAGGAGACTGTCTGCTTTAACACAGGACAATTCCTCACAAGGAATGAACTTCAGAAGTGGAATTCCGACTCAAATATCAGACAGAGAGGAAAGAACTTTGCAGAGAAGATGTTTCTAGGACCCTTGAAATCACACCATAGGTCAACCCTGATACTAGGAAAAGGCACTTAGAGGAAATAAGTCACCACCAGGGGCTCTGGGACGGGGGAGAAGGAGAAGGTAGGTTTGCGGGTAACTAGGAAGGAGAAGCCTAGTTTCACGCAGAAGCTGCTGGAATAAGCTGAACCCGGCTCACTAACAGCTTGTCCTCAGTAGTTCTTCATAGTGACAACTTCCACATGCCCCCCAGGTCCTGACTCCCAGCTCCTGACACAGCCTGCAAAGCCAAGGGCCTGTGGCAGGGAGGAATCCAACCCTGCTCCAGAAGTGTTATCTTCTAGAGCAGTGCTTCTCGAAGTTTAAGGTGAGGATCCAGCACAAGAGGTCAGAGTTCAGCCAGAGTTTGAACTCAAATGTCCTACTTCCTGGGTGTGTAAGCCACATGCTCTCCCCTAGGAAGCACTTCCAAATGTGACAGTTGCATTCAAACGAACCTGAGGAGCTTCTACTCAAAATGTGACTTTCGTTACCTTTGACATGGTGACTAGTTGTGAAACATTGTTTAGGCTATTAAGAACAATAATGACAAACTCAAAACACTGAGAGCATTCCAACCGGAAAGCACCTCCAAACCACAAACCAAGGTTACTATGGCTGCTCCCCACTGGTTCTCGGGTTTCTCCAATATCATTCTGAGTCATCAAACATCTCTGACGTGTCTAGGGCTCTGTACTTGCCATTTAACTTGGTATTGCTTTGAGGAACAAGTTGCACTTACTTGCCTGTTAAATGACAATGCTCAGACTTCATGTAGATTATGAGACTTGGTCTGTGCAGCAATGCACAATCGTGGGCAGTCTCTTTAAAGATGGAGAGAGAGAGCCATTATATCTCTTTCAGGGTTTTATCTTCTCGCAAATGCATATGGATGCACAGCAAGCAAGCAGCAATACCACACTTCCCTGGTCATTGACTATCCCGTAATGTACTTCTTAATTAAACCAGCATCACAAATATGATTGCTTAAGTGCCAAAAACCTGGCCCGCTTAATGGCCAGTCAGAGCACTACATGATCATTAAATCCATTTGGAACCACTTTTTTTTTTCCTGAGGTGAATACAGTTAAGCTCTAAACATTCTTATTGTTTTCCATCCAGTGTATTTTTTAAAAAATACTGCTTCTTTCTTCAGCATCACAACTTCCATTTCGCTTTTGTCATCAGATTTAACCCTATGTTATAATAGTTTACTATGGTTTTTGTTTTTTGGGTTTGGGGTTTTTTTAGCTAGAGTGTAGCAATACCAGGGATTAAGGAATAATTTGAGTGAACGACGTATACGATGTTGCCTAGTAACACAGGCTGATCTGCACAAAACCATAAATTGCAAAATTTCATAGCAGCATAAAAACTTTTACTGGCACTTAAGCATATTTTTCCCCGATTGAAGCAGAATCCATGCAACAATTACAACCACATGACAAAAGCTGGTAATGATTAGCCTTCAAGAGCTGCTGTTATTTTCTGACAGTTCCAAAGCTGTGTGTGTTTGTTTGGGAGAAGAAAGTATCAAGTCCTTTACAGAGCAGCCTCACTAAGGCAGCATCGAGCCTGTTAATTAGCCTGCGCCAGCATTTTAACTACAGCTCCCAATGAAGAATGGAAGAGTTATGTAATAATTTACAACTCTACTTAATTTGTGTCAAGCAAAACCAGCTCTAAGTATACCGACACAGACTTTAGAGAGCAGCCCTCCTATTATGTAATATGAAGGTGGAAATATATAGCCCCGTAATGGCACAAACTGCCCGTGACTCTCGCTAAGAAAGGAACTTCACGAAGATGGAAACTGGAAGCCAGGAAGGTTATTTTCATTTATTGCAACAAATATCTTAAGCCGCTATCTTAAGATATCTTCAACATTTATAGTTACCGAAGTAAAAATTACAAAATATAGTTGTTAAAGAGTCCAGGGGAGAGTACTTTCACAATGAATTCAGGGTAGCTTGTTGAGTAATATCCCATAGCCAGCAAAAAAGAAAATATGGGTTTGTGGAAATAATCATTTATCAGACCCTGATACACACACACACACACACACAAAGAATGAGTGTTTCACTGACTGGATGCTAGGTGATTTCTTTTTCTCTGACAAACACATGTTTCTATAAATAGATTCACCAATGTCAAGGGATTCATACTACAGCTCAATGAAATTGAGGAATAAATGCTTTGATCCGTTCATAAACTTTTCATTTTTCTTGCTCTGGCTTGAATAAAAAACGCTTATAGAAATTTAATAGGTAATGTGTGCACAAAAGAAGGCATCGTGAAACATGTGGGAAGACCTGTGTGTCCAGGCTTAGCCTTTCCATCAATTTTGTGGCTGAGCTTCCTGGTGTACATTTCGATAAGTCCTAATTTACTTTCACTTGAGCCTCATAATGTCAAACTTCTGGTTTGATTTCTCAGAATCCTCAAGCCCAACAGGGCTACAGCAGGATACTCGCAAAGATCCAGATGCCACCAGAGGAGCTGGAACAAGACAGCGCCAAGAGCAAAGGCGGACGCCTAAAAATCAAATAAAACCAGATAAGGGAGTCAGTCATCTAATCCAGAGATCCCTGCCTAAGAAAGCCCATCTGCGCACCACAGAAATGACACTTGGAATGCCTGGAATGGTCCACAAGCACACAAACTCACAACTTAGTGACTTTGGGACCTTGAGAAAGTTGCTTAACCTCCCTGAGTTCCAGTTTCCCCTTCCATTAAATTAGGGGATTGGATTAGATGAGCTCTAAAGTCCCTAACAGCTCCAAGATCCTGTAACTAAATCCTTCCACTGATCTATAAGAAAGTCCCCATGGCTCACTACCCTGTCCTCTTACCACGAGCAACAAAAAGGAAACCAGCAGTCAGAGCTGAGAAACCGAAAGTAGGCACAAGCCACGGTGGTCAAGGTGTGATATGCTTTCCAAACACACAACTTGATGTTAGGAAAACGAGACCTGTGTAACTCCTCAGCGCCCTCGGAGCACACTGGACGCTCAGCAAAAATCACCCCCACTGCTGCCCCTCCTATACACACACAAACCTCCAAACCTCTCGTGTTTGTCCTCCTTTATGGAGTGAGACTTCTGTGATTATGAATGTCGATTATGAAAACTGAAAACAACAAATCTGAAAAACTTATTTAGAAAGTGGCAGAACATTGCCTGGATTATGCATAGACTGAGTGACAATTTAGTCATTAAATTCAGATTAAATGTTAAGGGTGATCCATTTAGACATTTGGAAAATAAGTTGACATTCGTCAAATAAACCCTAATGATAAACGAAACGTGTTTTTTCTACGATGTGTTAGAGAGCAATAGAAACATCAAATTCTTGAATGATCATTAAATGAATTAGATGGATTATGAATATTTTATGTTTCATTAAAACTAATAATTCATTCTGAAAGGAGGCTACAGAGCATGGATTCAATACTCTACTGAAGCTAAGAGAAGCATAATGAGAGTAACAGAACCTCTGATCATCTTTCTACAATCAACCCAAGAAGAAAACAAATACATTTATCAAATTGCTACTCATTTGTGGCTAGTCAGACTAAAATAAAGCATACAGATTCCCTGAAATGTATTTTCTACTTGAAATTTCCAAAACCTTCTTCAAGATGAATGAATATTGTATAATCTTTAATAACTAAGGTAGAAATTCTAAACTATACGGGCTGAGTCATGTCAATTTTGCAGTTTACTAAGTTAACCAGCATTACTGATGTCTTTAGACACAGCATTACATAAATGTGATGCGCTTTTATTAAAAGTCTCTGGCACAAACTGACAGGCAAAAAATTTTGTGAATCCATTTTTATTTAAAAAAAAAAAAACTTATTCTATCCCTCAATGTCATAATTGAAGAGTAAGGTCTATGTAGCCAAAATTGGGGGAGTTCAGGTTCTTAATCAACTAAAGGGAAAGTTCCAAATTAATTTTTTTGTCTTATTTACAATGTTATTTCATTTCCAAAGGAATGGGCTAGTTATGCTTTTTATTATGTTTAAAACAGTTATATTTTAACTATATTTTGTGTTCTGTTTGGGGCTCTTCCCATTTACATGAATGATGTTGACACACAAATTGCCTGAAGTAAGAGATGTGAAGGTTTGAGGAGGACCAGCTTTCTTAAATGCACACTTTAAAGCAGGAAACTGTTTAGATAATGTACTTCTCTAAGAAGAGGGCAATAGAAGTGCTCCACTTTTAAACAAGGCAACAGACAGTATCATTATCACACCCTTTATTCGAAGATTTTTTATTCCAAGGTAAGATAGTGAAGAGGGGGAAAAAAATGAAGCATGAGTTTTGTTTTGTTTTCCTTTTACTTGAAATAGTGGCTTCCTAAAATTGCGTGGAAGACTGGAAAATAGTTTTCAACTTAGAGACACAGACAGTAAAACAGGTCAAAGTCCATTGCATCTATTTTTCAATAACTGAGACATACAGTCCTCAAGCAGCCAGAGTCAGCCAGAATTGTCTGAGACCCAGGGATCATAATGAAAATATCTTATAGTAAAACATCTTCCCCATAGGTTTCAATTCAAAATGAGAACCCCACTTTTTATTACTCGTTAAATGAAATGTGCAGTCTTTTTCCCCTTTTAAGGTCAAGTATGCAGTATTTTGGAAAACAAACTATAAAAACATGATTAGAGAGAACAGAGGAAGTCATTATTTTCTCCAGTCATGAAGAATGCAGCATCATTCTATCAATCTAATGCATCTTTGTAACGGCAGTGGCAGCACGTGGCAGTGCTTAAACTGCAAATACAGTATTTAAGAAAAAGCTTGGATTAAAGGAGCAGCAAGATGAGCTGGAAAATATCCACATGGATTAGATTATTTTTATAAATTCCATTTCCTTCCCAAAGACCCACTTAACATTATATATTGCCATATTATCTACCTACGTGACATAATACACTTAACAGGCCAAAGATCATGAAGTAAATCCAAATGTACGTAGTTAATGCCTAATGGGGATAGAGTCCATCTTGTGATATTTGGTGTAGGAAATGAAAATATCTGTGACATCAGTGTAGAAAATATGGAACCTGAATCAATAAATGTATACGACATCTCTTGGTTTACTCTGCTTTCTTGGAAAGATTTATAACTCAAAAACTGAAGACGGCAGAATGCGCCTTCTCAGTGTTACCGTCAGGACAGACTTCATGTAAAAGCTTTTCACAAAGACAAGTATTTCAGATTGTGTGGCTTTTGCAAAGCACAACTTCAGTGCTGAGGCGGTTCCAGCACAATGTCAGTTTTTCAACAACAGCTGCTGGTGATCTGTCATATTTAGGGCAGTCATGCTTTCGATGTACTCCGCCAGAGGCAGCTGGATCAACTTGAAACCAATTTGAAAAACATGTTTAGGAAAGTAAAGGAAATGACCTGTAACATTATAAACACACCATATCGTACACAGATTCTCACCAGTCTAGCTTTATCAATTCGGGTTATCCAGGAGAGGATGAATTTCTAAGCCAGTGTTCAGGATTAGATGTTTCAGGATTTAGTGATGGCTTCCATTTCCAATCTGTCTTCTTTCAAACGATGTATGGCATTTTCTGCAGGCCCTGCTTCTCCATAAAACAAAAGAACTAGCAAGCAAATCCTACCAACAGCTTCACTCTCAACAATGCATGATGAACAAAATTGTTCTGACTGAGGGGGAGCATAAGACAACTTGGAGATTCTGCAAAATCCATAGGAAGGGCTTGCTGTTTGCTTGGTTTGGGGCTTTTTTGTTTTGCTTTTGTTTTTTTGTCGAGTGGTGATGTTGCAACCTTGTCTCGTGTCTAACGTGAATTAGGGAAGTTGCCTCTGTCCAGGCCAGTTTGTTTCTCCTCCCAATGGTTGTCAACGTAATGAACAAGATAAACAGTCTGCGCAAGAAATAAAACGGACCTCATGGATAGGCTAAGGAAATGTCAGACCCCACGTGTTACCGAAAACTCAGCAGAAACCTACACAGACCCAGAATGATTGGAAGGAGGCCAAAGGCGCAGGCGCCAAATAAACTGAAGATTCTCCTTCAGGCTTCAGTTTCTTTTTTCTACATGTCTCACAGTAAGACCCAGGATTTGGCTAGGCACTGCTAAGTAAGAATGTTGAACTCATCAGAAAAATTGGCATAAAGGAAGTCAAGATTTAGTATTTTTAAAAGCAGTCTTTTTTCTTATACCCTTACGCCAGACGTTTACCAAACTCAAAGCTGGTGGCCGGACTGAAAACTTGAACATTTATGTCTTCACCTTTTTTAAACAAAATACTCCTTTCCATTTGGCATTTTAGAATTATTAATAATAGAATTAATCCAATCTCAAAGCAAATTAAGAAGATAATAGTTCCAGCTCTTCCTTTGAGACATTCCTGGTTCACAGATCAGCAATTCATTTCTAAGGAGAGATGCAAGTGAGCAAACAGGACCCCAGCTGAGGTGTCTATGCCCATAAAGATGCACACATGCCCACGCCAAGAAGGACTCTGCACGCCCACCCCACATCTCCAGCCATAGCTCAGCCTCTGCATTTGGCTAAGTAGTTAGGGCTGAAATATCCACAGAAACGAACCAATCTTGTTAACAATACTGTGTGCTATGTGAATCAGTGCTTTCATTTTGCATGAGATCATGCTCCAACATACAAAATCTTGGTAGGTTCAGTAGACAGTTATTATGTTGTGCATTTTGTTGGCCTAAATATTGTTCTCATGTGTTCCAAGTGCTGCTAGAATCTAATTTCTCACATTAATTTGATATTGCAGTTAAATGAAATGCACCTTCAGGAACCTGGTTCAGTGTGCTGGGCAACTGATATATGCAAACAAAGCTGAAGGCTGATGAAAGAAGAGGTCTGAAGACTTCAACCATTCCTCTCTCTTTGTCACTCTCAATGACAAAGTAAAGTTAGATTGCACAATTAGATACGAATTTAACATTCATTCTACATATATTTTCGAGCACCTGGCACTCTTAAAATTGTTGGATATACAACCCTAAAGAAACATTAAAAAATAATAATAAACAACCTCTGCGATCATAGAAATTACATTCTAGAAGAAGGAAGAAGATAACGAACGGGGTAAATAAGTAAAAATAAGTAGAATATAAGTAAATGAAAAAATACATAGAATATACAGGTGATAAGTGCTAAGGAGAAAACTAAAGCAGGGAAAAGGATAGAGATGGCCAGGTTCAGGGGAGGGGCTGGGATTCAGCTGAAAACAGGGTAGGATCAGGATGTCCTCATTGTGATGGTGACCGTGAGCAAAGGCGATGAGAAATCAGCCCCGGGAGTACGTGGGAGAAGAGCATTCCAGGCAGAGGGAATTCTGCAGTGATCGTGTAGTTACTGTAAGACTTTTATTCTAAGAAACATCATTGTAGGTAATTTTCTGGATTCATTCAGAGACAAGGAGATTTACACTTCCACACAAACATGAAAAATCTTATGTACAGTACATGAGTTTTCATGTCTGTTGTCTTCATAGGATATTCAGGACAGTGGCAAGTTTGGCTCACCAAACTCCTTTATTTTCAAGTCAGGGAAAGAGAGGCCCAGAGGAATGAGATGGTTTCTTAGAGTCACACCCTTTTCTGGTGGCAAAGCCAGGGCTGAATCCGGAACTCCCGCGCTCCTCACCCTGGAATTCTTTCTTACTTGAATTATTCATAGTAAACACTCTGGATTCATTCTGAATTATGGTGAGAAATCACTGGAGCACTTTAGGGAGAAGAGTACATGATCTGATCTACTTTTGTAAAGGCTCACTTTGGCTACTACGTGGAGAAAAAATATTAGGGAAGGCACAGGTGGACACGGAGACACCAGTTAAGAAGCCATTATGGTGTCCTCTGCACCTAAAAAAAAAAATCTGTCAAATGAATGAATGATCTCACAAGAGATAAAATATTGTTTCCTAAGAATATTGTTTCCTAAAAAGTGCTTGGCACTTTGCATATGCATTTGGAACAGTTGGAGATACCAAAGTCATAATAAAAGTATTTCCAATTCTGGGAAGATAGAGTAGAGATACTTTTCCCTATTCCTCCCAGTAAGTACAACTAAAACCATGGACATTATATATAAAATAAAAACAAGAGACTCTGAAAGGCAGAGAGAAGGTGGCAGACTAGCTAGGAAATTCAGGACCCTAGGAAAGACATGATGATGAGTTTCTGGGTTTTCTTTCTGCCTCATATATACCAGACTGGAAGCCAGAATAATATGACAACCCAGAAATGCCAATGGGCACAGACAAAAATAAGCCCCAACAAAAGCCTGCTCTCTCTAGCCAAAGGACCAGGAAAAGGGCAGCCTAGACAACACTTTTAGAAAATAACTGCTCTACTCCAGACAAATACCATAGAAAAAAACTGTGGCCTCACTCCTACCCACATCAGCAAAGGCCAGGTATGGAGCCTAGATTTCCACCCTCATAAGGATGTAATGAGGTGCCCCAACAGCTCCGCTGGGTGGAGTCAGAGAGAGTCAAGTAGTGAGGTGGGAATTTCATCTCCACTGACCAGGAATAAGTTCCTCCCACGGCATCAGTGGGGACCACTGGGGAGCTGGAATAACAGCTCCCAACAATATCAAGGCACCCCATCTTCCTCCCCGGTGGGGTGGTAACAGAGAAGACCTAGTAGAAAGTCAGGAATTTCACTATCGTGAGGCCACCCCCACTGTGGTCTCATAGAGACCACATGGTAAGCCAGAACATCTGACCCTGCCTAGCAGTAAGGAAGAACCTCCCAAGTAAGGTGTCAGAAAAGGCTGAGTGGAAAACCTGAACTTCTAACTCCATCTGGCAGCAGTGAGGTAGCACTCTCCCTTCCCCTGCCACAGCAGTGTCAGAAAAATCCAGACAAATCAGAAGGCTTAAATAAGATCCAGAGTCTCACAATATAATGGTCAAAATATCTAGGTTCCAATTAAAAAAAACTCACTCATCACACAATGAACAAAAAAGTTGGAAATTCAATGAAAAAGAAAATCAATATTTGCCAACACCAAGATGACATAGATGTTAGAATTACCTGACAATGATTTTAAAGCAGTCTTGTTAGAAATGTTTCAATGAGCAATTATGAACACCTTGAAATAAATTTTAAAAATTAAAATCCTCAGCAATGGAAGAAAGTCTCGGCAAAGAAATAGAAGATATAAAGAAGACCCAAGTGGAAATTTCAAAACTGAAAAATAACCAAAATAAAAAGCTCAGTGGATGGTCTCAACAGCAGAATGGAGGGGACAGAGGAAAGAATCAGAGACATGGAAGACAGAACAACAGAACTTACCCAATATGAAAACAGTGAGAAAATAGACTGTAAAAAAGTTTAAATAAACAAAGCCTCAAGGGGCCTGGGGGACTATTACAAAAATCTAACATTTGTGTCACCAGAACCCCAGAAAGAGAGAAGAAAGAGGGCAGGGTTGAAAAAGTACTTGAAGAAAAGAATAGCTTAAAACTTCCTTATTTGGCAAGAGTCATAAACTTACAGATTCAAGAAACTGAGCAAACCCCAAACAGGATAAACCTGAAGAAATCTATGCCAGACACATCATTAAACTTCTGAAAACTGTAGACAAAGAAAAATCTTGAAAGTAGCCAGGGAAAAACACCACCTTACCTGTGGGAAAAACAACTTGAATGACAGCAGATTTCTTTTCAGAAACCGCGGGGGCCAGAAGGAAGTGGCACAGTATTTTTCAAGTGCTGAAAGAAAAAGACTGTCAACTCACAATCATTTGCCCAGTGAAAACATTCTTCAGAAATGAAGGGGATATCAAAGAATTCTCAGATGAAGGAAAACTAAGTGAATTTGCCAGCAAACCTCGTCTAAAAGAATGGCTACAGGAGGTTCTCTAAACAGAAAGGAAATGATAAAAGGAGGAAAATTGGAACCTTGTGATAGAAGAAAAAACACAGTAAGAAAAAATATGGTAAATACCCTAGAAATACAAGACAATACAAAAGTACTAGAAATACAATAGTAAATACAATAGCTTTTCCCTCTCTTAAATTTTCTAAATTATGTTTGACTGTTGAAGAAAAAAGTGTAACACTATCTGATGTAGTTCTAAATGTATGTAGAGGAAATACTTAAGACAATTATAAATGGAGGAGGGTAAAATTACAAGAGCAGTAGACTGTGAGAAGTTAGGTATACATAAAGTAATACCTAGAGCAATAGTAAATTTAAAAAAAGCTATACAGCTATAAAAAACTGCACTCAAAAACACTATACATAAATAAAATGAAATTCTTAAAAAATGTTCAAATAACCCACAGAAGTCAGGGGGAAAAACAGAGAGAACAGAAGGCAAAAAATAAAACAAGCCCTAACTTATCAATAATTACATTAAATGTTGTATTGGTTTTCTACTGCTGCTGTAACAAATAACCACAAACTTGGCAACTTTAACAATACAAATTTATTATGTTACAGTTCTGTAAGTCAGAACTCGGACACAGATCTCACTGAGCTAAAATCAAGGAGTCAGCAAGTCTGCATCCTTTCATGAAGGCTATGTGGATAGAATCTGTTTCCTTGCCTTTTCCAGTGTCTTGAGGCTGCTTGCATTCCTTGGCTTGTGGCTCCCTCCTCTATCTTCAAAGCTAGCAAAGGCAAGTTGAGTCCTTCTCACCTTGCATCATTGTGACCTCCTCTTCTACCTTCCTCTCCCACTTTTAAGGACCCATGTGATTACACTGTGCCCACCCAGATATTCCAGGTATCCACATGTCAAAGTCAGCTGATTAACAACCTTAATTCCATCTGCTACCTTAATTCCCCTTTGCCAAGTAAGGTAACATATTTGCTGTATAAAGTAACATGTTCTGGGGAGTAAGATGTGGACATCTTTGTGGGGACATTATTCTGCCTACTACAAATATAAATGGTCTAAATACATCAATTAAAAGACAGAGAATGGTTTTTAAAAATACAACCCAACTATATGCTGTCTACAAGAACTCACTTCAAATATAATGATATAGTCAAGTTGAGAGTAAAAAGATGGGAAGAGATATCTCATACAAACATTTATCAAAAGAAAGCAAGAGTGGCTTGTTAATATGAGATAAAGTAGACTTCAGAGCATAGAAAATTACCAGAGACAGAAAGGGACATTATATAATGAGAAAAGGATCAATTCACCAAGAAGATGTAGCAATCTTAAATGTGTATACACCAAACAGCAGAGCTGCAAAATATGTGAGGCAAAAACTGATAGAACTGAAAGAAGAAATAGACAAGTTTATAACTATAATTGGAGACTTTAACAACTAGAAAGTCAGTAAGGATACAGAACTCAACAGCACTATCAACCAAAAGAATCTGATACTGATAGAACATTCCATCCAACAATAGCAAAAAGTACACATTCAAGTGCCCATGGAACATATACTAAGATAGACCACATCCTAGGCCAGAAAATAAACCTCCAGAAATTTAAAAGAATTGAAATCATACATAGTGTGTGTTATGGACTAAATTGCATCCTCCAAAATTCATATATTGAAATCCTAACCCCCAGTGTGACTATATTTGGAGATAGGGCCTTTAAAGAGATAATTAAGGTTAAATAAGGTCACAAGAGTAGGACCATAATCCAATATGACTGCTGTCCTTATAAGAAGAGGAAGAGATGCCAGGGATGTGTGTGCACAGAGGGAAGGCCATGTGAGGACATAGTGAGAAAGTGGCCACCTGCAAGCCAAGGAGAGAGGTCTCAGGAGAAACTAAACCTGCCAACACCTTCCTGTTGGACTCGTAGCCTCCACAACTGTGAAAATACATTTCTGTTGGTTAAGCCACCCAGCCTGTGGCATTTTGTCATGGCACTGCAAGCAGACCAATACAGTGTGTTCTCTGACCACAATGGAATCATGCTAGAAATCAACAACAGAAAGATAACAGGAAAATCTCCAAACACTTGGAAACTAAACAACATGCTTCTAAATAATCCATGGGTCAAAGAAGTCTCAAAGGAAAGCAAAAAATACATTGAACTGAATGATAATGAAAATAATATATCAACATCTGCGGTATCCAGGTAGTGTCCAGGGGGAAATTTATAGCACTAAATGCATATGTTAGTAAAAAGGAAAACTCTCAAATCAATAATCTAAGCTCCCACTTCAAGAACCTAGAAAAAGAAGAGTAAAAAAAACCCAAAGCAAGCCTAAGGAAGGAAATAATAAAGAGTAGAGATAAATAAAAATATAGCCCCAGCTTTCTAGAAGTTTAGAGCCTTTATTTAGAGAAATAATATATGTACAACACAAAATAATAGAGAACCAGATCCTATAAAGATCAAGAAGGATCCAGGTCACTTCTATTTCTGAGGGTCCCAATATTCTAAAAAAGTAAAGAATGCCGAAACAGAGTTTTTGGTATTATATATTTTAAGCTTTACATTTAGTAAATGGATCCTTATAAGACGAAAAAAAAATGCAGTAATTGTATTATCTACATTATAACATTGTAGATTATGTTGTCATTATATAACAACATAATCTACAAACACATGAATTTAGAGTGTACTTCAAAGGGTCCAGTAATGGGACAAAAAGTAACCCTGTATAATAGAGGTATTCCTCATTAAGCCTGTCTTGGTACACATGACTATACCTATAGCCTTATTATGAAATAATATCACAAACCTGCATTTGAGAATCTGCAGATCATAAAACATAAAATGAACCACCAATTATTCTAACTCTAATATTCCTGTGGAAGAGGTCTCAACCAATAATAAGACATTAAAGGTCACTTTCTTTTCCTTTGCTGCTAATTGAGTATTTACAAAACTCTGCACACAGCCAAAAGGGTCTACTGTTTGTGGTATTATCATAAAGCCATATTCTGAAATTGCACCAGTCTTCTTGAGCATGACAGTCACGTCTGTTCCACACAAAAATGTCAGTATGCCTGTTATGCAAATTGAGCAGATAAACACCCAATTATCCAATACGCATGCACAAAATGCAGGTTTTGAATGTGAAAATAGCATCAAAAGTGTACTATGGTAGATCCTAACAGAATTGTCCTGGAGGGAAACCAAAGGCATCTAACTGTGTAAAGCAGAAATTTATATCATCTCCTTCCACTATCTCATCTGCCATGGTTACTTTGTAGCTATGCAGCCCCCATGGAGATCACTTTTGCCATTGGTTCTGTCTGTTCCAGAACCACAGGGGGACAGATTCAAGTGGGTCAAGGTAGAAAGTGACATCAGATCAGGGATCTGCCACTGCAAACCGGCTGCCTTAGCCAAATGTCCTCTTGCCTGGCAAGGAGTCAGCTTGCCCTGCCCCACTCAGATTCAAGTTTAGAGGGCAAGTTTGCCTATTCCAAGCTAGAATCAATGCCAACAGTTCCATTTTTCTATCCTGGCAAGCTCAGCTGATGGACAGAGGCCCCCCGCAGGTACAATGAGAAGTTTGTGTTTGGTTCACGGGGAGAAATCAGGGTGTTGGTTGGGCCATTTAAGTCTTCGTTCAGTTGCCCATGAGTCATGTCACCTTAAAGCCAGTCACTTCATCTCTCTGAGCCTCAGTTAATCATCTGTCAAACAGGGATACTGCCCAACCTCGGGGTTATTGGAAGGATAGCATGAAGTAATGTGCAGCAAAGTGCTTGGTAGACATCGCCCCTCAGTAAATGTTAGTAACATCGATAATAACTGTCTGTTTCTAGCAAGAGAGCCAGACGAGAGATTCAAAGGGGAGCATTTTCCTGGTTCCTCAATCTGAAAAAGTGGGAGAATGAAATGTCCACACCTGGTGGTCTTGAAGAGCTTAAAGGTGGGTCCTGGGTTACAAACAGCCTCTGTCACTACGAGTTCCTAGTTGAGTTACTATCCCCATTGTACTTTTCCAGTACCAGGAAAATGGAATCACCCCCTACTAAGTTTCTCACCACTGTGATAAGTCAAGGGTCACTTAGCCCTCACAACTGGCATACGAGGTAAATAGTAGCACTGCCATTTAACAGACTGAACCTCTGAAATGCTGGGAAACAGTGTAAAAACTTGAATCTTACTGTGTCTTATGCCAAAGCCCATGTTCCTTTTGTGATGCTTTTCAATACTAGCATTAATAATTCCTCTGAAAGTGACTCAAGTATCACTAATACCTATTATTTACTAAGTATTCATAATGTGCCAGCCACTTTCATACATTAAATTATATAATTCTTACAGCAACCCTATGGGTAGGTTGTTATCCTCATAAAACCAATGTGGACATTGAGACCCAAAAAGTGAAGCAACTTGCCCAATGTCAAATGGTTGGTGAGTGTTGGGGCTCAG
This sequence comes from Tapirus indicus, assembly GCA_031878705.1. Taxonomy (NCBI): domain Eukaryota; kingdom Metazoa; phylum Chordata; class Mammalia; order Perissodactyla; family Tapiridae; genus Tapirus; species Tapirus indicus. Next base: position 5,924,047 of record CM062920.1, on the reverse strand, counting down.
ATTCAAGTCCAGAGAGCCGAGCTTTATCCACCGTGCTCTTGACAGTTACGTGAGATGGATGTGCCAAATACAGCCATGATTCTCAACATTCATCTCATAACATCTTCCCAGGAGGTATGGCCGAGAATTATGAACTTCATCAGAGAAGCAAAATGATTTGCCCAAGATCACACAGCAGCAAAATCAGAACTCAGATCAGGGCTCTATTGATCCTAATATTTTATTGTTAGTGCCGTCCAGTCGATGCCAACTCCTAGCAACCATGTGTGCAGCAGAGCAGAACCCTGCCTGGTCTTATTCTGCCATCCTCTCACCTTCCGGTGCTATATCAGACACTGCTCTGCTGCTATTCACATGGCTTTCATGGTCAATTTTTTCATAAGTGGGAGGCCACGTTCTTCTTCCTAGTCTGTCTAGTCTGGAAGCTCCACTGAAAACTGTCCACCATGGGTCACCCTGCTAGTATTTGAAATGCCAGTGGCACAGCTTCCAGCATCACGCAGCTGACACAGTATGACAACCAACGGATGGGTGGTGTGGTTCCCTGACCAGGAAATGAACCCAGGCCACTGTGGTAAGAGTGGTGAATCTTAACCACTAGACCACCAGGGCTGGCGACCCTAATAATAACAGCTACTATTTGTGGGGAGCCTACCAGGTGCAGGCACTGAACTAGGTCCTTTATGTCTCAGAACAACCCAGGCAAGTAAGTATTGTCTTATTTTCATAGATAGGAAAATTGGACTCAATAGATATGGAAATTACATGAGGCCAGGTCACCAATGAACTGGCAATTCAGGATTTGAACCCAGGTCTTTCTAGCTTCTAAATCCATGCTCTTTCCAAACACCCCAGATTATTCCCTTGAGCCTCAGTCAGTTGTTCTCTCTACTATTTTAGAATTTCTTGCTTTTACCTATAAAGAAAAAATTTGTTTCCCAAGATATCATTTCACATTTGGTATTTTCAAGACGGAACAAAGACATTCCAAGGAACAAAGGTCTTCTCTAAGATTTTTTCCTTTATCAAATTATATCTAGTATTATTTGTTATAAATTATTATATTTTTCCCTCGGAGAAAAATGCCCCCACAGATCTTGGAATTTGTGAAATGCTCATGAAGAGCCAAATCCTTAAATTAGGTGTTCTCTAGCTTGAAGGGGAATTATCTCACAGGAATGCAAATTTGGTAGGTTTTGATTAAGATATAAGGAACTGGAGAAATCACCCTCAATTTGAGAGAGGTGAGGAGAGAATTTTGAATATCTGGTAACTTTTTATCCTCTCACTAAAAAGTAATAGAATATTCCTGGTCCAAAGTTACCTTCGAGAGCACCTATCCCAATCCTTGTCTTATTTATTCAGGTTTGTTTTTTCAGAAAAAGGATTTGAAGGAACAAATAATAAAAAGACAGATGAACTGGAACATTTAAAGATGAGAAGATAGATAACTACACAGAGGAAGGAAGGAGACCACTCCATTAGGAAACTAACAGGAGATCATAATTGTCCTTGGGCATCAGGTCCATTTGTGGCTTGTTGGCAGCAAAGGCCAAACTGGGAAATGTTATTTGTACATAATTTAATTTATATTATGTATGATGTGAACACCTAATACACATGAGAGAGGCTGAGGTGGTGCCTAGCCAAAGTAAGTTGCTCAATAGTGTTTACTTCTTCCTGCTTCCCTTTAAAAGAGCCTTTTTTCTTTATTTCACACAAATTCCAGATGAGAGGGTAGCATCCCTTTCCGAAATAACATGGTTTTGAAATTATTTTCTCCTAAGACACAGTTCTTTCCTTATTAAATAAATAAACTCCTATATTATAAGATAAAATTCAAAAAATAAGTGATAAATCCTTCATTACCTTAAATTTCTCAGAGAACTAGATTTAAAAAGAGAGAAAAAGAGGAAAGGGAAGAGAAGGAAACAGAGAAAGAGGATGTAACCATATAAGACCAGCATCTGATATGTGTGCATGAAAAGTGTGAGTAAATTTCTTCAAGATCTCAAGATTCAGCTGGCAATATTTTTCTCTTAATCACTCACTGCAACTCACCCACAGACACCCAGTGATTCCAGGAAAGCCATACCCACTCACTCATAAAGGTTGATGAGTACAGTGACATGTACGCAGAGACCATTCTTAGGGCTATCTGCATTTGTGGGTTTGACAATCAAATAATTGTATACATTTTAAGTGTTGGTTCCTTTATTTAAAAGTTTTAAAAAGCACGAAAATGAGAACTTTGAGACACCATAGCTGAAATCCTAATGAAATAGAGACAAGATGGAATAACCCAAGGCTTCCCAATCGGCACGCCACTGCCAAGGGTACAGGTGTGCCAGCGGGAGACAGGTGATCTGAGATAGTGTCCCCTCCATCTCGGGCTACTGGAGCAAGCGGCCTTGCCTGTTTACCCCAGTGTGTAAAAACAATATCATTTTCTATGTACGAAAAAGGATGGGAAAGCACCAGAAGAGACCATAAAACAATAGTGAAGATGGACAGGAACGTCGATGAGAAGAATGACTTAAAACAGAAGAGAAAAAAAGTCACTGAGAAACCAGTCGCAAATGATTATGGAGCTGCAGTCAAGTTAAAAGAACACAATAATTAGAAATATGAGTGACAGTTGTGAGCATTTCCGGGCAAGATAACAGGGTTAAGAGTTAAACAGGCAAATAAATACATTAAACGCTCCAATGATGGCAAAGTGTCTGAAACGATCACTTTATTATAAAGTCTGCTTCTGGAATACATGCACAGGAAAATAACTGTTTTGTTTTGTCATTTTTCCTAAAGCTTTACAACTCAAAAGCACATTCCCTGCAGTGTCCTCTGAGATGAAGTCACCAACTGGACATGGTTATTCAGCCTTTAATTACGCAGCCAGATTTTAAAATGTATTATTTTTTATTGGTTACTATAAAAATCTGCTTGAATACAAATATATATGCTATACCACGAACTGATACTTAGTAGCATTTCTTATTTCAATGAGTATAAAATTCAAAATTTAGTCCTTGGGGCACTAAAGAAAACAAAAGATTGGCTAAGTAACAGAATTTTATTTAAACTTAATTTAGATAATCATATGAAAGTTGATCCTTATTAATATTCAGTTCAAACTCAAATGACAAAATCCCTTTGAGAATGCTCACAATGGTTTGAAATCAAAGCACCTTCTTCATTTTCAAAACTTTTTAGTCAATCTCAAATGTAGGGAAAATCTTACAATTAAACCTCCTAGAAACTATTTTTACCTTTAAGGCACAGCCGGTCAAGATGTGAAGTCTTCACAGTCCTTGAATGCTCTGCATTTCTTTCATTGTTTATTTTTAAAATAATATCAAAACTGAAACAATAAGATCAGTTAGTTCTCAAATCACAATTTTAATTGCTTAGTTTTCCCTAGTCCTTAACCTTCAAGTGTTTTATTTCAACCAATGTCCAGATAATTAGCTAATATTGGAGTTATAAAGTATTGCTGGAATTATTATTATTTGAGGAATTCACCGGTTTAGGAATATTTGTCAGAGTTACTTTTCTATTATCTCTACAGAAAATAAAATTAATTCAATAATAATCTGAGAAACCAGAGAGAGTTACTCTTAACATTCTAGTATATTCTTATAGACATTTTTCTTACATGTTTTTATTTTTTTACATAATTAACATCCTATAATTTTGTATCATGCTTCCTAACCTAATATTATATTACAAGCATTTCCTATCTACTTGATTATATTTCAACCACATTATTTGTAATAGTTATATGTTATTCCATCTTACAGCTACATTATAATGTACTTCAGCAGTCCACTATTGTTAAACATTTAAGTCACTTATAATATTTCTTTACTAGAAACAATACAAACTTCCATGGGCAAAACATTAAAATGTGCACTAATGTATAACCAAAACATCTAAATAAAAAATTATTTTAATACATAGCCAAGTGTAAAACAAGATAGGGAAATTCCTAGGTGCCAGAAACAAAAAGAAAACTAAAAGTCTTAAGGATAAGTAGGAGATGAAAGTGCTCACCTGGGGTATAAGAACCAGACACAGGCCATAGGGGCTGGAGGCTGCAATTTAACGGAACTTAGGAGATAGGAGAGGAGAAGTCACACCCATGAGAGTCGGAACTACATTTTGCATAAAACCAGGAGTCATGAAGCTCTGTGCATTCTATTCTACAGGCTCTGCTTGCCAGCCTCGGAAAGCTACAAGGAAGCTGGTCACATACATAAGGATAAGGTTGAAAAGAATCACCGTAGGAAAGCAGAACACCAAACCTGGGCCATTCGTGGGTCTGACGGTCATAATCCCTGAGTGTGGAAATCTCAACCTGAGAAATTAGCAGAATAGTTTGTCCAAACCAGTAAAACTCATGAATCCTTGGAAGAGGCAAATACACAATCATTCCACAGGAATGACTCCACAATTCCACAGCCCAGGACGCTGGGATTTCTGTGGTAAACAACTACTGCTGAAAAACTGCTCACAGCAAAAGCTTATAAGCCCCGCACAGGAATAAGCCACACTGAAGCAGAGTGTGTAGATGCAACTGATGGGATCATCTGAACCCTACAAACTGAAGACAGTAGAGCAGTCCAAAAGGAACTTGCAAATAAATATGAAAGTAAGTTTCAAATGATCAAAGAAATAGAGAAAGGAACAGAAACTCTATGTCAAGAACAGAAGGTTAGGTATAATTGTGGGGGTTTTTTTAAAAAAAGAGAGAAATTCTAGAAATAAAATATATGATCAATGTAATTTTTTTAAAAACTGAAATGTTTCAGTTCAAAAGTCATTAAGTGGAACTGAGCAAGATGAGTGTCTTGCAAGATCAGTGAGTGGGGGGCAGAGCTGCAATGGGAAATGGGCTACATACAGGTAAGACAGATGCAATAAATAAATATATTGAGGATAATGGGAGCCCGTTTCCTCACTGTTAGCGAAAGAGGTAGCGAATACCAAAGGAGGAAAAATAAAGTGGATTGGAATTGAAGGTATCAGTGGAACTCTTGATGTCAATGCAGACAGTCTGGGGAGTACATATAGAAGTATATATATGTGTATGTATCTAGATAGATGCAGAGAGAGAGTGTGGGAGAGATCTGGGAACGATAGCAACGATTCAGATCTTAGTTTCTAAATAACCACTCCCCACTGAAAAGAACCAGGGCTCCTTGGAGAAATGCCTACTTCCAGAACTGGGGCAGGGAAAGTATAAGGTGAGCCTGGAACATCTTTGGAACAGAAAGTAAGAAACGCTCAAAGAATCATGGGGAAATAACAAAGACATAGACACCAGCGTAAAGGGACTCCTAGCCAATTTTTGGACAATTTGAGCACCAAAATAATTATTGCAACCGATTATAATCCATTGAATAAAATAGGAATTCTTGAGTCCATACTGATATAAATAATAAGTGAATATCTAAATGTGAAGAAAAGAAAGCTCTTCCCTACAGTAGATTGGCAATGAATAAATGGAGATACAGTAAAGAAATCAGAAAATCACAATCTGATAACCATCAGAGTAATAATTAATTCAGCCAAGAAACATCGATTGTGCTAAAGCTACTTGGTGAAAGTTTAATGAGGAATGGGATATTTATGTAGTTTTAAAGTACTTCTCCAAGGTCAAAAACTGTATAATCTCACTCATAAGTAGAAGATAAAAACAAGAACAAACGAACACATAGAGACAGAGATTGGATTGGTGGTGACCAGAGGGGAAGCGGGGAGGGAGGAGGGCAAAAGGGACGATTAGGCACATGTGTGTGGTGATCGATTGTAATTAGTATTTGGGTGGTGAACATGATGTAATCTATGCATAGAAGTATAATGATGTACGCCTGAAATTTATTCACTGTTATAAACCAATGTTACCGCAATAAAAAAATAAAAGGAAATATTAAAACATTAAAAAAAAAAGTACTTCTCCACAAAATCCTTACGAATTACCGAGGGATAAAGAGTACCTTTACAGTGCGGAACCCTGACAGACACCACTGCAAACACAGTTATGATCACGAGCAAGGGGACAAACCAAAACCATGTGCCACCTGACAGGACGCAGTGAGAAGAATCGGGGGTCACTTCTGTGCTATTCCCATCAAAATGCAGAGCCTGAATCTACAAGGAATCTACAATCCACAAGGAAACACCAGAGATACGAAAACTGGGGGACATTATACAGAGTACCTGGGCTGGAATCTCCAAAAGTGTCCACACGGAAGCCAAGCAGACCGAGGAACTGTTCCCGACGGGAGGAGACTAAGAGACAGAAAACGCGTAATTCCGCGCTAGATTCTTTCACTATAAACGGCATTACTGAGACAACTGGCCGTAGTCGAATCAAGTCTGATGGGATGGTAGTAACGTATCCATGTTAATTTCCTGATTTTGATGGTTGCTTGTGGTTTTGTAGGAGAACGTCCTTGTTTGTAATTATGCACTGAAGTAATTGGAAGCGACGGGGCATCACATTGGCCGCTTACTCTTAAATATGTCAGGGAAAAAAGTTCTTTATCCTATTCTTACAAGTTTTCTCTAGGTTTGAAATTATTTCATATTAAAAAAATTAAAATGTCAAACAGTAGAGCGAGCACAGCTAATAGCGAATAAATTGTTTGAAACCTAGAACAGAAATGATTTGAAAACAAGGCGACTAAAATATGAGACAACAACAAAGAAAATGAGTGGGGGATTTCAGAGTTAAGGATTTGCAAGGGCCCTTACCTTGATTCAGAGGAGGAGAGATGTACTGTTTTACTGTTTAAACTTTAGAATTTAAGAAGGCACACAAAAGTTTAAAAGTAATGTAAAGTAGAAATAAAATGAAAAACTTCCAAATTAGAGGAAAAAGTGAGGAATAACAAAAACAGGATCAATCTTACAGAAAGCTGGATAAAGAATAAAACCACGGAAACTGAATAAGTGTGATTAAAAAAATAAAAGTTATTAACACTATAATAAATATCCTTGGATATAAACCTCTTTATGCGTGTGACTATATATATATATATAGTCATGTCCTTCGATTCCCTAGAAATGGAATAACTGTGTTAAAATTTATGTACACAATTTTATTATAGACACAATAACTTTTGATTCACGAACAGGTCAACTAAGGTTTTACTTTACAAACTGTATTTTTTTAATAAAAAAATGTTTTAACTGCACATCTCTGAGACTTCACGTTGCCACGCTCCACCCTGCTGATGATGCTCCAGCCCCAGATTCTCCCCCCTGTTCCCAGAACACGCCAACCTCTTTCCTGCCTTAGGACCTTGGCAGATGCTATTCCCTCTGTCTGGGTTGTCCCCACTTTCCCCCACACTCCGTTATAAACACACTCCTTTTGGTCTTCCCACGATCGCCACCTCCCCAGAGAAGTCCTCCCTTGATTCTTCTTGAGCCCTTACTGGGAGATGACCTTCCAGGGAACCCACAGCCACACTGCAGAACACGTCCCTCAACTTTCTCCCCCGAAACTGAAGACTGGAGTGTCTTTTGACACACTATATTCAATTTTTTTCTTTCATAAATCAAGTTGCTAAGTGCTAATAAAACATGGAATAAAAGGGTAAACGGCCTCTGCATTAATCTTAAGTACCGCCGCCTGTAATATGATTTTTAAAGCTAGATTCTCAAATTACATAAACCCCGCGGGGCTGATTGTCAGTGTTGTTCATACATAAGAAAGCCTCATTGTGGCTGTCATATAACTTATGCCAAATCTGTTTTCTTCTCCTTCTAAAAAAAAAAATCTCGTTCTAAGAGACTTTCGTGAACTTAGTGCTGGTGAAGGAGCCACGCCAACAGGCTCCCGACCTTGGCTTCACCACAGGAGAAACACCCTCTTATAGCGCTGATGGGCCTCACACGCACTTCAGAGGATCCACAGCTCTCCCACTAACAACTGTCTAATACTGGTGAAAGTTTTTGTCCTTCGAGTTTTTTTCCATTTCCAGTAGGAAATGACCTGGAATACCACAAAGCAACTGGCTTTAAGGTTCCTGTGATGGCCGTCAGGCAAGAGCTGGTGAATTATTAACCTCGCTAGACCTGTCTGTAGCACTTAGGATTTTCAGAGTGTTTTACAATCCCTTCTCTTAGTCATAACTCATAGACTTGTGAAAGAGGCAGCTCCTGTCATTTTTGCTTTGCAGTTTGGATGCTGATCCATGGAAAGGTTAAGTACCGTTTCCAGGGTCACCGAGAGTTTTCCTGACAGAGCCTGCTTAAGCATTCATTGCTGCTGACACAGGGCTCTGGGGAGACGGAAAGAGAGGCGAGGAAAAGCCCTGGGCTACACAGTGAGGACGCAACACCATAAGCACATCGCTGGGGACAGCCTTTCTCATAAACTGCTAAAGACAACTACACGACAAATATCCGATAATGTCCAATTCTTGCTAATATTAAATAACATTATCCTTAGAATTCCTGGGGAACAGCAAACAGAATGGGAGGGCGATCAAAGAAAGTACATTGACTTTTTAAATACCTACCAAGATACACTATTTATTTTCTATTTATACGTTGATGCTAACACATGTAGCTTATATTTACAAACAGTAATGTAGTCCTGTCGTGTGTGCTGAAGGCATTAGGCATTGTTTTCCTGTCTAAGGGTCACAACTGGATCTTATTGTCAAAGGAACCCTCTCATTTTTCAGAGTAGTACACCATGTTCAGAAAAGTTAAGTGGCTTGTCCAACATCACACAGCCACCCAGTGCACCTTGCGCCCAGCACTGCACCCTATCCCCAAGCTATGCTGCCTCCCTCTGGCTTTCCTCTGGTGGCCACTACTGATACCCTTAAATATGTGGAAAACAAGATCCACGAGGATGTTTTAGTTTGGGGGGAGGGCATGCGTGGAGGGAATCAATCAGCAACAAGAGCTACTGATCAACTGCAGGGGATTTGGGTGAAATGCTGAAGATACCCTGAAATCCCAGGATCTGAAGACCTTCAGGAGAGGAACTCATCATTGCTCAGTTTACCTCTCATCCTAAGGACATGGACAAAGAGGAGGTTGAACCCCAGATCAGCTCTGGAGGCAGCGGTGACTCCAATCCTAGGCTCTAAGTCCCCACCATCATTCGTTTCATCAGACTGCCTTCTGCACATAGAAGGTGCAGTTATGGCTACTTCTCACAGAAAGCAAAGTAGCAGTGTACAGATCAGATCTCTAGTCTTTTCTCTGTTTACTCCAGAAGCTAACTTATTTCCATTGCACTGTGGTTCATGAAGACATTTGATCATAAAAACTTGGCAGCTCCTGGGAGCTAACATTGTCTAATCCGGAGTAGAATGAATGCCAAGGCAGGCCCTAGGGCAACTGAACAGACTTGGGACTTCAAGAAATTCCTCTCAGTCACACCATCTTCTAAGCAGAGTCCAAGCATGGCCTTTTTACTCCTGCCTGTAGCAACAAACCAAGACTTTTCACTGTGGGATTTGGGGATTTGGTTTGTTTTCCCTTAGCCCTGTGACCATGACTTTCCTAGTATGTGAGTTCATTGTCTCTCTGCCGAGCTCCCCAATTGGTCCCCATGGAACAGACTTGGCACCCAAGGCAACATAGTGAGGCAGACCACAAAGTCTCCGGAATGAGGAAATGTTGGAAGCGCATAATATATTCAGCTGAGCATTCTTCCTGGCAGTGTGAGCGAGAGCCTGCTTTGGACCTTAAAAGCTTGTGGCAACAGCAAATAAGCATTGGCCTGGAAAATCTGCTTCCTCCTAGGCAGGATAAGGTAGGTAATGTGAAAATAAGTTTTAAGTATTTGCAGAATCCCTCTGCATTTTAAAAAAAAATGGTCGTACTTCCATACGGGCCACTTTCGTGGGGTCATTCAGCTCCGCGCCCCTTGTGTGTGGTGCAAAGCTCTTTGCGTCCCTGCCTCCCAGCACCTGAGGGTCAAGTGCCCCGCTGAGAGCTTCGAAAGAGAAGCCAGAAAGATTTGGAACTGGTGCGGGTGACGTAGAGCACAGATGGCCAGTTCTCGGCGTGATCTGTGTGTCTGGGAGGCATGTGCCATGAGGAGGCAGCTGCTAAACCAAATGAATCAAGCCACAGTTTTTAAGAAGAAAGAGTGTGGATTGGAAAAGCGTAGAAGTTTTGAATGTATGAAGCTGTGCAGGGCTATGACTGAGGGTTAAAAATCAGGATTATATGCACTAATGGATTGAGGGTTTTCCCAAAGTACAACCCTACAGAGGGTCAGAGTGATAATCCACTGGGGGTCATTTTGCAAGCTCAGCGTTAACTCTCTCAGCCCGTTGTGCTCCCGGCATGCCAGAATGTGTTATATTACTATTGGTGCTCTGTGCTTCAGGATAAGATAACAGGTCCAGGTTTAAAAGAAGGTATTGATTGCCCTGTCATTTTCCTATGGAAGGAGAGCAGGGAGTGCTTTTACTCCATTTGTTGATCACTTAGATGTGTGGCTTAATCTGTATGGCTGGATAAATTCAGAATTTTCTATCTATCCGTGGTGTAACCCATAATGTTAGTGGAAAATGAGCCAACATTACTTTGTTCTGGCTATGTGAGCAGCACTGAATTCTAACTGTGTTTCTCTATTTAAGCCCCAGAATGGAAACTGCCAAGATCAATTCATTTTGATAAATCAACTGTTTCTGATGACCATCTACACTGAACTACAGCTGCTGTTCTTTTTCTTTTTCACAAAGTGATTATGAAACAAGCGTGCTCCAACTATCACTCACATTGTTTTACTGAACTAATGAATTGCTTTGGGAAGCCTGTTGTGAAGACTTGTGATCAATTATTGCGTACAAACTTGTTAAAAGGAAATACATCATAATTAGGCTAGCAAATCTGCTGTGACGCTGCCTCTCCCGATGAATGAATTCCTGGGAGATGGGGGTGGTCACACAGGGGTACTTTGCATTTTTCTGTTTACCGATTTTCAAAGTTTACTACATGATGGATTAACCAACACTTCCTCACAATTGCTCTTTGTCCAGAGTTTAATAGAGGAAAGAAAATACCTTTTGGTCTTTTAAAAAGAAATCTTCTCCTAGACTTGTGAGAGGAATAAGCCTATGATCTCCAGCAATACTACTGAGAACATTCACCTTGATCAAAATGAGGAAATGCATTTCAGCTGTCACGACCATGTCATTGCAGCCCCTCCTCAACTGCATTCACGTCGCCAACAAGAATCCTCACCAGATCAAAATGATTGGAGTCAAGCCTAAGACAACTGTGGCCTAGATAAAGAAAACCAAATGATTTTCAGTCTCCTGGATACCAGGAAGCATGTCATCAATGGCCAGTTAGCAATCTTCTTCTACACTCAGCACTGCTCATCTGAGTGTGACACTTTCTGTATAGTCCTTGGACTATCATTGCTCGTTACAGTTTAAAGAGAAAAAGATTCCATTTTCTTTAAAGCCTTTTACTGCAGAGTTGGGAACGCGGACACCAAGCAACACAGAGAAAACTTCAGGAGTCTAAAAGAACCAACAATCCAACCAACTACAATGCCCTTTTTCCTAATAATTTTGTTGTTCAAAAACTGAGGAGAAATTGGCGTGTATACCTATTCTAGACTGGAGACTACCAAATGACATGTGGAGTGTAGCTCTGGATTTATTAAAATTTGACCTTATATATTACATGAAGGGAGGAAAATGACTACATGAGGAGAAAGTCATCTGTCAAAACTCTCACAAGAAGTTTTGGGCATTGATAAGAAATTAGCCCTTTTATAGCTAACTATGTTTAAAGCTACTATTAGCATTATGCTCTATGAGATGAAACTTAATGAATTAAAATGTTGTGGATCAGATATGAATGTGAGCAGGATCAAAGTCATTTGGACTTTATGCCCAAATGAATAGAAGAGAGTCTCTGGGACTGAAGGGTAATACATTTCTTAGGAAGACTTGGTGCACCATCTTCACCCACCCCATAAAAGAAGCCAAGAAAGAGTCTCTTTGATGGGCCCCCATTTCCCAGGCCAGGGAGTGGTCTTGTTCTTGTCTGAGGGGCTCTATTCACAGTTGAGGGAAATGCCAACTTTCAGTTAGAAGTGAGAGAAAATAAGCATGTAATTTTTTCAAATCCCAAAGCACAGACCCCCTGAATTTTCTCCATGAATCTCGGGTTGAGAACCCTGCTTTAGGAGAAGAAAGATTCAGGGAAGAGTCTTCTCTGTTCTTTCTACCCTTTCCTGAGACTTGTCCTGAATATCTCGATCCCCTTCCCTGTCCCCTTTTCCTGCGGTTTCTCACCATTTCTACTCTGTATCTGTCTTCCCTCCGTTCTTGCCTTACTTCCTCCTCCCATGTTCTTCCTTCACTTCATTTTCTTTTCTCACTTTCCATAATCCATTTCTCAATACACTCAGTGCATGAGCAGGCCATGTGGGAAGGCCCTTGAATTGGTCTGTCCACAGCACACAGTGGAGGTTTGGGCAAAGAGGGAAATTCACCGTGTAATGCAATTAAGGCATGGATGGATGCAGCTTGCTCCAGGCCAGGCCTCTTTGTCACAAGTAAAAGAAAAGAAACCAGGGGGCCAGCCTGGTGGTATAGTGGTTAAGTTCATGCACTCCACTTCAGTGGCCCAGGATTCGCAGGTTTGGATCCCAGGCACGGACCTACACACTGCATATCAAGCCATGCTATGGCAGGCATTCCACATATAAAGTAGAGGAAGATGGGCACAGATGTTAGCCCAGGGCCAGTCTTCCTCAGCAAAAAGAGGAGGATTGGTGGCAGATGTTAGCTCAGGGCTAATCTTCCTCACCAAAAAGAAAGAAAGAAAGAAAGCAGCTCCCACAGCTCAGAATGAAAATGGGCAATTGTTTGCTAATTTTAGTCAATACACAGTCAGTAAAGTTATCCAATCTCCAAAGCAGAATATTTGCAGACATAATTTTGATCACTTAAATATCAAGTTTTCCTATAGAAATTAAGGTCACATTAGTTAATCCCATATCATAATAGAAATTAGTATTAGCAGAACCCTAAAAATACTTCTGAACAGTCAAAAGACTGTTAGGAAGCTCACGCATTTAAAATTGTAATCCACATGCCTCAAATACACAACCATACACTGGCACTTAAAAATGTAGTAATACCTCACACACACACCGCCCTCTTCCTCAAATAATATCCTAGAAGCATCTTATACGATTATTCTCTTAGAGGCCACTGAATTCTCTGGTTGGCCTTCTGGGCCACCCCTAAGTAATCCAGAAGACCGTTAAATCCTCCAGTAAGTAGTTACAGAAAAATACTGAATAAATGTGGAAACAATAGGAAAACAAGAGACTCATAAATGAACTTCATTTTTAAATTGTGCCAGATAGATTAGACTTACCAATGAGGAAAGAGAATTCATTAAATGTTAAATATTTCATTTCAGTAAAGCATGCGTTAACATTTAATGTAATTTTTTGTAAGACCATCTGAACTAATTTTGCAACAAAACACCTAGCCATGTGGGTAGAAAACTGTCTGAAAAAAATAATGATAATTTATAAGAATGCCAGTTGGGGAAAAGCACTTAATACTATGCCGTCTAGCCAAAGAAAATGAGATCTATTCCAATCACTTCAATACTCTGACATGAAACTCCTTGTGTTATTTTGTTCTTAATTCATCATGAAGAAGACCCAATCAGGAGGCAGGTAGAAGCATCTGGATGAAAGTCACACCTGAATTCACTCTCTTTTTCTCAGATGACTCATCCTTTTCCAGACTACATAGGTCTCCCTTCTTGTTGTTTCAAATACAAATAAATATGATGTCTCTGATTCAAATCTTGGCTCCTTTGACCAATTGTGTTACCTTGAGAAGTTACATTTTTCTAAGTCCCAGTTTCTTCAAATATAATATAGGAGTATTTTGTAGAGCAATTGTGAAAATCAAGATAGAAAATCCATGTTAAGTTGTTAGTACTGAGCCTGGCACAGAGTAAGTTCTCAATAAACAATATGGTGAAGGTCTTTAGCTGATCCATCCAACTGACCAGATAATATCTTAAACTATGAGAAGGAAGCACAGTTGAATATTGTATAATATGGAATGCTTTTCACTTGTCTAGGAATCTATTTTGTTCTCCATATATTTGGTGAAATATATACCAATGCGTGCCAATGCTGTGCCATTTTTCACATGCCAACGTTGGTAAAAGTATGATTTTAACTTCAAATGTAAGCAGCTCATATTATGCTAAGGACAATGTCATCTGCCTCGATACAACATAAGGAATAATGACATCCACCTGGAGAGAAAGGGGACAGCTACAGCATTGTTTCTATTAGGGAGAGTAAATTAAAATTTCGTGTTTCTGTACTTTGAAATCCAAAGTACATTGGCTTAGCCTGGGGAGTTCCAAAACAATCATTTTTAAAAAGTAATAGTGATCTTTAAAACTAGGGAAATGATTAAAAATCCATCTCCTTTATTCAGCCCATTCAAATATAATATCTATAAAAGCTTTTTGTTGTGGCAATAATCCCTTACTATTTCCTCTCTCTCCTTGGTCTTTTCATTTATTCATTTCCCATTAATCGTAAAATTGAAATAAAAAGAGAATGAATTTTTTAAAGTCACTTTGCATTCTGGAGCTTTGTTAATTTCTTCTAAGTGCACTTAAGTGCTGTTTAATTTGTGTCTAGGGGTAACGCACTGTTACTGCACTACTCGCTCATTCCTCTAGATAGAAGCAATTAGCTGGGCTAGCCAAATCCTCCACCTGGCCACCATCAGCATATGCAGAGCACCAGGAGAAAACAGGAGGCTGAGCGTTCCTTAGGGCCTGTTTCCTTTGGTATTCAAAATCTCCACTTTCTCCAGTGGGCCTGCGGTAGGGGAGGCGTGTTATGGAACTCGGATCATCTCTGATCCTAGTCCCTGCAGACAATAAACACAGTCATATTTCAATTCTGATATTTCAGTACCAAACGCAGTTTTCTCATTGCACCGACAAATAAGGAATCTTTAAAATGCACTTACTAATTTGGCATTGGTTGATACTTTTGAACTGTGTGGGTTTTTTAACACAACCAAGCAATTTTCTGTGACACCAGCTGGGTGTCCTACAGTTTAACTCAATTCTGACACTATCTCCCTGGAGACAGCATCAGACCCCAGAGGTTAAGGGCTCAGTCCCACCAGACTTACCCCTCCCCACCCCCCAGCTTCAAACGTCAATCCCAAATCCAGGTTGTTGCCGCTGATTCTGACCAACAGACTACAAACCAGAGCTTCCCATGACCCCCTCTTTGGGTTCGATTAATTTGCTAAAGTGGCTCACAGAATTCAGTGAGACATTTTACTTACTAGATTACTGGTTTGTTCTAAAAGGATATAACCCAGGAATAGCCAGATGGGAGAGACGCACAGGGCAAGGTATGTGGGAAGGGGTACAAAGCTTCCATTCTCTCTGTGCTCACCTCTCCCAGAATCTGCACGTGTTCACCAACGCAGAAGCTCTCCAAACCCCCTTCTCTGGGGTTTTTATTGTAATGAGACTTCATTACATAGGCATAATTGATTAAATCATTGGCCATTGGCCATTGATTCAACCTACACTCCTCTCTCCACCCCGAAGTCAGAGGGGTGGGACTGAAAGTTCCAACCCTCTAATCACATGGTTTTCTTGGCAACCACCCCTCGCCCTTAAGTGCTTTCCAAAAGTCACCTCATTAACATACACTCAAGCGTGGTTGAAAGGGGTTTGTTATGAATATCAAGACACCTTTATGGCTCTTATCACTTAGGAAATTCCAAGGGTTTTAGTAGCTTTGTGCTAGGAATGGGGAGGAAGACCAAATATATATTTCTTATTATAAATAACAATATTACAATACTGGGACTCAATGTTTTGCTAATGCTACAAAAGAAGAGTCTAGAAAGAAACAGGAGTGATCAGTGGCTCAACCAGTATTATGGATGTCCACACTTTGGAAAATGTATAGATATTCAACCTTGGTGAGATTGTATTTGTAGGGTCACTGGACAACTCCATACCCCTGTGAATTAGAATCTGATAAGTTTGAAATATAACTTGATATATCCCTATGTTGAAAATGACTTTTTTCCTAGATGGTAGCATCACTAGTTTCCAGACTTTCTAGACTTTCTTCCCAAAACTTAGCATAGCATTTTCTCTAATTTATGTGAAATTTCACTCCCTAGATGTCACCTGATGAGTGCTCATTTTGATGCAGAAAAGTTTGAATTAAAAAGTTAAGTCATGCTTTATCTGGGAATCTGGTGCCCAAGACAGCAGCCATTGTTAACCGAAGACTATTGGGTCAGTTGTAACTGAAGCAAATGTGGACCATCTTGCACAAGATCAAGAGTGTGAGGAAATGTGCAAGAATTTTAGATGAATAGGACATGGCACAATATTTTTATTCTGTATGAAATGCTTGTAATTAACCTTGTATTTTTATTTTTGAACAATATGCATATCTTTCTCCTTAGGTTTCAACAAGAGGCATAGGGTTCAGAAGACCTCATCCTGGAGGTCTTGAAAGACCATTCTCTTTCACCTTAGAGAATGATTCTTCTTATCCTTGGTCATGTTCTTCCTGGTCTTAGAAGCTGTTAAATACAAATCCACAGATGAGTCAGGAAAAATGCCGACCGAGCTATTACACCAAAGACCTGAAGGGAAGCCCCAAAGATCTTTAAATCAAGTAATCAGAACTTGCAAATTTCTTCTTCTAAAGCAAGTTAACTCTTTTTTTAAATTAGTTGGGAAAACCATCTGCTAAACAGCTTCTTTCTTTACCGTGTACAGTATAAATTGCTGTTCACAGTTGTAATCTAGGTGCCTAGCTCAGTGCCTAGCTCATGGAAGATGCCACATAAATGCCTTTAGAAATAATAAGAGGCTAGTTTAGTGAACAGAGAATGAAGACTATATTCAAAGCCTTAATCTATCATTACCAACTTAGCAGAAATGTCCTGAGAAGTGTTGTTGCTGACATTTTAACATTTGGCATCATCATGTTTTCCCTATTCATACCCTCAAAAATGTGCAAATGTAGAATTGGACTCTAGATTGCTCTGCTGTATAAGAAGCCAGAGAACAGAACAAATCAAGGTGGGGGAAATTTCCTAATCTCTTAACATCTCTGCTAAATCCATCAGCTATCCTGCATGTTGTTCTGGATTTGAAAAGATTTTAAAACAAACTACTTTTTTTCTCTTGGCCCCTTTAAGAACCAATCTAAATCCCAGTTTTCAAATGTGAAATGTCCTTCAAGTATAAAAGGACAAAAAGGGAGGGGATGAAATGATACATTCAAGGACATAGTTTTAAGGAATTAGATTGCTACCTCACCTCACAGCAGACAGTCTGGAAATGACAATTGCTAGGCTTTTTGGTGGTATTAGCAGAGTAGTAAATATAATGTATATGTCATTTTTATTCCAGACAGGAGACTGAAGGTAGTTACTAGTGAATGACAGTAAATTGTACCAGATGCCAAGTAAATTTTAACAGCCTTTTAGCTGCACTTCTCATATTCACATACTCATTAGTATTTTAATTTTTAGGTATATAACTCAAGGTTTCGATACAACCCTATGTAAAAAAGAAAATTTCAAAAATGTCTGTAGAACAACATCCTGTTATTGAGATAAGAATCCATAGTTTGATCAAGAAATTATTCTGTACCTACCCAAGAGAAATGAAACATATGTCCACACAAAGACTGATACGTGAATGTTCTTAGCAGCATTATTCATAATAACCAAAAAGCAGAAACAATCCAAATGCCCATGAACTGGTGACTGGATAAACAAAATGTGGTCCATGCAGACAATGAAATAGTATTCAGCAACAAAAGGCATGAGCTACTGATAAATGCTGCAACACAGATGAACCTCAAAAACATTACCTGGAAATAAACCAACTACAAAAGACCACATATTATACTATTCCATTTATGGAAATGCCCAGAAAATAAAAACCTTTAGAAGTAGAAAGCATATCAGTGACCACCTGGAGCTGGAGATGGGAGCGGTGATTGACTGCAAAAAGGACTGAGACATCTGTTTGGGGTGATAGAAAGTTTCCAAAATTGGATTTTGGTGATAGTTACACAGCTCTGTAACTTTACTTCCTCATTGATTCCTCAACAATCCTTAGTTACATGACCTCTCAGTAGTACACTTTTGGACCTTAGAGTTGACTCTGTAATGGACTGAGACTTCGGGGAATGTTGGGATGGGTGAATGTATTTTGTACCTTTACCCCTCCAAAGACCCAGACCATCACTTCCAACTGCCTACTGCACACGTCCACTTCGATAACACATTGACAGCACAGATTTACATACTATAGTTCATCAAATCTAAATTGCTATAAATTATAATATAAACCATTACTTGATATACCACTAAGAAAAAAGTTACCAATTTTATTATGATATGCTAGTCATTGTAAGAACCATAGCAAATTGACACACATTAAAATGTTTGGGGCGGGGGGAGACACCAAGCCTTTGGTTCAAGAACTATGGCAAGAAGGTGAAGGGTCTCCTCCGCTGGGCTTTAGAAAGGAAGACATTTCAAGCAGCTGGAAGAGCATGAGCAAAGCCACGGATGATTAAAAATGCCTGGTCTGTTTGGGCATCTATGGTATCTGGAAAGAACAAAGCCAACTTGAAACAGTCTGTTATCAAAAAGATCTGAGCAATGAAGCAGGCTTTCAACACCATCCACAGTCTCCCACCTCTGAAATGTGCTTCAGCATCCACAAACTCTCACTGAAGCACAGTCTCTTTCAAATGAAGATGCACCATTCACTTCAGTCTTGAAGCTACCCAGGGAGCAGTTACACCTTTTTAAGAATTCTATAACTCAGAAATTAGCAAATTACATTGGCGCTTTAGAATTCTAAAGAAGCAGTTTTCTTTTAAAAATATGTGTTAAAGGTAAAAGAAAAAAACACATGAATAAGGAAGAATGTCTGGTGCTTGCTCAGATTTTTACTAACAGTATTAAGCAGGCCAAAGTCCAGAATGTGCTATGGTCTATGGGAAAATGTCAAGGATAACAAAATCATTTAATTGGATCACAAAGAGACAAGGATTAGCCAGAAAAGGGTTCCTCTTCTTCTCTTCACTTTGGGGAGAGAGTATCCTAACTAAAACAGAAAGAAAATAGAAATAAGTACACAGCTCCTGGTTTCCCCTGCCCCAGCTTGTCTTCACCTGGAAAGGGTAGAGGGAATTGGGCCCAAGAAAGATGGGGAATAATAAGAAAGCAGCCTGTCCCATTCACTGCGGTCACAGCCTCTAGGCCCAGCGCGACTGTGCAGGAAACTCAGTTTCCCTGGGGGACTGGAAGCGCTTGCAGATGTTCAGAAGGAACAAATGCCAAGGAACTTTAAAGAAATCAAGTTACCTCTATCCAAGAAAAGCCTCCCACTCAGTCAGTAACTGCCGCCCTCTTTGTAAGCTATCGCAGTTGCTTTCCAGCTTGTCACATCTCAGCTTCCACTCCTAAGTCCATGCTTCAGGGTTTCTTTTGCCCTACGTACAATTGTTCCACTTCACCTCACAAAGCTACAGCTGCCTACAAGACTGCCAACCCTTCTGCTCTGCACAGTTCCAGAGAATAATCTATTGGGATAGGCATCGCTTCCATGCTGGCGTGTAAGTACCTCATTGTAGCTGATGTTGTCTTGCGATTTAATGCTTTAATAGGTTCCTAGGGATGCTGATGCAGCCATCAAAAAGCCGTGACCAACGTCTAATCTAAACATACTACACGTATACCTTTTTCCTGATTTGTGTCTACAGTCTTACTAAAGTTCATGGAAGCCTTAGCTTGATTTGGAAGCAAGCTAATCAGTGGACCAGTGGTTCTCAATAGGAGAGATTTAGACAGGAGGGGAGATTCGGCAATGTCAGAAGACATTTTTGGTTGTCACAACTCAGGAGGGATAGGGGTGGTTACTACTGGCATCTAACCGGTAGAGTCAGGGCCATGGTGTAGCAGTTAAGTTCGTGCGCTCAGCTTTGGCAACCCGGGGTTCACAGGTTCGGATCCCGGACATGGACTGATGCACAGCTTGTCAATCCATGTTGTGGCAGCGTCCCATATAAAGTAGAGGAAGATGGGCACGGACATTAGCCTAGGGCCAATCTTCCTCAGCAAAAAGAGGAGGATTGGCAACAGATGTTAGTGCAGGGCTAATCTTCCTCACACACACAAACACACAAAAATATATATATATATATATATATATATATATATATATATATAATTTGTAGAGTCCAGGGATGCTGCTAAACATCCTACAACACACAGGACAGCCCCCAGAACAAAGAATTATCCAGCCCAAAACGTCAACACTATAAGTGCTAAGATTGAGAAACCCTGCAGTAGTCTAACAAAATATTACTAATTCCATGACTATAAACTCATTTTTCATTTGTCATGTATTCTTAGTGTATAGAGTTACAGTAGCTGCCACCTTCAAAGACTGAACAATAATAAGAGGCAGAATATGAACCTGTTCTGCATACCTGCCATGCACACATTGAAACCATATTCAGAGATCACCAACATCAGATAAAATAATTCATGTCAAAAGCATTGTTGACTCTTTTTTTATTCCCAAAATACACGTAAGTTATTAATATGCATAAATCACTAACAATTCATATAATAAGTACATGAAAGAGCAAAGTGCTAATGGTTTCTATGCATGATTTTCACTTATAAACCTATCTCCAGACTGTCTCTCAACCCCATTAAAGCTTTATCTGCATTACACACGATATCCCTACCATAACCGAGAAGGATCTATGGAGTCTCTCTTTCATCTGGGGAGATTTGAGCCACACGCCTCACCCTGCATGGCCAGAGGGTACATTATATTCTGAATCTGCCTGATGCCCGTTATGATGCTCTCACACTGCAGTACCGATTTCTGTGAACATTCTGTTTGCTGGACAAAATGCTAAGTAGAAATGAGCAAATGAATGGTTTCAAAAATGAGTATGAGTGAGAGAGTGAAAAAGGAAGACTGGGAACAGAAAGAGAGATTTGTTTTTTTAATCATCAAGGCTTCTGCCAGAGATGTTGGGGATAATTACTTCAACTGTGTCCGCTCTGCCTCTGAAGCTCTCCCATTGTCCACAATTTGTGACTTGGTCCTGCATTTCTCTTGATCAACTTGTCAGCCTGTCAGTTAAAATTTGCCATCAAACAAAACTTTTACCAACAGCTACCCTTATGCCCATTGGACTTAAACCAGCTACTCTTCCCCACATTTTGTATTATGAACTAAATTGTGTGTGAAAATTACCTTTTATTGACTTTAGTGAGAGCCTTATACAAACAACCGAGGGCAGATTTCAACTGCCCACTGCCAGAACAGCCCTCTGTCCCATCTGTTGGATGCACATATCATTAAGACTTTTATTAGCCTCAGAAATAGAGAACTCATTTTATGGTGTTAGCTAAAAATCTACAAAAGTCCTTAAAAGGCAGCTCTTACTAGTCCTGGTAACCACTGCACCTGAGCAAATGCTGCTAAAGAACCAGACTGGCAACAGACATCAAGATAAAAATGCCTCCAAATGACAGCACCAAAATGTAATTTTCTGAGTATAAATTCATATTTTACATTAAACTGCTCCAAGAGAATACACCTACTGTCCCTCCGAAAAGGGAGACTTTTTAAAATTTGTTTTGAAAGAAGAATAAGAAATTTTCCTCAGAAACACTGGAAAACCGTAATTTCTTAAAGAAACCACTGTGAAGTAAAGACATGGAATAAGAATCACCACCAGAAGAAATCAAGAACTTTCTTGGAAATGGAAAAGTTGTAAAAGGCTTAACTATTAGGGGCCCAGGGAGAAGTAATGATCTTTTACCAGAAGAAGAGAATAAAATCATGGAAACCTAATACGGCTTTCTACAGTTCTGCCTACAATTATGCATTAAACAATTTACCCCTTGTGGATGAGTTCCTAAAGCCTGCTGAGATGTTGCACTTGGAGAAAAGAGTACATGCTGTTTTTTCTTCTGTTGTGGTTTATTTTTATTAAAACAAAAAACTTACAACAACGAAAAAAAATTCACTTTTGCTAAATTTTACTCTTTCCAAGAAGACCGACAGCATGGATGAACATTTGTCCAATGTTTGTAGTAAGTCCAACAATAAAAGACAATGGCTTATATATTCATGCCCAGTCAATGTCCTATGGGCTGGAATTCATAAAATAAAGGCAGCAGATGGCATACCTAAATTTAATTTGCTATTTGATTTATCCTTGTGTTACCACTCTGAAATGCAGATACTGAATGTTTATCTAACGCTGTTAGAAAACACAAGACCACGCTTTGAGCAAGTTTATCATGTAATCTGATGCTGGATCATCAATCCTGAGAATGAAAACTATAGCCCATCCACAGAGGCAACCTCCTCGGATTAAGAGGGACCTGTCAACAGCCAATCCTCCATGTATAAGGGACAGCATTTCGAGTGGTTTGGAATCACAACTCATGGCAGTAAAGCAATACCAGAGACCAACAAGAGGAAGAATGTGCCTTTGATTCTGGTGTTCTAATCTGAAATTAGAAGGGATATTTCTGTGTGTCTCAGACTTACCTCCCAATGTTCCGTGAGAAAATGGGTGTCTGATTAGATTGACTGATTGATGTGATCACTTTTCCTTGTAAGTTCTTCTGCTAAACATTGTGTTACTGTCTTTGTCCATTAGTATGAACACATCAGACCAATATTCTAGACCACCACATTCTAAAATGAAAACTTCTTGAATCTTAAGTTACTGCTTCTGGCAGCTGTCAAAATAATTCCTGCTGACATCATGTTTAACAGACTTGCCTCCAAGTCAGACCAATGTTGGGGAGCAGCATGCTGTGCTGAAAAATTAGGTCATTAATTGTGAAGCAAGCTCAACCCTCCTTGCATTTGGAGACCAAAACTCTGAGGTAAAAGGAAACTGAACAAAGATTCTGGAATCTTCTTTTAAATCTCACTCAAGGTGTCAATTTAGCTATTTAATTCTCAGACTTCTTTGAAAGGATTTTGTTATTTAAAAGTGTGGTGATATAATACCTAGTCCTCCAAAGGGTCTGTAAAACATTCCCATATTAAAATATATCACTCCTAAAGGATGAAAACCCAAGTTCTAACATCCATTGTACTGATCATCTTTCTGAGCACTCAAATGTCAACTTTTTCAGATGACTCCAGGAGAATCTGTTGTCGACCTGTTTGTTACTCTCAAGTGTCACCCAGCACGGTTGTCATAGGGTTAGCCCATAAAATTACCTCACAGCAATATAACAGAGAAAAACACAAGAGCCTCAATGACTTTGAATCTGGGAACAGAAAAAACCAATCTGGTGGTTAGAACCAGACTGCTAAATGACAGCATCAGCTGCATTATCTGTGTGCCTGGGGGTTGCCCTTCCAAACTAATTTTAAGAATAAATTGAAATTGAACTGGAGCCATGCAAAGTAGAACACAGACCTTTTTGAAGATTCATACCAGGTAAACTGTAAACAAGTTGTCAGAAAATATTGACATTTTCTTTTTTGAATTGAGTTTATGCTTTTATATGTCTACCCAGGTGACATTTTATATTATTAACATTTATTTATTAAAACCCTGGCCTTTCCTCAAAAGGTTTTAAGGAGCTTTAATGTTCTGTTACAGCATTTTAAGAATAAAAATAGTTCCCCATTATCTTATAAACTAGAATAAAACAAATATTTCCCATATTTGAATAAAGGTAGAAAGGTACATCTCTTGCAAGTTTGTTTCCAATAAAGTAAAGATGTTAATATGAAACTATATATAATTTATTCATTTAATAATTCAACATATCTGAGAATTTTTCCCTAAAATCCATCATCTAATACACAAATCAAAGATCAAAATATTAAGATGGTCTATAAGAATTAACAAAGATAAATGTAGGTACAAAACAGGTTGACTTATTTGGCACCATTCCAGTTTACCTCCCCACTCCCGTGTCCTGATTAATTGCCCTCAGCAAGGAGCTAGAGCCTAGTTATGCTGTTTTCTTAATTCCTGTTGATAGAGTGTTGATATAAGGATAGAAAGAGAACCAATTGCCTTTTGACTAACCCATTCTTCATGAGTTAATCAATCATAACTTGTCCATTTTAATTATCTCCCAAATTCCAAATAGAGATATGCTTGCAGTTTCCAAATATTTGCATGATTAACAATGTTTTCCTTGTTTCAATAAGAAACCTCAAATTGATGAGTCAGGTGGTAAGATTTATGGGATGAAGTTGTCCTGTTTATCTCCCAGTTTTCAAAAATACTGGTCTGCAATTCAGTAACAAACAACTTTCCCACCAGAGATATACAGACTATACCCATTAGTGGTGATGATCACGTTAAAAAAAAAACAAAAACATACCAACTTCAGTAGATGCCAGAGAGAAAAGTTAGCCAAGAAAATGTTTACTAGCCTCCCTCTTCATATCCATAAAAAGACAGTTTATGTGAATATTAAATATAATTACACAAAGCTAACAGGCCATTGGTGCACCTGCATAACATTTTTGGGTTGAGTTTGCCCTCCTTGGAGCAATACCAACAGATTGGGTCATCAATCAGTTATACCCTTCAAGTTATAGGGAAATTCTGGCTGCTTCACAAACAACTGGACAGTTCAGTTAAGGTAAGGGTGTGAGCAGAATTTTCACTGCATTGACTGAACCAATCAGTTATTTTGATTGGATGCAGACAAAAACAAAAGCTAACTCTTTTTGGAAATAGGAGCTTCATTTAGGAGCTTCGTTCTTCTATCACCTAAAATCTTGTTGTGTTAACATCATAATTGAATCAACAATGTTCTGCTTTCACAGTAAATGGTCTAGCAATTGATGATAGAATATGAAGAAGAAGCAAAGGAGGAGGGGGAGGGGGAGGGGAGGAGGAAGAAGAGGAGATGATGA
This sequence comes from Tapirus indicus, assembly GCA_031878705.1. Taxonomy (NCBI): domain Eukaryota; kingdom Metazoa; phylum Chordata; class Mammalia; order Perissodactyla; family Tapiridae; genus Tapirus; species Tapirus indicus. The sequence goes on along the minus strand of CM062920.1, from coordinate 5,899,036 downwards.
TACAGGATTTCTGAGAGAATAATTTTTATACAAATTTTTTTCCATTCATTATATTACAGACACAAATACATGTACAAAGTACTTGAACTCCTCCAAGTAGAACTGTTTTCTCTGATTTAACAGAAATTGCACATCCCCTGATTTCTCTCTTCCCTTGTATCATCTGGTCCTCTAACAATGAAGAAGCCCTCTATCTACTCCTCACCCATCAGTTCCAGGTAGCACTGAAGATGAGAGAATGATGTACCCAGAATCATCAATTGACCCAATTGTTAAATCCACACTCTAAAACAAAGAAGAAAGATGTCATGAAAACTACTCCACTTGCATGCCTGGCACAGTAGGGCTTGAAGAGCAGGAATCAAGTCCCTTTCATCTCTCAATACTCCATAGCACTTAGCCCAGTGACCTTAATATTGAAGTCACAATAAACTCTTTAGCCTTGAACAAAACAGATGAAGAATCCATAAGGCCAAATTTTTAAGTTAATGTGATTCCATTTGTGAATTCAGTTTAGAGTTTCCCAAAATGTGTTCCCAAAATCACTGGTCCTAAGTGATGCTTTTGAATAAAATGTCCCACAGCCAAACACACTGGAATGTAGCAATAGTCCTAAGTCTTCTAATTTTAGCTGGACTTAACCAACCTGGCACGCTACTGTGAGATACATTTGAGAAATGCTGTACCAGAGTCTCTTTTTTATGATTTACAATACATACTAAAGACTCTAAAAAGCCCTACACTAAAAGAGCTTGTTTGTTTTTGTTTAAAGCAAACACATTTGCCCTCAGAACTCTTTCCTATTTAAAACCATGGAAAATGCTTGGGGAAATGCTTTTCCAGAAACTGAGACATCCCATAGGATGAATTATAACACCATGGGGCAGTTTATAGACTCTCCAAAATCTCACACTGTTACATGAAACACAAGCAGACACAAAGGTGCCTCTTGGCTTATTAATCACAAAAGCTGTGAGTAAAAATAGAAAAATTTAAATATATAAACGTGAGATGGGAAGCAGAAATTTCAATATCTATGGAAAAATTATTGCAACTAACAAAAACAAATTTTAATTACCAACTGAAAATCCTAATTGCCCTCCACTTGGAGTCACAAAGCATCACTTGAAATAAACTCTCTGGTATGTTTACAGCTCCAAGTACAATGCCACAAGTCATCCACAAATGATTATGTCCTCCGTTAGTATATATTTGTCACTCTTTTTAGCCAGATCTGAACCCCTTCTCTAAGTTTGGAGAATGCTCTAGCTAAGGAGCCATAGGAGGCAGAGACCCTTCTTAACTATCAGTGTTATAAGTCAGACTCCTACTTGCCCAGTCTCCTTTGTAGCCAGGGCACTGACTTATGACCTTGACTGTGACTTGGAAACTGATGATCAACACAAGAGAGGACTGCTCAAGACCCATCATGGGAAGGTGGCAGCAGCAGCAGTAGTGGCTGTATTAGGCATTTTGTGTGGGGCTTATGCCAAGGCTCTAGGGGCGGTCACGTGGCCTGGGCCTGGCCAATCAGCACGTCCCATCATCCTGACCACAGAATTGGTTCAAGAAAAGATAAGCTCCTAAGTCAGTCCACTGAGATTCAATCTGAAGGTGTGGGTTAGAATTTTTGGGGAAAAGAAACTATCTTTCCGGTAGGATTACCAATCCAGTAAGATGCAAAACTGGATCTGTTAGTGACCATCCTGTTATCACATGGCAGAACTGACCAAAAAGAGAGACCCAGGTTTAACAAACACCATTAACTGAACTTGTGAAACCAGCACTATTGCTGAACTTTTCAATTATGTGAATAATGAGTTCTGTCTTTCATTTAGCCAGTTTAGACCAGGCTTGTTATGGATGATAGAATTGCCCTGGACTCCCTCCTTGTAGGCCATGGTGGAGTTTGTGCAATAGCTAATACATCCTGTTGTACCTGTACTACTGCCTCAGGCAAAGTGGAACAGTCAATACTGAAATTTAAGAAGAAAACTACTTGGCTTTCTAAAGCAGACACTGACGGTTTATGGAATTTGTTCAGCTGGTTGGGTCTGGTACCCTGGGGAGGAAGGGCTGAGGTCAGTGTCACAGATTGGTTTCATCATGCTGCTTGGAGTCCTGTTGATATCAACCTTAATTAAATGCCACATTAGACAAATTGAATGGATTTGGTCCCAGCCCCTGTCAGTCAGCTTAATCAGTTACCAACAGAGCAGCATACTCATGGGAACATTCACCAGAAGTCAAGAGTGTGTGAAAGGGTAGGTATTGTTGAGAGACAATTCTTCATGGATCCCTCTGTTTCTGCATGTCTTGGGACAGCTTTTATTCTGGACTATCTTTTCAAAGATGTTTGTACACCACACAGCTTGGAAGATAGAAATGACATCTCCCTGTAGGGCAAAAGAAAGATCTGTTTGCCCTCCAGGATAATAAAGCCAATGTCTCCTCTGGGGCAAAGTTTGGGCAGATTTGCTAGCAGCCCCCTCATAAGATTGAGAGTTTCCTAAACTCAATATACCTCAATTGTGACATAAACCTATGTACCCAGCATACCCACCTACACCTCATCCCCATAGGACTAGGGAATAAGAGGACGGACACAAACATGAAGCTTATGCTGCGTGCAGTGCCACGTGTAATAAACTCCTTTAATTCTGACCCAGCAGTTTTGTGTCTTCTGACAGCATCTGTAAAACCGACAGGATAACTTTTTATCTTGCAGATCGGACAAAATCTCAGACCCTTTACACTTTTTGACAAAGACCCAGATAAATGTACAGAGATAACAAGCTGATGAGCTGAAAGACTTAATATTGTAATTATATCAGTTCTTCCCAAATTGATCTATAGATTCAGTGCAATACCAATCAAAATCCCAGCAAGATTTTTCATAGAAATTGATAAGTTGATACTAAAATATATATGGAAATGTAAAGTGATTAGAATAGCCAAAACAATCTTAGAAAAGTACAAAGTTGGAAGACTTATGTACAATCTGACCTTAAGAGTTACTATAAAGTATGGTAATCAAGACATTGTGATAGTTGTGCAAAATTAGACAAATAGATCAGTAGAACACAATAGGAAATCCAGAAATTATCCCACACATATATGGCCAAATACATTTTGACAGAGAAACCAGTGTAATTCAGTGGGGAAAGAAAAGCCTTCTCAACAAATAGTACTGGATCTACTGGATATCCATATTTTAAAAAATTTGTTGATCCATACCTCACACCATACATAAAGACCTAAACTACAAAGCTCCTATAAGGAAATATAGGTAAATATGTTTGAGTCCTTGGGAAAGGCAACAATTTCTTGGAAAAAAATGTAAATTATAAAAAGAAATTTTAAAAGAAATTATAAAATTTTAAATTATATTTAAATTATAAAGAATATATATTCTTTATAATTATAAAATTATAAAAGAGAAACATTGATAAACTGAAACTTCATCAAAATTTAAAACTTCTGCTCATCAAAAGATAATATTGAGAAAAAGAAAATGCAAGCCACACACTGGAAAGAAATATTTGCAACATATGCGTCTAACAAAGGACTTGTATCCAAAATATATAAAAACTGCTATAAAACAATAATTAAAAGGCAAACAACCAATTTCTTTAAAAAGGTAAAATTTTTCAATAGATGCTTCACAAAAGAGGATTTACAAATGACTAATAAGTACATGAAAAGATGTTCAATGTCATTAGTATCAAGGAAATACAAATTAAAACCAGAATTAGATACCACTGCACACTCACTAGAATTACCAAAATTAAAGACTAATAATGCCAAAATTTTGGAGAGAATGCAGAGCAACTGGATACTGGTGGAAGGTTAAAATCGTACAACCAAGCTTAAAATCGTACAACCACTGTGGAAAAATGTTAGGCAGAATCTTATAATTTAAACCCTCATCTACATTATTATCTAGCAATTCCACTCTTGGATATTTACCTCACTCCAAAATGAAAAAGCATATGTCAACAAAAAGACTTGTACAGAAACGTTTATTGCAGCTTTATTCATAATAACACAAAATTGGAAACAACAGAAATATCCATCAACAGGAAAATGGATAAACAAATTGTGGTATATTCATACAATGGAATATTACCTGTTAATAAAAAGGAACAAACCCATAATACAAACAAAATACTACTAAATCTCAAAAATATTATCTTGAATGAAAGAAGCCAAACACAAAGGGATATATCCAGTATGGCCCAATTTACATGAAGTTTTAGTACAGGCAAAATTAACATATGAAAAGCTAGAAATTCAAATAGTGGTTTCCAGAAGGGAGTATAGAAATTGACTGGAAAGGTGCTCAGAGGAACCCTTAGGAGGATGAAAATGATCTATGTCTTGATTGGGATGTTTATTACCTGGGTGTATACGTTTGTCAAAACTCATCCAACTTTACACTTAAATCTAGAGAATTTAAGTGTAATTCTCAAATCAAAATAAAAAAAGAGACTACAAAATAGTATTTAAAACTCATTTACCTCCAGACTATTCAAGGTCTGACCTCCAAATTAGATAGGTTGAACTTGAGATTATTTGCTGTTTCCACAGGTGTTGAGAGAGATAGCCTCTCAGACTTTACACAGCTACCAAGGCAACAATGCCAGGAAAACCATTAATCAAGATTTGACAGTGCCTATTTGCAATCAGGAGAAGAAAACAAAGAGCACCCTGGATATAAAAGCAGGTGAAACCCACCCAAAAGACCTAGTTGAGCACAATGTTGGCTTTCTTGGTTCTCGTGACTGTGGCCCTAGCATCTGCTCACCATTCTGGTGAGCACTTTGAAGGGTAAGTAAGCACTACCTTAAATGAGCAAGTCCTTCTTCCTCACTAGGTCAAAAATTTGAATGCATTACTCAATTTTAAATTTTCTCTTCTTTTGCTAACGCACCATTCAGTGAGAAGGTATTCCGTGTCAATGTTGAAGACGAAAATCACGTCAACTTACTCCAGGAGTTGGCCAGCACCAAGCAGGTAAACAATTCTATACTATAGGTTTGCTTCACATGTAGTTTAAAATGTTAGATTGCACTGTGATTCCATCAAAGGAAGAATGACATGAAATATTAACTATACCACTTCTGTAGCAAGAAATAAAAACTTGAGAAACGTTTAGTGCCACAATACCTTCTTTTTCTGCCTAGATTGCCAAAAACCCTTTAGTATTATAAATCCATGGTAACTTTTAAAAGAGCTGACAGAGCATGACAACTGAATGACTTGGAACTGTCACAAAGGTCACAGAACATCTAATATACAGTCACTTCCTTTCTAAGGCAAAAGAGAAAAATGATCAACTTGGATATTACTGACAAACTGGGCTTTTGTCCAACTTGAAATTCATTTCCACATCCCATGTATCATCTGTTCTCTTTGATTTTCCTTCATTCCAAATCAAACAGCTTGAGTGTTCACGACCTTGATTCTGGGCCTTTTAATGATATGACATGAGGGGGAAAAGAGAGTAAAAAGCCATGAGTGATTTCCATACTTTTATTTTCAAGAAACCAAAATCTCTGTTCTACTTTAAAAAAAAAAAAAATCTACTGTATATGGGATGAGAACTGACATTTTTAATTATACATGTAGTGTGGTAGGAAGCTATTGCTGACCACAAATAGTTCACTTGGGCTAATGCTGTTTCTCCATGAGTATATAAACCAAAACAATCTCCTAGCTCCTAAATATCTATCCATCTATCTATGTATCTACCTATCTTTCTGTAGTTATTTTTTTAGCTTTTAAGGTGTGGAGGAAGAATGAAGAAGGTAAAGGGTGTCATAATCTGAAACAGATTCAGAAGTTTAGGATTGAAAGAGAATATAAAGTTACCTATTCTAGCCGTCCACTCAAATCTGAAATTTCCTCCATGGAAATAGCAACCCTGGTTGCCAGCCCTAATAAAACCTGTTTGACTACTTCCAGTGATAGTAAGAGTACTGCTTTTCAGAGTAGCCCATTTTCCTTACAGATCATTCTAATTGTCATACTGAGCTGAAAGCTACCTTCTCTAACTTTGACCCTTTGGACCTAGCTGAGCCAAATATTGTCTTCCCTCTAAGATTTATCTTTTCCAGATCCTCCACCATTTCTCTTAGCATTGGTTTACAGATCATTATTGATCATTCCAGCCACCTCTGGGTACAGCTCAGTCTTTCTGTCTATATTTCTTTTTTAAAATGTGGCTCTCAGAACTGACATTGGGCCTCCAGGTGCACTCTGATTAACATGTACTGCAGGACCATTGTCTCCCTTTGGTGGTAAAGCAGACATTTATTAATGGGGCCTAAGATTCTTTTTAGCATCTTGAACAGTTGTAGAACACTCTTAGCTTATATTAAACCTATGGCCAATCAAAACCATGAGGTTATTTTTTTCCTCACATGAATCACCCTCAAGAAGGGTATTCTTCCTTCTGTGCTTGCCTAATGGATTTTTTTTTTTTTTGGTGAGGCCAGCCCCGAGCTAACATCCATTGCTAATCCTCCTCTTTTTGCTGAGGAAGACTGGCCCCGGGCTAACATCCGTGCCCATCTTCCTCCACTTTATATGGGATGCCGCCACGGCATAGCTGACAGGCAGTGCGTCGGCGGGCGCCCGGGATCCGAACCAGCGAAACCCGGGCTGCCAAGCGCAGACTAAACCGCTGCGCCACCGGGCCGGCCCCCTTGCCTAATGGATTTTTTTAACCTAAATGCAGAGTTTTAGATTTACTCTGTTAAAATTTATCTTGATAGCCTGTTCTCAGCATGTTGAGATCCTTTTAAAAATGAATTCAGTCATCCAGGGAAATAATTCTTCCCCCTAACTTTGCATCACCAGCACCTTTGAGAAGCATGACTTCTAGACTTCTATCTTTGTCACTGATAAAGAAAAATATTAAGTCTGTCAGGAGTCAGCGCAGAATTAGAGGGCTCCTTCAGTTCATTCACTCAATACATATATGTCATGAGTCTCCAATGGGCTAGGCCGTGTTAAGCACTGAAAGTGATTCATTAACCAGCTCTCCTCAGATAAGTTTGCTCAACTACCCACGTCACTGGGGCGTTACCTCCAGCTAACACTGTCCTCTCCATCTTGTAAAGAAGAATATAAATGCAGACTTGGCCAAACACTTTGCTAAGATCCAGATTCAACATTCTATCAGGCTAGTGGTCTCTTTCAATAATAAGATGAAGTTAATTGGGCCTGACTTACTTTTACTTTAAACCGTGCTGGCTCCCAGGGATCACAGCTTTCTTTTCTAAGCATTCACAATCCATCTGCTTCCAATTTTCTCTGCATCTCTGCCAGAATCCATGCCAGGCCCCTGGAGCTCCTGCTTCTGGGATTCACCTGTTTTCCGGTTTATGCGATTCAAGACTTGCCCCCTCCACTCCTCGGTGATCCCTTCAAGCTCTGATTCCTCCAAGATTGCTAAGAAAATTCTGCAATCATATCTGCAGTGTTTTTTTTTCAGTTGCCTAAAATATAGTATTTTATGGTGGTCAAGAGCAGAGAATCTGGAGTCAGAATGCCTGGGTTTAATTCCCGACTCTACCATTTTCCAGCTGGACCTTGGACACCTCTCTTGGTCTCAACTTTCTCATCTGTCAAATGAGGAGACTAATAGTATTTACCTTATAGGATTGTTGTGAGATTTATAATAATTAATATAAATAAAGCACTTAGAAAGAACTTATAGAGTAAGAACTATATATAAGTGTCTGTTGCTATCACCATCATTAGATCTGGGGTTTGGAATGCAATTTACATGACCATTATAATCCCCTCTTTCCTCATCTATCTCGAGCCTCAAGGTTCTCTTTCCAAAGAAGGTATTTCTGCTAAAATCATAACATGTGAAAAATTCTTTACTTATGGTAATTTTATTTCTCAGTAGAAGTAGAAGCAACAAGAGATAGTGTAATTCCTTGGAAAAAACAAAAACCAAACAAGAGTTAAATAGGGCTACTTTCTCTCTTCCAGCTGCAAACATCGTCCTTTAGCTCCAAGCAGTGGGACTGCATGTTTCTTCTTTATTCATTTTATTTCCAACATGATTGAAAAAGAGATTTTTATTCTCCTTAGCAGTCTTGCAGGCATAGCATATTCTGGACTGTAGCCTTCCTGATAAGATCATTACAAGGGCATCTAGTCTTTGTATTCATCCTTGGCCATGTGTCCTTCCTCCCAGCTTTTGAACGTGTCCTTTTAAATGGTGAATGTGTTGGAGAGATCTGTGACCACACTGGACACCAGCAGCCTCCCCCTTGTCCTCTGTCATTGCATAGCAAGGATTTTATTTCATCTCCTTGCAATCAGGGCCGCACTTGGTCCTTTATTGGAGACATTCACCATAAAACCTATTCTCTTTTCTCGGTACTTTCTTGAACTCTCTTTCTCTAGTTTAAGGTGCATGTTTGCCTATGCCCAGAGGAACATGGGCACAGTCTTCCAATGTCCCCATCATTCCCACTGCACTAGTAAGTTCTTCCCTGCTGTCTGGAATTAGCACTAGAGTAGAAGTCACTTCCTTTTCCAACAAGAAAAGAAAATCCCATCAAGGTAAATGAAGAGTCTATCAGATGCTCACCTTACAGTCAAGTGCAATGTGAAGAAACAAATTTGTGTAAATTTGTGAAGAACCAAAGATCTACAGCACCAATATTTATTCCTTTATATGTCTACCCTATTCCCAAAAGAATTTAAAGTGGACACACTACTTTATCTTGTTTTTGTGCTGGTTTTGTGATATATTTTAGGAAGGACTCTTTAGTTACTAGCCTGCTGGCCAATTAACTTCACATTCCCACAGTACTATCACTTCAAGATATTGCTTTATCTTCCAACAAATGTTCCTTATGGTTCTTTGTCACTCAGCTTCCTGGATTTATAGTTTTATAACCTCAGTTTTATAACTTTTAAACATATAATTCAGTTCCCCACATCTCATATCATATATTACTCCATTTCCATATTTCAGACATAGATCTCATTCACAAGGTCTTTGTAATTACTGAAATTTATATTTATCTCCTTGTGCTAATATGTTGAGTTTATTACTTGTATCCATACTTGATGCATTGATAAACATCTATGAGGCCACAGTGGTGCTCCTGATTTTTGGCTCCACTGGGGATTAACTCCAGTACAGCAAGTCTGCATCATACTTGCAGGACTCCATAGTATTGGACGTTGGTATGTTTGCTGACCAATTTTCTCCATATCAAACGGAAATTTTTAAGGGACCACAGGTTAGGTCTACAAGTCTTCTGTCAAACATATTTATGAGATTTCTCCACCCCATTTTAAAGAATCTATCATTCTCACTGCAGAATCTTAAAGATAATTCTCTCGATAGATGATAGATAGATAGATAAGAGATAGATGATTGATAGATAGATAGATGAGAGAGAGAGAGAGAGAGACATAGAGAGAGAGATACATCTATATATTAATATAAACATAGATACAGATATATTTCCCCCAATATTTGGCAGAGCCAAGACCAATGGGAAAGAGTTAGTAGATAAGGGAAGGCAACTTTCAACTTAATGTCAGGAAAAAAACCATTCATAAGGCAATTAGGCTGTTCTGAAGTAGCATTAGAAGTACTCAACCATCACCAACGATATTGTGCAGACATTTACTGCTCTATGTGGACAGCTAGCATCTTAATATCAGTTCCTCCAGACAAAGATTCAAGGGCAAAGATTTAACTTGGGAAGCGCAGGGAGCACGGGTAGAGAAGTGAGGAGTGAGCCGGAGGGGAGGCAGCCATTAAAGGGGCACTATTAAGCCAGCTACCACAGGGAACAACTAGGAGCTTAACCCTAAAAACGCTCTAGGGAGGGTGCAAATCACATGCTTCCGAACTATCCCGCCTGAGAAGTGAGGGGACTGGAGTATTTACACACGCACTTTCCAGGTCATTGGTTGAGCACTTCTCTGGAAAGAGTTATTTCTTTTGCACTTCCTGCCTGCCGAAAGCTGTTAGCTTCGCTTTTTCCAGTTCTGGGGGAAAGAGCTTTCAAGCACGGAGATGCGGATCTTGGCAGTGGGGAGTACCCTGAGCACACCGAAGGTCCCAGCATTGTGTATGGGCAGGGCACTGTCAAGTTGCCTACAGATGCTTGGAAGACTTTACGTGCTTTACCAGTTCTAAATTCTGTGTCTATAATAGATATACCTCCCTCTCCCATCCCACCTTGGAATGACAAGCATTTATTAGGAACACAAATTCAAAGTTAACACTTCAAAATATGCCTTCTCCTGTAATGTGCTTATCTTCATTGCCCTTCTCTTTATGATGCTGGCTAACTAGAATTCATCACCAGCCCCTTGCTTTCTCTGTCCTTATCATGACATGCATTTATACTTCCTCCACTATCTTTTAACCTCTCATCTTTATCCCTTCATCTTTGACTCACTAGATCACATTCTGTAACCAATCCTTATCGAATCATCAGTACTCTGTACCCTTCAAAACCTTAGTGACAACCACACTCACACTTTTTCTTCTGGAATCCCTCCTGGTGTAATCCTCATGCCCCTGCCTCCATTGCCCTGACATTCCCTGCAGCCCTGACTCAGGATCAGCACCCACTAGACATCTACCGTGGTTTGAAGATTCCCAGGACGGGAAATAGGCTACCGGAGTCTCCATAGGTGGATCTACAATTGAGGCATCTTAATATCTTACCTCATCAGTTCCTATTAAACAATTTCTAAGTCTGCCCAAACTCCCTTCCAAGTTTCCAAGCAACAGTCCCCAATATCACCACCTGTCACATCTCCAGCCTGAGATTAGCTCATAAACATCTGAACAGGGATTGGCGAGACACAGGGGCAGAGAAAGACCCAATGTCAGGCTCACCTCAGGCTTCTGGGCATTTCCTTAGCTCAAGGAAGGAACAGGAAAACAGACAGCTACGAGAGGCAGCATGTCCTTGGTTAACACTTTTCCATGGAAAAAGGAGATTTGACACCACATATCCACAAAGAAAAACATTAGAATTATCAACTATGTCCTCCAGTTATTTTTGTGCATAATTTTCTCTAAAACCTCCCCCATGAGGACAGAAGCCATGTTTGATTTGCTCACCAGTATATTCCTACTCTCAGGCACAGAGCCCAGCACATGGTAGGTCCTCAGTAACAGCTGATGAATAATTGAACAAATGAAAATGTCAGCACATTGCTGGACCCTCGAGAGTATTTTGTTTCTGGCCGTGGTGCCAAGGTGACCACTGAGCAAAGATACATTTTTCCTGCCTGATGTATCCTCCACAGGTCAGGGATGTTCCTGGTTCCACACATTACTGTGACATGTACAGCACTGAGTTCCAAGATAAACTCATAAAATAAGCCCATTAAAAAGTCAAAAGGAAAGCTCAATTTCCCTCTATTAAATTTTGTGACTCTAGTTAATTCATCATCATTCATTCAGCACAAACATTGCTATCACAAGAAGCAACTGCTTCAGAAAAATCAATAAATAGAAAAGAGCAGTTACAGAATACTGCAATTAACTAGCATTATGGGAAATAATTATATGTTCTTCATGCTTGTTGACAATCAATTAAGGTTATATATGTATATGTAAACATTTTTATTGACATCTAACTGCTTGGGCCCAACTCTTGTTCACTCAAAGGAGATACATTTAAGAGATTTCATTGATAATTTGAGTTGAAAATAACCCAATGGAGTAGAGCAATAGTATGCTTGCTGGTGATAATTCACCTACTGAATCGTAGATGTCCAAGACAATATGTCTTATTCCTTATTCAGATTGACTTCTGGAAACCAGATTCTGCCACACAAATCAAACCTCTGAGTACAGTTGACTTCCGTGTTAAGGCAGAAGATATTCTCACTGTGGAAGACTTTCTGAAGCAGAATGAACTACAGTATGAGTAAGTTTATGTTTTATAGCTATTGAAATTCTCTCCCATGTGTGCTCTCATCTGAGCCTCGGAATAACCCTGCGAAAGCAAAAATAAGACCAAAACCATAGCTTCCCCAGGACCCCACAAATAGGTCGTGGCAGATCTGGCCCTGGATTCCAAATGTTAAGACTTCAGGCCTAGTAGATTTTGTGTTTAGTTGTTGCTCTTATGAAAATGGCTGTGACACTCAAACCCCAAATCTTCAGCCAGGTATCTGAACTGCTACTGGTTTACAAATGATATACAGACTACAGGCCAAACCAGCGGACACTCTGTTATCAGCTACACACAGTTTTAGTCCCAAATTGTATCCAGTCTTCTCTCAGGTGAGCAGCCAGACCTGTTGTGAGCCATGAGGGCTTCATACTCTTTTAGATTAAGGACCAGACTACAGTTAGACTGAGTGCTCCTTCGGTTCTTTTTATCCCAAGGCCCCATCACTATCTCTAATGGTAGGAGAAGGCATGGAGAGAAGGACTGAAGGAAAGGAAAGTGGTTCCTCAAAGGCCTAGAATAGAGTTAGCTAAGCTGATCACCCCACATCTCCTCTCCCCAAATACCATGCTGGTCCATCTAAGCCTTTTAAGATGAGGATGTCCTCCTCAGGAGAGGCAGTTGCCCACTTGTTGATCCAACAAATAGAGAGTGAGCACCTACATATACCAAGGACCAAAAAGGATAGATACAGCCCCACCCCCTTCAGAGGGAAAGAGACTTTAAACAAAGAATTGCAGTAGTGTGTAAAAAATGTCAAGGGCCAGCCCCAGTGGCCTAGTGGTTAAGTTTGGCATCTCCACTTCAGCGGCCCTGGTTAGGTTCCCAGGTGCAGACCTACACCACTCATCTGTCAGCGGCCATGCTGTGGCAGTGGCTCACATACAAAAAGAGGAAGATTGGCAGCAGATGTTAGCTCAGGGAAAACCTTCCTCAGCAAAAGAAAAAAAAAATGTCAAGAAGAGTAAAGAGCTGGAGATTCAGGGGAAGAAACCAAGTCTAGGAATCAGGGAGGGCCACCCTAGGAAATGTGGCTTCAGCCGAGAACTGAAGGATGAGTAGGAGTTAGCCAAATGAAGACAAGGAGAAGTCATAATCTAGGCAGATAACAGACTATATGCTAAGGCTCAGAACTGGGAGAGACCATGTTGACCTGGGGGCATTTGTGCTAGAGGGAAGGAGGAAATGAAGTCTTTAGTCCAAAGCAGAGTTCTTCCTCCAGGGAGTGGATCAGTGAGGAGCAAAGACACAGTCTTGTGCTCCAGTCCTGGGCATTTGAATGTTTATCCAACAATCCCCCACCACAAGCTCAAGTCTTCATTAGATTTTGAGAAATGTAACCTACATGATTTTAATAGAAATTCTCTCTTGTTTTTCACGTCTTAAAAATATAGAATAGTATTTATGCTAGTGGAGATGTCAGAATTGTCACCTATAAAATCTGTCCCTCCATCAGGAGAAGTCATGCAGCGTGAAGCAACAAGTAAATGCTTTAGAAAAAACAGACCAGATTCAAATCCTGGCTCTGCAACTTCCTGGCTGTGTGACCTTGGATAATTTGCTAAAACTTTCTGAGCTTCAGTTTCCTTATCCACAATATGAAGCCATAATGGCTCTCTCAAAGGGCTGTTGAGAAGATGAAATAAAACAATATGTAAATAAATTGCAACTGATATTACTATTGCTGTGAATGCTGCTATGGTTTCCTACTGTACAAAGAGGGAGATTATACATTTTTTAAAGGTCAACAGAAACCGTTTTGTTTAACCCTGTTATCATGCTTCACACAGCTTAGCTATCTGCTTCTGCCTGAGGGAAGTGTCAAAATGTGACCTTAAGAATTGACTATCTCTTTAAAACAAAGCTATAACACCGTAAGTTTCAAAATGTGATTAAGATTCATGGCTGTGACATTTTGCTTTTCTTATTACACTAGGAAGGACTTCTAAAATCCTAGTTTTTAGGAGCATTCAGTAACACTCAAAAAGATGACAGTTTCTTTATAATTTTTTAAGAAAAACAAAAGGAAGATCAGCAACCTAGCTAACCCTCGCCACCTGAATGATGTCCTAATTCTACCCATATCGCAAAGTAGCAAAATGGCTTCTAATCACATATCAATCTCCTTTTATCAGGTGGGAAATTCATGTCCTTTTTTAGTGGGTAAACTTTCTGGGAATCATGTATGAATGCTGTCTCATCTAGAACATAGGACGTTCCCCGAGGGCTAAGATCTTGTTAATTTTAGCCTCTCTGTTCAGTGCTTAGCACCTTCATAGCATGTAACTTTCTAAATATTAAATAATAATAAGTCCCTAGAAATCCTGGAGAAGCACACCAGCAATATCCTTGCCAGGGCCGCAAGCAGTCCCTGTGCATCCCATTATTACCTCATATGATAACTAATTTTTATTTAGACAGTTTCCTGCCTGAGAATTTGCAGTTGTGTTTGTATATAACAGGAACCATCTACTGCACAAGTTCCACCAAAATAGCTTTTCAGATTTTTCAGTGGTTCCAACCCTTTTCACCAAGACTTGCATCATTTGACAGCTTTAATCAGATTCTGAATTACCGTAGGTAAAATTCAAAATTTGTGCGCCATGAAAAATAACTGTATTTTCAAATGCTTCTGCTGCACCCTTAGGTACAGAAAGACTAGGAACTGGATGGTGTAAATCTCCAATTTATGATTCTGAAGCCAAGCTGACAGAACCTTCTGGTGGGCAGCCCTTCAGAGAATCCCTTCCTACAAATTACACAAAGGTCGTGTTTGCCCCATCCACCCCAGGGAGAGACTGATGGTTGCTAACTGCTTATGACACCGTTTTCCTGCATATTCCAGACCCACACAGGAGAGTGTCCTTGCACAGGGATGGGTACAGAGTGATGTTCTTCAGTAGCAACGGGCACGTGGTCTGGGGACCAACCAGACGCTCCTTTTCCAAGAATCTGAAAGGGGGGAAGACTGAGTCACATCTCTCCCTCTCAGACATTGTGTTGCTCGCTTTGTTGGGAGACTGTTGTCTAATCTGTTGGCACGCTAAAACAAAAGAGAGAGAGAAGTTGGACAGCACTACAAGAGGAACATATAAAAGTATAAAATAGTGTCCATGCCTCTGTATTTGGGAGCTATAACGCAGTCCCTATTACATTAAGAGGCATTGTTTTAATCTCTGAGAATAGAAGCTCATTATTTAGTAATAATATTTTGTAATATAGCTAAAGTAGTGCTTTGTCTTAAATCTAATAAAATCAAATAATCATCGAGCTGGAAAGGATCATTTGAGGTCAATCCCCCGCCTTCAGGCAAAAGTCAGCACCACATTTCAACCTCATTCTGATGCTCTTTTGCAAGTTATAGAGGATACTTTACTCGCGAGTGTCATCTTAAATTTAGCTGTTTTTTTTATGCCTCTTTCTCCAGATTATTGATGAAAATGCTTAATATTTAATGTCGTAATAACTCTAACAGAATGTCTCATCTTAGTACCAAACAAAACACTAACCCCACATAGTCACTGATTCTCTTAAATAATTTGACTTTGAGATCGGGTGCAGGAGAAAGGATAGCGATGGAAGCTCTGCTGCTCCCTCCACTCAGAGCTGGTTCCTGATAGATCAGAGATCGCCATGGTTATGGTCTTAGACACAAATATCTATTGAAGGTCTTGAGGCTGTGGAATGCCTGGGAGCATTTAACTGATGATTTCTTTCCTCTGGGCACCCACTAAGAAGTCATGTGACCTAGATAATATTTTACTTGCTCACTGACAATGGAAAATCTTGTTAACGTGAAAGTAGATGTCATTTACCATTTCCTCTTGGATCTTTAGTTTTGTCATTCAGTGAGAAAAGTTCATCCTTGTTAGGCAGGATTTGTTCTTCGAAATTGATGATCTAGGAATATAGTCATTTTCTTAAAGGTCTTCTGCCAGTTGATTTTTTTAAATTTTCAAGGTTTTTGTTTTGCTTGTTTTACCCCAGATCATCTGAATATGTATTCCTACATGGCAAAAAGGATGGAATTAAGGTCACTAAGCAGAACTTAAAATAGGGAACTAATCCGTGATTGTCCAGATAGGTCCAATGAAATCACAAGGGTCCTCAAAAGTGGAAGAGGGAGGCAGAAGAGGAGATCAGAGTGACGCAACCTGAGAAGGACTTGAGCGGCTGTTGTTGGCTTCAAAGATGGAGGAGAAAGGCAAAGAGCCAAAGAATGTGGGCAGCCTGTGGGAGCTGGAAAGGGCAAGGAATCAGCTTCTCCCCTAGAGTTTCCGGAAAAGAGCATATCCTTGTTGACACCTTGATTTTAGCCCAGCGAGACGTGTGTTGAACTTCTCACCTACAGAACTGTAAAATAATAAATTCATGTTGTTGTAAGCCACTAAGTTTGTGCTAATTTACAGCAGCCACAGAAACTAATACACTAACAAAGTACTGATGGCTGCTCAACAGGAAATTTTCTTTCCACAGAATAAATTTTAAAATCCGCTCCTTTCCCCTTTTTTTAAAAAATACTACCTTAAGACAATTAGGACTGTAAGACAGTATTTTCCTCTTGCTAGGAAGCAGATATCACTTGGTATTAATTTATTGCATTTTCTATAAACAGACACAAGTTCATGCCCAAGTTAACGACACGAGGGAGAGGCCAGGAGGGAGGTTCAGAGACTGTCCCTGACATCCTTCACCAAAATGCCCTTGGGCAGCCGGGGGAGAAGTAGACTTTTGATGTGTGGCTGCAATTCTCTGTGTGTCAGATAAAAACATTTCAAGGCTTGACCGTGGTTAACAGAAATTTCTGCAAACTAGCCTCTGTCAGGAATATTCACTGTACTGCGATCAAGGACATTAATGCTCATAAAATTTTGTCCCTTCAGAGCAAACTTTCCACTCAAAAGTAGCAAAAAGAAACAAGGTCAGACATACCCACACCTTCAGGCCAGCCTCTTTTTTTGTGTTTTATTTTTTTTGTGTGAGGAAGACCAGCCCTGAGCTAACATCTGTTGCCAATCCTCCTCTTTTTTGCTGAGGAAGACGGGCCCTGAGCTAACATCCGTGCCCGTCTTTCCTCTATTTTTTTTTTTTATATGGGACGCCGCCACAGCGTGGCTGACAGGCGGTGCATCGGCGGGCGACCGGGATCCGAACCTGCGAACCCCGGGCTGCCAAGCGCGGACTAAACCGGGCCACCGGGCGTCAGGCCAGCCTCTTTTAATAGGAACTTTCACTTAAACAATCATTTACAGAAATAACCAGGCCTCAAATGTTCTGTCACCAATTTTCATATTACCTTGCTACAGAACCATCCCTAGATTACTTTAAACCAGCCAAAAGACAGGCTAGCAAGAACTTGTTCTTTAAACCCAGTATTCTTTTGTCTAATAAATCTGTAGCTTCTTAATATTTCTGAATTTCCACCTATCAAAATAGTTTTCTCAAAACCTAGAGAAAGGCCTCAGGTGACCAACTCTCCCCAGTTTACTTGGGACTGAGTAGGTTCCTGGGACATGGACTTTTCATGCTAAAACCAGGAAAGTCCTGAGGAAGAAAGACCATATAAAGGGCTCAAGTGCATACTCTCGTGTAGCGGCCCAAGGCCCTGACCCAGAATGCCACTGGGACCAGGGAAACCATTTTCCGAGTTTAGGGTCCAAGGACACCCAAACGTGAAGTTTGGGCCAAGGAAGAGCCTGCCTTGTTCCCACTCTCCAGCACCCTTCTCAATGGTTCACTCACTGTGATGAGCAGCCCAGGTTGAAGGGCAACAGGAACAACCAGAGGACACCTGTGACTCCATGGAGAGTGCGCTGTACCATCTACTAGCCGTGACTCGGGGTTTCTGCACGTGTTCACTGGGCAATACGCTTATTCACAGGAGAACCCCCTTTGGTTTATTGCAGGGTGTTGATAAGCAACCTGGGATCTGTGCTGGAGGCTCAGTTTGATAGCCTGGCCCGTGCGACTGGACACAGTTATGGGAAGTACAACAACTGGGAAACGGTAGGATGTGCACATGGTTTAGACAGACGTTTGGGAACTGAACCAAGAACATCACATTAATCCACAAATGGTTCCATTTGGTAGATAGAGGCCTGGACTCAAGAAGTCGCAAGTGAGAATCCAGCCCTCATCTCTCGCAGTACCATTGGAACCACGTTTGAAGGGCGCGCTATATACCTCCTCAAGGTAATCGTTTTTAACTGTGACCTTGCCAGGTCTGAGGGCTTTAAATCAATGCATTCTAACACATTAACATCTGTTTCACAGACACGCTTATCCCAAACAGTGTTACAACTCTTTCCCTGCCTATATCCCCCAGGGAATCAAACAGATTCCCTAGCTTCTTTTATCATATGTGGAATTTCAAATCATTATTTTGATTTATTCAAAAGGAAACATGCAATAAAATAAGTCCTATAAATTTAACCACATTCCTGTAAGCAATGTAAATGCTCATCTACCTTGATGAAATTCTTCTCTCCCAGATGTTGTTTGCAAATCCATTTGTTAAAGAGGTTCATAAACTTCACATCTATCAGACAACATTACAAAGCATAGCAACAATTTGTTTCTGTCATCCTCTAATGTCATTTTTGTCATGTAATTCTAACGAAGAAAATTAAAAAAACGAGGAACAAGTGAGAGAGAAGAAAGAATTCTTACAAGATTAGCAACAATCATGATTACTTCTAATTACTCATCCAGTTGTCTTGGTCACGTCATCTAATAATAGCAGCTGAAAATAACCTCCACGTGAGTACAATTAAGCAGGGTAATCAAGCATCTTCTGAAAATATGAGCTTGTCAAGCTTAATAAAAATAATAAACAGCCATGTAAGCCCTCAGCTCAAACACTGTGAGTGTCTAGAGGCAAGAACATACTGTGCCAGTATTACATTTTAATTTAATCATGGGATATATCTCTTGCTGCTGTCAAGTTTCACCTGTTGAGGGCAAAGCCTAGATGGGTAGTGAATGTTAACCCTGAATGTGATGAATCACAGGTTCCCTTTTTCGTCTTGCTTCATTAGGTTGGAAAAGCTGGATCAAATAAGCCTGCCATTTTCATAGACTGTGGTTTCCACGCCAGAGAGTGGATTTCCCCTGCATTTTGCCAATGGTTTGTGAGAGAGGTCAGTAAGTACAATGACTTTTGGCAGAGGGAAGTAGGAAGTATTTTTTTAAATTCCAATAAATTCTTTATAACTTAGCTATAATAAAAGAGAATAATAACAAAGAAAAAAATCATAATTCCAAGTTCTCATTTTGGGGTATTAGTTTCAACTTTTACCAAGAGACCTTTATAAGGCAAGATTTTATAACAGTTAGCAAATTGTACTTATTTGAATTTCACTCATCTGAACTTTCTCACCCACCTTTGGTGGAGAGACTAACAGGTAGTATAGTGGATGGGTCATTTAAAAGTCAATGATTGTTGGGGGCAGCCCAGTGGCATAGTGGTTAACTTCACGCGCTCCACTTCGGCGGCCCAGGTTCACGGGTTCGGATCCCAGGCGTGGACCAACGCACTGCTTGTCAAGCCATGCTGTGGTGGTGTCCCATATAAAGTAGAGGAAGATGGGCATGGATGTTAGCCCAGGACCAATCTTCCTCAGCAAAAAGAGGAGGATTGGCAACGGATGTTAGCTCAGGGCTAATCTTTCTCACAAAAAAAAAAAAAAGGTAATGATTATTGATAAGCCACTAACTTGATCATTATTTCCCAGATAATAATCACTGTATGCTTCAAAATAAAAGAAAATAATACATAGTAGTCCCTACTCTAAATGATACTGTTTTTCACTCCTTATTCCCTAATTCTAATGATAAGATATACATGAAACCCCATTAACTAAAGTTTTTAAATATCCCATATTGATATAAATAAATGATTCAATAAATAAATAAAAAGGAGAGAAGGAACAACTCTTTCTGAAAGAAGAATTACAACTAATGGATGTACAAAGAATGAACAAAATTGAAAATTACCATTAGAATACCACAGTAATAATTGTTTCAGGAAAATCTATGGATGATTGCAAAAATTAGTTGGTAAAAGTATAAAGAGAACTAGGATATTTGCAGTCTCAAAGTATCTCCCCCAAAATATGTATTAAATTACAAAGGCAAAATTTACAGTGGACAAACCTAGCAGAAACTGCTTAACCAAGTGATCAAGGTTAACATCACCAGTATAAGATATAATCAATATCATAGACCCCCGTCTTAAGCACTGAAAAGACATATCATCTTTGTAGTATTCTTCTCCCAAATGTATAACCCCTCTCTAATCATTAAAAAAAAAAAAAATCAGACAAGTCCAAATTGAAGGACCTCCTGCAAACTCTTCAAAAATGTCAAAGTCATAGAAGACAAGGAAAGACTGAGGAACTGTCACAGATAAGAGGAGACTAAGGAGACATGACAACCAAATGCAATGTGGGATCCTAGAGCAGAAAAAGGACACTAGTGGAAAAGAAAGCACGTTAGTGGTGAAATCCAAATAAAGCCTATAATTTAGTGTATAGAATTGTACTAATTTTAGTTTCTTCACTTTGATCCTTGTACCATGGTTATGTAAGATGGCAACATTAAGGGAAGCCGAGTGAAGGGTATATAGGAACTCCCCATATTTGCAACTCTTCTGTAAGTCTAAAATTATCTCAAAATTAGAAGTTTAAAATATTGAAGTGCCTGAAAAATATAAGAATATTATTATATACAATATAATTTCCTCTGTGTGAAGCACATCTGTAACTATTTGCTATGGTCCTGGTTTCTAGACATGTTATGTATCCAACTGGCACCATTGAACTTCAGTGGGTATCTCACCATCTGGCCTCTAGGAGGAAAGAACTTTTATCATTACTTTGGTTATCTCCAATTGTAGACCACTAAAAGGACATAGATCGATAGCTCCTCCAACCTAAAAAGCACACGCTTTATTGTGTGTTATTGTAATGAATATACATGTATAGAGTCACAAAGAGTATATAAAAACTATTAATACATAGATGCCTTAAATATGTTAAAGTCTATTCAAGCAAGCCTAGCGAAGAGTCGAATTTAAGTTTAATATGACCCTGGGGCTGAGGGACTATGACTAACAATATAATAATTGGGCATGAGGTCCTTCATTCATAGATAAGTGTCCACATTACTTAGCAGGGAGAACTAGTCCCTTAACAGGGTTTCCTTCTCAAGAAAGAGGAGTAAGAAGACTTCCAACATTATACAGCTTGGAGGCTTGGAGAAAGCCTCCCCAAAATCCATCAATGTGAGTTCACTGCATAATGGGAGGCTTTTTCATTCATCTTCCATGTCACACACTCCCTCTAGTGAGACCATCTACAGGAGGTTTCACAGAAATTAAGTAAACTTCCAGGTGATTCCATAGACAATCCTTACTCACCAGGAATAGATCTTACCCTCATATCCTACTAACTTTGAAAAAAAGTTATTGCGGTTACTATTTCAAAGGTAGTGAGAATATATGTTCTTTAAAAGTTTTCAATTTTATTAAATCTTTCTTTATCTTTAAAGTTAAAATAAAAAATAATAATTATGAGTTATATATGGATGAAATAGAGTATCTTGGAAATAGAGAAGAACTAGAAACAACTATCAGTAATATTTTGTTAATTGCTTTTTAAATATTAATAATATTTGCCTCAGTAGGGGACACAGCTTTTGTTACCAAAGTCAAAATTCATTCAGTCTATGTAAATGTGAGCAGCATCATGCATTCCATTTTTCCATGAAATTCTCTTCGTAATTCATACACAGGCTGTTCGCAACTATGGAAGTGAGATCCAAACAACAGAACTTCTCGACAAGTTAGACTTTTACGTCTTGCCTGTGCTCAATATTGATGGCTACGTCTACACCTGGACCAAGGTATATGAACCAATACTGAGATGGGTTGAGCCAACCACTTTCTATTATACTTGTCCTAACCATACAATCCACTTGCAGAACCGAATGTGGAGAAAGACTCGCTCCACCTATAGCGGAAGTAGCTGCGTTGGCACAGACCCCAACAGAAATTTCAATGCTGGTTGGTGCTGTAAGTATCTGGCTGACCATTTTGCATGCATCTGTTGAAAAGCATAGCAGGAAAAATAACATAGGAAAACACAACACTGTCTAAACCAAGAAAAAATGTAAAATTTTATATTTTAGAGTTCTAACTTTCTGAAAGCACAGACAATAAACAGTTTATTTATTCAGTCAATAAAAATGTATTGTGTGCTCCATTGTGGTCCCAGCTGTGCTAGACGATGGAAACATAAGACTGAAAAAACCGGACATAATCCTACTACTTTGAATGTACAATCTAGAAGAGACCATGATTAAATAATTATATAAATAAAATTGTGATACAATTACAATTTTGTGATTCAACTCTGAGAAAATGATTACAGTAATTTAGAAATTTCTCATGGATATTAGTTTGTCTTCTACTTACTAATTTTCTTACACTATCTTGATCTCATTGTATAACACTACCCAGAGATAAGTTGGTGATTTCACACGAAACTTTTTACCCTGTTAGCTTAAAAAATGTATCATCCTAATCTTCAGATTAAATGTATACATACTTTATAATGTATACATACATGAGGATGATTATAAGGACTCCTGTAAAAACAACTTATTTTTAACTCTCTAATGTGAAAGGTTGAAACACGTCCTGTGAGAACTTCAGTAGATGACCATTTGCCATAAACAACAAATATATGTTTTTTCAGCCATCGGAGCCTCTCGAAGTCCCTGTGCTGAAACTTACTGTGGACCTGCTGCAGAGTCTGAAAAAGAGACCAAAGCCCTGGCGGATTTCATCCGCCAAAACCTCTCTTCCATCAAAGCGTATCTGACAATCCACTCATACTCCCAGATGCTGCTCTATCCTTACTCCTATGATTACAAGCTCCCAGAGAACAATGTTGAGTTGGTAAGTGGTCATGGTAGTATATATGGTCTTTCACTGTTGGGATTTTTTAAATTCTATTTCTGAAAAAAAATTATAAGTTCTGGAAGTTCCATTATTGATTTTTGGTAGTAGAAGTAAAAAATTTACTACAGACTTACAAGGAATCTAGAATTGGCTAGACAAACTAACTAAAAGAAATATGATTTTAATGCAGGGAACAGTCCCCAACATGTGGTTTATTTACTAATCTTCAAAATGACAACAGTTCCACTTCCTCCTGCTTCACCACAATACTGACTCACACGATGATTTCAGATGCCTCTGGGATAATCAACAAAGTTCCTTCATCTCATACATGATCTTAATCAGAAAGTCAACTTTGTCCAGTTGCCTTGAGCTGGATTTGACATAGGTGGAGCATGGCAGATGTCATTAAGAATTTGACACATTTGGTTGATAGTGGGTTAAATGAAATCCTAAAATTACTTATTGCACTGTTTGATTAGGTAAGACACAGAAGCAAATCAATCAATGAACAAATGATATGA
The DNA here is from genome assembly GCA_031878705.1 of Tapirus indicus. Classification (NCBI taxonomy): domain Eukaryota; kingdom Metazoa; phylum Chordata; class Mammalia; order Perissodactyla; family Tapiridae; genus Tapirus; species Tapirus indicus. Next base: position 5,875,580 of record CM062920.1, on the reverse strand, counting down.
ACGGGTCCTTATTAGATACTGGAAATAATGCAAAGAAATTTAAATATCCCTGACTCAAAAAACTAGCTGTCTTGTTAGAGAATCAAGATATAACCACACGAAAAGTTAATGTAAGAGTTTAATGACATTCACATTAACTAATATCACACATCAATGTATAATTTTTTTTAAATAAGCTGATTTGAATCCTTCAAACAATATTTTTTTTAATTTATGAAACATCTGGCTGCCAGAAATCAGGACCAATAATCTAAAAGAACAAGTATAACATTTAAAGTATTTGAGTTATGCCAAAAAAAAAAAAAGTATTCCACTTAGACAATGACATAGATATTTGGCTTACCTAAATACATAAATTTGAAGACCCAGTGACTTTAACAACTGGAAATTGTTGTTTTGTACTTTCAGATTCAATCTTTCAGAGACCAAATAAAACATGTAATGCTGTAAATATTTTGTGAAGAGCAAAATGGAAAAATAACTCAGTTTCTTAGACAATTGATAGCTAGTAGTTGGCCAGGTCCTTTTCTTTAAAAAACAAAAAAAAGCTATTTTTTAAAAAGCTTCCCATTTTCCCTATCTGTAGCCAAAAAACAAAGGAAAACACCATTAGTTGGACCTATTAAATATTTCAGTTTTCCAATTATGCTCAGTCTGTACGCATTCCCAGCGTGTGCTTACAGGCCTGCTGTCCCAGAGATGGGTGTGGTCAGCTCCTCATCTCAATCCTAGATTTCTGGCCACCAGGGGACAGGAGGTCGGGTATGTTGTTTGCTTAATCCATGTGAATATGTTTAAGTTGTTCCACATCAGAAGAGGAAAAGACAAAGCTATAATAACTAAGCACTCATGAGTTAATAATATTAAAACTAAAATTGTAAACTATATTAAGTGTAGCAATAACCAATATATCCAGTTTGCTTAATATCAACTAGTTTGAAACATAAATCCTAAAAGACTAATGCTAACAGAAAAGCTTAAAGTGTTCTTTCAAATCGAGCTGCTTTACAAAGTCTCAATACCTTTTCTTATTTGGGGAGTAACTTTAAGCCCTTTGAGCGATGAAAGCTTTGTCGCCTCACTGGCTCCATACAAAAATAATGTAGTATCTGGGCTACTCTAAAAGTCTACAAATTATCCTGTAAAAAAAAAAAGAATCAAGTAAGTTCTACCTTGAGAATCTCATGAATAATTTTTGCTCCTTCCTATGGGAGTTTTATCCAGGAAAAGACCTAAGACTCAGAGTTAGTGGGTTCAGTGGGCCAAGTGTGCCCCAAGTGGTGCAAAACCATTCCAGTAGAATGTGAGCCACCGAAGTTCTTCTCTACGAATCGCTTCTTCATTTAAAATCAAGGAGAGAGAAGCAATAGTAAAGGAGATATTAGAAACCCTGTCTTCCAAAATTGTTTTTAAATTCTAGTTAACAAAGAAGTGAAATAAACAGAATTATATCAAAGTAAAACAATCATAATCTATTCTCAAAAAAGCACTGGGCTGGCCTGGTGGCATAGTGGTTAAGTTCACACATTCTGCTTTGGTGGCCCGGGGTTCACAGGTTCGAATCCCAGGTGCAGACCTATGCACTGCTCATCAAGCCATGTGTGGTGGTCTCCCACATGCAAAATAGAGGAGGATGGTCACAGATGTTAGCTGAGGGCTAATCTTCCTAAGCAAAGAAAGTAAGATTGGCAACAGATGTTAGCCCCAAGCCAATCTTCCTCACCAAAAAAAAAAAAAAAGCACAGACCACAAAATAATTTTGCCTTAAATGTTTATTTTTATACTCACAAAACTAATAAATTCAAGGAAAAGTACATGCTACTTCTTATCTTTTGCAGAGCAATGATAAGATAGGTGACTAAAATGCAAAACTTAATTGCACTTATATTACGCATTGATTTAAAATTTACTTTAATTTCCAATAATTTTTTTCTATGATTAAACTTTTGCCTAGTATCTTAAAAGAAATATTTAAATGCCACTAGTAAAATCTAAGGTGATTTGATTTTTTTGATTATTTGATTCATTCAGGATCTAAATTTAGTTTGGCACCCCAAAGCAACTTAAATCTTTCGAATAACAAGGGATCCTTTCAATCTTTTTCTTATTTTGTATAATTCCAATTCACTTACTTCTTAAGCACATTTTGCTAAAACAACTCATAACTATAGTGTTATTACAAATATATGTAGAGCCAAAGGAGAATTTGAGTCTCTCAAAAGAAAAATATTGACTTTTTCATGGTCTTTATTTGTAATGAGAATATCAAGGAAACAAAGTAAAAGTCTTGATCTGGAAAGATGAATGTTCCATCCAAATCTAGTGCCTCTAATTAATTCTCAGTTAGAAAAATGTGACCCCACTGTAGAAAACAAAAGATAGGAAAAGATAAGTAAAATGAATTCTTGGCATACCACATTATAGAAGCTCAGAATTTTCTTAAAGGAATGCAAAGCAGACTTTGTCTTAATACAGAATTCAGCCTATATATATAATTCTTATTACTCTTTATACTTATAAAACATGTAAGATTATATTTGTAACCAAAAGAAAAAGCTCCAAGGAGAATAAGACGTTTAAACTGAAGGAAATTATTCTGTACTTACATTAGCATTCTCAGCCCAAATTTAGAACATATCATAAGTAGCAATCTTTTGATATCTGAGTAATGATAAAAATTTATGTGGCTTCATTTCTGAAAGATCTTACATGTAGATTTCCTGAAAATTACTCATTATCATGAGACAACCCTCAGAGGAAAGAAAGGCAGCAATGAGAATGCAAAAGACCAATGAAGTAAAAGAACAGAAGTAAGAGCATGGATTACAAAGAAGGCTACGAAAAAATATGTCTTCAGCAGATAAGTAAAAAGTATGAGGAATCATAAGAGTATCTTACATACATAATGCTTTCCAGTTTGCAAATTACTTTCACACACACCACAATATCTAAAGAAAGAATAGAAAGTGCACTGTGAGTTTCCAGTGGCTTCATAAACTGTCCAGTCCCTCAGTGTTGACTTCAATATAGACCTCTATCACCGTCTTCAAAGGAAGTTTAAAGACCCAGAAAAAGAATACACTTACACTTCCAAAATTCTAAAGGGTAATGAAATATTGACTTGCATGACCTCTTTATTATCAGAGGAAATAAAAACTAGGAGACGCAATTGAAAAGGCTCCCAAACCTATCCATATATTTGCATTTATTGAAGCTTCCAATCTTTGGTCCACCTTCCGCACAAAGAGGCCTACATGGCACTATTAATAATTATTATTATTATTATAACCCTCTAAGTTCAAAAGCAGGAACCCAGAATAATAACTGGTCAACTAAGTATCTTGACCCATTCCCCAGATTGACCAAATGGAAGGTAGATGTGCACTACACACAGGTGCTGATTCAGGGCATGCATCTCACACCAAATTTCTGCATTAAAAGCACCGAATTTTACAGCTGGACATTTTGGAACTTCTCTGGTTCTGTTTTCTCATTTTCCAGCTGAGACAACAGAGACTTGCTAAGCCAACATCAGTAGTAGAGGCAGCCTTGGGCCTAGAGCTACTGGATCCTGAAGAATTTCCAAGGCTGCCCCAATTTCCAAAAAAAACACACGTATTTGTGTGGCCATGTTCTATGTTGGTACCCCATGTAGCTGTTTTGCAGAAGAACATTCATCAAGTTAAGTCTTTCATTCCACAAATACAGCATTATTATCTCTGCCCTTGGACATTGCTAAAAATTCACACTGGTCAGCTGAGATGCCTCACTTCTCAGGGCCCAGTCTTTATGATTCTGACCCATGCTTCCATGGGTATATATTCATTAACCAAGAGAAAGATGACAGTCTTTCTGAAAAATTATTACACTTGACCAAAAGATAGAAATCCCTTTCTAAAGTCTAACACATTCCAGTCCGGTGGCACCTCACTATCTCTTAATTAAAGTTTTAGTTAATGAGCCATCAAGATAGAAATCCACTGCTCCACCCAAGCACATGAGCATAGAGCAAGACCATGATTAGAGATAAACATAAAAATCAGAGAGAAAACATACTGTGATTAGGAGGTGGACAATTGCAGGGCCATGTGCACACCCAATCACAGCTGTCACCATGTCCCTGCCTAATAACAAGAGTAATAAGGCCACAGTCCCGCTGTCAGGTGGGCTACCAGCAGCTAAGGCAGACAGGACTTGAGGCACAAAACATCTGTTTCAGGAATTTTCTCAGAATTTCTAATCTCATTTATAAGACAAAAAATTTTTAAATGACAACTGTAGAATTTCTTTGATGAGAGAAACTGGCTGCTGGTTTAGCAATGAACATTTTAAGTGACTTCTCAGCCTGTTAAAATTCTCCTACAGGGCCTAGTCAGTATATGGCTCATCAGGCAAAAGCTTCACTGAGAAGAAACTTCACTGAGCACCTCTTAAGAGCTCAGCATAAACCATGGTTCCTGCCACTGAGAACAAAGAGTCTCATTGACATAGTAAGACTCAGATGTCAGAAACCGTACAAGAGCAGAATTGGGAGTTTCCAACTAGGCACAGTGGTAGGAATCCAGGGCAGGAAAATGGCAATGTGTGATGAAGCTATTCAAGGAAAGTTATAGAGAGGAGATACAATTTGTTCTGAGTTTTGAAGGATGGGCAGAATTTGGGTGGTAGAGGAAGGAAGAACGTATTTTAGGCAGAGAGAAGAGCCAACCAATGTACAACAGTGGGACTGAAAAATGGAGTTGAGGAGTGGCGAAGAAAGGGTCAGCCTGTTTTGAGGGTTCTAGTGAGGGAAGAATGGGAATGAGGTAACCAGATTATGAAGGGACTTGAATGTCAGAATGAATCCTGTGTCACAGCAGGCCCTGAAGCCAGTGACCTGGTACATAGGATTGCCAGGTCAAATACAGGGCTCCCGGTTAGATTTGAATTTCCGATAAACAAAAAATAATTTTTGGTGTTTAAGTACGTTCTAAACATTGCATGGGACAGACTTATACAGAAGAAGTATTCATTCTCTGCCTGAAATTTAAATTTAACTGGGTATCCCTATATTGTTTGCCAAATCTGGCAACCCCACTGATAAAATGATATTTTAGCAGGATTGACCTAGCAATAGTATTTAGGAGACACTTATACTATTGTCAGTAGAGAAAAATAAGGTGTTCAGAATACCTTTAAAATGAGTTGTCTTCCTTTTTAATTTTTTCTCTAAAATACACTCATATTTACCATAATTATGTCTTTTATCTGACTTGCCTTTAAACTAATTTTGCCCCCTTCCCCGTCCCCAGGGGACATTTGGCAATGTTGGGGAGACATTTTTGGTTGTCATAACTGTGGGAGTGCTACTGGCATTGAATGGGTAGAGTCCAGGGGTTGCTGATAAACATCCTACAATACACAGGGCAGCCCCCGCGACAAAGAATGATCCAGCCCACATGTCGAGAGCGCCGAGGTTGAGTAAACCCTGCTCTAAACAAAGATAACAAGAGTCACACTCCTGGCCAAAGGTCCCTGACTTTCACAGGATCTTACACCTTCCTCACAAATAGTTTACAATGTTCTGCAAATCTGAAGTGTAAGAAACCCTGTACATCCCCGTTATACAGCACTTATTTTTTAATATTCATTGGGAAGAAGCACCACCTCCACCAAAAAAAAAAAAAAAATCTCTGGACTTGCAACTTTAGCTGACTCATGCTTCACATTTTCCTTGAATTTTAAAGTGCTTGAAAATATGTATGCAGAACAGCCAAAGAAACAATTTGGTTTCCATCAGTGGAAGCTTTCGCACACTCCCCGCGGGCTCTGCCAAGACGGGCAGGCCCTGCTCTCCTAAGCCTAGGCTTTCTCCAACTCCTTGTCCTTCACTAATCTCAGGGCCTTGCAACCAGAGTCTGCGCCTGTTTACTTCCTCCTTTTTCTCAGAAACATATTTGTTTTTTCAAGTCCCAAAGGCTTTCTCCTCAGTGCCTGTTTGTAGGCCTTGCGGGCTTCGCCTTTTGCACTAAAATTATAAAAGTTAAGCTCCTCATTGGTCCCTTGGTGTAAATTACCCATTATCATAGGACAGAGGAAGGAAGCCGCAGTGAAAGATCATTTTGATGCTTCCATTATCACATGTGTTCACCCAGAGGGATGGTCAGACTCAGGACTTAAGTTAGAAACCAAGTTCTGAAGGAAATTTCCTGTGAGTTGGTTTATACCCCACAGTCAGTTCGGGGCTTTTGTCTTCTTGTACTGTAACAATATGACGGCCCAGTGGACGACGAGAAGAGGCAGCCCCGCGTCCTGACACTGGCTGTGTCCATGGAGGCTGCAGTGAGCACCCTGAGCCCAGTCACAGGACAGGGGCTTCCCGATCACATGTCACCTGGGGACGCAGGTCAGTGGAAAAGAGCACCCTCACCTGTTCATCTCACCAGCCCCCTGGAGCTCAGAGCCCGGGGCAACATTACTCTAGGTGGTCCTTTGTCTCTTGGGCTTTGAGCGGGATGTGACATTTTAGACTCTCTCTGTCTTTTGCTCTATAACCAAGGTCTCTTTTTAAGAAAACAGGTGACAAAAGAGAACATGCATAAGACGTGGTAGGAAACTCATCTCTAAGGATTGACAGAGGCTGGCCGTGTTCGGCCTTGACTGAAAGCAAAGTTTTCTCTGAGGCTGATTTATATTTAGCTTCCTTCTCTTCTTTACAACTGGTAAAACCAGCTCCAGAAACACTTCTTTTGAAGTATTCAAAGGCCACGAGGAGACATGAAAAAGGGCACAAAATTTAAAGCAAGAAGAACCTAGCTCAAGTCGGCCACTTATGGGGATGCATGCCCTTGGGCAAGTTCTTTTATCCTCTCTCAGTTTCAGTTCTTTTATCTGTAAAATGGGGATAAAAATATCTAGCTCTTATCAAGAGCTCTTTTTAAAGTCTAAGATTTTATGTAAATGTTAGTTCTTATTTTGAACCCATCAAGCAAGGATGTTCCTCAAATGACAGATTGTACAGAAAGTGTCATTAACTGGAGTTTCAAGACCTGAATCAGGCTCTCTGATGCGTTATTGCTTCTGCGGGTCTTTCGTCAGCTGTCTTAGACCCTTTTTACAGAAATGGACAAGGGAAACGAGTTACCATTCTAACATTCTAGAAAATGCAGGAATCATCTCTCTACCATTCTTGGCAGGGTGGGTCTACCCATCTTGTTTGGAACATTACCACCAAGTGTGCTGCCCCACGTGGCATTCCATTCTGCTAGAAAATTCTGTGTTGATGAAATGTGGACAGATAATGTTGGGAAGATAAATGACTAACATTTGTGAAAGTATTTGAACTCTTCAAAGAAAAAGACCCACACTGATTCCAGGGATTTTTGTTAAGATAATTGGAATTTTAAATATGATATTTTGGTTGATTAATGTCTGTTCTGACTTTTTTGTCTCTTGCCCTTGGAGGAGCTGAGAGAAAGGGTCCACAGACCTCATTTCTTTAAAAATTAATAGAAATAAGTAAAGCACACAGCAGAGGTCAATGTCTAAATGTGACAACCCAACAACCATTACTAGTACCACCACCCTTCCCACAAGCATTCCCAGTCTCCACTCAGGTGGGTCCCAGTTCAGCCTTTGCAGAGCCCAGTACTCTGCACACACACACCCCCCAAATTGGGCTCATTCAAATTGGGCCCATCTGTAATGGCTGAAGCCCTAGGATAAGACTCAATCAGCCAACCTTGTGCTAGGTGCTGTACAATCTGCTGAGGATACAAAATGAATGGCCAAGAATCCCTTCCTGCAAAGAGCTCACTTGGGGGGCAAATAGATGTGAAAACAATTGATTACAGCACAGTGAAAAGAACTCTGATAGAGGTGTGAGCCCTCACAAAGCGGGGGGTGGGGGGGGCTTGGGGCTCCCTAAAAGAGTTAGGGGCATCTTCACAAAGAAGGTGACACTAAAACTGAATCTGGAAGAACAATAGTAATTCCAACGAGGGGAGAAGGATACCCAAAGTCCTGGAGGTGAGGAAAGGGTGTGCAGGGAAGTATTTCAGGGAAACCTGGCTCTGAAGGAACGTGGGAATGCTCAGCAAGTGACGCAGCCTGGGAGAGAAGGGAGGGACTAATTCACCAAGACTCTTTATGCCGAGAGGGGAGACTGGGCTTCAGTAGGAGATGAGAGAGCCATTGAAGATGTGTTGATGAGGTGATGCTCAGAAGATGAGCGATGGGTAAATATCAAGATGAGAGAGCAACTGAGGACAAGGAAAGCCAAGGCTGATGCTCTAACTGAACGTTTCTTCAAGGGGCACCAGTGACAGGAACAAAATAACACCTTTTAAAGCTAATGTCAGTCTTAGAGGTTGCTTCAGCATCAAAGGCAGGGCAACTGTTTCCAAAAGATGCCTCTGAAGGCTCAGAAAGCACTTGGTTATCGCTTTGAGGAAAGGCAAACTGAACGCGTGTGTGGCCCTAATGGTAGTTATGACTAAACTGATAAGTTGATAAGTCAAAAGAGATAATAGACTCCTTCGGCTTAGTCAGATAAACTCAAATGTTATGTTAAACCAATAAATATATTGAGAGATTTGGAGGTCAACTGACCTACAGGAGTTCAACAGATAATAACAATGATCTTCTTGTTTTAGATTTTCTCTAGTCTTCATTACTTTTCACGTTTGGAACTAATCCTAAAGAATCATATTTCTTTTTTTTCCAAATTTATTGTGATATAATTGACATATAGCATTGTGTGAGTTTAAGGTGTACAGTGTGATTTGATACATGCATGCATTGAGAAATGTTTACCACATTAGTTAACACATCCTTCACCTCACATAATTATCGTTTTCTTGTTGTTATGTTGAGAAGATTCAAGCTCTACTCTCACAGCAACCTTCAAGTATGCAATACAGTATTGTTAACTGTAGTCACTATGCTGTACACCTTCCAAACTTATTAGAATCATGTTTCTACTAACTAAAAGTAATATTTCAAGGCTTAAGGGGGAAAAGAAAAACAGAAAAGAAAAGCCTGAGGAAGGTAGCTAGGGAAGGAATAAGTTCTTTAGGATCAGAGGTTCTGCCTTACAGAAAACTACCTACCTAGAGATTTCCTTGGATGAATGGCAAGTTAAAGAAATTGTAGAATAGTAGGAAATATACTGTTTACTTAGAAAAGAACTAGTACTGCATCATATTCACATCTCTAGGAGACGGTTTTAAATCTCTTCTGAGCATATGCAATGATCGTAGATTATTCTGATTTCAATCAGCAAAGGCTCCTTACTAAGGGGAGGAGAGAAGACCTAACTCTAGGATGTTGGTTAGAATAAGAGTAAACAGCAGGAACTATTCGGTTAGATCAAACAGTGAAGATTTCATGCAGTAAGAGAAAGCACATATTAGTTTACCAGTTTGGAGAAAAGGAACGTGAAATCCTCAAGTTTTCAAGTTACTGTTCCAAAACTGAGAATAATAACTTAGTTCCAAGAAACTGATTTCATGATTTCAGTGGAACAGACCAGAAAATCATGACTTCAATTTTCTAATTCTTTTTAAATCTTCTAATTTACCACTCAGTTGATGAAGCATTAAGTCTTGGGAGCTGGAACCCTTGAAGTCTCACAACCGTGCCCTCGTCAATTTGACCTAAGACTCTACTAAACTGGTTTAATATTAGAATAAGACTGAGGGGAGTTGCTACTTCGTAAAAAATAGGATTATTCTGATTTCCTCACAACCTCACAGTTTTCCAAGCATATGTACAAGACATAATTATGATGCCAAAGTATGAAATATAGCTAGTTTCATAACCAGAATGAATTATGGCTAATTCTCCTGTAGTAAACAATCAGATTTTCAAATCTGTATTCCCCAGACAGCCAAGTCAGGCCTTGTTTTTCAAGTGATTCATTTAAATAAGCAGCATGTCAGTAGACTTGAGGGGGTTTCCTGTGCAGGGAGGAGTGGGGTGCAGAGCCCTTCTCCTTAAGAAGCTGGGCGTAGGGGCCCAAGGGCAAGGGAGCCTATGAGAGGGTGATGTTGCTTCTGAGAAAAAAACATAATACTTGCTACTTTTTTTATTCTGGAATTCAGATGTTCTGCATTTTGAAATAGAATCAATGTTCTCTAATTTTCAGTCTGAAAATCTTCCAAGCTGGAACTACCCCTTGTCCTGGGAGTTGCCAGTTCCTAAGCGTTTCTATGCTGGCACTGAATGTTGACCATCCAATCATTCATGTCGTCGTTTCTCATACTCCTGCCCCAACTCACATGATCCTGCCATGAGTTTATCTTGGCTTTATAACCTCCCGCGTTTCCAGGTGGTTTTTGTTTTGTTTTGTTTGGGGTTATCTTGCGTGTACTTGATTTTCGTTTGTATGCCTATAAGAGGTAGCGAACCTCTTTGCACAACCATAAAGACCTCCTTGCCTTGTGCTTTTCTCTTACAAGCTCCAGAGACAAGGTAGATTTGCCAAACTGATCCTTAGACATAACCTAATTCTTAATACACGGTGACATTTTACTGTGTCAGTAAAGGTGACGTCTGGGACAGTTACAGATCGCTAGAGCCTTGTTTCTCTAGCCTGAACTAAGGTTTGAAAAAACCGTTTAACAAACCTAAGTAAGAATTCCAGGAAAAAAAGACCAGCTAAGTTCTAAGTAAATAAAAGAGAAAACGAAGTAAAAGATTGTCCTCTGACTGAAACAGAACTTATTGCTAGGGCCCATACTTTACTGCAACAATGATTTAAAATCAATGGAAGGGGGCCAGCCCGGTGGCATAGTGGTTAAGTTCACGCACTCCGCTTCAGCGGCCCAGGATTCGCCAGTTCAATCCCAGGTACAGACCTACACACCAATTGTCAAGCCATGCTGAGGTGGCGTCCCATATAAAATAGAGGAAGATGGGCAAGGATGTTAGCCCAGGGCCAATCTTCCTCAGCAAAAAGAGGAGGACTGGCAACAGATGTTAGCTCAGGGCTAATCGTCCTCACCAAAAAATAAATTAATTTAATTAAATAAAAAAATAAAATAAATGGAAGGACCTAATTCTCAAATAATAGGGTAAGAAGGGTGCTAATCATCCTCCAAGTTCCAACAAACAGCTAATGGACAACTACTAAGTGACAAGCCCTGGGCTGGACCCTGGGACACTGAGATAAAAAGACAGAAAAAGTCACAGAGAACTCAGAGGCCAGCAATGGTGTGGACACAGTGTGACGTGTTCTGTGTGTGACAGCCAGAAGCTCAGAGTGAGTGTGTGGGGAGGGCAAGAGGAGAGACATCCTTTCACAAGAATCACTTGGATCATATGACTAAGCCGGAAACACTGGAATGGGCGCTGAATAAGTGTAAAACACTAACCCGAATTGTGACCTACACGTCTTCAATGTCTGAAAAATAATGTGCAGGTGTGTGTTTGTCAGTGTGTCTTTCATTTATTTACTCACTTACTGCTGGTCCTTTTGCAGGACGCCCTGGCCAAAGCTACCGTGCAGGAACTCGCCACCCTGTACAACACCAAGTACACCTACGGCCCAGGAGCTACGACCATCTGTGAGTCTGGTTTCTAGCCCGGGTCTGAAAGGACTAGAAATGCAAGAAAAAAGCCCCAGTCCTTTCATGAAGGGGCCTCTAATGCAGTTGGAGAGGCTCCAATCCTGAGGGTTTTTTAAAGGCTTTATGTGGTTTTCTGTATTCTTGTCCTTTCTTAAACTGCTCTGAATCAGGTGGAGTATACTCTTCCTAAGGGGAGTCTAACCTTTCATACATTGCGAACTTCTTGTATGTTTTCTTCAGATTGGCTCAATGAGTTTTCTTTTTCCATGATACCCTAATCCCTCGGAGGGCAGGAGCCCTGTCCTTCCTTTGTCCTGACATCTCCAGAGTTGAGCCCATGGCCTGCTGCTCAGTGGGGGCTGTACAGTTGTTGACTGAGTAAAGAGATAAATGAATGGAGGAATGAATGACCAAGTGAATGAATAAGTGAATACGTAATCTGCGTGGCAGTGACATCATAACTGTTCTTGGATGAATAACCGAACGAATGTCTAATCTACACCAGGCCAAAAGCTGGACCCTGAGATACAAAGACGAAGGCACGGCCCTGCCCTCAAGCTGCTCCAATTCCATCACTCAGCATGATTTCCGCAGGGTGTAGAGTCCTCTCCTGTCACCAATCATCGTGCAACTTTCCTTCTTTTCCTAGGAGATACACTTTCTCTTCCCAGAAATCATACATATTTTATAAACAAATTACATACTATATAGCATAGTTACCATAGCAGACAAGCACACTGAGAAGTTTATATATCACAAAGTACATACTTCCTGGGTATTAAACCCATCACTCCCACAAAGCAGGCTTAGAGGTAAGATTGGACTAACTTTTTAAAATAGCCTCCCAAATCTTTTATGATCCAGCTTACTAGAAAACTGGCCCACCTATATTATTTTGCACAGCGAAACATTTATAATTATAAGAGGGAGCTGGCATTTTATTTTAACCTCCTTCCTGGGTTTAAAGATTTTCTTTCTGCTGTTCGCACGTTTCAGATCCTGCCGCTGGGGGCTCCGACGACTGGGCTTATGACCAAGGAATCAAATACTCCTTCACCTTTGAACTCCGAGACACAGGCAAATATGGCTTTGCCCTCCCTGAATCCCAGATCCAGCCAACCTGTGAGGAGACGCTACTGGCCGTCAAGTATGTCGCCAGCTACGTCCTGGAACACCTGTACTAGTCGGGATGTGGGAGCCTCTTCACAATGCTCACTCTTTGTTTCTTTTCTATCCTGAATTCTTATTTTTGTTTGCCTGGATGTTTTCCAGATCCCAATCTTTCTTTGAAGTTTCTGGGTCTATTAAACTACTTGTATCTTTTAATACTGATCACAATAAAAATGAATCATTATAATTGAAAAACCTGACAGAGTGTCTACTTCTTTGGGAGAAAAATCATGTGAACAAATGACTAAGCAAGCTGTGCACAGGTGATGATGAGGGTCAGCCATACAGGAGTTAAAGTCCTCGGGGTATTGGCCAACACTGGCGGAGTGGAGACATGCACAGGTTATAATGCGCGGCTTGTGAAGAAGAAGAAATATAGGGGGAATTTAGGATTGTAAAACATGGTACAGGTGAAAAGACTCCATCTTAGTTTAGCTTTCATCCCAGCCCATTCAGGTTATTTTATGAGCTGTCTCCTATGTACCAAGCACTTTGTTAAGCAATTGAGGACAGAGCAATAAAAAAGAAAAATAACATTTCTCACCTTGATGGTGGTGCAGGCCATTTGGGAAGACAGCCATGAAACAAATAATTATTTAACTAATTATTTAATAATTAGTGATTTAATTTATATCAAGCAAATAAGTGCTGGACAGTCTAGATAAAAAGAACGTATAAAAGGTCTCCCTACCTGACACAGGGGAGAAGGCTCTCTCAGGAAGCTGGGAAATCTGAAGAATGAGCCACAACCAGCTGGACCACCGGAGCGCCCCTGCCAGGCCCTGTGCTACTCAGAAGCTGTGAGAAGAAAGCCAGAGAGGGTGGAACTTGGAGAGTTGAGGGAAGAGGGGCATGTGTAGGGGCTGAGGAGCGAGACGGAGACCACATCAGGGAGAGCTAGAGGTCATGTTCAGGATTTGAAACATTGGTCTAAGAACAATGAGAAGTCATTGAAAACGTTAACAGGATCAGAGTTTCTTTAAAACACCAGCCAGGCGAAGGTGTGGGCAGCAGATCGGAAGTGAAACGAGAGAGAGCCAAGAATCCTGGCTGGACCAGTTGGGCCCAGAATGAAAGAGGCAAAAATCACTCCATGACTTGTACATCACACATGACTTGAAGTTTTCCAGAATCAACTGAACCAGCTAATGTTGGGGAGTATTGCACAGAGTCCAAATTTTACAATATAATAATATGTATTTCGTTATAATTTGGAGGCATCTCTTACTTTGAAATCATAGGACAAAATATTAGTTCATTGTCTTCTATGTGAATTCAAGGAAAATAGGATTCCACATCTAGCATAATATGTTGAAATACCTCTAACAGTGTGCTATTCAAAAAAGAATCACGAAGTCACAGTGATTAGTTTGGAAGTTGTCACACGAAAGAATGATTAATTGCACTAATTGTCCACTAGATGGTAGCAGTGCAGCTGCTCCAATCTGCCAAGCAATCGTCTTCAAAATAATTTAGTAATACATTATTTAAATAGGCAGAGATAAAGAGACACCCTCAAGTGCAAAAAAGAAATTCCCATGAATTCTCAAGCAGTACTGATGGTAATTTTAAAAATAGTAATTTAGCTAAATTATCCTCCCCCCATTCTATTTAGGTCATAGCCAGGTTTTGAATCGGAGGGCTAACGCAACCATGGTTACCGGAGTGAAGTTACCTTGCTGGAGGTGCATCATTCAATTCACAGACAGTTCCAAGGACTCTCCCTTCCCCTGCCTCTAGCAGGTAACATCAACCTCTAACTGAGGAACACGGGGGCCCCAAGTTCAGAAGTCATGTGGTTAAACCATAAAGAACCCTCCGAAGCCCCTAAATTGAGGGATTTTAAATAGAAATTAGGAATATAAATGGGCTTTTCAAAACTTCCAAGGAATTTTTAAGCAGAAGAATAAGGATTAGGAAAGCAAATTTGCTAATATTCTCATTTAAAGTCCCGTGTGTCTGAGATGTCCAGCTCCAGAGGCATTTTTGCTGTATCTCTTGCCAACTGAAAATTACAACTAGCTGGCCAGGGGTGCCACCCACCTGAGCTAACCCAAGAAAAACATAAAGAGAACTCTGCTCAGTCCTTCCCAGCAGCAGGGCCATATGCCCCCACCCTGCTGACCAGAGATGGCCGAGGGCCCCTGCCCAGGCCTGCCCACCCAGAAGCCGGCTGTGAGGCACCTCTCCTCCTCCCTCCTTTAACGCACTCCCACCCAAGAGCCCAGGACAGGCTCTGAGCTCTGCCTTCAGTTCCACGATCTCATCTCCCCCACAGCAGCAACAAACCAACAGCACAGGAACAGCCCCCTGAATCTTTCCTTTCCCCAATGGTGTGGCTACAAAATAGCAAGACTGGTTTTCCAGTCTGGGTTATGGAATTTCTACATACCTAGAATCCCATCCTATGTGTTCATCTGCTTTTGCCAGCTAACCTACATGAACTGGTCAAAGACAGAATTTCAGGTCTAGAAGGAAGAGAAGGAGGAACTATGACAGTTGATGATGTTATTTGGGCGACAAATGGGGTCTTGATGAGCCTCTTAGGTCATCTCATTTGAGCACGTAGTGACTCCCCCTCCACAAGGTCTGACACCGCCTGAATCACACACCACGTCTTTGTCCAGAAATGCCACCTTTGCTGCAACTAATGAAGCTTCTCTGCAGCATTTTGCAATGCAATTTCATTTCAATGTTGAGTCCAACATCCACAACTACGGGTAATAAACTTTTCTTTCAACATATCCTTTATGAAATATCTAAAGGTATTCCAGAAGTTTACTAGATTTGATTTGAAGATAGAGAATTATTTGAAAGACTCCAGTAAATCACAAGAGAAGTTTTACTTCCATTTTCTAGGACATTTCTTTTCTAGTGATAATGTTTGAAAAATATGCAGAAAAGCAAAAAAATAAAGTGATATTTTAAACGATGGCTAGATGTATACCACTGAAAATCATAGAAGTGCAAAGATCCAGAAGGACGGAAAATTATTGCTGTGTGAAACATTCAACTTTAAATCTTTTTAAAGAGATTATTTAACCTGTGAGACATCACACCATCTTACATAGTCAATCCTAAAATGATAGGGTGTCCAAGAACCATTCATCCTCCTCCACACATATGCCAAGACCTTTTATAAGTCTTGATGCAGTAATATAAGGTTGTACTGAACTATACTTGCAAGAAATCACATTCGTTCTGAGAAAAAGCTCCAGAATATTCTTGAAATCCATCTATTGTACAGTTCTTCAGAGGCTAAATAGGTTGGGGAGGAGTGGAAGGTCTTAAAAGCATCATACATCTATGTCCTATTCCAGAAGCAGAGAACTGTCTTAAGAAGTCAAAGATTTATTTACCCTCAGAGTCTTATCCTGAGAGGTACTGGGATCTTCAAACATTTGCATCCCCATTTTGCAGATGGGGAAACCAAGGCCCAGAATGACCAGGCAGCTGGCTCAAGGTGAAGAAGGTAGTATCTGGGAGCCCCTCTAAGGTTAAGTCTGTCTAACTCCAAAGCCAGGCTCTTTGTTTTCCTCCGCACCCCTGCCAAACAGACCCTTAGAAGCAATGGAACAAGCATTTGCTTTAGGAGTTTCTAGTGTTGATGAGCCTGCCTGATGTCAAGAACATGAAGGTATTTGTAAAACCTTCCTCTTCCTTGCCTGCAGGGTTGGGGCAAGAGGCCCCTCTTGGGAGAATAAAAGAAAATCTCACGTTATGTCGCACACCTATCAGACGGAGAGGAATGAAGCTATTGCTGCTGTACTTATAACGGGGGCACCTTCCCAACTGATGATAACAGTATACAACCATGACTCTGAGAAGTTTCATATATGACCATCCATACATTTGTCAGAGTGAAGAGGTAGTTTTTAAAAGGAAATTCTAATAAGTTATCTCATTAGGTAAATTCACTCAGTCTGTTTGGTTACCTATGATTCTGGGTAAAAGTGTTGCCTTCTCTCAAATAATCCATAATTAACTGGGTTGTGTTCAAGACTAAAGACCCCCCCCACAAGGGACTGTTTGAAATGATCTATAAACGACTTTCATTAATTCAGCTTTCAGAAAGCACTTATTGGGCACCTACAGCATCCAGACTCCAAAGATGGCAGTCAAGGGACACACTCGAGCAGGCTCCTTACCTTCCCTCTGGGACCCTCCAGCTGCTTTAGGAATGGGTAGCCCTGAGGATAGAGAGGAGAGAGGAAAGGAGCGGGGCTTCTGGCACTTTAGGTACAGAGCAAATACGGCAGAAGAACAACCATCATAGAAACTAGACAGTGAACACATCAGTGTTTTCCAGATCACTTATAGTGTTTTTAGTATGATCAAAATATTTTGTAATTTAAATGTTTTTAGCTTTACAATTTACAACATAGCTTCAAAAACATATTTTACGTTATTTACCACCCACCAAGGTTCTGTGGCCAGATCCCCAAATTCAGGTTCCAAGTGCGGATAGAAAGTGATTCTTTCCACGAGTCAGTGCAAGCACATGGTAGAGTAGTATTGTAGAGCAAAGAACTGGCTCAGATCCCAGCTCTGCGAACACACTCGCTCTGCTACCTTGGGCAAGTCATTTGCTAAAAAAGCACTTGCCTCCCATCCCATCTTAAAATGGGGTATTCCCTACTGTAAAAGGTATAAGAATAGCATGGCGTTATGCCTGCCCCAGAATAGATATTTAGTGCTAGTATTGCCGCCCTGTTCCTCCCTCCCCAAATAGAAAACACGAGGGAAAGAGCATTTCTTCCCCCAGAATGCTGAGAGGAAATCAGCTGCTCCTCCAGATAAGAGCTGAGACATAAAACTGGCAGAGGGTCTGGGGGCGGGCAAAGAACCATGCGGTTCCTCCTGCCCGTGGGCTTGATCGCTGCGGCGATTGCTGTGGCTCCTGTCCGCTTTGACAGGTAACCCGTGGGCGCTCAGGCTGTGGGGAGGCAGACTGCGGACACTTCCCCAGGTTCACACTTGCCGTCTTTTGCGTTCTTAAAGGGAGAATGTGCTCCGCGTGAAGCCCCAGGATGAAGGACAAGCAAACGTCATAAAGGACTTGGCCAAAACCAACAAGGTAAAGCATTTGGAGGGATATTTTATCTTTCCTCTCTGTTCTCTAAAAGCTGCTTCTCTTCTATTTTCGGTTTAATGCCCACGAAGCTACCAAAGACAGAGACAAAGGGAAGAGGGAGGGGCTGCTTGGATAATTCTACCCACCACCAACACTTTGCTTGTTTCATTTTTGTTTTTTCCCAGATCACCACTTCCTCTTTCCCTCCCAAAAGCTTTGCAAGAAACAGCTTTTTCTAGGTGACACTGTGACACAAGGGGCCGTTCCCGACACCTTTATCAAGGCCTCTTTCCCTCCCGCCGGTGCTGTGCCGGCTCCATTCTGCTTGCTCACCCTCACCAGTGGCATAATTTCTGCTAAAGTATTAACTGATTACATCAAGGATCTGGCTGATGACAGCGAGATGTGACCCTTCCAAGAGAAGGTCCATTTCAAAAGGAAACCCTTCAAGTTAGATCAGTCTTTGAAAATCCAGCGGGCGGATGTAAGCATTTTATCACTTATTCAGCTGCTCCCATACAAAAGGCGCACTGTGCCACCTTACAAACCCCATTTCAAATTCTTAACAGGTTTGTCAGTGTCATAATTTAACCCGTTTAAAACAGAAGAACTAAAGTTCAAAGACAGTAATTAAATGACCAAGATTACACATCAGACTTAAACCCAGACCGAATCTGGGATTGACGATAGCATACACTCTCATCTCCACATCAGATCAGTCAAAAGTTCTGCCTACTCTAATTGACACACGTCTTTCAAATCCATATTTTCCTCTCCATTCCCCTGTCACTGCCAAGTTCATGCTGCTCTACCTCTGACCTGGACAATTTCAAGAGCCCCTTAACCAGTGGTCAGGGTCTAGACCTCCCTCCCACAAAGCCAAGTCCACTCCGCACCCTGATTGCTCTCTCAGATGTGCCAGTTGCATTCCTCCACTGGAAGCTTTCAGTGAGACGCAGCCTCGCATGGAGAGAGCATGGTCCTCAGAGGTTCCAATCCCAGCTCTGTGGCCTTAGGAAAGTTACTAAACCTCTCTGGGTCTCAATTTCCTCCTCTATCAAATGGTCATAATAATCATACCTACTTCCTAAGGTTATTTAAAGACTACGTGAGCTAATATTTGGGTAGCGCTCAGAAACGGTCCTGGTCAAAATAAGCACTGTAGAAGCATTTTCTATTGGTGTTAGTGTGGCATTCAAAGTCCTTCATGATCTGCCAGGCTGCCAGCCTCTGCGGTCTCCTGCTCCCCTACACTCTTTCTCACTCCCTGAACAACAAAGTCTCACCCACTTTGGCCTGCACCCCTTTTCTCATGAGGAATGTGTTTCCTTCTTTACTTGGCTAACATACTTATTCTTCATGACCCAGCTCAAGTGGTGTCTCCTGCAGGAAGTCTTCTCTGTCCACTGACTCTCATAAGCCAGTTTGGAATGTTTCTTGTGCTCCTGGAACACCCCGTGCTTGCCCCCAGCTTTGGTCAGCATGTTGGAAATGCGTATATGTTCTGTCTCTCATACCAAACTTCTTGCTTCTCATAAGTCCTTTATTAGCCTCTGCAACCATAGCACCCAGCTCTGTGCCCAGTGCTTAATCGATGCTCATGAAAGTTCACTGACCCCTAAATTCTTGATCCACGTTACCCTGTTAGAACAGAGAAATTGCTATTGTAATTAGATGGCCCTGCCTGACTCGCCTTTAAATCACACTACATCTCTCATATGTCCAATTCACGCTGTCGTTTTTGGTCAAAATAAACCAATAAATTTTGGTTGGCTCACAGCAGCCTCATATTGGCACATAATCGATTGACCTAGAGGTAGAGGGAGATTCAACTACAAAGCAACCGGGTAGACTTGAACACTCCCACAAGCTTGGTGTGCTGGGTGGAAATTGAGTACTTACTTCACACTTCCCAGGTTGGGGAATTGTACTTCATTTGGTTTCACAACTTTTGAAGAACAATAAGAACTGGAATCTTCTCAAAATTATTTTAATCTGAATGCTATCCTTCTGGGCCCATTCACCAAATTTCTGAAATTCTCAGCTAGAGGAAGAGAAAGAGAAGGGAATCAGCATTGCTAAATGCCTGCATGTCCCAGACCTCATACCCATTTCACAACACTCCCAATGGAGTCCTGTCAGCCCCAATTTTTAGGGGAGAAGACTGAAACTCTAAGAGTTTTAGTAATTTGCCCAAGGGCACACAGCTAGAAAAATGACAGGGCTGGAGATTATGCTTCTGTGGACACAAGCCGTCCAGGAATTCCAGAGTTCACAGGGACATCTGGTTTTGAGGCCTGACTCGAGCAGGGGGTGAGGGGGGCAGATATTTAATCTATATTCCCAATTAGAGACAGATGCTATGACTAAATCAATTGTGAAACAACCCCAATCAACCCCAAGATGGTGGAAGCAAACAGATTAACCAAAAACTGCTCATTCCTTTTGCATTTATCTATAGATACTATATATACATTTATATATAGATACATAGAGAGAGAGAGACTATGTCCTGGAAAAGTGATCAGTACAAATGGCTTCTTTCTTACTCCCTAATATTCAACAGTTCTTAAATACATTTGCAAAATTCTCATAAGCTTATTAAGAGAAAGGTCCATACCTTAGTCACATTGAACCCTAAATTCCTTTTATGGTTTACAACACAGTCATTTCTTAATAAGTTTGTGTTGGGTGAAAAAATAAACAACTCTGGCTAACACTGAACTCATCTCCACAGCTTGACTTCTGGTATCCAGACGCCACCCACCACATAGCTGCTAACATGATGGTGGATTTCCGAGTTAGTGAAAAGGAATCCCAGTCAATCCAGTCCGCCTTGGACCAAAATAAAATGCACTATGAGTAAGTCCTATGCAAATATTCAAATGTGTTGGATACTCAAAGTTTGGGGGTTCTTGAAATTGAGAGAGAAGTACTAGTTTTTAATTGGGCCAAAAAACAAAAGCTCTATCTATGAGATAAAATTCACAGTTCCTTCCTAAAAGACTCTTGAGGCCTGCTTATAGAGATGATGACGTCAAAGTTGGCCACTCAACTTCCATCTTATGTTTGCTCTGATCTGCAAAGATGACAACTACCTACATCCGCCGTCTCCAAAAATCAGCCCCTAGTAAGGACAGAATGCACGTGAGCAGGCATGGATGGCTTAGCCACACTCATCACCCCTGACTGGTAATCCACCCAGAGCTCAGGGGCTACTGGTGACTGCCAGCACCACATTCTTATATTTGAATTCTCCTGATAAATAAAAGGAGGCCCAAAGAACAGTGTCCATCTTTAAGTCAGAGATGTGGGGATGTAAAATATATAATAAATAAATAATTCTTTATAAAAGAACTTCTTCCTCAGAGAAAGCAAAAGTAATACAATAGAATAAGACATAATGGAAGAGGAGAGAATTCTCAAATGGCCAAAGACACAGAAATGAGTCATCGTGGCCTCATAAGGAAATAAGGGGATATTAGAATTTATTGAGCACCATCCCTTGGCCATGCACAGTCGGGGCCCTGGGGCAGTGAACAAGGGAGCCCAGGGATGAATATCACAAATCAACGCCTAATATAGAAAACAAAATTTTCATACTTTCAAACGTTTAGCGTTTTGATGTCCCGTGTTAACTCCCCGTGCACTTGTCATCCCAGGAGTCCCCTTTATTGAGACCCTCCCTGCTCAAAACACTGCTAAGCACTAGTTCTTTCTTTTTGACTCGCTATTTCATGCCTCTGCTACCTAGCTTAGTGCTGTAACTTAAAAGGCCTTCTTACGGCAGAGACAAAGATCCTATAATGTCATATTGCAGAACAGGATTTACTGCTGCTCGTCAAGACTTGACTGTATTTATGATATTACTACAATATCCTTAATAAATATAAACTCTATTGAAATTAAGGAAAGACTTACTAAGAGAAGTAAACAAAAAACATTCTTGTTCGTGGCTTAGCGGCTTAAGAAGTAGCAGGCTATTACTTGTGATATTGTTGATCTCTGTCTTTGTTTTTGCTGTTGTTTTAAGAGGGTTGTGAAACAAATGTAGAAGTTAATAAATGGGGAGAATGTATACAAAATTAATTTATACCAGCATTTATCCCTTTTTAATTACTATACCAAGATGTGCTTTTCTATGTTTTTATAAATTGCACCACTAAAATTAGAAATAGGCACTTTACAAATAAACCTCCAAGATCACAGAAATTAGTAACACATTATGGACTCTGCTTACGCTAAGGTTCAGATAACGTGTTGATTCTTTCATCTAAGAGAATCATCCCCCCACCCTGTGTACCCCCTGGAGACCACGTCTCCTGATTCACTTCACAGTCAGGCTTCTCAAATGTATGCCTCGACTATCACACTCTTCTCTTTTCTTCTTTAATGTAGACCTGACCGGATTCCTGTGATCAACTAATTCTTACAAAGTATCCAGCCCAAACTAAAACAAATTGTAGCTGGCCAATCTTGTATAATTTGGTATGAACAGCAGGGTAAAAATGAAGCATTATGTTTTCCTGAATATCCTGGTAATGTAAACAAAGAACTAGTTGCTTGACATGAGTGTGGTTAGAGGAATAAATCACTGTGACAGAAGACACCTAGGCAGGTGGTGATATCCTTCCATCCTATCACACAGCTCCCATCAGCCCTTTCTCCTCTTCGGTCCTCTCGACCCCTGCCAGCCTGAAACAGTTCTGACCCAAACAGAGGTCTAACTGCGGATCCTCACAGTAGCATGTCCTTCACTTTGTCTTACGCCAAGATACTTCCTTGCTATCTACATCAAGAACTAAAGTGTTACACTACCTACAAAAATCAGTTTTATCTAATTAGGACACGATTTCTAGAAATCGGTCCAAATTAACCACAGTTGTGGGAAAGCCACATAATTAGTTACCTTCCTCAGAAATATAAATATGTAAAGTGATCTGTGCAGACAAGAACTATTTAAAACCTTGTCTCCAAGTACTAACTATATACATAATTTTATTTGCATATTAATTATACGTGTTACTTGGTGCCGGTCAGTAACAGAAGAGGGTTCTAAGAACAGAAACATCTGGCTGGACCCAGGCACCAGTCTGAATAAAACCACACTAGGAGGCAGGTTTGACACAACGATTTACTTAGACACCCTTCATTAGACAGTGCATATAAACCACTTTTTAGTTTAAAGCATCTGTGTGTGATTTTTTTTTTTTTTTTTTTTTTTTTTGTGGGGAAGACCAGCCCTGAGCTAACATCCGTTGCCAATCCTCCTCTTTTTGCTGAGGAAGACTGGCCCTGGGCTAACATCTGTGCCCATCTTCCTCTACTTTATATGGGAGGCCACCACGGCGTGGCTGACAGGCAGTGCGTCAGCCGGTGCCCGGGATCCGAACTCGCAAACCCCCGGCTGCCAAGCGCGAACTAAACCGCTGCGCCACCGGGCGGCCCCGTGATATTCTTTTAATTTTCAGAAAGTTAAACTACTAAGACAGATTTGATTCTACAGGAGCATGTTTGCTCCTTTTCATTTACACTTTTACAAAATCATAAAAGGCCAAATCCAAAAAACAAATAATGTGTATATACTAACAAACCTGAACAGACCGCTGATTAAACGTCTAAAGGACAGCACATCCACCCTTGGGCTGAGCCTGAAGGGGCAGACACTATATTCAGATTCAGCAGTTAAAAACCCTAGTGTTTTTACTAATTTCTTAAAATTTTAGATATTTGTATCTTAGATACATTTTAGATTACCTTTTCTTTGATCAAAAGTTAAAATTAGAAAATAAAGAGTTGTTAATGAAAGGTAATTCAGAAAACAATTATTAATATAATAGTAAAACTCAAATGATACAATTGAGTAAAATCTTATTAAAATCCACATAAGATAATGGGGAAATGAAAAAGAGATCTACACCAAACTGACACAGGATTCATCAACAGTTCATATTAATGTCTAACTACCTAATAACGTTTAGTCAAACACATATTCATATTCCAAGTATATGCACAGTCCTATCAAATAAGTATTTCAATCAAATAAATCATTCTAATGTCTATCCCATTTACTTTTCCTTCTGCTCCACATTTTTATATATTACTTGCCCAAGAGTAAAACAGGTATGTTGACATCTGCTACAAATGTCGAAGAGATGTTGGTCACGGTGGAAAGCAGAAGAGGGTGGTATATAAGAATGTGGATTCTGGAGCAAAGCTGTCTGGGTCCAGCCCCATTTAAACCATGTACTAGGTATTTAACATTTACAGTTTATGTAACTTCTCTTCGCCTCATTTTCTTCATCTTTAAAATGGTGTTTCGTGGGGGTTGCATAAAGGTTGACGGGGACCATAAATCGCTCTTTGCCTGGTTCCTTCACTTCTGTTAATGCAAGTGGAGGAAAGACCATTTATACATGTGCTTACATGAGCGCACGCACGCACACACACACACTGTGCAACAGGAGATAACTAGAGGCTATCACCAGATGCTCCCTTTCCCTCCTAGTGAATAAATTAGTGCCTTAAAGTTTATTATCCAACACAGAGGTATGCCTTAAAGGTTGAGAAATTCATGTCAGTAAGTGCCAAGTTTGATACACGGTAACCCAATTAGGGAGTTACTGGGGACAAATGAGATCTTTTGGAAACCTGAAATCATACTTTTTGAGTAGCCCCTATCCTGATGGAATGTGGGCATGGGGCGAGGGGAAGCAGTCCAGACCAGTTTATAAGACACCATAACAAGAACTCTGCCTCCCTGAAACATCACTCTCCACCGCACTACACACACACCCAGAGGCTATAGCAGTCACATACACTGGCCCAGAGTTCTCCATGCCTTCTTTGTTACTCTCTGAAAGCAGCAAAGGGAGAGAGCCTGGAAATGTCAAAATAAGATTCGTCTTGCCTCTTCTCTGAACCTCTTATCTGCTCCCTGACCTTGGGACACAGGCTTCCAGGAGAGCTGGTCAACTGGGCAAACTTTGCACAAGCCTTGGTAGACTAAGAAGACTACAGGTCTGACGGCAGTACCCAGGGATTCGCTCCTCGTGATGGAGGCATTGTTGTGTAATGGTTCACAGCTGGAGTACTGAAGTCAGACACTTCTGGGTTCAAATCCCAACCTCTGTATTTTACCAGTTGTGTCAACTCTGGAAATCGACCTAACCTCGATAAAAATGGGGATGATAATGGTACCCAATTAATAGTGTTGACATGAAAATTAAATGATAAAATATAAATAACACGCTGAGCAGAGTGCCTGGCACATAAGAAAGACTCGATAAACACTAGCCATTTACATCATTAAATCCTCAGTGATAATTATTTATCCTTTCACCTACATTTAGGAATATTTTTTTAACAAATTAAGCAAATCTTGGAGCACTAAAATAATATTCGAGAGAAAGTAATTTGGTTTCATCTGCTTAAGCCTGGCTGCTGGTTAGTGGAAGGGCTCATGAAAATAACATCTGGCCCTAGTTCTTAATTTCCAGCCTTAGGCTTAATGTCTAGTCCCTATCAGCAACAATCTGGCCCGTTCTGATGTCCTCATGCAGCTGCATTTGTGGAAAGGTTGTATTTCAGCTCACACGATTTTCTTTTGCTGTTGTTACCACAAGAGCTAAATTGATATGTGTAAATCTAAAAATATTCTTAGATACAAGCTTCCTGTGACTAATTAATATCGCCTTATGTTAGGAATCAACCTCTGGAACCATAAAATTTCTCTTTCGTCTGGTTCCTTTACTTCTATTAATGCAGGTGGAGCAAAAGCCACGTGCCCTCTTTAGAGCTTAAAATAATTATGTCTGTAGCGACCACCCAAAATACAATTTCCTGTCTTCTCGGGCTTCGAGCAAGTTTTAGCGCAACATGCACCAACTGATTCCAAAATTGTTGTCACAATTTTTTTTCTCAGAAATCCCAGATTCATCATAAGTCAAAAGCCAAGCATACAGTGAGTTAGACGTAATGTGCATGATAATGTGCTTGTCAGTGCTGTTAATGGGAATCAATATTCATGAGCAGTACGTGGTCGCATGTGCTAAATAAACTCTAATTAGGAGTAGACCTCGTTTATGTTCTGCCTCCAAACTCAGATCAGCCAGTCAATCAGCAAGAAGAAACCGACAAGCAGAGTGGGTGCTGCACTGTCACAGTTCATTACATAAGAAACAGAAGAAATCAGAGTCAAACAGCTACATACCATCAAAGCTTGGTTTAAAGACACGCTCAGACGTGAAGCAGTTGTCAGTTTTTTGACTCATCCCCACAGCTACCCTGAGGCTCACAGGGTGCCTGTGACATCCCGAGTACATCTCATATTTCACTTCACTTCTTCCTCACCACAATCCTGGCTGGCATGTTTGGTCCCATTGCAAAAATGAGTAAACTGAGGCTCAGAGAGATAGTTAACCTAGCCAAGATCACATGAAGTATTAAGTAGCCGAACTGGCGTTGGAACCCAAGAATGTCTGACCACAGAGCCTCTCCCCACTAGATCACTGCCTCCTTATTTGACTGCGTGTATGGAGGTGAAAGAGTGCATGACACTGTCCTACTAGAACGAAGGTTAAAAAATAGCATCTTCCTCCATAGGACTCACTGCGAACAGAAGAAAATACATGTGTGTTTCATCAACAAAAGTAGAGTAATGCTTTTTTTATATGAAGTCAATGGGAAATGAGGAAATCCAAATAAGGAAATTGTTCAGATTAATACAACTTCAAAAAATCCCTTACTGTAAATATTTCACTGAAATATTTTCATTATAAGCCACAGTTCCTTACCCTGCAAAATAGAACATATTGAATATAGTTTACCTTTGGTTGAGGGGTTATCATGATCAACACGAATTTTCAGAGTGTGCTATAAGAGAATGATATCCTCAAGGGCTATTCAAGTTACCAAAATATGCTGTGTCATTTGGACTTACGTCAAGGAACCCCTGACCCCATGTTTGCTAAGTCCTTCTGTCTGAGTCGTTTTACTTTCCCTTTTTCGCTGTCAGCGATCACCTACTGAGACTAGGCTTGCTTTCTGGGAGTCATTTTCCCTGTGTCCAGTGCATTCTTTCCAGGTTGGACAAGCTTTTCATAGCTGTATCTAAAATAAGATGAAAGAGGCTTTTTGTGAGAGTGTTTGTACATCTCCTACGGCTGTAACATAATATTCAACAGATTAAGGGATCTAATAATAAATTTTAATGCAACCATACATTGATGGACAATAATAATTTGATCATATCAATAGATACTCAATATGGCAATCAACATTATACTTAAAGGTGAAAGACAGGTTTCTTGTTAAAACCAGAAAAAAAATAGAATGGCCTCTTTCACCACTATTATTTTCCATTGTTCAAAGAGTTTAGCCAATGCAATAAAGGAAAAAAAAGAAACAATTATTGGAAAAAAAGTAGAAAGTACAATTTTCTTGCAGAAGAAATAACTACACAGAAAACTCTAAAGACATAAATATAAAATTGTTAGAAGTAAGAAGATAGTTTTTTAAACTAATAAAGTGGCTAATAGGTAAGTATAACCAAAGCAATAAGGTTTTTTTAGTATATGGGTAACAACCAGTTCAAATGTTTAGTGGGAAAAAAACCACTCACAAGACTAATAAAAAATATATGAATAAACAAAATATATAAAATTTCACTGAAGAATCAAAAAGACAGCCATATATGATCCATTATTAATGATTCTTCTCAAATTTATTCATAATTTGATATAATTCTAATCAAAAGCCCATTTTTTTCTAATAATTTCTAAAATGATTCTGACAAAACATTTATTAAAAACAGGTGAAATTACTCAAAAATTTTGAAAACAAGAATCAGGAGACACTTTATGAAATGTTAAAATTCAATATTAAAACTATAATTAAATATGGTTTGGTTCTTATGCAAGAGTAGGAAAACAGATCAATGGAGCACAATAGAAAATCCCTAAACAGACAAAATACACAAAATATTTGTGTATATGATGCAATGGTATTTTTGAAACATAAATCTTGAAGTCAGGCGAGCCTGCATTCAAATTCCCAACTCCACCACACACAAAATGTGCATATTTAAGCTTTCTGAGCAACAAAGCCCCAACCTGTAAAATGGTGATAACATTAACAAGATAAAATAAAATAACTTGTGTAAAGGGCCCGCCCAGTGGCGCAGCGGTTTAGTCCGCGCTTGGCAGCCCGGGGTTCGCAGGTTCGGATCCCAGGCGCCCGCCGACGCACTGTCTGTCAGCCACGCCGTGGCGGCGTCCCATATAAAGTAGAGGAAGATGGGCACGGATGTTAGCCCAGGGCCAGTCTTCCTCAGCAAAAAGGGGAGGATTGGCAACAGATGTTAGCTCAGGGCTGGTCTTCCCCACAAAAAAAAAAAAATAATAACTTGTGTAAAGCAGTACCTGGCCCACACTAAACAAATGGATGTCCGAGTGAAAATGTCAGGTGGGCGATTGGCTGTGCCAGCCACGGGAAGGATAGGGAAGAGGAAGGGCAGGGGGAGGTTCAGGAGAGTCCAGATCTGGAGATACAAACATGGCAGCCATCGGGTTGCCGTGAGAGCCATGGAACTCAATGAGATGATGAGAGGACTCAGGAAGAGAGGAAAATAGAGAAGAGGGTGGAGGCATAAGCCATGTGGCCCCAACATTAGCTTCCCAACGATTCTTCCCGCATCTCATTTCACCCCCTCCAAACCAGCCTAACCATTTTCTAGCTCTGGAACCATGGGCAAGCTGTTTAAACACTTGGTGCCTCAGTTTTCCCATCTGTAAAACGAGGATAACACTCTCATGTGCAGATTAAATGAGTTAATGTACATAAGGTGGTTAGAGCAATGATAAGTGCTAAGTGCTTGCTATTATTGTTGTTACTCAGGTTTCTCCCAGATCTCAAAGTGTGAAATGATAAGGGATACGCGTGAGAATATCCATTGTTGCCTGTGTCGTGCGTATGTGAACGTGTGTGCACTTTGGAGAAAGATGAGGAGTGGCGTTAGATCAGCACTGACAGGTAGCGGTATAATGCAAGCCACATGTGCGATTTTAAATATTCTAGTAGCCACATTAAAAAAGTAAAAAGCAACAGATAAAATTAATTTTAGTGATAAACCTTATTGAACCCAATATATTCATGATGAAATATATTTCAACATGTAACGAATATGAAACTTATTAGTGAGGTATTTTACATAATTTTTATTCTAAGTCTTCGAAATCCAGTGTATGTTTTACATGTACAGCAATCTCTGTTTTCGGACAGGCCCTATTTTAAGTGTTCTAGAGCCATGTGTGGCTAGAGACTGCCATATTGGACAGCACAGCTCTAGATAAATGGGAAATGTGAAGCCAGACACATGGCACATCTAAAGGAGACGGCTAGAGAATAATGAAGAAACAAGGAAAATTGACTTAAGAGAGAGAAAAAGGAAGAGAACAATTCTGCAAATGAAAGATAACTGTGTTTTCCTTTCTCTAGTAACTGTATTTTATCAATCCCCTATCAAACAGAATCTTGATTCATGATCTACAAGAAGAGATCGAGAAACAGTTTGATGTTAAAGAAGATATCCCTGGCAGGCACAGCTATGCAAAATATAATAACTGGGACAAGGTGCAGTATAAAATGCCTGTACTTCAATAAAAGAGTTATCCTCAACATTTCTTGTCATTGGTTGTCTTTTATTCTAATTCTTCAAATTGGTTTTTCTCTTAAGATTGTTGCTTGGACTGAAAAAATGGTGCATAAGCATCCTGAAATGGTCTCTCGTATTAATATTGGAACTACTGCCGAAGACAATCCACTATATGTTCTCAAGGTAAAAACAGTTCAAGGACTACTGATTCTTATTATTGTTGAAAACATGAATTGAAAAGTTACTTTGTGACACATTTAGCTAGTTTTGAGACAATAAGAAGTCTTAGTTTTTGAAGGATATTTAAGCTCTAGACATCCATTCAAGAATAGAAGGGACAGGCGGTTTCAGGTGGAACCAAGAAAGTCCCACAATAAACCATTTGTCAGATCCACAGGATAAACCCAGACAAATATCTATCTTATCCTATAGCTTTATTACAAGAGTTTATGATGTCCTTGGGGTATAGAACAGTTTCCATCCATTAAAATTCAGTGAAACTGATGACTAAAATGTCATCGAGAAAAGAGAAATTCAAGAATCATAGACTCGTAGGATCCCAGAACAGTAAGTGAGGCATTTTAACCTCGTGTTGATGGGGGATTCCCTTCTATAACCGAGCTGACAGTTGTCATTCAGCTGCTGCTGGGTTTTTGTGTATCCAAAGACGCTGTTCCCTCAAGCATCTTCTTAATAACTGGGAAGCCCTTCCTTCCCCTGAACTCCCATCCGTTCCTTCTCTCTAACCACCCGAAACAAATCTAAATTCTCTTCAAAATGACGGCCCTTCAAATATCCAGCCACTACTCCTCCTCCTCACTGCGAACACAACTACAAACTAAATATCCAGGCTAAACATCCCCAGTTTATGAAGCCAGAAAAACTAAATGAAATGACAGAAACAGAGGCAATATTATAAACTATTTCTCAGACCAATGGATGTTAGCAATAAGAAAAAAATGGATTGTGATTTTTTTTTGAATCCTAAAAAGCAACTCTGCAACTAGAAAAACTTTTTGAAAAGTATACTATGTAATAGATGATGAATTATGTATAGACATTTAAGGATATGTGCCATGTTCTCCGTGAGGACAATATGTGCTTACACAGTCACTCATTCAACAGGGGACAAGGGGAAGAACTGCTTTGAGAATATGAAGGAGTTATTGGACAACAAGGGACCAATGTGTGAGTTCATGCAAAATAATGTCTCAACTTTGTTTTTAAATAGATTGGGGAAAAGGATGAAAGAAGAAAGGCTATTTTTATGGATTGTGGCATTCATGCACGAGAATGGATCTCCCCAGCATTCTGCTAGTGGTTTGTCTATCAGGTAAGTGAATCGGAATACTCACACAATTCTCCTTTGACTATCAAGTCTCCAGCACTTCGCCGAGTGGCACCACCCCTTTCCAAACCAGCGCAGCTCCACTTAACTAGAAGAGCCCACATTTGGTGTTGTCAGGAGATAAACGCTCTGGATTTTAGTCATCGTTGCAGTTTTTATAAAGTTGACACCTTCCTTGAAACTTCTTGAACTCCAGCTGACAGTTTATAAAACTAAAAGAAAATTTTTTGGCTATGAGAGTCTTCGCTATATAAAAGTATGGAAAATCTGAACCCACCTTAATATTTCAACCTACAAACGTGGCCCTTCTTCAGTGAGCTCAAAACCCAGACCTTTAGCTCCTGTTTAGATACTTCATTGACCACATGCACTCAGAATTTTCATGCTTAAATTTCCTTTCCAAATGCAAAATAACTCACTTTTTTTTCAAAAAGTAAATCCTGTTTATAAGTTTGTTATTCTTCTCACTCTTTCTATTGTATTCTGACTCCTACTATCTTTTAAATTTCTCTTTCTGCAGCTTTCGTATACAACATGCTGATGGAATATGCAAATGGCTTTCTAGGTGTGGATACTTTCACTAGGAATGAAGCCACCAGTAGAACTGTCTTATCCCTGCAGTTGTTCTAGCTCTTCCAGCTGAGGGCAGAGAATTCCCCTTACTCAACCCATAAAGGAACACACATCATGGGGCTATGAGAAATCTCTTGGCTCCAGTACACATGTACCTGAAAGAGATCTTCCAAGAATGATGAGAGAGATGTTAGGTAGCCATATTAAGTCCAGGTAATCAGAGAAATTTCAGCCAGATGTGAGAAAAAAAGTTGATTGGTCAATCTGTAAATGTTTGAATTTTTTATTAACTTAGCATTTTTTCTTTAATCCTATTAATAATTAATTTATTAATCCTCTCCAATATTTACATATTCCTAAGCTTACAGACTCAATTCACATTTACCTAAAGAACATGAAGGAAAGAACCCATTTAAAACAAGCTGTACTGCTAATTTTTCACTTGGCCTCCATTCTTCTATGAAATGTATCTTGCATGCTACATTTGGAATGATATAAATCTCATTAATTAAATGATCCTTTAAAGAATATTCAGTTCAATTAGTTTCATTAGTCTGAATAAGTGCCATTTTTTCTGTCATCTATATAGGTCATTGATTTTTGTGCAGTTTAGGAGAAATATATTTTAAATCATGTGACCTTGGGCAAATGACTTAAGGAGTGGTAGTTATTACTATTATAACCACAGCTTTCCAATGACAGCTAAACTTTACACCAATAACTCAATTTTTTTCCTACCTCTACAGGCAACAAAAACTTATGGAAAAAACAAAATTATGACCAAACTTTTGGACCGAATGAATTTTTATGTTCTTCCTGTGTTCAATGTTGATGGATATATTTGGTCATGGACACAGGTACTGCCCTATAGACTCTTGTTTGCATTCAGATAACATATTATTTACTGACTAATGCACACTGATTGTTATACACTAAGTTTAAGGTTTGGGTAACCAGTTAATTCCAATTCAGGAAAGTATATTTTTTAAAATCTCAATTTCAGACTAAGGCAAGCATGATTTCCTGATTGCACAGATGTCCTTGAAATAATATGAAATTTTTGCTGCTGAAGCTTGTAATGTGGAAAAATAATTATAAAGGAAATGTATGTTATATGATATATCAAAAGCATATTCTAGCTAAGAATAAAAGTCATTTAAAGACATTACAAACACATTGACTTCAAAGCAAAAGTCATTGTATTCCATCAAGTTGGGACAGAATTTGAGGTGGAATAATTATTTCAAAAAATAAATACAGAGGCCAGCCTGGTGGTGCAGTGGTTTAGTTGGCGCTTTGGCAGCCCAGGTTCACCAGTTCGGATCCTGGGTGCCCACCGATGTACTGCTTGTCAGCCATGCTGTGGCAGCATCCCATATAAAGTAGAGGAAGATGGGCACTGATGTTAGCCCAGGACCAGGTTTCCTCAGCAAAAAGAGGAGGATTGGCAACGGATGTTAGCTTAGGGCCAGTCTTCCTCACAAAATAATAAATAAATAAATACAGAGGAGTGATGTCAGCATCATGGTAGAGTGAGATTCCCTCTTTGAATCTCTGCCCCCTAAGACACAACAAAAACATCATTCACAAACCAACAGAGGTCAATCAAAGACTACAAAGGACTTCTAAGAGACACTTGTCACGGTACATCTGATGGTGGAGGCACGGGAAGCCCCAAAGGACGTGTGGAGAGGTAAGGAGATTACTCCCCCTCCCCAACTGATTGGCAAAGACAGACAGCACAGCTCACAGACAGGGGAGGGGAGGGGCAGCCCTCTGCAGGGAAAACTATCATCCTCCAGGTGCTCTCACAGACTGTCAAGAGATCCCCACCAGGAAGTGACGACAGGCTGTTTCAGGGGTGTGGTAAATGCCCCGAGAGAGCCAGAAAAGAAGCCCCTGGCTTGGGCAGGAGGAAGAGAGAACCCTTCCCCCCACACACTCTGCACTTCAGCACAATCCCTCCAGGGACTGCCATGGGCTGAGAGCACACCGCTCGTGACCTCCATCCAGTGGCAGCAAGTGGAAACTGCAGGACCATCTTCAAGATGAAGAATAGCAAAGGTAAATCTGCAGGCTGTATGTAAAAGTATCTTAAGTCTACAGACCAAGAGGAAAATGACAAACACCCAGAAACCAACCCTGAAGGCACAGAAATCTATAACCTGAATGACAGAGAATTCAAAATAGCTATCATAAACAAACTCAACAAAATACAAGAGAACACAGAGAAACAAATCAATGAGTTCAGGGATTTCTTCACAAAAGAGATTGAAACCATAAAGAAAAACCAACCAGAAATATTGGAGATGAAAAACACAATGGACAAGATAATGGAAAATCTGGAGTCTTTAAAGAGCAGAACTGACAATATGGAGGAAAGAATGAGCATCATTGAGGATAGCCACACAGAAACACTCCAGATAGAGGAGGAGAGACAGCTAAGACTAAAAAGAAATGAAGAAATTCTTCAAGAAATATCAGACTCAATGAGAAAAAGTAACATAAGGGTAATAGGTATTCCAGAAGGAAAAGAAAGAAAAAGGAGCAGAGAGTTTGTTCAAAGAAATAATAGCTGAGA
The DNA here is from genome assembly GCA_031878705.1 of Tapirus indicus. Lineage (NCBI taxonomy): Eukaryota > Metazoa > Chordata > Mammalia > Perissodactyla > Tapiridae > Tapirus > Tapirus indicus. Next base: position 5,841,632 of record CM062920.1, on the reverse strand, counting down.
ACTTCCCAAACCTAGGGAAAGAGGTGGAAATAACAGTGAATGAAATCAATAGATCACCTAAATATATAAACAGGAATAGACAAGCGCCATGCCACATAATAGCCAAATTAACAAGAGTCAGTGACAAGGAAAAAATATTAAGGGCAGCTAAACAAAAAAACAAAATAACATACAAAGGAAACCCCATCAGGCTCTCTGCTGATTTCTCAACAGAAACTCTACAGGCTAGGAGAGACTGGAATGATATAGTCAAAATCATGAAAGACAAAAACCTTCAGCCAAGAATACTTTATCCAGCAAAAATATCCTTCAAATATGATGGAGAAATAATAACTCTTCCTGATAAACAAAAGCTAAGGGAGTTCATCACCACAAGATCCCCACTACAAGAAATGCTCAAGAAGGCCCTTAGGCCTGAACAAAAACAAGAGAAAGGAGATACAAAGTTTTGAGTAAGGAGAAAAACAAGGAGACTAAATCAGAAAAACTACAGTTGGAAAACATCAAAGATGAATTTAAGCTCATCACTGTAAACACACACTCACGACACAAGATGGAATAAGTAGTGACAACAACAAATAAGAAGGGGAAGAGGAAAGGGATCAAATCAACTTAGTATAAGGAAACAAGAGGCATCTGAAAATGTACTATCTTATCCAGGAGATCTTTTATATAAACCTCACAGTAACCACTAAACAAATAACCAGAAGAGAACCACATATGACAAATAAAGAGAAAACTAAGAGAATCATCATGCAGAACTACCAAACTGAATTGGCAGTCAGAAACACATGGGACAAGAAACAAAGGAAATGCAAAAGAACCAGAAAATGAACAATAAAATAGCAACATTAAACACTCATATATCAATAATCACTCTAAATGTAAATGGATTGAATTCTCCGATCAAAAGACACAGAGTGGTGGGATGGATTAAAAACCAAGATCCCACAATTTGCTGCCTCCAGGAAACACATCTCAGCTCTAAAGGCAAACACAGACTCAAAATAAAAGGATGGAAAACAATACTCCAAGCTAATGGCAAACAAAAGAAAGCAGGAGTTGCCATACTTATATCAGACAAAGTAGACTTCAAAATGAAAAAGGTAATGAGAGACACAGAAGGGCAATATATAATGATAAAAGGGACACTTCACCAAGAAGATATATCACTTACAAATAAATGTGCACCCAACACAGGAGCACCAAAGTACATAAAGCAACTGCTAAAAAACCTAAAAGGAAATATTAACAATAACACAATAATAGTAGGGGATCTTAACACCCCCCCTTACATCAATGGATAGATCATCCAGACAAAAGGTCAATAAGGAAATAATGGACTTAAATGAAAAACTAGATGCGATGGACTTAATAGATATATTCAGAGCACTCCACCCAAAAACAGCAGATTACACATTCTTCTCAAGCACCCATGGAACATTCTCAAGGATAGACCACATATTAGGAAACAAGGCAAGCCTCTATAAATTTAAGAAGACTGAAATCATTACAAGCATCTTTTCTGATCATAATGCTATGAAACTAGAAGTCAACTGCAAGGAAAAAACTGGTAAAGGGACAAAGATGTGGAGACTAAACAACATGCTACTGAACAACCAACGGATTGTTGATGAAATTAAAGGATAAATCAAAAGCTATCTGGAGACAAATGAAAAGGAAAATACACCATACCAACTCATATGGGACGCAGCAAAAGTGGTCCTGAGAGGGAAATTCCTAGCAATACAAGCCCACCTTAACAAACAAGAAAAATCCCAAATAACCTTAAACTGCACCTAACAGAATTAGAAAAAGAACAGACAAAGCCCTGAATCACCAGAAGGAGGGAAATAATAAAAATCAGATCAGAAATAAATGAAATTGAAACCAAAAAAAACAGCAGAAAGGATCAATGAAACAAAGAGCTGGTTCTTTGAGAAGATAGATAAAATTGACAAACCCTTAGCCAGACTCACTATGCAAAAAAGGGAGAAGACTCAAATAAATAAAATTAGAAATGAAAGAGGAGAAATTACAATGGATACCACAGAAATACAAAGGATTATTAGGGAATACTATGGAAAACTTTATGCCAACAAATTGGACAACCTAAAGGAAATGGACAAACTCTTGGATGCATACAACCTCCCAAAACTGAATAAGGAGAAATAGAGAATCTGAATAGACCAATCACAAGTAAAGACATTGAAACAGTAATCAAATACCTCCCAAAAAATAAAAGCCCAGGACCAGATGGCTTCCTGGAGAATTTTACCAAACATTCACAGAAGATTTAACTATTCTTCTCAAACTCTTCCAAAAAACAGAGGAAGATGGAATACTTCCTAACACATTCTATGAGACCAACATCACCCTGATACCAAAGCCAGACAAGGACAATACAAAGAAGGAAAACTACAGGCCAATATCGCTGATGAACATAGACGCAAAAATCCTCAACAAAATATCGGCAAACCGAATACAGCAATACATCAAAAAGATCATGCACCATGATCAAGTGGGATTTATACCAAGGACACAGGGATGGTTCAACATCCACAAATCAATCAACGTTAATACACCACATTAACAAAATGAAGAATAAAAACCACATGATCATCTCAATCGATGCAGAGAAGGCATTCGACAAGATCCAGCATCCATTTATGATAAAGACTCTCAACAAAATGGGTATAGAAGGAAAGTACCTCAACATAATAAGGGCCATATATGACAAACCTACAGCAAACATCCTACTCAATGGGGAAAAACTGAAAGCCATTCCTTTGAGGACAGGAACAAGACAAGGGTGCCCACTCTCGCTGCTTTTATTCAACATAGTACTGGAAGCTCTGGCCAGAGCAATTAGGCAAGAAAAAAAGAATAAAAGGACTCCAAATAGGCAATTAAGAAGTGAAACTCTATTTGCCAACGACATGATCTTATACATAGAAAACCCAAAAAAATCCACTGGAAAACTACTAGAAATAATCAACAATTACAGCAAAGTGGCAGGATATAAAATCAACTTACAAAAATCAGTTGCATTTCTATCTGCTAATGATTAACTAACAGAAAGAGAACTCAAAAAGACAATCCCATTTACAATTGCAACAAAAAGAATAAAATATCTGGGAATAAATTTAACCAAGGAGGTGAAAGACCTATACAATGAAAACTATAAGACACTATTGAAAGAAATCGAGGAAGACATAAAGAAATGGAAAAATAGTCCATGCACATGGATTGGAAGAATAAACATAGTTAAAATGTCCATACTACCCAAAGCAATCTACAAATTCAATGCAATCCCAATCAGAATCCCAATGTCATTCTTCACGGAAATAGAACAAAAAATACTGAAATTCGTATGGGGCAACAAAAACCCCGAATAGCTAAAGCAATCCTGAAAAAAAAGAACAAAGCTGGAGGCATCACAATCCCCGATTTCAAAATATACTATAGAGCTATAGTAATCAAAACAGCATGGTACTGGTACAAAAATAGACACACAGATCAATGGAACAGAATTGAAAGCCCAGAAATAAAACCACACACCTATGGACAGCTAATCTTCAACAAAGGAGCAAAGAACATACAATGGAGAAAGGGAATCTCTTCAATAAATGGTGCCAGGAAAATTGGACAGCCACATGCAAAAGAATGAAAGTAGACCATCTTCTATCACCAAAATAGAAAATATCACAAAAATCAACTCATAATGGATTAAGGACCTGAAAGTGAGACCTGAAACTATAAAACTCCTGGAAGAAAATATAGGCAGTATACTAATTGACATTGGACATAAAGGGATCCTTTCAGATTCCATGTCTACTCGGACAAGGGAAACAAAAGAAAAAATAAACAAGTGGGATCTCATCAGACTAAAGAGCTTCTACAAGGCAAATGAAACCAGGATCAAAATGAATAAATAACCCACCAGCTGGGAGAAAATATTCACAAATAGTTTGTCTGACAAGGGATTAATCTCAGTAATATAAAAAGATCTCATACAACTGAGCAACAAAAAAACAAACAACCCGATCAAAAAAATGGGCAGAGGATATGAACAGACATTTTTCCAAAGAAGAGATACAGATGGCCAATAGACACATGAAAAGATGTTCAACATCACTAATCATCAGGGAAATGCAAATCAAAACTACACTAAGATATCACCTTACACCGGTTAGAATGGCTATAATCACAAAGACAAATAACAACAAATGCTGGAGAGGTTGTGGAGAAACGGGGACCCTCATTCACTGCTGGTGGGAATGCAAACTGGTGCAGCCTCTATGGAAAACAGTATGGAGAGTCCTCAAAAAATTAAAAATAGAAATACTTTATGATCCAGCAATCCCACTCTTGGCCATCTACCCAATGGATGTGAACTCAACCATCACAAGAGGCTTATGCACCCCTATGTTCATTGCAGCATTATTCACTATAGCCAAGAAGTGGAAGCAACCCAAGTGTCCCTCGACTGATGATTGGTTAAAGAAGATGTGGTATAGGGCCGGCCCGGTGGCGCAGCGGTTTAGTTCACGCTTGGCAGCCCGGGGTTCGCCGGTTCGGATCCCGTGCGCCCGCCGATGCACTGCTTGTCAGCCATGCCGTGGCGGGGTCCCATATAAAGTGGAGGAAGATGGGCACGGATGTTAGCCCAGGGCCAGTCTTCCTCAGCAAAAAGAGGAGGATTAGCTACAGATGTTAGCTCAGGGCTGGTCTTCCTCACAAAAAAAAAAAAAAAAAAAAAGATGTGGTATATACATACAATGGAATACTACTCAGCCATAAGAAAAGACAGAATTATCCCATTTGCAACAACATGGATGGACCTAGAGGGTATTATGTTAAGTGAAATAAGCCAGAGAGAGAAGGACAAACACCACATGATTTCACTCATATGTGGAATATAAACAAACACATAGAGAGAACTGGTTGGTGGTTACCAAGAGGAAGGGGGGAGGGGGGGTGGGGGGCTGGGCACAAGGGGTGAAGGGATACATCCACATGGTGACAGATACAAAATAATGTACAGCTAAAACACCACAGTGTTATAAACTATTAAGACATCAATAAAAATGAAAATAAAAAAAATAAACAAATATAGTCATCCCTCCGTATCCACGAGGGATTGGTACCAGGACCCCCATGGATACCAAAATCCTCAGATGCTCAAGTCTCATATAAAATGGTGCAATATTTGCATATAACCTACACACATCCTCCCGTATACTTTAAATCATCTCTATATCACTTATAATACCTAACACAATGTAAATGCTATGTAGATAGTTGTTATACTGTATCATTTAGGGAATAATGACAAGAAAAAAGTCTATACATGTTCAGTACAGACGCAACTATCGTAGGCCTTTTGATCTGCAGTTGGTTGAATCTGCAGATGTGGAACCCAGGGATATAGAGGGCCAATTGAAAAGATATCTATTTGTTTTTTAACAGGATCCTTTATTGCCCTACTGTTGCTAAATAAGATTAATACTGAACTTTCAGACAGATACTATCCCATCAAGTTCCTTTCTGAAAATTATGCTCCAACAGTCACAATTTGACCTGTATTATATCTGAATCTATAAATCGTGAAAGATGTCATGAAGTTACAATTTAAATTATAGGCAATTTCAGAACATCGTTGTTCATTTTCTAATACTGAGAACTAATCAACAGTTTTTAAAACTAACTGAATTATTTTAGCCTTAGAATTTTAAGATAAAAAGCAATGTTTCTGAAAATGTTACAAGGTATAAGGAAACAAATATATTTTTCTTTATAATAAAGGGCCTCAGGTTAACTAGATAGATTTCAAATAAAGCTGTTGACACTGCAAAGAGGATCTGAAATGACCAAATGGAAAAGTGCAAACTGATCTGGTGAACGCTTCCCTCATTCAATCCTTCAGAACCGCATGTGGAGAAAAAATCATTCCAAGAGCCAGAGCTCCCATTGCATCAGCACTGACCTCAACAGGAACTTGGATGCCTCGTGGAGCTGCGAGTAGCTGACTTGATCTGAAGGAAAATAGCTATAAAGAGTGTTTAGACACAGAATTTAGTTAAACCACCTACTTATTTCAGTGAAGACAGATATTCCCTGAGTGAGCATTAATTTTCTAATCTAAAAAATTAAAGATAATCATCACTATCGTAGAAGTATCATGAATGTTCCATTGCATGGGAGGAAGTGGGTGGCAGGATGGTATATCAAACCATCTCTTACTTAATATATCTAGACTTGCTAAAAATCAGGCACAATTCAGATGTACAAAAATTCAGATAATCTGAAGAGAGGCCTCAGGTCCCTCCTCTTCCTGACCTGATGAAAGTTGAGAAATACCAGTGGTTAAAACCAACACACAGGTAGTTCTTCAGATGTTTAGTGAAAAGAAACATATGGGGCAAAGAAAGTGAAAAGGTTTAATGGAAATGCAGTGACAACCAGAGGCCTGCTACATCAGATGGCACTGTAGTTGCTACACAAATATGACTATCATTACACACATTCAAGGAGAAATTACCACTGCTCCAATTCGTAAACTTTAACTAATTTTGTTGAAAATACCACCTCTGCTCTTGATTCTACTCTATCATAATGACTGTGATAATAGCAGCTATCCCTAACTGAGAGCTGCCTGCTGAAGCAGTTGAAAGAAACTCAGGCTCAAAGAAGGTAATTTACACCTGTCCCCACAAGTTACAGCCTGGGTCGATTTGGAACTGGGGTCTATCTGGCTCCAGGCCCTGGGCTGCCTCTGATGTATTATTCTTGTGACCTTGGGAAATGGAGGGGAAATAAACAAGACTAAGAATATTCCAGTGGGCTAAGTCTGTTACACTCTGAGTCGTGTATGCAAAGTTAGTTTGCAGAGACTGTGACACCAGAGACATTGAGACAGCCCTGGAAACCTGAGAGACTAAAATGCTTAAAACATTTTGTGAATCCCCATCAGAAGAGGCAGGGGCTGTACTGATGGGGAGCAGATCGTGATCTCATCCATCCATGTCCTCTGCAGCTCTTCCTAACACCGAGGACCCATGTGGGGATATTTACCGTGGTCCCACACCAGAATCCGAGAGAGAGACCAAAGCTGTCACTGACTTCATTCGAAGCCACCTGAATTCAATCAAGGCCTACATCACATTCCATTCCTACTCCCAGATGCTACTATTTCCCTACGGATATACATCAGAACTGCTACCTAACCATGAGGACCTGGTATGTAGAAAAAAGCCTGTGGTTTATGCATTGACACCACCATTGGCTTTCAGTCTGTTCTTCATTAACAACTTGGGTTATGTTGAAAGAATTGCATGTTTTAATACCATAGAAAAGAACTAATGAAATTTACCTTGGAGTTAAAATCATAATCCTTAGATTAATTTTTCATGTGATAAAAGTATATAGATGATAAAATCTTTCAATGTGATTCTAAGATAAAGCCAGTAGGAAGAATGTCTAGGCCATCCAGAGTAGGAAGGTAAGAAAGAGAGAAAGACAAGAAAGGGTAGAAACACAAAATGAGATATGACGTTACTGTATATAACTGATTTCACATTTAGAAGTTTTCACAATGACAGTGTATCTTACTGAAAATAAATTTCTAATTTAACCACTCATTTTATTTTGATCTTCAAATGCCAAATAACCAGTAAAATTGACTTTTTTTAATCCCTAGTAAATCAGTGGCATTGACATAGTATCCTATTATGCCACTCAAACTTCATTTTCTCTCCAGGCCAAAGTTTCAAAGATTGGCACCGATGTTGTATCAACTCAATATGAAACCCACTACATCTATGGCACAATAGCATCAACAATTTGTAAGTTTTTCCTGTTACTTACTATGTCATTTTCCCTAATTCTTTTTTATAAATATTAAAGAAAATTATAGAATTTATAAATTAGGATTAGAACATCTGGAATTGCTAATTTAAACTTCAGTTTTAAGAGGCAGTTCTGAATTATATGTGAATCTAGGGGATAGATTCCACCCTTTGGGAGGGATAAGATTTTTCTAGAAACAAATTATACTGAACTTTTACAAGGTCAGCAGGTTATTAAATCAAGATGAATTCACAGTTTAAAACATCTACCTTCCTGCTCCCCGCCACCACCACCACCACCACCACCATGTCATCCTCACAGGAAGTAACAAGAATTAGTTGGGGTGAAGTCGATATATTTTTTTAAAACCATTTAATTTTAATTGGACTTCTTCTTATTTGGCCTTGTCCCCAGGCAAGCACTTTCTTTTCCCGAGCTCCTGGTGGGAAAATGGGTAGGCCAACAGTTCCAGCCACTTGGATCATGTAAAACCAGTTTCCTGTCCCTCTCACTAGCCCCTTTTTATTGCGTTCAACTGAAATCTACATGGTGGATCAAGAAAGGAGGTCACTAGGTTCTGATTCTCTTGCTTTTGTTTCAGTGTCTCAGCACCACTTCTTACTCTCCACTATTTTTAGACTTTCTTTGTTTTTGTGTGTTTTTGAATTATTAACTTAGATTTCTCACATGTCTGGCACCGTGCTTAGCCCTTGATTTTCACAATCTCAATTAATCCTCACAACACCATAGGAAGTAGGCAGTACTTGTAACTTGCTAAACTGGGATTCAATCACAGGTTTTAACAAAACCAAAGCCCATGATCTTGACTACTGTGCATACTGCTTTCCCATTTGGTTTTTGTAGCTAAAATAACCAGGCTTTTCTATTTTTAAGCAATGAAAAGAAATTCATTTGGTTTTCACCAACTAAAGACCATTAATTCAGACCTGGGACGTGAGATCATTTCTGCTCTTGTGGCAAGTCCCATTGATTTTAGTTTGGAAATACTTTAGTAAAAATCACCTTTCTTCCAAACCATTTCCAAGCTTCAGTTGTTAGGTCCAAACTTTACAGAAAATTCCCAATGAAACTACTAACAAAACCTTAACTTCCTAACAAAATTTAATTTCTCAAAAGCAAAGATTACACTTCAGATTTCCTCTCAGACCACATAATATCTAGCACAGAGTACAGTGCAGGGCATGGAACAAGAGCAGAATTAATTCCCATAAACTTGCTCAATGAAAATAGTGTCCTGACTTTTCCAAAAGGAGTGAACGTGGATTGAAACCACAAGACTAGGCTTGATTTAGCCTGCATCACTCTCTAGAGCCATGATAGCCAATATTTTTAGCATGACTGCTGTTTAACTTTTAAACATTTCCTGGATAACCCACCAACAACAACAACACACACGCTTATTTCCATTATACTTTTAGAATTTGTGGATTGAATAAAATATATATGTGCACAAGAATCTACGGTTTCCTTGCAATAACTCTACCTGGCCACACCTTACAAACCACTTCCCTAATGCTAAAAGTATAAACTTGGAACTAAAAGTCTATACCTTCAACAATTGCCATGGAATTTCAAAATGCCGGGGTCATCATATACAGCTTCTAGAGACTACTTATTGGAGGCGCCTTTGGTAGAATCGGAAAAATGACTGAAAAAAAACCAGACAAGTCCCATTCCTAGAGAATGTTCATCAGCAATCACCTATCAACCAGTCACCAAAGGGACGAAGAGAAAGTACAGTGACACAGCCAATCACCAGCATCTGAATAGATCTTGCTGCAGTATAGCCATGCCAGGGATTCATTACACATACAAGTAGATGACAACAAGATTTCAAAACAGATGATATGTGTGACTCACAAAAGTGAGCAAAGTCAAGAACAAGAGGACAGGCTAGAACACCAGTTTAAAATGGCAGCCTACTTAGAGTATGCTGAGAAATAGCAGCGCCACATAAACCACTCAGATATAAGGTAAGAGCACTCTTACATCATAAGCAGGAAAAACACACAGATATTCTTGGCAGCAAAGAACAAAGGGTTCCAAACAGAACAAACTTTGCCAATGGCAACTAGAGCATCAAAGGATTATTACTCTCACACTTTCCACATATATATCCAATGTATATTTGTATATATATATTTATGCAAATTATGAGCATACTAGAGCTGTGTGTGGCATTGCATCACAATCCTTTAATGAGCAAGAATTTATGGAGCGCCTACCTAATAGCCCAGCGCTTTAGAGCTTTGAGAGATAGGTGAGAAGAGTTAAGACACAATAACTGCTCTCACAGGGTTGCATTCTAACTGGGAGGAATACACAGCCAAAGATACCATAGTTCCATGCCATCACGTGTCACTTTCAAATGGGAGGGTAGGGTGAACAGGAATTACTATTTTATACAACCGTGTAGCAATATTTTAAACTTTTTTATTATATTATACTAAAAGATTTTTTTAAAGGAATTCAGATTTAGAAAGAATTGCCTCTTCCATACAGGACTGCGGCAGCTTGCTAGACATTCAAAGTTTTTAGGAGTGACTGCTGTAATAAAGCATCTAATTGAATGTTAATCAAACACTCATGAGAAGCAGGGGGTCGCAAAGTGGTTGACTTGGTAAGAACAGAAAATAATCATCCCATGATTAAAGTTTAGTCACTCCAATATCCTGATTGTCATTTAACAAGTCCCAGGATTTGGGAAAGCATCTAGCATTTGCCAGTATTTTTCTCTCTTTGGTTTGATGGAGACAGAAGAAAAGAACTGAGGGAGCTTTTTTTGTTTTTTGGTGAGGAAGATTAGACCTGAGCTAACCTCCGTTGCCAATCCTCCTCTTTTTGCTGAGGAAGATTGGCCCTGGGCTAACATCCGTGCCCATCTCCCTCTACTTTATATGTGGGAAGTCTGTCACAGCATGGCTTGATAAGCGGTGCGCAGGTCCACACCTGGGATCTGAACCTGCGAACCCTGGGCCACCAAAGTGGAGCACACGAACTTAACCACTACACTGGGCCCTGAGGAAGCATTTTTAAAACCCAAATGTGGAGAGATCTCTGACCTCCAGAAAAAAATAAATATGTTTGCAATTTGAAGCTAAGAAGCAAATATGGCAAATAAGTTGAAATCATAAAATTTGAAACCAGGAGGAAATCTAGGAGATGATCTCATTCATGGTTCCCAAGCCTGGCCCCCATCAGAATCATCTGAGGAGCTTTTTTTTTTCTTTTTTTTTTTTTGCGAGGAAGACCAGCCCTGAGCTAACATCCACTGCCGATCCTCCTCTTTTGCTGAGGAAGACTGGCCCTGGGCTAACATCCATGCCCATCTTCCTCTACTTTATATGGGACGCTGCCACGGCGTGGCTGACAAGCAGTGCATAGGCAGGCGCCCGGGATCTGAACCCGCGAACCCCAGGCTGCCAAGCGTGAACTTAACCGCTGCGCCACCGGGTGGCCCCTCATCTGAGCAGCTTTTAAAATACGCAGATGATCAGGCCACCCCACCAGAGATTCTGATTCCATCAGTCTGCAGTGGCCCAGGCATTTGCATTTTTTTAAAGTACCCAAAGTGACTCTAAGATGAAACTAAGGTTGAGAACCACTGATCTAAGCTAAATCCCTCATTTATCGACTGTAAAACTGAGATACAGAAGGATTATATCACTTCAGGGCAGAAGAGGAACAAAAATCAGCATTCCAGACCACAGTCAAATAAGGGGTGAAACCAGATTCCTAGTTTGGTTCAGTTTTATTTTGACTTGTTTTGATTATATTACAGTAAATTCCTTGCACCTAATGTGCCTCAAAAGGAACAGAAAAAAAAATTTTTTTAATGTTGATATATTAAGAAAATGTCAACAAAAAAAATTATCTTGTAGAACTCAGTGAAGACTTTTCATTGAGAGGACTCTAGATTGACATACGGTATGTCATACGACACAATGCTTCATAGCACGCACTCTGAAGATATGCAGCCCAGGTTTGAACCCCTGACTCAACCACTTACTAGCTACTGTCTTTGAGCAAAGTGCTTAATCTCTCTGTGCCTAAATTTCCTCTTCTTTAAAACAGCAATTGGTAGTTAAATCACAAGGTCCTAAATTAATGAAATGAATTAACATACATAAAGCACTTAGAAGGGCGCCTGGTATTTAGCAAGTGATTGTTATTATATTTTGTAACTATATACACATTTTAGTGGGTACAGATGGAGATAAATAAAAGGCTAAGTAGCACGTTCAACAAATTAAGTTCTATAATAATGTATTCTCTCAAGTAAAAAGCTTTCAATGTTGCATTTATTTTATGCCTTAATATAGTTTTTGTTTGCAAATTTAAGGTTTTGAAGATACAAAAAGTGGTATTGTAAAAGAAAATTTTACACTCAATAACAATACACAATTATGAAATGTCACCAATCACATATATTCTCAATCACCACTATTAATCTTAATGAGAAATTTCACATAAAATACATTTGTCAAAATGGAATAGTCATACTCTTTAACTCTTTGAAATCACAAAAGTTGACTTAACTGAAAATGGAGAGCTGGCACAGCTGGAAACTGGCCAAGTTTATTAAAACGTATAGCACACTCCACATCACAATACAAGACACAAATCTTATTTACTCTACCTCCATTATTACTGAAGTCTTACCTTTATGTGCTTTTTTCCTAATGTACTTAAACCCAACTTCTAGCTAAAAATGGCAGCCTACTTGATCACTAAAGCCAGTACAGTTATCTCAGCTCACACGCTCCACAGACTCCCCACAATGCTGGGCCCTGTGGATATGGTTTCTTCTTGCCATCCCTTTGGCTTCCTTGACACTGAACTCTCCTGGGTGGTCTCCTCCTTTTCTACTCCATCTCTGCTGACTGCTTCTAAAAGCAGACATTTTCAAAAAAAAAAAAAAATAGGTATGATATACAGATACTTCACAAGGTTCTCTCTTCAGGCCCCTCCTCTTCCTTCTGCCTCTTTCCTAATCAGGGAAGTGCTCTCTATCCCCACAGGCTGGAGCCCACACTTACCACCTAGAGGCGCCAGGTGGCCCAGCTAGGAAATCACCTTTCACCCATGCGGCAGTTACCTGCAGGGGTCAATGGGAGCCCAGTAGCACTAGGGGAACCAACTAGACCAAAACAGCAACGCAAATGCTCTGAAAACTATATTGTCATTGGAACCACAAGTCACAAAAGAAGACCAGGCCTGCATGCTAAACCTAAACAAGGTGACTGCCTGCTAAAATAGATTTCAGTTAAGATTTATGATTTAACTTAATAGCCAAAATGTTCAGGATATAATCAAAAATCATTTATACCAAAAATGAGGAAAATTGCAGCTTGAATAAGAAAAGACAACCAACAGATGCCAAGAGTGAGATATTTTAGATGTTGGAATTATCTGACAAGAATTTCAAAGTCACCATCATAAAAATGTTTCAACAAGCAATTACAGATAGCCTTGAAACAAATGAAAATGTAGAAAACCTCAGCAAAGAAATGCAAGATACAAAAAAGAACCAAATGGAAATTATAGAACTGAAAAATACAATAACTTAAATTTCAAAACACTCACGAGGGGCTCAACAGCAGATGAATATGACGGAGGGAAGAATCAGAGAACTGGAAGATAGAAGAGAATTCACCCAATCTGAAGAGAGAAAACAAATTGAAAAAAGATGAGCAAAGCCTCAGGCAAAACAACAAAAGATCCAAAATTCATGTCATCAAAGTCCCAGGAGGAGAAGAGAAAGAGAGTGGAGCTGGAAAAAAAAACAGATTTGAAGAAACAAAGACTGAAATTTCCTAAAAACATAAACCAACATATGCAAGAAGCTAAGTGAACCCCAGACAGGAAAAAATCAAACTCACATCAAGCCACATCATAATTAGAATTCTGAAAACTAAAGACAAAGAAAAAACTCTTGAAAATAACCGGAGAGAAACAACCTAGAAGGGAAAAACAATTCTAACGACAGCAGATTTCTCATTGAAACCATGGAAGGCCAAAAGGAAGTAACAACGTTTTCCAAGTGCTAAAAGAAAAGAACTGTCAACTCTAATTTCTATATTTGGCAAAAATATCCTTCAGGAATGAAGAGGAAATAAAGACATTCTCAGACACAGGAAAACTAAAAGAAATTGTCACCTGCAGACCTACCCTTTAAAAATGGCTAAAGGAAGTTCTCCAAACAAGAAAGAAATGACACGGAAGGCAGCTTGAAACCGTAGAAAGGAAGGAAGAACAACGGACTAGGTAATAAATGAGTAAATAGGGTAAATAGACTTTCTCCTCATGATAGGTGAAGCAAAAATCACAACTCCATCTGATGTGATGTTGAGAAGTACTCAAGACAATTGCATTGAAGAAGTGGGAAGGGAAAAAGAAACTACATGCAAGTAACATGTCTCTATCTCACTTGACACGGTAAAACACTGATACCAGGAGACTGTAATGTGTGTATATTGTAATACCTGGAGCAACCACTAAGAAAACTATACAAAGTGATATACTCAAAAACATTATACATAAATCAAAACAGAATCCTAAAAATGTTCATGTACCAAGAAGATGGCAATAAAAGAGAAATAGAGGAATAAAAAACAGAGGGAACAAACAAAAATCAAATAATAAGATGGCAGATTTAAGTCATGTGAATAATTTATCTAAATATGTTAATTAAGACAGAGATTGGCAGAGTAGATTTAAAAATATGATTCAACAAGACACTGTCTACAAGAAACTCACTTCAATTATGACACAGGTTGAAACTGAAAGGCTGGAAAAAGATGTACCATGCAAACATTAATCAAAGGAGAAGTGGCCATATTAAATATCAGATAAAGCAAATTTCAGAGCAAAGAAATGTGCTAGAAACAACAAGGGACATTAATAATGACAAAAGGATCAATCCACCAAGAAGACATAATGATCCTGAATGTGTACAACCCAATTTCACCTATGATGCTTCTGCCAATAATTTCAAAATTCATTTTCCTGAGCTCCTTTCTGAATGTCTGATTGACACTTAACCTATGCTTTTGTCTTTCTTCCTTCACCCTCTCTTTTCCCTACCAATACCCTCACTGAGTTCCTGTTTCTGTTAATAATATGCGGATTGTTTTTAGCCACCCAGATTGAAATCTCATTTTTATCAAATTCTGTGACTCTTCCACTCCAGTGTTCCTTACATACAGCCCTCAATTCTATTCCCAGCGTGGTGATTCTACAGTAATTTAGGCTTTTATTTCACAACACCTCCTGACTGGTCTCTACTCTTTCCAGTCCAGATTAACCATCCTAAATCCAGCACTGAAATGGCTATTATTGCCTCCCAAACAAAACATCTTGTCCTGATTTATCAGGTTTTGTGAGCTTTGCCCACAAACTCTCACTGCTCCATCTGTTCCAGTCCAACTGGATCTTACTGGTCCCTAAAAACACCTCCATGCTTTTCCATCCTTGTAGTTCATTGGCCAGAATGCCTTTCATCCATCTTTAACTGGAAAAATACTAGCCTTTCTTCAAGGCTTTCCTCAAATACCACTTCCATCATGAAGGTGGTATTTGAGCAAATGCTGAGCGTGAAATGCAGTCCTCCTCACCAGGCATAACCTCTTTTTTCCTTTAAATATTCATAAGATATTGTACCTTTCCTATGGCACTTACATATTCTGCCCTGTCTCTACTCATTTGCATCTTTGACTTCTCTCCCCTAAATCGTAAGTTCCCAAAGACACCAATAGCATCTTCTTCATCTTTGTACCCTGCACCACCCACGTTCCACCATGCCAAATAAAGTGCACCATGCATATTAAAGGTTTAATAAATATTTGTTGAATAATTTAAGAGCCAAGCCTATCTCTTTCCACTGAAATATTCCTCCTTTTTTTTTTTTTTTTTTGTAATTTTATGTTCTTTATCACTCTCAGAGAAATCATGAAGTTACCAGAAATCCAAATGTAGACATGAAGTATTATGCTTTGGGAGTGTAAACTGTAGCATTATATTAAAATGAGACCGTATCTTAAGACTTTTTGCATTAAGAGTGATGGTGGAAGGGAAAGGAAAGGTTAATTGGGGCAGGAAACCTGAACTACTTCTTGTGGAGAGGTTTCATTTGGGTGAGCTGGGGGGGCTTGAGACTGGCTTGCACAAGATGATGAGTGGAAATGGACATACTAAAGGTCCAATTTTTTTCTATTTTTTTATTTTTTGGTTCCCAGATATCACCTTCTATTTTATTTATTTTTATTTATTTATTTATTTTCAACTGTGGACTGTTTATTTTTTTTAATTTACTTTTTATTGCAGTAACATTGGTTTATAACATTGTGTAAATTTCAGGTGTACATCATTATACTTCTCTTTCTGCATAGATAACATCATGTTCACCACCCAAATGCTAATTACAATCCATCACCACATACATGTGCCTAATCATCCCTTTTGCCCTCCTCCCTCCCCGCTTCCCCTCTGGTAACCACCAATCCAATCTCTGTCTCTATGTGGTTGTTTGTTGTTATTTTTATCTTCTACTTATGAGCGACATCATACAGTTTTTGACCTTCTCCCTCTGACTTATTTCGCTTAGCATAATACCCTCAATGTCCATCCATGTTGTCACAAATGGCTGGATTTCATCGTTTCTTATGACTGAGTAGTATTCCATTGTGTATATATACCACATCTTCTTTATCCATTCGTCCCTTGATGGGCACTTAGATTGCTTCCAAGTCTTGGCTATTGTGAACAATGCAGCAATGAACACACAAGTGCATGTATTTTTATGTATTGGTGTTTTCGTGTTCTTTTGATAAATACCCAGCAGTGGAATAGCTGGATCGTATGGTAGTTCTATTCTTAATTTTTTGAGGAATCTCCATACTGTTTTCCATAGTGGCTGTACCAGTTTGCACTCCCACCAGCAGTGTATGCGAGTTCCCTTCTCTCCACATCCTCTCCAACACTTGTTTCCTGTCTTGTTAATTATGGCCATTCTGACGGGCATCAGGTGATATCTCATTGTAGTTTTGATTTGCATTTCCCTGATAGTTAATGATCTTGAGCATCATTTCATGTGCCCGTTGGCCATCTGTATATCTTCTTTGGAGAAATGTCTGTTCAGGTCTTTTGCCCATTTTTTAATTGGGTTGTAAGTTTTTTTGTTATTGAGATGTATGAGTTCTTTATACACTTTGGAGATTAATCCCTTATCAGATATATGGTTTGCAAATATCTCCTCCCAATTGTTAGGTTGTCTTTTCATTTTGTTGATGGTTTCCTTTGCTGTGCAAAAGCTTTTTAATTTGCTGTAGTCCCACTTGTTTATTTTTTTCTATTGTTTCCCTTGCTCAGTCAGACACGGTACTTGAAAATATGTTGCTAAGACCAATGTCCAAGAGCATACTCCCTATGTTTTCTTCTAGAAGTTTTATGGTTTCAGGTCTTACATTCAAGTCTTTAATCTATTTTGAGTTAATTTTTGTGTATGGTGTAAGATAATGGTCTACTTTCATTTTTTTGCATATGGCTGTCCAGTTTTCCCAACACCATTTGTTGAAGAGACTTTCCTTTCTCCATTGTATGTTCTTTACTCCCTTGTTGAAAATTAGCTGTCCATAGATGTGTGGGTTTATTTCTGGGTTCTCAATTCTATTCCATTGATCTCTGTGTCTGTTTTTGTGCCAGTACCATGCTGGTTTGGTTTCTATAGCTTTGTAGTACATTTTGAAATCAGGGAGTGTGATTCCTCCAGCTTTGTTCTTTTTTCTCAGTATCCCTTTAGCTATTCAGGGTTTTTGTTGTTCCATATAAATTTTAGGATTCTTTGTTCTATTTCTATGAAAAATGTCATTGGAACTTTGATAAGGATTGCATTGAATCTATAGATTGCTTTAGGAAGTATGGATATTTTAACAATGTTAATTCTCCAACCCAAGAGTATGGAATATCTTTCCATTTCTTTGTGTCTTCCTCAATTTCTTTCAAAAATGTTTTATAGTTTTCAGTGTACAGATCTTTCACCTCTTTGGTTAAGTTTATTCCTAGGTATTTTATTCTTTTTGTTGCAATTGTAAATGGGATTGTCTTCTTAATTTCTCTTTCTGCTACTTCATTGTTAGTGTATAAAAATGCAACTGATTTTTGTATGTTGATTTTGTATCCTGCAACTTTACCATATTCATTTATTATTTCTAGAAGTTTTTTGGTGGATTCTTTAGGGGTTTCTACATATAAAATCATGTTGTCTGCAAATAATGACAGTTTCACTTCTTCCTTTCCGATTTGGATCCCTTTTATTTCTTTTTCTTGCCTGATTGCTCTAGCCAGGACTTCCAATACTCTGTTAAATAGGAATGGTGAAAGTGGGTATCCTAGTCTGGTTCCTGTTCTTAGAGGGATAGCTTTCAATTTTTCACCATTGAGGATGATATTAGCTGTGTGTTTCTCATACATGGACTTGATTATGTTGAGGTACTTCCCTTCTATACCCATTTTATTCAGAGTTTTTATCATAAATGGATGCTATATCTTGTCAAATGCTTTCTCTGCATCTATTGAGATGATCATGTGATTTTTATTCTTCATTTTGTTAATGTGGTATATCACGTTGATTAATTTGTGGATGTTGAACCATCCCTGCATCCTTTCAGTCTCTTTATCAGGTGTGAGGAGCCCCACTACAGTTGACTACAAGGTCTAATAGCATATTCCTGTTGCAGTTTTTCTATTAAATGAGTAGCCCCCCAGCCTGGCTGGTTGTTAGGCTCAGGGGCTTACAATTGTTATAAGCCTCAGCCTATTAGCCTCTTATCCTGTCTCAAGGGTTGCAGCTGGGTGGGGCTGGCCCCAGGCACAGGAGCATCCAATTGTTTCAGGCTTTGGAGGGTGGGGCCGATCCCCTTTGTGGGTGGCTGTTTGAGAAGCACAAGTCTTCTGCAGCTGAGAAGTCCCCCCACCCACAGGGCCTCACACACAGTCAACACAGTCCTGCTCCATGCACACATCCCCAACCCTTTAAAGTGAACCCAGTTGCTCCAAGGCAGAAGCCCCACACTTTCCACCTGCTCCTTGGGCTCACCCTGCCCCACAGAGGTGGACCCCTTACCAGGCTGCGGAGAAGCCAGGCAGCTCTTTTAAGCAGGCCCACAAGTTGCCCCAGGGCTTGTTGTTGGGTGGGGCCAGTCCACAGGGGTGCTTTCCTTGCCTGTGCTGGATTAAATCGGTGCTCTAGAGGGTGGGGCAGACCCTGGGCCAGCAGGCCACAGGGAGAACTCTAATGATGGCTGCCAGTGTCTGTGTCAGCACACCCACACCAGGTCACAACAATGGCTGCCACCAATGTGTCAGTCCCTCGGGAGGTCTCACCTCTCACTGAGATGTACCCAGAGCCTATCAGGTGAGTCACTTTTCATGAAAGGACTGTGCACCTTTCTTCTGGGGATTTTAGGTTGCTTTCCAAAATGGGTGACTTTGTGTGTGGGCCCTTTAAGAGCAGCTTTAATTTCTTTGTCTCCCAGATTTTCGGGGGGTATTCCCCATTGTTGTTGGTAGCCAGCAAAGCCAGATATTATGATACTCATCTCAGTTGTGCTGTCCAAAAAATGCCAATAGCAGCAATGCTCGCTGGCTCAGGTCCCCCCCTCCTCCAGGGAAGGCTGTGTACCTTTGGATTGCTCCCAGGAGGCTGTGAAGCATTGCGGGTTGTGGAGGGTGGGGTTTTTTCTCTCCAGAAGGGAATTTCTGCTTCTTCCACCTCAGTTAGGCTTGTGGTTTTTTGCGGGAGTTCCTCTTATCCAGTTTTCAGTTCTCTCTGAGCATAATTTTTCTTCTGTGTAAATCTTCTGTGCCTGTGGGAGGAAATGAGTTCAGAGTCTGCCTACGCCACCATCTTGACCTGGAATCCCTTCTCTCTTTCTTCATCACAGCTTTGAATTCTTATCTTACAAACCTAAAATGTTAATATCACTTAAACTCATTACTTGTCCTAGAACATAAATGACATGTACAAAAAACTAGTTTTTATTATGTAAAGCAAAATACACATAAATGCATTTATAGTATTTATATGCACTGGTATAAACATATGCATATAACCTCTAGATGTGTGTTTATATTTTCAACCTTTTTACCAAATAATAAAATTCTTAGTAAAATTTCATAAAAACTGACATGGAAAAGTTGGATTAGGGGATTAAATGCATCCTTAAAATAACTGATTTAAGCTTTCTTGGCCTTTTAACTATAAAATAGTTTACTCTAACAACTTGAATAGAAAGAGATCTGAACTATTAGAAGGATGTAATTTTGCATAGCTTGTATTTATAGTTTTCCTTGGTGGGTTTTCAGTGACCAGTGACCCCTTCTCAGTTGCTTTCCTCCGCTGCTTGCACTTGCTCAGACCACCTCCATCTGTGACAGCGTGTGCCCAGGAAACAAACTCAATTTAGAGCACTGACCCAAGCAAAAAGTAATGCTGAAAATGCAGCACATATTTAAAATGTGTGGTGGATTCCAAAGCCAAGTTACTTTTTACTCAACACTCTATAC
The DNA here is from genome assembly GCA_031878705.1 of Tapirus indicus. NCBI lineage: Eukaryota > Metazoa > Chordata > Mammalia > Perissodactyla > Tapiridae > Tapirus > Tapirus indicus. The sequence goes on along the minus strand of CM062920.1, from coordinate 5,821,196 downwards.
TATGCAGACCACTACTCCCATTCATTACTGCCATTAACTGTACACATAATTATTTTTGTTGCTAATTTTACACCAGTGAATTTCTATTTCAAGAAAACTGTTAGCATTTTTTTCTAATTAAATATTTACTGCTTATGTTTTACAGACCCAACATCAGGTTCTTCTCTAGACTGGGCTTACAACCTGGGCATCAAACACACATTTGCCTTTGAACTCCGAGATAAAGGCAAATTTGGTTTTCTCCTTCCAGAATCTTGGATAAAGTCAACCTGTAAAGAGACCATGCTAGCTGTCAAATTTATTGCCAAGTATATCCTCAAGCACACTTCCTAGAGAATGGCCCTCAGTTTGGAATAAGCCAGTTAATCCTTCTTTGTGCCTTTCACCACCAGAAAGTCAATCTTCAGTCATCCCTAGCTATAGCTTCCACATCACCTGAATAGTCCCTTTCTTGCTCACTTAAGTACTATGTTATTTCCTTCTGCTTTTATTTACTCTTGGTAGCACCTTAAAAAATACCTTTAAGTGAAAGCTTTTAACTACATTTCTTTGCTCCAAGTAAAGTTTGAACCCAGCTCAAAGTATGATTTTGAGTATTTTGAAAGGTGATATACAGTGGTCACAGGAAAGAAATGAGAACCTTCAGTTTCTCCAGAATCAGATTTTCCATGTGGCTTCATCATTTCATGTGCTAATATAATATAAATAAAGTGCATTCCAAAATGCATCTTCTGTTTCTGATAAACTATATGTTCTACATTTCTCTATTAGCATTAATAATCAAGCATTAATGCTTCTCAAGAAGTCTGTTAATAAGAAAGATCTTCAATTTTAAAAAAACATATTTTGCCTACATATAAATTTTTTAATAGGAGTAGACAGTGTTTACATCTTCACAATAGCAAAAGGATGTCCTAGCAGGAAATACAGTGGTTCATATAGAGACGAATCTCAGTGCTTTAAACAACCAATCCAGTTCTCATCAACATAATGTACATTAAATTCAAAATAGTTTAATTTAACCCTCCATAATCAGAGGAAACTACCTGCTAGAACATCTCTTGGCAGTTACAGATACAGCCAAGACAATCTTTTTAGCTGTGAGTCCTGCCCTCAGAATGGAGAGAAAAGAAGCCTGGAAAGGTAGTACAAGTTGAAGAGAGAAAGTCATGTTGACCAAGGGCAAGCAGAGTAACTTCTTACATTTATACTGTCTATAATCCCATTGTTTAAGACTGTTAGAAAATATCTTTCCCCCAGCCTTGATTCTTCAGTACTCCATCATGTGACAACAGTGGTGTCTACACTCTAGAAATCCAGAACACAGATGCCTGACCAGAATTTGAGGGACAAGTAGAGAGTTCCTTGACTTCCTATAAACTTACTTCTCAGAACACTCGATAAAATTTTTGAGAATCCTCAAAGATCAACAAACAATATGGGACATTCCTCATGAATCCTTTAGGGGCCATAAAAGAAAGAGTGCCATCAAATCTATAAGGTGATGATGTTTCTGATAGTTATGAGGTAGGTGAAAGTTTCCCATGCAGAATGGTCCACAGGTAACCCACATAAACTAACAAAATTGCTTTACAGGTACAGAAGGGGAAGGTGACAGAGTCAAGAAAATAAAAGACAAACTGTGGTTATAAGATCACATTGCCCCTTATAAAAAATGTGATATCTATACCCAAATATTTAGCATTGAAAACTGGCTCCGAACATGGGAAGGTAAATTTGCTCCATTAAACATGCCATATGGGAATTATACACTCATTCACACTTACTTATTCAGCTGAGAAAGGATTGAAATTCTAAACCTTAAAATTTACATAAATATTTCTAATTTCATTGGGTCTTTAGGCAGAGGAGGGGAGAGAGAATCCCTATTGTTGAATATTGTCCTGCGTTCATCCACTATTCAGTTTATAAAAGACACAGAAATTCTATGCACCATTTTATTTGAGCTATTATGTAGTTTAATATTTATTTTCTCAATCAGAAAAATCATTTGAGTGGTTAAAAATCAAAAATCTTCACAAGACCATTCCTTATCTTAATCGAATTGCTTTTGCATGGCATCCCAGGGTATTTTGCGTCTTTGACTTCATATGAATTGTGAAGAAAAATATCTACATTAAAATTTAAAAACTAAAACTTCATTTTATTTATAAGAAAGTTCGAGTAGTCAGTGCTTTGATTCTTCCCTTGTCATTTCTCATTTATCAGTGAAAGGACTTTGTATCCATGTGACAAGTATGCTATGTCTTACAATATTCTTGACAATGTCTCACAAAAAAATCTGCTAAATCATCATCCCTTTCCTAGTTTTCTTACTACCAAATTCACTCAAGGAACATGTATTTTGAAAAAAAAATTTTTTTACGGCAATGGTCTAAGTGGCTGAAACACCTATCTCCATTATATGAGAAAATGAAACATCTTATCGATTATTTTTACTAATGCAAATAAATGAGTTTCCAGTGGGCATTATGACTCCAAACTGATTTTTAAATGTCATATCAGAGGTACCCTCCCCACATCCTAAATGCTGGATGCATTCTATAACTACATAAGTGTCCATTGGCTAAGTGAACATTAGGCTTATTGACAAGAGTTTCTATTTCTCACTTAAGACAAACATCTATGCCTGATTTTCTTTAGATGAAAAAATAAACAAGTAAATCCCAGAGAAACTTAAAACAGATCACTGAAAATACACGAGTTCTCTCTGTTCTCAGGTTCTCCCCTAGCAACTTGTTCTCACAAAAGGGTTTAAATTATTTTGGTCATTCCAAATGGATGGACGTTGGGCTTTCCTGGACATGGGAAAAGATCAAAGACAGAGAACTCTTCTTGATTCCACCATGTGGTTCTCAGTGTTATAAATGAACCTTTACCTTTAATATACAAAATGCAAATAGGAGTTTTTTAAAAAAAGAATATGCATTGGTTCCAAAAATCTACAATGAAATATGGTAGTATTAAATTGATATTGATTTCCCAGGATACAAATAATACAAAGCAGCAGCAGTAAGCAATCTTAGTTGAACACTTGTTTATCTGAGCATCTATAAGAAGCAATGGAGTCCAAAAACTGTGCCTGAACTTAGAAACTGCTAGTTGCCCCCTAAAATCTATTCTCCTCTCTTCCCTAGTAATACATCTCTCAATTTTGAACTGGGTACATGGCCATTCAAATACAGGCTCAATTTCCAAACCTCCCTTTCACATAGAAGTGGCCCATGGACTGTTCTGGCCAGTGAGTCATGAGAAGAAACGTCATGTGGCTAAGTCTAGGACGCTAACTTCAAAGACCTCTGCAGATACACTTTGGTCCTTCTTCTCCGTCCCTCTCTCTTTCTTTTTGGCTGGAATACAGTTGTGAAGACTGATGCTGAGCAATCATCTTGGACCAGAAAATGCTCTTGAGAACTGAAGCAAAAAATATGACATTAGGAGCGTGGGCCTCTGACAACTGGTGGAGCATTCCAGATGTCTCTTAGATGGAAATCCTTGGAGTGTGATGTGGTGTTATACAAAATCACAGGACTAGAAATCAGGAGGTTTGGGTTAGAATCCTGAATCTACCACTGATTAATATCCAGCAAGACACAATCACCCTCTCCCTCCCCTGCTTATCCCCAAGATTTTTGTTGGGATTGAAGATAATAGATGCTCACTAAGGTAAGCCACTGATTTCCATTGTGTTTGTGTTTGAGAAAAAGTACACATCTAAAAGAGAGTCAGCTCAGGTGGTTCCTAGTTGAGGTAGGTGTTGGGTGGTACAGAAACAATGGTTGCTGCCCTCAGGTGTGATTCTTCCTCAAGGCTCTGCTATAATGGGATGCAAAGTGACGTGTGCCTGTGCATATGTATATTTTCCTGCATGCAAAGTTTTTATCAGATTCTTGCAATCGAAGGGTTATTGATCCTCAAAAGTTTAAGCACAATTGACAACAAAATCCAACATAATTTGAAAAACATCTACATACAAAAGTAAAAATTAACTCCACTCAGGGATCTGAGTTTGTACAGTAATTTGCTCCTTTTTTGTTGTTGTTACTATTGTTTTTTTCTTTGTTTTTTAACAACATTCAGAAAAAATATATAAAATGTCTATTAGATGGCTGGAAAATATAAAACATTTCCGATTATCAAAAACAAGAAATTAAATACCATAAAATTTTACAAAATGATTAAAGCCTGACAATTTGTTTGTTATAATATGTGGCCTGAATGCCTCCCTGCTCTATAGGGCCACCTACACTATCCCTGTTGTTCCATCTCTGACCTGGTGCTTGTCCAAATGTATCATATGGAGGAGTGACGTCCCTTACTCATATCCCTCCCTCAACAATAATTTGGCATCCATCCATGGACAAAAGTGCCTTTGTGGGAGCTGCAGGATCAAGCCCCATATGGCAAGGAATCTAGGAGGAGTTCTGCCCACCCATGCATCAGCTAATAGATACACAGACCTCAGTCCCAGCTGTGGACCCTGAATGGGCCCATGAACTGGCTGCAGCCCTTCTTGGACATGGTCTGGGAGCCCCTGGAAAATAATGACTTACACAATCAACCACTTACTTTGTGGAAGTCCAAGAGTCCAGTGGACAAGTTCCAGCACACCACTGGACCAAAAAAAATCCAAGATTGGACATATTGGAGAGGGTAAGAGGAACGTTTGACTTTACCTGCATCCCTTCTCCTCCAGGGTGGCACAGTTCAGCTCTTGGGCCGCAATTCCTCCCATAGAGGAAAGGGAGAGAAAGTGAGTGAGCACCTGACTTCCCCAGTGGTATGGGATGCTGCCAAAGAGGCCCATTTCTCTCTCACCTCATCCAGAGTACGGAGTCATGAGCTGCAGGACTGGGAGCACTGAACAGCTGGGAGAACAGCAGCTGGAGCTTGGAACATATCAAAGGGACCTGGATGCTACTAACCATATCACAGACTCCATCGTGAGGCCTGCCCATGAGACATTGGGAAGCCTCACCCACAGATCCCCCCAACTGGCCCATAAGCGCCCCCAGTGTTCTGTACTCATGACACACATACTCCTACACCCCATGGCCACCTCCCTGTGTGCACTCCCAATAGGAGTGAGAGCAAGCTTCAGCAGACAGATAGTGAACACATGCCAAAAGCTGACCCAAATCTGTGGACTAAGGAGAAACCACAAACTTGAACATTTAGCACTGCCCTTGGGAAAGCAAAAGGGAGACTATCAGCAGCCAGCCTGATGCATTAAAAGATCAAGAGAAGGTATACAGGCTCAAGAATTCTGCCACAAGTGTGGGGCAGGCATATCCACAGAAGGTCTGAGAAAGCCTCAGAATTCTTAGCAGCACTGACAGAAAGTATTTCTCTCCCAAAGTCAGTCAGTAAAGATTAGATGAAGTGACTGCCACTTCAAATGTGAAGACAGCAATGCAAGACTTCAAAAAACATAAAAAATCAAGGAATCATGACACCACCAAAGGATGACAATAAATTTCTAGTAACTGACCCCAAAGACATGGAGATCTGCAACTTACCCAATAAAGAATTCAAAATAGCTGTTTTAGGGAAGCTCAATGAGCTACAAGAAAATACTGAAAGATAATCCAATGAAATTAGGAAAACAATGCACAAACAAAATGAGAAGTTTAATAAAGAGACAGAAATCATAAAAAAGAATCCAACAGAAATTCTGGAGCTGAAGAATACAATGAATGAAATGAAAAATGCAATAGAGAGTATCAACAGTGGAATGGATCAATCAGAAGAAAGAAACTCTCAAGTAGAAGACAGGAACTTTGAAATTATCCGGCCAGAGGAGAATAAAGAAAAAAGAATAAAAAAGAGTAAAGAAAGCCTATGTGAATTATGGGATTCCATTGAGAGAAGCAATTTGCAAATTATTGGTGTTGCAAAAGGAGAAGGAGGCGAAAAGTTTATTTAAAGATATAAGGGCTGAGAATGTCCAAAATCTAGGGGAAAATTTGCCCACCCAAGTTCATGAAGCTCATAGATCCCCAAACAAATTCAACTCAAAAAGATCTTCTCCAAGACACATTATAATAAAACTGTCGAACACCAAAGACAAACACATAATCTTAAAAGCAGCAAGAGGAAAGAAGCTTGTCACTCATAAGGGAATCTCCGTAAGTCTATCAGCAGATTTCTTCACTGAAAACTTATAGGCCAGGAGAGAGTAGAATGACATATTCAAAGTGCTAGAAAAAAAAATGTGAAGAATACTTTATCCAGCAAAGTTTTCCTTGAGAAGTGAAGGAAAGATAAATACTTTCCCAGACAAACAAAAGTTGAGGGAGTTCATCACCACTAGACTTGCCTTACAAGAAATGCTGAAAGGAGTTCTTTAAGTTGAAATGAAAGCACACTATTAATAACATGAAAACATATGAAAATATGCAACAGACTGGTAAATGTAAGTATATAGTCAAATTCAGAATACTCTAATACAGTGGCATATTAACTGCTTAACTCTAGTAAAAAAAAGGTGAAAGGACCAAAGTATTAAAAATAACTATAGCTACAAAAATTTGTTAGTGCGGGGCCGCCCGGTGGCGCAGCGGTTTAGTCCGCGCTTGGCAGCCCGGGGTTCGCGAGTTCGGATCCCGGACGCCAGCCGACGCACTGCTTGTCAGCCATGCTGTGGCGGCGTCCCATATAAAAAGTTGAGGAAGATGGGCACGATGTTAGCTCAGGGCCAGTCTTCCTCAGCAAAAAGGGGAGGATTGGCAACAGATGTTAGCTCAGGGCTGGTCTTCCCCACAAAAAAAAAAAAAAAAAAAAAATTTGTTAGTGAATACACAATGTAAAAAGAGGTAAATTATGACATCAAAAGCATAAAAGGGGGGGAGTAAAAGGGTAGAGATTTTGATTGCAATTTAAGTTAAGTTGTTATCCGTGTAAAAGAGACTATTACCTAAAAGACATTTTTATGTAAGCCGCATGATAACCACACAGCAAAAACCTACAGTAGGTACACAAAACACAAAACATAACGAGAAGGAAATCAAAGCATACCACTATGGAAAATCACCAATTCACAAAGGAAGACAGCAAGATTGGAAGAAAGGAACAGGGAACTACAACACGACCAGTAAACAATTAATAAGATAGCATCAGTAAGTACTTACCTATCAATAATTACTCTAAATGTAAATGGATTAAATTCTCCAATCAAAAGACATAGAATAGATTAAAAAACAAGACCCAACTATACACCAACTATATGCTGCCTACAAGAGACTCACTTCAGCTTTAAGGACACACATACATTCAAAGTGAAAGAATGGAAAAGATATTCCATGCACATGGAAACCATTTAACTCAAAATGGATTAAAGACTTAAACATAAAACCTGAAACCACAAAACTCCTAGAAGAAAATATAGGGAAGTCTCCTTGACATTGGTCTTGGCAATGATTTTTTTGGATATGACACCAAAAGCACAAGCAACAAAAGCAAAAATAAATAAGGAGGACTATGTCAAAATAATAAGCTTCTGCACAGCAAAAGAAACAATCAACAAAATGGAAAGGCAATCTATGGAATGGGAGAAAATATTTGCAAGTCATTTATCTGATAAGAGGTTAATATCCAAAATATATAAAGAACTCACACAACTCAATAGCAAACAAACTAACAATCCAATTTAAAAAATAGGAAGAGAAACTGACTAGACATTTTCCAAAGACATACAAATGGCCAACAGATACATGAAGAGATGCTCAGCATCACCAATCACCAGGGAAATACAAATCAAAACCACAATGAGATATCAACTCATAACTGTTAGAATGGCTATTATCAAAAGGACAAGAGATAACAAGTATTGGCAAGAATATGGAGAAAAAGGAACCCTTAGGCTCTATTTGTGGGAATGTAAACTGGTGCAGCCACTATGGAAAGCAGTATGGAGCGTCCTCAAAATATTAAAAATAGAAATACCTTATCATCCAGTAATCCCACTTGTCAGTATATATCCAAAGGAAATGAAATCAAGATCTTGAAGAGATATCTGCACTCCCATGCTCGTTGCAGCATTATTCACAACAGCCAAGACATGAAAACAACCTAAGTGTCCATCAATGGATGAATGGATAAAGAAGTCCACAACTTCTTTATCCATTCATCCATTTTTCATATATATATATATATATATATATATATATATATATGAAACATAAACATTATGAAACATTAGATAGATAGATATATGCACACACAGTTGTGTGTCACTTAACAATGAAGATACATTCTGAGAAATGTCGTTAGAGATTTCATTGTTGTGTGAACATCTTAGAGTGTATTTACACAAACCTAGATGGTATAGCCTACTACACACCTAAGCTATATGGTACTAATTTTATGGGACCACCATCATATATGTGGCCCATCGTTAACCAAAACGTCATTATGTGGCACATGACTGTATGCATATTATTCAGCCATGAAAAAGAAGGAAATCCTGCCATTTGCAACACGCATGGTCACCGAGGGCATTTGCTAAGTGAAATAAGTCAGATAGAGAAAAACAAATGCTGTATCGTATCACTTATCTGTGGAATCTGAAAAAGCCAAACTCATAGAAGCAGAGTAGAATAGTGGTTGCCAGGGGCTGGGGGTGAGGGAAATGTGGAGATGTTGGTCAAAGGGTACTAACTACCAGCTATAAGATGAATAAGTTCTGGGGATCTAATGTACAGCATGGTGACTATAGTTAACAATATTGTATCATATACTTGAAAGTTGCTAAGAGAGTAAATCTTAAATGCTCACCACCAAAAAAAAAGATAATTATGTCAGGTGATAGAGGTGTCAACTAACCCTATTGTGGTAATCATTTCATAATAATATACATGTGCATCAAATCAGCAGGTTGTACACCTTAAATTTACACCATGTCTACGCCAATTATATCTCAATAAAACTGGGGAAGAAAAAACAATATATGGCCCTTATAGATGCTGTGATATTTTTAACTGCACATTACAACATTTTGAGGCAACTTTACATATTTTTCCCTCAAAAAAATGAACCCATTGAAATGGGAGAAGAAGCAGTATTCTACCACTTAGGAAAGAAAGAACTTACAGGGAATTATATGAAGTCCAGGTTACCTCTTGTAGCAGAAGACGCCTCATTTCCATTCAACTAGTGACATGCAGAAAATTATGAGAAGAACTAAAATTAGGAGTAACAAATATATGCGACCTTCCAAATTAGAAGGTTTCATAAAAACAACAACATTTACTAAATAGTGCAGCCAATATGAATACATGGCAATATTTCAAAGATTATGCCTTTACACTTCTTTCTCCTTTTCAACACAATTGTATTTCATGATTAAAATACCAAGCCATTTTTCTATAATGAGTAGAAATTGAGTCATAATAGCATCTTGAAAATTTCGGCAGCACATAGGCTACTGTCAGAAATTCCTTAGGCAAAGCTTTTGGGAGACTCACTTGCATTTCATTGTCACAAAACCCATTATACCAGGACAGATCTCAGCCTGCCTGAGTAACATCTATCTGAGGGTTATAATTTTGTCATAAAAATTTACTCTCACATGAACTTAGCATAAAAGGTCTCCGTCCAGAAAACAGGAATTGAAATGGATACATTATCACTTGAACTGCTTTTTTGCTCACTTATCCTTCAATTATAAGCCTTAAGAGTTCACTGGTGTCAAGAGAGGTTAAACCAGAAAAATGTAAAACAATTTTTGAAATACGTGAGGGAAATTTGACACTTAATGTTCCAAATGCATTATTATTGCCACGGTATCACTGAAGTGTGCTATTGATTCATTTTACATTGTGGATTAAGGGCTTAAAAGACTATTCATGAAACAAAGAGAAAATCCATGTGTATCATTTCACATATAAAAGAAATTGCAAGAACTCTGGTTTCTTATTTTTAAAGTCTCCAATTTCTTTTTGAAAAAAATCTCTTCTTTGCAAAACTTAAATTTCAAGAGGTAATTAAATTTTAATGAGGCAAAGACGGGGGAGGTGAGAAGGGAAAGTTTTGAGACTTGCAATCATACTGGCAGCAATGATCATACAAAAAGTAATATTTGCATAGCACCGGATCATTTAAAAATTGCCCTCACGTGCATGTCTGCATTTGATCACAACAACTCGATGAGGCTGAGCTAGGGGGAGGCTATTATTATCCCCATTTTAGATATTAGAAACCATGGCTCAAAGTATTGAAGTGACTTGCATATATAAAGTTGCAAATTGAAACTAGATCTTCACACTTCAAATTCAAAATGTTTTCATTACATCACACTGTCCAATGGTCATCACTTCTCTAGAAGGCAAAGAGAGAAAGAGGTTATCTAATTTGTGAGTCATCAATTTAGGTTCTAATTCTCAAACCTTGCTAAAGGTATATCATCATAACAATCCATCAGACGCACTTCTGGATGGTCTAGACCAGGGATTGTCACTTGAACATGCATAGGAATCACCCAGGAAGCTTATTAAAGTACAGGTTGCTGGGGCCCTCCCCCAGAGTTCCTGAAACAATAGGTCTGGGTGGAGCACAGGAATTTTCTTTTTTTTTTTTGTTTTTTGTTTTTTGATGAGAAAAATTCGCCCTGAGCTAACATCTGTTGCCAATCTTCCTCTCTGTCTTTTTCCCCATCCCCAAAGCCCCAGTACATAGTTGTATATTCTAGTTGTAGGTCCTTCTAGTCCTTCTATGCGAGCCACTGCCACCACATGGCTACTGACAGACAAGTGATGTGGTTCCACAACTGCGAACTGGGCCAGGCCACCAAAGTGGAGTGCACTGAACTTTAACCACTAGGCCATCAGGGCTGGCTCAAGAGTTTTCACTTTTAACAAGTTCTGAGGTAATGCTGATGCTGCTGGTCCAGGAGCCACACTTTGAGAACCACTGATATAGAATAATTCTAAATTTTCCATCAGTTTTTCAATGATTCTTTTTTTCCAATATTGTGCAGTGTATTTGCAAAGTAATTTATAGGCTTTATCTTCAATTAAAATTGTAGACAAATCAAATAGATGAAATAGGCATAATATTTCCATTTCAATTCCTATCTTCCATGAAAATGTTTGTAAATAACAAAACCAAGCATTTGAACACAGATTTATATATTTCAAATCCTTTACATATTACAACAGTTTTAAAATATACATAAATAAGTATAATAAAGGGTCCCTGCTTTGAAATCTTATTGATTCTACAGCTTTAAAAATAACTGGCATTAATTTATTTTTTATTATTTATATTTTATATTTTCATTTATCAATTTACTGACCTTTTAAATGTTTTAAGTTTTTATGTTAAATGTCACATCCAAATCCATTTCTAGAACATAAAAAAATGTGACTTCCACTGAGGCCCAGGTTCACAATGGCTATATCCAACTGAGGAAACTCTGGTTTGGAAACTATGGTAAAAATTCCTTTGTCTATAAGCAGTAGCTTTCTTAAAAGTAAAACTGAGTGAATTCTATGAGAAGTATTTGCAGAGGTATTTTTGGAGTTAACAGCATTTGTTTCATGAAAACTAAGGGGAGGATTCCAGCTGATATGGTTCCTTGGCTGTCACATAAAAAGCTCAGACAGGGTAATGGGATAATCTGAGGACTTTCTTATGTTCAGGCATCTCTTGATAATTTCACTTGACAAAGCTCAATTGTAGCTGCTCTAATTAACTTTTTACAAAGGTAGAGAAATGAAGATAGGGAAGGAACATGTGTCTGGTCATTTTGGCAGAAGACTAGAAAGAAAAGGGTCAGGAAGAAAAAAGTAATAAAACCAGATTTTCCCTAGCCCCTTCTCCAAACGCCCACCGTCTCCCAGAATTATTTAAATAGTCTGCCTCTGAACCTCATCCTAACCCAAGTGGTTAGGTTTGGGTCTACAAAAATCAAGTCTTCAAGATGAGTCACCTTCTTCTTAGGCTTCGGACCAGGGCAACCTCGCGATTCTGGCGTGTCGCGTATATTTCTATTCTCCAATTGATTTTTTTATTAAAATAACCTTATAAAGGTTAAAGATCTTTTATTCCTTTATCTTATTCTAAACCAAACATACTTCTGACATATGCTTTGAAAGACAGTAAGAATTAGGAACCACATTTGAACGTATGACAGACGTAAGGGAGCGTTCAAGGACTCTGAAGTCACTCAATAGCAGGTTTGAACGGAGGCTTCAGCACTTACTAGCCGTGGCCCATCTGCGAAATTCAGGTCACAGTACCGACGTCACGAGATTATTGGGAAGACTCAAAACAACACTATATAAAACATATGGGTGAACAATTGCTCTGGTTTGCTCAGAAGTGAGGGGCTTCCCAGGACGCAAGACTTTCAGTGCCAAAACCAAGACGATCCTGAGAAAACTAACATGGTTGGTCACCAAGTTGCACTGAAGTGTTTCTCAAGCAAATATAAATAAATATTAGGACTCCTTCTTCTCTCCTTCCAGTTTTCTAGAAACTATTTTCACCAGATAAGACACGTTAATATTTATTAGTAGTTATCATTTTGGTTTGGGTGTTAAATACAGTACATGGGTTATATCAGTTATTCTTAAATGAACCCTTAGAACTAAATGCCATTTTATTCACTCCCATTTTGACAGATGCCAAAACGGGGACTCAGAGCAGCGAAATGCCCTACTCAAGATCGGAGAGTTAATAAGAGAAGAACAGGCATTCAAACCCAAGCAGTCAGGTGTTAAAATGTGCACAGTGAACTCTCCAGTCAGTGTGCTCCTCAGACCAACAGCTTCAGCATCACTGGACGCCTCCTAGAAGTGCGGTCTGCGCTGAACACTGAGCCACAGCGCCAGAGACGTTTACAGCTGGAAAGAAGTTAGAACCTCGAGTTTTAGATAACACCAGCAAATTCTCATCCCATGCCCCTAATCTGAGAGGTCACAGATCGGAAGCCCAGAACCTCTGAAAGCCACACGGAAAAGGTGAAGGAAACTAAAGTTGAACTCAAGGAGAACTAGAAGTAGACTTAAATACACTAAGTAAACTTAAAGCTGAAATAAACACAAACAGTGCTTTCTTAAAGCACAGGTTTGGGGGATTTTTTCCTCAAAATATACCTACTTAGAACGTGAGCAGAACGACACCGTTTTCTAATACAGATGCATCAGGAAGCGGGGAGGGCAGAGAAAGATCAAAGCATTTTGAAAAGAAACTTTGAGCTGATCTACTTTTTGTGCTGTTCAAGTTCTTGGCTTTTACATAAAACTGAAAATAAGAGGAAATTTCATAATTAGGAGACTTGCTTATGTTTAGCACAGATTTAGAGTTTTGAATATAAATATAAATTAACAAGTATGTAATGTTCTTTTCAAAAACAGGATCTTCGCAGAGATAGTCTATCAAGCACTCTTACCAAAAGATGAAAGCACAGCAATAAAATCTCGTTCTGGGCTGAAACCAGACACACAAAGTCAGAAGTGATGAAGTCATTATCGTTTGCTAGATTAAAAACACTCAGTCTCAATCACAACTCAGACCCAGTTCAGGGTAACAGCTTCAGTCTATCAGAGTAAATATTTTATGTGCCAAAATATGTTGGGTACACAGTCTGTACCAAATTATGTGTTTAATTAGCTGCGTTTCATCAGATGCCTTTATACCAAGGCTATCTCTTCTATATGACATATCTTTTTCCATATAAACTGGATAAAATAGTCACTGGAAACAACTGTATTTAGGAAATAAGACTATAATTCCACCCTCAAAATTCCTCAGCTTAAATCTAAAGGTTTTTCTTAAAGTGGTTTTTTTAATAATGCACAGATACCTTATTTTTTTTTCATTAAGTTTAAGTTGGATTTTTAAGGCTTTAGCTTCAGGTATCACAACTCACGTCAGGCTGCACTGGAAGGGAACTGACATTCCTAGAGCTCCATGCCAGATACTTTACATCATTATTTTATTTAATCTCCCAGCGATGCTACGAGACAGGTATAATTAACCACCATATAAAGGAAAAAACCAAGACTCAAGGAATCACCCATGGTTTTCACCAGAGGGGCAGCATTAGAATTTGAACCCAGGTCTGAGACACAAGTGTTGCCTTCCAAAAGCGACCATGAGTCCTTGTGGTACCTCATTCAAGACCTCTGGAGCTGAAAGTGGACTGTTTGTTGTCTAACAAGTGAGAATTTACAGAGAGCATAGACTCACAAGGAACAGAGTAGACAAAAGAAAAGTTCAATGCTCCTCCCAGGCATCTTAGACCCCTGCCTCCATCCCACCATAGCCCATGGGAAAGCAAATGCTTACAGCTCTCCCCTAGTGATGAAGATTAGGAGGGCATGGCTCCACAGAGTACAGGTCCCCCCAGGAGCTGGTCAGCACCATCCAACAGGCCAGGAACAGCAATTCCCCCAGCAAGTTCCAGCACAGGTAACACAACGGCATGGACCTGAGTGCCTGGACTATAGTGCATCTGGCTGCCCCAGAGAGCAGGCCACCAGGTTCTCCTCTTTATGGGTCCCACTGCGTCTACGGCTCTTTATCCAGAGCTGCCAGGCATTCAGAAACTGAGCTTCCATACACAAGTCACCAAGCCTCTCCAAGGACACTGCTAAATGTCAGTCACCCGCCTCCTCGGCAAACACAGCATCTGGACCTACATTCAAACCTCAATCCCACAATCAAGTTGCCTGCTCTTAAGGTCTGCAGACTTCAACTAACTTACTGGACAATTTGGGAACCAAAGAGGAATAAGATCACATTTTAAAATGGCATTTGCTTGGGAGGCCCAGGCTCCAGAAAGAATGTGTCCTAGGGACTCTTATCAATACTGCTCCCGCAATCAAATTCACTGCTCAGACTTGGCCCCTTCATGGGGCCTCTCCAAAAGGTTCCAATCCACACGAGCTCTCCTCTCTCTCAGTCGTTTCCAGAGTTGGAGTCACTGACTTCGGAAACTTCCCCTCGGATAGGGTTACTCCTGAGCACACATCTATACTTCTGGAAATCAGCCACTATGGCAGGGACTTCTTTTTTATTCCCCATAGCACCTAACACATCTACGACACAGTAAAGGATAAGACCAATCCTGGAAGGCTGCTTCAGCAGGACCTCCTGGGATGGCAACACCTAGGTGGGGCAGCCACAGTCCAGAATCTGATGAGCAGAAATGTGCTGGCAAGTGAACAGACTCTGCTAAATGAACACATGTCAGCCAGACTCACTGGGGTCTGACTTCTACGCGAGATGGCCAAATTACTAATTTACTAGGGCTGACTGGGATTTGGAGTGAACTGGGGACTGCAGAGCAGATACACTTGGGATAGACAGGCAGCATCCATCCCAAGCAGTCAGTAAAGAGGCAGAAATGAGAACAGACTGGGAGAACAAATTTTGTAGGATCATGCTAAGTCTCAACCTTATGCATTTTGGCCTAGCAAGTAACATGGAGAAAACAAAACCAGCACAGGGCTTCCCAGAAGCCATCTCTGTCTTCATCACTGTTCTTTCCCTTTATTCGAAACAGTAAGGGTGTCTCTGCTTTTCTACCTCAGAGAAGCCTGGAAATCAGAGTATGGGGGACAGTAAATGCCCCGAGGGGTGAAGTTAATGTCCTCAGAAGGTCATCTGCTTCCAGAGACCACTTTCTAAGTAAGCTCTCTACATACCCACATCCTTGTCTCAGGCTCTGCTTTTAAGGGAACCCAAACTAAGAGGGAAATGAAGGCAGGAGAAAGTGCCAAATCATCCAGAAGAGATAAAAGAGAGGCTTGTGTGAATAATTCATGCATCATTCAAGATTACAGTCATTCATCACTTAATGATGGGGACACATTCTGAGAAACGTGTTGTGAGGCAATTTCATCGTTGTGCGAATATCATAGAGTGCATTTACACAAACCTAGGTGGTACAGCCTACTACACACCTAGGCTATATGGTTCTAATCTTATGGGACCACCATCACATATGCAGTCCATCGTTGACCAAAATGTCGTTATTCAGCACGTGACTATATCCTTAAAGGCCTAAGTATCAATTTGTCAGAAACTTTTTACTGACTGTGAACAGAAGTTACTTAACTTCCAGCAACATGTGATTCAGTTGAGGAAATTAATAAAACTATTTGTTTAGTCAAATAGAAAATGCTAAAGAAACTCCAGTGATGATACTACCACTGCTAAAGGTGCTAAAGAGATAGAGATCATGACACAGGTTATGAAAAGCAGCCTAAACCTGTAAAGCTATGCATAATTGCCAATAATAGTGTTGTTGTTATATTTAATTTGTGAATAGGCTTTATTTTTTTAGAGCAATTTTAGGTTTACAGCAAAATAGAGCAGAAAGTAGAGAGTTTCCATATACCCCCTGCCCCCACATATGCACAGCCTCCCCCACCAACGTCTCACACCAGGTGGTACATTTACTGCAATCAATGAACCAACAATGACACATCTCTATCACTCAAAATCCATATTTACATTAAGGTTCACTCTTGCTGTTGTACATTCCATGAGTTTTATATTTAATTTTAAATTGCAAAATGGTATAGAAAAATGAGATCTTCCCCCAAGATGTTACAGTATGTGCTCAAAAACATAGATGGACGGCCACTGAGCTAGTTGAAGTTCTTCAGGATAGATAACCAGGAACCCTACACAACCCATCAACTGGGTTAGTTCTTGATGCATTGCAGGAATGCGTATTAAGACGGGTAAAGAATAAGCTCACTGAGAAGTGCAAAACCTCATCGTCATTCCCAGCGGCATCACTGAGCCATTGCAAATCCTCACACTCTGAATCCACAAACCACTTAAGGTCTCTTTGGGAACAGAATATGAGCTGACATAAAATCAAGACACCACCAGCCAAACTGGCAGAATAGTTGTTAGCACTTGGAAAAAAAGACTGGAGATAATGATGGAACATTCTTAAGAAGTGATCCATCACCAATGGTCCGATGCCTCTTGTTGAGTGGAAAAAACAGATAAACTGAGGCCTCAAAGTAGAAAAATGACTCATAAGAGCAAAATTCCGAATATGAGGTTATTCCAGGAATAACAGCGAATTTATTGTGCTCATATTTGCATTTTTCTGTATGTATAATTGTGATATGTTTTTTCAAACCTGTCTAAATAAATATAAAAGAGGCTTTTTTTTTAATATGGAGTAAAAATCTTAGGGATAAGAAATTTTAATCTAATTAATAGCATTTTTTTTTCTTTCTTAGTAACACAATCAATGGCATCTTAAGTTCAACAAAATATAACAAGTGTCCACAAAATTATGGGAAGTTCTGGGGGAGCAAAGGTCGGGGGAAACCACCACTGGCTTTCAGAGGTCAGAAGGCCCAAGGAATCACAGAACACCTCTACTGATGATCTCAGCTGCCAGCTACACCAAAGCAAGTGATTCGCAAAAGAACACCTGGAAGTCAAAGCAAACCTCATGACTGCCAACTGCCATTTGTCTGCCCACCTGCTGGCAAAGAATAACACCTTCTCCCAATTTTCCACTTTTGATATCTCAAGTAAGTGTTTCTCACTAACAGAATCTGACCCAGAACTCTGTTGGCTAGGGATTCTGGGAAATGTTGTCCCTAAGAACTATGGACTGAGTTGTGTCGCCCTCCCAAACTCATATGTTGAAATCCTAACCCCACATGTAATAGTAGTTGGAGACCTGGCTCTGGGAGGTAATTAGGTTTAAATGAGGTCTTTAGGATGGGCCCCCGTGATGGGATTAGTGCTTTTATAAGAAGCCACCAGAAAGCTGTTCCTTCTCTCTGTCTGCCACTTGAGGGCCCAGCAAGAAGGCAGCAAGCCAGTAAGAGGGCCTTCACCAGGACCCAACCATGCTGGCACCCTAATCTCGGGCTCCCAGGCTCCAGAACTGTGAGAAATAAATGTCTGTTGTTTAAGCCACCCAGTCTGTGGCATTTTGTTATGGCAGCTCAAGCTGACTGATACACTAGGCTTCTCCCCTGCAATGCAGTACAATCAGCTCCTTTAATATAACATAGGGATGGGGACGATGGTGATCTAACAGTAGACAACCTGCACAAGTGCTTTGAGGATTACGATACATAGGATTGCTGTTCTCAGTTCTTCACTCTCTCCTTGATACAGTTACACAGCCACACTCTTTCCCACGTGACTCTGCAGTGCCTCCCACTGTGGGCAGAGGACATGTCCAGCCACTGCGGCTGGGCTTGGCCATGTGGTCTGCTTGGGATGATGGACTTTTAGCAGATGTGATGCAAGTAGAAGTTTTAAATATGTTTGTGCGGTTTGGCCTGTACATTTACATTTCTGTGGTCTGCAATAAGAACGTGCCCCAGATGGCCACTGGCACTGGTGAAGCAGACAGGACCCAACCCACAGCCTGGAGCCACGGCCAACCTCCCAGAGCCCAGCTGAGTCACAGACAACCCACAGATCTGTGAAGGAGAAAATGAATGTTTATCATCACAAACCCCAAGATTTTGACATTGCTCATTATGCAACAAAAATTAACGCAAGGATTAAACATATAGTATCTAAAACAGTTCTTGGCACATGTTAACCATAATTATTTCAGGAATCTTGTAAATTATATTGCACGATAGAAATGGAAGCAATATATTCAGAGTCTTTGTTTCAAGATAATAGCAGGTATGAACAGCAGGCCTTCAATATGTAAAAAATGTTACATTTTTGCATTTTTGCAGTTTTCTATATCAAATTAAATCTACTTTGAGCACCAGGCATTAGGGTTGGCAAGAAGTCTAACAGCTGTCCTTTTTCAAGCCTCATCTGTTTCTTGCATGATACAAAACCCCAGGACTTACATGTTTCAAACAGAGAGGGAGGGCCAGACTTTCAGACAACTTACAGAAGTAACACCGATTTCAAAAAATATTTTGTACCTTTCTAGGACACCTAAGACCTCAAACTATGTAAGGAATACATGCTCTCTATATAGCTAGAATCTGAGGGAGTAAATGTCACCCATTGTCTTAATTTATATTTATATTCCTAATTACTTAAATTAGAATTAGAATTAAGAGGATTTTACAGGGCTATTTGGAAGTAATAGTGGTTTGAAAAAAAGAGACGGTCTATCACCATTTTAATTTAATGTATCCTTAAAAAATGTAATCAGAGTAGTGTAAAAAGACAGAAGAGGATTTGTCTTAAGTGATATACAACAAGTTTGTGCATATGCAATTAAGTACACATCAGAATAAGTGTATAGAAAACCATTCAAAGAATAGCATCCTTCTTTGAAGGGCAATTTGGCAATACTTATCAAGAGCCATAAAGTTTTTACATCCATGGACCTTGTAATCTCATTCTTAAAATAAATCTAAACCAATAAATCAAAAGAAAAAAGATATATTTATAAAGATGTTATACTCATCTCTAGTAGTGAAAAGTAAAAATAATCTAAACATAAGAGAGCTTTGGTAAGTTTTGGCATATAATTTTTTTAGAATATTATGCAATATATTAAAAATAAACAGTGTAGAGCCATAAAATAAACAAAAAGAACAAACCAAAAGAAGTACACTCAAAAAAATGTAAGGTAAAAAATCTTGCAGTATGAAAAAATGTGACTGCGTGTAGCTAAAGATTGTAAATGAACACAGACAAAGAGTGTGGGTGTATTATTTTATATTCTAAATTTATAATTATATTGTAAACACCTTATGTAAAAATAAAACCATGAGACAAAACCATATGTTACTTTGTGCTGAAAAAGAAATGCTGGTCCCTAAAAACAGTAGCAAAGGGTGGGTGGATCCATTTCCACATCCTACTAGGAAGATGAGCAGGCAATGTTATTGCTTCTCACCCCCAAGATCAACCAAAGACACCAAGAAAGGTAGGAGAAGTCCCTAAGATGAAGACAGAGGGCTGTTTTGAAGTGATGTGAAAGGCAAGCAGTGGCTTCAGCCAGCACAAGAGGCAGCCCAGTAGAGAGAGGATAGAATAGAAAAGGTGCTGTTGGGACAAAGAATACCCACCTCACACCTATAGCAACTCAGACTTGGTCCAAGTGATCTCAAAAATAAAGGAAAATCAGTGGCAGAAGCCACTGTGATATGGTGTGAAAATGAGGTGATGACTTGAGAAGTTGCTCTGCTTACAGAAGATCCCCATCTAAAGCTGCTCCTTCCCCAGGGCAAAGGGCAGAGCCCTGGCGGGAGTTCTTTTTTAGGGCGGGGAGTGACGGCCTCAGGTTTTCACTGCCTGGGCCTCTCCACACTAGGGCCCAGGCATATACCCGTTCTCACCCCTGAGCCGATGGTGGTGACACACACAGGGGTCTGGCCTTCCCCTATATGCACCACCTGACAGAGTCAAAAATACCCCCAGGAAAAACAAGCCCACAAACCAAAAGGAAAAGATATTTGAGGAGTACAACTATCTGGATTTTAGATTCCATCAGAAGCAAAAATATTTAAACCAATCATTTTAAATCAGCTTAATGGAAATTTTTTTAAAAAAGAGAAGAATGTATCAATATGATAAAAGAAAAATACATTAAAAAGAGTCAAGCAGATATTTTAAGATAAGATTACAATAGTTGAAATAAAGAACACAAAGATAAGGTAGATTTTAAAAAGGACACCACTGAGGAAAGAAGGAAAGGGCAAAGAAATAAGAAATATAAAAGAAAAGCCAATAGGTATAAGGAATAGAAACAGAAGAGCTAAAATCCAAATCACAGAAAGAGAAGAAAATTTAAAAACAGGAGTAAATAATTGAAGAGATAATGTAGATAAATGTCCCAGATTTTTAAAAAGATAACAAGCCTAAGATCGAAAGAGCCTATAGAGAGTGCCAAAGAGGAGAAAGAAAATCCACACCACATTATACTAAAATTTAAGAATAAGATAAAGTTCTAAAAGCTAACAAAAAGAAAAGCATATCACATCAAAGGAACAGAATCAGATTATTGAAAAGCAACTCTTGTAACCACGGGCCCTTTAGAGCCAGTTGGAACAGACCTCGTCTCTTATCAAGACAGTGATTAAGGATCGTCTTGCAGAAAAGCTGCGCAGCCAGGCAGCCAGGCCACCGGGGGCGCCGCGGGGCCGCCCGCCCTCCGCGCCGGCGCACCGGCCGGGTCTGCAAGCCGCCGGCCGGCGGTGGGGACGGGCGCGGGGCCGCGTGCGCAGGGGCAGGCTGCCGCCTCCCGCGGGCCTGGAAGCTTCTGAAGCAGACACGGCGCTTCCGAGGCCCGCGGGCGGGGCGGGAGGACGGACAGGCGGGCCCCGCGGTGGCCCCAAGTCCAGCCCGGGCCGCACGGATCGACAGGTCATCACCTTCCAGGGTGACGGGGGCTCCGAGGGCAGCCCAGGGGCCGGGCACGCGGGGCGGGCGGCCGGGAAGGAGTCACGTCCCCAACTCGGGGACGACGAGGCCGCCCGCGAGGGACGCGGCCTGCCCGGGCCTCCGCTCACGCTCGTGGCTGGAGACGGCGCGGCGCTCCGGCGGGGCAGGCGGGCTCGGCCAGGCTGCGGCCGGGCAGGGCCACAGCGGGGGCGCGTCCGGCGGGGACGCACAGGGCCCGGTTCCAAGGACCGGAGGCCTCCCGGGCTCCCCACGGCCGCCGGCGGGCCGTCCTCGGCGGGGGCTCTGCGCGCGCCGGGCCAGGGGTCCTGCTCGGGGCCCGGGCCGTGGGCCGCCGTCCGGGTCCAGGGCTGCGTCCTGGTTCCCGAGGGGCCTACCCCCGGCCCAGCGCCCTGCTGGCAGAAGTCGTGGGAGCGCCGCGACTCCTTCCACAGGTAGCGGCGCCGCACAGACTCGCCTGGGCCGCGTGCGCGCCCCCCGGGGCCAGGTGGAGTGGAGCAGGTGCCCTGGGAAGCCGGGCCAAAGTTCCTCTCTCCTCGCTCAGCCACAGAATCCACCTGGGGTCTCCTTGTATCAACCGCAGCCTCCGCGCGGCCTCCTCCAGGTGAAATTGCCTTTCACCAGCTCAGACGGCGCCTGCTTGCTTTCACCGTTTCACCCCACCCCCACCCCAACCCCTACCATCTCGTGCAAACGCCTCTTCAAGGAACCCCTCCACTCCCCTCTCTGGGAGGATGTTGGGGTCCCAGAACAGCTGGCCTTGGTTCTCATAGATCCTCCCACCATGGCGATTCAAGGGCAGTTCGCTGAAGTCAGCTCGTTCTGCATGGTGCACAGCACGGCGACTAGAGAATAATACTGTATTGCATATTTGAAAGTTGCTAAGAGAGTAGATCTTGAAAGTCCTCATCATGAGAAAAAAAAGTTTTTTGTAACTAGGTGTGGTGACGGATGTTAACTAGACCTATCGCAGTGATCATTTTGTGATAGATACAAATATCAGATCATTATGTTGTACACCGAAGCTAACTAAAATGATGTTATATGTCAATTACACCTCAATTTTTTTAAATAAATAAATATGACAGACATTAGAAGACCTGAAAGGTGGAGAGAAGAAGGCAGACCATCTAGGGACGTTGGGACCCAAAGAAGGATATGCTGGTGAGTTCCCTGGGTTTCCGTTTTTATTTATATATACCAGACTTAAAGCTGAAGAAGCCAGCAACACAGAAACAGCAACGGACACAGAAGAAGAAAGCCTCAACAAAAGCCTACTCCCGCTAGCCAGAGAACCAGGAAAGGGACAGCCCAGTAAGACAGAAAACCTGTAGGCAATAACTGCCCTATTTCAGCAAAACACCCCAAAAACTGTGGCCCAATCCATGCCATCAAAGACTGAGGGGAGTATCTAGACTTCCACTCACCCCTCCGGACCCCCAACCCCCACCTCCCAGCTTCCACCTTCCACCACCCCCCAGTCAGTCTGTGACAAGGAACTCCAAACCACCCACAGGGGTGGTATCAAAGAGGACAGAGTAGGGAGCCAGGACTTTCGACATAGTAAAGCTGTGAATTCTCCCCAACTTGATATACAGGTTTAATGCACTTTCTATCAAAATTCCAGGAAGAATTTTTGTAGATATAGACTGTTATTCTAAAGTTTATATGGAAAGGCAAGGGAATTAGAATAGCTAAAACAGGCAATTCACCAGTTGGACTCCTGGGCACTTATTCCAGAGAAATGAAGACTTGTGTTCACACACACAAAAAGAATATTCATAGCAACTTTATTGGTATATAGCCCAAAACTGAAAACAATCCATCTCTCATTCAGTGGGTAAATGGTTTAACAAACTGCAGTGCATCCATACCATGGAATACTACTGAGCAATGAAAAGGGATGGACCATTGGATAAATTGCCACAGAATTATGCTGAGTTTAAAAAAAAATCCACGTCCCAAAGGAAGTGGTTCCATTTATATCATATTCTTGAAATGGCAAAATTACAGAAGTAGGGAACCATCTAGTGATTGCCAGGGGCTAAGGGGGGAGGGCTTGAGGGCCAGAGGGAAGTTGGTATGACTGTAAAAGGGCAACATACCTGATCTTTGTGTGATGGACACGTTCTATATCTTGGCTATATCAATGTTAATATCCTGGGTATGATATTTAGTATAGTTTTCCAAGATGTTGCCATTGGGGAAATCTGGGTAAAGTGCACACGGGATCTCCCTGTGTTATTTCTTACAACTGCATGTAAATCTCGCATTTTCTCAAGATAAAGGTTAATTTTTTTTTTTTTTTTTTTTGTGAGGAAGACCAGCCCTGAGCTAACATCCGTTGCTAATCCTCCTCTTTTTGCTGAGGAAGACTGGCCCTGGGCTAACATCGTGCCCATCTTCCTCCACTTTATATGGGACGCCGCCACGGCATGGCTGGCAGGCAGTGCGTCGGCGGGCGCCCGGGATCCGAACCAGCGAACCCCGGGCTGCCAAGCGCGGACTAAACCGCTGCGCCACCGGGCCGGCCCAAGGTTAATATTTTTAAGAAGGAAAATAACAGAATGATCAATGCAGCTTCTGGATTGTGGTTATCTGCATAGAGAGTCAGCAGACAGAGGAAGGGAAGACCGTAGAGTTAGTTGAAGGATTTCCTCAAGGTCCTTGTTCTTCTTTTGGGTGGTGAGTTTGCAGGTGTTTATCACATGATTAATAATAACTAAGTAAATAATTAAAAGCAAAAGTTAAAAAACAAAACATGGTGGTTTCAAATTTCAAATTCAGAATCTTATATTCTCAATAAAATGTGGCTGGACAATGCTATGAATTCACCAAACTTTTTTATTTTCTTCTCAGGCACAGGGAAAGGCTACATTCCCTGGACCTCCTTGAGTCTAAGTGGGACTACGTGACTGAGTTCTGGCTGACAGTATTGGCCACAGGTGAAGGACACTGCATTCAGAACTGGCCATTAAACATCCTTCACAGTCGCCACCGTCTTTCTCCTCCATCCCTCTGCTAAGAAGATGGCAGAGCCGTACAATGTAAGAAGCCTAGATAAATGAGTACACTGCTTGGAGGAGACCCAACCAGGGAAGCCTCCTGACCAGGAAGATCTGCACTGGACACTGCAGGAGCTAGAAAGAAAGCTGCACTGGATTAAGCCACTGGGTTTTGGGTGTTTATTAATTCCTACAGCATAGTCTAGCCTACTCTGACTAATACAGATGCTTAAAAAGACCCCCCAAATAATGGAAACCCACAGCAGTGAAAACTAGAACTGACACTTAACTGCCAAAATCTAGGAGAAATGGCCATTATTTGCAAAGCCTTTATAATTGGATTGAGAAATACAGTCAGTGACCCATGAATGTGTTGGCACTGGGTTGCAGAAAACCCGATGGCTGAAAAGAAGGTGGAAAGATGCTTTGCCCCTCCCCGCTGTCTGCCCTGGCTCGGGAATGCAGAGACACCGCCAGCCGGAAAATGGAGCAGCCCCTCCTCTCCTCCTACACGAGGCTTTAGGCAAGGGTTGCTCCTCCTCTTCCACCTCTATCCCATCCTCACCAGATTTGCTCTAAGTAAAAGAGCGTTGTAGGTGGATTTGGAACTCCCTTTAACCTTCCCAAATCCTTCATCCTTCCTTGTTCGTCTGCTGAGTATGGTGGCTATGATTTCTGTCCATATTTTTATACTTTTACTCGTGTATTTGTCACAAAGTAATATATAATAGTGTGGGGTGTTTTAAAATATTTACCTAAATACTAGCCTATCCTTTGACTCTGCAACTTATTTTTTCATTTAACACTATGTTTTCTATATTTATTCACATTGATACTTACAGTAGTTTATTCATGTTAACTGCTACATATATTCAATATACCACAATTTTTATCCATTCCTCTATTAATATGTTACGTATACATTTTGGCTCTTACAAGTAATGCCTCAAAGGGCATTGCTCTGTGCCTCATTATGCATATTTATAAGCATTCTCCAGGGCATGTATCTAAGAATAGGGATCGGCCATTATGCTAGATAGAGTCAAATAGTTCTCACTGTGGTGTACCAATTTATATTGCCGTCAGCAGTATATGAGTTTCTATTTCCCTTCATCCTCCATAATACTTAATATTTTCGGACTTTTGATGAGTATGAAATGCTCATTTTGAATCATCTCATTTTTTAATTTTTAGTTTCCTGATTATCAGTGAAGCTGAGCAGCTTTTCATATGCTTATTGGCTACTCAGATCCGTGAGTCACTTGCTCATTTCCTGTCCATTTTCCAACTAATCTTTCTTTTGTCTTATTGATTTATAGAAATTTTCTACACATTTAAGTACTAATTCTACTATAACTAATTAGTTATATTCCTTGGAAATAACCTCTCGGTCTGTGGCTCATCCTTTTACCTTGCTGATGAAATCTTTTGCCATATAAAACTTACATACCAAATATATAGGGCAAAAATCTTTTCCTTTATGATTTGAGTTTTGTGGGTCTATCTCACTGGTTTATAATGTCAACTCCTTCATTTACCAAATGTCTGTATATCCATGACAGTATTTCTGGCCCTCTATTCTGTCGTATTGGTCTGTTGTTTTATTCCTTGTCGATTACCTTACCACTTCAGTTACTGCAGGCTTACAGAAAGTCTTGATACCTGCTAAACCATATGCCCCAGTCCATATTCTTAAATTGTTTTTGCTCTTCCTATCCTATTCTTCTTCAAATAGAGTTTAGGACTGACTTGCAAGTTTCCCTCCAAAAAAGACTTTTTAATGTTCAGAGGA
Source organism: Tapirus indicus (assembly GCA_031878705.1). NCBI lineage: Eukaryota > Metazoa > Chordata > Mammalia > Perissodactyla > Tapiridae > Tapirus > Tapirus indicus. Next base: position 5,795,054 of record CM062920.1, on the reverse strand, counting down.
CAAAAGAAATTTCTTTTGTACAATTATCTTTTTAGAATCAATAATATAAAGAATGCTAAAAATTAATGCATATCAAGAAAATTTTTTAAATAATGATTTATGTTGTTAAACAAATGGCTGGAGTTATCAGAACATTAGGTATCCTGCCACATGAAGTTCTTGGTAGGGGACAAGGGGACTGACTGCTGGACTGGGAAGAGTAGATGTGACTTTTCTTTTTTGAATCCCAGAGATTAGCAACCTATGAAGAAGTCATGATAGTTAAAATTGTCAATCCAGTGTGTTTCGTTAAAGAATTTTTTAATGGAAGAAAAGAGTTAAGATACTTATGTTCCTCTGAGACACTGTAGACAACACTTTGAATTGCACTCTATTGATCAGAATTGATGGTTTTTCCTGAGCCAAGTGCATTTACAAATAAATAAAATAAGCTTCCTTCAATTTTCTGCTGTTCAAAGAATTTGGATATTGTATTGGTCAGGGTTCCCCAAAGAAACAGAACCAATAGAATGTGTGCACATAGAGAGAGAGTTTTATTTCAAGGAATTGGCTCATACGATTGTTGGCTTGCATGTCCAAAATCTGTAGGGTAGGCAGGCAGGCTGGAGACCCGGGGAAGAATTAATGTTGCAGTTGCAGTTCGAGTCCAAAGGCAGTCTGCTGGGAGAATTCCCTCTTCTTTAGGGAAGGTCAATCTTTTTCTGTAAGACCTTCAACTGAGTGGATGAGGCCCACCCACGTTATGGAGAGTCATCTGCTTTACTCAAAGCCAACTGATTTAAATGTTAATCTCATCTGAAAAGTACCCTCACAGCAACATCTATAAATATCTGACCAAATATTTGGTTACCATGGCCTAGCCAAGTTGACCCATAAAATTAACCACCACAGATATTCCAAATGAATTTCATAAAATATAAGAAACTGTAGGTAAAATATTTCACGAAACACTTTCAGCAAGTAAAAAAAGTTGACGCTGAATGTAACTGGATAAATTCTATAGTATAGACAAGTAAAGAAAAAATAGCTTTTGTGAGTGAACGTATTTTCTGGACATTTTAGATTAAATACAAAAAGGAAGAAAATGATGAAATTTCCTATTTCACATCATTCTAGCATCTCAGCATGGAGTTGGGGTTTTGTCTCCTGAGTTTTCGGGGACATGAGAATAGACTTTTCACTATTCCTAACGTTGCTAAGAGGTCAGAGAGCTCATCCATACCAATACTTTTGCTAATAATTTTTTTTCAGTTTGAACTAAATTCTTTTTTATCATCTCAACTGAAAAATATTGACTATGTAAAAATACCATAAAGGTTTGTTATTTATATTATATATGGAGTCTCCTTCCTGTTCTAGTAGATCAGGAACTGAATGTTGGACACAAAGCTAGAATCAGCCATCCCGTCCCCCAAAACCTCAAATGGAGTCAGTCTTGTAGATGTTTGGCAATTACAGCTGGGCTATTTTATTGCTGGCATGTTCTCCATATGTTTCTTCTTTAAAAGGAAATAGTTTGAAAAAAATGTATCCAGCGACTCCTTGCTTTTCCTGCCAATTTCCTAATTGACTGTAACTAGGCTCTATTGGCTCTATGCATAATACGCCAGATTTTCAGACAAGGAATTGGACGAGCACCTACTGTGTGTGCAGTGAGATGAGTGCCTTACTTTTCAAGTTTCCCAAGAATGAGGAAGCTGCGTTTTTCTCTCCTCTGTTCTGCTGTGTGTCAGTGCATTTACAGGTAGCTCTGCTCAGGCCCAGGGTTTTCTGTCTTCTTGGCTCTTTGCCCCAAGGAGTGACATCCCATCAACAGGATTCTTTTAACCACCACCTTGACCTTTCCGTGGATTCTCAGTGATTTACTTTGGACTAGATTTTTTTTTTTTCCTATCTCTCTCTAATCTTTTTTTTTTTTTTTTTTGGTGAGGAAGACCAGCCCTGAGCTAACATCCGTTGCTAATCCTCCTCTTTTTGCTGAGGAAGACTGGCCCTGGGCTAACATCCATGCCATCTTCCTCTACTTTATACGGGACGCCCCCACGGCATGGCTGACAAGCGGTGCGTCGCTGGCGCCCGGGATTAGAACCCACGAACCCTGGGCTGCCAACGCGCCACCTAAACCTCTGCGCCACCGGGCCAGCTCCATCTCTCTCTAATCTTTACGACTTCTATTTTTATTTTTTTAATATTTCTCAGTAACTAGTCTTATTCTTCTAAGGTTTTTAATATTCATTTTTACCTTTATTATTTTCAATAATAATCCTTAATCCATAATCCCCAATCCCCTCTACTTTTATAGTCTAAACTTTTATAGCATGGGTTTTAGTATTTTATGTTAAGGTTTTCTCTCTTTTACAGTTATAGGTTATATTTTTAATCCTTGATTCTTTATATCTTTATTTTAAATCACCTATTTATTGTAACTTTAGCTCCCAACCTTTTGTCTTTGTTGAGATTTAACTGTCAGATTTAGATTATGTTTTTCCTTCTATTTTCTTCTTACATCTCAAGTTTTTGTTGTAATCTCCTCATAGTACTTTACGGTTACAGACAGGAGCCTTGGCTCAAAATGGCCAGAGCAACATATAGATCTGGGTGGAATATATTAACTCACATTACCGAAAATATCACCTTGCAGGCTTGGTTTCAGGCAGAACTAAATTAGAAATTTCAAAAACTTTCATCAGGACCCAGTTCTCTCCAGGCTTCCTCTGTGTTGCTGCAGTCTAGACAGGTTCCACTACGGCCACCATGGGTGGCAAGAGATCTACAGCGGCTACATCCTTCCTCATTCCAGTCCCTCAGAAGAGAGACAGCCCCACTCCTTCTGTCAGCTCCCTGACATCTCACACCATCTGGGCTTTAAATAGACAAACATGAAAGCTTTCATTTTAAAATCCAATGGAAAAGAGTATGTATGAGCCAAGAAGGTTGGTATCTGAGTCCTTCCTTGGGGAGACGCTCCCTATGCAACATAACTGGCCTGATCCCATCAGACCCAGCGGCTTGAATGAGTAACAAGCATCAAGGTAAAGCTAACAGAGGCATATTTTTAAGATCCGGGAGACTCCGTGGAGTGTGCTGCTGAACAGCAAAGACTCCTTCTAAAACACAGTAGAGACTTGCATTTTTTACTGTTTATATGAGCATTTTCTAATTTTCGCCCCTTTCATCTCTTCAACTATCAGGGGAAAGAGTTGCGGCAGGCGTCAGTGTGGACCAGCCACGTTTATTGTATCCAGCCTGATATCCAATTTTGCACCTCATTTCATCAGAACTCCTTCCTTCCAGGCCTAATTCAGTTCCAGGAAGATTACCGTGCCACCCTCAAGCCACTGTCTGTACACATAGAATGTGTATGATTTCACAAGTTAGGGGATGATTTTTTAATTTTTATTTACTCCACACACCCAAGAATTAATCATGTACAGGGAAGTGAATGATACGTGCATAAACTTAACACATGTATTGACTTAAATGAACTCTCTCTCTTTTCTTCCTATTTTGCTGGATCCTTTCCTGATATTTTGGGGGTGAATTCTATTGCTTAAATATATATGTGAGGAATTATATCAAATGTCACTCACCAAATCATTTTGCATCGCCTCTTGACTTAATGCCTTTCACAATTATATAAATCCCAAACCCCAAGGTTCAACACTGAGCCAAAAACATGCCACATCTACATGACACAAAAGAGCTTAACCTTGAAAAGCATCATACCAAATGGAACCCCATTCCTTGCCAAAAGCTTTGCAGGCATCTGTCACAACATTTATCTCCCTTCAAGCAACAGCATCAGCGGCTCATGTTGGATTCTAACATTTGAGCTCTGGTCCAAGTCTCATCACTCCGTCTTCTGCAGATCTCACTCCAAATGCATAGAATTGGCTTCCTCCTCACACCCAGCAAACCTCACCTTCTTTCCATTACAAGGTTCCCTGGTTGATCCTGCAACGATTATTTTTCCTGCTGGAATTGACATGTATCTTTCAAGGTTGTTTCTTAACTCAGTCTTCCACTCTGCCAGTATCATACGGTTTTAATTACTTTAGGTTTAAATTGTTTGAGTTTTTAAGTAATCCGTGCAAATGGTATTTCTTTTAAAAGTTCAAAAGGGTATAAAGTGAAAAGTACATTTCCTTCCCACACTGCCCCCATCCTGAACTCCCCTTCCCCAGAGATGACTGCTAAAGATGGTTTGTTGTGTTTTCCAAGACATGCTTCTTTATTTAAATGCAGAGGTAGATATCCAGTTTATTGAGAAGTATCAACTAGGTGAAGTATAAATTGTGATAGTATTATTTTTTTCAAGCATTATATTCAACCGAGCTCTAAAGAGTCTCCTTTCTCCTCGTACGTGACTTCTTAGGCAGATCCTATAACTTTCTTGCCGCTTTCAGTTAAATTTTATTTTAAGTTTTTTTAAATCTCCACTTCATACCAAATCTAAACTCAGCTCCTCTCTTCTTTCCAGTGAAGACCTGGCATTGCCTCAAGGGTCTTGGAGTTGGAAAGAGCTTTCATTGGCTGGAGGCAGGAGAGGGTCTGGCTCCTTTTCTGGATCAGGCATCTCAGACTAAGAGTTGGGGGCGGGGGTGGGAGGACTAGGAGAAGCAGAGACCCTCTTACATTCCCGGCCGCCTATGGGTGTTCGGGAGGCTCCACTAGTCTTGCTCTGGCTCCTTCTAGTTCCACCTTCTACTGGTGGTCTCTGCTGATGGGGAGGACTCCCCGTGGGTGGGGTGATTGTCTTGGAATGGTGGCCAGCTTCACCATTATTGAGAAGAAAACAACCTCAGAAAGTGGCAGCTGTGTCTCCCTTCTGCCTCACTAAAAAACCTAGGTCCCTGTTATGGGCTGAATTGTGTCCCCCCAAAATTCATTTATTGAAGCACAAAATTCCAGTACCTCAGAATGTGACTGTATTTGGAGGTACGGTCTTAAAGAGAGGACTAAGTTAAAATGAAGTTGTTAGGATGGACCCCAAGCCAGTCTGCCTGGTGTCCCTTCAAGAAGAGGAGATCTAGACTCACGAAGAGACACCAGGGCTTCACACACACAGGAAAGCCCACATGAGGACACAACGAGAAGGCAGCCATCTATGAACAAAGGAGAGAGGCCTCAGGAGAAACCAAACCTGCCGACACCTTGATCTTGGACTTTTAGCCTTCAGAACTGTGAGAAAATAAGTTTCTGTTGTTTAAGCCCCCCAGCCAGTGGTATTTTGTTATAGCAGCCCTAGCAAACTAGTACAGTCCCCAAACCCTATACACACACTTTCACCAGAGGCTGCCCAGACAACCTCATGGCCTGTATCTCAACTCTCTCCTTCATGCTGTTTTATGTGAAGATCGAGGACTCTGTGAATTCATCTTTCATTTTTTGAAAGGACATGGGCAGCTGCAGGTGGGGCTGCCCCTTTCCTCTTCCCATGCAAACTACCCCCATCCGTATTCACTTCTCTGCAGTGGATGACCCTTGCCAGCCTCCTACTTGCAGAAATCCCCAGATAAGAAGGAGTCCCTGGGTCTGGATTACCTCCAAACCACTGGAGCACCTATCAAGCTCTCCCAAGTAGTAAACTCCACGCCAGTGGTGACACCACAGTGAGCCTCCAGATGGACCTGCATCCAGCCAGGAGAGGAAGTGTGAGCCACCCCTGCTGCCTTCTTACAGCAGCCCCCATCCCTAGGAGTGAGTCTTCCAGAGCCCTTCACTGTATCTTGGGAGACAGAACCTTGGCCATTGGACTTTTTCCCTAACCTTTTTATATAAGGATGTGAGGACAGAGGTGATGGTCGAGTGACAGCACCAGTTCAGCACCTCTTGGTAAGCCCAAAGGGAAGTGTCTGACTTAATTGTTGGCAGCTCTCTTTAGCATGTGGGAACTGAGCACCTCTTTGTTCTCAACTGTGAGCCTTATTCACCAGTTTGGGAGAAATAGGAAAAGTACAACTTCACATACATATATATCTTCCAACTTTTTACTCGGAGGTGCAGAGAAAAGAAAACATAGTCTGTGTCGACTACATCTGATCTGGTCTTCAGCATCAGCCCCCACCTTGCAGGAGGTAGTGGAACACAAATCAGCTTTAGTCCTATCTGGTTTGACACTTTATCCAATCCCTTAAACAGCCCCTTTCAGGAAATGCTCAATCTCTTGGGATAACTGCTCAGTCTTTTGCTACAATAAACAATGTTCAGTGACTATCAGAGTTTGTGTTGCTTTGTGCACACATATAAGTGTGTCACAGAATAAACTCCTAGAAGTGGAATTGCTCGGTCAAATGCCATTCAATAAATTCAAAAAATATTCAATAAACATTTATAAATAAATATTTATTTGACAGCTTGCCAGGCACTGTCAATGAACAAAACAGAAAAATAAATTTCTCTTGAGGAGCTTCCATTCTCATGGAAAGAAACAGACAAAACCACAACAAATAAGGCAGTCATGTAGCACGTTAGAACATGACAATAGCTACGGAAATACGTAGAGAAGAGTAAGCGGGAACGCCATCAGGAGGTCGCAGTGTTAAACGAGTGGTCAGTGAAGGCTTCGTTGAGAAGGCGATCTTTGAGCAAAGACCTGAAGAAGGGGAGGGGTTTGGCCTTGCAGCAATCTCGGGAAGATTGTCCCAGACAGAGGCAACTGCCTAAGCAAACGTTCCAGAATGCAAGGATCACTGACATGTTCAAGGAAAAGCACGTAGGCCAGTGTGGCTGGAGCAGAGGGAGAAAGGACAGAATAAGAGACCAGATCAAAGAGGTGCTGGCCAAGTCATGCAGGGCCCTGTAGCCCATCATGGGGATTTGGGCTTTTGCTCTTAACAAAATGGGAAGCCAATGGAGGGATTTGAGCAAGACATGTGACATGATCTGGCTCTTGTTTTAAAATCCTTACTCTGAATGTGTATTGAGAACAGACTTTGGGGGACAAGAGTGGAAGCAGGAAGACCCGAGAGGAGGCTCCTGCAGCAATCCAGCCGAGAGATGCAGGGGCTCAGACCTGGATGGAGGCAGTGGAGGTGCAAACTGTGGTCAGAGTCTAGCTGTATTTGGAATGTCTGTGATGGAGGTCGCTCAACTGCCCTTCCCACCAACAAAGGAGACTTCCTATTTCCCCGCACCCTGGCCAGTGCAGCACACTATCCAACTCCTGAGGCTTGGCCACACTGGTAAGTAAAAAAGCAGCAGCCTGTTTTTTAACTGAAACTTGTGTTTTTCCATTTGTGAGTGAGGATAAATATTTCTCACATGTTTACAAATTATTGTATTTCTTTTTACCTGTTCATGTCCTTTGCCCATTTTTCTAGTGGGTTGGTGATCTTATATAAATTGATTTGTCAGACCTCTTTATATGTTAAGGAAATTAGCTGTCTGTTTTTTCTGTCATCCTTTCTCAGTATGTCATCCTTTCAGTATGTCATTTTCCGCTGACTTTTTCTATAATATTTTCCTATGTAGACATTTTTAATTTTTATATACTTAAAATTACTGATCTTTTCTCTTAAAATAACTTCTTCAGGGGCCAGCCTGGTGGCTTAGTGGTTAAACTCACACGCTCCACTTCAGTGGCCCAGGGTTCACAGATTCAGATCCCAGGTGCAGACCTACACACCACTCGTCAAGCCACGCTGCGGCAGCGTCCCATATAGAAAATAGAGGAAGATTGGCACAGATGTTAGCTCAGGGCCAATCTTCCTCATCAAAAATAATAATTAATAAATAAATAAAATAGGGGCCGGCCTGGTGGCGCAGCGGTTTAGTCCGCGCTTGGCAGCCCGGGGTTCGCAGGTTCGGATCCCGGGCACCCGCGGACGCACTGCCTGTCAGCCATGCCGAGGCGGCGTCCCATATAAAGTAGAGGAAGACGGGCACGATGTTAGCCCAGGGCCAGTCTTCCTCAGCGAAAAGGGGAGCATTGGCGACGGATGTTAGCTCAGGGCTGGTCTTCCTCACAAAAAAATAAATAAATAAATAAATAATAAATTAATTAATTAAATAAAATGACTTCTTCAGGAAAGCATTTCTTGTCCACCAATTCTCCCTTTCCCAAAGTCTCTTCAGAGTACAGTGGTGCTCTGAGTCTCCAAGAGGACGATCTCTGTGGTCAAAAAGTCTAGAAATAACTGGGACCCTATTCTCTTCCTAGAGATTACAACACACCTGAGCATACGAAGAAAAATCTTCCAGTAAAGAAATGTGTTTACTCTGCTAACCCTGTGTTTCCCAGACTTACTGAACCACAAACCTCCGCCATCACCCTACTTTCCTTTTATTCCCTACTAAATCTCGTGGAACTGGTTTTACTCAGAACATTTGAAAAATGTTGCATTAAATATTCTAAAATCTAGCCTCGTGTCAATCCAGCCACAGCTGTGTTCCCAGATTACATCATTTTGCCTGCTCCCTCCATCCCTCCACATTGCCAGGCTGCCTCACCCACCAGACTCCTGTCAGCAGCCAGTGCGTAGGGCCCTACAGCGCACATGTTGTGCACCAGCCTTGCTCTTTATTTCTCTGACCTTTCCAAACGCTCTCATTCTCCTGTCCTGTGCTACTCATTCATTTGTTTTTTTAATTTTATTCATCTCATTATTTTGCATTTATACATGCATATATTTGAGACCCTCTCTTAAATCCTTTCTGGAATAAGACAGGGAATAAGTAACTATAAAGAAATTAATTCTATCTATGTACCAGAACTATTGGGCTGGCATGTAAAGTGCTGAGGATATAAAGACAAGTCCCTCGAGAGGGAGGAAGCTGCTGTGGTGAGGCTGAAGTTTGAGGACAGAGTGGAAGTAAGGATTCCTGACCTCAGCAGCACACCAAGGCCCAGGAATTGCACAGCCCTCAATAGCAGCTGCCCCCTCCTGTCTTCATCTGTCACAAGGTGGGTGGGCTCCACCAGAAGTCACACTGGGACCTCAGCTGTGGGTCAGTAGAGAAGGAGAGAAAATTGGGATTGGAGGGGACCAGGGCTAAGGGAATTGATCCAAATTAGGGCTGGTCCTCAAGGCAGTCCGGCAAGGCGCCAATGACAGCAGCCAGAGGAGATCTGATTGAGGGGCAATGAAGGAGGAGGGATTTCCACCATTGGGCAGTGGATGGCCAGATCAGTTTAAAACAGGACGTCAGACAGTGGCACAGGTTTCAGAGAAAAGAGACCAACTCAGGAAGGCAGAAGAGTGGAAAGGTTAAGAGCAGGAACTTTGGTGCCACATTAACTGGGTTCAAATCCTAGTTCCGCCACTGACTGGCTGTGTGACTACAGGAACTCACCCTCTCTGGACCTTAGTTTCCTCATCCTTATAAAAAGGGTTAACAGCATAAGACTCAATCAGCTACACCCATCAAGAGCTTGGAGCAGCATCCCACATAAAGTAAGGACTGAGGAGAGGAACCCAGCAAGAAACAGTTTAGGCTCAGGAGAAAGCGAAGGGAAACCAGGGGAAACGAAGGATGCAAATACTCCATGTTTGTTTGTTTGTTCATTTGTTTTGGACCGATCAGAAAGTTGAGAGAAAGGTTTAAGCACAGCAGGATACAACTGATCTAGACTAATCGTTTCAGTTCAGCTAGAGGCCTAGGACCGAGGGAGCAAAGATAGACCTTTTAATACTAACTCAGCATCAGAGCCAGGGCCCTCCCAGATGGCACCTTTTTGCACGTCGGGGTGTGGTGGGGGGAGCCCCTTCCCCAAGACACTTCCAAGTGGTTTGCTAGGAAATTATTGTAATAAATATACAAATGGACAACGGCTCTGAGGGGAATGGAGGCCACAGCATTGTACAGTCTGCATTCTGCACAACCACACACATCAGCCTTCCAGCTCCGGCTGCAAGCTTGTTTTCTTGTCTTTACGCGATATGTCGCATAGTCTTTCTCATGAAAAGTTTTAAACAAGAAAAAGGAGAACGGTATAAACCATGTTAATTTTTCTTCCTGCTATAGTAGGCTGGACTATTTTAATCCTTATGAGATTTTAAAATAAATTTCTGAAAATCCGTTTCACGTGAGATGTGACTACTTGCAAGTGCAATTTTAAAAAGAAAGGGACTTAGTTCAAAAAAGTTCAAGTTGTTTAAAATAAAGAATGTTGAATATGATCCAATGTTGGAAAAGCTGTGTTAGTAACTCCTTTATTCTGAAATAAACTTCTGGAGAGTTTTAACAAACCTTGAGAGGCTTTAAAAACATTTCTGCAATGTTCGAGGTCACAGAAGTCTGTAGCGAGGCGTGAAGCAGTTTAGCTGAAACAAACGCAAACTGAACTTCTGGTTTGGGCTTTTTCCCCCCCAAATTATGTTCCTTTCACCACAAAATAGAAAACCTCTTTGTCTCGTGTATCCAGCGGAGCACCCGTGGGCGCTCGTTGTGGTTTGGTCTTGGCTGAATGCAGAGGGACACAGTGGACCTGTTTCCAGTCTACACTGCCGTGTCATGAATTCATCACCACTGTCACAAATGTCCTCCCACAGTGCCGTTCAGGGCCCGTGGTACCAAAAGAAAGGAGCCAGCATTGTTTACGAAATGGCTGTGAAACAGATATTTGATTCTTTTTTCCCCTCCAAATCTGTTATAAGCAACGGAAGCAAAGGAAAGAGGAAGGAAAAAAAGAAGGGCAGTCACTTCAGTGGTGTCAAACGGAGCAAAAGGAAAACTGGAGAGAGAAATAGAAAAGAAGGAAGGGAGAGCAAAGGAAGGGAGGAAGACACCTCAGCTCTCCAGCCATGTACCTGGAATGTGAACTTGGAAGAAGTTTTTTTTACTTTTTTACCTTCAGTGACAAATGTTTACATCTTGTTAAGCTGTGATCTCTATTTTTACTGTAGTGTAAGCCCAATATTCACCTGAGACTTTCTTTCTCAAAGTTGTGCTGTGTAGATTTCTATCAGAACCTCACAGAACCAAGATGGGAGGTAAGTTTGAATCTCTCTCGGAGAAACCAGAGTCTCTCTCCATCCTGCTCTGCTCTCGGGCCTGGGCCAGGAGGAGCAAGCCAAGCACCCGGGATGCAAAATTGAAGGAGGTGCCCACTCTCAGGCACCAGCTCTGCACCCGCGGGAACCTGACAGCGGCGCCTTCTTAAGTTTAGTGCCCTGGGTGCCCCCCCAGCCTCACCTGGTCCCGCCCTGCCTGCCCGCACGACAGGTGCTTCTCCACCCTGGCTGGATCTCCAGGCTCCTGTTATTTCCACATAAAAGCCAGTCGCCGTGGCCCCTTTCCCATCTGAATCTCTACCCTACGCCTCCACTACTTCCCGCACCGTCCGGGCCTGGCTCTCACTCCACTCAGCAGAGCAGCTTCTGTCCCTAGGAACTTATGGCTGAGTTTTAAACAAGCCACCAAGAACGTGAGAGGTTGATATGTAGTTCTGGGCCTGGTTTCAAGAAAAAAAAAATCAGTCAAACAAATTTTGTTACACTGTGAAACTGTGAAACCACGTTCAGTGACATCACGCTTCACAAACCATCCCACAGTTCTGTCCAAAGCAGATCCTTCTCTAAGGATGAAACGAGGTCTAAGAAGATGGGCCTTTCTAGTCGGTTACAGATTAGATTACTTCATTATTAGTTTAGATTCCCGACTGAGGTTTGCTAGAGGAAATGGCGATGGCACAGACGCACCTGCAGGGCTGGCTTCACCACCCAGAGCCATCCTTCTCCCCACCCCACCCCCTTCCTCCCTGCAGACGCTGCCCTGTCCTGCGCCTCTCCTAAGGAGAGGGGTGTGTCATGTCCTTCAGGGGAGCTGAAAAGCGTGGCTCTTGCTGGAGACTCCGGGGAGAACAAGGTGACATGTCAAAGCAACAGGCCCCGGGGACAGGCGGGCAGCGCCTTCCTTGTCAGAGGGTCTCCAGCTCCGCCACACCCCTCCGCGGGCAGCGGCGCTTTCCCCACGTCCTGCAGACGCAGCCTCCGGGTCCTGAACACAGTTCTCCCTTTGGTTCTTTTGATGACAGAGCAACAGCAAAGCACTGCGGCAATCAAAACTGCCTGAAAACAGCAGATCAATGGTTCGGAGCTGCAACCGAGTGAAGCGAGGACGGTCAGCGCCAGCTCGCCGCCGGTCTCCAGAGAGGGATGCTCGCAGCTGCGGCCTTGAGAATTCACGCCTTCGCACCTGAGTCCCTCTCCCAGACGGGGCTCGGGATTCGGGAGTGACTTCCACCGGGATAAGGGTGGGAATGAAGACGTGGCCAACGTTTACGAAGACCTTCTCTTTAATTCCCCCAAGAACCCTGCCAGACACATCCCAGTGTCAGCATTTTGCAAATGAAACTGATGCTCAGAGTTCAGTGACCTTCCCAAGGTCACTCAGTGAGGGGAAGGTGGAGTTAGAACTGGAACCCCTGTCTAATCTCTGCAGACTTCACGCTGTTACCCTCTTCACCCCTCCACCTCTGCTCCCCTAAGGCCGTGCGGCCAATACTCCCCACAAGAGCGTCGCGCTCTGGGCCGACAGCTTGGCTTATTCATACGAGCTGGGTCTTGATGGGAGCCAAGAGCCAAGGCCTTCCTTTTCTGAGCTCCAACCGTCAGTAGCTAATGCTGAATGAATCTTCTGAGGCTGCCGCGTGCAATCCCTTTAACCTGAGATGAGAAAACTCAAGTGCAGGGATGAGGTTCCCGCGCCCCTAGTGGGCCACTGGGTCGGTGCCGCCGCAGGACCAGCGCTGACTGCGGGGCAGTGCGTTGCACCTCACGGTGCTACCAAGATCCCAAGATCGTGCAAGGAGAGGCCCAGGTCCCAGTGGGGAGCTGATTCGCCCAAGACCCCAACTTTCCTGGGGACACGCGGGTGAGTGGTGAGGTCTGGGGCGACGGTGCGGGCAGCCCCCGCCCACATCAACCGAGTGTGACTCCAGGGTCCAGTGTGTCTTTTCAGCAGAGCACTTCTGGTCGTCAGAACCACGGGGAGAACAGGTATTAGACTGACAGGAAAGAGATTCGCCAGCACTTTTCCAGGCTGACTCCTGCCTCTTCCTCCAGGACTTCCTGGCTCTCTCATCCTCCAGCACTTACAGAGCTCTCTACAGCAGGACCGGGTCTAGGCCACTCCTCAGCTCGCCAGCACCACCACCCTCCACTCCTCGTAACTACCTTCCGGCGCGGCCCTTGGTCTGAGTCAACAGTCCGTATACACCAGCCCCACCCCACACCCCTCCACATGGGACTCATCTGCTCCCGGTTCTGGCTCAATATTCATGCCACGGCTCCTGGATGTCTGCCTCCTCCCCGCCCCCCACGTCCCCCTCCCCCAGCTCCTCTAAGCCAGGAGTTGCAATCGCAAATGTCTTCAGGGGCCAGGAAGGTACCAGAAATGTGTGAAGTGCTGGGAGCACAATGATAGGGAATGGTGGGGAGTGCAGCAAACTAAAAAGTGCAGGACCCACCTAACTAAATGAAATTTTTTAAAAAATTTAAAGCATTCTGCTGTTCAGACAAAGTACTTCTGCAGCCTGGATTCCATGGCACCAGTTTCCAACCCCTGTCTCCACTCTAACCTGTAGGCATTACCTTCTGCAAATCCCGACTCAAAGTCAAATTTATTTCCCTAGTATTTTCTTTACTAATCCACCTCTCCTTCACATCCCCTTAATTGCATGTAGAATTTGTACTATATTATCTGACTTTTGTATTTTATACACCTTGAGGGCAAGAACCGTTTACCTGTTTTATGTCTCAACTTTATATCAGCTTCTGCCTCAAATTTAGTTAACCAGAAACTCCACGAATATACAGTGTCTAGTGTACAAGCTTTATAAAAGAACGCTTATTTGGTGCAATTCCTGTTCTTTAGTGTGTCGATTTGTGTCATTGGCATCTTCAGAAACTCCTAACAATGGGGCAGAAGTTAATTTTCTGCATCCCCATAGTTCAGAGGAGAGGGGACCATTCTGTTGTTAATTTGCACTAATACAAATAAACCATATGGCTTCCTGAGTGACAGTCACTGTGACACCCAGCCAACTACGCCTGGACCATTCCTCACGTCTCCCAGAAAGCTGTCAACACGGGAAGTTAACCTTAATGGCCCATGAGTCCCTCTATCATCTGCTGCCCTCTAGTGGACAGAAGGGAGGTAGCGGACAATGTGGTCCAGAATCCGTAGCTCCCTGAGACCGAGCGCCAGAAGACAGTCAAGAGTCACAGAAAAATCGTCTCCTCCTCTGTGGGGTAGAGTTTGAGCAATTGTAATAAAAACAAGAGAAATTACAGAGGAATGAAGCCACGGTTTTCTATTGTGGAAGGCAAAGTTCGTGTTGAAGTGAAATAAGTAGGATTCAATGACTCACTGGTGAGGTATACAGCAGCCGATGAGGCTGGGCGACACCAGGACGTGGTCTTCACGCCATGCAACAAACACGTCACTTTTTTAAAATAACTTTTAGTGGTGTTTTTTCTATAAGAATAGAAGTATATAAACTTTATTGTACAGGTTTTTCTTTTTTACACAAAGATGTGTTCATCTTAGGAAGTACAGATAGGCGACAAAAAAATGAATCACCCAGAAAGCAGCCTCCGTTACGGGAACACCACCGGCAACACTGTGAGCCAATCATTCCAGACGTTACTGAATGCGCATGGAAACACGTGATTTTGTTTTAACAAACATAGGATCACATTTTGCATCCATTTTCACAACCTGCGTTTCTCGTCTGGAGCCCTGTCTCATCCGACTCTTCCAGCGGCTTAAGCAAGTGACCAATTATAGCCAATCATTTTATTTTCCATATGGTAGTTAAAATAATAAATCTGAGCATATGGAAAATAAATTAACATTAATACTATCTAACGGAACTGTGTTCATCGTGATGAGTTGTTTAATTGCTTAAGATCCACTGCCGTACTGGATTTGTGGACACGATTTTCCATCATTGCTTTAATAAATATACTTCAAATTACATCCATATGAAGGATTTTTTTCCCCAAAATATGGGAGATATTTAACTCTCTTGAGAGAAAATGTCACACGTAACCAACCTGCACTTATCTTAGAAACGAAACACATCTTTTCTCTCACACACGTGGTTTGTCCCCCGTTATCAACACGAGGAAGAGAACCCCGTCTGCTCCAGGGAAAGCCCTGACGGCAGGAGCGGAGGACTGCAGGACCCGATTTCACGGTAAAGCGAGACTGAAAACTCCAGGACGGTACTTAAGTGAGCGTGGTGGGAACGTGTTGTTTCCCTACAATGATTTTAAATGGAAACTACAATCCAATCACAAATAAAAGTAAACTGTAGGCAGTGAGGCGAACGAATCTGTTTCCCTCGGATTCACAATTATTATCAAACGAGCAGCTGTCGGTCACCACCGACCGCGCTCCGACTTCTTGGTCTCCCTCACAGCCTGAACAGCAGCTTCACGTGACTGCAGGGGGGCAGCTCAGCAGGGCTGTATTTTCGCGGGGCTTTTATCCTCCCTGTGTTTCCTTTTCACTGCTTGGCAAGGTAAAAGAAAGAGCATTAGAGGAGTGAGAACTTGCGCCTGCGCCCGTTTTAAAAGCTGTGCAACCCCAGTCGAAGGCCGACCACCTGGCTCCAGGCTGCCTCCAGTCTGTCTCCCAGCGCTCTCCCCTCACCAACTCCACTCCAGCCATGCTGGTCTCCTTGCTGTTTCGCCACACACCAAGCTCACTCCCGCCTCAGGGCCTTTGCACCTGCTATTCCCTCTGCTAGAACACCCTTCCCACCTACATCTGCAAAGTTTACTGCACCACTCCATTGGAGTCTGAGTTCATCTGTCCCCTCCTTGAAGAGGTTTGCCTTCTCCACTGCCGCTTCCTAAAATAGCACCTCCGGTCTCTCTCTCCTCCCTCACTCTACTTTGTTTTTTCTTCCCAAAACATCTATCACTACCTGACATGTTATCTACCTACTTTGTGCTTCTTTATTGAATGAACCCAATATCCCTCAGGAAATTCTGACCCAGAAGGTCCAGCACGGGTCTGGGAGCACATTATTTGAAAAGCTCACCAGGAGATGCCGATGCACAGCCTGGTTAAGAACTACTGGCTTGATGGATACAGTAGCTTTGGGGTCAGATGGTCTGGATTAAAATTCCAGCTTGGCAAGCATGGGACATCACAGCTATAGGCTCAGCCAGAAACACGTGGCAATAATACCCATCTCCCAGGATCATGCTGGAGATGATGCCAGGGAATGGATTGAGACAACCTCCTGAACTAAAAAAGTGCTATACAAATATTAGCTATTAGTGCCCTATTCTCTGAAGGTGAACTCCTTATGTTTTGGAGAAAGAAAACTTTTTAACAATAAAATCTATTTTTAATTGGAATCACAGACAACCTGAATCAGATGGTTACTTTCCTGCAAACTCTAGATTGTACGCCCATTGTTATCCCTGAAGCCAGTGCAAAAGAGAAACGAATAAAATTCTGCCAATACTTGTACCAATGCAAATAATCCCATATTCTGAAATTCAAAATTGCCAGCAGTGATTTTGCCTGCATTGCCCCAGAGCGTCGTCGGCGAAGAGGCGGCTCCCCCCGCCCCCCGCGCTGAGTGTCCCCGAACCTCGCCCTCCCTCCCGCTCCCTGGCGGGGGTGGAGGCAGCAGGAGCGCGAGATGATGGACAGGTGCAGCCGGTGGAGGAGCCGCCCGAAAAGGCCGGGAGACAGCACCTCAGGGAGCAGCAAGCGGAAATGGGGCATTTTGGAAGCATCCGCGCTAATCACAGGAGAGTCCAGGGCGATCTCCGAAGGAGCTGGGCCCTGTGTCACAAAAAGCAATCGGTGACTGGAGGAGGCTCGACTGGGCCGCCTGCCTGCACCGCCCAGAGGTCTAACAAAAAGTGGCTCTGTGATGGCAGTCAGTCCTCCGGAGACCTGGCGGATGGCCGCCTTTTATGACAGGGATCACCAGGAAGGGACTTAGGAACACACAGGCGGGCTGTTTTTGTTATTCATGTTTACGTAACCAAGGAGAGAAATATTTGATCGGTGTGCTTCTAGTTACAGAGGCCGCTTGCCAGGTTTAATTGGATCAAGAGGGACACCTAGTGGACAAGCTCCGCTAAACTCTATTTTCTTTCCCAAAATCAAATTAATAGAGTTTATAAAATTACTGCACAGTATAACCAAGGTGTCACAAAGCCAATATCTTTGAAAATTGCGTCCAAAATCCTGTAACTTCAATCTCTATAAGACAGCAGAAGGGGACTGACAGAGGGAACTAGTTTTAAAACACACATATATGTGGAGAAACTGATGAGGAAAGGAAACAGTAAGACAAATCAGTGTCCCAAGCTTCTTGAGCAAGGGATGAAAATTCTCCCTCAGATATAGAGAGAACAATCCACATTTGACTGGGAATTTGTGAGTAGGACTTCTTCGGATTGGAAGCAGGTGAGAAACAGTGGCTACTCCCCTGGAAACACCGCCGAGAGGCCTGTCCTTGGGCCCTTTGCCCTGTGGGGTCCAGAATCCACTCTGACCCTGAGCCCGGGAAGTTCTACAGTTCACAGCAGGGCCGTCTGGATGCCCCCTTGGGCTTCTAACTCGACACTTTCACCATTTTTTCTGACCTAAAATCAGGGCCTATAGCTGGCCCCCAGTCGGACCCTGACCCAGAGCCTTGAGCTAAAGTCGGCCCGGGACACCCAAGACCTCACCTGCTGTAACTACACAGGTGTGCATTTGCCCTTTTTGATTTTCATAAGGAATTCATTCTGCTTCCTAAAGGTCCTCAGGGATCATATTTTGCTTTTTTTTCCCCCGGGAAGAACCATTTGCTGCTATTCGGGAGGAGGATCTGACCAGCGGGGAAGCCGCTGTGCTCTCAGGTGCTGCGAGCTTCCCCCGAGTGGTCCACCCCTGCCCGGCCTGCCCGCAGCTCCCGCCCGCACCCGCCTCCTCCCGGGGCTCTGCGGCCCCGACCGAGGGTCTCCATCCCGGAGCCTTCCCACCCGGGCCTCCCTCCCAACGATTCCTCTGAAGCCCCCTGAGTCAACATCCAGCTGCCAGGAGGCAGCTGGCGCTGGGGCGTCGCTTCCCCCGCCGGACACCCGCCGTGTCCCTTCCCGGCCCGCTCTGCGACGCGCCGCTGGTGTGCAGGGCAGCCCCGTGGAGCCTGACGGTGTCATTCACTCCCGTTGGCTTAATTGGTTAGATCAGATTAAAATGTGGTTTTGGCCGGGGTATAGTGTGCTCACTTGTGTGTATTTTAATGCACACACACCCCCAATGCTGAGACCCCGAGGCATAGTTTAAAAATTAAAAGTTTTCAAAGCGGTGCTGATGACAGTCAACAGCAGTTAATAGACTTCACAGCCAGCAAATACTTTAAATAAGTTTAATTACCAAGAATGACTGATCTTCCAGGCCCAAGGAGGGATGGCTCTCTTTCCTCAAGGTTCCCAGATCCGGCTGCTCCAGAATCACCAGGCAATCTTGGTGAAAAGCCACCCCCTTCTCCCGCACTGACACTGCAGGCAGGGACCTGGGGCCTCTACCCCACAGCTGTCAGCCGGCCCCACATGCTTTCAGTCCAAGGTTTGGAAGCACTGCTCTGCATGGCAGCCCAAACCTCACCTCAGAAAGGTCTGATGGCAACTCCCGCCAGCATTTCCCAGGCTGAAGTTGTGCATGTCTCCTTGATTTTTGCCAAATCCATGTACCATCGCACTGCGATTCACCTAAGATGTGTATATCAATTGGGTTGCATTTTTGCATAAATGAAATTCTTTTTTTAAATATCACTATGATGAAGTCACAGCCTTGACATATGTTATTTTTTTCCTGATACATAGTGCAATAAATATATACCATTAAAAACTGTTTTTAGGGGCCGGGCAGGTGGCCTAGTGGTTAAGTTTGAGTGCTCCACTTCAGCGGCCCAGGGTTCATGGGTTCACAAGTTTGTACTGGGCGTGGACCGACGCACTGCTCATCAAGCCATGCTGCGGCAGTGTCCCATATATAAAGTAGAGGAAGATTGGCACGGATGTTAGCTCAGCGACAATCTTCCTCAAGCAAAAAGAGGATTGGCAACAGAAGTTAGCTCAGAGCCAATCTTCTCACCAAAGCAAACTGTTTTTACATGCTTTTCCCTGTAACAATAAGCATAGTTTGTGTATAGGCTTCACCTATAATACCTGAGAAAACACTGACAGAAGGAAATCATCTCAGATCCCAGCTTTCCTTCCAAAGATGGCCCTAAGAGAAAATGTGAACAGGAGAATTTTGCACTGAGGAGCTCAGTTCTTGGAATTTGACTAGGAGTCTGCAAGGAGGACTTTTCAGATTGGAAGCCGGTGACAAACAGTGGCCACTACCTCTGGAAACCCTGCTGAGTGGCCTGGCCTCAAGCAATTGGCTCAACTCTATGAAAATTGGGGGCTCCATTCTTCCCCCATCCCCTCCTTCCTTTAATCAGTAATTAATTAAATCACTGGGGGTGGGGCCTGGGATCCAGTAGTTCTAATATGAAAACAGGGGTAAAAACCATCATGCCATTTCCCTTTCAAAAGACATTTCTCCCCAATTAGGAACCCCCATCACCCCCTGCCACCTCCATGGGGCCCCGCTATATTCATTGATAGAGGATGAAAGAGCCAGTCACTTCTCAAAACATTCTCACAGATACAGATCAGAGCCAAAAAAGCTGATGCCTGGACTCCAGAATACCAGGGAACGCCAACCCCAGGGCTGTCCTGAACTCAACTGCGCCAGCATACCTGTATATTCACTGCGGAAGGCCCAGGTTTCTTCTTTCATTCTTCCTTTCTTCTTATTCTGTTTTTCCTTTTTATTAGTGAAAAATAAATGACACACTTTTTTCTTATTTTGAAAGCAAACTGTCAATGTAAGAAAAATTAGAAAGCAAAAATAAGTAATACACATAAACATTTTTAAAGGCCTATAACACAACCATGGAGAGACACCCACTTTTGATACTCAGAATATATACTCAGAACCCTTTCTAGAATGCGTGCCAAGGTATTATTTACAGATCGATGTGTGCTGAACCCACTGATGTAAAAGAATGAGAGGTACTTTTTTTTCTGGTGAGGAAGATTGGCCCTGAGCTAACATTCGTGCCCATCTTCCTCTGTTTTGTACGTGGGATGCCATCACAGCATGGCCTGATGAGTAGTACGTAGGTCTGTGCCCGGGATCCGAACCTGCGAACCCCAGGCCACGGAAGCTGAGTGCAAACTTGACCACTACGCCATCAGGCAAGGCCCCTGAAAGGTACTTTTTCCTCCTTCATTTCCAAGCTGACTCTGCCTGCGTTCAGAGCCTGACGTAGCCTCAGCTGCTTAAAACATTTTAGTTGCAGAGCCAGGAATAGAAGGTAGGAGGCGCTAGAAGGCTAACGCCTCACCCAGAGACTGGTGCTAAGAGGGGTGGCCTGAACCAGGAGGACAGAAGGTTCACTAGGGAGAAGCCAGTAGCAGTGGGTCTAGGAATGGAGAGGACCCATGCCCCACTCCCAGAGAGCCCTCAAGCAGTGACCTGGCTTCTGGGGAGGGGAGACCGAACCCAAGATCTTTGGCTTCATCCTGCAGCATAAGATCCTTGTTCCCAGGTTGGCACAGAGGAAGTGAAGCCACCCTCTTAGGAAGGATAGTGAGCACCTCAATGGCCCCCACAGGGACCTGGACAGTTGTACCTGCTCGGTTTGTTACACACCATGTAAAAGTCAACTGAGATGGAATTTCCAGGCAGTTCAGGTGGGTGGGAGGGATGGCGCCAAATTTATCTCCTTTAGAACTGTAAACACCCATTGACGGAAACCACCAGAAACACACCTGCAGAACCTCTCAGTGAGAGGGACTGGGGAGGGGCTTCTTATAGGATTGGGGCTTTTCACGGATACTTTTAGGAGAAATAGGGAAGGAGGGATCAAATCTGGATTGGATTCTGTCAAGAAGAAGGGGCAACGTGGTGATAAATACCTTAATTTTTATCTTGCAAAGAAAAGAACTCAAGTGGTGAGAGTTGTCATGAGTTTAAAAAGAAAGAAAGTAGCAGTCACTCGTGTTCAAAGATATTTTTCATTCGTGTGGTTGCAGAGTGGCCTTGTCTTTATCTTGTCCCAAACGTGGTCAGAGTGGCCTTGTCTGAGCACTGTTTCCATTCTGTGAATGTTGTCCATCTCCCTTGAGAACATCATGATCCAGCGTCACTTCTGACTTTCCTGAATAAAGGAATGTATCATTGTGTCACCCCTTAGATGATTAATATCCATTACATATGTACATGTATATATATTGAAGGGGGGCAAGAGCATTCTCTACCCACTCTGGGTCCTTTCCAGCTGGCCACAAATTAAATTGACATGAGGCCGAATAGCAGGAGAAAATCAAACAAAGCTTTTTAACATGTATACGTGCGAGAGACCTGGGGAAACTGAGTATCTCTCAACAAAATGGCAGAGGTTCTCCTCTTAAATAGACAAACAAGGGTATTGGGGGTTGGGTCAGCTACGGGAGATTACCAGAAAAGCACAAGAAGGTTATTATGCAGATTTAAGGGCTCACCTGCCACACTGACAAGTTTCTAGAGATGAGGTCATCTGCCCCTCTTCCCAGGACAGAGAAGGAGATACCTTTACAAATGGAGATTTCCCTTACAAATGTAAATGTCTGGTAAACATAACTTTGATAAGAATGGGCCCAGCAAAGACCCTCCCAGTCTACTGATACTCAGAGTTATCCAAGGTGATGGCCTGTCCCTGGGACAGGCCTTCCATCCCAAATCCCTTTAGACAATTAGTGGGGACGGGGAAGGTCAAATCCTCCTTCAGTGCTTGAGGTGGCCAATTCTGGTCCCCACATTATACATTTTACAAACATAGGATAATACTATACATACTGTTTGATCATTTACTTTACCTAATGTGTCAACCACAGTTTCCCATGACAGTGTTTGTCTCCTTCACCTTACGCGAATGCATGCGGTTCCACTGTGTGGATGAGCCATACATATTTAACTAATCCCTGATTGCTCAGCATTTAGAATATTTTCCTGCATGTGTACGTGTGTGTGTTTGCGTGTGTGTGTGTATTCGTTTCCTAGGGCTGCCATAACAAAGTACCACAGACTGGGTAGCTTAAACAACAAAAATTTATTTTCTCACAGTTCTGGAGGCCAGAAGTCCGAGATCAAGGTGTCCACAGGGTGGTTTTATTCTGAGGCGTCTCTCCTTGGCTTGTAGATGGCTGCCTTCCTCCAGCGTCTGCATATGCTCTTCCCTCTGTGTGTGTCTGTGTCCTAATCTCCTGCTCTTATAAGGACACTGGTCACATTGGATTAGGGCCCACCCATATGACCTCATTTGATTTTCATTTCCTCTTTAAAGTCTTTATCTCCAAATACGGTCACATTCTGGGTTACTAAGGATCAGGACTTCGACATACAGAGTGGGGAGGAGGGGCAGACACACACAACACACTTCTAACCATAACAGTGAGTGTGTGTGTGTTTATAATCAATGCTGTAATGAACATCTCTGCATCGAAGGTTTGTGTACATCCATAGTTATTTCCTTAGGATAAATTTCTAGAGGTGGGATTTTAAAATCAAAGTGGGATCACAGTTCTAAGGCTTTTGGTAATATTGCCAAATTGCTCTTAAAAAACTGTTACAATGTCCCCTTTCACCAAGCAGACAGGAGAAACGTTAGCCGTTTCCTTCAGTGTGCTTTGTGATTTTGCAATTATCCGTTTTTATCAGTTTCACATTTCTCAGATATCTCTCTCTCCACGTGAGTTCCGATGGTCCAAACATGTTAGTGAGATCGAAACTGTCCGTTAACTTCATTGTTCCAGAAGGTGAGAGTTTTTATCACAAATCAAAGGGAACGCCCTGTTGATGGTAAATCAGGATGTCATTTCCATACACAAAGGACAGCATATTAAAGTGAGGTTTTTACCGACAGAAAGTTCCTTGATTTTTATCTCAAGCACGTAAATATCTATTTTGTGCTCTATGATATCTCAATACACATTGGTTGATTTTCTTTTAAACACCATCTGATTCGATTAGAAATCTTTTGGTTGCAAGTGACAGAGAACTTGACTCTAAATGGCTTAAGCAAAAAATAAAACAGGAGGAATTTTTTGCCTTATGTAGCTGAAGCCCTGTGAGACAGCGTAGCCACAGGTGAGGCCTCGTCCTGGAATTGAAGGCTGCCCCCAGGACCCACCTCTGTGTGGACTGGTTCCACGCTTGAGCTCTGTGCTGGCCTCTGGCCACTTCAGGCTTTGTCATAATGGTCACAAGATGACACAGGAAAATCAGAAGGAAGTCATCATGACTGCTGGGCAGGAAAGCAACGAATACCACTACCCCGACTCACATGGGATTCTAGAGCTTTAGGAAATGTAGAAAGCATCTAGTCTATTGATTTTCAAAAGGTTTTAATTTTCTTGTGTTGTGTTTTGTTTTGCTGGATCAAACAAGATCTTACAATGAAGTCAAATACATGAAATACACTAAAACTGAGCTGCTCAGGTTGAAACAGGGGTGGCCCCAGGCCCCGACTACTTTGCTGCCCTCCCCTTCCTCATCCTCCCTGAAGCACCTCCAAGAAGCACAGTACTGACCACTTCAAAGACGGGGAACAGGAAGCCCAGAGGGCGTCCAGGGCTTACTGTAGGACACGTGGCCCGTGAGTGGCAGAGCCAGTGGGACGTGATGCCCTCACCCCTCCTGTCCCCTCAGTCTACTGCTTCCCTCACCTCTGTCTGCGTCTCAGTGCCACTCTATTGTTTAAATTCTATCCTTGATGTAGTACCTCTGCTCCTACCAAAACATGGTAAACAGAGTGAAAGGCTCAACGGTCCACCATCTGTGTATACGCCCTTGTGCCCCCAGCCGGCGTGGGGATCGCCAAGGCCAGCCCAGGACCGAGCAGGCTCAAAGCTACCCTGAGCCTCTGTGTTCCTCCACGTCCTCGTGAGGTTTCTATTTCAAGTCGGCGGGATGATGCCTAAATCAGTGTTTATCGGGGTGTAATCTAAGGACTTTGTGGGACCTTCTCCACGTTCCTCTTATGAATTCTTATGTTAGGAATATATTTTTGGACAAGGTGCAGTAGGAGAAATAGAGGCAAATTGAACCAAAACTGGAGTCCTAGAGATAGCTGTCCTATGAGGAAGAAAGGCAGGTGATCAGTTCCATTTTAAGGGATAGAAACATTTTCTTTAGTGTGCTATTGAGAGTTAAAACCAATATTGAAAAAGAAATTAAAAAGATGACCAAATTTCTGCAAATTCCAAAGGAATCCTAAGTGGTTAAAAATAAAAGAAATATTTTAAATAAATAAAATAATAAACAACACCATCTATGTCCAGTGAGAAGTATACCCCAAAATATCACCAACACGTTTTATCTGGATTTATAGCCAAGCGATGGATGGAGCTCACCAATACATTCCCTCTCTCTCCCTCTCCACCCCCATCCCTTTTTCTCCCAGTTTTAGATAAAGTTTCTCTTATGCAGAAGGTTCAGGGCATAGGAAAAAACTCAGAAAACTGCATTAATAAATTTTCCAAATAAAACAAAATGAAGGGTTAAGGGTCATGGGGACACTGGGTAACATTCAGAGCTACGTGTGCACAAGACCCTGGTTAGAGATGGGGGCAGGCAAGCCTCTCCCTTGTGAAGCATGATTTTTAGAGGGTCTCGTTAAACATAACTCTCCCTTTATATGGAGGAAAATTGTTTCTGTCAAAACTATGGTTTCTAGTAAAACCCACACACAGCCTTTTGCATTGTACATGGGTGTCCTGCAGCTGAAGGCAACAGTGAATCAGTTGAAGCTAGAAATGTGGCGTCTCTCCAGACGATCAAGTTAGAAAAGGAAATTTTTGCCCTTGGACATGGAAGAAAAAATTAGGAGAACATTAAAATATGTATTTATGCATCCCCTTCAGATCTGAAATCACTTTGTGGGGTTAGTAACACAGAAATATATTAAATCCATCATGATTTGTTCATAGGATCTTGAGGTCTGGTGCACAGAGAGAGGTGATTGTCAGGAGGAATAATTCGGGTTGGGGAAGCATTCAGTTTTTTCACCCTTGAGTCTGAATAAGCAAAGAAATTCATGCACATCCCCCTCTGACCACCCACCCACTTCATGTCCACACCCCAGTTATGTGTCACCTGGTGTTACAATATTCTGTTTACTCACCCATATTTCCCACCACGTTCCAAGCTCAGCAAAGGCAAGGACTACACCTTATTCATTTAGGATCCTGAAGGGCCCTCATGCATCCAGTAAACTGAGTAGCACTCAATAAACATCATAGAAACCGAGGCAGAAAAGTGTCCAAAGAAATTCTATCCACACTCCTCCCAAGCTTTGAATTGCTGCCATTTTTACCTCTTTTCTGGTTTAGTAAAAGGTTAGGTATAAATCCCAAAGAAAGGCTGGGTCAGAAGATTCAGAGATCATGGCCAAGCAAGGATTAGGACTGTGGAAGAAGGTTCTAGAAACATTGGGTGAAATTAATTTACCCCCAACAACAAAATCTTTTGCTCTTCTCCTTTGCCAATTTATTTAATGAAAAAGATAACTAAGCCATAGCATTGTCAGGGAAATGGCAGCTGAAGACAAACCGGGTGAACCAGAAGAGGGCACTCTGCCCACAGACATTTACAGTGGATGGTTTTGAACGTCTGCCCCACAGCGGGGCCAACAGAGAAAGCACAGCATTCTTTCCTAAGGAGCTCATAATTCTCCCAGCCAAGCGAGAGGGAAAAGGAAAAACAGCAAGGGTAAAAAATTAGTAGGGAAGAAGCCAAAGGCAATGACCACACTCCCTGATCAACGCAGTCTGGAGGCAGAGCTTTATATGGCTCTCAGAGGACACCTACCTCCCCAACTAAAGCTTAAAAAAACTAAAGCCTAAAAAAAAAGAAAAAAATACCAAAGAGAAACGAGACCAAGCCAACCCACACGCTGGGCTGCATCAACCCCTCCCCCCGCACTGCCTTTCCACTCTTTTTATGTCCACTTATCAGAACAAGTCATTTCATTCTAGGGCTAGACCAGGCCAGAAGGTTTGGGGACATGTGCCAGAGTCTGCAGTGTGAAGTGACACCTCTGTACTCTTTAGGGGAGAACCCTTGCGTTCTCCCTGATGCCCCATGAAGCCTGCCGGGCTCCTGAGCTGTGGAAGAAGAGGCACCCTGTCTGTGCTTCACCCTTCTTTGGGACAGTTACAGGCTGGTGGTCTGAACTTCGGGAGAGACAGAACTTCTGTCCTCCTCCTCCGAGGGCCACCATCACACATGACTGATCCAGAGATTGGGAGGAAGGTACCCCATCTCATCCTGTCCCCAGAGCCCTGTCTTCCCCGAGGCCAATTCTGCTTGGGGATCTCATTTGTGTACTGGTCCAAAATGCGCCTGCTCCTGGGTGGGACTTTACAGTTCTACCTCCATTGCTCACGCCCTGGCTCAGGCCCTCGTCCTTCCAATAGGCTCTCAGTGGTCTCCCTGCTCCGGTCCTGTCCCCAGTCAGTCCTCCACACTGCACTGGAGTTCCCTTCCTGGAAAAAAATCTGATGCCTGACCATTTCAACCTCACTGCCACCATTGTCCCCATCACTCACCCCCGTCACACTGGCCTCTAGGTTGTTCTTTGAACATAACAGCTCCTGCCTCAGGGCCTTTGCCCTTGTGGTTCCCTCTGTCTAGAATTATATTCTCCCAGATGCGCAGTGATTCCTCTCTCACCTCATTCAGGGTTATGCCCAAATATCATGCCCTTCCCGACCATGGACGTCTACCCCAGCACCTGCCATATTACACTAGCCCCTCACACTGCTGTATTTTTCTTCAGAGCACTCACCCCTCCCTGACATTATGTTATATATCTGATTATTCATTTCTGTCAGCTCCATGAGAATAGAGATTTAGTTCTATCGTGTCCTCAACTATACTTGCAGCATCTAGCACCCTGGATGTTCCCAATAAATATTTGTTTAATTAATTAATTAAAAGATACTTGTCCTACACCCAGTTCCCCCCTCCATCCCCTCAGGTACTCCTCATTCACTCCAGAATTAAACCAAATCCTACAGCGTGGCCTTCAGGGTTCATGATCTGCCTCCCTCCTCCTTTCCGGCCTTCTCTCCTGTCACACACCCCCACCTGCAGTGGACCCCAAGCTCTAGGCAAACCTCGTAACACACCACCCACTTTCACACCTGCATGCCTCTGGTCCTGCCTCTGTCTATCACCATCTGTTGAAATCTTCCTAATCTCTCAAAACCCTTCTGACATGCCATCTCCCCACAGTGAAGACCTCTATTCTCCCCACCCCAGCCATTGATAGTTCTGTCCTTCATTGTCAGTTTGTACATCTCTCATATTATGTCCCGTGTTACAACTACTTCTCCATTTAACTTTCTCTACTAGCAGACAAAGTATAGGAGCTGGATAGTCACTCTTTTAACCCCCAAGCACACAGAGCAGGGGTCTCAAACTTAAATGCCTGCAGAAGCCAGGCACTGAGTAGGTGAGGTGCATGGGTATATTAGTCAGCTTGGGCTGCCCTAACAGAATACCACAGCCTGGGTAAACACAGAAATTCATTTCTCACAGTTCTGGAGGCTGGAAATCCAAGATCAAGGTGCCATCAGATGGTTTCTGATGAGGCCTCTCCTGGCTCTCAGAGGGCCGCCTTCTCTGTGTCTTCACACGGCCTTTCCTCTGCACACATGGAGAGAGAGCTCTCTGGTGTCTCTTCCTCTTGCTATAAGGACACCCGTCCTATGGGATTAAGGCCCCACCCTTATGACCTCATTTAACCTTACCTGTCTTCTAAAGGCCCTGTCTCCAAATACAGTCACACGGGGGGTTAGAGCTTCAACAATTCAGTCCGTAACAAGGGCAAGGTGGGACTCAGGAGAACCAGCAGGCAGTTCCCCATCCACACGGGGAACTGCTCCTCAGCTCCAGCATATGACACACAAGCTTCAGAATTTGAAGGAAGCTGGAAATCTGGATGATTCTCAGGTGAAATCTCTTAATTTTAAAATGTCAGTCACTAATTAAACATGTTGTTAACTATGTGAGCAAAACAAGCCCTGCCTGCAGGCAGGATTCCGCCTGGGGACCAAAAATTGGCAGTTTCCTGAATTCCAGTGGAAGTACCCAGCCCACGGAAGCCTTGTAAAATGCTTTGTGAGGAAACGGCTCACTGATGTGAGTGCCGTTGTTGGGGAAACTCTGAAATGAAAACGATATGGTGGGGAAAAAGTCTGGCTTCCCACCGTTACACAAAGACTGCCCTCTCCTCCCTCTCTCTCACCTTGTTTGTCCACTAACAAGTTGCCGCTGTCACTGCCTGCCTCTCCAGTCCCCTCCCCCTACCCGGCCACGCAAACCTGGGCAGACCCTCCCCAGTGCCGGGTCTAGTTCTGAGGTCTGCAATTAATGCGGGAGAGAGAGAAACCGGAGTCAGTTCAGAAGAAAGCCACCGAAGAGATGAGAGGTCTGAAAAATAAAGATCAGGAGAGGTTAAAAGAACCAAAATAATTCTGCTTAGAGGCGAGAGGGTGACAGGGTGAGCTAGCAACAGTTTTCAAGTTTATAAAAGGCTGGCCTGGCATGGTAACGAGCTGTTCTTCCCACTGAGAAGAGAACGAGCAGAAAACAGACTCCAGACGCAGCATGGGAATTTGCGCGTCTCTTTCCCTAACGTAGGTGTTTGTAAGGACTTATGTATTTGAATGGACCTTTACAGTGGAAAAGTTCTTTCTTTCATTCATTCTCTCTCTTCTGGCTGTAACGTTCTGTGATTCTAAGAATATCCTGTTAGAAAAGGTGGGAAGAATGAGCCTAAAGATAAAAGAAAAGCTTTCATCTACATAAGAAGACAGTGATGTGAGGTTGCTCATAAGAAGAATGTATATTTCTGTGTTTATCTGAGATCCACTTCACACAGGAAGCAACGGAAACCCAAATGACTTTGGCAACATGTTCAAGGTCACACAGGGCAATAAACAGCCGGCTTTTCTCCCATTGCCTACTTTCCAGTTACGCACCAAGAAAGCTGGGTTTTCTCCAGTAAACGAGGAGGGTAGGATGATGTCATAGACAGACAACCAGCCTGTTCGTCAAGAATTGCCGCGTCATGGTCCAGGGCAGATAAGCTGCCCTCACAGGACAGCTGGACATCTCCCAGGGGACTCCGGTGACTTGCATTTTCTTAATTTTATAAGTGGAAGGACGAGCAAGGGTGAGCATTTTTCTCTGGAAACTCGGGCAAGCCTGGAGCTACAGTCGACAGGCCCCAGGGAAGCCCTTGGCAGGATGGCGACAGCCCACAGAGAGGGCTGATCAGACCCAGAAACCAGCCCAAGTTATCCTATTTCCTCACGGCCTCTCTCTGGCCAGGAATACCATTACCATTAAAATAATAATAATATAAAAAAATAATAACACAGTCATAACGACGTTTCGGTCAATGACAGACCACATATATGACAGTGGTCCCAGAAGACTAGCACCATATGGCCTAGGTGTGTAGCAGGCTGTACCATCTCGGTTTGTGTGAGTGCACTCTATGATGTTCGCACAACGACAAAATCGCCTGAGGCATTTCTCAGACCATATCCCCACCGTTAAGTGACGCATGCCTGTAATAATAACATTTTCACTCCTTGTAGCCTTCTCAAACACACCTCTCTAGGTTCCAATCAAACTCACCGGGAAAGCAGACATCAGCAACCCGGAATACGGAGGCAAAGGCAGCCCAGAAACCGGCTGGGAGATTGTACTTGCAGCGTCTCCCACGGAGGTACAGACGCCTCTTCGGCGTATCCAGGGCAACGCCCTCCCGTATCACCCTCCCTCCACCTGGTCTCCTGAGGCTCCGCCTCCTGCCAGCAGACCCTCCACGTGCGCCATCCTCAGCCCCGCCCCAGCGTTACTCCTCCTCTCACCCTCTCCTCTTCCTTCAGAACTGTGGTCTTCTTTCTGCCCTGGGACAAATGACTCTCAGTGTCCTCATCAGCCAACCGAGAGAGTGACCGAAAAGCTCCTCACTGCGCTGGGCCCCCGGAGACCCCAGTGAATGGGGTCATCCTCGTCTGTAAAATGAGAGATCTGGACAAGGTTACCTCGAAAATCCTGGGATTCCCCAGAAATTCATAGCCAAGTGTGAATCCAAGGTTTATTTGTACGCTGGCAGGAGAGGTTTTTAACCGTCCCCACCCCACTAGTCTCCAGTTGGTAGACTATGTGATATTTAAAGATACCTGGGAAACTGGATCCCCCCAGCCCACACCCCAAGGCCAGGACAGTATCACCCTCCTCACCACCCCACTTCTGGATGGTGGCTGGCCCCTGCCCTGCACAGGAATATGGCTAGAGAATTAAAACAGGTTACCCCCTGTTAAGGATGTTTATGGACAGTCTAAAGGAAACATAGGTCAGCTTCATCCTGGAGGGACCCTTTGATCAGAAGCTGTGACAGGTTATCAGAAGCATGACAGGCTTTTTGAGCAGGTTCTAAGAACAGCCCGGCCACCCCAGGCTTCCGGTAACATCTGCTGGATTCAGGCTGGGGTGATCTAACCTAAGATGGCACTAGCCTTTAAGGCCAGTTTGGAATTTGATGGCTGGTTTGTCAAGCAGAGGACTGTCCTTGGAGAGGATGGCTCCATGAGAGCCTGGTAATGGAATTCTGTGCCTAGGATACACAGCTGGCAATTATGCTCTCTGCAGATCACTTCAGGCAGCAATAAAGACAAAGTGCTTCATAATGTATTCATCCATTTCAATAGTCAGTAGTAATGTTGGAAAGTGGTTCATATCAAGAAAAGGCTGAACTGCATTTGAAAAGGAGAAATGTGTTTTCTTAAAGGGATGATTTTGGAGAACCAAATGAATGTACATGAGCTATTTCATCAAATCGTAAGTCAGTTTGGCAGGTCATCCTAATATGCTCCTGGCAACGTGGGAATTGGAGCAATCGAAGCGGTGGGGACAAATGAGCTACAGGTGTGCCTTGTCTTTGTTTCCGGTCTCACCTGGATTTTTAGAGACTGCATCAAGTAAATTTCCAAAAGTTTGTAGTAGATCATCCTGGTAAATAGATTTGGAGTTTCTTCAAAGCATCAGATATTTATCTGATGGACAGCTTAGGAGAGAACACACAGTTTCTAGGTTGTCCTCTCGGAGACTCAACAGCTTCCAGGAACAGCCCCCTATTCAAAGCTGTTCCCCCTCCTCTCTCCCAGGGAAAAGATGAGTCACACAGGGGGAAATGGACTGCGAAAGGAAGTGAAGAACACTGAGATAACCCCCAGAGAGGGGGCTGTCCTAGAAGGGGCTGTTCTGATGCTTAGAAAGAAGGTAGACCCATGAAGTGCACAGAGCTGCATCCCCAGTCTTGAAATCCTGCCAATCTCCATCTAAAGTGTCATTTTTTTCTAGGTTGATCCATGTTTAAAGCTAACTCCTCCTCCTCGTCTCCCCAAATTAGCCTCCTTTTTGAACTTTCCTGTTTTCTTCATTTAATTAACACATTTATTGAGAAGTCTAAGTGTCAGGCACAGTGTTAGGTCCTGAGTAAAAAAAGAGACATGGTCTTTGTCCTATGCCCTTACATTCTAGTAAGAAAAAAAAAACATAAAATAACCCAACAAATGACTAAAAACATAATATATTGTCAGTTGAGGAGGCATACTATGAAGAAAAATCAAGCAGGGCAAGGGGAGAGAGTTGAGTAGCGAGGGAAGGCCTCTCTAGCGAGGGCACAGTCTAGCAATCTCTGTGGCCCTCGTTCTCCCTGTACCTGCTCGAACTTCAGGAAGAGTAACATTTTCAGATTTAGTGTATTGGTTGGACATTCCAGTGTTTACAAAGGTAACATAAGTGAGAGGTGAGGGTCAGGTAGGAACTGACAGTAAAGAAGAGAGCCAGATGATTGTTCTGGATGGAGGAACTGGCAGGCATAAAGGCCTTGAGGTGGATTTTAAAGGAACAGCAAGGAGATCTGTGTGGCTGGAGAAAAGCGAGCAAGGTAGACGGGGGCCAGGGCCCGCCTCTCAGTTCTCACTGCCCACCAGAGTGGAAACTGCAGGTAAACTACGTCATCTTCTACTCCTCCCACTCTTTCCTGGATCCAGCTATATTCTGTTATCTTTCTTCAAGACGATTCTCTAAAGTCATCCCTCCCTGCTCCTCCTCTCTCACCTGAACTCAGGCTCCCTCACTTTATGCCTGGATTACTCAAGAGCCTCCTAACTGGCCTTCCAGCCTCTTGCAGCTTCTATTGCTCTAATCACCTTACTCTAAGCTTCCAGATTAATCTTCCTACAGCATTGCTTTCATCGTGTCTTTTCCTCCCTTGTATGAAAACAGCTTAGCGTTACCCATAGGATAAAGCAGAAGCACCTTAGCCTGCCCCTCCCCATCCCTGCCACAGTCCAGCCTCAATTCCATCACTCTGTAACTCTGTTCCCACCTTCCCAACTCCAGGGATCTCCACCCATCATGCCCTACTCTGCATCCTCACTCTCAGCCCTCGAAGCCCAGCTGGAGACCCACGTTAGCCTACCCCGAGTGGCCCGGCCCAAAACAGACTGCCTCCACTCTCCAATAGCTGGCACACTGAGGCACATACATCTCCATCCAATTTAGTGCTTAATATCCAGCAGAACATAAGGCCCAATGCTTCCGTTAGTCCTGGCTCACCAATTAGACTAAATTCACTGAGGGCAGAAACCACGTCTTCTACATGCTGTGCATCATCTGAGTGCCATATGTATGTACGAGCCATAATTTATATAATATGTGGACAATGAATATTAACAAAGAAAGATTTCTGGGCTGTCAGGCACTGAATTGAGTAAGAAAAATGAAATAAAATAACCCTATTGTGTCTTTGAAGCCCTCCTTTTTCTGCAGGCAAAAGGGCTATTGAGCGCAAGCCCATCTTCCTCTTCGTAGGCGAATGGTAAGCTCAGCAGCAAGGTCACAGAATCTTATTTTGTTTACCCCCCCTATCCAGTTACTGGCCATCTAAGTAATCAGGTTTCTCACATATTTATGTTAAGCACTGAGCATACTTACCTACAGACTTTCTAGGGAAACGCCATCGACGTGGTCGAACCAAATGTGAGAACTGCCACCTACACAGGCTGCGAGCAGGTGACACTAACAGACGCGAAGAGCTTTTTAAAAGTGAGGAGAAGATGCATCTCTTCAGTCTTCAGGCCCATCGTCACCAGCTGGGCCCGGCAATACTGTGCCCACACACGATGCTCACGTGGGCACTGATGAAAACATAGGCAAGGTTTGTAAAGCCCGCATTGTTATGGAGAAAACATAAAACATCATTCTTAAATAGGAGGTTTCCAACAAGAAGTTGACAAAAGTAAAACTTCTTTTTGGCTTTGGACGCCTGAGGGCCTCGCACAGAGTTGCCCAACGGAACTGAACAGCCTGGACAGTGTTTTATCTGCGTTCTTTGAATTTAGCACCTGCCAGCTCCTTGGAAGTCCTATCTTTCAAAATAATAATAATCATAATATAGTTAAAAATAGGAGACGTAGAAATTCTGTATTTGATTCACATTTTACCTGGTTTCAGCAAGATGAGGCCCCTGAAGGGAAGGGCGGGGTGGTGGGGTGGGTGGTGAATCTCCAGCTTCCCGCTGGCTCGCCTGCCTCACTCCTCCTGTCTTTCTCCCCGGGAAGCCGGGCTGCCCTGGTGACACCACTCATGGGAAGGCGCAGGCAAGCCTTGCTCTAGTGAAAGCAGGCCAAGGCCTTACCTGACACGACATGCGGGAGCCCTGATGTCCCCCAGGTCTTCCCACTGGCTGAAGCCTGGGATTCCATATCACCCTGTAATCTCTACAGCTTCCTTCCTTCTCTGTGCACCTGCAAGAATTTTGAGGAAAGATACTACTCTAAGCTGTCATTTATCTCTTAGTGCAAAGGTTGAAATTCCAGTGTTTACAGGGCCGGACAGGGCAAGGAGGGGCCTGAAGCAAACAGCCCCACTCAGCTCCAGCCAAATGGAGCCATGCAACATGGGCCCAGTGCTCCCAGGCCTTCAAGAGAAGCCAGAAATCCAGACTTTTTATGTGAAATCTCCCAGTTTTATTTTCAGTGTTGGCAACTGACTGTCATGTGTTCAAACACTGTACAGACCAGACCAAACCCTCCTGCAGGCCCCAGTGAACACGTTAGCACCTTTCCTCAGTACGGTGCATGAGAGAAGGGTAGGAGAGCCAGCACCCGCCTGGTGGCAAAGGCAGACAGGGGGAGAGGGGGCACTTTAGGGAGAAGCCAAAGGTCTGATGGCGAGTTTGGCAGCTTTGCTGGAGACGGGCTCTGCAGCAGCCTGCCTGGGTCCCAACCTGCAGAGAGGAGGAAGGGACCACACAGGAGCTTCCTGACAGGCCTCTGAGCAGTGACCTTGTCCACACCCATCCGCTTCTGCTCTGCCCTCCAATCAGCCCACAATATGATGTTCGTGGGCACATTTTAAAATACATAAAATATAAATTACAGCTGTGCTGCTATAAAGACAAATATGATCCAGGCTAGATTATATTCTTTTTTTTATGATTTTTAAAAGAAATTAAAACATTTTCTTGGGCCCCTAAAAGTATGCTGGGCCTTAGGCCCTGGTCTACTGTGCCCGAGAGATGAAGTTGGCCCTGCCTCCTGCTCAGCAGTGCTTGGCTGCAACACCAGGTGACAACTCATGGCTACTTGCCACTGGTGCGTGTCACTGAAATACAGCAAATCAGCAGCCATGGGAGGCAGCTAGATTACTGCGGACATAAGCATGGGCCTTAAAAACAGTCTCCATAGGTTCAAATCCCAGCTCTGTGATTTATAATTGGCAAGTGATGTTAGGCAAGTCATTTACCCTCTCTGTGGCTTGATCCATGAAACAGGAATAATAATAGCACCTACCTGAGGGTTAAGTGAGTTCGTACGTGCAGAAAGCTCAGCAAAGTACCTGGCAATAGTAAGAAGTAAAAGTTAGTTATTTCCATCACTTTCTTCTGTTGTGTCCCCACAGCTGACTGGTGTACGATTCTGGATACTGATAAAACTATTGAGTTAACATGGAAAAACTCTCGAAGAGGCAAACATTCTCAGGTCATGAAGGCAGTAACTTTATCACGATTTCCTAAAGGTAACTTAACTGTATAAAATTCAAAAGGTAGAAGAATGTCTATGCAGGCTTGCCTTGGCTAGTTTTTAACTGTATCTTATGTTCCTTCTATCAGCTTCCTGATTTCCCCCGTGTCTATGAGAGAAATTCAAAGTGGAGACAAGCTTAGCAACGATCCATGGATTGTGCTTTATATTCTAAAGTGATGTGAGCTTTCAGTAATATGCCCAGTGTTCATCATGGGCCAGCAGCTTTCACAGCTCTTGAACATTGTACAGTAACATACATTCAAAGCAGCTGAAAATGAGAGAATTTCAGAAACCTTCATGCCACTGGGAGGACCCAGAGTATTGGTCTTTCCTTTGTGCTGGGATAATCGACAGTGATTTCTGTTGTGATCCACACAGTTGTAGAGCGAGAAGGAGCCTCTCCCGTTACCAATCCATCCCTCACTTGCAGAGGACACTAAGGCCGAGAGAATTCAGTTGTTTCCTCAAGGTCACGTTGGTTAGTCCCACTCTCTTTCTCCATGTCTGCCCCGGCCACCTCTGTCATCATTTTGCGTATATTGTTTATTCTGAGTTTTTTTTGATGAATCCATATCTCTAATGCAAGAATTCTTGCAGCTAAAGATGGTTATAGACTGCAGATTTTAAATTTCTTTTGGTGGAAAAAGAAAATAATCGGTGCTCAAAAATACTTGTTGAAAGAATGAATGAAAGTTCTTTAAGCTTTCATTTCATACCATCTTGTGATCACATTGTTGAATTCCTCACCATTTTATAAAACAGAAGGAGGAGATGGAGACCCTTGCGTATTATCATGTTTTCAGCCTACACATAGTCCATACGGTTCATAACTACATGTGGTTCGTGTGTTATGAAGGTTGGAAGTATTTCTATTTCCAAATGTTTAAAGATTATATTAAAAATGAGTGTTGTTTGATTTCAAAAGAGCTGACAAAGATGTATCCAAAGCCATATGATTTGGTGATTCCTGAAGACAAGAATAAGGGCGGTCACATGGAATTGCGGGCTAAGCTGGGCCTGTCCTGGCTCTCTCTACATAAGGTACCTTCAACTGCTCAAAACTGCAAAAAATACTTATTCTCATCTAATGGAGGAAATGGCACAACTTTAAACCTCTACAACAGCCAAGAACAAACACATTTTTCAAGACATATCTTTACTATGGCATAACTGTTCCCTTTCCAAAAAAAAAATCAGTAAAAATCTCTTGCACATTTGCAAAATACTTTAAAATCAGTAATTCTTTCCAATAGCATTGTTAGCTCATTATAGTGAAGGTGTTAAACAAAGTCAGAGACAGATGACAGAATTTTATGTCACGCACATTCTCTTCTGTTGTTGAGTCCAGTGAGCTATGCTGCTTTCCTAACGTTCAAACAGATGTCTGAATCTTTCTTTTGGGCCAAAATAAACCATTTGGTTGCATCTGAGATAGCTCCTTTGTTAAAAATCAGAGTCATTTATAAATAGAATGGTTATTTCCTTATAGCAAAAGAACAAAACCCATTCCTAACCCATGCTCACATATGATGTTCAGCTCTATGGGCCCAAATATAATTCCTGAACATAAGCCATGTCAGCATTAAGTACTGAATACAGGCTAATACATTGGCTCTTTTTAACTGGACTATTAAGTCCATTAACATTTAATGAAGTGATTTTAACTTTATCCCCAAAAACACTCACAATGCCTTTCCATCAACCTCCCAAAGGCAGAACAACATAAATTTAAAAGAAAAATATGAAAGTTTGTAAAGTGTAGAGATTTCCTAGGATAGGTTAAGTCCTTAATTTGTCTCAGCACAGTCCACATTTAATTTTTACTACAGAGATAAACCCAAACTGGCAATTACCCTTTGCTAACCCTACCAAACAATCTCAGCTTGCCAAGACTGGCGTTTTTCTTACTACAACGTAATGTATACAGAATTAATTAACAATTTCACAGAGTCTCAGTAATCTACCTCAAAGTTTTGCTGTGAAACATTATCTTTAAAAATATCATGTTATTTTCCCATTACAGTATCTCAAAGTAAAATTATATTCACTTTGGCTTGAATGATTAAGACCCAGAAACCAAAGCCCTTTACAGAGATCCGACTGTCACACTGCCACAGAGAGAGAGACAACAAATAAACCCAGTAGTTCATTCAGTTGCATTTTAGTCCCTGAAACCTTCAACACACACATACACTAGTTTAAACTCATGTTTGTTGTGAACCTTAAGTCTGAATCTTTTTATAAATTTTTTTTCCAAAACCTATTTTGAAACTTTTAAGGTAGAGATAATTGAAATTGGCTTCCTTATTAAGATTTAAAAAAAATAAACTGATATATTCTTATTCATGTTTCTTAGTGTGATGCTACTATCTGGACAATTCTCTAGATTTAACAATTCTATATCTGTTCCTCCCAAATTCAGTCCCTTTGAAAACAGCTCTCCCTCATTTAAAAAGAAAAACAAAAAAAGCTACAAACATCCATGACTTATAGTCATGTTTTTGGCAAACTTATTTAATAATCTAATGATTAAAAAATAAGTCATATTTTTTTAAACACCTGTCTTGAAAGACCTCACATAGCAGCTTCAGGGATTTGAATATCTTTGAGAAACCTGAACATCTAAAGGATTTAGTGGGCTGATGCGGCTGAGGCACTGAACACTTGACGTGGCAGTTGTAGAAGTTGTAAATGTACCGCAGTAGGAAGCAGCTTTCTGTGGACTTCAAAGCAAACGGCAGTTAATTATCTAGCTTTCAGGAGCAGTGTGGACTTCCCGTGACAGCTGTTAGACGAGGACACATGGGCATCTCCACAACTGAACATCAGCTCATGTCATTGTTTAGCTTGGATCTCATCGGGAAGAAATGCTTAAGGTCTCAGCTTGGTTCAATTCAAATTAGTCTAAGAGTTTTCCCAGATGGTTTCTCGGCACAAGCTTATTTCTCACCCCAGAGCCTGTTCTTTGCCATCACCTCAGAGCTGCAGTCGACATGCTGTTTGCATATGCTCAAGCTCCATTTGTAATGCCGTGCATGGGATACATCCATTTGAATTTTCTCCTCCCCGTCATTGCTGTGAATTCAACCTGGAGGTCTTGTAACTTTGGTGACAAAAGAAATGCTGCTTCTTTTTAATCTTCTCTCTTTCTGTCTGTCTGTCTCTCTCCCTCTCTCTCTCCTCCTCCTCCCTTCCTCCCACGTCCCCCTCTCATTTTTGAACTGACAGAGAAGATTGACTGTCTCTGCCTGGTGCCTAACAGGTGGGGTGTCTTGGATGTTCTCCATGGCTGATCAAATATAGTGGGTCCAACAATTATTTGACTTGCATGAATCCTGCAGGGCCTGGCTTGTCCACAGTTTCCCAGAGCATCAGCTTCTATCTATAACCTCATCAGGCTCCAGATCGACCACAAAAAATGCCCAAAGTATCCAAGTTCATTCTCGGCCTCTCCTAACACCCCCTCCCAATTGGGAGTTGTGGTCACAATTGTGCACTTTGCTGCACCTGACACATTTTTTAGATCCAGAACTCATCCTTCTTGAACAATGTCAGGTGGTTCATAAACACAAGGGATGTGCCCCTGAGGAAAGAAGACAAAAAGAAAGTAAAGAATATACTCCTTTCACTAGACCCACTGGAGATAGGAAAGAATAGAATTTGAAGGAGGAAAAATGAGGGACAGAGTTAGAGGGATCAGAAAGCTAATTAGGAAAGAGCTGAGAGAAGGAAAACTTTTCAAAAGAAAATTGAAGTACTAAACTGATATGACCTAAACTAAACTAACTCGATCTCTTCTAGAACATCTCTGCTTTTAAGTACTCTAAGCTAGTGAGGTCTTGCTCTTAAACTTGAAAAGTAAAAAAACAATAACCCTTGAACAGAATTCCTCAGCAATGGCTGACCTCTCACTGCCATTCACTTCAGTCAGCCCCATACTGCTTCTTGACACGTCCGAAGTCCCCAATGAGGCCCTGCTGATTTCAGGCCATTGGTAACTATGTGCAATATATGCAGAATCATCTTCTGGGGACTTCAAAAACCCAGGACCCTTCTTGTCCCCTCACCTCTAGGAAATAAATATCAAATGCTTTCATCTTTCTAGTGTGCAAAATGTTTTCAAGCTGCCTGTAAAACATGCAACATGAGTGATTTGACAGAAATATTATACAAATTTATTAATTATCTTTAAACATGTTTCCTTGCAGTTTTCAGTTCATCTTACACTAAGTGTTGAGCGGAAACTGGCTTTGTTTCCTACAGCCAAATTACACAAGAGACATAAATCTTTAATGTTCTTGGTTTCCTTTAATGACTTTGCTTTCTTCTGAAAGTGTCTGAATACCTCTGAAAAGCATGCTGGATAAATTCCCCAGATGCCAGGCTGCTGACCAAAATACTCTAAGGTGATAGGCCACATTGCTTCTTTCTTCCTAGGGAAAAGGGTGCAAAGGTGCAGGTCACTGGATACTCGACAAATGTGTGATTGCCAAGTGTTCAGGCTCTCTCTTCTAAGGAGACGCTGAGTAGACTATGTTACAGCAAGCTGCTTTATGTGGAGTGCAGAGTTAATCAGACCTAGGATTTCTAGTCTAAATAAGGCAATGTTTAATCAATGAATCATAAAAGCTGAGACTAGAAATGTACTTTAAAAATTATATGGTCCAGATATCCGATCCAAGAACACCTGCTATAATACTCCTACCAAATGATCATACGTTTGAACACCTCTGGGGTAGAGAATCTATTCTGTGTTGAAATAGTCTATACACTTACACACAACTGTACTTCATATCAGACAAATGGATAATCTCCATAATACGTAAAGAGCTACCACACCTCACTAAGAAAAAGATCAATAGTCCAAGAGAAAAATGGGCAATGGTTATGGAAAGAAAAAGATATAAATGATTCTTAAATATAAAAAGAGATAAAAGATATACTCCACTTATAGTAAGAGACACACAAATCAAAACTACACTGAGATACAACTTTTCAAATATCTCATATATAACGGATATGAGTATAAATTGGTACAAATCTTATAGAGAGTAATTCAGTATTCAAATTAACAAATGCATATATATGCTTTTACTCACTATTTCAACTTTTAGGAATTTTCATGCAAGCAAAACGATCTACACATACAGTTAGTCACTGCAGCATTGTTTGTACTAACAAAAAATGTGGAAATCAACAGGGATCAGGTTAAATAAACTACAGCATATCCAGACAATGGAGTACTATGCAGCTGTAAGTAATAATAATAATAAGGCAGCTCTTTTTTTTTTTTTTTTTTTTTGCGAGGAAGACCAGCCCTGAGCTAACATCCACTGCCGATCCTCCTCTTTTTGCTGAGGAAGACTGGCCCTGGGCTAACATCCGTGCCCATCTTCCTCTACTTTCTATGGGATGCCGCCACGGCGTGGCTGACAGGCAGTGCGTCAGCGGGAGCCCGGGATCCGAACCCGCGAACCCCGGGCTGCCAAGCGTGGACTAAACCGCTGCGCCACCCGGCGGCCCCCCCCCCTTTTTTTATTTGTTTATTTATTTTTTTATTTATTTATTTTTTATAAGGCAGCTCTTAATGTTCACAATAGAAAGTTCTCCAAGCTATCTTGTTAAGGAAAAAAGAAGGGATACTCAGCAAACTAGGAATAGAGAGAACTTCCTCAACTTGATAATGAAAAACTACAAAAACCAACACCTAACATCATATTCAGTGGTGAGGAACTTGAAGCTTTCCCACTAAGATCAGGAACAAGACAAGGATGTCCCCTTTTCAACAGTGTACTGGAAGTCCTAGCTAATGCAATAAGACAATAAAAGGAAATAAGAGGTATACAGATTGGGAAGCAATAAATAAAACTGTCTTTTTTTTTGCAGATGATATGATCGTCTGTGTAGAAAATTCTAAAGCATTGATAAAAAAAGAATTCCCAGAACTAATAAGCAATTACAACAAGGTGGTAGGATACAAGGTTAATATAGAAAAGTTGATCACTTTCCTATACACCATCAATGAACAAGTGGAATTTGAAATTTAAAACACATTAACATTTACATTAGCACCCCCCAAAATGAAATACTTTGGTATAAATCTAACAAAATATGTACAAGATCTATATGAGGGAAACTATAAAATTCTGATGAAAGATATCAAAGAACCATATATTTAAATGGAGAAATATTCCTGCTTCATGGGTAGGGAGACTCGATGTTGTCAAAGTGTCAGTTCTTCCCAACTTGATCTATAGATTCAACACAATCCCAATCAAAATCCCAGCAAGTTTTTTTGTGGACATTGGCAAACTGGTTATAAAGTTTATATAGAAAGGCAAAAGACCCAGATAGCAAACTCAGTATTAAAGAACAAAATTGAAGGACTGACGCTACCTGACTTCAAGACTTACCATTAACCTACGATAATCAAGATAGTGTGGTATTGGCAAAAGAATAGACCAATAGATCAATGGAATAGAATAGAGAGCCCAGAAATAGACCCATATAAAAATAGTCAATTTCTCTTTGAAAAAGGGGCAAAGTCACTACAATAGAGAAAAAATAGTCTTTTCAACAAATGGTGCCAGAACGACTGGACATCCACATGCAAAAAAAATGATAATAGACACAGACCTTACACCTTTCACAAAAATTAACACAAAAAAAAATCATGGACCTAAATGTAAAATACAAAACTATAAAACTCCTAGAAGATAACATAGGAGAAAATCTGGATGACCTTGAGTTGGCAATGACTTTTTAGATACAACACCAAAGGTACAATCCATGAAAGAAAGAACAGACAAGCTGGACTTCATTAAAATTAACATTTTCTGCACTGTGAAAGACACTGTCAAGAGAATGAAAAGATAAGCCACAGACTAAAAGAAAATATTTGCAAAAGACATATCTGATAAAAGACTGTTATCCAAGTATGGAGATTCCTCAAAAAATTAAAAATAGAAATACCTTATGATACAGCAATCCCACTCTTGGGCATCTACCCAATGGACATGAAATCAACCATCACAAGAGGCTTATGCATCCCTATGTTCATTGCAGCATTATTCACTATAGCCAAGAAGTGGAAGCAACCCAAGTGTCCCTCGACTGATGATTGGTTAAAGAAGATGTGGTATATATATATACAATGGAATACTACTCAGCCATAAGGAAAGACAGAATTGTCCCATTTGCAACAACATGAATGGACCTGCAGGGTATTATGTTAAGTGAAATAAGCCAGAGAGAGAAGGACAGACACTGCATGAACTCACTCATATATGGAATATAAATGAACACATGGACAGAGAGAACTGATTGGTGGTTACCAAGGGGAACGGGGGTAGGGGGTGGGCACAAGGGGTGGGCACATGGTGACGGACAAATAATAATGTACAACTAAAACCCCACAATGTTATAAACTATTAAGACATCAATAAAAAAATTTTTTTAAGACTGTTATCCAAAATATACAAAGAATGCTTGAAACTAAACAGTAAGAAAACAAAAAACCCAATCAATAAATAAGCTAAAGACCTTAACAGATGCCTCACCAAAGAAAATATAATACTGATGGCAAATAAGCACATGAAAAGATGCTCCACATCATTTGTCATCAGGGAAATACAAATGGAAACAACAATGAGATACTACTACACACCTGTTAGAATGGCCTAAATCTAGAACACTGACAACACCAAATGCTGGTGAGCATGTGGAGTGACAGGAACTCTCAGTCACTGCTGGTGGGAATGCAAAATGGTACAGTCACTTTGGAAGACAGTACATATGCTTACCATGTATCCAACAGTTGCACTCCTTTGGCATTTACCCAAAGGAACTGAAAACTTACATCCACACAAAAACCGGCACATGGGGATGTTTATAGCAGCTTTATGCATAATTGCCAAAACTTGGAAGCAACCAAGATGTCCTTCAGTAGGGGAATGGATAAATAATCTGTGGTACATCCAGACAATGGAATATTATTCAGTGCTAAAACAAAATGATCCATCAAGCCATGAAACGACATGGAGGAACCTTAAATGCATGATACTAAGTGAAAGAAGCCAATCTGAAAAAGCTACATACTGTATGATCCCAACTATATGACAAACCAGAAAAGGCAAAACTATGGAGACAGCAAAAAGATTAGTGTTTGCCAGAGGTTAGGGGGAAGAAAGGGATGAATAGGCAGAGCACAGAGGAATTTCAGGGCAGTGAAACTATTCTGTACAATACTACAATGGTGGGTACATGTCATTATACTTTGTCCAAACCCATAGAATGTACACCACCAAGAGTGAACCCTAATGTGAACTATGGACTTTGGGTGATAATGATGTGTCAGTGGTGTAGGTTCACCGATTGTTACGAATGTCCCACTGTAGTGTGGGATGTTGATAGTGAGGGAGGTTGTGCATGTGTGGGGACAGAGGGTATATGGGAATTCTCCGTACTTTCTGTTCAATTTTGCTATGAACCTAAAACTGCTCTAAAAATAAAATTTATTAATTAAAAATAGCATGGTACCACATTACAAGATATATAGAATGTTTCTATTTGCATAACAAGTAGGGGGAGGGATTACATACATTTTCATTTTTCCTCTATATGCACGAAATGATTACCTGTGGAGAGGAGGACAGGGGGTTGGAGGAAGACTTTCACCACAGACCTTTTTATACTTTTCATTTTTTGCTGAGGAAGATTCACCCTGAGCTAACATCTGTTGCCAATCTTCCTCTTTGCTTTTGTATGTGAGCCACTGCAACAGCATGGCCACTGACAG
This sequence comes from Tapirus indicus, assembly GCA_031878705.1. Lineage (NCBI taxonomy): Eukaryota > Metazoa > Chordata > Mammalia > Perissodactyla > Tapiridae > Tapirus > Tapirus indicus. The sequence continues at coordinate 5,751,077 of CM062920.1, read as the reverse complement.
ATGAGTGGTGTAGGTCTGCACCCGGGAACCAAACCCATGCTGCTCAAGTAGAACACACCAAACTGGGGCTGGCCCTTATACTTACTTTTGAACCATTAAAAAATTACCTAGGGGCCAGCCCATGGCCTAGTGGTTAAGTTTGGCACACTCCACTTCAATTCCCAGCATCGACCTACACTACTCGTCAGCGGCCATGCTGTGGCAGCAACCTACATACAAAATACAGAAAGATTGCCACAGATGTTAGCTCAGGGTGAATCTTCCCCAGCAAAAATAATCATAATAAATAAACTACTTATTCAAAAATCACATTTTAAAAATACATGAAAAATAGTCTATTCTATCCCTTTCTTACAGTCAGTTTAAAAAAACCATTTCAGTACTGAAATGCTGCCCCAAATAGTTAACTCTTCATATTTTTTTTAACTGAGACAATCACACAATGGTCTATTTATTCTAACCCTGAAAGTTTGGGCACAATTTTCAATCTTCCTGAAACCTATAGAAGTATAAAGAAAATCCTATAATATCTCCAAAAGAGAAAAATTGAATCTTAAAAGAAGGTGGATTTCTGCATGAACTTCTGCCTTCCCTTTTTTCCACTTATTTAAACTTCACCTTAAACATCAGCCATCAGTCTTGATTATTTATCTGCCACTTAAGGCCTTAACTTTTAAGCCTCCAATCCAAAAGATTCTGCAGGCAGGGAACATACTGTGCTGTCTGTATCCTGGGGGTGTCAGAACACCCAGCTGTCCTTACCAGCTGAGCATATTCCTTGGGAAGTGCTAGCTGCAGAGCCTCTGGCATTTTGAAGCATTTTTCTCCTGACCTTAAGAAGCATCTGAACACCCTTTCTAGACAAATGCTATTTCTTTCAGAACCGATTTGTCTAGGAGGTCTGTCAGACAAATTGCTGGAACCGACATCTTTGATAAAAGCCATTCTTCTGCTTGTCCCTAGGGTGTTTAGGACCTCTCTTACAGACATCTCCTTGTGAGTTTCACATTCGGTGGTCACACACTTTCTTGATGGATCCTATTCTAGCCTAACACATCAGAGCAGGTGGCTGGGCAGCTCTGCCTCGCCTCCCTCCGGGAGAACCCACTTGCCTCCAGAAAGGGCTGCCCTCAGCTGACACCAATAGAACTTGCCAAAGAGTTCACATGCTGATTTTTTGATAGGCCCAGCGAGGTTAGATACTATCTCCCTCCTAAGCTTTTGGCCAGGCCAGAAGCCGGGTGCATCCTAATGATGGGCCGTGACCACACTGTTTTGGCTGCAGCATCCTATTTGGCAACTGAATGGTGTGGTATCAAATTCTGGTGACAGCTTTCAGCTCTGTAGTATTCAAGGAAGATCCTGGGCTGCAGGAGGGGGTTTCCTAATGCAAACTGGCAGAGGGAAATCTTCAGCTCAAGGTCAGTCCACACTGCACGGATTCAGTCTACCCACAAGCCCTTAAACTACTGATTGCAACCTGTTTCTGGAATATAGATGTTAGCAGACTGTGATTCCTAAATACTTGACAATGAAGGCTAATATGGTGGATCCTTTAGTAAATTTTTTAAGCTGTTTAAATCCAAATAGAAAATTATCTCAATCATCCAACATAACAAAACCTGAAACACTTTGGAAATCAAACATTTATCTGGTTATCACACGCACAAAAAATCCAAAAATAAAGAACTTGAAAGTTCATCAGAAGCAAAAGTGAAAGCAACCAGAAGCATATATTTAAGAGCCACGTAATACAGAACAGAAGTGAGGAAATGTTTTAAAGCTCAAGGACCATATTGATCTACGTGGAATAATAAGTCACTTGTTCCCATATTACTTAAAAAAATGCTTAAAATACATATTTGGAAAAAACCTTAAATATCCCTTAAAAAGTTTAAGTACCAGGACTGAGTGTATTTCTATTTCTACATGAACCCCTCTTCCATTTATAAAGGACCACAACAGCACTAGGTATTCACGGTTCCGAGGATTACATGTTCCTACGATGGCTCTATGCGCAAAATAGCGATGCCTCATCAACGCATCCTCTGAAGACATGCTGCTTTATCAAGAAGTTTGTTTTCAAAAATCTTCAGTTATCATTTCAAGCAAAAGTATATGTATTCAAATATGACAAAAATACCTCCGGACAAAGACTGTTTCCTGGCTCACAAAAGGCACATTCTCACAGCGAAGGTAAACAGCTCTCCACCTCTCAGCTGTGTCATTTTCGTGCAGCACATGGAGCTGACAGTGTCTCCTGCACAGGGCTGTGGGGAGGACGTGGAGATCATACGTGGAGCATGTATGCCTTACTGTGCCTGATAAAATTAGCTCTTAAAATGAATGTCTCTTCTCCTTCATCCAGAACTTATTTTTCTCTCTCACTATAGGTGGAATATTTTGTCCTCTGAGAAAGGAATTTCAGACAGGTGGCGCTATTTCAGGAGTTCAGCACATTCCAAGAACGCATTCAGCCTTTTTTCAGACGAGCCTCCCTAGACCAGGATGAGGAGGAGGAGATCTCTTCTAGGAGCTGCTTGGGAATCACTGGTAGTGAAGTGACATACGTCTTTTGACACCAGCTTTTTCTGGACCTTCTGGAGGACCTTTCTGGAGTCTTCTTTGCTCTTTTTCACCCCCACTGCCCCTCCTTCTCTGCCTGCCCATGGGCTAGAAGCCTCTCTCAGGCTCCTTCTAACATTCATCTATCATCTACTTTCTGCCCCTATTTCTCTCCCTAGACATCCTTCTTCTAAAACGCAGTGCCTCATTCATTCCTCCATTTCCTCTATATCAAGAGGTGAAGCAGATGGTGGGAGCTTATTGACATACTGATGGCCTACATTGGCAATGAATGTCTCTGAGTTCCTAAACTCTGGAGAATGCTCTGCTTCCCACTCAAATTCCAGTGAGGCAGCACAGTATAAGAAGACCCAGACACACCACTCTCTTGTAAAATGACCTTGAACAATTTCCTAACTTCTGTGAGTCTCAGTTACATCATCTGTAATATAGGGACAATAGTTCTGCATGAACTAAAGAAAGTCACTTTCACCTGGTGGAAAAGAAAAAAAAAATACTTCTTTTTGTTTCCAATCATTGTGCTCAATGGACATCCCTTAACCTCACCCTCACCTAGAGGGTTCAGGGCTGGGATGGAGCTCAGAGATGTGGTGAGCCTGAGGGGTTGGGTGTAGTTTGGTAATGTAAGAGGTTCAGGGTTGTGGGGCTACCTGTTACAGCCTTTAGTTGTTTTTTTTTTTAAGTTGGAAGTTGATTTTTTTTAAAAAAAAAAAGAATAAAATTGTTGCTAGAGTCCCAGTGGCCTTCTGAAAATATCATGTATCCAGGTAGATTACCTGACAGGCTGTTTTGAGGAGCAAATGATACAATTCACAGGAGAGTACTTTCTATACTATACACAGTAGCCTCCCTTATCTGTGGTTTTGCTTTCCCCGGTTTCAGTAACCCAGGGTCAACCATTGTCCTAAAGTATTAAATGGAAAATTCCAGAAATAAACAATTCATAAGTTTTAAATTGTGCGCCACTCTGAGAAATGGGATGAAATCTCCCAGCGTTTCACTCTGTCCTACCCGGGAAATGAATCACCCCTTTGTCCAGCAGATCACGCTTTACATGCTACCCACCCATTAGTCACTCAGTAGCCATCTCAGCTATCAGATTGACTGTCGCAGCACTTGTGCTCAAGTCACCATCGATGTCATCTGTTCCTGACATACAACCCACCGATACCATCATGGCTCGATGATCCATCTTCTGATGTATGATCAGAAGGTCAATAGTAGCCTAACCTACGTCACAATGCCTACGTCATTCACCTCACCTCATCTCCTCACATTGGCATTGTATCATCTCACATAATCACAAGAAGAAAGGTGAGTACAGGGGCCGGCCCGGTGGTGCAGCGGTTTAGTTCGTGCTTGGCAACCCGGGGTTCGCCGGTTCGGATCCTGGGTGCCCGCCGACACACTGCTTGTCAGCCATGCTGTGGCGGCGTCCCGTATAAAATAGAGGAAGATGGGCACGGATGTTAGCCCAGGGCCAGTCTTCCTCAGCAAAAAGAGGAGGATTGACAAAGGACGTTAGCTCAGGGCTGGTCTTCCTCACAAAAAATAAAAATTAAAAAAATAAATAAAAAAGAAAAAAGGTGAGTACAGTAAAATAAGATATTTTGAGAGAGAGAGAGGACACATTCACATAACTTTGATCGCACCGTATTGTTATAATTGTTCTATTTTATTGTTAGTTATCGTTGTTAATTTCTTACTGTGCCTAATTTATAAATTCAACTTTATCATAGGTATCATATGTATAGGAAAAAACACAGTATATTTAGACTTCCATACTATCCAAGGTTTTGATACCAGCTCAAGACAAGGTTGACATAAGGGAAGCCATATTGTAGAAAAGAAACCCTATTGTAACTCTGAATGACCTCTGACTAACTAACCCAGCCAGCCAGATATCCACCCTCGAGGAGATCTAACTGTTCTGTAGATTTTATGACCCCTGCTTGTGCAGGTACCTCCCAGCTGCGACAAGATGATAACTTTGCTCTTTTGAGTTCCTTAGGAATGTGATGACCCCCTAAACAGAGAGTCTATGCTGATAGCCATCATCAGTGACAACTGAAAGATCTGGGCATAAGGTGTTGCTCCAGTCTCTGATGCATATCCAGTAAAACAAAAGACTATCAGAAACTAAGATCAGATGGATGCCTCCCCCACCTGGAGACCAACCCCCTATATAACTGGCCTGTAGTCTTTGTTCCGGAAGATGGTTCTTTCAGACATTAGTCAGCCATCTTCTCTCTTGTTGGCAAGCTGTAATAAAAAGTCTTTCTCTCCTACCTCCTTGCCTCTTGACTATTAGCATGTCTTGCGGTGGGCAGACGAACCCCTTTTTGGGGCAGTAACAGGTTCAGGCATTCACAGGGGGTCTTGGAACGTATCCCCTGTGGATAAGGGGAGACCACTGTATTGTAACCTAGAGGTTTGGTGACAGTGATGTTCTCTGCTCTTCAGGCAAAACCCCTGTAGTCAATCACTAAGATTCTGAATTATAATGAACCCTGGAGTCCTCTTTTCTAATCCTTCTCAGATGAGGCCCTAAGTATACACATACTGGACATATAGAAGCAGAAAGCACTGGCATGCCAAAGGAAAGTAATTCTCCAGTAAACACATGGGCACCTATTCCCCTTCTCTCTCAGTGTGCTATGAACAGAAATCAGATCACCTTAGGACATGATTGGTTTTGTATAAGAACAATAACTTCCATTCTTCATGATCTCATCCAAATTTGGCAATGAACTTTGAAAGTTAACTGCCATTCTTATAAAGTTAGATATGGTCACGCACCACATAACAACATTTTGGTCAATTCTGGACCACATATACAACAGTGGTCCCATACGAATAGTACCATGCAGCCTAGGTGTGTAGTAGGCTATACCATCTAGGTTTGTGTAAGTACACTCTATGATGTTTGCACAATGACAAAATCACCTAACGATGCATTTCTTAGAACATATCCCTGTCATTAAGCAACATCTGACTGTATACCGTATAAACTCAGCAATCTCACTCCTTGTACTCGAATATTCATGAAAGTTTTATTCATTAAACCCCAGAGTAGAAGCAACCCAAATGTCCATCTGCTGGTGAATGGATAAACACATTCTGATAAAAGCATGCAAAAGAATTTTACTCGACAATAAAAAGGAATGAACAATTGATACTTAACAACATGAATAAATCTCAAAAGCATTATGCTAAGAGAAGCCAAACACAAAAGACTACATACTATATGATTGCATTTATATGAAATTCTAGAAATGGCAAATCTATATAGACAGAAATCAGAGTTGTGTTTGCCAGGAGCCAGGGCAAGGGCATGGGACTGACCACAAGGCACAAGAGGGAAGTTTTGGGGTTGACTGTCGTGATGGTCATAAACTGTATATATTTGTCAAAGCTCATCAAACTGTATACTTAAAAAAAGTGAGCTTTATTGTATATAAATTATGTGACAATAAAGCTGATTTTTTAAAAAATATAACTGCCAAAGAGATTCTCTTAGTTTTTAGTCTTATAACTAGCTAATTGAAATGATTTATCCCACCAACTAAAAGATCACAAATAGGGTAACTAAGGTTTGAAAGGTGAAATATATTTGAAGTGTTCAGAGTTACAGACCCTGGACAACTTTATCCCTCCTTTTTGGCCACTATCGTGTTGTTGTTATTTTACCGGTAGAATAAATAATAAAAGTAAGATTGAAAGATCGAACAATTCCTTTGCCTTTTTAAGATTTTAAACTAATTACAGAATGCTATTCCCAGGTCTGGATCAGTAAGCCTGCCTCTCTAATTTATGGAATCTTCATTTTACTGAAAAATCACTATAAAAACCTCCAGAGTCACCCAAATTGAACTGAAATTTCATCTTGCTTGCTGTACTCCCACTAGAAACCTCTAATGATTTAATCATTTACTAATTAATTCCACATTCCTTCCCCACTTCTGAAGGATCTCAAGGAACCTCATAAATAAGTCAGGCAAGGGTAATAATGGGGAAAAAGGTTAAAGCACAAATAAATGCAGGGTGGAGAGTCTAAATAACTACTACAAGTAGCTGCAAATTTTGCTCTAAGCTTCTAAGTGGACCAAAAAAGAGGGAAACATGCTGACATAAGACTCAACATGTCTATAAGATAAAGAAAAAACCAAGTATTAAAGAGATGGAACATTCTTTCTGATACCAAGACCAGTGTGAAAATTCCCCCAGGGATCCTCCGAAAGAGGAAATTATCTGACATAGCGAATATCTTCAACAGCACATAGGAAAAGCCACACCAGTGAGTTTTCTATGACATCCTTAGAGCCACAGAAAAAGCCAAGAACATAATGCCACTCTAGGAAGGGAAACATGGTGGCTGGGGGAAAAGGTGACAGGGGAGTGTTACTTTTCACCTTCACATATCCTTTTGCAGCTCTGAGTAGTACACAACCTACACGAATTACCAAACAGTGGTTAGTATATAGACTGGGGAGGCAGGCCACCTGGTTCAAACCCCAGCTCTACAGATTACTAGCTGTATAATGTTGGGCAAGCTGTGTGTCTCACCTCTAAAGTGGGGATTAGAGACTATCTACCTCACTAGATTGTTGAAAAGGTTAAGTGATTTAATGTGTATAAGAAGCTTAGCATCAGGTAAGTGTTAACTATTACTAATGATAATGTCAAGGTGCAGTTTTGTAAAGGTCGTCCTGTGATGGGGCAAAACAATGTTGCTCCAGGTACAAGGTTCAATGATAATCACATTTTAGTCAAAATATAAATTTAAAGTATCTAGCAGATATGAAAATCAGCTGCCATGCCTGTGGGGTTTACACAGCTAACAGATCTAATTTATTTGAGTTTTTTAATGTGATTTAAAAGACAACATGCTACTAAGAATTATTGAAAGAAATTACAGAAGATCTAAATAAGTGAAAAGACATCCCATGTTCATGGACCAGAAGGCTTAAGTTTTAAGTTGTTAATTCTCTCCAAATTGATCTACAAATTCAAAGCAATCCCTATCAAAATCCCATCTTCCTTTATTGCAGAAATTAATAAACTGATCCTAAACTCCATATGGAAATGCAAGGGACCCAGGATAGTCAAAACAATCTTGAAAAAAGAACAAAAATGGAGGACTCACTCTTCCCAATTCCAAACTTACTACAAAGTCACAAAAATCAAGACAGTATGGAACTAGCATTAGGATAGACATAGACATCAATGGAATAGAATTGAGTCCAGAAACAGAATTGTCACATTTAGAGTCAACTCATCTTCAACAAAGGAGTCAAGACAATTCAATGGGGAATCAATGGTCTTTCAACAAATGGTGCTGGGACAACTCAATATTCACATGCAAAAGAAAGAAGCTGGACCTCTACTTCACACCATACACAAAAATTAACTCGAAATGGATTATGGGCATACATTAAGAGATAAAACTATAAAACCCTTAGAAAAAAACATAGCGGTAAATTTTTATGACCTTGGTTAGGCAATGGTTTCTTAGATACCACACCAAAAGCACAAGCAAAAAAGAAAAATAAATAAATTAGACTATGCAAAAATTTAAAACTTTTGTGCTGCACAAAATACTATCAAGAAAATGAAAAGTCAACCCACAGAATGGGAGGATATATTTACAGATCATATATATATATATATATATATATATATATATATATATATATATATATATAATATCTGATAAAGGACTTGTATGCAGAATATATAAAGAACTCTTATAATTCAATAATAAAAAACCAACTCAATTAAAAAATGGGTAAGGGATTTGAATAGACATTTCTCCAAAGAAGATATTCAAATGGCCATAAGCACATGAAAAGATACTCAACACCACTAGTCATTAGGGAAATGCAAATAAAAACCACAATGAGACCATTCCAAACCCATTAGGATAGTTATAATAAAAAAGACAATAACAAGTATTGGCTAAGAAGTGAAGAAATTGGAACTCTCATACTAGTGGGAACACAAAATGACGCAGACACTTTGGAAAAGTCTAGCAGTTCTTGAAATGTTAAACATGGAGTCACTGTATGATCTAGCAATTCTACTCTTGGTATATATCCAGGAGAAAGAAATATATATATCCAACCAAAAACTTGGAAACAATTGTTCATAGTAACATTATTCATAACAGCTAGAAAGTGAAAACTACCAAAATGTCCATCAACATGTTTACCCATGAAATGGATAACTAAAATGTGGATACCCATATAAAGAAATATTATTTGGCAATAAAAAGGAGTAAAATACTGATACATGCCCAACATGGGAGAACTATGAAAACATGATGCTAAGTGAAAAAAATCAGTCACAAAAGACCACACACAGACAAAGCTCTGTAGACAAATCTATAGAGACAGAAAGTCGATTAGTAGTTGCTGAGGGCTAAGGGAAAGAAGGAGAGAACTAGGAGCGACTGCTAATGGGTACGGGTTTCTTTGAGGGGGGGATGAAAATGTTCTAAACTTAGATTATGGTGATAGTGGCACAACTCTGTGAATATACTAAAAAACCATTTAATTGTATACTCAGTGGCTGAATTTCATGGTATGTGAATTATATCACAATAAAGATTTTAAAAAAGCAATGTAACTAGTCACCAGGCCCTTGCAACTTGCAGAGTTTGGGACTTCAGCTCTCCAGCCAAAAACAAGCTACTTTGGGCCTCCAAGGATAATATTTCTTAATACTAAGCTTTGGACTAGAAATGGACAGGGTTGCGATGACTGGCCACAATTCCAGGTACCGATTTTGTGTGTTATCAATTGAGGGCAAAATTTTAAGTGGTTAGTTAACTAGCGAGTTCCCGGGTCTGGCCAGATGTGGTGTGTCTATCTTGTGGACTGTCCATGGGAACCGTCTGTGTCGTAGGCCAACAGGCTGCCAGCAGGTTGCCCTCTGCTCTGGAATGTATTTCCAGGTCAGTTGCTCCCACCATCAATTAGTGTGTGTGCTCAAGGGAACCCAAACTGATTTCAGCATTATCTTAAACAAAACATAATTAGGAAGGTAAGTATCCTGCCAAGAAATTACATAATGCATTCCAAAGCCAACCAAAAATGAATTTGGGAACAACCATGCTGAATATCCCCATTTAGCATAGGTTTAATGGTTAACAGTTATGCATACTCATGTAGAATATAGCTTTTCTTTTTTAACTTAAACCTTTCTTTTAGGATTCAGAAATTCTGATAGTTCAAATTTCACAGGGAAAAAATTAACAAGTTAAAGTCTCAAATGTTTGTCTCACTACAACATGTGAGTCTATCCACCACCCGCAAAGCCTTACAATCCAGAATGTTTGAACATGTCACTGTCCAAAGTTGGTCCACAGCCTGGGCATCGCCTGAGAGATCCACCCCAAACCTCGGAGTCAGAATCTGCATTTAACAAGCTCACCAGGCAATGAGTGTGCACATTCGAGTTTGAGAGGCCCTTGCTCTCATCCCCAACTGAAGCTCAATGTACAGCAGCCTCAGGAAAGTGGGCAGCAGGTCACTACTGGTAATCTCAATCAAAACAACATGTATGAGTAGATTGGAGCAACCCTAAAATGTCCCTGTTTGATTCAAAGCGGTCAAAGCTGTCAACTTTCTGTTTCTGTAAATTTGCATGAAACCCAGGAAGGAAGGCTGTGGTGACCCCTTTGACTTAAACACTCTGGAGGGTGGAGCAGAGAGGAGCTTGTTCCTAAGAGAAGCTTCCCAGGTGTTTCAGTTGTCCCAGCTCTGCCTCCTGGCTTTGCTCTATGGCCCCAGCACCACAGCCCCATGGAAGCCCGGCCTGGACACTTAAGGGTCACTGGTGGCAGGAGAGTTCTTTGGTGAAAGATGAAGACCCCACTGTTCCAGGTCCACCCATCAGTTTGGAAAGGAGCAGTTCACACCTGCAAGCACCACTCTGTTGTCCTTCACCCCAGGTGGGTGTCATTCAAGTACGGCCTTTGTATCCCGCGAGGAGCTCCAACTTGTCTAAGCCTACAGGGTTTGAATAAGTGGAAACGCGTCCATTGCACTTTTGGCCTCACATTTCCGCTTCCTGCAAAGGAAGTTTGTAATGCCAAGTAACCCAGAGGTCTTCCCACGTGGATCAGTGGTCTCCAGGCCAGGGTGGGACTGGGGGGAAGGGGAAGGATTCAAGAGTCTCCTGGAGGGTGAAATTTAAAATGCTGATTCTTGCTTTCTACCCCTAAGATTCTGATTAGGAGGTCTGGGTTTAGGACCAAAAATTTGCATTTTAACAAGCGCCCCAAGGGTTCTGAGGCAGGCAGTCCAGGCCCACAGTGGAGGCAAGGGTGATAGAATTGATTTGAGAATAGCAATCCCACCTTTGCAGATAAATCACGTATTCTCAAGCATCTGTTTCATTTTGTGAAGTGATGTTGTCAAGTTCCTGTCTGGTTTCCTTTCAGCAATTACTAAGCAACGATTGTCAGTAAAGGATTGTCCTACCTGCTGCTTTCCCCGTGTCTCGGCCGGGTGGAAGGGATGGGGAGAGGAGAAGGGCATGATCACATGAGACAGCTATTTCTCAACTTCCTCGAAAAACGACAGTCACCTTTTCATCACTTGTGAAACAGATTACCATTACCCAACCAAGTTACCATAATTTACTAACCTTTTTAGGGCACCAGCCTATCAGAGGTATCATGGCCTTGTCGCTGGTGGGAAGGTCAATTCTGTAAACCAAACCGCCAGGTTCAAATCTTACCTTCTCCACTTGCATGACATGACTACAGACAAGTAAATTAACAGTCCTGAGCCCCAGTTTCCTCATCTGTAAAATGAGGAGGTAACACCTACTTCACTGAGTTGGTGCGAGGATTAAATGAAACACTTAAATATCCGATTGATGCAGAGGGCTCCAAGAATCTAGAAAATATACTTAAGATTCATTCTATTTTTCCGTCAAGGCCACTAAACCATTGTGAGAACTCTAAGAAATGTTTCCACTGGCTGCTTTGGAATTCCAGGTGAAAAAAGTGGCATTAAACTTTTACGTTTGGTTCAAGCAGGTCAGAGGAATTATATAACTAGTTAGACGGGGGTTTCTGGTTTTTAAGGTTCCCTCATCCTTGGCTTCTTTGGGAGTTTGTCCCCCTGAGGCCACACTCTGCCCCCAAGTCCCCTCCAAGTCCCGGCTCAGGTGCGCGGCGGGGGCGCGGCGGGGGCAGGCCCGGAGGCGCGCGGGGCGCGGGTCCCGCAGCCGCCGGCCCGGGCGGGAGGATGCGGCGCGCCGGGCGCGCGCCCACGTGACGGCCGCTATAAGAGCGCTCGGGGCGCACGCTCGCCTCCCGCCGCGCCTCCTCGCCGCCGCGCTGCGTCCCGGCGCCCGGCTCCTCCGGCCCCCGACCTGCGGCTGCGGCCGCCGCCCGGCAGCACCATGGCAGGTACGCGCCTGCCGCCCCGCGGCCTCGGCTCCCGCGCGCGCCGCCCCCTCCCGCAGCCGGAGGCCCCGCGGGACCAGGACCGCCGCAAAGTTGCGGGCTGGCCGCCGCCGGGCGTGTCGCCTCCTGCGTCAGCGGCCCCCGCGCCCGCCGGATCCCGCTCCTGCTTCCGTCTCCGCGCCCTTCCTCCCGCTCCCCAGGCAGGGCGGGCGGGCGCGGGCCCGGGGCGCGGCGGGCGGGAGCCGGGAAGGGGGGCGGCCCGCTCCTCGCGCCCGCCCCGCCGCTGGCCGCCGCGCCGAGCCTATTTTTAGGCCTCTGGGGCCGGGCTGCGACCAGCCGGGCCGGGCGAGCGCCCCGGGGAGCGGGCCCCGCGCGGCGGGAGGGCGCCGGCCTCGGCCCACTTGTTGCGGGGCGCCCGGGCCGCCGGCGAACCTGCCCCCGGGCGGGAGGCTCCGAGGTGACTGGTCCCTCCCGTGTGGTCGAGGCTCAGGCGGGCGTATTGCGGCAGCTGAACTGGCGAAAGACTGACTGCAGATGTCACCCGGGCTTCGGCCGCCCCTGCAGGGCGGAACTCCCACCAGCTGGCCTGGGTCTTTCTGTTCATTTGTGGTGGTTGCTGGGTGTGGGGTTCCTCAGCTTTTGTCCTGTCCCGCACTTCATCTTGGAAATCATCCGTATCCTTGCTTCCCGAAATCCTTGAAGCCTACTTACCTTATTAAACTTTTCTCCGTGATCCCCTGGAATCCGGACCGCCTTTGAGTTAAAGCATCATTCATTATGCCCCAGATTAAACACTCCTGGGGCGGGCTGACGGAAATGTTGCCGTTTTATGACGGATTGAAGGAACCAGCACAGGCAGAGGTGGATGGGTATGTCAGGTGACAGGTGTCACTGTGCTGGGCTGTCCTAGAATGTGACTGACTGGGAAGCGGGTGGCCCTCCGGGGTGGGGAATATCAGTCTTTCTACAACTTGATCGTGGACCTGCCCCGGAAGAGAGGCCCACACTGTGAAGATGGGCCTCAGGTCAGAGGCTGGGGGTGTGCTGGCTCTCTGGACAGCCTACAATTTCCTCTCCCTTCTCAACGGAGTCTTCTGTGCCTCATCCGGCCTCCACGTTGGAAAATGGGCGAAGGGAGAAAGGAAACAAAACAGAAAGAGAGTGACTTTGACAGAATGTCCCAGCCCCCTGCATGGGCAGCAGGGCCCACGTGACCCCTGCCAGAGGTTGATCCTAAGTACCCTGTACATGTGGTTGCCCACCAGCTTGCTAATGTTAAAATGGAGTGTGCCCCCAGAATCATCCCAGGGAAGGACTGGAGAAATCCCAAAGGCTGGGCTGGGGATCTTGGGAGGGTGAGGCTTGTTCAGGAAGAATAATCCATGTGTTTAGCTTTGGTCCTGGCAACTAAGTGATTATTGGAGACTGATTTTTGAGTGTGTGTGTGTGAGAGAAAGAGAGCGTGTTGGGGGCCCCAGGGTGCAGGGTACTGCTTGCTTCTCCAAGGAAAAAGAGGCAGGTTTGTTAGAGCTTGTGAGCTGGCCCCGAAATCTGTTGAACAGCCCTCAGCCACTCTTTAGATAGAAGCGTGAAGGAGGGAAGTCCTCTCGGAGGAGGTGATGTCTGAGCACAGACTCAGAGTCACTCCTGAGGGTGGTAGGGTGGCAGGGGGGCCTTTGCTCCCGGTGGAGGAAACGGTATAAAAAGCTGGGGACTTGGCACAAGCGTCAGCATGGCAATGAAGACTATGGCCTCTGCCTCGGACGCTCAGTTGAGGCCGTGAGTTGGATTTGTACTTGGCTGGAAGCACTATGTCACCTTGTAGGAGAAACAGAAGAGGCACATCTCGATCTCTGCACTACCACCTGTTAACTGCCTGAGGTTCACTCTCTGGCTGTTAAGCTACTGTTTAGTGTGAGAATTAGCTTGTTCAGACTCTAAGTTGGATTTAAATTTTATAGCTCAGTCAGCCTCTTGAAGATGGCCAGAGATATTCCTGCTAAAGAGCGGTCTTGAACCAGTCTTAAAGTGGGCACTTGGGTTCCCCGCATGCCCCTCGAAGAGGTTGCTCCTTATTAACAGAGCGGCTGGTCTCAGTGGAGCTGATTTTGCCAAATTATAGGTTGGAAAGTGTCCCGGGGTAGATTTTTCTAGGTAGGATATTGTAATGAGTGTGGTTTTTTTCTTTGTATTAAGATCAGGCCTTCGTGACACTGACCACAAACGATGCCTACGCCAAAGGAGCCCTGGTCCTGGGCTCGTCTCTGAAACAGCACAGGACCAGCAGGAGGCTGGCCGTGCTCACCACCCCACAGGTCTCGGACTCCATGAGGTGAGGACCCCCCTGCCCCTCTTGTCGCTGGGGCTGTGACACCCCTCTCCCCTGTTTCTGGCGCGGTGGGCATTGAGGCCATACCCTTTGCAGGGGTGAGTGCCGGATGGAAAAGATTGCTGAGTGGAGGATTCCTGCATCTCTGAAACCTCTTCCCAGCTCTTGGGAGGTGGTCCAGCCAAGCTTCCTTCTGGGAGGTGCTGTTCTGACCGATGATCTTCCTGATTCCAACTCAGAGTAGAAGGCCTCTCCCTTAAGCAAGGGCTCTCGGGTGATCTGAGTGAGGGTGTCAGGCCAGGCATTCCCTTTATGTAGCCACATGTCACTTGTGCTCCTTTCCCAAAATGCAGCAGGGGCTATTTTATTTCCTGCTTCCAACCAGAGAAACCTCAGGTGACTTGGAAAGAAAGGAGCAGTTTTCTTCACTGTCAGGTGATGTGTGTAACCTAAAGATCTTTGTGTACGATTTAATAGAGTAGAATATTTGCCAGAGGGCTTTCTGAGCCAGGGGTTGTGCTGGGAGAGCACCCTGGGGGCTCAGCTGCTTGTTGATTGGGTTAGTGCACCTTGATTTGTTGGAATTAAATTTTGAAGTTTCTGAATGAACTACCCAGGTCCTAATACTAACTTTAAAAATATCAGGGCACACTAGCAGCTCTGTATTGTGTTTATTTAGTTTTTGCTGAGGAAGATTTGCCCTAAGCTAATATCTGTGGCCAGCTTTCCTCTATTTTGTATGTGGGCCACCACCACAGCGTGGCTGCTGACAAGTGGTGTAGGTCCACACCCAGGAGCCAAACCTGGGCCGCCGAAGCGGGGTGCACTGAACTTAACCACTAGGCCGTGGGGCCAGCCCCTGTATTGTGTTTATTTTTGCGTTCTCCTATCCCTCTTAGTAATTGAAAATGCCCTTTTTGTGACTCTCTTCAAAAAATGTAAGCACATGCTGAGGACCTCTGAAAAGGAGGCATTATATATACATACATACATATATTTCTCACACTGACAGCCTTGTTCCTAAAGGGTCACTTAGGAAAATGCCAAAAAGACTGTCTCCTAATGTGTACATCCTAGTCTGCAGTCTGTTTAGTGAGGTTGTGTGAGAAGACAGAGGTAGTCTTCGATTCCCCCCACCTTTACTGTAGGAAATGGTGCCACTGACCATTTTTGAAAAGATCAAGTTTACTGTGCGAACTAGAACATATTTTGGTACAGCTTTGGAGACAGATAATACGATGCCAGTTTGTTCTGCAGGTTTGGTGGTGTTATAAACATTGAGTGATCACCTGTCTTTATCACATGTTTTTCCTTGTGCCAAGTTAGTGTCCTAACTAAGTACACCCCACTTAGCCACCTCAAGATTGTTTTCTAAAATACATCTTAGTTAACTTGGGGCATGGAGAAGTGTTGTACCTCACAAACCAAAGCAAGTCTCTCATTCTGCCAGGAGTGCTAAGCACAGAATAAATGCTGGTTATAGTCGATTCTAAAAACTGGCAGCTGAGTGCCGTCGTTTGGGACACACAGCTTCGGGCAGTTCTCTGTCACTGCTTCAGCAAAAATGATTAGTTACAGGCTTCATTGCAGATATTATGTGCACTTTACTCAGCATCATTCGTGAAAACATGCAGTGGTCAGCAAGAATCAGTTCTAATGAAATATCGTTGTTAAATACCTGGGCCGTTGCAAAGACGTACACTTACCAAATGTGAGTCACATTTTTACAAGCTGTTTCCATGGTTCCCTGGTATTCCGTGGTAAAATAGCAAGTAGAAAACTTCTTCTATAGTACTGTTTTAAGACAAGTGCTTCATCCTCGCCATAAGCAGTTCTGATTATTTTAGTAAAATTAACAGAACATGTGAATTAATACAATTTGTCCTCAAGTAAATTAGGACATCTTTAAGAGATTGTACTGTACAAAGTAGCAGATCGTTCTAGTAATTGATGGATAGGCTAATAAGCATGTAATGTTAGGTTAGATGGGTCACTTGTTCTGGAAAGATGCTAAGCACTGTTTTCTGGATTTTATTTTGACAGAAAAGCTTTAGAGACAGTCTTTGATGAAGTGATCACAGTAGACGTCTTGGACAGTGGCGATTCTGCTCATCTAACCTTAATGAAGAGGCCTGAGTTGGGTGTCACGTTAACTAAACTCCACTGCTGGTCACTTACACAGTATTCAAAATGTGTGTTCATGGATGCAGACACTCTGGTGAGTGTGGCTTTGATGGCTGGAAAGATGTACTTGGTGACTGAGGCCAGCTAGACATTTGAAGAACACTGTCAAAACTTGACAGTCAAGTTCAGATAAAACCACTTTCATAAGTGTTGGGTGATGACCGAGAGTAGGCCCAGGCTGCCTTACAGCTGTCGTCTGGATAGTTAAGACCAGCGACAGATTGCATCTTTTGAGTTGGGTCACATTAAGAAGGGTATCTGCTGCAGAACATTTCTGTAACGCTTTCCCTCCCCACCCGCCCTTGAATCAGGTCCTAGCAAACATTGATGATCTCTTTGAGAGAGAAGAATTGTCAGCAGCCCCAGACCCTGGCTGGCCTGACTGCTTCAATTCCGGAGTGTTTGTGTATCAGCCTTCAGTGGAAACATACAATCAGCTGTTGCACCTCGCTTCTGAGCAAGGCAGCTTTGACGGTAGGTATCTGTTTCCTTTATGTCTGAGAAGCTGTTAGTAACTTCTAGGGGCTGCTCTTCTTGGGGATATAGTTGCGGTGGTGCCTCATGCTGGAAGAAAGCGACACAGGAGACATAGCAACCATTTTAAGTGGTGTCCTTTTTGGAAATACTGTTGTGTACTTGTGTATGCACATGCGTCTTTTTCCTGTAGGTACATAGGCGGTTTTACAGACTTGACTTGAATTGGCCTTCCTCTGTCTAAATTAGAGCAGGATAAATGAACCATGGTTATTCAAGAATTCAGAAGACTATTAGATCAGAAACTTTAACAGCTGTCTTTAAACCTGAGTAAACGTTAAGTGTAAGAACCAGCAGGAGGACCAAGCATTGTCTCCGTGGAAATGTGAGGAATAAACCTGATAATTTGGCTCTCATTCTCTCGGGAGGCATTACAAAAGAAGATGGAAAGATTATGTGAATAATCTTTGTCTCCAAATTCTCATTCTCTCTAAGGCTGTGCATCAGATAGAGTGGTATCCAGAAGGCCGAAGAGTAGGATGTTGGCCACGTCAACATGCATTTTCCATAGTGTACAAGTGCACCTGTAGCTCTGTGCATATATGGAAAGGTTCTGACTATTTGTGATTTAGGGCCTCCCATCGTTCAGAGAATTTTGCTCGAATGAATTAGTAGGTATGCTTCCATTTCAGGCCAGTCTCTGAAATAATAAATAATAAGCCTCTTTTTTTGGTGAGGAAGATTGGCCCTGAGCTAACATCCGTTGCCAGTCTTCCTCTTTTTGCTGAGGAAGATTAGCCCTGAGCTGACATCTGTGCCCATCTTCCTCTATTGGGATATGGGATGCCGCCACAGCATGGCTTGATGAGGGGTGCGTAGGTCCATGCCTGGGATCTGAACCTGCAAACTCCAGGCCGCCGTAGCAGAGTGCATGAACTTAACCACTACACCACCGGGCCAGCCCCTATAAGCTGTTTTTTTAACAACAACAAACCACTCACAACAAGACAAAACGAGTAGTTAATATGCAAAAGCAGCTCTTTTTAAAATTAATGTTGATGGATCTTTTGAATAAAGAAAAGACCCAGTTGTACGTAGGAAGAAGGATGTGCTCGACGAAGCAGCCCTCTCAGCAGTGACTCACTATCAGATTCTTGACATCTGGCGAAAGCCCAGGCCAGAGCCGTGAGCAGACCCTCGGCGCCAGGGCCTTCTTTCCTCCCCCTTCCCTCTCCAAGAGCAGACCTGAGATTTGCAGTGAGTAGATCTTTGGAAACTTGAAGAGACAGCCTTCCTCATTGACATAAGCTTCAGCCCTGGGTCCAGATATGAGGATTCATTTCCATTAACTAGTTATAAAGTTAAAAATCAAAATGTCAAATTTAAACTTTTTAAATTGAAAAATTAAACCTAAAAGTTTGTCAGATAGCTGTAGTTAAGAGATTGAGGGTTAAAACATTTAAAGTCATACATAAAACTGAAATTGGGTTTTTGTTGTTGCTATTCACAGAAATTGGATTCTGTTGTCACTTGAGGATTTGGGATATGTGGCTATTTGAAATGTCATTGAAAAGAATAAGGAAGTTAAGTCTCAATATGGTTTCACTATTTGGCTAGGTTTTATATTTACTCCAGGCCAGTAGCTCTCAACCTGGGGTGATTTGAGCCCCCCCACGGGGACATTTTTGGTTGTCACAGCTTGGGGTCGCAGGTGGGGGGTGATACTGGCATCTAATGAGTAGAGGCTAAGGATGCTGCTAAACATCCTACAGTGCACAGGAGAGTCCCCACAACAGAGTTATCTGGCCCAAGATGTCCATAGCGCCGAGGCTGAGAAATGACTCTCTGTCAGGGCGTTACATGCTCTAAAACAGCAGGAGCATCTGAACTGTAATGAATGGCGGCCTCTGACGAGAAGTGCAGTCTTATGTTAAGCAACCTTAAGTAAGGAATAGTGTGGAGTCGAGTCTTCTCTGTGGTCAGGGCTAAATGTAACTTCTTCATTTTACCGACTTACTGAAGATAGCTCCTACTGTTTTCCCTTCATATGAGAAATGAAAGCTGTATTAGTAATCAAGTTCAACACACGTATTCCTTATTTCTACTGCTTATGCTAAAACAGTTACCTTTGCATAAAAGGAAGATGAGAGTATCTTTAGCAGAAGTCCACTGTTTGTCTTAACCTTCCTGTCAAAGGGTGGCTTTCTTCACCTCCTCTGATCGAATTTGAAGGAAGTAGTGTAATTCTGCCAGAAACTCGATGTAAATTCTCATCTCCAGTAACTGACTCACATTCTAAAGTAGATCCAGTGGCCTGAAGCCCACATGATGGTAGTAGTGTCAGGAGAGTCCAATTTCTCATCTAGAAGAGTATTAGATTTTGTTGTTGAGAGGTAAGAGTTTGAATACCAGACAGTAGTGTGCGTGGTAAGTTACTCAGGTTACAATTTTAGAATATAAAACTAACTAACTAACTGGTAGAGACCAACCTGGGTCATCTGCCTTGTTCTAGAATCGAGAGGTACTAGAGGAGTTGATCAATTCGTTGTTAAGAAGCAAGAATGTGTGAAAAGTGCTCAACTAGAAAGCACTTTCTGCTTTTCCAGCCAGAATCTGAAACCACTGAGAGATTCTCTCCATGCCTGCGAGCACATTTCATTATTCAGCAGCAGGTTTCCAGGAGCTGGCCTTTCTGTTAGGTATTCCGTTTACTGGCTCGTTGGTGGCGAAGGATTGAATTTTCTGTTAATAGACATGCTTAATTGAAGGAGTTGAAAATTCAACTCTGCAGATGGGAGCTTATAATTATTCTCAGTATGTTGTCTAAATTCGACAGAAGAATAAACTAGCAGCTCTTAAATGGAAGGTTGTTTTCATTCGGTGTGTTGATCAGCTTTACTCGTCAAGGAAGCTCACTCCATACCATGGGAGCCTGCTCCCCTGTAGGGGCTTACTGTCATATGTAATCTGTATCTGTGTGACATAAAGACTTACTGGACTTAAGCTTAGTGTTAATGAAATATTTCCTTGTGAGCAACATCCTTTTCTAAGGGCAGTAACCTTGCTTTGCTTTGAGTTTTCAGTGCAGTGCCCAGTTTTGTTTTGGTGGCATGCCATGGGCACTGAGAGGAACATTTTCAGATGTCCCATACATTTTGTAATAGTCACATTGCCCACCACCCCCACCCCCCAGTTTTATTGAACAGGGGGCTTAAGTCCCAGCATTTTTAGACTGGTATTAAAGGAAACCTGTTTGCAGATGACTGTATCCCAGTCTGAGTGTCTTGAAGTCCTGCTTAATCTCTTGCATACATTCAGGTTCAGCAAAAATTTATGGGGCACGGCGCCCACTGATGAGCCACACAGGCCGCTGATCACTGAGCATTTGCAGCTGCTTTCAAAGTCCTTCTATTGGGAAAGAATGTGGCTGTCACGCTTCTAATCACACCCTGTCCACCCCCACCCCTGCCTCTGGCCAAGAGAATAATCCTAATATGGTAAATCGTGCTAGGTACCTTGACTTCTCTTTTCTTCCCGGATATCTAGAGTGTTAGAATTTAGAACTAGTGGCTGGGTACCTAATACACGGCTGGCATCAGTTTCCCGTAGGGAGGTGTCCAAGTTTCTGTACTGTTGTTTGTATTTGCAAACTGTCTTGGCGCTTACTTCATAACTGAAGTTACATGTTTCCTGAAAGTTGAACAATAGCTGTTGTGAAATGGATACATACTAACATTTTATAGAATGTGACAAGAGATGGTTAACTTCAGGACTTGTTAACAGTGAGAAGAGAAGAGAGAGGTCGTGATATTGTGATATTAATCAGCAGTTTGTCTCCACACACACATGTGCAAGGAAGCAGATGCCCTAGACTCTTAATTTGAAGAAATCAATCTGAATGCAGGTTGAGGTTTATTTTCTTCTCTCCTGTGACTCTACAGATCCTAAATTAAGGGTGCTTGTTCAGTTGAAGAGTTGAGTGCTTGAAAATTACCATCTATAATTTTCATCCAAATGTGTTAGTATCAACAACCTAAGTCAAAAAGAGGAATTCATATTTTCCAGTTCTGTTTTATATCTTGGGATTCATTTTAATCGCTGTAACCTGAATACCCTAAACTTTTTTTTTGGAGTAATAAAATTTTAGTCTGTAGTTGAATTTTCGGAAAGAATAGGAGAGAATAAATTGGTGATAGAATACTAGGTACGGTTTTACTTTACGCAGAACCCAAGGTCATTATACTTACATATTGCATATTCTAACTCTGAGTGGTCACTGAGACCCTTAACCTGTAAGATCTTTTTTCTGTGCTTGGAGATGTAGTAAACCAGGAGAGTACAATAAGGTTTTAAAATAGTCCAAAGAAAAGATTTGGTGCTAAATTTTACTAAAGTGTAAAATTGACCCCAGTGCCACCTTCCCTAATCTTTGAGTTAATTAGGCTTCAGGCTGGACCTGCCCAAAAAAGGAATGAAGGAGAGAGGTGTTTCAGGACAGAGCTTGTCTTGTTCACATCAAATGAGCTCAGAAATTCAGCGTGCCTGCCCTGGTTCCCTGACTCCTGTGATAGGTTCTGCCCTGACAGCCACCTATGGCAGGCTTGCCCCAGCTGCCCAGCCCTACCCTAGGTACCTGGGGCCCTTAGAGTATTTTATCAATTGCTTTGAAAATTACTCCATTCTCCTGCATTTATATCATTTAATTGATAGTTTGGAAAATAAGTATCTTAAATAAGTAAAGATGAAAAGCAAAAGTTGTAACATGTAATAGCAAAGTAAATAAGCATACACAAGTTTTTTCGTAGGAGCTATTTTTATCTCATTGTACCCATGAGTATTTTTTTCACGTAGCCATCTGTTTGTCTCCAGCCTTGTAACCAGCAGAGATCATGAACCCCGTGAGAATAGAGGAGGAGGAAGGGACTAGAGTGTTACATGTGTCCAGGCTCTTATGCTGGTCATTTACTTACTTTTTCACTTATTTCTTAACATTCATTGACTCGTCAGCGTATTCATTCAGCAGACATCTGCTGAGGGCCTGCCACATAGCTAATCCTGGGAACCCACCGTCGTCAGTGTTTAGGACAGCAGCTTGCCCAGTCAGTGTCCCTGAGCTGGTGGCAGAACCAGGTCTGGACCAGAGTCTTTCTCGTATCTATGGCTGGGGTGTGTGTGTAGTTTTTTCCTTCCCAATTATCCCAAGCCGCAGCCTTCACAAAAATGTATCCTGAGAATGATACAGAGTGGAGGAAAATCTCTATTACACCAGCCTTATTACAGAGTAAGTACTTAAAATTCTTTCCTCTGAGTAGGGAGAGCAGTTGATCCAGTCCTCACTTTACAGGTGAAGAAACAGAGGCTCAAGTCGTCTGTCTCCACAGCTCCTGCTCTTCTCCCCTGAACCCCAATATCTAGAAGGACTTGGTCTTTCTAAATCAGCAGCGCCGTTGAATAGTCTTGCATTGTTTTATGGGTCTGGAAGTATTCTATGAAATATTACTCTCGCCTCCATTTCTACAGTCCATTCATTCAGTATTTCAAAAATCATGTTAGCTGCTAACCTGGGCAAGATGCTAAGTTTAAGGGCCAGCAGTAGACTGGTAAATAAGACAGATTACAAATTAAAATCTGTAAATAATACAGATTTTATCCCTGCTTCTGTAAAGCTTATGTTCTGTGAGACCTTACAAGTATGTAACAACAATTAATTATGTGATTATGATTCTGGTAAGTTCAGAGTGCTAAGAGAATCTAGACTGGGAGGACCTGCCTTAGACTTAGAAAGTGAAATTTAAGCCAAGAATAAATGTTCCCTTGTATTTATATAATTATATAATTAGTAGCATGATTATTAAGAATCTTTTTTTTTTTTAAGCTGAAAAACCAAAGCTGTAACATGAAATGGTAAAATAAAGCAGTGTTCTTGGCTTAAATGGGTTGAGGCGAGTGAGATGCAGGGACGCTGAGACCCGAGCTCCAAGTGCCTGGATTTCCATGAGCGACCTGGGGTTAATCCCCTGATCCTTAGTAAACCTCACAGAAATATCCCAAGAGCTGGGCCGTTCATGCACTGTAATTTGGTAATCCTTGGGTGTGCTCGCTATAGGCAGGAACGATGGTACCTGCCAAGTGTCTTGTGGGAAGATAGTATTAAGGAGTGAGTCACATTTTCATTCCAGCTCCGGTCTGTATCCCTTGTATAGAACTAAGCATATTTTACTTTAAATTACTTGCTTCATATCTACTCCTCTGACCCCTTATTAGATTGAGAGCCAGAACCTATCTTATTCATCATCGTATCTATAATGCCTCTACCTGATTTATGTAACTTAGACAGTTTCTATAGAAATGACGTTTTTGAGAGTTGCATTTTCTGATATAATAAAGTTTAAAAGGGGTCATTCTCTAAAAGACTCTAGACCAGTGCTTCTCAAATTTTAATATGCAAACAAATCACCTAGAGATTAGAATGTGGGTTCTGATCCTGTAGGTCTGGAGTGGGGCTCACCATTCTGCATTTCCATCAAGCTCCCAGGTGATGCACGTGCTGGTGGAACCTGGACCACACTTTGAGCAGCACAGTTCTAGGGGCAGCATTCCTGTGGCTGAGATACTAGGGTTCATGTTTAAACCAGAATCGACCCCGCCCCCGCTCCCTGCTACCCACGTGGGCAAGCCAGCTACCAACAAACAACAAACTACAGAGGCATTGACAGGTGCTTCAATTTAAAAGACAGCACTCGCCTCCATTTCTGTCTTAGGAAATAAGGGGCCCGGTTTCTGATAAATGCTGTGATATGTCCAAGGTTGCCAGGTTCCTGAACCTGGTCAGAATACCTGGCAAATGCCAAGTGGTTGTAAGGTTATTCCTAGCATACGGGCAGCCTGGGGGAAGGATGATACAGAACCTGATATTTACTCCTGTTTGCAAAACACGTGCCATGTGTCCCTTCGCCATTTCCTCTCTGTCTCTCTTACCTGCATCCCACGCCCGGGCCTGCTGGATCACGGCTGCTCGCATGCTTGCTGATCATGCTGGTTGATTCTGAGATGATTGAGAGTAAAAGTGTCTTAACCTGTCAGAATAAATAAAGTTGCCTCTGGAAGTCTGCCTAGAATGTACTGGACAGAAGTCCTGGGGTTTCTGTGGTGGAAATTCAGCAGTCTGCGTGGCATCCTTGTATGCCTTGTAGCAGGACATGCTGAGATTTGCATTCTGCCTTGAATTGTGCTCTAATTAGGGACTTATAGAGGGATGATATTGATAACACCACACATAGATTTTTTTGATGAAGGTAAAACATTTGTCTGACCTTGAGATGTGGAATTGTGCATTTGGAAAAAGATGGTTAGAATGCCGAATTTAAACATTATTTAAGAAGCCACAGACTTCTAGGGGATATTTAATTCTAATTTTAATCTACAATTTTGGGCTAAAAGGTGACCCGTTGTAGTCACATATGAGGTCGGTGGCCAGGGAAGTTTTGTGGTCTGTTCTGTCCCCTCGGGAGGCAGTGTTCTTGTGGAGTGTTTCAGGATTTGCCCATTGAATGGGTCCCGCTGAGTCACAGTCAGCTGCCCCGCCTGGTCCACTTCTCGCTGGTCTCCTGTTCAACTGGTTTTCAGCCCTGCTCTGGCTCGTGGCTGAGGCACTGAGGATGTGTGTAGGGTCCCTGGGGGTGAATGGAAATGGCCCGTTGTGGCCAGAGGCAGCCGGCCAGGGGCTCTGAGGGATCAATGGCTCTGACTCCTGTTTCCCAGGCTCACCCACTGGATTGGGATGTTCTCTTTTACAGCTACTATTCTGACCTCGTGGAATTAGATTTCTTCACTGCATTACATGTGGCAGATAGTCATTTTAAGTGGAATTGCTTAATTTGAAAAGGTCTTATAGGGGCCGGTACAGTGGCATAGTGGTTAAGTTTGCATGCTCCACTTCGGCGGCCCAGGGTTCGCAGGTTCGGATCCCGGGCCGGACAGACACACCGCTTGTCAAGCCGTGCTGTGGCGGTGTCCCATATAAAGTAGAGGAAGACAGGCATGGATGGTAGTGCAGGGCCAGTCTTCCTCAGCAAAAAAGAGGAGAATTGGCAACGGATGTTAGCTCAGAGCTAGTCTTCCTCACACACACACAAAAAAAGATGTTATGATGTGGCATAAAAAACAAGTAGTAGAAAAAATGTATAGTATGATGCCCAATTTTGCAAAGCTCAGAAACAAGCAAAACTCATATGTTATCTGGGGATCCACACATATGTGGTAAAATAAAGGAAATCAAGACAAATTACAAACAGAATTCATGATTAGTGGTACTTCTGGGGGAGGGGCAGTGAGAGTGGATCGTGGAGCCCCCACAGAGAACTGAATTAGTTCTGGTCTTATTCGAGTTCTTCAATTGGATATTGGATGTATAGAGGCTTATTATTAATACGCTTTATAACCTATACGTGTACTTTCCCTTTGGTAGTATCATACTGCATAACAAAAATAAATTAACAAGTGAAGAATGTTTAGAAAGAAAAGGTCTTAGCGCAATCCTCATTCTTACCCCTAATTGTATTATTATTATTTTTTAATTACAAAAATAATATAACAGTATTAAGGAAAAGTTGCAGCGCGGGAACATCTGTAACACCAGTCACCTTATGTTCTTGGTTGTGGTCTCGATGCATGCTGCTGTATATCTTTATATTATGCAATGGATTGATGGTCTTTATAGCCATGAGTTTTAATGGCTGAATAATATTCCCATGAGTGGTCAGTATCACAGTGTACTAACCATTGCTCTGTGGCGGAACATTCTAGCTGTTTCAACTTTTGTGCTATTATAAAATATCTTCAAGCTTCTTGTATCACTCCACAAGTAATTTATCTTTGTGTAAGGCATTCTGCTATGTGCGGGAAATACAGTGGAAACAGAAAGAGCCATAATCTCTGTCCTTGTGGAGTTTAGAATCTAATGACTAACAGTTCTTGACTGTACTTTACATTTTAACCACATTAATCCTCAGACTTTTTTAAAGTTTTTTTGTTTTGAGAGAATTGTAGATTTCCATGCAAGTGTAAGAAACAGTACAGAGAGGTCCAATATACCCTTCGCTCAGTTCCCCCCAGTGGTAACGTCTTTCATAACTACAATTCCATGGACAGGAAATTGACATTGATACAGTCCACCAACTTTGTTCAGATTTCACCGATTTTACATGTATTCATTAGTGTGCGTGTGTATATGTGTTCTCTGTGCAGTTTTGTCACATGTGTAGATTGGTGTGAACACCACCACAGTCAAGGCACAGAGCAGCCTCCATCACAAGGATCCCTCGTGCTACCCTTTTGTAGCCATGGCCACTCCTCTCCCTCTCCCCCTCCCTAACCCCTGACAACCACGAATCTGTTCTTTATAACTTTGTTGTGTGAAGGATGTTATATGAGTGGAATCATATAGTATGTAGCCTTGTGGGACTGGATTTTTGTCACTCAGTGTAATTCCCTTGAGATCCAAATTGTGGGTGTCAGTAGTTTGTTCCTTTATACTGCTGAGTAATATTCCATTGTAGGGAGGTGTAACATTCATACACACATTGAAGGACATTTGGGTTCTTTCCAGTTTTGCGCTATTATGAATAAAGCTGTTATGAACATTTCCTCAACCTTTATTTTGATGATTCTGTGTGAAAGGGAATTAGTAAGACTTCAGGCTTCTGTACCTCAACCACCAGTCTCTGTGCCCACATTTGGGATTTTTTTGTAGAATCCAAAGTAAGCCTCTGGTGAATGGTATGGTATTTTGGCTTTAATATTTTGTGTCTCAGAATGTTAATTTGTCTATATAAAATCTTCTTTTGTTCATGTAATAAGTGAAGTATATCCCAATGCCATCTTTATTGTCCTTTAGACTTCTGAGTGTGAGGCCTCAATTTTCCATTGAGCTGTTTGTCCCTTGAGGAAGGGGGACCTGTCAGAGCCTCCTAATACAGAGAGGTTGCTCCATGGACATTCGCTCAGTAAATGCCTTTGGTCCATAGAGTTGATTGAGGGTATTTGGAAAGGATGGGATACACAGAAGATGGATAAGGTACGTTTGGACTTTAAATCTGATGCCCTGATCTTACTCCTTAGCTCCAAATAGTAAATAAATCTCCAGGTTTTTAATATCTCTTTCAAAACCAAGAAAAAACAAATAATAATAACAGCCAGCTGGACCTGCTGTATGTTTAGAAGGGAAACTGGGTCTCGGGGCGAAGCAGACCAAGGTGGGAAGTAACTGTGCAGAATAGCAGGCTCACGCTTCGGAAGAGCAGGGTTCTCCCTGCCTGCCATCCCCCGTACACACACGTACGCACACCCACACACCCAAGCTGCTGTTCTGCGCAGGAGACTGGTCTGTGTGTGTGTTTTGAAATCTCATGAGCCTAAGGCAGACAGCACATGGGCTACATAGCGGAATGTGTTTTGAGGTGGCTTATTTGATTACTCGTGTGTTTATGATTTAGGTCAGACACTTAGCTGTGTAGATTTTTATTGTTTTTATTCCTTTTGCATGAATGGCTATGGTTCTCCCTTTCCAAGGAAGGCATGAAGTCCAGGAACCTCCAAAGGCTGAGCAATAACCGTGTTGTATGGTTATGGCCGATCTTGGCCTCAGTGCTGACTGACCTGGGCCTCCTGGGCGCTTGGTCAGCGGCAGGAGACAGCACGGAGATGATGTGGCCTTCGGGGCCTTCTGTCAGTGAGCCACCAGTTGGGGGCTCTGGAAAACAATTCCATTATCTCAGTTTACTTGCTTTTGCTTTTTCCTTTTTTTTCCTGTCCCATTGCTCTCAACATAAAGTCTAAAATCTTTAACAGGGGATAAAGATAAAATCCAAGCCTGGTGTGGTCTAGTCCGTGCCCGCCTCTCTGAGACTCACCTGGCACCATACAGCCCTTTCCCCACTCTGCAGTCTGTCACACAGCCCACCCTCTTCCCATGGCTTCCCGTTGCTGCTCGCCTCAGGTCTTTGGTGCGTGCTGTTTGCTCTGCCTGGAACACCGTCTGCCCGCTTTCTCTCCACCTGCATTTGTCAGGTGCTCCTTTGCACCCCTCAGATCTCGGCTTAAATACAGCTTCCTTGTGGACGCCTTCCCTGACCCATCAGACGAGGTCTCGAGCCCCTTCCACATGCCTCAAAGCCCCCAGTACTTTCTTTCACTGCCCTCATCCCCATTTGTGATGATGTTGATCGACTCTTGAGTTGCTGGTGTCCCCGCCCCTCCCAGACCCTCATAAAGATGACGAGTGTGTCTCTGTGGACTCTCAGGGCCTGGGGCAGTGTCTGGCACATAGTAGCTGCTCAAAAAATATTTGTTGAATTAACGAATTAACTCAGAGAAATGGCCACCCCCTAAAATGTCCTTAGTAGGTTTAACATGGAATTTCTTATTTTAAAAATGAAATTAGTACCTATTTTTAAAGGTCCAGTTATATATTCCTATAAAATGATTGACCTGTCCTTGAAGTCTGTGACTGTAACTCATTTTTTTTCTTTCAGGTGGGGACCAGGGTTTACTGAACACATTTTTTAGCAGCTGGGCAACGACAGATATCAGAAAACACCTGCCGTTTATTTATAACCTAAGCAGCATTTCTATATACTCCTACCTCCCAGCGTTTAAAGCGTAAGTGCCAGCGGTTTAACTGTTGTTGGGGGTGGTGAGGGCAGGGGCTGGGATTTGAGACTTCTGGGTGCCTCACTGTCATTCTGAGGGCAGTTCCCCAGGGGTGGGGACTGGGAGGGACTCCTTCTCTTGTGGCAAGCATGGCTGTAATGGGGAGAGGCCCTGATGTCATCGATCACTTCACGTTTGGAGTCACCCAGAGGGCGCTTGGCCGCCTCATGGAAAAAGGTTCCCACGAGTTCCTGGGGTGCCCGGCCCTCTGATGAATCATCTGTGCATCATGGTCAGGAACACAGACTGGGCACAGACCCAGCTTCTGCATCGTGCTGGCTGCCGAGCTTCAGTCCCCCCTCTGAGATGAGGGTGTGAGCAGCTTTCTCTGCAGTTGTGGGGATTAAGCAAGATGCTGGCAGTGTGCGGCACCAGAGCGGGGCTGTGGAGCTGGACTTCCTCAGCCACTTGGAGTGCCACTTCCTAGACGGCTCCCGGTCCCCGAACTTCTAGTTCAGTACAAGTTGGGCTTGTTACTGACATCTCTGCCTCAGTGTCCTCCAGAGGTCACTGTGAGCATTGAGGGAGGGAATCCTGTGACGCGGTTAGAAGAGGGCCTGGCCCACCCTTGGCACTCAGGAAACATGGGGTTTTGGTCCTTTTTGTCTGAGAGGTGGTCCAGCAGTAAGTCATCTCTGAGGCCAGAAAGGCAGGGTGCGTGACCTCACTCTGCATTTACCTGCTACGTGGTTTAGGCCCTGTGCCTGTTTCCCCCATGTGCAAAAGGAGGAGGAAAATAATACCTGCCTTAGAGTCTTCATGAGGATGAAGTGAGTTCATGCACACAACGTGCCCAGTGGACGTCTGTTGTTTTTGGCAGCGCGCTTGTTGGGCACTGTCGCTGGGGAGGTTCTGATTCAGCGGCTAATGCAGCCTGGTCACAGCGCTTGTCTCGCTGTGAGGGCCTGGGCCCTGTGCTTTGGCTCTGACTCGTTTGTGTTGAAGCGAGGAGATGATTCAGGTCCCTTGAACGGAGGCCAAGCTGTCAGGCTGGTCCTGGCACCCGGCCGCGAGCAGCGCAGCTCTCCGTTGAGTTGGGCTCAGCTCTCCGATCTCCGTCCCGCACGGGCCTTCCTGAGTGGGCAGAAGACAAAGGGCCTTTCCCTCCTCGTATTTCGTTATCCAGAGTCATCTCCATAAGTCAGGCCCCACAGTAATGAGCAGGTCCGGCTTTTGTGGAGGAAATGTTTCCTTTTCTGTTCTGTTCTGGGCAGACTCTGTCAACATCCCCTTGATAAGGATTGTAAGTATCTTGTGTTCTTTCCTCCCTCACAGTCCTCTTGGCAGATGTCTCCAACTTATTACAACCTGTCAATTCTCTTCCCTTTCTAGAATGAAACAGGCAAACTCTCAAATGTACCAACTGTGGTCCAGGTAAAGCAAACAGAACAGGATTCACTATCAAGGGATGGAATAGGAGAGGCATTATTTTTGCCTTTCAGTCCTTGGCCTTGTCAAGTACAAACTGTCTCGCTTGGAAATGTGGGGCTGATTCTTTTCAGTCCTTATTGCGTCATAACCTACCCTGCCAGTTTGAACAGTGTTCCTGCAAACCATGACAGCTTGACCCTCTAGAACGGAATTTGTCTATAATAGGGCAGTTGCTTAATTTAATTGACTGGATTCAGCTGAGCAAGCAAACAGATGAGCATGCGAAGGAAAAAGAATCATTAGTGGTGTGAGTAATTCTACCCACCATTCCACTCAGTTCTACACAGTGAGCCTGTGTTCTGAGATGCATATGTTGGGGGGACGTGAATTTGACATCCTCCCAGTCGGTCTCAGTTCCCAAAGAGGGTCGACCTAGTGTTTAAAGATTCACTTTTTTCGTGTAACTGTGGCCCCCGGTGCCCAGCAGCTATTTCCCCCCTGGTTCATTTGGACTCCATCTGAATTTCGCCTCACTAGCAACCTTGAACACACTGTGCCTTTCTGTGATAATCTGGTTCACACAGACAACTGCTTGCGTTTATTTTATTTTGACAAAGAAGAATAAGAAGCAGGTGGAGCAGAGTTAAGTTTTTTGGGGGAAGACAGACTTATTGCTAGAACCTTGGCCCCTCTCTCAGGAACCCATTTGTTTTTATATCCTCTAAATGAATTTCCCAGGAAAATCGGTGTAAGAACTAAATTACCAAAATGGTTAGGATGGTTTCTTCTTCCCGGCTCAACAAATGAGTGCTAATTTTGAAAATCTCTTTGGTTTGTTGCCATCACCATGGGGTATATGACACACTGGGGAAGCTGGGAGCAACTCCAGCCATTAGCCAGACGTCAGCTGGCCTGTGGTCTGACGGGAGTTCATGCTGCCTCCATGCGGCTCGCAAGGCGGGGGTCAGCTCTCCGTTTCTGTGATGAGACTTCTGAAAGCGATGCCCTGTCTCACCCCGTAGCTGCCTATTTGGGAATGTTGAAACCAGATCAGAGAACTCGTTTTCCCTTCCCTCTGCCAGAAAATGCTTTTTTCTTGCAGAGATCCATCTCCAGAGACATTTTTCCTTACATTTTTCTTACAATTGGGAAGGGCTGAAAAGGCAGATAGTTCCATTTCTTTTTTGTCTCAAGTTAACGTAAAATTGTGGCCCAGATCTTTTAAACTATCGTGAACATCTGGGCTGCCATAGCTACTCCACAAAGAGCCCTGTCGACCTCGGGGAGCTCAGCATGAAGTTGAAGCCCCACTGTTGGGCTCGGAATAACCTTGGTGGTTTCCAGGACCAAGTGGCTCTGTGGTGTGCTGGCCTTCTCTGGGACAGCATGGGTGGTGGCAGGTGGAATGAGAAACCCTGGAGTGGTTGAGAGCAACTTGGGCTTCATGGAAGAAGAAATCGAGAATTTGTTTTACCAGCTCTAAGCAACCGTGTGCCGTGAGGTCGCCAGGGCGGTATTTAGATGCCCCAGAATCGCAGAGCTGTGGATATCTGAGAGCAGTGTAGCCTTTTCCACTAAAGGGAAGACTAATGTGAATCAAACATAATGTGAATGTGAGCCGTGAAGGCAGCACATCTCACGCCTTTCTCTACGTACCATTTGGACAGAACAAAACATGAAGGAAACACACTTACTGGTTTTACCACTTTGAATACTCAAACATAACTGAAAAACAAAATTAGTGCTATTTTATGTAATAGAAGATCCTCTTTAACACAGCATAATTTGAGACTAAAATGCTTGGTTTAGTCATTTTTTTAAGTTAATTTGTAATAAGCATTGAAAAACAAGTTCATAAATGCATCTCTTAAATAATATTTCTGAAAGTGCCTAGCATAATATTTGGAAAATAGCAGGCTTTTAGTCAATATGAGTTTAAGTTTTCTCCATCTGGAGGATCTATTTTATCCATATAGTGTAGAATTTGGCCTATGCATGGTGCCAGGCAAAATCTCATTAGTCTTGTTAAAATCAGTCATTTAGTTCCATTTTAGCTTTAAATTATATCCACTGATTAAAGGCTGGTTACGTCATGTCATGCTGTATGAAAAGGGCCTAAAGCAAAGACAAAGAATTCTCTGGTATTGCTTCAAACCGCCCTACAAATCAATTAGTCAAATTGATTGACTATAGAGCTTGACTTATCAAATAATTTCCAAATAAATATTTTAAGTTACCCTTTTACTTGAGTTTAGATATGAGTTGAGGCCTGGCCTGGTCTCGTCTCCGAAACTAGGTCTAAAAACCTAACAGATTTCTTTCCGTTTGCTTACTGCTTTAAACTTTTCTGAGGATAGTCATATCCATTCTTTCTTTTTCAGGAATGTGGCTTATTCACCAAGACCTGATCAAAGCTCTTTAAAGTCAATATTTCCCCAAAATGAAATTGAACCTTTAGTGGGCTCAGTTCCGTTGTTCTTGTGTATTTCGGACTTGATGGTTTTCCCATGGTCCCTGAGGCACCCTTGGCTCCGGCTGTCCCAGGACTGTCGTCCTGAAGCCGTAGCCTTCCTCTGTTGCTTCTTTTCACGCTCCTGCATCTTCACCTCGACCCCGGGGCACTGTGGTTTGGGGCACTCTCGTGTTCTCGGCTGCCTCTTGGTCACTCGCTGTCCGCTCGGCCGGCAGCCCCGGAGCGCACAGCGGCTGCAGAGGTGAAGGAGGGTGCGGTCACCCCATCAGCTAGGCGGCTGCCCGAGTGTGCGGAGTCGCCTGGGCGTCGCCTAGCACAGTCCCTCATTGTGTGAGCGCTGAAGGAGGATCGGGCGGCGGCTGCACAGGTGTCCTGTGTCTCTTCCGGGTGTGAGTGCTGCCCGCTGGCCCCAGGTGCCCCTGGTCACTCTGACTCCGGCTCTAAGCGCCTGTCTCTGCCAGATGAGCCGTCCTCAGATCCTGCTGCTGCCTCTTCCACTGCCTGACCTCGGGCCTCGTCCCCGAGGGAAAAGCTTCCGCATCAGCCCCAGCCTAGCCGCTGGAGGCTGCTCTGACAAGGGGCCAAAAGGGCACGAGGACTGATCCCTCGTGGGCAGGGGTCTGGCTGAGAAACGCCATCCGGTAGGAGAGGGCGCTCTGGGAGGGAAGGGCGTGTGGACTGAGCGGAAGACCAACCCTCCTAGGAGGTCTCGAACTAGGGGCCACGGACTCTATTGTCCCACAGAAATGGTTTTCTGCCTTACATAGTTTTTCCCTCAGTTGTTAATGCTTAAATATTAGGGAGTTTCACATGAAACCCAGATTTCTAACTTCTTTTGAAAAAATCAGATATTTGGTGGGATGTGGGAGAAAGATGGCAAAGATGCCTGTTAACAGGTCCGGGCCCAAGCAGCTGGAATAAAGGAGTTGCCATTTCCTGAGATGGGAAAGACTGGGGGTGAGGCAGGTTGTGGGCAGGGACTAACAGATGCTGTGGATGTATTTAGTTTGAGGTACATGTTAAAGATCCTAGTGAAAGGGTGGAATCGTGAAGAGATACAAGAGTTGGGAGTTCAGGAGAGAGGCCTGGGTGAGACATAGCTATAGGAGTTGTCCACACGTAAGTGATCTTTATAGCCATGAGCCAAGATGGTGTAACCGAGAGATGATTATGACAGAAAAGAGTCCTGAAGAGCAAGCCCTGAGGCAGGAAAATGAGCAACAGGACAGCGAGGCAGGAGGAAACCCAGCAAAGTGAGGGGTTGCACAAGCCAAGCCAAGGAGACGATTCAAGGAGAAGGGAGTGATCATCTGTGTCCGATGCTGTGATAGGTCAGGTAAGAGGACAGCTGAGACCTGGCACTGGACCCGGGATGCGGAGGTCACTGGTGACTCTGGCAGGAGCACATCTGGTGGAGGAGAAAGCCTGGTGGAAGCGCGTCCAAGAGAATGGAGAACTGGAGACGGTGAACGTAGACAACTCTTCTGAAGCATTTAAAAGGGAGCCGAGAATGGGTTGGTAGCTGCATGGGGGATGAGGGATCAAGAGAGGTAGTGGTGGTGGTTTTTAAAGTTGGGGTAAGTTACAGTATGTGTGCATATTGAGGGGAATGATCAAGGAGAGAGAGAGAGCGAGCATTAATGATGCAGAAAACTGAAGGGAGACTTGCTGGAGTGATGTCCTCGAGTAGGTGGAAGGGGATGTGTCGGGTACAAGTGGAGAGGCTGGCTTCAGATGAGAGCCGGGACCATTTGTCCTGGTAACATGAAGGCAGGCAGAGTGTATGGGCACAGATGCAGGCAGAGGGGTGTAGTTTTGGGTTAAGGGAATGAATGAATGAGCGAGCAGTAAGTGAGGAGAGACTAAGGATGGCGTGCTACCCCCAGGAAAGTCTCCCTAGTGCCCGGCATCCTGGGGCTTTCCCTGGCCTACTTTGTGAAGAGAGGCCAGCCTGGCAGGTGGTGTGGTTGACTAGATCCTAAGCTAGGTTAGTAGAGTCTGGGTTTGAGTACTACTGTTGTTCTGATCTCCAGGGCACGATTGGGAGGATTATTTAGCTTGAAAGGTAAGGAAAATCTGGTGGGTCCCTGGCGGCCTGGCTCGTTTGCTGCTGGGTAGCAGCTGTCTTCTGGTGATGGAACATGCCCTCACTTGTGCTCCATGGTCCCCACTTCACCAGGGCCACTCCTCCCCTGCATGACCAGGCCACTCCTTGGGCACTTGGGTTTATGATCTTGATTTAGACTGTAAGTGGGTAAGAGGAGGAATTTTTGGTGAGAGAGGAGAAGTGGCTCATTGGTTTTGGGGGAAGGGTTGTGTGTAGGAGTGAGTCTGAGAAGGTACGAGAGCCAGTGGCCCTGTACCAGAGAGCATGAGTCATGGAAGTGAGCAGAGGATGGCTGGCACTGCTGCCACATTTCCCAGAAGCGGGGCGCACAGCACTGCTGTGTTTCTCTTGGTGCCTAAGTGAACATTGCACATTTAGAGCTTCGTGAGAACTGAAAATGCTCCTGTGTGCGCTGTCATGGGGTCGTTCCTTTTCCGTTCTGAACAGTTCTGGAGTCTCATCCGCATGTTACCGGCTACATTTCTCAACTGCTGAACTAGTCGTGAAGATCCTGTCTGATCTCTTGGTAGCATCAGGTCACAGGGATTATTTGAACGGCTAACATAAGCAGTATTATTGGTGGCTTGGGTTCAGACTGTGTCTTGTGATCTGGATGTCTCTTTTGAGATTCTACCAAGTTAAAATTAGAACACTTATTTTAAGAGATGTGTGCAAGCTGAGACAAATCCCCATTCCTGGGTCGGAATGAATGGCTCTCGGTAATTTAGAGACAATTGTGATATGTACTCAATTTTTTTGTTGTTGTTGTTGTTCCTGGCTGGTAATTTGGTGGATAAACCAGGCAGCGAGTCAGTAATCTTCTGGTTACCCTTGTTCTGGGTCGAGGTCAGCTGAACTTTATCTTCTGACATCAGCATTTCCCCTTCTTATTCACCAGCTAACTATTTTCCCTGTAGCCAGGCGACATAAATTCTGTCTTGTTGTACCTGATTGTTGCTTTTGGTGAAAGAGAGAGAACACTAGAAAAATATCTGGGTTACCCTTCTGGAAGGAACACCCCCAAATTTGCATTTGGCTAAAATATTCTTTTAAGCAAGAAGTAATTTCCCTTTTTACTTCGGACCTGTGCTCTTACTTATTTTATTCTGATATGGTCATTTTGGATTTTCATAAATGACTGAAGAGTAAATTGATTAAAATGATAGAAAATGGGGGCCACCAGGTGGCACAGTGGTTTAGTTTGCACTTGGCAGCCCGGGGTTCACGAGTTCAGATCCCGGCTGCCTGCCGACACACCGCTTGTCAGCCATGCTGTGGCGGTGTCCCATATGAAGTAGAGGAAGATGGGCACGGATGTTAGCCCAGGGCCAGTCTTCCTCAGCAAAAAGAAGAGGATTGGCAACAGATGTTAGCTCAGGGCTGGTCTTCCTCACCAAAAAAAAAAAAAAAATGATAGAAAATGATTTTTAAAAACATTCCTCAGTGAACATGATTGAGACATAAAAATAATTATGTGAAATTCATATCCAGATTAATTGAAACTCTAGATGCAGAAACAGAGCTCAAGGCACTGGCCTGGTGGCATGGTGGTGAAGTTCGCTCACTCTGCTTTGGCGGAGGTTCTTGGGTTCAGATCCCGGGCGCAGACCTACGCACTGCTTATCAAGCCGTGCTGTGGCAGGTGTCCCACATATGAGGTAGAGGGAGATGGGCACAGAGGTTAGCCCGGGGCTAATCTTCCTCACTGGGGAAAAAAACAGCTTGAGACCTTTTGCTTGTCTTTTTTTCGAACCAAGTGTTTTACTATGAGAGCTGATGGAGCAGGCCCTTCAGGCTACTTTGCCGTGTAAATAAGCACTGTTCTGTTTGTACAGCTCGAGCACAGTTATAGAGCTTTAACTATGGAACCCACAAACCTTCATATGTGGTGGCCAGTGTTCGGCCAGTAGCGAGCCAGGGCAGCCGCAGACGGTTTCCAGGAGCATCCTTGTGGGTGATGTCCTTATGTACAGCTGCAGAGTCCGGCCTTGCTTCCCTCCCACCTTTCTATCTGAGCCTCCTGTTTCCCACTTAGCAGCTGCCTTACTTACCACCCTCTCCCCTCCTCCCACCCTCAGAGGGCCCTTGAGCTGGCCAGAACCTTCCACGTCAGTGACTCACCTAGACCTGCTCTTCTCATAGAGTCCTTGCCCTAACACTTGTTTTCCTCCTACCCTGTTCATTTCCGGAGATCTGTTAGAGTGCGGCAGTTAGGTTAAAGTAATACCTCAGTACCTAAGAAGAGAGTCCCCTTTCCTCACTGTACAGACACAGGGCTGACCACAGCCTGCCCGTGGCATCTGAGGCCTCCGTGTGACTTCTCTATGCCCCAGCATCTTCCTTCCTTCCTCTCTCGTGCATCTCTCTGCCATCAGGCTCCTGAATCCTCATGAGTTTTTTCTGGTCTGCCCCCCAGTACCATGGCCTCAATCCATTTTTCAAGAAACCTACTCACATTGTGCTTTTTGTGATTTGGTTTGTAGCTGAAATTTGGGGAGCCGTCTGGAGCCATCCCACTGTGCAGCCTTCCACAATCCTGCCCACCTCTTTCCCTCCCCACTCTCCACCCATCTTACTGGCACCCAAGGAATTCCTCACCTTTGGGCAGAAAGGGAAGTCAGTCCACACTTAGGACCCTTTAAGATCTGTTTCTACCTCAAACGGCTTACGAAGGACTTTCTGAAAACTAAGACTGCCCTGTCTGAGAAAGGACTACCAGTGGATACAGTTTCTGTCACGTTGTTAAGGTAGAATAGGTAAAGGAGGTAATTTCGAGGAAGGAGGACGCTTTCCCTGGCCACAGAGGGTGACAGTGATTTAGCATTCAAGATCCATGAAGGTGGAGCCCAGGCCTGAGCCACAGTGAAATGCAGGGTGCCGACTGTCCCCACTTGGCGTTCCTGTTGACATGCGAGGGGAAGACCTCGGGCCACATGGGGGTATCTAAGCAGCACAGGAGGTTGCAAGGCCCCTGAGCCACCTCGGGGCACAGGCGGAGCCGCAGGCTGAGGTGTGGGCTGCGACCCCAGCGGACGGCCGGCGCAGTGCGCAGGCGTGCCCTTCCGCCAGGTGAGCTCTGAAGGCCGGTCCCAGTGAGGCGCTGGAGGGGTGCGGGGGACCCGGAGACGCTGCCCAGCAGTCACTCACGGTCGCCTGCTGTCCTGAGAACAGCCCTTCCTCGACACTCTTGAGTTCCTCGCTTCGCAGCTTCCTTTCCTGTTGGTCACTTTCTGTTCCTCTGTCCTTGACCGTACCCGGGCTATTTCCCGGGCTCGCCAGACACACCTTTTCTTGCTTTCAGAGTGCCCATCTGTAGGCAGGGAGTTCATCCGTGGAGTAGCAGATGTCACTCGAGACGACGTCCTTGTGATTCTGGGCATGTCTTACAATAACAGCCTGGTTGTGGCTGAGAACCTTGGCTGGGGCGCCGGAGGGCTGGGTGGAATCCCAGCCCTGTCACTCCCCAGCCATGTGACCCTGGACAGCTCACCTCTTCGTGCCTTGGTTTCCTGACATGGTTGTTCTAGAGATGAACTGAGGTAAACCATGCGGATGTTGGCCAGTGCCTGGCACTTGTGGGTGTCCCATATATGCCAGCTGTTACTGTTACTACGGCTGACGCATTTGCAGACCGTCAGGAGAGCAGGTTAGAACAGAATCGAGTTTACGTGTATTCGTGTTTTAATCTGTTTTAACTAGGATTGCTAGCTCCCACACAGTGACCGTGTGTGACACTCATATGAGGTCCAGGCAGGTCATGGGTTGAGACGTACTGGTCAGTTAGTGGAGGAGCAGCAAACAGGTGCTCTTGCTCCGGGCGGGGAGGTTGAGTCAGGAGGAGTGAGTGTCCGGGAAGGTGGAGGAGCACCTGCTCTTTCATGCGTGCTCTGTTCTGGTCATAGGCCGAAGTGCTTGTGTTGCTAGGAGGAGGCAGTGCCTGCGCTCCCCCCCAAAACACACACATGCATCAGGTCCCTTGGATAGGTCCCCCATCTTCATCAGGACATTTGCTGAAGGCAGTTATCTTACTCCTGCCGTCTTTCCCAGGCCTTGTCCGGGCCCCCGCAGCCTCTTCTGAAACCCCCACTGCAGTAACTGCTTTGGAGTTCCCACAGCCCTCGGTGTCAGCACTGCCCTGGAGCCCTGACTCGGTGCCTTTCTGTGCTCTTGTTTCTTGTTTGGTGTAGATGACTCATTTCCCTGTTTGGACAAAAGCCCCTTGGGGCCACGCACTGAGCATGGTGCCTTATACCCAGCAGTTGCTTATTTAATTGAGAGCCCTATCTGTGCACAAATGTGAGCATTATGATTGCTGTCCTTTTAAGGATGAAATTGAGAGTACTTTGTGTGTGTGTGTGTGTGTGTGTAAAATATGCTATGTGTGTGAAATAAAGAGTAAGCTTGGGGATGTCATGTATCCACTTCACTTTCAGAAGACATGCACTGTGGGACAGTCAGTCACCCTTAGGAGGAAATTCACAGGAGGCTCTGTTTTTCCTGCATAGTTTTGGAGCGGCGGCATAGTAGGAAGGTGAGAGAGAGCCAAACAGTGCCACATTCCCTCTCTGCTCTGGGCAACTCAGCCTCTGGCACCTCCATTAACACGTTACTAAAATCTACCTTGCAGGATGATTATTATTCCCAATCATGTCCTTAAAGAATTTGGGCCCCAAACATAGTAAACTCTGAGGTAATGTTAGCTATATAACAGGTCCCTGACATTTAAAAAAAACAATAAACTTTAGGAGATAGGAAAGATGATGTGAACAGAGTGTGCTTTATTTTGATCTGTATGTCATGCTCACGTGCTTTGGTTGCCTATAGGATAAATCCACTAAAAGCCAACACTTGAGCCCAATACCCAAGGATCTGTCCCATTTTATCTGTCCCTGTCAAAGCTGCCTCTTTGGCTCTAGTTGGAGGATGCTCGGTCTAGCGCACATATGCTCACCTGATACCTGCCATCCCCCTGCCTGGAATTCCCTGTGTTATTACCGGCTGCCCAGCTCCTCTCTGGTGTACAAGCTATTAGTCACATCCACTGTCTCGGCAGCCCCTGCCCTGAACCTAGCCTTCATTGACCTCCCCTCCCCTGGATCTCTGGAGCACTCACTATTCCTATCTTCCTTCTGGGACTTGTTGTATTCACCGTTATTATTATTTGTTTTATATGCATCGAGTTCCTCCCAGCCAG
Source organism: Tapirus indicus (assembly GCA_031878705.1). Classification (NCBI taxonomy): domain Eukaryota; kingdom Metazoa; phylum Chordata; class Mammalia; order Perissodactyla; family Tapiridae; genus Tapirus; species Tapirus indicus. The sequence continues at coordinate 5,711,229 of CM062920.1, read as the reverse complement.
TACAGGACCACTCTTAACTCTTACTCTTTCTAAGATATTGTCGTGAAACATAGTGTATATACAAAAAAATGTGCAGTTTTTTAAATTTCCACCACCCAAGTTAAGAAATGGAGCACAGCCAGTACCTTAGAGGCCCCTTTTGTCCCTTTCCCATCACAGCTTCCCCTCCCCCAAGAGATGGCCAATATCACAACACTTATACTGATACAGTTTTCTACTCTTTAGACAGTACTTCTTTTTGTTTTGCCCTTATGTAAGTGAATTCATATGTGTGTATTTCTATTTGAATTCAAATTTTTCTTTTTTTCAGCATATTTTAAAAATTCATCCATTTGCTATGTGATCTGCTCCATGTGTCTCATTCTTCTGAAGCCAGCAGGCTACCCGGGGCATGTTCTGCTGGCAGAAGTTGCATCTTCTCAGAGAGGGTGAACAGAAACCAGCAGTGCTTTTTTAAGGCACACTGTCCCGTCTGCACACGTCCCATTGGCGAAAGCAAGTAGTAGACGCGTGTCCAGTATCAGTGAGGCAGGAAAGCGTGCTCCCGCTGTGAAGATAAGGAGTGGACCTTGCTGAACAATAACCTGACACATGGTCATTTGCGTTGTTTCCCATTTATGACTATTTCAGGCAACGCTGCTGCTGTGGACGTTTTGAGTACGTCTCCTGTTGCACACCTGTGGGAGTTTCTTTAGGGTACCTGCCTAGGAGCTGAGCTTCCCGGCCTAGAGCGTGAGCATTTTCAGCTCTGCTAGGTAACACCAAATGGTTTTCCAAGTGGTTGTCCCCGTCCTGGCCACAGTGGATCTGTGTTTTGGTTGTTGCACTGATCCACTGCTAGTTTTGGGTTTTTGTGTATATTTAACATACAATGGAACAATTTAAAGTGTGTCTGAAAATTTTTCAGTGACCTCCATTTCTTTTCCAGCCCCAACTGCAGCATGGAAGGTGCACTGTGAAGGCTGCAGAACCAAGTGCTGCTGATCTGTCAGCGCTCAGAACCCACTCATGTTTCAATTTGTGTTCACTTGGCAGATTTGGTGCAAATGCCAAAGTTGTGCATTTCCTGGGACGAATCAAACCATGGAATTATACCTATGATCCTAAAACAAAAAGTGTCAAAAGCGAGTCCCATGATCCCACCATGACTCATCCAGAGTTTCTCAACCTGTGGTGGGACATCTTCACCACCACCGTTTTACCTCTGCTTCAGCAGTTTGGCCTTGTCAAGGACACCCACTCGTACTTGAATGCGGTAGGTTCTGTTTTCTTCTTTCAGAGAGTTTCATGCTATATATTTTTAAACTTGATGTACCAGTAAAGATGGAGTATTTAGTGGTATTGTAAACAAAGGGAAAAGTAAAATTTTGTGGAAGGAAGACAGTGTCCATCTTAGAGGGAAGAAACATTACTAGCAAAGACTAAAGCCAGAAGTAGATTTTGTGGCAAGTTTCATTAGAGCTGAGAGCATAAGAAAGGGTTTTAGAGGTTTTTATATATTTCCATATCTTGTAACCATAAAATTCTTAGCCCATTGTCCTAAGAAAAGATTCTGAGATTATTCCTAAAGTAATGGTTTATAAAATAAAGAATGCCCCACTTCATGTTTTACAAACTGCAAACATTTAAATATGCCTCTTTTATTTTTGCCATCTGCTCAGAAGAATGTATTTTCAGTGAAAATTACAATAACAAACATACAACAAATACTTTTCTAGAATTATTTTGATTTGCCATGTTTATACTCCTCTAGTTACACAGGATCTTAAAAAAGAAATCTCCTTGTAAGAGGAAGATGACATATTAACATTTACGATAACAACCTGCTTAGCATCTTTTCTAATTTTAAAGGTCTTCCTTTGAGGTTTGTTCTTTTGGAAGAATTGGAAGAGGATGAGAAACTAAACGTTTAAGTTACATCTTAAGATACAGAGAATAGAACTGAGTGGGTGAATTATAGTCAGGTCTAACTGATGAGTTAGTTACTTTGCTATAATTATAAGAGGCTGTAACATTAAAAGAGATCCTTCTCTTTGCTGTGGTATAGATTTTAGCCATTTCACTTATTGGCACTTGTACCAAAATATGAAAAGGAGAAAGGGAAAGATAACTAACACATTCTTACTCTAACTGCTTTCTACAGATCATGAACTAACACTTGTGCAGCACCTAGAACACTGCCTGGCACGTGTAAGTGCTTCAGGAAAGTTAGCTGTTCTTATTTAACCCTTCTAGCCACTCTGTCAAGTATTATTGTTAATATCCCCTTTTTATATATTAAAATTAACTGAGGCTTAAAGAAGCTACATAACTTAGTTATGTACCAGACTAGTCAGCAGCAGCACGGGGACTCAGATCCGGGTCTGAGAGACTGTTATCCTTGTGAAAAATATCATGAGCGGGGACTCTGGAGGGGCCTCCCTTTATGATTCCTGTCGCAGGTGGAAGCCGAAGGCAGGGCTAGTCCGAGGGAAGGTCTCATGTTTCCTCAGCTGGAACACGATCCCATGGAATCTGCCCAGACACCTGTGGTTCCGGTGTATTTACACACATCCATATACACTTAGACTTCCGTGTATATAGCAACAAAAACAGCTGATCAAAACTTCTGTTCTGCCATTTTCTCTGTTAAAAGCAATACCTGTATGCATCCATTTGCTTATCTCTCTGCTAAGATTTCCAGTACCTTCTCACCTCAGAGCTTTTCGAAGGATAGCTTTGTTGTTCTTTTGTGGTACCATTGAAGTGAATTGCCTATCCATACATAATGATAATCGACTTCAGTGTAGAGTAGGTTTGTTCCATTTCCTGCACATTTATCTTGTTTCTTCCACAAACTAAGGACTGAGAATTATGAACCAAGGAAAGGGGGAGATGGGAATTGAAACAGTTGTTCAAAACTAGGCAGATTGAATTAACAGAAGCTGCAAGAATAGATGCTACTTGGTAATAAGCTTGGACAAACAGATAATTATAACACACCAGCTTGTGTATGTGGTGCGGCTCTCTGGTCAGGTTCTCTGAGGTATCATTTTGTTTAAGTTCTCAACCTTTCTGAGCCCACACAGATCGAGAATGTCGTGAGACTTGTGTTTCCTTGTCCGTCCATCTTACACTTTCTAATGAACTGTTTGCAGCTTTCAGACTTGGTCTATACACTGGCTTTCTCTTGTGGCTTCTGTAGAAAGGTATGCAGAACTTAAACATTAACCCTAATTACTTTGTTCTCCCAATGTTTTCACTGAGTCAAGAAGTCTTCATTTCGATAGGAAAAAAATCATATGACCCTTGTATTTCTGTGTCTTTTTTTGTTTGTTTCATGTAATACTTTTCAGTTTTGGCTACTTTGCATGATAATTCATCCTGGCTTTTCTCACCTTCTTGAGTTTATCGCATTCTTTAAAATGGTCTGATTTTCAGCTCTCAAGGAGTCTCTGATTATGCTCTCCTTTCTAGGAAAGTGTCTCAGGAGCCGTATCCCATCTGTCCCTTGGGGAGAGCCCGGCTACAGAGCAGCCTTTTGTATCCTCAGAAGAACGGAAGGAGCGGTGGGAGCAGGGCCAGGCTGATTACTTGGGAGCAGATTCCTTTGACAACATCAAGAGGAAACTTGACACTTACCTCCAGTAGAAGCACTGCCACTTCCCCGTGGGCACATCTACTTCACAGGCACTCGTTTCCGATACTTAGTATCTAGAGCTGGGTTAAGAAAGGTCTGTTACAGTTGCTAGAGGCTTTCACTAAAACTCATCAGATGAGGGTTTTTTGTAGGACAACAGGTGAGAACTGGGCAAAAGTTGTGAAGTAGCAATCCTGTTGTGTGGACAGTGTTCTGCTTTTTAACCCTAGGCTTATTCAGCTGATGTTTCAGAAGTGCTCAGTTATGCTGATTGCCAACATACGTGGTAAGAGAAACTCAATCATAAGCTATTAAGACGGCCGTTATCAACTCTTAGAACGTGCCGAGCCAGGATCCACATCAGTCCCCCTTCAGAATGAGACGTGCTGTCTGTCTCTTGCTTGCTCATTGTACCCTTCACTAGACCTGCAGTTTAGAAGTGCCCAGAGGCTGCCAGAGTGATTGTAATCTGCTTCCAGGTAAAGACAGCCTGTAATAACACTGCTGAGTGATTCATAAACATATCAACAAATGGCGTTAACCCATTTTATTTGCTAATCTTAATGTCTGAAGATGTTCACCAGTTTTCTGTGTACAGCCAAGGCAGCATGCCAAAATGCTTCTCTTCAGTTCTGTATATCTGAAAACAGCAGTGTGTTCTCTGATGGTTACCTGCAGTGGCACCTTGTATGAAAAATAAAGACTTATTGCCATATCTTGGTTGTCTAATTAAATTAAGGATTCCCACTTCCCTTTGAAAAAAATGTATTAGGGAATTTTTCATAATTATAGACTTTGTCAGTGTTTTTAAAACCAGTGTAAAACTTGATATTGCTTTAAAAATTGGTTTCTAGATATCGAGAGATATTTAAATATAGTGTTCTCCAGTGATGGACATGGATCTGAGAGATGGAGGAAAGTGAGATCAGATTTATCTAATCTGTCACCCACACTGCATCTCCATATTAAGTGGCTATTCAGATTCTAGAATATTGCAGTCTTAAAATCATCGTAGGTTCATTGTCAGTCTCTGAACATACTCAATAATCTTTCAGGACTGTTAGAATCAGTGCTGGACCTAATGTCTTCTAGTGTTTTTATCCATGACTTAAAATGATAGAAGTATAAAGCATATTTATTAAATGTACAGATTATTCTAGGTTGCAAGGATGGCAAGCTTGGGAAAGGTAGGATCCAAAATGACCTTTTAAAATTAAAGTGAGTACTCAGAAATCATTCTAATGAAGAAAACGGGAGAGAAGATCATGACAAGAAGACACTTCAGAGGTTTAATTGGCCAGAAGCTGCAGTGGGTCTATGACCTGACCTTCAAGGTCACCTTCCTTTATTTCCACAATATCCTATTGATTACACAGTTCAGCCCTATTCAATATGAGTGTGAGTGAATACACAGGGGTATGGAAAGCTGGAGGTTAAGAATGACTGGGGACCACCTTGGAGGCTGGCTACCACAAGACCTCGAGAGGAACCTGAGGATTTACCTAAAATTGTAAAATATTAAGTGATAAATGATTTCTGAAGATAAAATAAGCTACAATTACTTGGACTAGTGGAGAATGAGCTGCTGTGATCTTCAAGGACGTGAAGCACAACCAAACAAAGATTTAAGTGCTTCTCTATCTCGGGTGCTGTGGTACAAAGACCCTTCAGGATACTCCCTGGTCCAAGGATCTCTGCACTGGGGTATGAGCTAAACTCCTCCATTGAGAACCCAATGCATAGGAAAATTTAGCTAAACTGAAATTAAATTCATACAGTGTAATTTATAAGTTATACAAATGAGCCTTTATTTCTGGATAATCTGTGTATAATTTCAAAGTTCATTTCAGCCCTGTGTTACTTTCACAATCCTAATAATCATAAAGATGCCTGTCTGGTTTCAAGGAAATACTTGAGCTTATTCCGGAAATAACACTTACCAAAGCATTTATTCAGTCATCTTAGTTTCACATCAAACACAATTTAAGCTGACATACACATTTAAGACAGACAACACTGAATAATTCATTCAACAAGTATTTATTAAGCATCTAGCATATTACACATGTGACAGACATTAGATACAGGAATGTACAAGACAGACATAGTTTCTTATATTCTAGTAGGAAACAAAAAAAAAAACCTAAAAAATATAATTACAAATTATGCTAAATAAAGTATGCTGACAACATTAGGGGAAGTCCAACCTTAGGGTGGTCAGGAAAGACCTACAACATGCTGATTAAGCCAGAAAGAGAGGCTCTGAGACAGCCAGAAAGGGGTGAGGGAAAGGTAGAGTATTCCCTTCAGAGAGAGCAAAGGCCCTGGAGCAGGCAAGAACTTGGGGGAAGTAAAGGATTCCAAGACCAGAATGGAAAGGTAGGCAGTGGCTTCGCAGGCCAGAGTATGGGCTTTGGATTTTATTCTAAATTCAATAGTAATTGAGGGTTTATTAATGTAACTTACATTTAACTTATTAATGGGAAATTACAGACACACACTGGTTTTAAGAACCCCCATCACCCAGCTTCAACAATTAGGTTTCATCTATATCCCCCCCAGACTATTTGGAAGCAGATCCCAGATAAAAAAATATCATACAAAGTATTTCCATATATATCTTTAAAACATAAAGACTTGAGAAAATTATCATACCAAAAAACTATTGATTCCGAATGTCCTCCATTATTTTGTGTAATTTCCCCATTGTTCTTATGGAGATCCAAGTAAGGCTTATACAGTGCAATTGGTTGATAAATCTCAGATACAACCTTATGTTTCTTTACCCTCCCTTTTTGTTGTTTCCTTGCAGTTTATTTATTGAAGAAACCAGATTATTTGTCCTTTAGTCTCCCACATTCTGCACTTTTCTGCTTGCAATTCAACATGTTTCCCTGTATTTTATAGTTCTTATAAACTGATCTGCAGGACCAGAATAAGGTGTGATTTTTTGGCAAGAGTTTATATTGGTGTTAGATACTTCTGAATCTCTGGTTATCTTATGGCATTAACTGCCATTGATGATCATTGCCTAGATATATTATTTGATTAGTGGTTGTGAAATGGAGATACTCTCATTCATTGGTTGAAATATTTCTATATACTTCTATTCATCAATAGTTTGGTTATCCTGAGGTTCTATTAAAAAGGCAGGATAAATGTTTGATTCTTTCCCTTCATTCACTGTATACAAAATAGGAAATTGGTTTCCTAGCATCCTCCAAAGTTAACCAAGGGGGTTTGTTCTAGTATCATTATGAATTAACAAATTTTAATAGTTTGTTTCTCATTGCAGTTATTCTTAAAGATGGTCTAATTGTCTCACCTTTGTGATTTACGTTTTAACAACACTGCTTTTGCAGCTGGTGGAAAACAGCTTGAATGAGGACAAGAGATGTTGGAAAGGCCGGTTAGCTTACTGTAGTGATCCTGGAGACAGTGGTACTCAGTGTACCTTTCACCAGGGTGAAGGCAGTGAAGTTGCCGTGGGATTGGATGTGAAGAGGGAGGGAAAAGGAGCAATTGAAGATGAGGGGCTTGAGCCACTGAGTCTCCAACCCAGCGGCTAAACACCAGAGTCTTAATTATAAGTACAGTTTCTTGGGCCTCATCACTACAGATTCTGATTCAGTAGGTCTTGGTTGAGGCCACAGTATCTCCGCTCCAGGTAACTGTCAAGCACTCCGAATGTCTGTAACCCAAATGCCATTTGAAAACCACTTGATATATTAAGAAAGTATTTACACTAAATACAACAGGGAGTCAGGTTTTTACAGAAGATGCATGAAGTGTGGGGTGGTTACATAGCAGGGGACTCAACTTCTAATTAGTAAAGTCTTTCCAAAAGACAGTCTCAGCTCCTTGAGTGATATGAGACATTACCATAAATAACAGCTTTAAATATAATTGTGTAGTGTTCACCTTTTTAATATCACTGAGACTTTGCTTTTTTCTCTGCTTATTATTACAAATACAAAAATGGATTACAGTCTATTTTTATACTTTATAAGTTATTTGATAACTTATTTCTCTGAGTTTCAGATGCTGAAATTCAATCCCCTTTAGTAAAAACAATCTGTAAGAGAGAAGAGGAAAGAGTATTTTTTAGGTATTTACATCTTTATTCTCATATCAATCCTATGATGTATATATATAGTATCCTCATTTTGCAGATAATCAGAGAATAAGAAAGGTAAATCATCTACAAAAGACTGACTCAAATTTTTATATGGTCTAACTCCAAAGCTATGCTCTGCATTAAGCAAACGTATGGTCAAAACAATGAGATCAGAGAAACCTCTATATAACCAGAAGTAAAAATGCCAGAAATCTGGGGAGTAACACTATTTACTTTTTGTAACACAATTTAAGAATGGAAAAGCTTTCATTTTGCTTTCTGTGAAGATAAGGACAATGGCCTTGAAATAGGATTTGGGAAATACCTTTTACAAAGGCTTTCCTAAATACAGTACATGAAATTGTAATATAGAAATAAATGGATAAGAAAATCCAAGGATAGAAATTAAGTTGTGAGTTTTGGCTTGGACACAGCTTCACAACACATAGACTTTGTATAGACAAGCCTATATAGAATTATCCTGTTTTCACAGTTATTTTATTGGCCCAGAAAAGGCAAAACTTCTCTGACTCTGCTGTGATATTGTGACATATTCAGGGTCAACATATCCCTAGAGGTGAGTGCTCCTTACACCTATACTAAGCAGCTCAACTCTTGTGAAATCAATTTATTCTGTGTTCACTTCTATGTTTTTGAGGTTTCTTTCTTGATATCCAGTCTATCAGTTAACACTTCTCATTACTGTTTGCCTAGAACAAAAATAGGAAAAGAGTCAAATGTTCAATAATAGGGCCTTTGAATGCTTTCCTACTGAGTCAAGTATATGGACTTAGTGAAGGCTATTATTTTAGCTGGTCAGAAGCCTTATTGGGCTTCTGGGTCCCTGGTTGAGATGAACAGAAACCTAGTCTTCGAATAAACTGCCTTATTGTTGTGGCCATGCAATACGCAATCTGAATAATTAAGTGTATTTTGGAACTCTCCATCTGTAGCAGAAGAGATTACAAGATTCAAAGCCTTTTTTGTTTTTATGAATTGAGAAAAGATATCAAATTTGGTGGAGTGGGGGAATCAAACATACCACTCGGTGTTAATTTTTTGTTTCCTTACTACCTTTTGTTCCCTATTTTTTACACAGCATAAGAGATCAAGCTCCAAAGTGAAAAAGCTTACATAATTTTTTATTTTAAATAACTGTTTGGTGAAGACTGTTAACTTTTGGAATCAGAAAGAGTGACAAGTTTACCATAGAAAATAGCATATAATGTGCATAAGAGTCAAGTTATGAGGCTGGGAAGTCACTGAACTAGGCTAACAGATTTCTTTTCCTTCCCTGATCTTCCAAGGATACACCTTAATCAAGGTGAAGTATTAACCTTTCCATGCAAAGCTGCACAACTGTACTGCAAAATCTTTTCCAGGGAGCCTAAAATACCAAGGGGTCACTGTGAGGCAACAATAACTCTGGTTATGAGAACATGCATTTGTGGAGGTGATCTATCCTTATTTTTTTATCCCCTTGTGAACAATGGTGGATACAGCAGCCTTTGGCTAGAAGACAAATTTGGCTACACAAAGGTCAGGTCCGTGCCTTTGGAGATAAGCTCCATGTTTGATCAAGGTCTGTGATTCATGCATAAAGTCAGTGTTTATCTTAACTCTCCTTACTTAGATCTGCATCTGCAAGAAGCATATTAAGTGTCCTTCACTAGACCATTTCTCATCAAGTATTTAATTTGCCTTTTCTTTATCAACATATTGATACCAGTACAAATTTTTTCTAAAAACCTCAATGTACTATTAGGGAATAGCCCCGCCACCCCTAACAAAAGGGTAAATTAGTTTAAGCATTCAGGAAGCTGTAGCTGTATCTAGTTAATTTTATCTGCCTTTATTTTTAAACCAGAATGCTGAAAAGATGGCTAACTTACTGAAAACCTTCCTCAAACAAAGCAGTCCGAGCACATATTTAATATCTAATCTCTTTGATGACTCTTAATATCACTTCTGACCACATTAAATACCCTCTTGGAATAGTCTAGACTGAGTTGCAGATGTGCAAAGAATTTATTTTATCCACCAATCTAAGAAATCATTTTGACATTTGCTGTCCTTCTAAATGAAGTTCCAATGTAGCCTAGTTATTTTCAAGTTTGGGATGCTTGGTTTGGATTCATGGAGGTGACCCGTGCCACGTACATTAAATTATATATATTATTAAAATTGTATTTTTACGTAGAAATCAATTTTCAAAGTAGAAATGGGCTTCAATTTGTCAGAAAATTCCTGATCAGGAAGGTTGAGTAGGGAGCTGGAAAAGAGATTAAAACTATCCCATTTTAACCATTGAAAGATCTGATTAGGAATAAGCAATCATTTACCCTTTCAAAAGGAGTAAATTATTATGGCTTCATATAGAAGAGTGCTCTCCCTTATTACCACACAATAAGTATGACTACATTAACATGGAAGAAAACATTGCTTACAGGGTTTGAGTTTCCCCTTTGGAGTAGGCATGACTGCAGAAAAGGGTCCAATCATTATTCAGCTACCAGTATTTTTGGCTCTTTTTATTCAAAGTACCACACAAATGAGGTACCAAATTCCAGAATATAGAACCTGTAAGGAAGGTTACTACATACTGATGAATTAAATGAAGGAAAGCTGTCGCATCACACCTTTCACCTTGTGCAAATATTTTAAAGTTTATATAGTTAAAAACTTAACATTTGAGTTCTTGTTAATGAGCCAAACATAAAATTTGTCATGTTTTTAATGAATCTTCCAAATACTAATGGATAGAACTTGGGCAAGTACTGTAAATAAAATGAAGAAAAAATATGCCAATGCTTTTGACATCCCCCAACAGAAAACATACATACACTGCCTGTGGATAATTTCATTGGTTCTCACTGGTAATAAACATAAGATTATTTTCTTCATTATTTCCAATCCTAGAGCTGTAATTAGGGGAAAATCTACAATGCAGAGTGTTATCTAGCAACCAATATACATAGGTATCGTATCACAATTCCTTTTTGCTGGCAGATGAAGAAGTGAAAATAATTAGAACTAATGTTTCAGAAGATCAAGACATTTAACATAAATGTTAAAGATATATATATTCTGATTTCTAAACAACAAATTCAGCCAGTTAAATTGAGCAAAATAAAAAAAGGTGGTAGGAATATAAGTATTCAGTTACTCATAGTACTTTATATGTACTGTCAGTAAAAAATCAAGTAATTATGTAACATATCTTCACAGAAGTATGAGATTTATGAAAGATTAAATTTTCTTTAAAGAAAAAGTAGTCATTAAAATTATGAAACTGAGCAGGCTAATAAATTTTTGAAACTTTTATTGATTTTAAGTTTAAAGCAAAATCCAGTTTGAACCACAAAATTCAGTTTGAACCACAAGTGGGAATATAACATCTTCAAGATATTTCTAAAGCTATTTTTCTACATAATAATGAAACAACAGCATAGCATAATGTGAACTTTCCATTCCAGTGGTTTATGTATTTTCTCAGGATGAATCAAAATCTTTAACACTTTTAAATTTAACATTTTTTTTAATTTAATAGAACTACAAAAACAGAACAGTATTTTTTAAATGACTTGCCAAAATTATTATGAATGTTTTAAAAACACAAGTCTGTAAATGATTGGGTAAAGAAGCAAGCAAAGTCTTCACCTTTACAGTGAGTTTGCAAGGCTTTGTTTTTGTAAGCAAGAAGAGTAGACTTTTTTTGTTGACAACTCTTTTTATACTTCATCTCACTGGAGTATTGGCATATGAGAGAACCCACATACTACATTTCATGAGATTCTGGTCAACCTGATTCTTCGCTAGCCCTACAAGGTAAAGAGCTTCCCTATTGCTCCTAATGCTAGTGGACCGACTCCAAGTTGTTATTTTACTCTCATCCCTGCGGAAAGGTCTGTTGGTTTTTATCATCAGTCCTGTGCCTCACCTGCTGCTGAAGAGAAAAGGGACAGGGAAGATTCTTACTGTCTAATCCACTGTTCCTTGGAGTAAGAGACAGGGCACAGGGAGGGGAAGACTTAGCTGCTGATGGACTTAGCAACATACCTTAGATGTGTGCCCTAGAACACAATGCTGCCTCCAATCTTATCTTTCAGTCAAGTCATTCTAATGCTATAGGTAAATATACAGTGTTCTTAAGTTCGTATAGTCAAACAAGCTTCTCCTGTTAACAGTAATTAATCTCTTCTTTCTTTGGATTAAAAAAAAAGTTTCCCTTAAGGGAAAGACACCACTGACTACATAACCTGATTGTTAAATGTATAGCTTATTGGTTTTAAATGTGACTCAGAGTCATCTAGAATTCTGTTGCAACTACTGTGAGTTTGATTAACAAAAAAGAAAAAGATGACATTCTATAGATAGATGTGAGGATGAGTTACCGAAATTCTGAAATCAAATTCTGATTCTAAACACAATAACAAATTTTTCCATTCAGGATTAAGATGTCTTTAAGAGTTGAAACGATTTTGGAGGTCATCCAGCCCAACTTCCATCCAGATATCACGCCTCTCACATATAGTAGTCTTCTGAATTATAAAAATTTATAAAGTTATTTTAAAACAAAAGCTACATAAATAAAAATTATCTATATATAGAAATATCTATTCAGCAATTCCATAATTTAAATATTCAAATCAAATTGGGTAGAATTGGTTCCCTCTCACCCCGACAGGCTGTATTTACACACTAACACACCGAATAACATTTAAACAATGAATAATAGTTCTACCTGACTAAAAGAAAATAGTGGTCTAACATAGTCCCTAATTTTTTTCATGAACATAAAATTGCAAGTTACTTATGTGAATTATATCTCAATGAAACTGTTTTAAAAAAAAATTACAAGTAACTTGCTAACCTGGACTTTGGTCTCTTATTTAAGGTTTGGTTCTGGAATGCGAATATGGTTTTGAAAGCCCAATAAAATCAAATCTCTTGTATAGTCTATGTATGTATTAATCGTTTACAAGGACTGGGAATCCATTGCATCACAAATGGGAGGCTTTGGTGAATAACCAAATGTGTCCAACATAGAAAAGAACTATTTGGTCAAAAGTATAAAAGGTTTGACCTTATTTGAAATATGAAAAAGCGGAGTACTTGGAAGTTATATGAAAATACTCAGTGTAGGTACTATGAAAAGTTGAATAACAAAAATTTTAGGCCACAGTATATAATGGAACTTATTGCTATGTGAAACATCATTAAAAATAGGTTCATATATAGGAGATTATGTATCAGTAATACCTCTTCACTAATATAAAACTCTGTGCCCCTTTTAGAAGACATACTCTCTAGATCTCATTTCTGAAACTCTGTATTTTTCTCAGTTCCAAAACTTCTGTATATATCTGATCAAAGTGACCTTACCAAAATCCCACAAATTATAAATCAATTAAAGTTCTGATTTCATTAATTTTAGCTTGTTTCATTTCATTAGCGTTTGTTTTTTTAGTTCCAAAGGCTCCAGCTGCAAGTTCTCTCTTTGTGTTTTGTATTTTCAGCATATTTTCTTCAACAGAGTCTTTTACAATGAACTTTAAAAAGAAGAAAAAAGTTACATTAGTGAAGTACTTTTTAGGTCACAGTATTTAAAATCTTTAATGTATTAAAAAATCAAAATTTGAGACATACTGAAAATGTTGGTCTACTATAAAGGAATTTGTTTTCTTACAGTATTATGTAAGTTTTCAAAAACGGTCAATAATCTATTAGAAACAAGTTAGCTCCCCTTTTTTCTCAACATACATCAGAATATTTAGCAGGATATGGTAACTATAAAATTATATATTTTACAACTATTTTTAACTACAGTAACAATATAAAGAGATGAGCACTGCTTTCCTTTATCACTCAATACAGTTTTCTTATATAAAGAATATGGCCACAAGGACGTAAGTTATATCTTATAATCCCATCATAAGAACACAAAAAAGCAAACTTTATAGGCAGCTCTGTAACTAGAATATTAGCAAAGTAAATATAGCATTGTATTTAAAAAGTCAAACGACACTTTTCCAGAAATGCAAGAATGAGCCTTTATAATTCATAACATTAAAAAATCTGAGGAAAAAAGTCATCATCTCAATAGATGCTTAAGCATTTGATAAAATTCAACATTTATTCTTTTTTTTTTTTTTTTTTTTTGTGAGGAAGACCAGCCCTGAGCTAACATCCGTTGCTAATCCTCCTCTTTTTTGCTGAGGAAGACTGGCCCTGGGCTAACATCCGTGCCCATCTTCCTCCACTTTATATGGGACGCCGCCACAGCAGGGCTGACAGACAGTGCGTCGGCGGGCGACCGGGATCCGAACCCGCGAACCCCGGGCTGCCAAGCGCGGACTTAACCGCTGTGCCACCAGGCGGCCCCTCAACATTTATTCTTGATAAAAAAAAATCATTACCTAGAAATGTATGTTCTCAACCTTATTAAGGACATCTAGAAACTTACCAAGAACTACATACTTTGAATGATTACTATCACTACTACTATTCAACATTGTACAAGAGGTCCCAGTTACTGTAATAACTCAATAAGCTGAATTATAAAACGTTAGTGAAATACATAAAAGACCTAAATAAATGGACAGAGAAACTATCTAAGTTCCTGTTTGGGAACATTCCTTATTTATAAAGAAGACAGTTCTCAATCATAAACTCAATAAATCCCAAACAAGATTTCTTGAATGAGCTTTGGTAACCTAAATCCAAAGTTCAAGAGTAAGTAATAGTAATAACCAATACAATTTTCAAAACGAAGGGTAATGAGAGCACTCTGCCCTACTAGATATCAAAGCACTCTTTATAAAACCATAGTAATTATAAGAGTAATATTGTCCTGGGACTAGGAAAAGAGATCAATGGAACAGAACAGAGTCCAGAAAGAGACCCATGTAATATATATAAATTAGTTTATGATAAAAATGACATTCCAAACAGGAGGAAAAAAGGATGGACTTTTCAAAAAAATGGTGATGGAGCAAATGGTTCTTCATTTGAAAAAAGAATACAGTTAGAACCATATTATGAATCATAAACAAAACACAAAGTATTTCAAAGGAATCAGAAGTGAATACAGAAGATTCGTTTTTGAAATTTGAAAGTAAAGGCTTCTCTGTTCTAAGCAAGACCTTAAAATCCAGAAGATATAAAGAAAAAGGCTGACATGGTTTTAAATCATAAAAATTTTTAAAGTTTTTCATGACAGAAAGCACATAAAGTTCAAAGATAAGCAAGAGCCTGGGATAAACCATTTCCAATATAGATAACAAAACATTTAAAATCAGAAGGAATAAAGTAGCCCTTTATACTATAAAACTATATTTGTACTTTATGAAAACTGGGCAAAAGATATAAAGAAGCAATTCATAGAAAACAATATTAATGGACAAAAGGTATGTGAAATATGCTCAACGTCTTAGGTAAATGCAAATTAGAAGGAACTTTTACATCACATTAGCATAAATTTACATCATTCTCATACACCATAAAGCCTATTTTGAAAACAACTTGACAGTTATAAGAATTCTAAATCCAAAATTCTAGTTTTCTTAACCTATCCTGAAGAAATACTTGTATATATGCACAAAGATGCATATAATATAATGCTCATTATGGCACTGTTTTTATTAGCAAAAAATTGCACTGAATAAATAAATTATGACATGGCCTTATGAAGGTGTTAAAAAGAATGGGTTTGTAGAGTAGTCAAATTCATAGACACAAAGTAGAAAGGTGGCTGCCAGGGGCTGGGAGGAGGAAGGAATGGCAAGTTATTGTTTAATGGGTAGAGAGTTTCAGTTTGAGACAGATGAGAAAGTTCTGGAGATGGATGGTGGTAATGACTGCACAACAATGTGAATGTACTTAATGCCACTGAATTGTACACTAAAAATAGTTAAAATGGTAAATATTATGTATAGTTTACATAAATAAAAAAATAAGAGAAAAAATAGGTTTGATCTAAATGTACTTTGGTAGTCTCCAATATATGCTGTTAAAGGGAAAAAAAAACATTGCAGAATAATAAGGCATGATCCCATTTATCTTAGAAATTTTTTAAAGGAGAGATGTATACGTAAGTATAAATGTATGTAAACACAGAGAAAGGGACTTTGAATAGCATTTATTAAACTATTGATAGTGGTTTCTTCTAAAGAGGAGAATAAAGGTGACCTTCATATTTTGCTCTGCATAATTCTATTTCAATCTTTTACAATAATATATTCATGCATTATTTGTATAATTTTAAAAACCTTAACCTAATTTTAAAACAGATGGCCTAACAACTCACTTTTGTGATGATAACTTCTTGCTTCTGGCCAAGTCTATGGCATCTGTCAAAACACTGATCTTCAGCAGCTGGGTTCCAGGCCTAACAAGAACAGGAGTTGCTTTATTAGCACCCTGATCTGTGAGTGTTCTGCACAAGTCCTTTCATTTCAGCATTATTCATACACTGTTTACTGACTGAAGTTAGTCTGACTGAATTCAGATACTGACACTATAAATGGTCTGGGGAAAAAACCCACACTCCCTCACGGCACCATCACTACTAGGATAGGCAGGCATTCTCCCCTTTGTCATTTCACTCCACTGCTTCTAGTGTCTCATACAGGGCCTAATACATAGCACACAGTATAAATGATGGTGATTAATCAAATAATATCTTTCTGCTCTTTTTTTCCATTTTAAAGTCAATCTGCTTAACAGAGGAAGAAAAGTTTACACATCCTCTAAAATGACTTAATTTACATCAGAAAAGATATGTAATTGGGTCCATTTATGAAAGTTTTCTCCCCTTTGCTGGTCTTTGGTTCTCTTTCTTTCACTTTTCTCCATGCATTAAATAAAAGAAAAAAAAAAAAGATTTCAGGAGTAATTAAAAGTCCTAAAAATTATTTAAGACTTTGTTGATGCAATTTTCTGTATCTATATTTGAAATTAGTTGACTTCAAAATTGAACTAAAAAAGCAACATTAGCTACTTAACACAGGCATTATCATGCGTACTGTCTTAAGGTGAAGAATAAAACAATGAAGCAATGAAAAGGGAATAAGCAAAAAGATAAAGAGTTCTTCAGTCTAGAAAGGCAGGAGTCAAGTGGTTTTTGAAATAATATCATGAACTGTCAGGGTAGGGATCATTAAATTTTACATTTAAATTATGGGATGAATCTTGAAGGGAAAAACAGGGTGTTTTAGGGAAAAAGAACATTTATACAGCAAAGTACCACCTGAAAATAGAAACAAAATCATAAATGCATATGTAGATGACAAAGTTATAGTATGATTTATACTTTACACAACACTCCAGGAAAAGGTGAAAGATTTTCATGAGCGTATTTTTTTGATTGAATCTTATTTTTCTGGGACCTGGTTGTGTTTTAAAGTTAGAAACAACATTTGAAAGCTTGAAATGTTCAATGAAAAACAATCAACTTACTATGAAACTGCTAAAACGTTCTCTAAGTTTTTTTTAAACTATAACTGCTAAAGAGTTTAGTCTTGGATCAACTTTATAATACTAAGTAAATTACTCTATTTGGTATTAACAACCTCTTCCTTATCAAGTACTAAGATTATAACCAAAGAAAAAAATAATTTGGGAATTTGTTCCAAAAATCAGCTTCCAGTATTATCATCAGGTTAGTTAATGTGTATCTGTAATTACAATGAATGTTTTTTATAATAACCATAAAATACTAAAACTCTAACAAAGATTTAAAACTTCATCCACAGAACTAAGGCAAGAAAATACAACAGACCACTGCCATCTATGACATTAACATGAAACTCATGAATGTATAAATATGGCTCTGGTCGTAATCTTATGGGAAGGTTACCCTCAGGTGAGGGGAAAAAACCCTTGGTAACAGGTACATGCAGCAACTAGAAAGCCTAACCAGATTAACTCAAATATGTTATCTCAGTAAAATTTCTTTATGTTATCAATTTTCTGACTTTCAGGCAACAAGCTAAAACCACAAATCTTAAACCTGTGATGCAGAGAAACAGCACAGGGTTGCTTCTAGCCCGAACAATATCCAGTGCAAATTAGAAACTACCCAGAGTGCCTCCAGCCCAAACAGCCCGTTTGTGCAATTAGAAAAAAGTGCTCCTATGTAGACGCAGCTTTAGTTTGGTGAGTCAAGTTCAGAGTGAATTCTACTTCCCACTCTACCCTAGGCCTTATTGCACAACCACAAGTGACTGCACTGTATTAGACACTAACATTTACCCAAAACATTCCATTAATGGTATTTGTTTCTAAAATTGTGATGCTGGACCACCTGTACCTGAATCACCTATGGTCTATAAAGAAAATGCAGCTTCCTGGGTCTCATCCAAGAACTCCTGAATCTCTGGGGACAGAGATCAGAAATTGCATTTTACCTAATACTAATACACATTAAAGCTTGAGACCATTAGTACCATGACGGTAACTACTTTGTCTATTTTGTTTATAGCCAGATTACCAGCGCCTGTAAGACCCCTGACACAATGCAGGATCTCATTATTGTTGGCCTAATGAATGAAACCACTAACCTAACGCATTATAGTTAACAGAAACTTATTCAGTATATATATAGAAGAGAAGTAGAAAAGCACAGTACTTAAGAATATGGACTCTGACCCTGGTTTGCATAGTACTGGCTGTGATATTAGGCAAGTTATTTCACTTCTCGATGCTTCAGTTTCCTCACCTGTAAACTAGGGATAACAACATCTACCTCATAGAGATGTTGTGAGAGTTTCAGTTGATATACATAAAGCACTTAAGCGAAAACCTTCAATTCACATTTACTAAGTTAATATCTTTTTCTAAAGTCTGCCTAAGACTTTTCACAAGTAATTATAACTATGAAGGTATTTACCAAATAGTTTTTATTTTTTAAAAAGAAGTAATAACATATCAAAAAGTCTACAGAACTACTTACTGGATCCATTAAAAACACTCGAGAAGCTGCAGAAAGATTCAAACCAACTCCACCTGCTTTTAAAGATAGAAGCATTACAGTTGGAGATCCTGCTTCAGTGTTCTGAAAACACTGAATTGATTCAACTCTTTTCTTTTGGGCCATGGAACCATCCAAACGAGTAAATACAAATCCAGAGGCTCTAATGGAGGGGACAAAAGAGACAAGTATCACTAACTATACTATAAACACATATTAAGTAATTACAAATCTCTTCATTCAACCAATTCTTTCACTTAATTTGACAAATATTTATTAACCATCTACTAATGTCTGGCTCTGCAGTCAATTTTTTTCCAAGAAATTCATGACTTAATCTTTAAAATCCTATGCTCCCAGGAAATATTCTTTATAGTGACTCTGAATGTTATTTTAGATAGATGATATGAATAAAATTGGTAAAACATAAATAATTATTTTTTGCTATCCAAATCAAAACACTTACATAAAATCCTTTTACTCAAAGTGAAAAACATCATTGAACTTACCTGAGTGGTGTTTCTATTAAAGACAGGAACGTCGTAAATTGAGAAACAACTAAACTTTTTATGTTGGGGTTCTTCTTTCTTAAGTCAATCAATGCATGCATTAGAGCATTAATCTGAAAAAAATTAGAACACCCATTAGATTCCACTTAGAATTGGCAAAATACATCCAAAACTTTTTTTATTGTGAAGAGAAAGGTCCTGCCTTGTTATTTCCCTAAAATGCAAAAGTAAAAGACCACTGATTTTTTTTAAAAGACTGAAAGAATACAATCATAATCTGAACCCTTTCTCTTTCCTCTCAAATTCACCACTGGAAATAAACAAAAAGCCAGTAACCACCAACAGAATATAATAATAAAATGACAGGATTAAAAGCAGAATTATTATTTTTATACATCGTGTATTTGTGCATGTGTATTTTACCTTTGAACTGGATGTCCATTCTATATTAGACTTTTTCTCAGTGTCACGTGCCAATTCTTCTGGAGGACATTCTAATAAATTGTCTCCATGTATATCATTCCTGCATAAAGGGCACTTAGCATGTGGCTAGGAAAGAACAAAGTATGAGTGACACTTATCAGAGGAATAGAAACATAAATTTGTGTAAAATTTTTCAAAACCATGGTAAATTCTATATCCCTAATAGCATTTCATTAAACCTTTTATTAGATTCATCCATTTGAGATCAATCTGTACAGGTTGAACTCCAGGAGATATAATGTCCTAACGTGGAAAGTGGGATGGATTAAAAACAGAGCAAAAGTATGTGATCCTGACTAACAGCAAGAGCATGAACCAATATACTATTTGCAGACAAGTGAAGAAACCACGAATAACAATTTCCTGAACCTAACTACAATGTAGCACACTAGTTGAAACTATTCCTTAAAAGAGAAAAAAAAATTCCTTCTTAATGGCTTATAAAACCAATCCAGATCTGTGGAATCCTATCAGGTTCATTCAAAGCAGTTATCTGTTGTGTCCGTGTGTACCAAGACATGCTAATAAAATGAGTATCTCAAATAACTATATACCAAATACCATTACAATAAAAAAGATTCTGAAACCAAAACATTGTTAGAAATCAGTATAGTGGGGTTACTTTTAAGGAGGAGGGAGAGGGTAAATGATTGGAAAGGGAGACAAGGAGACGTAGGTAGTAGTTACATGGATGTGTTTACTTCATAATTCACTGAGCTGTACAATCATGACTTGTGCATTTTTTTCTGTATGTATATTATGTGTCAATAAAAATGTCTTAAAAAATTCTACCTTAGCTGAAGGACTGCTTAAAGGATTATTCCACTTCAAAAAATTCTACCATACACAACAACCTAGACCTACCTTATCTAATACAATAGCTAATAGCCACATGCAGCAATTAAACCTTTGAAATGTGGCAAAGCCAAACTGAGATGTGCTATAAGTGTAAAATATCACTAGATTTTTGAACACTTAAGTTAAAAAAAAATTATGTACTCATTAATAGTTTTTATATTTTAGATATACTGGATAAATAAAAATGTATTATAAGAATTAACTTCATCTGTTCATCTATTAGAGAATTTAAAATTATCTTTGTGTCTCACATTATCCATCTATTTATTGGACAGCAATGATCTAAACAGTTGGTGGAACTAGGATACTGACTGTGAAACATGGCTCCAAAAATATGTCTTTTATGAAGGGCTTAATTTTAAGAAATATATCACCTATTAAAACTGATATAATTAACCATAAAAGGTGCACTAGTAAATCCAAGTGCAAAACTCTTTACAGTCTGTTGGACTTGGTTTTCATTACACTTAAGACTGGTGCATCACTCTGTCAAACACCGAATCTGTACTGAGCATTAAACTAACCTGCTCATTCTGAATGACTTGGCAAATACAGGGTTTACAAAAGACATGTGCACAATGTGTTATGACAGGAACCGTTAAAGAATCCAAGCAAATTGCACATTCTTCATCGGAACCTGAGCTCAGAATTAACTTCATCTTCCTTATTAACTTCTTTCGTAGTTCTTCAGGTTTATCATTTCCTAGAGAAAAGGCTGAAAAATTAATTCCACAGCAAGATTTGTAATATGACTAGACAAATTAATCTTCCTCACATAGGGAAAAGTTTTGCTTGGGTACTGTTTGGTCTTTTTCTATCACAGGCAAAAAGCATGGTTTAAATTTCAAATTTTACGAAAAATTCAGAAGCTAAAACAGCAGCCAACCCACACAATAGATCTTACACAGAGGCATCATTATAACACAATCTGCCTGTAAAACCACAGAATAAAAGGCAGATCCAATA
Organism: Tapirus indicus; assembly: GCA_031878705.1. NCBI lineage: Eukaryota > Metazoa > Chordata > Mammalia > Perissodactyla > Tapiridae > Tapirus > Tapirus indicus. Next base: position 5,689,705 of record CM062920.1, on the reverse strand, counting down.
TGAACCTTTCATCTAAGAGTATCTATCACTGGAAATCCTGGAGGACCTCATTACTAACATTCCATTTCATTGGTTAAGAAATTCTTGGGTATATTCCCAGTTGAATTCCATACTAAAAACAATGTCCATTTGAAAAATAACCAACTAAATTTAGGCCATATGAAAAATTTCTCATTCTAATTGAAATACCTCTAACATCTATAATGGTGTAAACCAATCACATTTACTCACCTGAGAGACCACTGGAAGACACTGCATTTGTAAGAAGATGAGTGTGACAACAAATCTGCCGCAATCTAAGCAGAAGACCCAGGACATCTGCATAGTGTGCAAGGACAGTTCCTTCATTAAAATACCTAAAGGTAAAGACGTTAATATTATGAAGGCCTCTACACAATAACAAGATTTCCTATTCTAAAACAGTGGAATAAAAATGGCATTGTTCTTTTCTTCTCTGGAAATCACTTCAAAACAAGAATGGAAGGGGCCGGCCTGGTGGTGTAGTGGTTGAGTTCGTGCGCTCTGCTTCATCGGCCCGGGGTTTCGCAGGTTCGGATCCTGGGTGCAGACAGACATACCACTTGTCAAGCCATGCTGTGGCAGCGTCCCATATAAAGTAGAGGAAGATGGGCATGGATGTTAACCCAGAGCCAGTCTTCCTCAGCAAAAAAGAGGAGGACTGGCGACGGATGTTATCTCAGGGCTAGTCTTCCTCACACACACAAAAAAACAAGAATAGAAAACAGAAAAGCAACCTCTATCTTTAAAGAAACCAGAAAAGATTCATAACAATAAAGCAAAATATATGAGAAATTGCTGCCAACTGCAGTAGAAGTCAAGAAGATGCCAAGATGACTCCAGATCTCAAACAGACCCGCCAGAGCACAATGCTTCAAAATAGATAGCACGATCTAAGGGGAAAACTCAAAATCTCTCATGTGCAAAAACAAGGTGCATGGCTGGCGGCTCGAACTTCCCTGGACAAGTTTTACACCAAGAAGGAGAAGGTACGCTGAATAAGAAAACACATGGACCTACTGTGTTTTCAGAAAAGACTATGGGCACAACATTCCACACTGGAAGGAATCCTAAAGCTTCTGATCTCTAAGAACACAAGTAAAACCTGAAAGAACTCACCTGTAACCCTGAGTCATAACTAAATAGGGATATTTCCTGCCAGTCTAAGACACAGCTATAACCATTCCCCCTTCTTACAAATCTCTTGCAAATAGCTAGTCCAGAAAGAACTCAAGGCATTCAAAAATAATAATAATCAGCAAAGAGCAAGGGAAGAAACAAATGGCAGCGAAAGAAAACTCACCAGAAGAATGCTGCCATACAGCAAATAAAAATTATGACCAAGGACACTGCCAGGACTTAACACCACTCAATAAAACAATCCCTCCTAAAAAGACAAATAGCTTAAAGCAGAGACAAAAAGCTTTGAAAAGGTATGGCAAAACAACATAGAGATGAAAGATGAGCTCAACAGTATGAAAGAAAAAAGTAAACCATCAGAGAAATGAAAGCCACATTGAAACCAGCATAAAAGAGACTAGCCACTGATAAAAACATAAGAGTGGGAAACAGGATTGAGAACAGCAAAATTAAACAGAAAGATGTAAAGGATTAGAATAAAATGATACCTAGGGAAAACAAAAACATCCAACATACACAGAGAGAAATAAAATAATGGAACAGAAAACAGTATGTAAGGAAAACTTTCCCAGAAAGAGGAGGGGGAAAGTGCCTGGAATCCACAGATTTAAATGTTACCACATGTTCCAGAAAAAAATCAACAGAGAGAGGTCCTAGTCAAACTGCTGAACTTTAACGAAAAAAATAAAATCAGTTTTCCACAGAAGCATTCAATATAAAATACAGTAGAACAATGACAATACAGGTTCTGAAGGAAGAAGGGGTGACCCAAAAATTATATACTAAGGCAAAAATCTGATATTTAAGTATTAAGGCAATAGAAGAAATATAGCCTAATAGTTAAGAGCACAGACTCTAGAGCGAGACTGTTTGAGTTCAAAAGTTGGCTGTCAACTAGCTATGAAACCTTGGGCAGGCTTCTTAACCTGTGTCTTGAGCTTCCTCAGCTGTAACAGTGGCACAGTAATAATACATACCTCATAGGATTGTTGTATTTAGAAAGTTAATATATGCAAAGCATTTGGGATAATGCCTGGACTATGGTAAGTGACCTATATATCTATATAGACAGACAGATCTAGAAATATATCTGCTGTTAGTAATAGTATTATGACAACAAATACTTCTAAATATTCAAGAATGCAAGGAATAGGCAATATAATATTAAGGTTAAACTTATAAGCTCTAAAACCAAACTACCTGAGTTTAAATACCAGCTCTGTCATTCACTAGCTGTGTGACTAGCACAAGTTCCCTAACTGTTCTGAGCCTCAGATTCTTCATCTGTAAAATGTGGGTAATCATTGTACTGACTTAATAGGACTGTTATGAATTAATACATAAAAAGCACTCAGATGAATGCATAACACACAGTAACTGCTCAACCTACTAAAAAGAATACTTTGAAAATAACGTATTTCTTCTCTGAGAGCAGTTTCAATAAAGTTATTCTTTTTCAACCTTTTCAGATAAAATAATCTTTACCAACAGTCTAATTATTCCCTGGCACAGTCTTTTCCTACACTGATAATCAGCAATTCAGTTTGAGAAATCTCTTCTGAGTGCCAGATATTGGAGTAGAAGCCTCCCCCCACCCCACCAGCCATCCCGTCTTTTTGTTAGACCTCTTCACTAACTTCACTCACACTCTCCATGATCGTATCCACTCTCATGTCTTTAACTAACACCTACACACAGGTGACTTACAAATTTATGTATCAAACCAAGAACATTCCTGTGAACTCTACTCTCATATCCAACTAACTACGCGACATCTCTACGTGGAAATCTCACAGACCTCACACAATGTATCCAAAACTGAGCTTCTGATCTTTCCTGAAAAACCTCTGCTCTTCCCATAGACCTATTTCTGCAAATGGTAATTCCATCCTTCTAGTAACTCATGTGAAAAACCTTGGAGTTATCTTTGACTCCTCTCTCTCATACCCCATACCTTATCAATCTACAAGTTCTGTTGGCTCTACTTTCAAAATATAACAGAATGCAATCATTTCTCACCTCCTTCATCACTACTGCTGCAGTAAAATCACCATCATCTCTTACTTTGATTATTGCCACTGTTTTCCCTATTTATGCCCTTACTCCTACAATCTAAATCTTAACACAGCAGACAGTGATACTTTTAAAATATAAATAAGATGACGTCACTCTTTTGGCTCAAAACCCTTCAAAGGTTTCCAATCTCATAAAAAGTAAAAACCAAAGTCCTTGAAATATGCCACAATGTCTTATGTAATCATTACCTACTCCTACTCCAGTAACTCTCTGACATCACTATTTCCCATCTTGCTCATTTTATCCAGCCACACTTGCCTCTGTGTTGCTCTTCAAGCTCACCAGATATGCTCCCAACTCAGGGCCTTTACACTTGCTGTTCCCTCTGCCTGAAATGCCCCTCAACCCCAAACTCCTTTAGATCTTTTCCCACATATCACCTTCTCAGTGAGGTCTTCCCTCAATACCCTATTAAACCAGCTTCAGCACTCTCTATCCCCTTTTTCTACTTTGCTTTTTTTTCCATAAAATTTAATTTTTTTTTTTTTGTCTATTTCCTTCCCTTGAAATATAAATTCCTTGAGGGTAGAGATTTTTGTCCATTTTATTCTACTGTATCCCAACGTGTATAACAGTGCCTGGCACATAGGCACTTAAATTTTGGTTGAAAGAATATGAAATTTCAATCACCACTGCAAGATTTTGAACTCTGAATTCTCTTGCTTAGAACAATCTTTCTCCCTGCTTTGCACTTCACTAAAGTTCTTATGTTTTGAAGCTTCCTCTACTTTCTCAGCCCTTTTCTACCTTCATTTGTCTCCTATTCATTCTGGTTCCTATAGGCATTCACATCAAATACAGCCTTGCTCAGACTAGAATTTCTCACCTTCTACCAATCCCAAATCATTTTAATCTACTTCATCAGCTTGTATCCCCAGATGTCTACATGTTGTTGGAAAGTCACATTGACTTAATTTCTACATATATATTCAATACCACAGGAAGCCTCTCTACCACTCTAAAAACCTGACCCTTTTACAATGGCTACAAATCCAGTCTACCCTCAACTTCCCACCACCTTGCTCTGTAGACACCCTTGTCTCATTTTCACTGATGGTACTCTTGATATTATTTATCCCTACACTAGGCTTCATTTTTGTCCACCAATTTGCTTTCTTCTCTTTTGTATCTGTAGTCTCTTCCATGTTCTCTTCCTCTCAAGGCAGTTACCCAAATAAAACTATCAAAAATCGATCCAGCAACCAACTATCGAGCCTACCTACCAGTCTCATTTTCTTCTTCCTTTTAAAGACAAACCGTGAAAAACGGTCTCCCCCTGCAGCTGCTAGTTCTTTGCAATCCCCTTACTCCTACAATTTGGCCACATACCTCATTATTCTGGTGAAACTATTCTGAGAGTTTACACTAGTAACTTCTGAATCACCAAAGTAAACAGCCTTTCTAAGTCGCTGTACTATACTATGTGACACTACTGACCATCTTTCTTAATTATGCTGTCTTTCCTGGGATCCTGTAATCGTTTTCTCTACTTTCTTCATAATTCTCCCCTTGATAGACTCTCCTACAGTGGCTTCTCTTTAGTTTCCTATTTCTTTAATATGGACATTCCTCACAGTTTTGGTCCTTAATAGGTTTATGTTCTTTCTCTATATATATACTTCTCTCCATTTTTTATCTACTCCCAAGACACAGAGCCAGGTCTTCTGACTGGCAATTCAGAATTTGCCATTGCATTTAATCTTTAATTTTTTCCTAACTTAAGGAATCACTTTAATATTATTTCATTCACTTCAACTATTAATTTGTAAAAAGTAGTTTAAATAGTTAAAGAAGCAAACTATCTTTCAGTATACTTCAGATTTCATTGCTAACATACCTAAAAAATCCTATTCAGTTAAATGGGAAACAAAATAAAAATTACTTTCTAAAATGGCTTTATTTCTCCATACCTTCCAATAGTAGCTCTGCCTTCATTTTTCACAGACTGATACATTTTTCTCTCTTCATCAGAAAGTGTAATGTGCTGAATAAATACTTTACGTTCTGGTAACTCCAAAACAGGTTTTCCTTTAATTTTGCTTGTCTTTGTTCTTCTAAGTGTAATATTTTTAATTAGGGACTGTAAACGCCTAGTCAAAATAAAACAAATAATTACATAACTTTTTATTTCTATATAAGTTGATTCAAGAACAAACAAATATTTTAATGTATTATGTTTTCTAACATTAGTAGAAGTTTTTTTAAAAATTCTGTATTTGGGATTTTATCCAATCTGATCATCACATATTCTACAAAGAGAAAATTATAGCAACCGAATGCACTGAAATTTGCCCTCAATTCAATACCTGCCATAATTTAATCTTCTTTTATCCTGTCCTTATTTTTCTTAAGCTCTTCTTCCCATTATTATTCTAATCACTAATCTTTTTACTTTTCTGTCAATGCCGTCACCCGACATTCAACACTCAAATTCTTAATAAACACCTATTAAGTGCAAGGCATTATACTAAATATCATAAAAATCTAGTAAGATCTTACCTTCAAAAAGTTTTTTTCAGTAATATGAAAATCAAGGTACATAAATAAGTAATTTTTATAAAGTAATGAGTGTCAAAAAAAACCCTGTGATGAGACAATTCAGAAGAGGGAGAAATGCCTTCAAAGTTCTATAACCTTTACACTCCCTCCCCAATATCAGAAAAATGGGAGGCATATCAATTCTTTAAGAAAATTTCCCCAACACTGAAATATAAATACAATTTCTTAAATTAGAATTTAAATAGTTGGCTCTGAGGAATCAAGTAGACAGTATTGCAAACTAGATAGGTGGCTTTTGAACCTTTTTCATTATAACCCACAGTAAGAAACACAATTTACTCCAGCTGGCAAACAAATACATGAACACATACAAATGTAACAGAAACAGACATTTCACAAAACAGTATTTACTTTGTGTGATGCACTCTGGTATTTTCTTAAGTCTCCTACTCTACTTCATTTCCTTTAATGAACAGCTGTAATGCTAGCTGCCATCTTTGTAACAATTCCACAACCTGCTAATGGATCCCAAACCCCCTGAACAACAGTGCTCTAGGCAAAAAACTTAAACCATATTAGCCTAGTACCTTGACGAATGGCTGTCACCAAGTTGAATTTTATTTATCTGTCTCTCCACCAGAAACAACTTTCTCTTATAAAAAACTCTTGTTGATGCCACTGTACATCACATCATTAAATTACCACACTATATAAAGCTATACAAAATTAGTTATAAAAATGTAGTGCATATTGGATCCTCAGAGTAGATATTGCTTTTCCTGTCACTGCTTATTAATCTAGTAATGGTGGTTTCAGGGCTAAAAGCAACACACAAAGCCCATAAAAAGCTCTGCCTTTCCTTTCAGTTTAACTAAAATTGGCAGAAGGGAGGGTTTATGTTTTAGTGGTAGGTAGAAATCTTTGTCTCCCCAAACAAGAATCACTGGGTTCTGAGAGTCAAAGGCATTAAGCTGTAAACACTTTTTTTGAGAGGAAAGTCAACAGTCTAGTCAAAATAGTAATGAAAGTGGCAATTGGTTCAACCTGCTAACAGTTATTTACAGCTAATACTAATCAGTTGTATAAAATTACTTACCTAAGTCCTCCTTCATCTCCCATTGTTACAGGACGCTGTATTGTTCTATGCCACCACTCTCTATCAAGAAATGGTTTAAGTTTTAAAAAGGAAAGAAGAGACCACAAGTCCTTTAAGGAATTCTGGATTGGAGTACCTAAAAATAACAGGAAATTGTTATAACTCTATAAGCAGAGTATCCAATCAGAATATCCATTTGGCCCAATCAGAGAAGACAACCGAAAATGGGCACTCAGTACTAGGCACACCCACTATCAAGCTGTGATGATAATTCCTTGTTAAACATATACACAATCTCAAAATACAGTTTTGCTCTAATTTTTAGCTCTCACTTGCCATTCCAACAAAGAAAAAGACCACAGTAAATTCAACTTTGTCTTAATCAAGAACATTTGCTTATTTGATTTTTAAATCAGCAGCACTAGCAAGAAGGAAAAAACTGATCAGAGTTTATATTCTCTTCCCCATCTTCTGGTAAAGGTGTCACGAGTAGCAAACAGGCTCCAAGATGGGAAGCAGAGCTACGAAATCAAGATTTTTCCATAAATTATAATTCAAATGCTGCTATATCATGGGCAATTATGAAGAAAAAGTCATAATATTTTTATTAAGTGATTTCTATGATTAATTTTGGGACAGATTCTCGATCCACCTGAAGTTTACAAAGTTACTTCACTAACTTACTTAATGATACATATTTGGGAACTAATTTTTTAAAAAGTTTAACAACTATCATTACCTGTCAATACCCATCTTCTTTCTGCTTCTAAATCAAGTACAGCTTTTGTCTGCTGAGCATTTGGATTTCGTATGGCATGTCCTTCATCCAGGATCACTCTTAGCCACCTTATGCTATGTAATGGACTATCACCTTTAGTCTGAAATAAATGTTTCATAGGAATTAAAAACACAGGAAAGTAAAATAGTACTTTATGTAATTTGATAAATAATATGAGTCATTATTCTTTAATATCAACACCTGCTATGTGGTAGGTACTGCTTTTAGTACTACCTACATTAAATTACTGAATGTTCACAAGCTCACGAACTATTATTATTACTCCTTTTTTAAGATAAGAAAATCAAAGAACCAAGGTGTGACATATATTGCTCAAAATACCACAGCTAGGAAGTTGGCAGAGGATCTAGCATTCAAACCTAGGTAGTGTAGCTCTCTGCTGAGATCTTCCTTCAATATACTGAGCTATTCTGCCTCAGATCAAAACATAGTGATGATATAAAAAATTATCAGTTATAAGAATTATTTGAATATAACAAAATTATTTTCTTTTATGTAAAAGCTCATGTTCTTACCAGAAGACGGAAATTTTGACAATAAGGTATTTTGAAAAACATTGTAACTGAAATTATAGGCAAAGAACAATTAGACTTCTAAATGAATTGGGAAACACAAATTTCAGCTACAAAAAAGCTTATTTTTAAACTGAGATAATCATTAAGCAAATCATTGTGATAGAAAACAATATTTTACATTAAAAAAATAGAATTCGTTTACAAATTGCTAAATATATTTAGTTACAATTAAAATTTAAAATTTTAACTTCAAGTGTTCTAAAAGGAAAATATTCCTAATTTATTATCTAAAGAAAGTTCTACCTTTTTTTTTTGCAAAATGTTAAAAAAAAGTTTCCTATTTATTTCCTGTATATTAAGTACTTAGAAAGAAAAACAGGAAGAGTACAAAGGCTGAATTTTAGACCACTTTAGAAACCTGACACATATTTCTTAAATTCGACTTCTGAAAATCTCTGAGTATCAGTGTACTTACTCCATAGTCATGAGTTAAAATATTGTATGTAGTCAAAACAATATCTTGTTTTGAAAGCAAGGCTGGGTCTCTAATACGATCAGGACCATAATAAACATAAAAATTCAACTGCACATCTGATTTTATATGTTGTCCAAATTGGTCCTAGAAGAAAATTAGAAATATTTTCAATAATAAGCACATTAGTATCAGGTTTAATATGTGTATAAAAAGCACTGCTCTGGCAATGGTGTCACAAATCAAACCACTAAAATTGCATAAAATCAAGTTTTCTGTAATCTGAACTAAATAACAACGATAACAATAACAATACTAATTATTATTTTACTGTCAGGAAAACTGACCTATACGCAATAATAATACATTATATAAATTTTGCCTGGCCCTAAGGCAACAAGTGGCCACTTCATTTTTAGGAGGGAAAAAAACCAAGCTTCTTAAATAAAACAGTAACTAGTTGTTTAAAAATTTAGTATTTTAACAAAAAGGACCTTTAATGCTTCCAGTTAGTAGACTTAACCTCAAAACTGAACAGTAAAGAATAGCAATCAATATTTCAAGAGTGTAGGTAAAGCTTCAAGCACAGTATCCACTTTCATTCATTTATTATAGGCCTACTATTTGCCAGGTACACCCAGAAGGGCAGTACAGCTAAAAAGAAAAATAAGACCTGGTCTTGCCCTCCTTGAGGACATGATTAGTTTAAAAAACTTGAGTTTTTTCTTGTTGTCGTCGTTTAATCATGAAACAATAGATCTGGGAGCCTCTGAGCAGAAAAAAATTTCATGATTAAATTGGAGACAGAAGACACCAGGCAGGGACAACTGGGAAACTATCAGGTGAGAGATGATGAGGCCCTAAATCAGAATGGCAGAAGTAACAAAAGAATAAAAAGAATAAGTGTGAAAGAAAGATACTTCGAAGAAGGGACTGATGAGACTTGAGGACTAATTAAATATGGGATATGAAGAAAAAGGAGAAGAAAAAGAAGCTTCTGACGCTTAAAATGACTGCCTAGTAAGAACTGTGTGATAAAGATATAGGGAAATTTTTAAAAAGAAGGCAAAAGCAGGTATAAATATGAGAAAGAGATAATGACAATGTGTTATTATTTCAGATACAAAGTTTTTGTTCAGTATAGACTATCTGACTGGAAGAAGTATACCTAACAAAATTTAAATATTGGCCTATAATGCAAGTGTAGATATGGACTTTAAAATTATCAGCAAACAGTACATGAAGCTATAGGAATGAATAAGATTTTCTAAGGAGAACATGGACAATGAGAAAAAAAGGTTAAGGACAGAGCCTAGAGAATACCAATATTTAAAGTGCAGGCTTATACTTTTATTGGGAGATATGACATGATGTCTGGGATATGATTCAAAATATTCCAGCAAAGGAAAAAATAAAGCAAATGTAGCTAACTTGAAATTCCTGAATCTTGATGACTAAATGGAGATCTCATAAAAATTTTCGTAATACTTCAAAAAAGACAACCCATGCTTTAAGGGGAAAAAAAAAAAAGCAGACTAAATAGGAGCCATGAGAGGAAAACAGAGGTGGAGAAAAATAGTGATCAGAAAGTTGGGGTAGCAAACAAACTTGGGGGGGGGGCGCCAAATAATATCAAAGTTTCAAAAAGGAATACAAGATAGATTTTACAATTGACATTCATTTCTTCTCTTTACAAAAAGGTTTAAAGATGGCTTACAAAATAAGACATAACAAAAAGTAATAAAAGGGAAACAAAGTCAGGGCAGAGGAAAACAAAGAGGGAGCTCACTGGACATAGCAACCATGAGGTCACTGAAAGCCTTCACAGCTTCTATAGAGGGTGTGTGCTCAGAAGCAAAAACCATATTGTGGGCTAAAGAGAGAATAACATCTGAAACAGTAAAGGCAAAAATAGGATAAAACATGAGAGCGTAAAGGTGAAAATGCAGAGAATTTTATCAAGAAATCTGGTGGAAAAGGAATGGAGAAAGGATTCAATATGAGAAAACTGAAATCAATGGTTGTCTTTAAAAGGAACAGAGTGTATTTGTGGAAGGATTAGACTTGAAAGAGAAGAAAGTTAACTTTTCTGGAGAAAGAGAGTTTAATAATAATAGAGTTTCTAGTTACGGTCTTGTGTGTGTGTGTATGTGTGTGTGTACGAAATAGGTGTTAATGTTATTTCATTTTCCATTGGGAGGATAAGTAACTTGTCTAAATATTCAGAAAAAGTATGTGGTAGAAGTGGAATTGGTATTTTACTCCTTTAACTGGATTCCTTCCCATGTTTGAAGACAAAAAGGGGAAGATAAGGTAGTTCTAGCCTGCTCATTAGGGTGCCAGGTCATTTATTTGGGGGCTGGGAAGAGAGTAGCTTGTTGAGAAACTACAAAATTCTAATTCTTGACCAAGAATCCCTATATGCCCAACCGTCCCTCATTCCTTTAAAAAAATCAGTTTTCCCATAACCTCAAGTAGGTAAGATTTTGCCAAGGCTACCTTTATGAAGTTCGTATTACCAAAACTTTTGTTGTTTTCTCAATATAAAATTATGAAATACTGATTACCCATTTTTAAAACACATATCCACACCCCTAAACTCTTATTAAAGAATCACAGTTCTACTGTTTATACCTCCATTAATACTTGTAAACCTCACGCTGTAACTGCCATTCAAGTACCCATGTACTGCCCTTCCCACAATAGACCACACATAAAACGAAAGAGCATAGTCTGTTGGAATAAAAGAAGAGCGAGAGAGAACTAAAACTCATTCTGGTCCTAAGAGGAAAAATGACACACTAATCAGGAGAAGCTATAAATTTTTTTAAATAAATACACCAAAAACTTACAATAAAAAGATAAGAGTTAAAGCAGGCAAGGCTACATAAAAGTCAAACAGAAATGAAAGAGGCCATGGAATTTGACAATTAGACAATAACTATTTATCTTTTCCAATGCAATTTAAAGAACTGGTGGCAGAAGCCTGACTACAAGTTAAGGAGTAAGTAAAAGCACAAAGTGAAAAGTAAACCCCAAGAGGTATAACAGTGAAGGAAAGCAGAAGAGTAGCAATTTAAAGGTGAAACCTAATCAAAAGAAGGTATTTAAAAATGAAAAAGATATGAGTATGTTTAATGAAAGAGCCCGTGGGGAGAGACTGAATAACCAGGCCATGAGAAAAATAACAGATAAAATTCACAAGTGGGAAGAGATGGAATCCAAGGTATTCGTCTTATAAAGAGTAGGACCTCTTCGACCTCTTCCACCTCTTCGATTAGAGGAGGAAAGGCTGGGAGAGATTAACCTTGGAGGTGGCAAGAATGGAAGTTCACATCCAGTGGTCTTTATTTTCACAGTGCTTCCAACAGAGTCATTATTTCATTATAACATGCAGCTTGAAGCTCAAACTGGAAAGGAAACAGAACCAAGCTGCTCCTTACACATAATACATAAAGAGGTTCCATTCCAATGTAATGTTTTAGAACAGAAAAGCAATCTGGAAGAAAAAAAAAAAAAAAGACAATTTTCTGGTGGGTAGCCTTAAAAGCATAGTCAGAATGTTGGATGTTGGAGACTATATCCTAGCTCCATCATTTATTAGCTGGATGACCTAAGGCAAGTTACTTAATTTCTCTGTGTTTCAATCTGGTTACCTGGAAAATGAGAATAATAGCTGTGAGGATAAAACTGAGCACACAGGAGCTCACTCACTAAATGTTACAAGTTGTTATAAAAACTAAAGTTACTGTTAGTGCAGTTCTTAGAAAAGAGGTTCCAATAGTTCATAAATATGGTAGTCTTAAATAATATACCTTTCCTACTTTGGGGGACAGGAATGGCAGAGGCAGAAGTACAAACCAAATCTTATGATAGCAATTAATCATGTTTCTTTCTCTACTATAAATCTTCAAAGAAAAATTACTTCAATTCAGCAGATCTAACCCCAATTCACCTAACGATTATTTGAACTTAGATATAAAGTGCTGGCTAAACATATTTCTCCCAATGAACAACTCTTTAACAGAACAGTTTTTATTCTATATGCCAAACATAAATTATATCACATTTTTAAAGGGCTGTGAAGACTTACAATCCAGTTGCTTAACACAGAAAGTGGACAGATGATCAGTGTTGTTCTTGGTCTCTCTTCAACATCAGTTTTCTTTGAACCCTCCACTGCAGATGCTCCTGAAAGAATGAATCAGTGACACAACCTTTAGCTGGTTTTTTTCAAATATATATGAAGTCAATAAAGAGATGACAATAATGTGCCTCTATGAAAAGAAAAATCAGGAAGAATTAAAATGAAGCAGATGGACTTCTGTTTCCAGCCATGATGAACTAACAGGAACTAGATTTTACCTTGCCACTTTGAACAACTAAAAATCCAGACAGTGATTACTTATGGGGGGAGGTGGAGGATTGTGGCTGGATGGGGGCATAAGGAGGATGTTTGGAATATCTCCTAATATTAAGTTATTCACTAAAATGAACATTGTTTTATGCAGTTTTCTGAATCTGTACTCCGAGATGGCCCCCAATGATATCCACTTCCTGATAGTCACAACCCTGTGTAGTCCCCTCCCACACTCTACTAGAGTTGGTCTGTGTGACCAATAGGAAATGGCAGAAGTGATGGTAAATCACTTGTGAGATTAAGTTATAAAAGATGCAGCTTCTGTCTTAGGTGCTCTCTCCCTCTCTCTGCTTTTCTAATTGCTCCCTCTGGGGGAAGCCAGCTGCCACGACGCTGTGATGACACTCAGGCAGCCTATGTAAAGACACACTACAATTTTATTTTCCATTTTCCTACCGGACAGTACTTCCATTACTTCCAATATTTCACTAAACTAATGTGGCAATGAAAACTATTTTTTCATGTCTCCTTGTACATATCTATAAGAGAGTTCTAGGTGGTGTATCTTTAGCTTCATTATATTTGGCCTGGTTGTTCTCCACGGTAATTTACGCTCCCATCCACAATGCATGAGAGTTCCTATTACTGCGCAACCTTGCCTACTATATTTGGCACTGTGAGATTTTAAATGTTTTTTAAATATGATAGGTGAGTTGGTGCCTCACTGTTCCTTTAATTTGCATTTCCCCAGTGACTGAGTCTGCATATCTTTTCCTATGTCTGTTGGTTATTTGGGTTTTCTTTCTGTGGACCACACATTTACTCATGCACCACTTAACGAAGGGGAAATGTTCTGAGAAATGCATCATTAGGTGATTTCATTGTTGTGAGAATATCATAGAGTGTACTTACACACACCTGGATGGTACAAAATATTATATACCTAGGTTATGTAGCACTAATTTTATGGGACCGCTAGCGTATACGCAGTCCACCATTGACCGAAATGTCATCATGTGGTGCGTGACTATACATCCTTAGTGGCTACTCTCCTATTGAGTGGTCTTTTTCTAACTGATTTGTAGAGAGTTCTTCACAAATTCTAGATACTAATCCTTTGTAAGTTAACACCTATCACAAAAATCCTCTTCAGCTTTATAATTTTTCACTTTGTTTATGGTGCCTTTTGATACACGGAAATTTAAAATCTTGTAGAATTTAATCAATCTTTTCGTTATGACTTTCTGTATCTTATTTTAGAAATCACTATCTACCACAAGATATGGCTTCCCTCTCCACTCAATGATTTTTGTTTCTGCTTCTCTTCAAGAAATATGTTTTTGGTTTTATCACAGCTATGACTTAAGTTTCTCTCTTGTATTACAGCTATGCTGTCTGCAACAGAAAGGGACACTTTTTTGTGTGAACTTAATTCTATCCCAATTCTATCCTAATTCTCTCAACTGAAAGTTCCGAATTTCTAAAATAAGGGTCAAGAGTAATTTATCTGAAATGCCTATATTTTCTATTCCTAATGTCTGATTCTTAGACCAAAAGTTAGCTCCTTCTCATCATTCTGTTAGCTAAAATATCACCTTCTTAAACAGACCCTTTCAGTCAATCTTTATTTCACTATCCTTTATTTTCTTCACAACAAATATTATTTAAAATTATGTTCACTTGTTTATTTTGTTTCCCCCATCATTAGACATAGCTCTACGTAAACAGACTTTTGTCTTTTGTATCCCCAACATGTAAAACAGAGGAGACTAAGGTGCACAGATATAACTTGTTCCAGATCTCCTCTTAGTTCAATCTCTTTCCATCTCAAATATTTAGACTCTTAAAAGCAGTGTTGTTTTCCTATGAATTACAAAATATAAAATTATAATAAAGATCACTAACATTCTTAAGTAAAAAGCATACTCTACTCATACCAAAAATTAAATCCTTATTATAATTTAAACTAATCCAAAATAAATTAAGTTTTAAAGCAGTCATAAATTGCTCTGTGCCTTCACTAGAAGAAATATTTCTGCTACTCAGATGAGTAACGGACCTCCTCCCATCATATTTTTGACCTAACTAAATCAAACAGACTAGGAAAAGGTACTAGAAGGAAAACACATCAAAATGCACTTTTTTAAAAATTGGATTTTTTTTCTTTTCTCTACTTTCCAAACTTCTTCTAGTATGGTTTTATAACTTCTGTCATTTAAAATTTTTTCCACTGAAAAATAGAAAAAACAAAACAAAAGCTAGAAAACCAGCAGATATACTGACCCTTTTTCAACATCTTTTTTGTTGCAGGAGTAGATGAAGTAAGTGCACATGCAAACTCTGCATCTTCTTTAACCTTAGAAGATCCTGCTGAAGTAAAAACCACAGAATCATTAAGATATTAAACACTAATTCTCTCCTGTGCTTAGGTACAGGTAACTTTCTGAGGACAGGAAATACTCTCCTACTTTCATGTCTCTTCCACACTATCTTAAGAGCTTATATTATTAAATAAAAATAAAATAACATCTCATAACCAAAATTGCCTCTTCTGACACTAAGCACATCTTTCCAGCTCAGAGAAGGAATGCAGTCATTCGTGATATATTGTTACTTCTCTTGAGGAAGAGACATGAAAGTAGGAGTAGCCATATGCAAAGTGATTTGGCTCCCAGGTGGAAGGAGAATTTTCAAGGAAACAGGTGTTTCACTTCTAATGATGAGGCTGCCAAATTTTCAGATCAGTCAGTGGTGATGAGTTATTTTTCAAATGCAATACAATTTCTCAACTAATAGGAATACAATATGATTTGATTTAAAAGTAAAAGCAGGGGCCGCCCGGTGGCGCAGCGGTTTAGTCCGCGCTTGGCAGCCCGGGGTTCGCAGGTTCGGATCCCGGGCGCCCGCCGATGCACTGCCTGTCAGCCACGCCATGGTGGCGTCCCATATAAAGTGGAGGAAGATGGGCACGATGTTAGCCCAGGGCCAGTCTTCCTCAGCAGAAAGAAGAGGATTGGACGGATGTTAGCTCAGGGCTGGTCTTCCTCACAAAAAAAAAAAAGTAAAAGCACGTAAAGCATATGTTGCTTTTTTTTTTTTACCTTTTTTTTTTATTGATGTCTTAATAGTTTATAACACTGTGGGGTTTTAGTTGTACATTTTTGTTTGTCCGTCATCTTGTGGATGTAACCCTTCACCCCTTGTGCCCCCCCCCACCCCCCTTCCCCTTGGTAACCACCAATCAGTTCTCTCTGTCCGTGTGTTCACTTATATTCCATATATGAGTGAGTTCATGCAGTGTCTGTCCTTCTCTCTCTGGCTTATTTCACTTAACATAATACCCTCTAGGTAAAGCATATGTTTTAAAGATAAAGAAAAAAGTAAAGATACTCACTGATTATTTCTACTTACGTATCATAATTCAAACTAGCAATAATAGTATTGCCAAGAAGGCATTCCCACTCCGTGTGTGTAATTACAATTTATACATATATGAATAAGGTTTTATTGAAGTCATTTTATAAGTAGTAGGAAATTAATTTAATTTGAAACTAATTATTGAAATTAATTTAATTTGAAACTCTTCTTTCAACTTGCCCATTCATTTAACACCCTTGGTAATAAGTTCCATGAAGTTCAAATGTAAACAGCAGTCAACTTTAAGACCTATTACTAAAGAATTCCAAGCTATAGAGATACAAATCAATAGGGTTTTACTTCAATAACCTTTAGGTGTAGATTATGGATACTGAGATGTATATATATATACATATATACCTTTTACTCTGCTTTTGGTCTCTGATTGTGCATTTTTCAGTTTGCCTAAAAACAAAACCAAATATAAAAATGGTCACACTAGGAAATTAGAATATAGGAACATTATCAAATCAAATCCATTTATTACCTTTCATTTTCTGTGGTAATTCACTTGTTTCAATTTCCTCTGAATCGCTGCTTTCAACGTACTGGACAGCAGTTTTTCTTCTAAAATTAAGTATATGCAAATTTTTATCAACTCAAAACAAAATGAGATATAAAAACAAATGTTTATTAGATACAGTACAAATGCTTTTGTCTTGCCCTGCTTATTGTTTGAAAAAATTTCAAGGGGAACTGTTTATTTGACAAGTTAAAGTCAGATTTGATAAAAGCACTTTGTTTTCATAACCAGATACACTTAACTATACAAAATCCAGTACCACTATTATTAAAATTTGAAAAAGTAAACCATTCTAAAAATAGTAATCATTTTGATACTAAGTTCACTATTCAATTAAAACACTTAACATACAACTAGAACAAAAAAGAAATGACTCTTATCAAAGAAAACATTTTCATCCAATATAATGAAATAAGCACCTAAGAGGCAAAAATATAATTCTTTCGCAATGAAGAATTTCATACATTTTGCATAGAAACAGTACAGTACCGTGGTTAAGTGCCTAAGAATGGACTCTGGAGTCAGACTGTCTAGATTCAAATCTCCATTCCTCCACTTATTGTTTATGTCACTTTAGGCAAGTCACCTAATATTCTTCTATGCCTCAGTTTCCTCATTTGGAAAATAGGAATAAAAATACAATCCACTTCATAGGATAAAATGTGTTACTGCATGCAAAGCCCCTAAAATAGTGCCTCGTGCACAGGAAGCATATATGTATTAGCTATATGTGTGTTGGTTGCTGTTTTTCCCTGTCCTCATTATCATTACTTCCATGTCCTTTAATCTGATCTGGTCCACCTAAATAGTGCTCTGCTCCCCAAGCTCATGGTTAGTTCAGAGTTTTGAGATTTGAGATCTAGATAAAAGGGAAACTGATGAGTCCTGATTTTGTGCTGTGTTCAGATGGATATTAATGATAGAGAACAATTAAAAAAGCCCCAGTTTTGAGATCTCTGTTGGTGAATAGCTAACAGATTCAGATTTGAGGTCACACCTACAGATGTTGATGGTGGACAACATAACATAACAAAAGCCAAGTATTTAGATCTATTTAAGAGGGTAAATGAAATTTATAAAGTTAACAGATTCAAGTTGAGATTAGAGGGGCATTATGTGTTCTTATTCATTAACTTAATTTGTTAACATAATACTCTCCATTAATAACTTTGTCATGTCTCATTTCCACTAAAGGTGAAGAAAGAACTGAGATGAGCAAAGAGTGCTTTTGTCAAGCCATCCAATAAATATGCGTCAGTTTTCATCTCTTCAAAGTCATAAACAAAACTCTTCTCAAGTCTCAACAAAAACAAAAAACCCAAGGAGCTAGATCTTAGCTCCTATGTGCAAGAAATAGAAAAAAAGTGGTAGAAAGACAAGTGATTGAAAATTAGCAATTCACTTCTTTTATAGATTAATATTACTTTTCACCTATAAAATGACAACAGCCTACCTGCCTAAGTCACAGTGATTTTGGCAATTTCAAATAAAAGAATGTATTTGAAAGAACTATGTAACTGAGCTATAATCGTCATTCATCTCTCTCTCTCCTATATAGAAGAGAACGGAGAAAGAGTTTAAACAAACATATTACATATAATCAAACCATAATAGAGTTTACCTTTTGGGGCGGGAACTAGACAATTCCGACTTGGGATATTTATTCTTTCCCTTGACATCTGAAATACTGGGTTCTCCACTAGATCCTTCCATTTCAAAGAAAAGGACAAACAAAGTATTAGTAAATTGTCTTAGACTAGCAGTATCCTTCTTAAACCCCTGGTTTTCCAACTCAATGGTTCAACTTTCTTAACATCTTCAGTCCTGTTAACTTTCAGTCAGTCAGCCAGCTACTCTGTCTACTTATTTCCTAAGCTAGTATTTTCTTACTGAAAAGTACCTTCAATTTCTTTTACACAGTCTTTTCCTGTAGTCATCCAGCCAATCCCCATACTAGCTGAATTTCCTGCTGTACCAAGAGAGCTGAGAGCTGCTGGAAAAAAATCAACAATAAATAGGTGGGATTATAAATTTACATTTTCAAATCTCAGCTGCCGCCTTGTGTCACTGAGCAACTCTTTTACATATCACACAGCCTCCCTACCCACTCACCAGAATGATCTATACTACACTGGATCCTTTGTCTAGATTCTTAACTCCTTTTACTCCCAGCAGATGACCTACTTCACTTTAGAAAAGTAAATCAGACATCATCTTCTATAAACTCCAAGTTTGCCTACCTTTTTATTCCCAATTCTTCACCTACTCTTCTTAAAATATTTTCAGTCTTGCTCTGCTCTAACTGATCTTCAGAAACTAATTTTTGTGAACTGCTAAATCCAGCCATATAACTGCTAAATCCAGAGATTTCTTTTCATTTCTCCTCTGACTTCAGAATTTGGCTGTAACCTATCTTGCTATCCTTACTGTCTTGCTGTTACCCATGCACACTACATTATAAATAAATACCATAAACTACTCTGAGGTTCCCAGAACAACATATGCTTCATGTTTTGGAGGTTTTTTAACTGCCCTTTCATGGGATTTTTTTCTCAACCAAAAATGCTCTCACTACTCAGCTTCTTTGACTGGTGTACTACTACCAGCCAATTCCATCATCACCTCCTTAATGAAATTTTTCCTATCAGTCCTCATAAGATTCTTTAGAAAAAGAGATCTGAAATTTCTGTATAGTACAAAGACAGAGCTGGAATCACATCATTAAACTGGAAAAATCTAAATCAAATATAGAGTCACGCTCAAAATTAAGGTTTACCTTTGATTAGTCCATCTGCCTTTTCACTGGTATTGTGTCCTCCAAGTTTCAAAGATTCATCGTTAACATTACATTCCTGGATGAAAAGGTATATTTCTTACACAGTACTGCTGCCACTTTTAAACAAACTTAGAGTGCATCAATTTTATACTGCTTTACTTTACATAATAAAAACTATTTAAATTGCTACCCCATTCTGGAACAATGGGGGAGGTGCATTAAGTGAAGAGGAAAAAAATACAAACTGACTAAAATTTTTCTCATAAGTACCTCAAAAAAGAAAACTAGTCAGTCTTTACCCCTTTCAAAAGGAATATAAAAAGCAAACTTCCATTATAAATGGCATATTAGTTACTGTATGAAATATTCACAAAATTGGATCTACTTTATTTTTTGTGTGTGAGGAAGACCAGCCCTGAGCTAACATCTGTTGCCAATCCTCCTTTTTGCTGAGGAAGACTGGCCCTGAGCTAACATCCGTGCCCATTTTCCTCTACTTTATATGGGACGCCGCCACAGCATGGCGTCAGCTGGCGACCAGGATCTGAACCTGCGAACCGCGGGCTGCCAAAGCGCAACCTAAACAGCTGCACCACCGGGCCGGCCCCGGATCTACTTTTAAAGAAATTCTCCAAGTACAAATTTTCAAACCAAGAGTCCCTACTCAGTAAATAATAGATCTTTAATGAGGCTGCCATTGCCATCCTTTTTCTCTGGAATTCCCAGGGTAGGTAAGTGCAACAGTATAGGTCCCAGAGTGCCTCCTCTTACTCTACTGGGGATTTTCCTGCCAACCCTGACTTCTTCCTTTTTCCTTCATGTGTACCCCTTTGTTTCAAAATATATCAATGTATATATGAATACAAAGACTTCTATGAAAAGTAAATTTTATACTTCTATGTGAAAATATTTTTAACTGAGTCTAAGTAGGGCAAGGTCCTTCCAATCTTGTTTTTAATTCTTGACTTCATTCTGTAGGTAGGAGTGACAAATGAAATTGGGTTTAATTAAATTAATTATTCCAGTTTAAAAAGAGACAGGTGATGACATCATAACCTCAAAGTGAATCAAAACCTCAGAGTGGAGCTCAGAACTGGTGGGCAGGAGCAGAAAGTAAATTTTGCTGAGAATTAGAGCTAATAAAGCATATTTGATTTTAGTTTTTAAAAAAATAGAATTTTAAATATCTTATAAAATCCCATTAAAGTTTTACTAAAAATGGAGTTGAAAAGAAGATCCATCCCCTTTTAATGGTATGAGTCTAAATGAACGAAAAATCCAAAATCTATCATTTTTAGAGATATGCAAACTAGAAAAACTATTTTAGATAATGAACTTTTTAAAGCATTAGTTCCAAGAAACTGATGTGAAAACTGCTTTTCGTCAAATGTTCTACCCAGTCTTCTTCAACAATTAGTACAACCATTTATATTAAACAGTATGCAAAAAAACCCAGTTTATCCACAAAGGATGTCCTTTACCATTATTCCTTTTATATTAAACGATTTTACTCAGCAAGCTTTTTTTTCATAGAGTTCAAAGATAAACTTTCTACCAAGTCCAACCTACCAAATGATACAATGCTCCAATCTAACTGAATTTAAATCAATGACACTTCACTCTGTGAACTGGGAATATCTAAATCTATTTGAAATAGTGGAACGTTTTTTGCAATAAATTCTTAGTTGGAAATCACATTTTCAGCCTCAATTTCAACTAATGTAATGAACTAAATATCCTAAAACCTTCCCACTACACAACACCTTAAATGCATGGCTGATCTGGGGGTGGGGAGAGGAGCCTTACTGATAACAGACAATTTTTAAATTGATAATTGACACTGAAGCTGTAAGCAGTCTTAGGTGTTATTCCTCAGTTTTAATAACCAAACGTAAAAAGAACAGGATGTGAAGCACTGGACTATTCAGGGTAGCGAACTGAATCTCTGACATAAATAACAGTTAAACTCCCAATAAAAGTACAAAGGAGAAAATGCAACTAAGTGCAGAAATTACTAAAATAGAATTTCAGTAAGCAGTGGCAGAAAACCGATGTGCAGCCTCTTTGAAAACTAAAATATTAGAAGATGGCAGGGGCTGGCCCGGTGGCATAGCAGTTAAGTTCGTGTACTCTGCTTCAGCAGCCTGGGGTTCGCCAGTTCGGATCCTGGGCATGGACCTACGCACCGCTCATCAAGCCATGCTGAGGCAGCGTCCCATGTAGAGCAACTAGAAAGATGTACAACTATGACATACAACTCTCTACTGGGGGCTTTGGGGAGAAAAAGTAAAAAAAGTTGGAAGATTGGCAACGGATGTTAGCTCAGGGCCAATCTTCCTCAAAAAAATAAATTAGAAGATAGCACATAAAAGTCCAAAAAAAGAGATACTTTGCACACACCTTTTGCTTAGTTATTTCCTACTTTAAGGTCTTTGGACTTTCAGCTGAGAATGAAGAACAACTGTTTCGTTCTAATAGCATTTATTTTTCCCATAAAATTCATTTTTAATTCTTAGAAATTGAATATAGATTACGTGCATATATTCTACATATATAAATACATATAAATTGAGTAGCAAGAAAAGTCACCCGTATCTCATCACTAGGACATAATTATCACTATTAACCTTTTGGCACATACAGTGTATGTGACTACACTTAAGACATACATAAATATGTATTTACAAAATGAGGACTCAAGCTCTGTACACAAATGTGTACGTGGCCTTTTTGTCTGTCTTTTTTTAGTAAGTATTCTTCAAAAACAGGATTTTGTAGTTGCATAATATTAAATTTTATGGCTATATCATAATTTAGAGGTGTTTCTTTTGTGCCTTTAGAATAATACTGGGGAAAAAAAAACTTGTACTTTTATCTTCAGAAAAAAATGCATTTCTGATAATTTCTTTAGATAGTTTCTTTGAAATGGCATTATTGAGTCAAAGGTTGGAAACACCTTTAAGGCTCTTGATACTTATTACCAAATTGCCCTCAAGAATGTGGTATCAACTTTTGCTCTCATATCAGCAGCATGAGAGAGGCCATTCATCACATCTCTGAAAACAGTGGATACTATCAATTTTTTGGCAATTACCTTTTAATGACAAAATTTAAAGGTTTTACAATAAACCAAAGACTTCAGAGAAAACACACTTACTAATACTTTACCTTTTTCAGTTGATTTTTTTTAATTCTTTCAACAGGAAGGGGTTTGCCATCATGGAAGTTGGTAAGAATTACTGCAATGGCTGTCAGAGTTTTGCCCTTTAACATGTTTTAAAAAGACAAAAGGTCAAACTATGAAACCCAGTTGACCAGAGAACACCCCAAAACCAACTTTAAAATCAAATAAGCAAATACCAAATAGCATTCAAGGCTATAAAAGTGTACTGATTATTGTATTAAATAACATAAATATTAATAAGTATTTCATTGATTGTTAGGAAATGCTTTCCCAAACAGCATTACTAGGAATTATTAAATGATTTACTCTATAAAATACCATAATCATCTCTGAGAAATGTCATTTTATTTAACTACTGCTGTTCTAAGATTTTACATTTAACCCTAAATTAATAACTTTATCATGAAACTACAACTATTTGCTTGCCATGTAATTCAGAGCTAATTTAAAATGATTAGTAATTCCAGTATGTGCATGAGATAATCATTTTACTAAATCTCATTTAACGATTATTCCAAGACTTAAAAGCTATAACTTACCAATAAAGCATAGAGGACATATTTCTTGTACGTTTTTCTTAAATGGAAACAAGTAACTTTTCATTATTTTCCATAGCTGAATTCATAATTAACAACACAGAAATAAATCTCTGGCAATTTTAAAGCAGTTTTCAAAGTGTGGTCCACAGGCCCCAGGGGTCCCCAGGACCCTTTCAGATGTATGTGCAGTCAAAACTATTTTCATAATACTACTAAGACCTCATTTGTGTTGATATCTGCCGTAACGCCACAAAAAGCAATGGTAGGTAAAACTGCTGGTGCCTTAGCATGAAACAAAGCAGTTGGTACTACATTATACTAGTGGTCACTGTATTCTTAACTGCCACAAACTCACAGCAAAAAAAATGCCAGTTTCACTTTAAGAATGTTCTGATGAAGCAGTACACATTAATTTTATTAAATCTTGCCTCTTAACTTACACTCCCACTGCCAAGTATAGTGTGTCTGTCTTGTTGCATTGTTGCCAACATTGTACATTATTGTTAAAATAGAGAACAAGAGAGAATTTAGGAGTAGAAAGGAGCTTTCGCAATGTAATCAAGAGCATCTCTGAAAAATGTAAACTGGCATCACACTTAATGGTGACAGACTGAGTGCTGGCCCCCTAAGATCAGGAACGAAGCAAGGACATCCATTCCCACCATTTCTATTCAACCATGTATTATTTTTAAATATTTGCTAATATGAGATATTAAAAATCATTGTTCATTTAAAAAAAAAAATCTTGCCTCTTAAGTACACACCTTTTTAATGTGCTGTATAACAAGATGGAAAATACACATAAAAAACTTCTGTTGCATACCAAAATACGAGGGTTATCTAGAGAAAAATCACTTGTGAGACTTAGTTGCAAGCTCAACTAGCCACCATGTATCACCGTGCATCATCACTTTTTCAGGCATCACCATTTTTACTTGAAAGAATGACCAACAACTAGTTATTCATGACTGAGTAGCAGACATTCTCTTGAAAAATTAACAAAGTGAGGCTATCATCTTCAAGGGAAACAACTGACAGTATTTGTTGTTAATGATAAAATTTGAGCTTTCAAGCAAAAATTAGAATATTGGAAAACTTGTATCCAACACTACGAGCATACCAAATGTAAATGCCTTTCTAATAAGATCAGCAGTAATATCGATGAATATAAATTTTTGACACTGATAATGAAATACATCAACATTTGGTAGATCCATGTAACTCAGTAAACCAATATTTTCCAAATGAGCAATGCCTGACATTATAAAATCATGCATGGGTAAAATATTCATTCAATGTGCAAGCAACACCAATGGATTTTAATCAAAGAGTATAAAAAGTTCACTGATACAATTTTTAAGTTCCACATTAGAACTACTAACTTTTAATAAACTAGTATTTGCTTAATTTTGTTGTATCATAGAATATCTACAATTATCTAAAAAGGCTATTAAAATACTCCTCCCTTTTCCAACTATGTAATCTGTCTGAGGACTAATTTTCTTTATATACTTCAACCAAAACACCATATTCACAACAGACTGAATGAAAAAGTAGATATGAGAATTCAGCTGTCATTTATGAGTCCAGCCATTAAAGAGATTTGCAGAAATGTAAAACAATGCCAGTCTTCTCATCTAAATTACTTTTGTTTTGGAATAGTTACTCTTCACTTAAAAATATGCTATTTGTGTTGGGGCCGCCCGGTGGCGCAGCGGTTTAGTCCGCGCTTGGCAGCCCGGGGTTTGCGAGTTCGGATCCCGGTCGCCCGCCGACGCGCTGCCTGTCAGCCATGCCGTGGTGGCGTCCCATATAAAGTGGAGGAAGATGGGCACGGATGTTAGCCCAGGGCCAGTCTTCCTCAGCAAAAAAGGGGAGGATTGGCAACAGATGTTAGCTCAGGGCTGGTCTTCCCCACAAAAAAAAAAAAAAAAAAAAAATATGCTATTTGTGTTAACAAATGAATTTACTAATTGTTACTTTAAAATTTTTGTTTTAAAGTCTAGTACTATAAATAATAGATATATTAATAGATATCACCCGCTAAAACAAAAGCTCTTTGGGATCCTAATTTTTAAGAGTGTAAAGGTTTACTAAGACCAAAAAGTATAAACTCTGCTGGTGTAAGAAGTCACAAATGTATATATTTTATACTTTGCATATCACAATATTTGTGACAATATAAAAAATTTCACATAACGTTGTCTTTCCTTAAGAAAACTCATGAAAGATAAGCTACCTTGAATTTCAAAAGAAAATTGAGAAACACGTTTATATCATTACCACTAATTATTTTAATTATACCTTAACCAAACAAACCAAAAAAAACCTCAGCATTAAGTGAAAACCATAGGAAAAACTGTAATCTACATTGAAAGTGAAATCTAGTCCCAAACTGGCACCAACATGTTCCTATGTCTATCTACTTCAAAATTACTTTCTATAAAATCATAATTATAAAATAAAATTTTATTAACTAAAAAAAAAAAAATAATTACCAAACCCATATCATCAGCTAAAATTCCTCCATGGACATTTTCTGGTCGGTCCTTCTCAGAAAAATTTGTTATTGTATTATAGTATAAGTCATTTCGCTGTTCCCAGAATGGTGGAAGTTCTTTACTGTTTTCCCGTGAAACCATCCAAGCTAGAGCTTGTTTCTGATGTGGAAGCAATGGTGTTTCAATAGCCTGTAAATAAAAGGAATGTCATAAATAGAAATACAACAAGTGCCTTCTTTTTCCCCATGCAGAATCTGGAAAAAAAGTTAATCTTGTGATAAAAAAACGTATAGATTAGGGGCCTGCCCTGTGGACTAGTGATTAAAGTTCTGTGCACTCCACATGGGCAGCCCAGGTTCACAGGTTCGGATCCCGGGTGCAGACCTACACCACTTGTCAGCCGTGCCATGGCAGCGACCCACATACAAAATAGAGGAAGAATGGCCCAGATGTTACCTCAGGGCTAAACTTCCTCATGCCAAAAAAAAAGAGGAAGACTGACAGCAGATGTTAGCTCAGGGCAAATCTTCCTCAGAAGAAAAAAATGTATACATTAAACAGCATATTTTAAAATTCCAAATAGTTTTAAATAGAAAATATTGGCTCAGTACCTCGGCTGGTTCCATTTCATGAGTTTTATCATCTTCCTTTAAATCTTCAAACAATTTGTCAAATTCTGTTTTAAGCTACAATAAATAGCAACAAGAAACATTATGAAACAAGCCAATTAAAATAATAATTACACTTAATTCAGAGATTTCAAATCATTTAATTAACTTTTTAAAAGAGTCAAATACCAAAAGGTACATAAAATAATCCTTTCAGAAACTACACTGCTCACTGAAAACAGAACAAATAGATGCTTTAGGTGTAAGAGGTTAACAGCGTTACAGTCGAAAGAATACAGAGTTTTAAGTCCTGGGTTTCAGTCACAGTTCTGTCACAAATAAATCTAAATATAACTTTGGGCAAGACACTTAACTTTTACGGCCCTTTATCTTATTCCTGTAAAATGAAAGGGATGAACTAGATTTAGCATGTCTCTAAGGTTCCTTCTGTCATTGAAATTCTGTGATTCTATTAGTTGTATTCAAGCCATTTTGGCAGATCCTACCAAATACATATGACTTTCTTTCAAGTCAGTGACATTTCATTTGTTATTACTGCAATAAAGAACTTGCTATGTGCTACAAAATATTAGATTGATTTCAATCTTATGCTAATATAGTTGGTTCTTTAAATTGATCTAGTCCAATTTTATAGCAATATTTATGTATTATAACTACTTTTGCAAATTAGCACATAAGTACACAGCATTAGACTAGAAGAAATGATGCCAAATCTAAAAAGTTAGGAGAGGCAACCTGTGGCTTACCCACCATACACAGGCTCAAGCTCTTCTACCAATGAGCAAGGAAAATATAGTAACTACAATTAGAATATAAAAATGCTAACACTGATGGGTAGAGAAAAAAAACTTTTTTGATGTAATTTGTAAACTGATCTGCATTAATTTATCTTATATCCATTTTTTTTCAAACTAACTCAGCATAACAGCATCTTGGATTACAAAATAGACAAAGTAAGAACTAGACTAATGCCCAAGATTTGGAATTAATTTTTTTAGCACTGCATTTGCAACCTTACTGAAAAAAAGAGTGAGTTTCAAGGTTCAATTTTTTTTAAATTAATATCTGGACATTTTAAAAAATTCAAATAATACAAAACATTAAAACATCCCATGAGTATACAGCAATGTGTGTATTTTAATGTATGTACAAATGTGTGTGCATGAATATATTCCTTATCACTGCTTTCTTTTTACATAAATGTTTGCAATATATATTCTATTTATTCTACATGTTTCATAACTTAACAGTACCTCTGAAGATCACTAATACCAGCACATACATATTTATCTTACTCTTTTAAACATCAATCTTCAACATTTAAAATTCACTTTTAGATTACAATAAAAGAGAAGCACACCTGTTCAGTTGTCATCTGTACTGCAGCATGCACTGGCATACTATAGCTTGGTCCAGCTCTTCCAGAGCCCCAACCACTTTCCAAACTGAATCCTAAAGCTATAATTTACAAAATGAAAATAATAAAATCACCAAATGAAATAAATTATCTTTTAGTAAATTAGCTTTTAAAAATTGTATAATGAGCTGCATTAAAAATTCCCTTAATATATTTAAAAATTTTTTTTAAAGCTAAAGCCTAAGACATTCAAAAAACAAATAATTCCACATTATTTCAACAAACTCTTGCCAAACAAATAATACTTTTTTATTCCCTATTGGGGTATTCTTTTGTCTATAATTTATCAAAGACAATGTTAAAAATCAGGGATTTCCAGATATTATCATTGGGGGAAATTAGGGGAGGGAATACAAGACCTCCTTGTACATTTTGTGTATATGCATGTGCGCACACACACACAACCTCCTATGAATCTAGTTATTTCAAAAGAAAAAGAAAAAAATTCAGGATTTCCCTAAAAAGACTCCTAAAAAAGTTATAACTTGGAGCCTTCAGCAAAAATTAGTTTAGCCAACCAAACTCAAAGTATTACTTAAGGGAATAAATGTTTTATCATTCATGCATCTAACAATATCAAAATAGTAGGTTAAACCCTAAACTTACTTTTTGGTGCAGGACCCAATTTAAATCCATGTTTCTTCAACTGATCTAAAACTGCTTTTCTATTTTCTTCTTTTCCCCAAAAAGTCATATGCAGAGGCATGGTAAAAGCATTGTTTGCACCAAAAGGAACCACCCTATTATATTTAAGGGAAAAAAAAGGCAAATTACAAGTGTTATTTTTTTACCCCCGTTAAGAATCTGACTGTTAAATGTTCTAAGTGTCACATTCAAATTTTACATGGAGGTACAATAGGAAGGAACTAGTTGGGCAGACTAGAAAGACAGAAAAAGGACAGAGAATAGGATCAACAACAATCAGAAGAAAACGGTGGTTTTTAGGAAGAGAATGCCAGAAGAAACTGAGAAGATATGATAAAGCAGTGTTTAAATATAAGGATAGCATATAACCAAGACTGTAAGATAAGTAAAACAGTAAGTTTAATTGAGAGGGTAGAGCTTTCACCAACAGAACCACTAAGGGTAGCAAACCCATTTTGGCAGAATGGGGAATGATATGCAAGAACTATTTCTGATTCAGGATTCACTAAAAGTTTATTCTCAGAAAAACTTGATGATCTGAGAAAGGAGAAAACAAGTAAACAAAGTAAGAAGACATTGCTGAGCATTTATCTTCCAAACTCACCTTCTCCTATCCTAAACATTCCATACTTAAATTAAGATCACAAATACGAATGCCTAAAAGAAAAAAGGTAACCGAGGAGACTGTGAGTTTAAAAAAAGGAAGAGGTGGTAGAACTGGGAGAGTATGCCCTGGCTAAAGCTGGTCCACTCAACTGATATCATGTGGAAATGAGGGTCCAGCGTTACCAGACCTTCCATTTGTCAAGAGAAATATTTGTAAATAATTTTTATACTTAGGGAAAAAATTAACATGTATAAAATGTAGAAATCCAGATATTCAAATATTGGAAATAAATGAAAAAATTTTAAAACAGTGTGTGAGCAAAATGAAATTCACCTACATCTGATTACAGGCTACCAGTTAACAACCTCTCATTTAAACAAACACTTCCAAACTCCCAAATCTATGCACTAAAAGGCTTGGATAGTGCAGACTTCCTAATATTTGAACCCAAGTCTGTTTTTCTCCACGGTAATAATTCAGTAGGAAAGTAAGGGACAGCTACTTGATGGCTAGGGTAGTGGAGACAGAAAAGAGAGGAGAATTAAAACATTTACTGAACACATACTAAATGTATAGTGATAACAGTTGTCAGGGCAACTATACAGACTTTGAACAAATTCAAAGATCAATACAACTCACAATTATTAAAACTCTCAAAGTACATTACCCTTCAATTTGTGCCAATTTGTTGTCCATAATATAGGCCAAAGCAGCTGCTAGATCTTTCTTTAAATGGCCAACTTGATTTCCATTCACATTGTTTACTTTGATTGCATTCTTATCATAGGGGTTATTGGGCTCTCGTTGTAATGCAACCATTTCATTATTATTAACCTAATAAAAATAATGAAAAGATAATATTATAAATAATAAACATACAGTAATAGTTTTCTTTGTCATACTTTTATCTGGGATTTCCATTCATTTTTTAATGCTTACTGAATAGCACTGCATACAAGAAGTGTATTCTCTATTTATATACATAGAGAATATAAAAAAGAATCTTTTATAATATTTTTATAATATCTTTCTAATTTACATTCATTGTGAAGTTAACAAATCCTTGATATCTAAAAGATACCAACAAAACTAAATAACAGATTCATACTATCTAAAATTTTCAACATCATAACTTCTGAAAACAGGTAATCTTTACTGAGTGCTTACTGTGTGCCAACATTGTTATAAGTACATTACATAGATTGACTTTTTAAATTCTCCCAATCCTATTGGTAGGTACTATCATTATCTCAATTTTACAGATGAAGACACTGAAGCATAGAAAGGTTAAGTAACTTGCCCAAGGTCATAAAGCTAGTAAGTAGCAGAGCTGGGATTTGAATCCAGGTAGACTGCTTCCTAAGCCTGAATTCTCCAGACTCTAAAAGGGGGAAAAGGTATTAATTATAAGTCAGAATAGAACTGGAATAAGAAAATACATCCAGCCTTCAACTCACGCCATTCTCTGATTCCATCTGATTAAAAATTGCCTGAGGACGACATCATTAAAAATGGAAGGGTAAGGACTTCCGGAAAGCCTCTCCTCCACAAAAGCAATGAAAAAACTGGCAAAAACTGTCATAATCAACTTTTTCAGAACTCTGAAACTAACCAAAGGATTGCAGAAACTCAGGGAGTGTTAATTCAAGAAAAAGGACTGATTATCAGTGTCCTAATCCTATCTCCAGCTCTCAGCTACATGACAGCCTGCTGGTACAGAAACTGATAAATAATAATGTACACCTGACATTATACAATATTATAAACCATTATGACCTCAATAAAATAACTGGAAAAAAAGTATATAACAACCTGCTGGGATTCTTGGTGCAGCCTAGCAGTTACCAGAGGGAGCACAATGGAGCAGAATCTTTCAAAGATTCATTTGCAAAGAACTATCATTATTTGACCTCTGTGATGGTCTCTAGAAGACTCTCACTTGCAAAGCTCTGGCTGAACCTGAGGCTCTGAACAAGGAGGAAGTGAAGGCTAAGGCAGAGTTGTCAACTGCCTGGCTGAATGTTGAAGGAGTGCCCCAAATGCACACAGATCCTCTCAGTAAGGACTGGGAGATTTACTGGTTCCAGTACAATCATCAGCTGACCACCAAACTAAAAAGTACAGACATCAGTGGTCACACACAACAAAGGACAGATTTTACAGGGTTAATTCAGAAAAAAATCACTTAATTACCAAAATCAGCAACAACAAACAACCCAGGGGAGGAGGAAGAATCTGATTTCTAGAGTTGCCACATTATTTAAAACGTCCACTTTTCAACAAAAACAAGAAACAAGAAAGTATGGTTCACTCATAGGGAAAAAGCTATATCAACCGTCCCTAAGGAAGAACAGATGTTTGACCTACTAGAAAAAAATTTTTAATTTAAATTTTAAATATGTTCAAAGACCTAAAGCAAATCATGTCTAAGGAAATAAAGGAAAGATGAGAACTATGTCTCACCAAACAAATTCTGAAGTCAAAAAGTGCAATAAAGCTAGGAAGCTGGCCCAGTAGTGTATCGGTTAAGGTCGTGCACTCTGCTTTGGCAGCCTGGGGTTTGCGAGTTCGGATCCCAGGCATGGACCAACGCACCACTTGTCAAGCCACGCTGTGGCGGCATCCCATATAAAGTAGAGGACAATGGGCACGGATTTTAGCCCAGGGCCAATCTTTCTCAGCAAAAAACAGAAGGATTAGCAACAGATGTTAGCTGAGGGCTCGTCTTCCTCACCAAAAAAAAAAAAGTACAATAACTAAAATCAAAAATCACTAGAGAGGCTCAACACCAGACATGAGCAGGCAGAAGAAAAAAAATCAATGAAGTTGAAGACAGGTCAATTAAGATTTTAGAATCTGAGGAACAGTTACAGAGTCAGGAACAGAAAGAAAAAAGAATGAAGAAACATGAACAGGCCTCAGAGACCTGTGGGACAAGAAAAAGCATACCAACATACACAGAATGACAGTCTCAGAAAGGGAGGAGAAATAGGGGTAAAAATAATATTGGAAGAACTAATAGCTAAAAATGTCCCATAGTTGATGAAAAACATTAATCTACATATTTAAGAAGCTCAACGAACTCCAAGTAAAATAATCCAAATCCAGACATACCATAATCAAACTGTGGAAAGAATCTTGAAAGCAACGAGAGGCAACTCGTTGCATATGGGGGATCCTCAATGAGATTAACATCTGATTTCTCATCAGAAACTATGGAGGACAGACGACAGTAGGATTACTTTTTAAAGTGCTAAAAGAAAAAAACTGAACCACGAAGTCCACATCTGGCAAAACTATCCTTCAAAAATGAAGGAAAAATTAAGACATTCCCAGAATAACGAAAACTGAGAAAATCCATCACTAGCAGAGCTGCCCTATAAGAAATATTAATGGGAGACCTTCAGGCTGAAATCAAAGGACACTAGACAATAACTTGAATCTACATGAAGAAACAAAGAGCCCAGGTAAAGGCAATTACATAGGTAAATATAAAAGACAGTATAAATTTTCAGGTATTGTCATTTTTTTCTCCTATCTGATTTAAAAGGACATAAAACAATCATTATAAAACTGTGCTGAGGAGCATACAATGTATATAAAGATGTAATTTGCATGATAACAGCACAAAGGAGTGGGGAGGAGGGGAAGGGAGCTACCTACAAGCAAAATTTTTGAACACTATTGAAATTAAGTTGGCACTAATCCAAACTAGATTCTTATGAATTTAAGATGTTAACTGTAATTCTCCAAAGCAACTACTAAGAAAACTCAAAATATATAGTAAAAGAAACAACCAGAGAATTAAAATAGTACACTAGAAAATATCTACTTAACACAAAACAAAGCAGTAAGGAAGGCCAGACCCAAGGGCCACATACTGTATGATTCCATTTATTATGAAATGTCTAGAGTAGGCACATCCATAGAAACAGAAGATAAATTAGTGGATGCCAGGGGCTGAGAGGAGGGAGTAAAGGAGAATGATTATTAACGGGTATGAAGTTCTTTTTGAAGCGATGAAAATGTTCTCGAACTAGACAATGGGGATGGTTGCACAACCTTGTGAATATCTAAAAACCACTCAACTATACACTTTAAAACGAAATTTATGGTATATGCATCATCTCAATTTTTTTAATTGCCTGAAAAAGACACAAGAAAGCTGCTTTACACCTCTCCCAGGATCTGTCTACTGACTACAGGCCACACCAACCAGATTATCAGACAGATATTCCCTCTAGCCCTTTGGAGATATTTGGTGAGGCATAGCTCTGTCCTCTCCCAGCCCACCTCACCTCTGCCACAGCCTAAAGCATGATCTTCTTTAAACCAGATTATGTAAATCCCAGAAACTAAAAAACCCCCCAAAAATAGGGCAAAAAACTAACATTTCTTGAGCATTTCATCTCAATTAGATAACTGTAATTTATTAAGATAAATTATCATTTACTAAAATTAGATCATTGTCATTTACTATAGATGATAGCTAATTACTAGTAGAATTTAAAATAGAAGACATACAGGCCAAAACGTTGGAGACTATAAAAATAAAGAAAACACGATCCAAGCAGCAAGACAAAAAGGACATTAAAAAAACACAAAGGTTAAGACAACAATAAAAAGACAGAATTAGAACTAATTATAACAGTTATGTTTAGAACAAAAAAAAACAATCTACTTTATTATAAAATAAAGACTTTGATGGGTCAAGAAATAAAAAATTTAACCGTAAGCTTACTGAAGATATTTTAAAAAAAAGTTAAAAATTAACAATGCCAATGTTATACAACAAAACTTAGGAGATATAGCTAATGTAGTACTTTGAAGAATGTTTACAAGATTAAAAGCTTTTATTGTTGAATAAGATTAAGTGCTCAAATCAAGAATCCAAAAATAAAATAAAACAAAATGAATCTAAGGAAAATAGGATAACAGAATACAAATTCAATGAACAAAGAAAAATAATTATCATTAAAAAAATCCAAGACAGGGGCCAGCCCCAGTGGCCTAGTGGTTAAGTTTGGCACTCTCCACTGCAGGGACCCAGGTTCAGTTCCCAAGTGCAGACCTATATCACTCATCTCAGTGGCCATGCTGTGGCGGCGGCTCACATACAAAATAGAGAAAGACTGGCAACAGATGTTAGCTCAGGGCGAATCTTCCTCAGCCAAAAAAAAAAAATCCAAGACAGGTTGCTTGAAAACATGAAACAGACAAATCTCTATCAAGGTTAATCAATAAAAAAGAATAGACACAAATATATAATACAAAGAATGAAAACTGGACTATAACCATAAACACAGTTAAAGTATTTTTAAGTATAAATGATTACTATGTACAACTCCATGGCAATACATTTGAAAATCTAAATGAAACGGATACTTTTCTTTAATATAAATTGCCAAAAGTGACTCAAGAATTATCTGAATCATGCTGAGTCTGAATGAAACCAGACTTAAAAAGTACATACCATATGATTCAATGTATATGAAGCTCTAGAATAGGCTAAACTAATCTATAGTGACAGAAATCAGCCTGGTAGTCATGAGGACAGGGGCAGGGAGGAATGATTGCAACAGGATACAAGGGAACTTTCAGGGATGATGGAAATGATCTATACCTTGATTTGAGTGGTGATTATCAGGTATATATCTTACTCAAAACTCTTGGAATCATATACTTAAAATGTGTGCATTTTATCACATGTAAACCACATCTCAATAAAGCTGAAAGAAGTTGAAAATAAGTAGTATGATAAACACCTCAATTTCTATTACAATATTTTTTCTTAAGTGATCAACTCCAAAATGTCCATCAATAAGAAAATTAAAAGTAAGACAGATTTGTATTGACATGAAAAGCTATTCCTAATATTTTACTAAGAGAAAAAAAGGTGATCACTATAATAGGCATAATATGATCTCATTTTCATTAATACATAATATAATTTCAATTTACATGCATACGTTCACAGAGTAAAGTGTGGAAGGTATAACAAAGTGAATAAGTTATGGTTCTGGATAATAAACTTTAGGGAGATTTAATGCTTTTTCTTAGCTATTTTAACATAAGGAACATGTATTACTTATAAGATAAATAATACACATTTTGAAAAATTAAAAAAATTGAGATTACCTTTAATCAGCACACCACATTTCTATTAGCTTTCTAAGATCAATAACAACCATAATCTAATATTTCACGATGGCTTAAAATAATTTAGAAAACAATGTATGTTTTGAAAAAACAGCACAAATCAGAAATAGAAAAGCTCAGAGATGAACATAAGAGCTAGAGAACAGATGGATATGAAATAAGAACTGATAGATTTCAGGAAAAATTAGAAAAGAAAAACAATTTCAGAATTAAAAACTAAAGTAGAAACAGCAAAAAAGTAAACAGACCTTGTGAAAAACAGGGTAAGGGAAAGAAATGATGAAAAACACAAAAGTAAAAAAAAATATGATAAAAAGGATTTCAGAGGAAGTAACAAGCATAAACATACGGCATACATATAAGCAGAAAAGATCTAATATAGAGAGAGTAGAATGGAGTCCCTGTAGAAGAAAAAAAAGCTTTGGAACAAAGCAAACATTTAAAACTATAAAGAAAATTTTCTGAAATAGAAAAAAACAAACTTACAGAACAGTCAATACTAAGATGTACACTAATGAAACTACTGGACTTTCAAGATAAGGAAAAATATCAGTCATTCAGGCAAAAAAATTCCAATTCACTTATATGGGAGAGAAATCATACTGGCATCAGAATTCTTACCAGCAACATCAAGATATCATGTAGAGAAAATAGGGTCAAGGATTTTATATTCAGCCAAACTGCCCTCCAAGTTATAAACAACACAATTAGAAACATACAAAAACTCAGGAAATATTGTTCCTTCGTAAGGAATCTCCTAGACAACACATTTCAGACAATCACAACGTGATCTAAGAAGCTCCAATACAAAGAAAATATGGGAGAATGAAAGACTAAACAAATCCAGATGATGAAATTCTTTCCCAAGGAATCTCCTGCTTCAGACAACCAAAAAATGATTTGAGAAGCTTCAACATAAGAACAGTATGGGGGAATGGAAGAATTGACAAATCCAGAACTTTCCACTGAACAACAGATGTAGCTTCTGCAACAAATCAACGACATGAAACAAGCAGGGGAGCAAGTGACTTATGAGATATAACAACCAAAAGTAATCTACGAACTCTGTTTTGATCTTGATTTGAAAAAATGAACTATAAAAAGATATTTTTAAACAATCAAGAAAACTGATTATGGATTAGTTATTAGATATAATAAGGAATTATTAATTTTGTTAAGTATGAAAATTACACGTGGGCCACCCGGTGGCGCAGTGGTTTAGTTCGAGCTTGGCAGCCCCGGGTTTGCGAGTTCGGATCCCGGGTGCCCGCGGACGCACTGCTTGTCAGCCATGCCGTGGCAGCATCCCATATACATATAAAGTGGAGGAAGATGGGCATGGATGTTAGCCCAGGGCCAGTCTTCCTCAGCAAAAAGGGGAGGATTGGCAACTGATGTTAGCTCAGGGGTGGTCTTCCCCACAAAAAAGAAAATTACCCGTAAAAAATGAAATTTTTTAGAGATACATACTGAATTACATGGGTGTAAGGTGATACAGTTGGGATTTTTACGACAAAAGAAAAAGTGATGAAGCAAATATGCAAAAACTTGTTAACTGCTGAATCTGGATCATAGGTATATGAGAGTTTACTGTATTATTCTACACACGCATGTTTGAAATTTTTCATAATAAATTAAAAAAATAAAACGAGCTATATCATCTAGATAATACAGAGGCATACTAGACAACCATAACAAAGACAACTACTGATCAGTCTCTCAGTCTCTAGGTCTCTCTCTCACACACACACATATACACACAATAGAGAGAATATACATACAGAAAGACAGACAGGAAGAAAAACTGAGACAGGTAGTGTTACTACAGAAAGAAAACAAGGACTTAAAAGTAGACAATTCCTTTATCTAGTAGGTGTTGATCTCCTAAATTAAAAATACTAAAGTGTAGAAATGTGCTAAGGGGTAGAAGAAGAGAAAGCAATAGACTGACTTGGAAGTCACTTTGCAAATGTACCACATAGTATCTGTGCTTTTTGGGCAAATCATTTAACCTGCCTGAGCTTTAGTTCTTCAGTTATATGAGGGAGATAACAGACGTCTTAATCTACCTCCGAGTCATTGGAGTGATCTAATGAGACCATACAGGAAAATGTCCTTTGTACATTGTAAGCATGATATAAATGTAAAAGAATATTAGTCACTAGGTACTTATTTTCTCTTGCCCAGTTATATTTCAATTACTTAAAGTAAAATAAACATTAACTGCACATATCACCTTCTTATTTTCTAGGTTAATATCATTAATATATTCCATTTTAACTTAATATCTAATGTTATACTCACTACTCCTGTGTAATAGCGTAGTCCAACTACATGACCTCTCAAAGTTCCAAATAAAACCGAATCGAGCTCTTCATCACTAGTTAGGAAGTCGTCTGGAGGAATAATATCTTGGAATTCGAAACGGGGAAAGAAAGTTGGATACGAGACGCGTGGAAAATTTCCAGGGACTCCATATTGGACAGTCTGCAAGTACTTCCAAACAGGATCTCTATCAAAAAAAAAAAGGGGAGCACAGTAAAACAATACAATACTTAACCAAATATTTCTCAAAGATCATACCATATTTACAGGCCAATTATCTTATCACACTATTTCAACATATTAAATCTTAGGTGGAAATTGCTGTATCAAGATTAACAGAGCTATTCTGGTTAAAGCGGGAAGTGGAGGGGGGGGGGTTGCACGAGCCCCACCTGTTCAGTAATGCCTCTCTACCAACGGGTATTCAAAATGGAAACCCCAATAAGGGTTCACACATCTCTTTCCTAGTGATGATCATCTATTTAAATAAATTTAAATGTACGCGATGTCTGTAACTTTAATTATATGCCACCATTTCAATAGGAACTGAGCTACAAGAGACTTGCAAATACAGAACCACTTTTACACATGAAGCCGTTTCTACCCTTACAGATAACACACGCAGCATCCATTACTTCAATTCCCTCCGAACAGCACCCCCGTTTTATTCACGCATCCACGGCATCAAAGCACGCCGGCCCAACGCCTCCCACTCGCGTTGGTTTAAGGGTAACCTCAATCCCTTTAGGGGTAACTGTCTCAGGAACGGGCAGGTGAGCCAATCTGGGCAATGAGGGGTAAGCGGAAGTTTCCGCTCCCGAGAACCGAGCGGAGCCGCCGGCCCTGCGTCTCCCCGTCCGTCGGGCGTACCTCCCCGGCTCCGCCGCAAACGCATCCATCCGCACGTCCGAGCGCGCACAGAAAC
This sequence comes from Tapirus indicus, assembly GCA_031878705.1. Classification (NCBI taxonomy): domain Eukaryota; kingdom Metazoa; phylum Chordata; class Mammalia; order Perissodactyla; family Tapiridae; genus Tapirus; species Tapirus indicus. Next base: position 5,651,083 of record CM062920.1, on the reverse strand, counting down.
TGCGCGCTCCTGGGGCCTGGGGCTGTGCCCCCCGGCCCTCTACTGGGGCGCACTGCCCAGCGCACGGGGGTATCTGAGGGTGTCTGGTCCCATAAAGCGCAGGTCGAGATGCAGGCTAAGGCGCCCAGCCCCCCGCCCCTGACAGAGAGCTCCCCGAGGCCCCGCCACCAGACGCCGAGGAGCCTCCCCTCGCCGGCCCGCTCTCGGCACTTCTTCCTCCCGCGGCTGCGAGCACCAGCGGGACCGACACGAGCCGCACAAGCCGCGAAGGGAACGCGGGGAAGGTCAGGTTCATGTGGGGACGCCGCCGGGCCGTTACCTCGGCGCCCCACCCCCCGCCCCCTTCACCTCTTGAACATCCAGGAGGACATGGCGCTCAGTGGGTGACGAGGGCAACGGTGGGGCGCCCGCGATCGTTCTCGAGCCGCCTCGATACGCCTGCTTCCAGGCCTCGCAGGCGAGAAGCCGGGAACCGGTTCCGGGCGCCGGAGGACGAGCGAACCAGCGGTAGGCAAGACGCCGCGAGCCTAGTCAGATGTCGACGCCGTCTCCTGCTAGCAACAATCTGAGAGACCAGCGGCGCCTTGTGACTGGCACTGGGGCCGTCCAATCGCGAGGAGGGGCCTACGGAGACAAACCAATCAGAGCACGGGAGGGAGGGCAACTCCGCCCCGCGCAGGGATTCAAAGACCGTGGGGGGTCCCGAGTGCACGGGCGGTTCCATCCGGGTTCTTCCCCGCCCCCAAGGCGGGCGCGCGGGAAAGCCACGCTCCCGAGGTGTCCGCGTTTTTTGTTCGAGTCCCTGCTTCACACGGAGGGAGACGACTCTCCTTCCCGCTGCTTCCCCCGACCCCTGAGCCTCGGCCCGGTTCTTCAGGCCGTGCCTCATGCCGCCTCTAATTTTCTCCTCATCTGATGTGACATGTGATAGGGTCTTCCGCTGAGTTACGGGCCCCGAGCTACCAGCGAGACACTGGCCTTCGTTTCCCGTCGTGAAGCCCGGGGAGCTGGCGTCAAAATACTCATTTTCGCTGGCGAATCCTTGAGACACAGCGAGTTCAGAAGGGCTTTCTTGATATTTAGATTTATGGAGCGCCCCCCCCCCCCCTTTCTTGAAGGAGATTTTTCGTTTCTAGTAAATCCACAGACCGCGACGACGGCGCACTGAGCCGCTGGGGAGGGCGGGGAGTGGCGGCACGTGCTGCCCGGCGGGGCGGGAAGCGGCTGTTTCCCCCGGGCGCTGTCGGGCCTCCGCGGGGCTGAGGAGACCCGGAGGAGAGCTCGGCTGGGGTCGCTCGGGCAGTGGGCGGCGGGGCTGGCGGGGCCCGCCCGGGCGCCCCGGGAGAGGCGGCTGCAGACTGAGCGGCCGTCCACGGGTGCGGCGGCCGGGGCAGACGCGGGACTGCGTCTGCCGCACCTAGGGCTCGGGGAACTGGCCGAAGAGAATGCCGGCATCAAAGAGCAAGGGCATTCGTGAAAGTGATCGACGTGACACTTGCCCCTGAGAGGGTGGTCCGTCAGCAGAGCGACAGGTGCGCAGCGAAGGTTTTTCAAGAGGCATTTGTTCATTATCATCAACCGTCACGATGTGTACACGTGAACCCTCAGTGAAATGGGAAATTTGCAGCAATTACTTCATTGCACTAAACAGAAGGAAGATGATGAGGATGATGAAGACAGTGGCATTTCAAATTATTTTAACTTTTATTTCTGAAAGTATTTGAGGCCAATGGCAATATAGTTCAATATTTGGTGTGCCAGATTGTAAATAAGTTCTCGGAAAAGATGCCAGAAAATGCCCAGATTGACAATGTTTTGTGTGTAAAATTAATGAAGAGGCCATGCTCATTAGACTGAAAGATAAAATTCCAAATGTGAAAATACAGGTAAGCCTGACTCTTTCAAGACTTAAGACCTATGAGTAGTGACTGTCCCATGGTCAAAGAATGCGGATTGAATAAAGTAAAATTTTACCATTTAAAGTCAACATTTTTGTCGACGTTGTCACTATTTTGCATCTCAGATGTAGAAGTTGAACTTGAAAACCTTCACTTAATCGTTATTTTCATTTTTAAAAATGAAGTTTGTACTAGTTTGATTAAAATGTTACAACAAATTCATAACTCACACTAGATAATGTTTTCTGAGAAATGAACATTTGTAACTGAAAGAGAGAATGGGAACTTTACAGTGGCTTGTGCATTGTACCAATGTGTAAGGAGGAGAGTGACACAAAGAGGATAGTGAGGAAGATAAGGGCCAGATTACACAGAAATGTATGGTCTATGGTAGAGTTTGTATTTTATTTTAAATGCAATAGAAAGCCATTAAATGTTTTAAGCAGAAGAATAACAAACTGAATTAGGCTTTAAAAAATTCTCTCAGAGAAGGACAGACACCGCATGATTTCCCTCATATGTGGAATATAAACAAACACATGGACAGAGAGAACTGGTTGGTGGTTACCAAGGGGAAGGGGGGTGGGGGGTGGGCACAAGGGGTGAAGGGTTGCATCCACATGGTGACAGACAAAAAATAATGTACAGCTAAAACCCCACAATGTTATAAACTATTAAGACATCAATAAAAATGAAAATTAAAAAAATTCATTCTGGCAGCCCTGTGGAGAATGGATTATAGGGAACAAGAACAGAAGCAGAGAGACTGGTTAGTTGATAATTAGGAAACGATAGTGTCCAAGTAAGAGATGATGGTCGCTTGAAATGGGGAGGTGATGAAGCTTAGAGAACTAACAGGGTTTGCTGATGGATGTGGATATGGATGCTGAAGGAGAGAAAAGAATAAAAAATTCCTCCACACACCCACCTCCCAGTCACAAATACCTTTCTCATCCTCCCCCTCTTTATGCAAATTAATCATGTCACTCCCCCTGTTTGATGCTGTGAGCAAGAAATGAAAGAATGGCAAGTGTGGCTCTATAATCTGTCCCTTACCTCCCACTCCTGTCACCTCCCAACCCACCCTGCCTATACTGACCTTCACTAACTTCTCTAAAAATTATGAATATTTTCATACATAAGTCCGTTCTCACATCCAACAAAATTAATAATAAAGCAATCCTTGGTGTCTTCTAATAACTAGTTCATAATTGAATTTTCACAATTGTCTCAAAAAATGTTCTTTTATAGTTTGTTAAGAAAACAGAATTTTGAAGCCCTTGGCAAAGAAAAGAACTTTAAGAATCTGAATTTCCAAAAGTCGGCTTCAACACAAAAACTTCCAAGTTTATGTCATAACTAATAGATTCTGGAAGAATATACGATTGTAAGAGCTTGTTTGCTTCATTTGCCTAAGAGGAGATAGAGACAAAGTTCAATGGAAGAGGTGAATTTTCAGGAATGACATAGGAGAGTCCACAGAGTAAATCTCGAAGTGGATCTTAGGGAAAGGACCTGGAATGCCATCAGCCTGCGCCAAGCACCACAAAGAGAGGGATGATAGACAGCCTAGCAAAATTTCTGGAGATCCCATAAGAAAAGGAAGCTATGCCTCATATTCCAGAGAGTAGCCTCAAGATTCTGTAGATCTTAACGAGAGCCTCAGAGATCAGAAATGTGCCAGGGCAATAAAGGGGTAGAGGCTAGTGAGGTGGTTCTCTTAAGGGGTCCAAGGATAGCCTTTTTAAATCCTAGGAGAATCCCCAGTGAGTCTCCAGCACTGTGAAGGCTGGAGGCCTTCACTAGATTATGGTTCTCGTAAGCTTAAGCAGGAGGCTGGTACCTAAGGATGAGGTAGGACAAGTTATATCAGCAGTGCGTGCCTGCAGAAGATGAATGGAGTCCAAACATAAGCCTCCTAAAGGGTAAGAAACCTGCATTTAATTGACTTTAAACCTTTAGATGACTGAACTACCTGGAAGTGACTAAATTAAGTTACCTCCCATTAGGCAAACAAGGTTTAAGACAAGCTACGTTCTTTCATTAAAAAAAAAAAAAAGTTTTATCTTTGCAAATTTTTTGCTGTAAGAAAGTAATAGAAGATATAAAATAAATTGTAGTAATTATGAAGTTTTTCAACTTTCTGTTTTTAATTAATTTTAGATGTACAGAAAAGTTGCAAAATTAGTACAAAAAGTTCTCTCATATCTCTTACCTCATTTATATTAACAACATACATAATCCACCATACAATTATCAAAATCAGGAAATTGACATTGGTACAATACTACTTCTGAACCAGTTTTTAAAATGAAGACAAGGCAGAGGAAATGATAGAAAATAAAATATTTCATGACTTGGTATTTACAACTGAATTTTCTTACACTTACTCAGGACCCCTACAGATTCTGGGGCAGATTCCCGGGTACAAACAGCTGACAGGGCAGAGGAGGTAATATAAAGTGAACGTGGAGTAAAATTCTTAATTAAATAATATAACGAATATCAAGCGCCTGCCTTGAAGTCAGCACTCAGTAAATGCTCTTACTATCATTACTATTACTGTTGTAATAGAGTTATTATCTAATGAGTCCTCTGTCACTTAACAAGGAATATAGTTGGTTGAGGCTGTTTTCCTGGTTCTCATCAGCAAGGTTAGTCCTAAATACCAGAGTAACATTGTTCCCATGAAGCCAGTCTTTTTCCCAGGTGCATGTCCTTGAAACAGACTGAATTGTTTCATTAAGAACTGGGAGACACTCCCACCCCAGCTCCCATGCTGAGAAATCCTTGGTGTTCCAGATTACACAGGCCTTTCCCAGAAGAGAATTGTTTCCTCCTCCTTTAGTCCTGGGCTGACTAGGTGCTCCCACATGGCAGAACACCAGAGTTGCTGATGCATCAGGCCTGCCTGGGATCTGTCCCCTCCTTTGCCTCCTGCCCAAAATCTGTTTCCCAGCTTCAGGAAAGCACCACTCTGGGCCATGGAATTATTTAGGGTTCTTGTCATGGCCATGGCCAAAGCTCTTTTTATTTTAATGAAGACTGCGCAAAGATTGGTGCATGTTTTTCTGCCTCCTTTATGGCTAGAAAATTAAAAGACCAAACTTCAACTCTAAATGCACTTTTGATATTATCAAAAACATTTTTTTAATGTGGGAAACTATATTGTATTAGCAAATCAGTTTTTAGTCATTATCACAATTTACCAAACTATTGCATCCTCCAACCATACCTATGTCAACTCTAAAATTAAGGTTTAACTTGCCATTTCAAATAGTCCTTTAGAAAGTTTTAAAAAACTCTGCAAAAAATCAAACACATTTCTCAAATTTGAAGGAAAAAAGGAAGAATTTGAATAGATTTTTAGAGGAGTTTAATCTCCTGATCTAATAGAATTAGAAATTCCAAGAGACTCAAGTTCATAAACATGAAGTTTTAGAGTCAGAATATATTAATATCCTGCTTGAATTGCTAATTGTATAATATTTACAAATAAAATGTCCACTTCTCAAATATTTTTAGGTAAGGTGTAAGGTCAAATAGAAATAAGGTAAGATGTACCCCAGGTGAACATTAAAGCATTGATGATGTAGATTAGCATAGTGAACTCAACACAGCTGCCTCTAAATGTTCAGAAAATTGAGATTATCAGGAAACATCAATAGTTGACTACATTATAAATTTGTGAGAAAGAAAGACAAAAGGACAAGACATACATTTTTACCCATAAAATGAATATAGATGTTTTTTAAAGGATGAGAAACACAGCTAGCCCAGTGTTCTAAGAGGGACTCTTTCAGATACTTCTGGTAAGAGACAAATCACTATCCACTTGTTTAAAAATTACTATTTATTTGAAAGAAAACGAATTTAGGAAAGAAGTGGCAATAACTGGTACACATATTTTAAAAGGTTTTTTTACCAAGTACCAAAGGGAATAGTTCTCAATCTTTACCCAAGAATCCCTTTATTTTTGAAAGATTGTCTAAAACCTAATCAGCTTATTCAGGTTTTTAATCAAAAGTATCTAATTACCTTTAACAAACTTGATATATTTTGAGTAAAAACAATTTTAAAGGCTTTGTTAAACCTATACATTTTCACTGAGGGGATATGTTTAATTTCTTTTTTTACACTGAAAATAGGTGAATAAATATTATTACCTTTGTCAGGTGGTTCTGGCCTCAGGCTGGGAATTACAGAGGTTTATATGCCAGACACTGTATATACACATATAAACAAAAATCAATAGTACATGGCCATTAAGTAAGTATAAAACATACTCTAAATATACAAAATGGTCTCTAAATATCCAAAAAAATAATAATGCATGTCTTGCATCGGCTTATAAATCAGCAAGGTACACAAAAAGAGATACAAATCACTAAACTGTAAGGCTAGATTAACAAAATGGGGTAATAGAGATAAAATATTGTGCTCTGGGAACTAGGGAAAGTGTTCAGAGGCTTCATGGACTAGTTAGCAGCTAAACTAGAGGGGAATGACGAGTGGATTTCAATGGGTGTGTTGGGAAGGGGTCTTCAAAGCTGGAGAAAAAGGTACCAAGCCACAGAGAAGCAGCCCATTCAAAAGACGATGGAGTGTTTATTCTGAGGAAGAGAATGTCTACTGAGAGACTGTATAAAACAGAGATATGAAAATCTGATCCAACTAAAGCCAGAAAGAATGCAGTTATGTATTTCTCAATATCAATTCAATATACAATCTGAGGTGGCCTATGAAAAAAACAAGAGGGTAAATATTTTCCTAAACACTAGGCCTTGACATGCTTTTTGTTGAGGTTTATTAGCCGAGGGATTGTCCTGCTATCTACCACCCATCCCAGGAGTCCCTTGCAATCAGTGCCATACTTAGCAAGTGTGATATTGTGATTTATAAGAAATATATATTTGGTCATTCAGATAACCAAAATATATCTGTCAAATATATTTGGTCTACGTTCACAGTTCCTGGCTCACAGCTCCCCCAAACCTTGGAATTTCCTAAATGTTGACAGTGATAAATGTGTCTTTTGTGATGTTAGTGAAGGTGACTTTGGGACCCCACCCAAGGGTGGGGGCTGGTTGCCAGGAGAACCAGCAACGTGATCAGAGGATTGGAACTTTCAGTCCCACTCCCTGATTTCCAGGGAAAGGAGGGGGGGCCTGAAGGTGAATCAATGATGGCCAATGACTTAATCATGACTCCATAATGAAGCCTCCATAAAATCCCAAAAGGACAGCTCACATTGCCCTTTTTTTTCCAGAGGGCTTCCATACCCGTGCCGGGCCCCAAGCTCCACAAGGACAGAAGCTCATCTGTTCAGGACGTTGACCTATGTATCTCTTCATCTGGCTGTTGATCCTTTAATATCCTTTGTAATAAATCAGTAATCTAGTGAGTAAACAGGTTTTCTTAAGTTCTGTGAGCCAATCTAGTAAATTAATCAAACCCGAGTAGGGGGTCATGGGAACCTCCGATTTATAGCCAGTCAACCTGGACTTGCGAATGGCATCCTGAGTTCGTGGGGATCCTTGGAACCTCCAGTTTGTAGCTGGTTGCTCAGAAGCCCAGGTAACCTGGGCTTTTGACTGGCATCTGAAGTAGGGGACAGTCTTGTGGGATGGAGCACTTCACCTGTGGAATCTGATTCTATCTCTAGGTAGATAGGGTCAGAATTGAGTTGAATTCTCAAACACCCTTGTTGGGGGGAAGCCTCCACACACACATTACGATTAGGTACAGGAACCCTTGGCAGCAAGAATCTTCCTTAACGGATATTGTCTCTGCCCAAAACAAACTAAAACGAAAACAATAGAAAACAAACAAAAAAATCCAAAACAAAACTAAAAGAGACCATTACAGCAAGCTTTAACCCCTCATAATTGACCTGGGTCCCAACATATTTCCTCTCCTACCCCCAACCCCACATTAAACACCACACAAACAATAAAAGTCCACAACAACCTAAAAATCCTACTGTACTACTACTGCATAACTAGAATGTTGTTGTCCTCCTTTACCTATTTATAAAATATCCTCATTCAGAGAGGCAGGGAAGCATTACAAATACTGCTGCTCTAGATTTCTATCCTGAGGTACTTCAAGGCCGAAAACAAATACAACAAAATTTCGTATTTTCCTTCATCATCACTGAGGATTAATTATTCCAAAAGGTCTACAATCTAAATCCTTATTTCCTGGTTCTGAGTAATGTAGTGTTCTCCCTCAGATCATACAATTTAACCTAACAACTGAAAATATACACAAACATTAAAAGACACAAAAAAGTAAAAAAAAAAAAAAAACAAAAATATAGGCATTTTAGAAAGTACTTGAGAGATTAACAGTTTATAAAAATAGGGTAGAAATTTTAGGTGGGAGCAGAAAACTAAAATCAGGCCATACTTTGCCAAAGTCTTCTTACAAAAAGTCACGTCCTCAAAAATAATGTCTTATGAAACTGCTCTTAGGATGAAACATACACAAGATAATTTTCAAGCCAACTCACTTTGCTTTTTTCCTCATGCTTGCTTCAAAGTTGCCCCTGGAGGGCAAAGTCATTCTCAGTTAAGAACCACTGCCAAATATGATCTCACCTACACATGACTTTAAATACTAGATATATGCTGATCACTCCCAAAGGTGTATCTCTTAACCCTGACTGCTTCTGTGAGCTCCAGACTCATGTAATAGATATCATAACCTTACAAATCTAAAATAGGACTCTTAATTCCACCTCTCCCCTTCCTCAATCTGCTTATTTTTCTGGCTTCCCCAATTTCAGTAAACAGCATGCCAAAAAACTTGTACTCTTCCTTCTCTCCCTTTCACATCACACATCTTGTCCCTCCTATTAGCTCTGCCTCCAAAAGATATCACAAATGTACCTAATTCTTTCCATCTTTACTGTTATTGCCCTGTCCAGCCACCATGGTTTCTGAAATAGTCTGACTGCACTCCTTCCTTCTGTTTTCCTCATCCAACCCTACTCCTAGTTTCATTCTTCATTCAGCAGCCAGAGAGATCTTTTTATAATGTAAATTGTATCATATCACCTCCCTGCTTAAAATACTCCAATAAATTCTCTTTGCCTTAAAATGAAATCCAGATTCTTCCACAGCACGTTACCTAGTCCCTGCCTGTCTCTTTTTACCTAATTTCATACCACAAAGTCCTGGGCTCCTTATGTTCTAGCAACACTGGCCTTCTTTCTGTTTATGCCATAGGTACCATCAAGCTCATTCAGGCCTCCAGGCTTCTGAAATTCCTGTTTCCTCTGTGTGGATCCCAGGCCTTTCCATGCCTGGCTCCTTCGCATGTTTCAGGTCTCAGCTCAAAAGCCACCTCCTCAGAAAGGTCTTCCTTGACTTTCTGATCTAAAGTATTCATCCCTCAGTTACTCTCTATCCCAGAGGTCAGCAAACTTTTTCTTTAAAGGGCCAGATAGTAAATATGTTCCGCTTTGACTACCCAACTCTGCTGCAAAACAGGAAAACAACCATAGACAATACTTAAATGACCGGGAGTGTCTGTGTTCCAATAAAACTTTATTTACAAAACAGGCGGCAGGCTGTAGTTTGCCTACCCCTTCTCTATCACATTATCCTGCATATCAACTTCATAGAACTTACAAGTAACTGGAATCACCTTGTTTATTTTCTTGATTACTGCCTGTCCCCTTCGCCAAGATAAGCTCCACCAAAGAAAAGACCTTATATTGTTCACAGCTGATCCCACAGCACCTTGAAGAGAGTTTAGGTGCTCAGTAAATGTTTGTTGATTGAATAAATGAAGTAAATCACCTTTCCTTGCATTTGATATAATTTATAAAAATAATCATTTAAAAATCAAATTCTATTCTACTATAAAAGATGCTTTCTCTTGTAGATTCTTACATTATTATAGTCGAAAGAAGACAACTGATAATCCCCCCAAAACTTCTCAGAAACTTATCCAAAACTTTTTTTAGATATCTCAATTTATCCAAATCACTTTTGCTTCCAATCAGATCTTTTCCTATAATTTTATACAAAATACATCTATATTTTTACTTTTAAAATAAGCAAAGAAAATAAAGTCATACAAATCTGACAACCTTGAAAAAATTATAAGCCTAAAGGAGAGCAAGGAAGGCCTCCTTCACCACCCAACATTGGAGATACATCATATCCCCTTCTCATCCCATAACCATTAGTCTCCCAGTTCATATCTTTCTTTCCTTGTCCTCCTCCCACCATTCCTTAGGCTTTGGCACTTAGAATTTGTACTTTACTTGCATAGACCAACTATAATCAGCTTTCTTCTCATTTTGTAGTTTTTATGGTGGTTGCTATTGAAGCTTTTAAGTTTCTCAGGGGCATTTTTAGTCCTCCTTCAAGTGTTCCTGGAATTAAACTGTTTATGTATCATGGAAGTTTTGAACAGAAGATCACTGTGTAATCAGCAGTAAGTTTTCAGACTTACAAAGTTTCACATTATGAGTCAAGGAAGTTGTAAGGTGGTTTTTGTAATTTAGATCTAAGATTCATTCCACTTGTCTTCCAATTGAAAATTTATACGACTCTTAAAATGTGCATTGAATGCTACTATATTTTTTTCTTCTGAAGCTGGAGGCAGGATAACCTGAGAATACCAGGCTAAAAGAACTAACAAGAAATGAGGCCCACACTTAGCCTATTCAAAAAATACTAAATCAGAGACATAATGGATGGTTAACCTATAACTGGTCTAGGCTTTATCAAAATTAAGGAAATCTGTTCTCTCCAGGCAAGATCATACTTTAATTTCGCCCTCAGTCCTCTTTATTTTACTGCATTAGCTAAGATAGTACAGAATACTGCTGGTATTCAATTTTTCATTGGCTTTTTGAAAATTATTTATTGGTCACCTCTTGTGCAACAGAGCCTACTACTAGGCACTGAAGGTGTCAAGTAGTTGACAATCTAGCTTATATGTGTTGGTCACAGTACTGTCTGTGAGTCAGACTGATTCAATTCCCATCTGCTTGTTATAGAAATACAGATTGGGCTGCCCTATTGATCAGTCACTGGGAAGAAGGACATTTCAGAAGAAGAAATGTTCTGGGGCTATAAGGGCCTCTCAGGCGTTAGCTCTGTGGGAGGTCCTGCTGAATGATAGCCCCCTCTCCCTCCACTGCCCAGTGTAGCCTCTATCTGTCCTGATACTTGTGAGGAAGCAGCTTGGACCCCTAGGATAGGTCTGAGAAATTAACAGTAACAAAGGCTTTCTCTATTTGAGAAAATTTTCTCCAGGTGTGGAAATCCCTCAGGCACTTAAACCTTCATACAATGCCCAGGAAGAGACCATCCCTCTACCAGCCTCTCCTCCAAGCTCTGCTATAGCCTCCCTTCAGTTACCCCCACACATGGGAGCCAGCCCAGAGGGAGCTATGTTACTGGAAACTTAGGGCTTCTTCTGAAATGGAAGTCTCCTCTTGTCTGCTCAACTGGAGGTCTCCTCTGTACTCTACTTTTGATTGGAATAAAACCATTAGCCTAGTTCTCACTTCTCCCGCTCTGTGGGCAAACTAGCTCCCATCTATCTTCCTCCTACTAAGGACGTGTGCTACAAGTCCTGTGGAGTCTCTCCTCAGCCTGGCCAAGAATCTACCTAGAAGGGAAGGCCCTTACCTGCCGGCTCAGGCTGGCATTGGCTGTGGCCCCATCCTGCCTCTGGGAGAGCCCCAGAAGACAGCTTTTTGGTTTCCCTGCCGCTGCCCAGTCTGCTCCCCAACAACACAATAGGTATGCTGACAGTTGTGTGGTTAGGAGGCTCTGAGTGTTTGTTAATTTCTCCACCATAATCTCCATCTGGTTAAACCAACACAAGTGAACCTTGATTACATCCCACCCACTTCCATATTTGCATTTTCAAAGACTGGAAGATGTAGTTCAACCATTCTCTCTACTTCTTTTTAAACTGTCATGCTGGGTTCCTCTCTCCAGGGAGGAATCTCTTATCTCCAGGTGCCATCATCCATGGACAGATACACTAGAAATCCTGTAGTATTTAAGGGTCATGCTTAAAGTGTCACATCCTCACTACAAGGTCCCTCCGTAGGCAGTTGCCTTTTGGAAATGAAACCAAGAGAGGTTAAATTACTTGCTCAAGAGCACAGAGTGAAAAAGAACGGACCTAGTGGTGTGTAATGAGAGGGGTGAAGAGCTTAGATGCCAGGACAGGGACTTGGTTTGATTCTGTGCCCTTCCCAGTCTAACACAACATGTGCATTTGTGTGAATGTTTGTCTATCAGTACGTTGCAAGTTATGAGTCCACATGCACATGTTGTATAAATGGCTAGGAATCTCCTTCAGTTTATTTCTAGAATGAGATAATTTATAAATAAAGACATCATTGTGTGAGAATGTTTGGGTACACTTGTGAATTTCCCTATCTAGTGAATGGCACCACCAAGGGGACCCAAAGTAATCCATCACCCCCATAAAACCAATAACCATTCTTTTTCTAGCCTAGCTCCGAAATATATCTCATTGCCATAATATCATCTCCTATCCGTCTCCACTGCTCCTATTCTAGACCAGACCACTATCATTTCTGCGCACGATTTCCTGACTCCCACCTCAACGCCTCCAATCAGCTTCACAATGGAGCCGAGTTTTTCTAAACTCCGCTTCAGAGCAGGTAAGACCTCTTCCTACAGCTCCAACGTGTCCACACTCCCGTGGGGATAACGCCCGCGTTCTAATCCTGCTTTAGGTGGTTCTTTTCCCCAGCCCAACCCTGCTCCCCCTCAAGCTCATCTCTCTCCCCACACAATGAAGTCCTAGTAATACCGCTCTGCACTTTGGCCCTCGGCGAGCTTCCTCCGCCAGCGACCTCGGCCCCGGCCATACCCCTGGCCGGACTCCAGGCGTGGGCTCGAACCTCAGTCGCTCGGGAAAACCTTCCCACCCGCGCGCTTCCGCCCAACGCAGCAGTTAAAACACACGCCGTTCTAGCCGTGCTCTCCTGTCAGTTTGCTTGTTAGCCCTTTCCAGACTACGAGCTTTGGAAGGAATAAATTCTCTCCCGTAGGAGGGTCAGATACAGCCTCGATTAAGAGGCAGAAGGAGGCGCACCACCCGCGCCCGGCCGCCCTCCCCAAGGCTGCACCAACCCGATCCTCAGGGGGCGACCGCGCGTGACTACTTCGCGCGAGATCGAGCACGGGCTTCCGAGCGCCGTGTGCACGCGGCGTTGGGCGGGCGTATCCGGAGCCCGGAAACTACTATTCCCAGAATCCTCTGGGAATGCATCCTCCACGTCCGGGACTGTATTTCCCGGGAAGCCCGGAGGGTTGGGAAGCGTTCCTTTCCCCAGGAGCTTAGGTGGCGGCGTTAACCCGTATCTCCCTCCGCCGCGGGAACCGAGGCACCCCCTAGCTTCCCCGGGATGGCGTCTGCGAAGGCTCGTTTAGACTTGTCCTGGTTTGTTAGGCTGTGGTGTCGTTAGGAGTTAGGAGAAATGGAGATTTTGGAGGGAGCGGAAGGCGCGGGGATCCCCACAGCTGCGCCCGACCCCAGCCTGTGCCAAGCAGAGTCAGGTGACCAGAAGACCTAGGGGTCCTCAGCCCCCAGGTCTTCTCCAACTCACACTGGCCGGGAAGGTCCCTCGGTCCCCAGGGGTCCAAGTGTCCTGGGAGTCACGCCGTGGTGGCCACCGGGCATCTGCTGCGGAAGGCGAAGTAGCAGCAGTGGAGCCGCTGGCTGTTCTCAGTCTCAGTCTCCAGGGAGGCTACCTAAATGGGGCACCAGACTCCTCTTCTCCCTTACTCCTGATCTTCAGTCCCCAAATTCCACTCCATTTCTGCCGCAGGGACCCAATTCCTCCAGACAGTGTTCAAGGATCCACCCCACCCCTAGTCCCTAAATCTTCAGCCTCTGCTCTGCAACACTGATATCCTAGCTGCTTCTATCAGACCCTAAAATCCCATACTTTTCCCTTGTGCCGCGTCATCCATTGTTACATCACAGTGAGAGTGTCACAGTTCTAGTGCGCCACTAGTGCTAGGGCTACAGGGTAGCCTGGGGCTTTCAGAAGCCTGCCTGGAGAGGGCAGTTCTGTACTTGGACCCCAGTTTCCCCTCTAGATATGAAGCCCCTTGGATTTAGGACAGAGAAAAGAGGTGTGTGGAGATGGATGGTCGGGGCAATACCTTTCATTGGGCCATATTCTCTTCATTTGTAAAATGGAGACGGTTATCTTTAACCAGAAGGCCCAGTCGGTCAGACTTCCCTAGCCAGCAGTGTAACTTTGCCTGCTACCCCACAGAAGAAATCAAAACCGTGGGGCATAGAGGAGAGAAACCACCACTCCTCTCCAGATGCTTCCGGCTCAGGTTAGCTATGTGACTGTGTTTGGCAGTTGCAGGAATCAAGGTCATATTTAGGAGCTAGAAATAGAACCTGGAAGCTGTTGACACACACTGGTGGTGCTCATCCTTGGAAGTGAGGATAAGGCCACTCTGGGGGAGGATGCCCTTGAGAAGAAGGGGAGGTTGGAGGACCAGTCAAGTTTCAGATTCACAGCTATCAATGATTCTTGTGTGATCCTGGTCAACTTACTCTCTAGGCCTTAGTTTCCCTTTCTAGACAATATGTGTATGTGGTGGAGGGGCATAGGGGTGGGGGAGAGTGGTCATTGACATGTTTTTCCTGTGTTAAGAGCATTCCCTCACCAAGAAAATTAGATTATTTTAGGTTCTCATAACACCACCAGAGGTCACTATTGACTAACTATTTGAAGAGCAATTTAGTTAGTTTAAAACTTGAGGCCAGCCCTGCTACTTTCGTAATTTTATACACATTACTTAGAAAAATCAGTGTCCCAGATGAAGGCTTCAGTTTATTCAGTACCCTAAACACAGAAGGATTAGGAATCTGTTAAGCCAGTGGTTCCCAAACATTTTTGCATATTGGAAACTGTAAAAGGTACTGATGCCTGGCCCCTGTCTCTAGACATTCTGATTTCACTGGTAAGGGGTGCAATATGGGCATCGGTACTTTTTTTTTTTTGGTGAGGAGGACTAGACCTAAGCTAACATCGTTGCCTAATCATCCTCTTTTTTGCTGAGGAAGACGGGCCCTGGGCTAACATCCATGCCATCTTCCTCTATTTTATATGGGATGCCACCACAGAATGGCTTGACAAACGGTGCGTCTGTCAGCGCCAGATCCGAACCAAACCCTGGGCCGCCGGAGCCGAGCGTGCGAAATTAACCACGACGCCACCGGACTGGCTCCTGGGCATCGGTACTTTTAAAAGCTCCCCAGTGATTCTAATGTGCTGCAAAATTTGAGAACTGCAGTCTTAAACCCTCCTCTCAGTTTTAAGACACAACTGTGAACTTGACCTAAACTTTATATGCATCAACTTCAGAGGAGAAAAGCAGGAGTCCTCGGGGAAGCATTTCTAAGAAGGAGCTTGATGCAGCTCCAGCTGGAGACAATAATGGCCCCTCTGTGCTGTTTAGTATTCCCGGGAACAAGAGCCTCACTGGAGTGACCAGGGAATTAAATTGAAAGATGATAATAGTGGCTGTCACTTATTAAGCTCTTATAAAGTGCCAGGAATGTCTTACGTTTAACAAGTTTTAGCTCATTTAATCTTTGGAATAAGAGGTTAGATGCTGTCATTTCCATTTTACACATGAGGAAACTGAGACACAGATGGTTAAATAATTTGCCTGTGATCACACAATACAGCTAGTAAATAGCAGAGCTAGGGTTCAAACCTAGGCAGTCTGTCTCCAAGAGCACAAACTGAATAACTATACTATTATTACTAATCCACATACAGTGAAATTTGCCCTTTTCTCCTTGGAATCACATCCATTTTCATCCCTCCTTCATTCTCTTCTGTCATCTCCAAGGCCTACCTTTCTGGCCGTTGTTCATTCCTAAATTACTCAAGCCTCTAGCTCCACATGATACTATGTGCTCTAGGGAGATACAAGGATATAACATGACTTTTCTCCCCATGTGGCAGGCACTTCACTAAAAACGTGTGTATTCTTTCACATGAGGCTCACGATAACAGTATCGCAGATGAAGAAACAGGCTTGATACAGCGAAGTAACTTGTTCAGCTGATGTGGTGTGGTCTCAGGCTCTTTGCCCTGACTTCACTCAGGGCACTTCCATCTGTCTTACCAGGGTCCCAGTAAGTTTTTATCAAAAAGGAAAAGAAGAAATGAGGAAGGAAGGAAAGAGGGAAGAAGGAAAAGGAGGATGAGGTTTCTTCTGTTAAAGATATTATTAATATTGTGGAACAGGTCCAAATTCCCTTAGTCAGAGACTGAGTGAAGAGGCAGTTTTCTGAACATCGTACCGCCAGATGGAATTCTGAAGCAGTGTGATCTGGGATTTCCCTTTGGCTTGGGCGGGTGTTCTTTTCTAAGGGCCAAGCTCGCTGTTTCGCGCTGCACACTTCACTAGCACGCTGGCTTGTACGCAGTAGCATCAAAGACCCCTTAGGGGCTTTCAGAGATGGATGACACCTTAGAGGTCATCTTGCTCACTCCCCGCAGTCTGCAGATGAGGAAACTCAGGTCGAGGGAGATTGAGTCTTGGCACCAAGATCACAGTGAGTTGTAAAGCTGGGATTAGAATGCAGGTCATCTTGGCTATCAGCTCAGGGCTCCTGGCACTCTTCCAAATTCAATAAATGTTTGCTGATTTGTGCATTGATTTAATGTCAAAAGACCCACATTGTGGTTGGTATAATATATTATACATATGGAAGCTTAAAACTATTTCATGAGATGTTACCATGGTAAAAAATTTTGGGCTTTAATAAGATTTCAGATTCATCCAGCCAAATAGTTTAGTGAGTGGCTCTCCAAGTTTGGTCTGGAGGTCAGCAGCATTAACATCACCTAGGAATTTGTTATAAATACAGTTTCTCTGACTCCACCCTAGAATTATTGGATAGGAGACTCTGGGGGTGAGGCACAGAAAAATGTATTTTAACAAGCCCTCCAGGAGATTCTGAGGCACACTCAGGTTTGTGAACCACTGGTTTAGTGTGAAGTGTCTGTTCATTTGTTTGGTTTACGAAATATATAACTACAGTCACGCGTTGCGTAATGATGAGGATGTGTTCTGAGAAATGTGGTGTTAGGCGACTTTGTCATTGTGCAAACATCATAGAGTGTACTTACACAAATCTAGATGGTATAATCTACTACACACCTAGGCTATATGTTACTAATCTTATGGGATCACCGTCGTATATGCAGTACGTCGTTGACCGAAATGTCATTATGTGGTGGCGCCTGGCTGTATAATGAAAAGACTCATTTGAAAGATTTTGTATAATGGGATTTTTAAAAAATCAGATATCCTACTTATGTATTATATTGATTAGGACTTGTCTGGCAGAGAAACAAGGAAATGTCCCTTAAAGTATTTTGTCAACAATCCAGTTTTTACCATATAATTATTCTCTAGAACAAATCCTTTCTTAAAAGATTTAGGATTAGACTGTCATGACAAAAGAAGTACAAAGCCAGTAATTGCAAGTATGTGTGTTTAACAGGCACATTCTTATTTCTAAAAAGTTAATATAGGTAGTTCATACTTCAGAGAAAAATAATGTTAACTCATGAAACAGATAAATTTATACTAGGTATAGTTAATTTATATATGGTTGCCTGTGTGAGAAAAGAAGGAATATGTGCTTAGAATATTTGAATCTGAGAGCTCTGTGTTAGGTACAATTCATACAATTTCAGCAATAACTTAGCCCAGTAGAGGATGCTACCAGTTCTTTGAAGGTAGGAATCAATCTATATAAGGACATTCCAGAAAGGGCCCTTCTTAAATAAGACAGAAACTGAGTGAACTAGGCATAACCCAATCTGAAGATCACCAGAAATGTAAATTGTCCTTTTGAGCAAAGGAGGCATTTATTCTATCAGCTCTGCTTTACTGTGTCAAAACGTAGGGATAGAAATGTGTGTGTACGTGTGTGTGTGTGTGTGTGTGTGGGTGTGTGGGTGTGGGTGGCACTGGGGGTAGGAAGAGATTTACTTTCTCAAAGGAAATGGGAATTAGCCCAGAGGACTATTCTGAGAACTTTGTGAGAATCTGTAACCTTTGGAGTTTACCTATATTTGTTATTTACTGTCACTGCCTGTTTGTTTTGTTTTGTTTTCCTAATAGTAATTAGGAGCAAATATGTTCAAAACTAAGAGAGCCTGAAGATTGGTTTTAGGAGTAGTCTTGTGGGGGAAGGAATCCCAAGGCAAAGAGTGAGTTGTGATGGGAGTTGCTGAAGGGAAGAAAAGGCAAACAACACTGGCCAGGCTAGGCTCAGGGAGGCCCTGGGCAGAGAAATGGAAGGGCCCATGTGGGTGGCCTCTGGTGGCCATGGATGGCATTGGGAGTCAGGGCTAGAGGGCAGCTTGGGGCATAGGTCCAGTTGCTACCTGGCATTCTAAGCTAAGTGTCATTCACCCCTTCTTTAAAGCCCAGGACAAGTTTTGGACACCAAGATACTTTTGGTTGCTATAGTACTCTACAAGGTCTACTTTAATAACATTTGGTATTTTAAACTTCTAAAATGGTTTTCCCACCCTGCCTTTTGCCCTAATGAGTTGTTCTCTTTAAGTAGAAATCTGAAAAGACATGAGCGATGTATTAGTAAGAAATTCTGAGCTGGGATATTTTGTTCCTTTAGGTGAGCATTTCCTGAGTAGAGATTCTCAAAGATGTTCTGGACATTCCTCTTTTTAAAACACAAACAATATGTTTTGATTTCTACACTTTAAAATTAATAAATAAAATAACTATTGAAATAAAATGTCCCATTAAAGCAAAACAATGGGAAATCCCCTAAAAGTTTTTTCAGTGAGGAATTGGGAGTTAGAGAACAGATGAGCATTTTCCATGGCTACCCTAGTCTGTGTTGCACACTTAACCCTGTGGTCAGTGTGTCTGGGAATGTTACCAGAAAAAGGAGGAAAGACACGGAGAGCAAAGATGGAGACAAACTCTCTGCTATGGCAGAGAATTCAGAGGATGGCAAATTATGTGAAGGGGCGCTGCCCTCTATCCCTCCTGATCTCCGGATGATGTGTTGATGTCTGTCCCCAGGCTTGTTAGATTCACTGATCAATGTTGCAAATGGAGCAACCAACCCCAAACTTTTCTGTGGGCTGATGGACAGTCAATCCAACTTCACTGCCCCTTCCCAGTCTGTTAACAAGTGACGGGGTACTAGCTAATGGAGGGGCACTCATAGCACAGGTGCGGGTTGATCATGAATCAAGGGCATGTGTGATTTTGAGAGCAACTCTCCATTTCTGTAGAAGCCATCCAACTGATCCAAACACTAAAAGTAGTAAGATTCACTTGAGTAAGAGATTATGATCTTTGTGTCACTTTATTGTCTGAGTGCCAGCCTCTGAGTGCCCTAGCTTTGCCATTCTGGGCTCTACGTGCTAGACTATTGGTAGAGATGAGGGGTGGCCAGCGAGGCCCTGGCAGTCTTCTGAGATCTCCACAGCTGGAACCCACTTCTGCTGGAGGCCTCTAAAATTTCTATTAATAACAAGGGTTCTATTAAATAACATGTCTTTTAAAGTTTCAGTTGTGATTATTACTCTTGTGATTATTCAGCAAACCCATAAAGGAGAAAAGTGAGTCCACGTGGTCTGCCATCTCTCCAGGCTGGCATGCTGAGATGTTTGTATCCTCCACTGATTTTCCAGAGTCAGTCCCTACAGATTGCTGCTGCACTCTCCTGGTGACTGCAAAGCTTTTCCCTCCTTCCTTCCTTCCTTCCTTCCCCTCCAGTCTAGTGCTGGGTATGGCCCCCACCACCTCCACACTATTCCTGGTGGCCCTGCCTTGGGGTGCACAGGGAGGCCATGAGGCTGCTCAGGCCCCATTGTCTATCCTCACCTCAGTGCCACTTCTGCAGGGCCTGTGGCATCTCTGTGGGCCAGCTCTTTGTCTTGTTGTTTTCTAGTCCTTAGCTCTTGGATTCTTTAAATCTAAGTGAGATTTCTGTCATTTCGCCCTCCCCTGGGCCCATCTTATGTGATGGCGGGAGCCTGGGTTTGGGCAGAGCCAGGGCCCCTTCTCAGGGACACACACCTCCATTTAACTCCTCTGCTTTCCTGAAACCCTCCCTCTGTCACCTCAGGTTAGCACACTTTGTCTAATCAGTGATTTGGGAGGCAACTGGTCCCACCTGATGGCATAATTTTTCAAATTGTTTTGTCCTATGAATCCATCTAAACTTTTAAAACTTAAAAGACAAGAATTAGATTCTCCGGTTCTGCTGTCATCCTTTCCCTGAGGGCAGTGAATATATAATTCTCTGGTACCTGCTGCCTAAATTGGGGGTTAGGGTCATAGGTCACAGAAAAATGGCAGAAATAACAGTTACTATATCAACAATAAAAGAATAAGAGAATGTTTGAGCCACCTGCCACGTGCCAAGCACTGTCTAAATGCTTTAATTCAATGAGATTCATCATCTCACTGAATCCTTTCCACAGCCCTTTAAGGTAGGAAATGAGGAAACTGAGGCTGTGAGAGATTAAATAACTATGACTAAATGACGAGAAGGGCCCATTCGACTGGGTCTAAGCTGGTTCACTCAGCAAATACTTATCAAGCACCTGCGACATGTCAGACAAGATTCTAGGTACCGGGGATACTTCTGTGAAGAGGACAAAGTCTCTACTCTCCATTTGCTTCTTTTCTAGGGGAGGAGAAGGAGAAAAAGCATACAATATATAATATGATATATAATAGGATGTCAGATAATGATCACAGCTAAATAAGAAAAAGAAAACTATGGTAGGGTGAGCTGATAGAAAGTACCCAGAGTCTGGGGTGGAGGGTATGTTACATGGATGTCAGGGAAGTAATATTAGAAAAGACCTAAAAGGAAGCAAGGCAGTGAGTCATGGGAAGATCTGGGAATGAGTTCTAGGCTCAGGGAAAGCAAGTGCTAAGATGCTGCGGAGAGAATGAGCAGGTTAGAAACAGAGAGAGGGCTTCTGAGTCTAGAGTGCAAAGAAGACAGTGGTAGGAAATGAGATTGGGGGGAGACAATGAGGTTGGCCAGATAATGTAGGGCCTTGCAGGCCAAGTTAGGAAATTTTAGTTTTAATCTGAATATCATGGGAAGCCACTGGAATGTTTTGAATTGGAAAGTGACAATATCTCTTTCTCCCTCTCTTATTTAAATTTTTTTTTTGCTGAGGAAGATTCACCCTGAGCTAATATCTGTACCAATCTTCCTCTATTTTGTATGTGGGTCGCTGCCACAGCATGGCCACCAACGAGTGGTATAGGTCCGCACCCAGGAACCAAACTTGGGCTGCTGAAGTGGAGCACACTGAACTTAACCACTAGGCTACGGGGCCAGCCTCTTATTTTAAATTTTTGAACAAATATTTATGAAGTATGTAATTGAGGTTCATACAAAGAGCTTCACTTGCCTCTAAGTAGCAATACGAGTTGGGGTAGGTCTCTTAGCCATTATATATCTTGTGGTATTCAAAAAAATTCCACATATTTAAAGTATACAATCTATTAAGTTATGACATATGTATATACCCATAAACCCATTACCAAGATCAAGATAATGAACATATCCACCACTCCCAAAAGCTTACTCATGCTCCTTTGTAATCTCTCCCTCATACCCCTGCCTCCCACTCAGACCTAGGCAATCACTGCTGTCTGTTACTATAGATTAATTTGCATTTTCTAGAATTTTATCTAAATAGAATCATTTATGTAAATAATGCTATTACTACTTTTGTCTGGCTCTTTCACTCAGCACAATTATTTTGAGATGTATCCATGTTGTTGCATGTATCAATAGTTCATTACTTTTTATTGCTGAGTAGTATTTCATTGTATAGCTAAAGCAAATTTTGTTTATCCATTCATCTGTTGATGAATATTTGGGTTATTTACAGTTTTTGACTATTACACATGAAGCTTCTGTGAAAATGTGTGTACAATCTTTTTAGAGATATATTACCCTTTTTAGGGATAGATTACTTGGGTAATCACCTAGGAGTAGAATGGTTGGATCATATGGTAGGTATATGTTAAGTTTTCAGGAGACTGCCGAACTGTTTCAAAAGTTGTATCATTTGACATCCACATCAATTGCTCCATATCCTCACCAACAATCGTTATGATCAGTCTTTTTAATTTTAGTCATTATAATAAATGTGTAGTGGTTTCTAATGGTGGTTTTGACTTGCGTTTCCCTCATGACTTATGATGCTGAGCACATATTGGAATGCTAATCCCCAATGTGATGGTGTTAGAAAGTGGGGCCTTTGCAAAGTGATTAGGTGATAAGGGTGGAGCCCTCATGAATGGAACTAATGCTCAAAGAAAGAGAGCTCCCTAGCATGCCAAAGTAAGCCAGCATCCCTCAATCCATACTTACATACACGTTGTCTGGATGAATTGGAAAGAGCAGCCACACTACCTGCTTCATCTAAACCTGCAACAACACAAATTGGAATTGCAACCACAAACTCCATGTTGAGATATCAGGAATAGATACAGGGTACAGATTACAGGACAGTTTTAGGACTGAGAGCCTGTGGATTTCACCCCTAGTCCTCTAGGGCTCAAACTAATCTTTGTCAAATACCTGGAGTGCTAGATGATGTTCTCAGATTCCTACATTCAGTAAATATATATATTTTTTGCCCAGCACGTTCTAGGCGTCGCTCTTTCCAACTAAACCATTCTAGAATTTCCAGTAATTCAGAGCACCTCTTCGATGTGTTTAGCCCCGAGTTGAGCCATGTGCACCTCACTTCAGTTTTTGCAGCCCTATCCTCCAGGCTATTGGGGAGAGGCAAGTAATGCCCCTGAGGCAAGCACGAAATGGTACAAGTGAGCAGATGATCAGGTGTTAAAACGTACTCAAGGACCTAAACATCTCGCCTGGTCGAAAGCCGTAACGTGGAAAGACCACGGGAAGGACACAGCGTTGCCCGCGCCCGCCAGCAGATGAGCGCGGAGCAGCGGCGGGGCTGGAGGTCTGGGGCCGAGCGGGGCGGGGCTGGAGGTGGGGGGCCGAGAGGGGCGCGGCTGAGCGGGGCGGGGGTGGAGGGAGGCCGAGAGGGGCGGGGCCGAGGGGGCGGGGCCGTCGCTCCCCGCTTCTGCCTCGCCCGAGACCCGCCTCTAAATAGCAGGGCCGGAGGCGGGCCGGGCTGGTGCTCACGTGACCCGGCCCGGCGCAGTCGCTCGCGGAAGTGGTCCAGCCTCCGCGGCCGGTGCGGGGTCTCCGGGCGCCCCGCGGGGCGGGCAGGCTGGAGCCGGAGGCGCCGGGCCGGCCCGTAGCCGGTCGCAGGGATGGTGCACCTGTACAATCTGCACCCGTTCGGGTCGCAGCAGGTGGTGCCCTGCAAGCTGGAGCCCGAGCGGTTCTGCGGCGGGGGGCGCGACGCGCTGTTCGTGGCGGCGGGCTGCAAGGTGGAGGCGTTCGCCGTGGCCGGCCAGGAGCTGTGCCAGCCGAGGTGCGCCTTCTCCACGCTGGGCCGGGTGCTGCGCCTGGCCTACAGCGAGGCGGGTGAGTAGCGGCGGGGCCGGGGGCGCCTGGGCCCCAGCCTGGGGCCTCCTTCCAGGGGACGGAGCGTCCTGGGCGGCCGCTCGGGTGGGGAAGGGACCTCGGGCTTCCCAGAACGTGCCGGTTGGTGTCGCGGGGTCGGGCGGCCGATTACCGCCGGAGCGCTGAGCTGTACGGTTGTCGTGGCAACCACAGGTGTGAGCCTGCTTCCAGGGGGCGGGGGACCCTGACTGCGCCGCCTGGTCTCGCGTCCTCGCCAGAGAGGCCCGTGGTTGTGTGGCTGGCTTCCACTCAACTCAGACTCTTGAAAAAAACAAACTCGTTTAGAATAGAATACTTCAAACACACACAAAAGTGTAGAGAATAGTGCTCTGAACCCCCGAGTACTCCAGACTTCAACAGTTGTCCCAAATCATGGCCAGTCCTCTTATCTCTATACCTTTATCCACTTCTTGTTGATTTTTGAAAGCTCGCGTTGTATGCTGGTTTTTAAATCTGTATAAGCGGAACTCAGGTTTGGACACCCCCTCCCCCTCCCCTCTCCCCCAGCATAGCAGCGTCCGCTATTCTTTTTCACCAGAAATGCGAAGCAGTCCCAAGAGGATACTGTTTGGTGTATCCCCATTTTGAAGAAATCCAACATTTAAAAAGAGGTACTTCAGATTACAGAAGGATTCGCCATAGGAGTCTTTTAACTGCCTAGTAATACGCTTAAAAGTTTGATTCCTGCTTTTCAAGAGGGGTGTAAAGGTGTAAATTGCAGTATTGACGTGGAAAAGCCCGTGGCTGAGGTACTAATGAAGTGGAGAGCAGGAACTTGGAGGATTGGAGATCTCTGTCTGTGGCTGGTTGGGTGTGAGTTTATAGAAACTTCTGGGTCTCAGTTTCTATTTAAAAAAAAAAAAGTAAGTTGAATTACTAGATCAGTGATTTCCAGACATTGGGGTTTTGTGAATCAGGAAAAAACTGTGGGGCTGCCATACGTAGTATCTGACTGTTCATTTTGTCAAAGATATATATTTAAAAAAATGAAAAGCCATACTGTTTACTGTCACCATTACTTATAAAAGAAAAAACAGCCCCAAACATTGAATGTCTTTGCTTTATGAGCAACTTACTATGCTGTTGTTATTTTTTCTTTCTGACTAGTGAAGACATCAACAGGGGCCTGCACTGGTCCACAGACCTGTTTGAAAACCACTTATTAGATCTGTAAGTTCTCTTTCAGCGGAAGATACTGATTTTGGTATTTCTTATAAAATCCTTCTCAATGATTTCACAATACTGGTAGTTTCCCCATCCCACCCCCCCCCCTTTTAGGCACGGGAGTTCTCACCTTCAAGAGCTCTACTGAGTGGCAAACTCACCAGTTTCAGTATTAGTGTGTGTGTGTGAGAGAGAGAGAGACAGACATTATGTTTACATGATTTGCCCCATTCTTCCAAGTGGACATTCATTCTAGAATTGGAAGTGGCAGGCTATCTGTTAACCTCTAGCTCTCTTGCCTGTCTAGTGGTGGTTCCGGGGACACTTGGATGCCAGTGCTTGTGCATAAGAATCACCTGGAGGAGCTTTAAAAAATATCGATGTCTGGACCACAACCTCGGAGAAGCAGTGTCAGTTTCCTGGGGTGTGGCCCAGCATTGGGGTGAGTCTAATGTTTAGCCAGGATTGAGATCCGCAGGCCTAGAGCCACACTGGCCTCGTTAGCGAGGTCTTGAAAAAGAAAGATGTTTTTATAAGGCAGATGTTAGCTGCCTTAAAGAAAGTTCAGGAGTCATGTGGTATGGCATTAGCATGGGTCATATAGCTCAAGGGTAATTTTCAGTCCTTGGCTTGAACTTCAACCCCTGGGTGCAGCTTCTATTAATCCACACATAGCTGACTCCTCCTAGCTCTGCCCATATCCAGATAACTTGTCTTCACTTTTCAGCCTTTTCCTTTTGGTGTCTTTCCTCCCACTCACAGTAACTTGGACATGGGGATTCCTGCTCTAAGCGCCCAGTGTCTTCCTCTGTAGCAAATCTCACCCTGGCAAAAACAGAATGAGTCTTACATTAGCCATTTATATTACCGTAAATGCTTTGCAGGTCTCTTACCCAAGCAGAAAAGAAGGCCCTCATTACAGTCCTTTAGCACACGTCCTTTAGTCCTTTAAACCAGCCCTAGTCTGTCTGTTACCTCCCCCACAAGCCCTACCCCTCCCTCAACTTTTCTAAAGTCATAAAATGTATTTTGATGCATCGTATATTTTTTCTGCCTTCTGATATCAATTTTGTCCTAGGAGTGTAGCCTTTTCCCCTTATCAGGTGTTAGTGTTAACTAAGTTTATGATCTTGCTACGTAAAAGGAAAAGTGTACTTATTTTTAAAAATCAGTGACTCTCAGCTTAAATATGGGAATGATTTTTAAATTTACTTAATGAAGACAGAGCTGTTGTAAATAAAGTAAGTAAAATAAAGCCCTGGGCACACCATGCTTAAGAAAGTTTAGTTCCTTTCTCTTTAATTCCTTTCTCTTATAGAGAGCTATAACCTCCACCAGAATCCTCTAGACTTGTATCTCCTTTCTGACATTTTGAGAGACAGCATTATTGGGGAATGAGCATTGGCTTTTGAGCTAATGAGATCCAGGTTTAAGTCCCAGCTCCATCATTTGTTGGCTGTGTTGCCTTAGGCAAATTACTTAGCTTGTCTGAGCCTCAGATTCCTGCTCTAGATAAGGGACAGGGAGATAATGTCTTGAAGATGTGCTGTGAGAATTCGCTGAGAGAACTCTACAGCTCTGATCATGTGGCTTATCAGGTAGACACACTTAGCAAGTTCTAGTTCATCTTGCTAGCATGGGCACAATCTACAGTTTGCAGATTATATATATAAACAGTTGATATATAGACTTTATAAGTGAAATAGGCCTATATTTATAAATGCATGAATGAAAAGCTCTTATTATAAGTAAACAAATATTCTTAGTTTTAAAATTCATTTACTAACTTGAATATGACACCAAAGCACAGGCAACAAAACAAAAAAATAGATAAATTGGATGTCATCAAAATTAAAAAACTTTTGTGCATCAAAGAACACTATCAATAGATTGAAAAGGCAACCCTCAGAATGGGAGAAAATATTTGCAAAGCATATTTCTGATAAGGGATTAATGTCCAGAATATATAAAGAACTCCTTTAACTCAACAACAACAAAAACCCAGTTCAAAAATGGGCAAAGGATTTGAATAGACATTTCTCCAAATGACTAAGAAGCACATGAAAAGATGCTCAACATCACTAATCATCAGGGAAATGCAAATCAAAACCAAAATGAGATACCACTTCATACCCATTAGGATGGCTATTATAAAACAAGAAAATAAGTGTTGGTGAGGATGTGGAGAAACTGGAACCCTTGTGCGTTGCTGGTGGGAATGTAAAACGGTCAAGCTGCTGTGGAAAACAGAATGGCAGTTCCTCAAAAAATTAAACATAGAATTACTGTAAGCAGTTTCACTTCTGGGTATATACACAAAATAATGAAAGCAGGGACTAATGCAGATATTCGTACACCAGTGTTCATAGCAGCGTTTTTTCATGAGAGCCAAGAGGTGGAAGCAACCCAAATGTCCATAATAGATGAAAAGGTAAACAAAATGTGGCATATGCACGTCTGCACTCCCATGTTCATTGCAGCATTATTTACGATAGCCAAGACATGGAAACAACCTGAGTGTCTGTCGACAGATGAACAGATAAACAAAATGTGGCATATACATATAATAGAATATTATTCAGCCTTAAAAAGAAATGAAATTCTGATGCATGCTACAACCCAAGTGAACCTTGAAGACATTATGCTAAGTGAAATAAGCTAGACTCAAAACGACAAATACTGTATGATTCAATTTATATGAGGTACTGGAGTAATCAAATTCATGGAGACAGAGTAGAAGGGGGGTTGCCAGAGTCGAGCGGGTGCGGGGTGGGAAGGGATGGGAAGTTACTGTTTAATGGATACAGAGTTTTTGGGAAGATGAAAAAGTTCTGGAGAGGGATAGTGGTGAGATTGCTAACAGTGTGAATGTACTTAATGCCACTGAATTGCACACTTAAAATGGTGAAAATGGTAAATTTACTTTACGTATATTTTACCACAATAGAAAAACTGAAAAAAATTCATTTACTGAGGGAATTCTAGAAAGTTAGAGGCTTCAAGGCATATATATATATATATTTTGTTGTTGTTCAGGAAGATTGGCCCTCAGTTGACATCTGTTGCCAATCTTCCTCTTTTTGCTTGAGGAAGATTCACCCTGAGCTAACACCTGTGCCAGTCTTCCTCTGTTTTGTATGTGGGTTGTTGCCACAGCATGGTTTGATGAGTGGTGTGGGTCTGTGCCTGGCATCCAAACCCACGAACCTGGGCTGCCAAAGCGGAGCATGCTGATCCTGACCACTGCGCCACCGGGCAGCCCCCCACAAGGCATCTTTTGACCCCAGCTCCGTCCAGACTGCTTCTCTGGAACAGAGTGAGCAAACTTATGGAGCCTGCAGGGTATACTTAGGCATTCTACCAAGAGCTCCAGGGAGAGAATAGGTGCAGGCTCCATCTCTGTGGCATCAAAGGAACCAGCATCAGGAGAAGGCTTGCCTTTCTTGAAGTCCAGCTCATTTTGGAGGAGGAGGGGGCCTGGCCAGCCCAGTAAGTGTCCCAGAAAGGGGCCGCACCTGCTTCTTCGCTGCTTCTGTATATGGGAAGTCAGTATGCTGACAGCAGTGTTTTCAGTTTCAGTTCATTGGAAAAGGGCTTGTTGCCCCAATGTTAGTATATAATAGGTTCTATATTTGGAAGATCCCTGACTTATTCCCCCCCAGCTCACTCACAAAGTTCTAAAAATTAAAAATTTAAATAAAAACCCCACTAAAATAGAATATATAAGAGTGTGTTGATATGATTTGAAAAACATAAGAAACTCAAGTTTAAGCAAGTTAGGAAACTCAGAAGCCAAGAAGGAAAGGATGCATCTCCGACTACATAAAAATTGTATGGTAAAAGATGCCATAAGCAAAGTCAAAGATCAGACAATAGACTTCCAAAAATGATTTGCCATTCATGGCCAACAAAGGATTACTCTCACTTTTACCCGGAGAGCTCCTGTTCCTTGATAAGAAAAACAAATCAAACAACCTAATAAAAAGTAGATAACTTGCAGAAGAGAAATTATACATAGTTGATAAACATAGGAGAAGATGGCCAGCTTTATAAGTGGTCTGGAAAAGATAAATTCTAATAACCGTGAGAGTCCATGTTTCCCCTATCACATCGAGTCAGTGCTAGTGAGGATGTGGGGGAACAGGCGTGTTCAGACAGTGCCGCTGGCAACATGTGTTTCTGTTATGGGCTTGTGATAGTAATCTGGCAGTATCTATTAAAATTTTAAAGGTACCTGCCCTTTGGCCCAACATTCTCACTTTTGGGAATCTATGCCATTGAAACAAACCCCCAGTAACTAAATATGTAGATATAGGCCTGTTTATTACAGAATGAAGTATAGTGGTGAAAAAACTGGAAATACTTGAGTGTATTTCAATAGGGGAATTGTTGAATAAATTTGGTACATGTATATACAGGATATTATGCAGATATTGAGAAGGATGTTAGATATCCATGTATTGAGGGAAAGATTTACTGGTATTTTTAAAAGTTGAAGATTGTGAAATATATTTAGTGTGGTTCTATTTTGGTAAAAAAAAAAAAAAAAGACAAATACCACTCTGTGATCTATGTTTATGTGAGAGAAAAGTGTAGGACGCGTGTCAGGCTGTGTGTGTGAATGCTGGCTCCTCAGGGGTCTACTGCTGGGAGAGATCGTTATGCTTTTCATTTTGCATCTCTTTATTGCTTTGACTTCTCACAACAGAAAATAATCACAAAATTACTTTGTAATTTAAAAAAATCTAATGAAAATAACAATTAAGGGAAAATTAACTTAGATTTAAATTTAATATGTACAGCTTTGTCCTATTTCTCAGAGTTGTCATGAAGATGTGACTTTTGAGGGAAGGAGGGGTTGTAGTGTAAGTTGTGCTGACCTCCTCAGAGTTCCTTAGTTTGCACCTAATGTTAACATCACACTAACACTGCTAAGCTCTCTGTCAGGAGAGCCTTGTTGGAGCTGTAGATGCAGAGCTGCAGTCAACACTTAGAGCTAATATAAGAGTAAAATGTAAAATTTCTGTGTCAGCTAATGAATAGTTAATGGTTATCTTAAGACATTGAAATGGGCAGAGGTTGTATTTCCGAGCCTAAATGCCTAATGTCAGTTAAAAATACACCTAAGATCCTGTTACTTAGGGTTTTGTTCTAGGCAATCTTTAATTCAGCTGTTCACATTAGGACTCATAAATTGTTCCTTTGCATGGCACAGGGTCAGTCATTGTTTCTAATTACAAATTCTGCATATGACCTCATTTCCTTCTCAGGAGACTATTTGGTAGCAATTGAAGAGAAAAACAAAGCTACGTTTCTGCGTGCTTATGTGAACTGGAGAAGTAAAAGGACAGAAAGCTCTCGCGTGTGTATCCGCATGGTTGGACATAACGTGGAGGCGCCCTTCAGCAAGACCTTCAGAGACCAGATGTCTATTGTTGAAATGCCGCTTTCGGAGGCCCCCTTGTGCATTGCCTGTTGTCCTGTGAAAGGAGACCTTCTTGTTGGCTGCACAAATAAGTTAGTCTTGTTTAGTTTGAAGTATCAGATAATTAATGAGGACTTCTCAATATTGGACTTTGAACGCTCTTTAATTATCCACATAGATAATATCACTCCTGTTGAAATTTCTTTTTGTGTTGGATATGTCGCTGTCATGTCAGACTTAGAAGTCTTAATCCTAAAACTGGAGTCAGATCCTAAAAATGGAGAGAGTGTTAACCATCATTCACATGAGACCAACAATCCAGTGAAACAAGCAGAAGGTAAATAATGAATTTACCTTGCTTTCTTGTTTTAGGTGTAGAGAAAACCCTTATTTCTGGCAATCCCTGAAGGGCTCTAATATATATATTGCCAAGCCACATTATTTATAGATTTAGCTATTCCTTATCCATGGGGTTTGGGTTAATGATCTGGCTGCCCATGTCTTATTCTGTAGCATGTAAATGTATTTCAGCATAACAGAACAGCTGCTGCTAGATGAGGAGTTTCTAGTCCCAGTTCTCCTATTTCCTAGTTGAATGACCTTGAGTTAGGATACCATCTCTGAGCTTCAATTTCCTCATGTGTATAATGGGGATGATGATAATATCCTGTTGCACCTTATCAGTTGTTTTGAGGAATAAATGAGTAAGTGCTAAGACTTTTCAAAACCATAGTGCCTTCTAAATATGTGAGGTGTGTGTGTATAAATAAATAAAGTTGCTATCTGTTTAATTGGTGGGGGGGGATCTTATGAATCTAATTTTCATTCAAGTAGTACTGGGAGTTATTAAACTCTTTCTTAAATTTTATTTTTTAAGGCATCAGTAATGAAACTTCACAGCTTGAGTCAGATGATTTTGTTATTTGCCAAAAGCCCATGGAACTTCTTGGTGAAAAAAGTGAACAGTCTGGAGTATCTGTTACACTGGAGTCAACAGGATTAGCTGATGAAAAAGTGAAATATTTCCACGTTCAGCACCTGCTCTATAGGTATTAGAAAGCTTTTTTTTTTTTGGTGAGGAAGACTCGTCCTGAGCTAACCTCTGTTGCCAATCTTCTTTTTGCTGAGTAAGATTGACCCTGAGCTAACACCTGTGCCCATCTTCCTCTATTTTAATATATGGGATGCTGACACAGCATGGCTTGATGAGTGGTGCGTAGGTCCACATTGGGGATCCAAACCTGCGAACCCTGGGCTGCTGAACTGGAATGCGTGAACTTAACCACTATGCCACTGGGCCAGCCCTAGAGAGCTTTTTATTCACCAGCATTTAATTTACATTTACTTGCTAAAGTACCTGGAAATTAGATCTCTTCCCCTCTCTCTTTAAACTCACAGACGTTTTGCTCCTGATGTTTCATCCTATGTCTTGTCTGATGACATCAAGTTGCATTCACTTCAGCTGCTACCCATTTACCAAACTGGTAAGTATGACAGTGCTACAGTGCAGTGAGGTGGACAGGCTCTGGGCTGGGAGGGGAGATCAGTATGGTTAATGAGTTCGGTTCTTCCATTGAGTTTCTCTTTCGCCTTGGACAAGCTCCTTAGCCAATACCTGTGAGCACTAGAAAGGGAAGTGATGTCTGTTAAGAGAAGCTATGGAGAGGACGTGACAGACAAAACCCATTGCCCTTCTTGAAATGGTCACTAGGCCCAAAAAGGGAATTCAGAGCCCTGTTCTAGCCGAGGTTTATCTGGGTTCTAGGTGGGTACTGGGCAGAGCTGCTTATGATGGCCTTGTGAGCAAGGTGGGAAAATGTGGACTGAATGGAAATTCATTTAGAGCAGTGGTATTCAGCCTTGCCTCACATTGGGCTCACTTGGATGCTTTAAAAATACTGATGCCCAGGCCCTACATGCTGGAGATTCTGACTTAATTGGTCAACTATGGAGCATCAGTATTTTCTGAAAGGTCCCCAGGAATCCTAAAGGACAGCCAAGATTGAGAATCACCATTGGGTTCTGTACTTAGTCCTGGCCTGCTTAACATCTTTAGATGTTGCCTAGAGAAAGATATAAATATTATTTGGATTAAATGTGTTTATAACTTTCCTTTATTTTTTTCTTTCTTTTAGTGAACATTTATTGAGTACCTGCTATGTTGAGTGCTGTGCTGAATACTAGGGAACCAATAATGAGCAGAAGCAGGCAAAGTCCTCGCACTTGTAGGGCTTATTGTCTGGTGGGGAGGCAGACTTTAGTCGACTGTTACACACTGAAGTGAGTCTCTGTGAGAAAAGATCCTGTAACAAATCTGACCTCACCTGGGGGTCAGGGAAGACTTCCCGAGAAAGGATCTGTGGAGTGCCCGGATCGGTTTGAGGATAGGGCTGGTGCAGAGGAAGCAGCATAGGCACTGTGGTGGAGGGAGAGCCTTTTAGTTTGAGGAACCGGAACCGAAAGAAGCAAGACTGGGGAGAGTCGAGCACGGGAGGGGTGTGAGACGAGGCTGGAGACCAGACAGGCCCACAGCCAAGTGAGGGGGTTAACTCTTTATCCAGTGGCTTCCACCAGCACTTGGAATAAAACCCCAAATCCTTTCCATGGCCTCCGTGCTCCTGATTCTGAGCTCCTCCTGTCCCACTCACCCTGCTCACTCTGCTCCATCCGTATGGCCTTTCTCTGTTCCTCGGGTCTGCAGCGTGCTCTCCTGTCTGAGACCTGCTGTTGAATCTTCTGTGCTCAGGATGCACTTTCCTCACATCTTGCAAAACTGCTGTCTTCGAATCATTCATCTCGCAGCTCAGATGTTGCCTCACCACAGAGGCGTCCCCTGACCTCTCAGTTTAACTGTCCCCTCTCCATGTACTGCACAGTTTATTTGTTTGTTCACCCCGGTCCCCATCACATAGTGAACGCAGTTACCTTGTCTTGTGCGCTGTTGTATCCCCAGAACCCAGAATGGTGGCTCTTGGGAGGTACCTGATGAATATTTACTTAGTAGATAGATGAATGGGTGGGCAGTGTATGTGTGAGCTGGACCCCAATGGAGGAGTAGAATTTTTAGAAGATGGAAATTTTGGTAAGATCTTACAAAAGAGGAACCAACATGTGCAAGGTGTAAAATCGTCATGTGTTTTTGGAGATTAGCAAGCAGTTCTGTCTGGCTAGAGCACAGAGGTGTGTGGGAAAGAAAAGGGGCAGATTGCTTTGGGCCAATTGTAGAGAGTGCACAACTGGACTTTGTTCTATGCTGAAGGTATCAATCAGAACTATACATTTTTAAAAAACTTTGATTATGAAACATTTCAAGTGCAGAGATGTAGAGAAAATAGTACAGTGAACCCTGTGTGCCCATCTCACAGCTTCAGCAGTGTCCTCAGGACTGCTCCCTGCCCCCTGTCAGATTATTTTGATGCAGATCCCAGAGTTTGTATCATTTCATCCATCAATGTTTCAGCATGTGTTTCTAAAATGGATCCTTTTATTTAAACAAACCCCAAATACCATTTTACATTTAAAAAAAATTCCTTGATATCATCAAATATCCAGTGTTCAAATTTCCCTGATTGTCTAAAAATTTTTTTCTATAATTTGTTTGAATCAGATTTCAAGTAAGGTTCATTGATTACAATTGGTTGCTGTGTCCTTTAAGTCACTTTTAACATGTAGGCTCTCCCTTCCTCTTTCTCTTTTCTTTGCAATTTAGTTAGCAAGAAACTGGACTACTACTGTAGAATTTCCCACAATCTCAGTTTTGCTGATTGACTCCCTACACTGTCATTTAACATGCTCCTGTGTCCTCCGTATTTCTCTGTGATTTGGTAGTTAGATCTAAAGCTGC
This sequence comes from Tapirus indicus, assembly GCA_031878705.1. NCBI lineage: Eukaryota > Metazoa > Chordata > Mammalia > Perissodactyla > Tapiridae > Tapirus > Tapirus indicus. Next base: position 5,617,119 of record CM062920.1, on the reverse strand, counting down.
TCTGTTCAGTGTGGTAGCCATTAGCCACATGTTGCTATTGAGCACTTGAAATGTGACTAGGCTAAATTGAGATATGCTGTAAGTGCAAAATTCACACTAGATCTGGAAGACTTAGTATAGCAAAAAGAATTTAAATATTAATTTTTTTGTTGATTGCTTGTTGAAATGGTAATATTTTGGATATGTTGAGTTAATACAATACATTATTAAAATTTTGCCTGTTTCTTTTTACTTTTTAAAAAGTGATTACTAGAAAACTTTGAATTACATGTGTGGCTCACATTATATTTCTATTGACAGTGCTGGTCTAGACAGGCTTGATCAGATGATGATAATGATTATTTTTAGTAACAAGTAACGTTGAGTTCTCTTGGAAAGAACATAGTATCTGGTTGGCTCATTTTTGTGATGTTAGCAACCATTGATGATTATTATCTAGGTCTGATAATTTATTAGGGGTTGCAAAATGGTAATATTCTAATTATATCACTCCTTCGTTTCTTACTGGCATTCTTCTGTAAAGAGCAACTTCCCCTAAGCAGCTCCTTCATTATCCACCGATAGACTTTTTGCATAGAAAAGTCAAGATATCGATTGCTTTTATTTACTGGTTTTGTGTTATTATTTTTTTTTCATTTTCTCATGCAGGTTTTCTTACTTCTGATAGAAAAAATTCATCTCAGGAAAAAGAGTTGCTGAGTCTCTTTTGTTTTTTCTCCTTACCTCACGTGGGCTATCTCTACATGGTTGTCAAATCTGTTGAGTTAATGTCAGTCTATCAATATCCCGAGAAGTCTCAGCAGGCAGTGCTCACGCCTCAATTTTTGCATGTCATCACAAGGTATGTTACAGTGTCGCCTGCTGGCCTCTGAGTCACTTATTTTTCTATAAATTCTTGAGGTGCTTCCTAAATCTTTAAATGAGAATTGTGTGAACCAGTATATAGCACTGTAAATTAATGATATAAATCTTTTTTTTTTTTTTTACGGTCCATACCTGCCTTTTCAATGTCAAAGATTTAGATTCTGGTTTTGCCTGTGTTTTATTTTCCTAGACTGGATGGGGGTCTTTGTAAGGAAGTATTAGGTTCTTCGTGAGGGAAGATTTTCATAAGGAATGCTAATGAAAAGTCAATGGGGCCAGCCAGGGCATCTCTTCAGATTTCTTTTTAGATTTCCTGATTTTTTCCACTGCTGTCATATTCTTTCTGTATGAGTTGAGATATTTCATAGTGGCTTAGACCTGTGACAGGGCCAGAAAGACTCTGGTTCTACCTTCCGATTAGTACAGATTTTCCAGTCCAGAGGTTGGGATTGGTCGAGGTCCTGTGGCTCGTTGGTGGCCGGCTCTTCTGAGTTGTCTTTCTGCAGTACGCTGCCGTGGACGCTGGGTCCTGAGCGGGACTCTGATCTCATGCCCTTTCATCTCAGCAGTAAGTGATGCTTTTGGTTCTGTTTCCTGTTTTTTGAGCTTAGGTTGTGTGCAGGGCACTGCACTGAGCCCTCTGGCCAAGCAACCGTGAATAAGGTACATCATCTGCTTTCTAAAGCAACAACGTGAGAGAGGGCCAGAGACACCTGCAAGGGACACAAACACTGGGAGATTTGTGAAAAATGTCTTAAGACTTTGTGAAAGTGAAGCAGGCTATGGGAGGAGGGAAATTACTTCTGACTGAGTCATACAGGAAAGGTTTTTGTGTTTGAAGTGAGGCCTGAAAGCTGGTTAGAATCGGACGGATGGAAATTGGAAGGGAAGGGCATTATAGATAGAGGGAAGACTGTAAACAAAGGCTATGTCCAGTTTTGCAGGAGCATCCAATAATTAATTGCATATGACAGTGATTTTTTCCCCCCAGCTGAGTGGTAGTATCAGAATCTCCAGCAGGTGCTGGAGTATATTTCAAACAACACTAGACCCACCTGGAAATTCTGATACCCACTCCTAGTAGGGTTGCTCTCCCCTCTTATGTCTCTCTGGTGTAAGGAGAAATGCTATTGTGTGTTTCTTTTTTTTTGCAAGGAAGACCAGCCCTGAGCCAGCATCCACTGCCGATCCTCCTCGTTTTTTCTTTGCTGAGGAAGACTGGCCCTGGGCTAACATCCGCGCCCATCTTCCTCTACTTTATATGGGACGTCACCACAGCATGGCTGACAAGCAGTGCGTCGGCAGGTGCCTGGGATCCGAACCCACGAACCCCGGGCTGCCAAAGCTCGAACTTAACCACTGTGCCACCGGGCAGCCCCAACTATTGTGTGTTTCTTAAGTGAACAGTGTGTAGGTAGCTAGTCTTTCAATTTCCAAAGTGTAGTGGTGTTCTTTAAAAATAAAAAAGGTGAAACAGGGAGGAGTGGTACAAATAATGCTTGAGAAATAGCTCAGGGCTTCAGAAATTAAACTCAGGGATGTTTTAAGGTTTTGACCAAAGAATGTGAGGTGATCAGAGCATTGCTTTAGGAAAATTAATGGTGGCCATTGTTGAGGATGGATTGAACATAGATAAATAAGCTGTTGAAATGGTTTGGGTAAGGATAATGGGGGCTGTTTTCGGGCAGGGCAGTTGCAGTGAGAGGAGAAGAAAGAATGGTTGGGAGAGGCTTCAAGGAGAGAGTTACAAGACTTGGTATCTGATAGGATAATGGGAATGGAGGAGGCATGAAAAACCCCACCAGAGTTTTCAGCCTGCTTTTATGAAAGAATGGAGGCTGGTGTAGTGTGGGGTGAAAGAGAAGTTTGGTTTAGACGTTTGGGTTTGAGGTGCTTAGGGAAGGTCACATTTAAGAAGCAAGACCTCTTCAAGGATGCAGAAGAACCTAGGAAACTGTAGCACCTCAGAAACCAAGGAAAAACTAGAGGGAGAAAGAAGGAGTAAAATATGAATTTCTGTCCCAAAATATTGATGCAAAAGACTATCTTTTCTCCGTCTAATTGCATAGATGTTCAGGACACTGAGAATTTAGTGAGTGGACCCTCTAAACTTATTCCTCCTTCTCTTAAGTATAAGTCATGAACCAATTGGGAATGTAGAGTCCTGAAAACAGAACATTATGAGGACTTGAAGAGACTTGAAATGTGTGGGTTTTGCCTGCCTCCAGGTAGGAAATTATGGAAGCTTTTCTTGATATCAGCACCACAGATACTCCGACATCATTAACTTGACTGTGGAAGTGTCAGATGTTAGAACAGCGTTTGTTTCATAACAGAAGTGGATATGCGCTTCCACTGTTGAGCGTCTCCTGGACACCTTTCACGCCAGCACATTCAGTTCACTTTAGTCTTCTCTTACACTGCCGCTGTATTCCAGCAATAGCCAACAGCGGGATTACTATGGGTGGCAGTGAGTCAGAGGACCTGGCCTTTTTATCTCTAGAACCTGAAGGTCGTTTATCGTTGTGGTCATAGCACTCTCACTTGTCGTTCTGGCCCCACTGCAGGTGCCCCACTATCTCAAAGTCCCTTCTCTTCAGTTTTCTTCCTGAGGGTGCTAACTCTCTACTCCAGAGTGGTGGTGTTGCTGCTCTCCCAGCTGTTGTTGTGACTCTAGAAGTCATGCCCTAGAACCTTGTGGAAACAGAGGTGACAGTGGACTGAGGCTGAAGTGGAAGCCCCAGCAAACAGATGGAGGGTCCTGACTGGTAGCTCTTACCTCCGTTGTGCAGTCTGTCAAGTGTGAAAATGTCAGAATGCCTTCCTTGTTGCAGTGTTTCTTCTATTTTATCGTTGGTTTGCTTTAGCCCTTTATTTTTTTATTTCAACAGAGTTCATTTTTACTTCTCTCATTTTCTAATTTGTTTTTAAAAATTATTCCTGTGAACCCACTACAAGAGGGATTTTGTAGCAATTTCAAAGTTAACTGCTAACTGTTTTTCATGTCAGTGTTGGAGTGTTGACTTATCCTGCAGTCCCCAGGCATCTGTTGTGTACTTACTGGGGTCCTGGGTTATTGTACTGTATGGAGGCAGCCTTGTGTTGTGGAAGGAGCTAGAGGAGTGAGGAGGCCTGGGTCTGATTTGGCTCCATTCTCCAGGGAGGCCTGTCGTGAACCTTCCATACCCGAATCTTTAAAACGAGCTGCTGGACTAGGTAATGCTGAAGATTCCTTCAGACAGTCTCTGATTGGATTTGTGTTTGCATGATCCAGGTGTGCTGCCTGTCATAACCCAGACTCGGTATCCTCCTGGACAGTGGGATAGAGATAACAGGAAACGTGCATTCTCACCTTGGCTTTGATAGTCACCTCTCTGGGCAGATCCTGGGGGCACCATTTTGTCTATGAAATGAGAGTATTGACCCAGATCTGTGGTTCTTAACTAGGAGGATACATCAGGGCCACATGTGGAGCTTTACAGAGATGGATATGTCTAGATTCAGCCCCTAGAGATTACATTCAGCAGAGTGAGGTGTGACCAGTTGTATATTTTACAAAGCACTCCCTGGGGCTTCTGAGGTACTCCTTGTTAAGAAGCAGTCTGACTTGTCAGCATTTGACAGATGCTTGCGTCTTCTTCCACCCTGCCATTGCTCTGTTTGCCGTTGAAGTCCTCCCCGCTGTGGGCATGGCGTCCTCGGCCGCCGCTCTGCTCAGCGGCCTCTCTCCTCTTCCTCAGTAACAACCTGCAGTGTTTCACGGTGCGGTGCAGCGCGGCGGCAGCCCGGGAGGAGGACCCATCCGTGGACACCACCCTGAAGGTTAGAACTGGCCGTGAGGACGGCGAAACCTCAAGACCAAAGGGGAGCAGATGAGTGCTTGCAGATTTGCTCTTGGGCCTAAGCTTGGCAAACACTGACGGTCTTCAGATCTTGTTTATTGAATTAGAACTTGTGGATGTAAAATAATAAGCATTTTGTGATTCATTATTTAGATGACAGTTTTTAAGATTACTTTGAAAACATTTCACTCAGAATTTAGGTATAGTGAATAGTTTTTAAAGTTTAGTAAAGAATTTGTATAGTGTACCTTCAGAGAGAGCACTTCACCACTATAGTATACTACGATTTTATTCTTTTTTAACAGAAACATTGGTGGCGATTGTATGGAACTGTTAACAAAGCAGAACAGAAATCTCTATATTCAAGAGCCCAAAACTGAAAACAGTGCATTGAGCTGATTTTTATACTGTTAATATACTGATAATTTATACTATTATCAGATATGCCTATAATTCTTTTGTCATTTTACAAGCCTTCAACTGCCATCTTCATCTCTACAGTCTTAATCTAAGAGTTAATGGATATGCTAGATCAATAACCTCGTTTTTAGTGAGAAGTAATATGCTTAGTCTCTGGAAAGCACCTGACCACAAAATGAACATAGACAGTCTTATGATGAAATTCTATATTTTCTGACCTTGAGTTTCTGTTCTCAGAAATACACTGATCATTTGTGTAATATCCATCAAATGCTCTTTCACCTCTGAAGTGTAAGCTGTTTGGATGGATGTTTGTTACATGCTGCAGGGAACCCCCACGTCACGATGCCCTGTATTTCCTAAGTTCCTTTATGCCCATCTGGCACCTGGAACACCTTTTTCTGGAAAAATAAGTGTTTAGTGATGATGGTTATGTTAAGAAGCCAGCCCCCAGGTGGTGCTTCCTGTGTCTGAGGTGCTCTGCCCCTGCCACCGCCACCCCAGTTGTGACCTGGGAGAGCGCTCTGTGGAAATCGTCTGAGCTCTGGGTGCCTCTGCCTGACCAGGCTTCCCGCCTGCCTTCAGCCTCTTGGGAAACCATATCGCAGCTTTCCCAGGCCTTTCTGTCTGTGTTGAAGATACACACATAGCCTTTTCCAGAGATTATTTTAAAAATAAAGGTTATATCCCTCATGAAGATGGAAAGCTGACAGATTCTTTGAACCTCGCTTCTTCTCCCTCCACCTTGCCTTGCTTTTTGTTTTAAACCTCAGAAAGACTTAGGCTTACATGCCTGGTGATGGTGGAGTGACGGGTACATGACAGATTGAGGCAGAATCGCTCTACATTTGAAAATAAATTGGAACTCCAGGTCTTCTCAGAGGGAAGGAACAAGGAAGAGAGGGAGGGAGGAGAGAGGAGAGGCAGGCAGCTTGGAGGGAGGGGATGCTGCCGTGAGGGCAGTCCTCTTGAAGGGGGCAGAGGGAAGGACAGGGATGATCACACCTCGTGGCTCCCCCTTCCCTGCGATTCCACCATTCTGAAATCCTAGATGCCGCCTCAGCGAGCACGCAGCTGTTGAGCCCACTTGCTGACTCAGGCTTTGGGAGCCATGGTGTCTGAGAAAGGTTTCAAAACCTCGGAGTCTGGGCCAAAGTGCACATGGTCTTTGTCTCCCTTTCCTTTGAGATTCTGGCTCCTCAGCAATAGCCAAGGCCACTTGAACTATTCTTAGGAATGAAAAATAGAAGTGCTTCCCTAAGCACTTTGTACAAAGAGACAGTGAAGACGACCTCAGAATCAGAACAGTATTAATGGAGGAGAGGGAAGAGGCCCGACAGCGTCATTTTGTGAGCTCACAGAGAGAACTCTTCCATTATCTTTCTTATCTATTCTACTTGAATTAATGGTCACTTATAAGGACAGGGGCCTGGCTCCTGGTCCAGGGTTTCCTCAGTTTACCTGACACACCCCAGCATGTCAGCCATTCCAGGCAATGTTCACACCTAAGGAGCCAACAGTCAGGGGCCGTCTGAACATGCAAGCATTTCTCTCGTACCCCCTACACTGAGAAACCATTTTATGTACTCTATGTGCAGTAGAATGTCCTCTTCGAGTGTCTGATTTTGCCTAGAACCCCGTTGGGCATACCCCCGAGCCAGCCCACTGTTAGTGAGGGTTCCCTGTGTGGCAGGTTACCAGCCCGTGGCTGCACTCCTGGAGCCACTCTAAGCCACTTTCGGGGTTCTCACAGCTCTGAGGGCCTCAGGTGCACCTCCTTCCTGCCTTCACTAAGTCAGCAAGTACTGAGTGGCTCTTTGGCAGGCACATGTGAAGTAGGTAATCGGGTACGTCAGTTTGGATGGGATAACCTTGTTCTGATAAGAATAGGAATTTGAATTGTTTTGGGGGCTGCAGCAGGAGAGGTTTTATCAAATAGATTTTTGAAGATTAAAGTTCATGTATTTTTATTCCTTGGTAAGTTGCTGGTTTTTCCTTTATTAGGCTTGCCCACCTGTCAGTATGGATGTCTGTGCTTTAAGAATACAGCTTTTCATAGGCTTGAAAGCCATCTGTCACTTTAAAAACCACGTCGTACTTTTGACCAAGGCTGACCCTGAGGCCATTCCAGAGAGAAGAGAGTCACCCAAGAGGCTTCTGTAAGCATCCCCTCACTGCCAGATATTCCTGCCAAGGTTTCAGAAATGAATTGTTCCTGGTATATTTTGAGTGTGTCTTAGTGTATCTTTTTTAAAATCAAAACTTCAAATGATCACGTGGTTTTCTATGGTGTTCTTTTCCCAGAGTAAGAAAAGAAGTTTCTAATGATCTCTATAATATTCTTTATAATTAACCTTGAACTTTTAGAAGAAAATGAGTTATAAAATAGTTTCAATAAAAATCTGTGGTATTTCAGATAAGAAGTTAAAGGACATGCCTTTCTGTGTAATTAACATGTAAGAAGAGCCTCCAATGCTGATCCAAACTATAAGGCTCTTTAACTCTTTTTCTTCTTTGACCTTCCAGTGGTAACATTTTTGTCCAAAGATTATTTTCTGGTATTTCAATTGAAAAGAAGTTAACAGTGCATTTTTTATCTTAAAGCACATTCATGATGTATAGATATGTGCTGATCTACTTAAAAATAAAATTGCATTTTGATAACACTAATCTCTGCTTTACTCTTCAGTTTCCTGCTTTCACATTGTTAGAGCAGAATGCTTAATTCCAGACTAGTTGTGCTTCTGTTTGAGTTTTCTATACTGTGAAGTTAGTGGTAGGACTTGCAGCCTAATTTGAACATTCCTCTCTGCGAAATTGAATGACAAGTAAATCTGTTTGGGGGAAGAAACATATAGTGTATTTGAAGTTAAACATCGGTTTTTATTTTTAATGTAAGTTTTTGCTTTTCGAATTGTTTGAACCTGTGCTTTGTCTCACCAGCAGGAGTAATCAGGTTGACTTGGGTAACTGGTCACTTAGTGTGGGCACAGAGTGTTCTGAACTGATCCTAAAAGCTGCTGGCGAGAGGAAAAACAACTTGCAATCTTGAACATTTGATGTTTAAGAAGTGTTGTATTTTTTAATTGATTAAAAAAATTATAATTTATTTGAAAATTCATTTGGTCAAAAGTCTGCATCTTAAAAATATTATGTACTATAGAAAATGCATCACAGAGTGAAAGCAAGAGATAAGTTAGTGCTTTGAGTAGTACTGCAGTTAAATGTGTCGTCTGCATTTTCCCAGCAGCTATGAGTGTTTTTACCTGTTGCTCCATTGGAGCTTCTGCTTAGATTTGTGGTGTGGGCATGCTGGGTTCAGGAAGGCCTGGGCATGGGGACTTGAACATCCAAGTCTCTCTACCTTTTGAGGGGTCTTGCCCGTTCCTTGAGCTCATTGCCCACTCTAAGAATGCTTGTGGAATGAGTTGGAAGTGATTGGTTTATCTGTACATGAGAGCTGTAGCACATTAAATGTTGTAGGCCTGTGTAGCATTGTGAACTAGTAAAAATCGACTATACAGTTCATCACCAAAGAAAATGCTAAATGAAAATAATTTCATAGTTACATTATTTTAGGTATACAATATTTACCATTTAAAATTGCCATTTATTAATAATATGTCTTATTTTACAATTCTTGTCCTTTGTTTTGCTTTTAGTTCTAGAACAGGTACCAGTGTTAAGCTCAAAACACCTCCTGTAGCTGAGGCTGGGTGGAATTTGTATATTGTGGATACGATCTCACCAGTGCAACTGTACAAAGAAATGGTACACCTTTCAGACTTTTAATTCTTACTTGTAGAAATTTAGAGTGGAATTGATGACCAGAAATCAATTCTAATTGTCATATGTTCAGAATGCCACAGCCGACCAGCTTCCAGGCTCTGTCTGACAGTGGAGTGTGTATCTTCCTTCCCCTTCTCGTTTTCACAGCTCCTGTCATTTGAACAGCCAGTAGAAATTCCCTTCATCAAAATTCATTTCCTGCCTTATTCATACCCACCTTCCACGAGGATCGATTAACCAGTCTAAACATAAATAGTCTTTGACTTTTACTTTGAACCCTAGCAAAGAGAACCATGAAATGGAGCTGAAAGAAATCTTCAAACATTGATCCCCGTCTCGCTCCTTCTGAAATATTAGTGGATTGTCCCAGGACACTGCAGACCTGCGGCACTGTCCTGGGGGTGGGCGCCCAGAGTGGGCATCCTTATTCCTTTTCCAAGAGTGACAGCTACCTTCTCATCCCTGGCAATTTTTTTAACTCTTTATTTTGAAATAATTTCGAACTTACAGAAAAGTTGCAAGAATAAGAATAGTACCAATAAAACCGAATATTCCCCACACAGATTCACCCAGAGTCAACACTATACCCCTTTCGCCTCTCTCTCTCTTTTTCATTTGCACTCTTATACTTTCTAAATGCACACACACGTGTTTTTTTCTGATCCATTGGAAGGTAAATTGCACACATCATAGCCTCATGCCCCTGAATAGTTCAGTGTGTGTTTCCTAAGAGTCAGGATATTTGCTTACATAACTACAGTACAGTCATTTGCTTCAGTAAATTTCACATGGACACAATACTTTCTCTAGGCTGTGGTTCCTGTTCCAGTTTTGTCATTTGACCCAGTAATGGCCTGTTAGCATTTCCCCTCCAGTCCAGGATCCAGTCTGGCATCGGGCAGTGTATTTAATTGTCAGGTCTCTTTAGCCTCCTTGAATCTGGAATACGTTCATGGCCTTTCTTTGTTTTTTATGGCATAGATATTTTTGAAAAAATATATTTTTCCTCCTCTACCTATTTTTCTTTTTGATTTTTTTTTTCATGATTAGATTCGGGTTATGTATTCTCCTTCTTGGCCAGAATATTGCACAGGTGATACCATGTCTTTCTCAGGTATCACACTGGGAGGCACATGATATCCATCTGCCCCTCATCAGTGATAGTAATTTCATCATCAGGTCAAGGTTTTGCCTGATTTGTCCCTGGCATTTTAATGCTGTTAATTATATCAGCTTTGCCCTGCCTTTTTAGTCTTGCTTAATTGAAAGTCTTAGACCTCATCTAGATGATTTGCCTTCTGGAGTCTAAAAATATTGATTGACTCAGATTAGCTAGTGGTAATTTTTAAAAGCCCACTGTGAGTTACAGAAATAGATGTAGTAGAACCTAAATTCACCAATTGAAACTAAAATAAAGATACTCAGTCTGAATTTGGGAAAGATTTAAATCATAGAACTTGAAAAAGTTAACTATTTCAGATATGTTCATTGGCCTTATCAAATTGTGATCAAATTATCGCTAAGTTACCAGTATTGTTAGTATTGTAGTAGTAGTTGTACCTTCTCTAATGATTAGTGCTGTTTAACAAAGAGTTTACAATCGTGCATGTATTAAACTGGCTTGTAGGTTGTAGGGGGAAAACTCTTCAGCTAGGCCCTGTTAGAATGACAAGTAACCACTTTTTATTTTTTAGGATTTAATGTGTCCAAATATTAACTTTACTAACAAAATATACAGATATCCTTAAGAACTGGGAAACTTTTGGGAGTCTGTCTGCAGCAACACGAGCCGTTTGCCTTCTTTGTTTCAGGTAGACTACAGTAATACCTACAAGACTGCAAAAACCCAGGGCTGCATCCACCTCCTTAGCGAGGCTCACCTGCTCGTGCGAGCAGCCCTGATGGATGCTGGCCAGCTGGAACCTGGAGAAGAAGCAGAGCTTTTAGAAGCTTTTAAAGAAAGCTGTGGGCACCTTGGAGACTGCTACAGCAGGTTGGTGATGCTCCTTGGAACCTTCTTAGAGAAGCCATCTTGAGCTTTGGGTGACTCTTCCTTCTCTGGTAGTTACCTGATAAAGGGGGCAACGCATGAGAGGAGGTGGTTCATTTATTCCACAAGCACTTGCTGAGCACCTACTGTGTGCCGGGTACTGTGCTAAGCTCAGAAATACAAAGATGAACGTGACCTGTACTCAGCCTTCAAGGAGTTACAGTTTATTAGATGAGCAGAGAGTCTCCAGTTCATGAGTCTCCCACCACTTAACTCAGGAATTCAGAGTTTCTTCTTAGGCCTTTAGCGGGGCTCAAACCAGTGAAATTCCGAGACAACCATATGAGTAGTTTATTGCCCTTTAGCTTGAAGGGAGAGATATCAGATGGGCTTTCTGTAATTTTAATCTTAGTAGTCAATGCTTTTGTGATGTCAGAAAATGACACTAGGATCCTAGAAGGGTGATTTTTATTTTTGAGAATGATGTTTATAACTTTTTTTGTGTATGATTGTTTCAAAGGCTTACTTGACCCGTGGGAATGATTATAAATTAATAAAACACTTTTCCTCCCCTATAAACCCCATTATTTTAGAGCCACATTATGAATGTTAAAATTCACGTAATGAATTGTTTTTCTGTTTTTATTATGAGCAGGCAAAAAGAAACTACATTAGTTAGAATGACTTTACAAAATAAAACTTAGGAGCTTGTTCCAACCACTAATGGCAGTAGAAAAGTATTTTGAGATTTATGTCTTCTGGAAAGCATGATCTGTTTTATTATCAAATGTGATAGACATCCAGGCTGAAAAATGACAAATTTGAGGTCTTTTTTTACTTTCTTCCCTTTAGGCTTGACACCCAACATTCCCATCTCGCCTTGCCATACTATAAGATGTCTGGTTTGTCTATGGCTGAAGTTTTGGCCCGAGTGGACTGGGCAGTAGAGGATGGATCACAGAAATATGAGAGGGGATTAATCTTTTACATTAATCATTCACTTTATGAAAACCTGGATGAAGAATTAAGTGAAGTAAATATAGTTTTCTATTTAGTTATATCTGATGTTTTTAACTTTTCATTTTAGCAATTTATTTTATGTAATCCCTTTTAGAGGTCAAGTTCCAAATATTTTTCTTTGGTATTCTTTTCCTAAAAAGGTAACTAATGTGCTCTTTTCTTCATTAATAATCATAGAATTATAGCTTGGAAACATACTTTCTCATTAGATAGATGGGGGAATGGGGTCGTTGTGGTTGAGGTGTGTGTGTCTGCCCAGTGTGATGGTGGCGTGTCTTTGGAAGAATGACACAGAACCTGGGCTCTGCCTTCCTCTTCTGTCCGCAGCCCTTTCCCCAACCCTAGTCTCCCATCCTCCACATGTGCAAAGTTTCACTTATGAAATCCCGGCCCAGTGACCTTAGACATTATTAAGGATTATTTCTAGCCTCTTATTTATTTTTACAAAGATTTGAATGCAAATATGCAAAGTTGGATATTGAATACCGAATGTTTTAAGATTTTGAGAGAAATTAAATTTTCTCATGTAAATTACCTCATTAAGTCTATTTTGTAGTAAGCTGTAATTTTTTATAATGAACTTTTGAGTGTAATTTAATCAAATATTTTCTTCTTCTGAAATCGTTAAAATTAGAAATGCTGGCCACAACTTGGTACATTTTTCACTGCTGTTTCTTCGTTATAATTCAGCAAAGAGATCACTTCAGGTCATCTTAGGTATCCCAGGTTATCACCATCAACTCTGTCTTTTTAAATCAAAACATAATATTATAATTTTATCTCAGTTGGGATGTTTATATCTTGGCTTTGTATCTTTTTTTTTTGCTGATTTTATTGCTTTCTACTGCTGACTGACCTTTTATTTCTTGTTCCTGCTCACCAAAGGAGTTAGCAGCAAAAGTGGTTCAACTATTTCATGTGGCTGAGCCAAAGCAGCTGCCCCATATTCTCTGTAGTCCTTCTATGAAGAATATTAATCCTGTAACTGCCGTGAGCTATCTAAGGAAGCTGGATACTTCTGGGTTTTCATCCATCTTAGTGACGTTGACCAAGGCAGCAATGGCTCTGAGGATGGGAGATCTGGACATGCACAGAAGTGAAATGGAAGTCCATTCAGAGGTAGGGTGCCCTGCCTGGTATAGGCTGAAACAGGACCTGGTAGTCCTGAGGTGTGTAGCTTGCTTCTGGCTTCCGTCTAGCTCATTTTTCCTTAGTCGTAAAGGAAAACAGACTTAATATTAGAAAGGAACTGACCCAAAGTGGGAGTGCTTGGGCTTTGGATCTGGCAAATGAAAAAGAAATGAGAATGGTAAACGGCAGCAGTGGGTATCCAAAGACCTTTCACCTTAGAGCCGGGTACGTTCAGAGCACGGAGCCTGGTACTGCAGAGTGTGCAGGCCCCGCCCGAGTCCGCAGTCTGATCTGGCACAGGGATACGGTGCGTGCACCAAAAACAGAACAGTGATGTGTGTTCAAGTACCACAAGTGGGATATTAACCATGGCTTCAGGGGTCGAGTAGTTGCAGTAACAGATGCACTTGGGAAATCACAAATGACTTTATGGAGGATCGGGCATTCTAATGGTATGTCGGTGAAAAGGGAGCTTTCCCTTGGAAGAGAGGCCATTTAGGGACATGAATCAAAGATGTAAATCATTAGGGGAAGAAATTGAGGTGACGTTAATTGAGCACTTACTACATCCCAGGCCTTGTTTATGTTATTTAATTCTTGCAACAATACTATGAGGTTGATGCTGTTTCTATGCCTGTTATACAGATGAGGGAATTAAGACAAAGAGAGGTTAAACAGCTTGTCCAAGGTCAAACAGCTGGTGAGTGGCAGAGCCAGGATTTGAGGCCGGCAGTTGGACTTCACACCCTGCGCTCCAATGTTGTTGTTTTGCTGCCTGACTGTGATCAAATGCCCACAGTATGACTTTAGTTTCTGAAACAAGAAGAGCAGAAGAGCTTTATCGCTGTACAAATGACACGTTTTGTCATGATGAGGAGAGCACATCAACACCCAGGTGGCCTCTGCTTTGAAGAGTAGAATTCTAGAAAGATGAATTTTGAAAAAACTTAAAGTATATTATTTTTAAATTGAGTAGACCTAAATATAAGGCTGTCTACAAAAATAGGACATCTTGATTTTATTTTATTTTTTGTGAGGAAGACCAGCCCTGAGCTAACATCCGTTGCCAATCCTCCTCTTTGTGCTGAGGAAGACTGGCCCTGGGCTAACATCTGTGCCCATCTTCCTCTACTTTATATGGGACGCCGCCAGGGCATGGCTGACAAGCAGTGCCTTGGCCGGCGCCTGGGATCCGAACCTGCGAACCCTGGGCTGCCAAAGCAAGAACTAAACCGCTGCACCACCGGGCCGGCCAAAAATAGGACATCTTGATGCTTAATTAAATATTAATAACTTCTATAAAGGCAGTTAACAGTGATGTCCTTAGAGAGCGAACTAGTCTTTGTAGTTAAAAATTTGAGATTAAAGTAAACTATTAATAGCTTCACCGTGAATCTCGAATGCACTTGCATGTATTTCCAAGATGAATGCAAAGTACATTTTGTTCCTAAATTTCTTTTTTCTCTGAAGATGAAGTTGGTGTGTGGCTTCATTCTGGAACCTCGACTGTTGATCCAGCAGAGGAAAGGACAGATTGTTCCAACTGAGCTTGCAGCTCACTTGAAGGAGACTCGGCCTGGATTGCTTGTGGCTTCAGTCCTGGGCTTACAGAAGAACAACAAAATTGGAATTGAAGAAGCAGATTCCTTCTTTAAGGTTTGTCGTGTTGAAAATCTGATTGTTCTAGATGGCCTGATAAAATTGGTGTGGGGCAGGGAGCAGAATAAGAGAAGAGAGTTTTCATTTGTTTATTGAAAAAACAGACTTAACACATAACCAATTTATAAAAGTACAGGTTAAAAGAATGTATCTAGAAAAATTCTGTTCATGCAACCTAGAATCTGTTTCCTGTTAAAATGTCTAAATTTGCTTTTCCCTGACACTGATACTAATGATAAATTATTAAATGCATGGCCCACACGATGGAGTGCTATTCAGACCAGCTGTAACTTGACCAGCACTGTATTTATCTGGGATATGGGCACTTGTTTCACTGTTTCAAGGTGCTCTGTGGTAAGGATGAAGACACGGTTCCTCAGCTCTTGGTGGACTTTTGGGAAGCTCAGCTGGTAGCATGTCTCCCGGAGGTGGTACTTCAGGAACTCTTTTTCAAGCTCACATCGCAGTACATCTGGAGATTATCTACGAGGCAGCCCCCTGACACCACACCGTTGCAAAAATCGGAGGATCTGGTAAGATAATGGAATAATACATTAAATTAAACTTGTATGTTACACATTGCAATAATGTACCTTCTTATTTTTAATGGCTTGAATCAAACCTAATTTATATTACCAGATATCTTTTTTTAAGCAGGAGTTAAAAATACACTTAAAACCCCGTGAGTGAAGTTGCCCACATTTTAAATAATTGTATATTCTAAAGAACGCCCCTTCTGCCCCTGTGTCACTTACCTGCAGTGGTATCTGAGTAGCAAAGCATGGGGGAGGGGCCTTCCCCAGAACCTGTCTGTGCCCCCTCAGGGGATGGTCACCAAGTGGAACATGAGGGAAGAGACATCTGAGGACCTCCCTGGTGGGAGAGGAACTCAGAAGGCTGGTGGGGGAGAGACTTCCTTACTGAGCCCCATTTCCTGTCGGCCGCACACACAGAACCGTCCTGCAGGCCTCACGGCAGCCCTGACAGCTCTGCTCTTACCCTTCCTGCTCGCCTCGCCCTCCCGGCGCCTGTGCCTCTGGATGCCGTGGCTAGTGTGGGCTCGCCGGCACAGGCACCAGCTTCTCAAATAACGGGGCTTTATGGGAGTTGCGTTGAGAACTTATGGAAGAGATTTTGCCTACCAAGGAAAGTAGTAGAAATAAAAATTATTTCCGATAATACTGTTAACTGTTTTTAAGTATAATTACCTTAAAAGCAGTGTTGCTCTTTTTTTGCCAGAAAGTGCCTCTTAGGAATATTTTAAAATTTAAAATATAAGGAAATATTGAGTGCAGATTTATTCAGTGAGAAGCAGCAAGGCTGAAACTTTTTCCAGGGGAATATGTTCTGAAAGACTTCCCTTCCCTGTCCCAGGAAAGTGTGTACCTGATTCTGTGACGTGCCAGAGGGTTAGCGATCGCTTGCTCTTTGTGGAATGGGTGAAGAGAGTCTTGTTTTGTTGTATTTTGTTTATGATAAATTTCTTTTACATTTTAGATAAATGCCTGTAGTCATTATGGCTTAATCTATCCATGGGTTAATGTCTTAATATCATCCGATTCCTTAGCTGATAAAAATTATACAGAAGACCTTTCAAAATTACAGGTAAATAAAAATACTTTTTCTTATGAATATGCACATTACAATATAGTGAAAGATTTAAATTTGGTAAGACCTCAGGTGTCCTATAGTGTATAGATACACTATATCTAGACTGTATAATTTGGGGGGACCGTCCATAGTGAGGCATACTCAGGAGCTCTGGAGGGAACTCCTGCCTCTGCCTGAAGCTGCGGACGGGAGGGCTGTGGGCTCCGGGAAGGCTGGTTTCGTGGCTGGAAGATGAGTGAGTGTCACCAAGACCCATGACTGTCTTGCCTCATTTTCAGGATGTGCTTGAAAATGTTTTGTGAAATGAAAGTATGGCAGATGTTTAGCAGTGTTTTGACTGGTGTGATTCTTTTCTGTCAGTGTTCACTCACACATTTTAGGCCTCTAGCCCAAGCCAACTGCTACTGTCTGTCTTATAGGAAATAGGTCAAAGTAGCCAGTTATCTGGCTCCAGAAAAGAATTTTTTTTTAAATAAGAAGTATGAACAGACAGTGTAGATCATTTTGCAAGAATTCTGACCATGAGGGTGTTCGTCAGGCATGTGACGAGCCACGGCTGTGGCCGGCCGGGGGCTGCTTTCTCCTGTGCGCCTCGTCCAGAGCCAGGACCTGGGCTTGGCCTCCTGCGGGGAGCATGGCACCCAGTTCCCGATGCCTACGGGAAGGAGCTCTTTGACAGGCCAGCAAACACCACTTCTCACACGGCCTGGCCCTGTTAGGGGGGTGCCACTGCAGAAAGCGCCTCTAGGCCGGGTTACCGCTAGCCTCTAGGCCACCTCATTCTACACCGGCTTTTACTACCAGCCTCTGAGCAGAGACCCCAGCACCCAGACTTTGGCCCCTGTGGGAGGGAGCCTGCTGCTCTGCGGCTGGCTTGCCTCGGCTCTTTGAGCTTCCTGTGTTTAATTTCTGGGTGCTTGTTTGAGAGTTGGAGCAGGGAGGGGAGTAAAAGAGAAAGGCAAAAAAAAAAATCTAACCATGACAGTGTTTTGACTGGAAATGAGAAATGAAGTCCACATGTGATTTGGTGGATCAGCCTGGGCTAGATGTGGATGTGATCTTATTTAACGTAGTTCAGTGGCCTGAGGACCAAATATAACCCCCACATCTGTTTTGTTCAGTCTGCCCGGTATAGTGCCAACATGTGAAAATTGAGATTTCACTTTAAGAATTCTCAGTTACATTTCTTTTGAAAGCTTCAGCAGAACTGGTGGCCCTGGGCCCTCACTGCCTCTGAGACCTGAGGGTTGGAGCCAGCTGGTGGCCCCTCCTTGGGCAGTGTTCCCTCTGTCCTGCCACAGTTCTTGTCTCTGTGCTCCCTGGCCCAGAGGCTGAGTGACTGGTGTCCGTTTTCCTTATACCCACCGCCTCTTGCATTTTCAGCATCTGCTTGGCCTCTTTTGGGCTTTTGAGTTTGCCGCCCTGACATACACTGGGAGCCAGAGTCAGCGTGAGGTTGTGTGTAGAAACCAACATGTCAGACTCGGGGTGGGGGTCAGGGAGGGAAGCTCAGGAGACCATATTACTTAGACTCAGCCTCAAAAGTCTGTGTTGTCTCCAGAGATGTTATCTTCAGACATTCTTAAAAAATTGCCAGAGGAGATTCTTGCTGGTTCTTATCTCTAGTCCCCTTACAATACAGAGGCTTCTGAGGGCTTAGCCCCAGATTTGGTCACTCCACAGATACTCCTCGAGCATGTGCTGTAAATGTGGTGCACAGCATTGGACAAGGCAGGCGGGGCCTTGCCCTCCAGGAACACACATAGGAATTACATATTTAAAATCATAATTGTAATAAGTGCTATTAAATCTCACCTGATAAAGCTTCAAAGCATATTTATAATCACTGCTTGGAAAAGTGTAATTCAGTGATCTTTTAAAATCCATTTTAAAGTATTTAAAAAGGATACGTTCTTTCTGAGACTCTTTGTGTTAAAGGTTGGAAATGTAGTCTACCTAAACTTTTCTAAGTCCTTTTCCTAATTCTAGCTCTTTCTAGATTATTCATGGGTTGATTAATCTTAGTCATTAAGAGAAAAATAAACATCAGGAAACCAAAAGATCTTATGAGTGTTCACCTGGAGGAATAGGGTGGTTCAGAATCACCAGGAGAGCTTTTTCAGAATTGTTTGATTCCCCCACTGCCACCACGCAGATGTGATATGAGTCTCTGTCTCTTGTCCTCAATCACTGGGATAGTATATTTGTGCAAAGCCTAAAAACAATCTATAAATTGTCTACTAATCACGAAGCCTCTATTTGGAATGACACAGTGACTAGTAGATGACCTGCCCTTTGCCATAATTGTCACATACACACACACCTGCCTTGCCAACCAGCTCTCCTTGGAGCCACAGGTATGACTGGGTAGGTAGAGAAGACAGAGAAGTCTATGGATTCCAGCCCTGCAGAGTCGGCTGAGGATGAGGGATCCAGATCAGAAAGGGGACAAATAGTGCATGTGTTTGGGGCCGAGAGGAATCCATTTCCAATACTGAAAGAAATGGAGCACTCTGCTAAGAAGCAGGCAACATTAAGAGCATTTTAAAGAGCAGTAGTAACCTTTGGACCATTTTTTATCAGGTGATATAGGTCTGTCTTATTTTTAAACTTCTTGAGGATATGGATAAAACTAAAAGTTTATGGATAATCCATTTTGTACCAGGCTTTGACTGGTTTCATTTTAACTATGGTTTGGGTTACCCATGCCTTGCTCCTTCCTACCCTGCCCATTATCCCAATTAATCAAGAGTTGAATATAGAAATCATCTGTGTTTTCTTTCATCCTGGGAGATCCTCTGAGTGGCAAGTGATTACCTGATTTCATGTTTGCAGTTTCATTATCAGGAAATTATTCAGATGAAGGTGATTGTTAAACTTGCAGGAAGGAAAGGGACCAACCTTATTCTCCTAGCCATTCCTTGGTAGATACTTGGAGTAAAATAATCACGCTGACTGAAAATGGATAGTTCACGTTCCATATCCTCCTGTGAGTCTGAGAAGATGCTGTAGCAAAATGGATACAGGAAGAAGAAAATCAGGATATGAGCATCTCATTTTTATCCAGAAGAAAAGGAAAGCAGAGATTATTTTGGTGATAGGATCAAAAGTAGTAGTTATAGTTTAAATGCTTAAAAGTAAAATGTTGGTAAAGTTCAAAATACAAAATAATGCCCGCTCTATGTCATTCAGCTTGTAGCAAATAGTATTGCTACAAATTATTAGGTTCTGAACAATTGCTTTAGTTTTCTTAAATGTTAAATTTTATTTTTGGTTGTATACGTAGTGCATGCTTATTATAGAAAATTTGAAAAATACAGGAAAGTGTGGAAAAGAAAACAAAAAGTGAGCTTTGTTATCTCATCCAGTGATCCGACTTCTGTTTCAAATTTCAGTGCTCTTCCAAAGGCATTTCTATATGTGCATGTATCTATGTAAATTTTACAAAATGGATCATGCCCTGAGTATAATTTTGTATTGAGATTTTTTACTTATTTTGTCATGAGCATTTTGTCATTAACTAGCCTTTGAAAATAGTTTTGATGGCTGTATAATATTCCATGATACGAATGTACCATAATTTATTTGCTTGTCCCTTCTTGTTTAATATTTAAATTCTAATTTTTCAATATTATAAATACTCTTGTGGTGAACATCACTGGACATAAATCTTTGACCACAATGTTGATTATTTCCTTAGAATAGAGTCCTAAAGCATCCCCCTTAGTTTTAATTTGTAGTCTATCCAAAGCAAATAAAGTCGTTATTTTTAAAATGATTGCTTTCTATTAAATAGATTTTTATTCTTTAAACTAGAGATGGTTTCAAGATTATTTAATACTTGAGTCCACTTCGACTTATTAAATAAGTGTCATATGCATGTGCTCTAAGATTGCATTCTTCTTTTTCTTTTTTTTTTTTGGCAAGTGAGATTTAGTCTTTTAAAAAATTTGTTTTCAATATGTTATGCTGTGGTTTTTTGGATGCTTCCTTCCATAACATTTCACTTTTCTGTTCATAGTCTCTTATGTGTGGCCCTTCATTTGACATAGCTTCCATGATTCCGTTCTTGGAGCCACTCTCAGAAGACACTTTGGCTGGCCTCAGTGTCCATGTTCTGTGTCGGACGCGTTTGAAAGAGTATGAGCAGTGCATCGACACACTGTTAGAGAGATGCCCAGAGGCCATCATTCCATATGCTAATCATGAGCTGAAAGAGGAGAATCGGGTATGCTGTTCAGATTATGTTTTCTAGGCTTGCTCAGTGATAATCACATTTGATAATCTTGTTGCCTTATCTGCAAAATGGGGACAAATTATGCCAGTCCAACCTCACAGGGCTGTGCGGGTCAGATGAGCACATATGTTTAATACGTTACATGTTTTAGTACTATTAGAGGCTGTTAGAATGTATGGTGATGGTACGTTATCTTTAAAAATCTCTTGTTTGGAGGTGAAGTAGGCTATTACCTGAAGATTTGGGAAACATAATGTATGATGGGAAAATATTTTCTGGGCACTATGGTCTTTGTTTAGAAATTAGAAGAGTTTTAGGCTTTAGGAATCCCTTCCTTTCCTTCCTTCCCTCCCTCACTCCCTCCCTTGAGATGATAATAGGACATATATATGTTTCTCCTTGAAAATAGCCATGTACACAAGTACAATATACATATTATTAGATTTTCAAGTTACAAACCTGACATGTTACAGTGTAAGCAGAAGACCAGCTGCTGACATAACTTCTGTTATAACAAAATTTGGCACCTTAACTGAAATGATGCATTTTTGCCCTGCGCTTTCCTGCACAATTTTCTTATGCTCATTGGAAATTGGAATGTAAAATGATTCAAACTTAAAATTTATTCATTTTTTTCTAAGATAGACTTTGTGGTGGAAAAAACTGCTGCCTGAACTTTGTCAGAGAATAAAATCTGGTGGAGAGAAATATGAACTTTACCTGTCATCACTGAAAGGTAAAATGATCTTTTTTGCTTGATTATAAGTTTAATTAAGAGTCTTAGTTTTAGTTCCCATAATTAGCTGAAACCTTGCTTTCTCTGGTTTTTTCATGTGATTCTCATGTGAGGTGAAGAGGGTCTTAGCAGAATCATCTGGAGAACTTATTTTCAGATTCATATGCTCCCCCACCCATCACCTCTGATGTTTATTTATCTCTTCTAGCTACAGAGCTAATGCTTTTTAGTTAATCTTTTCAAACATTTAACAAATTATTACAGTCACGGAAACTCACAACCTCTGTATTTTAAAAATTTGAATAGCGATTAAGATAATTACATTTTTAATTAATGATCTGGGTGCTTAATTTACTTGATGTAGGAAAATAAGGTTATTATTATTATAATTGTAAGCAAGTATTGAGGAATTACAAGGTTCTTAAGGATTTAAAAGTTGAGTATCTCTAAATTATGCAGTATTTTACAGCATAGGTAGTTATTGTTTGAATTTTCATAATTCATAGTTATTCATAAATCTTTATGTAGTTATCAGTTTCTGTACTCTTGTGTGTTAATATCACTAGTTAATTGTTGGCCTGATGACAAAGGGTGTGGTTGTAACTGGAATTATATTTTCCAGCTGAGGTCATTGATTTTTCGAGTGTTAGGTAGAGCCAGTGGCCATTGCAGGGTGTTTTTCTGGAGACCTCCATATAAGTAAAGTTGTGTGTTTGTGATTGGGAAGACAAGGAGGTGACTTCATACTGACTTGTTGTCCTGCCCACTTCCCTGGGTGGTCTTTGGTTTTCAGAAGAGGGAAGGGTCATCACATGATCTTGTACTGGTTATTCGTGTTGGTGGATCACCTTCCAGGGCAGATGTCCCACATCTTCACACCTCACGAACATCATTATCTTAGTCAAAAGCTTCTTTCTTCATCCTTTTCTGATCCATATCCACGAACTGTCTACTCCTAACTTACTCATAATCATTCCTCCAAATATTCCATTTTTCTGTATCTTCAAAATGTTTGTGTGTGTGCATACATGTGGGTGTACGAGTGTGTGTGGCTCCTGGGACTGTGCTGTGTGTGATTTACTGTTATTAGACTATAATACCTCGAGGGCTGGAATAGAGTTGTATTCATTTTTCTTGTTGTAGCCTCCTCCCTGGCAATATGCCTCTCATAGGAAGCATTCCATAATTGCTTATTGATTTGAAGGCAATACACCTGAATAACTTCAGGTCCATTTTCAAGGGAGGTCATCCTGTCTGCAGCTGTAATACGCTGAGAAGAGACCCAGATTGGAGTCTGGAGAATTGGAACTGAGTTCTGGGTCTGCTACTCACTGAGTGACCTGAAGCAAGCCAAATTTAAATATCCTGGGACTAATAAGAAATTTAGGATTGACTCTAGAATAAAATGTTAGGCAAAATGGCAAGATGGTAAGGTTGAGATGGAGGTCAGGGACTTATATGCTTAGGAGCTTGGATTTCTTCTCTCTCTAATGCAGCATTTCTCAACCTTGGCACTAGTGACATTTTGGACCAGATAATTCTTGTGTGTGTGTGTAGGTGTCCCCTGTGCATTTTAGGATGTTTAGCAGCATCCCTCGCCTCTACCCACTAAATACCAGTAGTACTGCCCTCATTATGACTAATGAAAATGTCTCTGGACATCACCAGATGTCCCCTGGGGTGGCAAAATCATAGTAGTTGAGAATCATTGCACTAATGCAGAGCCATTGAAACTGGGGTTAGTGGTTGGCTTGTTTCCGGGAAACATTTGTTACTGTTTTTGTCATAATGAACTGTGCTGATTATTAAAAATTCTCATACTATAGTAAATTACAATAATAAAGTTTAAAAAGTTATTTAAAATCCCACCAACCAGGTATAACTATTTTCAACATTTGACAAATGTTTTCTAGACATGCAGGAAGATTTAAAGTACTCTACAGATTTAAGACATTGACCTTGTTCTTGGAGTTATAACCTGTATTCACCCTTCCCTGGTTGGCAGAAGAGGAGTGGGCAGTGGCAAGATTTTTGTTGGCTCTGTAACCTCTCTACACTGGCCCCCAACTCTGTTTTTTGTTTCTAGGAAACTACTTGCAGGCTCCACATTTAGGCTAAATAAACTGATTTCACAGGAAAGCATTGATAATCCATGTTTTTCACGTGGGTTTTATGAACTAGCTGGCAGTTATTGTTCATTACGTTTCTATTATATGTCAGGTGTGCATCATTGTAGTTTGATTTAATTCTCAAAGGACTCTGGAAGCTAGTAGAGGGCACCACTATGTTATAGATGAGCAAACCAGGACTCAGGAGGTCGTGACTTTCTTAAAGTCACCCTGAGCATAGGTGGGAGAGTCCAGTCCCTGCCCAAGTCTGGATTCCAGAGCTGGGCATCTGTCCCGTACACCATCACCACTCCAGTCATTAACTTTTTAGCAACAGGGGCACGTCATTCCTTTCTGTAAAAGGTGGTTTCAGTTGTGGGATGTGGGTCAGATGACTTTGGATGGATGCACACACACCTGAGCAGGAGATTTTATATTTCAGTCACTTTGCAAATGGAGTAAGGGGTGGGCGTGCAGGGTCACACAGGGAATGGTACCGAAGTACGTTTACTGGGAACATTGCTCTTATGTGTCACCCCCTCTCTTCCCAGCAGAGGGCAGCATGTATGTATCAAGAAGCAATAGAATCATAAAATTACATCGTTATCTTTGCAAAAACGTTTACTAAATTCCTTAATATTGAAGATGTACACTAGAGCACATTATTTTGCAGTTTGGAAAAAAAGGTGATGGTCATGAAAAGAGATTTGTGCTTATTAATAACATGAAATTCTCAGAGTAGAACTGATTTAGGAAAATATCATCCAACAATTAATAGCATTTCCTGTCCTAGGAAACAATCTATAAATTAGCTGCAGTATAGTCCTAACATTAAAAACGGTATTCAAATGATTGTATTTTTCTTTAGAGGATAATAGAAATGTATTGAAAAATAATGTAATAATCCAGCAATGAAATAGTAAATCCAAGTTACATGGAGCTAATATAAAATAAGCTTCAAAGCCTTCTAGAAAGAATAAATAAGAAGTTATTAAAACCGTAAAGTAGTCTGTGGATTTAAGAGACTAATGTTTTAAGAAATTTTTCTTTTGTAGTTATAATATTTTGTATTATAGCTTCTAACTGATTGAGTGATAAGAGAATGAGATGAAAGACAGACTTTCAGTTCTAACTCAGATATTCTTTCCTACCAACAGAAACACTGTCAGTTGTTGCTGTGGAACTAGAACTGAGGGATTTTGTGAGTGTCCTCCCAGAAGATGGCACTGCAGCATTTTTCTTGCCATATCTTCTTTACTGCAGTCAAAAGAAATCATTGACTTGAAGGTATCATTTGAAAACACCACAACGGCATATGAGACTGAATTTTTAAAAACTGAATGCCAGGTAAAAGTATAAATAAAGATTTCATATTGAATATGTACATACATTGCAAATGCTTTCTGGCTGCTTGCTTTACCATGTAACGGTATTATTAGTTTCTTAATTTATGACCTAAATCCATTTAATTGTCCAGAATGTGAAAAAGCTACAGGACATGAGAATTTCCTCAAAGAAGGCATATGTTTTTAAAGACAGAGACTGACTTTTATTCCAAGGAACATCAATTCACGGTTGTTGGAGACATGACAATCTCTTTAATCCCAGAAACACAAAGAAACATTTTGCAAGTATGCTTGAAAGAATGTCATTCCAAGTGGTCCAGAATTTAATCTTGATTTTTCCAGATTTCTCTATTGGGTCACTTTTTAAAAAAAATAATTTTCTTTGAGAAAGACGTAAATGTTTTCCCACAGTAAAATATTTCAAACTTTATTTTCTTGTTACTTTTAAAACTCATGCCATGTTTCTCTCTGAACCAACTGAAGTAGAAGTTTACAAAGCTAGCTTTCTTCTTGTCTGGCTGTTAACATGATCTGTCACATGCGTGTTTTTCAGCCAGACCCTTGTTTCCATTTTTGGTTGATGTGTATCTACTCTTGCTCTCTTAGCTAGAGTGTATGTGAAAATAAAGACATATATCATTGTATTCACAACTGTGTCTTCTTTTTTAATCTCTTATTAAATGATTTTGAGTCCGAGCTCAGCTTGCTGATAGTGTGCTTTGACCTTAGTTAAGGCTGGGCAAATGTTGCTCATGGTGGCTGCCATGACTGTAGTCTGAAACTTTTTTCCTGATGGCAGCCCTCACGTTTACCAGGATTTCATCTACAGGCTTGTTTCTCAGCTCTGCCTTTCTCTAGTTCCAGATTAACAGACTTTTGACCATCTCTTCAAGGGTTCACAAAACTCAGATTGACATCTTTTTATTTTATTATTCTTTCAAAATTTATTTTTAATTTTACTTCCTTTACACCTGTGCCCCCGTGTCCATTGGTTCATTAGGAATGAAGTCAGCAGCATGTTAGAGGGATTGATGGGAATCCAGTGTTGGAATACATTTCAGTGAATCTTACTAGTGATCCTTTGAGGACTATCCAGGACCACATCTGCTCATAGATTTTTATTTTTATTTTTTGGAATACAGTTTTGTAAAGCCCTAATGGTGGTGACATGAGTGGCCTGTGTGAGTCAGTTATATTAGTGTGTTAGAGTCAGTCGTGTCATAACACAGTCTGTTGATCTTTTCATATGAAACAAGGGAACACAGTTTCCCCCACAAATGCATAAAAATGTATGTTTTCAGTCTTTTTTTAATGCTTATAGCCATTCCAAAGTAAACATTCTATTCAGCACTTTCACATACATTGTTATGAATCATTGTTTTTTCTTTTTTTTTTCACTTATCACCAATTTATTCCTTTCAGCCGGACTTGGTCTCTCTAGAAAGAGAAATTTTAAGACCGTTATTAAAAATAGTATGTGTCATATGGTTAAAAAATTAGTACCTGATGCTTTAAATGTATTCTAATTTTTTAAAATATTAGTTACTTTGTTTAATTGTTCTTGATTCATTTATATTTTTCTGCTTTTTATATGTTTAAAAACAGATCTCTCATTCCAGTACTGCTTTATTTAAAGAAAAATTACTTTCCTCCCCACAAGATCTTTATTAATTACAAAGTGAAAAATAGTAACTTTACAGTGGAGAAACCTGGCAGACCCCTCCTTAATCAAATGCTCAAAGCTAACGTAACCACTAAGGGAACAAATCCACATCTGGTGCCTCCTGACACGTGGACTGAGGAAACCACAGTGTTGTTTCTGTGAGTGTCTTACCAGACACTGCATAACCTGAACCTAGTCCTGAGGAAACACTGGACCAAGCCAAACTGAAGGACACTCTGCAAAATGACCGCCCTGTATTCTTTAAAAAGGTCCAAGTTGTGAAAGACAAAGATAGACCGGGGAAGTGTCCAGACTGAGGGAGACTGAGCAGACGTGCCAGCTGAACACAGTGCATGGGCGGATCCTTCTTGGTCTATGAAGAACATGATAATAATTGGTGAAATTCGAAAAGGGTCGGTAGCATTGAATCTTTTTGAATTTCCTGATTTTGATAGGGGTATTGTGTTTATGTATGAAAATATCCTTGTTTTTAGGAACTGTGAGTATCTATATTTACAACAGTGTGTGTGTGTAGAGGGAGAGAGAATGAGAAAGCAAATGTGGCTGTGCAGAATGCTGACATTTGGGGAATCTGGGTGAAGGGCATATGGGAATTTTTTGTTTTGCTCTCGCAGCTTTTCTGTAAGTCTGACATGTCCAAAAAAGTTTTTAAAAATTCCTTTTGATTGAATTAATCTGTGGTTAGATATTTATCAAGCCGAGTATTATATTGGGTTTGGGTACTTATTAGAAATACAGAATATACAGTCCCTGCCTATTAGAAACTTAAAACTCAGTGAGCTCTTTTCCTACAGACTGCTCTAGAAGGTTACCTGACTGTTATAGAAATGTCACAGTCTAAAAAAGTACCTTTTATATTTGTCATAGGGGGTCTTTATTATACTTCCCCTGGTAGGTACATTACATTCCTCCGTAATGTAATGAAGCATTACATTAAGTATGACAGGACATCCACAATTCTTTTCTAATGACCTTTTTTCTTTGTGGAGCAAATTGTCTGTCTCCTGGTGCATAATATTGGGGGATTTCTCTGACCTCATGTGCTCTCTTGCTGTGTCATGGTAGGCAGACATTTTTCCAAGATTTAGAATTAATGTAGGCTTGCCCAAAGCTTTATCATACTTTTTTTAAGGATAATTCAAACTGGTAAACATGACTCCCCATTTTTCTGTATATAGTTTGAACTACCTTTTTTGTTCATTACTGCTGCTTTCAGTCCCACACAATACTTTTTCTCTCTGTAAAAGGCAGATTTCTCTTTAATCTTTTTTCCAATGTGTGTTTTCCCTTCACGTCTGCTATTCTAATTTTTTCTATGGGCTTTAAAACCATCTCCCCTTTCTTAACCAAGCAGTGGTCTCCCTCTTCTCCCTCCAGGCTTATGACACAGGAGGGATCTTTTCAGTGTGTGTGTGTGGGGTCAGCCTGGAGCAGCACCCTCTGCATGTCAGGCATTTGCGCAGGGGAATTTCCAGAATGCCTGCCTCCGTGTTCCCTCACTCTTCGTTATTTCTCTGAGCAGCACCATCCTTTTGTGTGATTTACGTGTGTGCTAGTGCCTTTTCACACTACTTAAAGTTTTCCTTCTCATCTTTGATGTTTCACCTTGTTCCACAGGCACTGGCGGTAAACCTGGTGGTCTCCTTGCCTGTTCTTGAACTGCTGGTGCCCTCGTCCTGCTCTTCGTAATTAAGTGTTTTAATGGAAGTCATTTTCATGCTATGAGGTGTTGGTATAAGACCCAGGAGCAGAAATTAAAACTTCTCATTTGCACTGATGATTTCAGTGATTTTTAATTTTTGAAATATATTTTCTCTATTTTCTTCCACTTATATGTTGCCTTTTATGCCAGTTTTGAGGAAGAAACACAAGGAATTGTTTTCTCTACATCATTTCCCCCGTTGGATTTACCATTACCAATTCCAACTATTCTGAACTCAGCAGACCCAGGAAATACCACAGCCTGCACCCACAAAGAAGAAATTTCACTCTTTATACAACATATTTCCTTGTGCTTATCCATAAAAGGGCCATTGGTTTTCTTGTTTTTATTGTGTGTGTGTGTGTGTACGTGCCTACATGGGAGGGAGTGTTTTGCTGGGGTGAGGGGAACTGAGAATTTAGATTCTATTTTTTTCGTGGATTTTTGCTATGGTCTGAAAGTTTGTGTCCCCTCAAAATTCGTATGTTGAAAACCTACTGCCAAGGTGATAGTATTAGGTGGCGGGGCCTTGGGAAGTGATTGGATCCTAAGGGTGGAGCCCTCATGGATGGGAACGCCTTTATAAAAGAGGCCCCAGAGAGCCAGCTTGTCCCTTCTACCCTGTGAGGATACAGTAGTAAGTTGCAACCTGGAAAGGGCCCTCACCCGACCATGCAGGCAGCCTGACCCCAGACTCACAGCCTCCAGAGCTGGGAAAATGAATCTCTGTTTAGGAGCCACCCGGTCTGCTATCTTATTACAGCAGCCCGAATGGACTAAGACAATCTTTGACAAACAATAATCAATAATGCCTTCCCTTCGCCCAGAAGCACAGAAAGACACTGTTCTGCCTGCCTGACTATTTGAAATTATATTGATTATTTAAGGGTTTTGGGGGTCTTTCTTGTGTACCAGGTACTACCTAGAAAAAAAGTTGATGTTTTCTATTAGGAAAGAAATTAAATTCTAGATGTGTCTTTCGTAAGTCACGGTCTGTTTCTTCAATACGGCTGCTCCCTCATATCTGTCGTAGGAATAACTATACTGCGTCAAGTTGGTGCCATTTGGTGCCATTCGCTTAGAGGCTTGCTACCGTTACCAGTACCAGCTGTCAGAAGGTAAGCAGTATCCCACACCATTTAGCAGTCAAACAATTCCTGTTAGCAGGTGGAGAAGGAAGAAATCAGGGCAGCAAATTCACAAATGCTTCATATTGGGGGAAGTATTTAGTAGTGCGTCTTAATTATATTTTGTGATGTACGACTTCTAGACGTACTAACTGGATATTCACCTTCGTTTGGTAGAACGGTGTAAGTAGTTTCCATTCCGGCATGAATGTGGTCAGTCACGTGGCAGTGGAGTAACCAGATTCCGGGTGTTGTGGGGAACATTTCTAGGGTTTGGTATGTCCCAGGGAAAATGTCAAAGACGTCAGAACTATAAACGCCCCTGTGCTTAATTAGAAAAATGACAAATATTATATCATGTTTATTGTATGTGAGAGTTCATTCAAATAATCTTTCATTGGCCAGCTCAGGGATTTTTAGGAAAATGGATAAATCTGTTGAAAAAAGTGAGACCCTGCATATTTCTGTGCATACAAACGGTGAGATATGTGGTCCTTGTATCCCTGCTAACCCCTTGGCAGGGGTTATGGGCCGTCAAGTGGGAGTGAAGGAAAGGTGTGATGAGTGAATTCATCAGTCAGGACCACCTGTGGCCTTTTTATCAGAGCACTTGAGTCACACAAGGGAACTTAGCTGTGGCCCCATTTCAGCTCTAATCTCACTTCTGCTGAACCTATCCTAGGTTAGTTTGTCTGTGAAACTTTAGGACAAAGAGGACAATGGAGGGAGCAGAAGAGGAGGCCAATGGAGAAGCCAGAACCAGAGGCAGTTTGGGTAGAGTCTCGACTAGACCTGGGGTGTTTCTGCAGGGGTAGCACTGAAAGTCCAGTAAGAATATAGCATCTGTGTACCAAAACACAGATAGTAAAATGGCCTTTTCTACAGTGT
Source organism: Tapirus indicus (assembly GCA_031878705.1). NCBI lineage: Eukaryota > Metazoa > Chordata > Mammalia > Perissodactyla > Tapiridae > Tapirus > Tapirus indicus. The sequence goes on along the minus strand of CM062920.1, from coordinate 5,586,965 downwards.
GCTTTGTGGTAGCTTCTGAATTCCCTACATTAACTCAGAGGTAAGAAAAAAGCATTTCCAAAAGAGCTATTGACTCCTGCTGACATCAGCACTGGGTGAGAAGTAGAAGCAGGATTGAGATCTGGGGACCAGTCGGTTGCTTGACACCAAACGTGATCATATTCCCTTCAGGCCATTTAAGATCCAGAACTTAGAACAGGCAAAGGTTATAATAAACCTTTGATCCATCATTATGTGAACATTCCTACCCTCTCTGCTAACAGTTCCATTCAAATGCCTTGCCCAGGAATATGTGAGCAGAACTCCATGAAAGTCCAGTAAAAACTGATAATCCAAGGAAGAGCCCAAGGTATAGCACAGGTTGGTCACGGCAATTGAAATTGCTGTGTGCCACACTCTGAAAAGAATTCGGTTGTCTCTTGAAACTTTCAACTTTTCATAAGTCTCTGTGAGGAAATATTTTCTTCATTTGTATTAAAACATTTTCAGATAGAGCAAGCATAATGACTATGGATGGCTCTTACCTTGTATCGGAAGCTGTGGCCATGGAAGTGTACTGTGTGCAAGTCTATTTCATTGCCCATTCCCATCAGATACCAGTTGACTTCGTCTCCCATACGCATTGTGAGGCCTTGTAGGTTCCCAAACATTCTTCCGTTAATAGCTGGGGAAAGCACAGGATCCTTTATTACCTTTCAGGATATTTTAAACCAACAGCTGTTTCACAGAAAAGATGATTATTAGGTTAATGTATGGGATCTTTTTAAAGTAACAGAACTTATTTCACTACAGATGGGGGGAATGGATACTTTAAGGTCAATAATGTCACACTGCTTTTCTCGTCACTTAGCACCAAAAGCCTTAATCCTAACTGAATTTATTTAAAAGGGAATGAGATTTTGCAATTGGGAGAGAAATTAATAGATAATTTTGAATATAGTCCCCTTTTAGCTTGGAACAGAATTCTACCTTACATACAAAGTGAGGCAGAAACGGTTTATTATGAAATGAAACAAATGAGCAGTCTCCAAAGTAGTTGTATTTGAAAGAAGAAAAGGGAAAAAATAGGTTTTAGAATAATATATCATACCATGCATTTTATTGCTTTCTATGAATTCTTCATTGTCTTTGTTTACTTTCTCAGGGTGATCAGAGTATGTTTTGATGTTGTCATCTAAGTACCAAGATTCATTCTCATCAAAAACAAAAAACAGAAGGGAAAATTCCAGTTTCTTGATGGGATTGAATACTTTCAGGTAATGTTTCCGACAAACAATCAGTGGGCCAATTAATCCACTATAGAGATCCTGAAAACAAGCAAAACCTTCAGTCATCCTTGTGATATAGGTCAGGATTTCAGAGAATGGGGACCTCAGCGCCCACAGCCTTAGGAATTTTGGAGGGACTGATTTAGGTGGTAGATGTTGCCCAGCCTGGTGCTGTCAAGTCAGTAACTTTCCACTTGAAGTAGTTGAATTGGAACAATGATGAGTAGTAGGTAGGTCATGTGGGTGATGCTGAAGTAACACATGTGTGCAGAGGCCAAATATTGGCTCAGCTAGTGAGCAGCAGTTTGAAAGAACCCCAAATGAACAGTGCTGGTTTGCCTATTTCATTAACCAAGCACTATGCCACTCACTAAAAATCCAGAGACAAATCAAACAAAGGCCTTGCCCTCTAGGAACTCAGTCTAGTAGGGAAAATAGAGGAATAGAAGAAATGAACCACTTGCTGCCATGGAGGTACGTAGAGTGCCAATGAACACGGGAGGAAGACCACGACTGACTTAAATCGAGAAGTTTGGTTTGTCTGGGTGTCCGTAATGGCAGATTTGGTCTTGGAGGGCCTTTGAGCTGTATCATGTTCAGGAATTTCAGATTGTCTGACGGGTCATAGGTAGTCACTGAACATGGAATGGCAGCGTTTTTGCATTTTAGACCAGTCATCCTAGTGGTGGAGTGAGGGGAGGCCATTGCAGTGGTTGGGGCAAATGACAAGGAGCTGGTCTATGGAGGTGGAGAGGAGGGACCGAGCTATATGCAGGCGGGGAGTTGCCTGGGTGAGCGGGGGGAAGAAGCAGGTTCATTGTGTCCAGGGCTCTAGCTTGAGCAAGTGAGTAGATGGGTGCTTGTGGTGCTATTCGTTACCACAGGGAATTCGGGAGGTGGAGGAAGATCTCAGTGTCCCTCTAGAGGGGCTGAGTTTCCGGTGCCTGTGGGACACACATGTGGAGACATTCCGTAGGCCAGTGTATAGACAGGGCTGGAACTCAGGAGAGAGATTTGGACTGGAGATTTAATTCCACAAAAGAATCTTGGTACATGTTCTGATTTGTAGTTGCTGAGTGCTTTGTTGGCTTTGAAATTTTTTAATCAAACAGCCTTAGCTGTGGTGTGTTGACGGCTGAAATCATCATCTATTATCATGTAAAATAGAGCCCTGAGATGGTGTCCCTGAGTTCTTTTAGTTTACTGTATTTTCAGATCAAAAGGGAAATAAAATACTGTGTCGATTAATATTTAATTCTGTTACCCATAGTCAGCAGTCACAGAGTCGATATAGTTGTAACTGTATCCTTAAAACAAACAAACCAAAAAAGTGAAACAAAAGTGAATCGCAGAGCGGCTTCGTTTCCTGGGATTTTAATGGAGAACTGGACCACAGGAAAGCTCTGACCTCATCTTCCTTCGATTGCGTGTCCATTTGGGAGTTTTCACAAAACACAGATGATTTAAAGTTTTACCTTAACTTGATCCACAGTTGAATAGTAAGCCCATGGGATACAAGGAGAGTCCTCTATTCCAGCTCCAGACCTCTCTGGGATTTTCCACATGTACGTGCGAGTTTCACCTAAATTAATCGAGTGTTAATGTGTCTGGTTATATTCAGTATATACGTGACATATATACTAGGTCTTGATAACCAGTGACCCAGCAACTGAAAATGTCAGGGTAATTAGTTTTAAAGCGTAGTGAAACTTGGGGCCAGCCCCATGGCCTAGCAGTTAAGTTCAGCGCGCTCCACTTCAGTGGCCGTGTTCAGTTCCCAGGCTCGGACCTACACCACTCGTTGGCAGCCATGCTGTGGTGGCGACCCACATATAAAATAGAGGGAGATTGGCACAGATGTTAGCTCAGGACAAATCTTCCTCAGCGAAAAAAAGTAGTGGAACTCAGAATTGTTTTCAGGGATTTAGTTTTAAGACAAACTGTAAGACATCCTTTTCTATCTTCTTCATCAGTTATGAATTAACTGGCCGTGGCACACGTGTAATACCACAGAAGCCCAGAGGTGGCAGTTCTAGTATCACAATCTGAAGAAACTTTGCAACAGATCTTTTCTCAGCTTGAAGGATGTTTCTCTAATACACTTTTTTCTTTTCAACTGTCAAGTGATTTCCCCAGTGCTAGCACCTTCTCCACAGTCTCCTCTGTGTCTGTGTATCTGGACCATCCTGTGTGATTCTCTCAGCCTCACCATCGTCCTCAGTGATTTCACAGTTCCTGGTGAGAAGCCATTTGACCTCGATCTCAGGGGTCACTGACCTGTCACAATGACCTCCTCTCTAGTCTGTCCCATTCTGTCATACCATACACTGTTCTGTCACATACAGGACACAACCATACCTTGGACCTTGACACTTTGAAAATGGCTGGTTGTTCCACCCTCCTATTTTGCCAAGGTCTTTCCCTTTTTCCATTTGCTCTGGGCTGTTTTCCAGCCTGATCTCTGTTTCCAGTCACCTCAGGGCTTCCCGCACAGCTGCTCACAAGACCTTGGCTTTCAGCCATGGCCACTCACTGTCCACTCCATTGATGTAACCTCACCATTAGGTAATCATGCTGTCAGACTTCAATTAGCTGGAGCCTGAGAAACATTTCCTAGGTTTATCAAGCAGGACATGAGAGATGGTCTCAAGCATGAGGTAGACTTTTCCTTTTTCCTCAAGCCCTCTGTCACATCCACCCCATCTCCTCACTCTTTCTAAGCCGAACATTTTACTAAGAATATAAGGCATAGACTCACCACCTGAACATATCATCTCTTCATCTATACTCTCATTCTCATAAGCTGAAAAATAACATTTCCTCCCTTCCCATTCCCTACCCGAAGCTGCCCTGCCACCAGTAGTTGATGCCCAAACCCTTGGAGCTGTCCTTGACTCCTCCTCCCCTAACATTTCCTAACCCCTAGTCTTTCAGCAGGTCTTTTTAGCACCACCTTTAAAATAGAACCAGGGCCAGCCTGGTGACCTAGTGGTTAAGTTCAGTGCGCTCCACTTCGGCAGCCTGGGTTTGGTTCCTGGGCACGGACCTACACCACTCATCTGTCAGTGGCCATGCTGTGGTGGCGGCTCACATACAAAAAGAGGAAGATTGGCAGCGGATGTTAGCTTGGAACGAATCTTCCTCAAGCAAAAAAAAAGTGAAATATACTAAAATAAATAAATAAATAATAAAGAATAGAACCAGAATATGACAGCTCACCACATTAGCTGCTTCTACCCTTGTCCAAGTCTCGTTACTTTTTTTACCCAGATTATTGTGATAGTCCCCCAACTGATCCTTGATTCTGCCCTTGTCCCCTATAGTAACTTTTCCACATCAGCCAGAACAGTCCTTTACAAAGGGTTCATTGGATCATCAGTCTCCAGCTCATACCCTCACATGGGATTTTAGAATCAAATCTAAGGTCCTAACCATGGCCTCTGAGGTCCCCCTCCCTCCTACTGTCCCTCCCTTGATCTCATCTTATCACATTCAGCGCCCATTTGCTCGCCTCGGCCTCCTTCCCTATTCCTCAGACACACCAAGCTGGCTCCCATCTCGGGGCCTAGAATGCTCTCCCCCAGCATCTCCCTGTGGCTCATTACCTCTCATCATTTAGGCGTCTTCACCAGTGGTGCCCCCTCAGAGAAACTCGCCCGACCTCCCTACTGAACATAGCACCCTTGTTACTTACTCTCTCATCCGTCGTCATCTTTCTCACAGCACTTTTTACAACTTGATATCATGTATATATTTACTGGGATCTCCCTTGGAGGAACATGAGGCTCAGGGGTGCAGGGCTTTTTATTTCTATTCCCCTACGTTGACAAGAGCAACTCCATAGAGTAATTTATTTTTTCTCACTTGAAATATTTGGGAACTGCTAAATTACTGAGAAATAGTCCCTTCCTAGAAGCCAACTTGACAACTAATAGAAGAAAAATACAGTTTTTATTAAAGAAAGTACACACCTGTACTTAATCTACCTCAGCTTTTACTCTATTAATTAAAGATGTATTGAGCTCCCAGTACATGCCAGATATTGGACTAGATACGGGGGATTTAAAATCCCCTCCGCCTTAGGACCCTGTCTGTCTGGGGCGGTTCTAGCTGAGCGTGGAGAGATCTTCCCTGCTCACTCAACCTTGAGTATCTGTTGATGTCCAGTACCCTCGGATTTTTTCCTTACAGTTCTCCTGTGGATTTCTTTTCTGTTACATGTGTGTGTCACACACATACACAAACATCTCTCCACCACCTCCTCCTGCACTTCCTCAGGACACAGTCGTTTGGAAGGCACACCCCCTGATAAAGTCGTTTGTGGAAAGGCTGTAAGTCTATTAAAATGCACCCCCCGCCATGAATACCTGGTGAAGTGGGGGTGACAGTGGAACTCGCTGTTTTCACCCCGTGGGCGTGTATGGAGTATGGCCTCGAGGCCATGTTTTTAAAGATGATTTCAACTGTGTCTCCAACATCCGCGTGAAGTTGTGGACCTGGCAAGAGCGAGAAGGAAGAGTGACTTATATCCCTGTCAGATTGGAAGTTCCAATTCAGTAATAAAAGCAAAGATCAGGTAACTTTCTTAGCATTAAGGTTGGAGTCTTTTTCTTTTTCCTGTGGCTTTTTGCTGTAGTACTCTTGGATTTATGCCTGGTCCCAGAGGATTCAGGATAAAAACGTTGGTAATGGCTGCCTCTACAGATGGAGACCGTGGTGCCTCTCTTATCTGGAGTCCTAGGAGGTTTCGGCCTGAAAGTCTCCTGCAGGGTCGTGGCCTAATCGTGGTGAGCCAGCTGTGCCCCTGCCCTGGCCAGGAGTCATTACACAGCACGTGCTCGCCTTTCTCAGCATTTGGACTTCCAGACCGTCCTGAGTGTGAATTTAGGACAGGACCTCATTTGAAAGGGTGGTTGGGGCTAATCTTCCCATCTCTACTCTCTGGCCGGTCTTAGCTTTGCTCCTGCCTAGGAGAACTTCTGCGACCCAGTGACACAGCCACTCTCCCTGGTGTCTTACTCCAGGGCTGAGGATAACCAGGCCGCAGGGGACTCTGACGGTGTAGGAACACACAGGGGTGGGGAGTGGGGACCCCTGCACTTGATGACTTGCAGGAAAATTCCCAAGACCAGTGTTGGTTGAGTTCTTAGACTTTCAGGCTTAAAATGAAACCTTGAAGGAAACTTTCCCTGCCTTGTGTGTGGTAACACTGTTTTCTTTCCTTAGTTCCTTGTCTGTATGGACATTTCTTCTTGCAGTTAGTCATTTACATCTTAATTTTAAAAGTAAATGTCTCTATATATGTATATATTTTATAGGAGTGAGATAACAGGGAGAATTTGGTTAAGAATTTCCTTAGAAAGTAATTTCTAGGAATTTCACCATAACTATAGGCATCAATTTGATAAACACCCAATATATACTATTTCATTAGTATGTGGAATAACACATTGTTTCTGACAGAAATAAGTAATATTTTATTATGCCGTATTCTTTAGTAAATATAGGCTTCTCATTTTTACTGAATAACATATTTTTTATTTTTATTTGAATAACTTTGTTATATGAACCGAGAAAATTAAACCCACAGATCTGTCACTGCGTGTAGCAGCACGTGGCTAACCCACACCCGATGGGGGAGCATCTGAATACCCACCTAGAATTCCCAGGTGCTCCTCTTCCGCCTTTCTCTCCACCGGGACTCTGAACCTGCTGTCAGTGAATTGCCGATACACAACTTTCTTGTACTTGGAGCCTATGTAAAATTCTTCCTTATCTAAAAATGCATTTGAAACACTTAACACACACACACACACACACACACACACACACACAACAAAGGTTAGTATTTGTCTTAATGAAAGTGGAAGTTGAGTTTTAAATTTTGAATAAAAATATAGTTTTAATTTAAGTCATTACGCTACTTTTTAATATCACTCTCCCATTTCAGCAAGAAAGAAGAAGACAGGTGTGGTAGACAGTGCACCCGGCTGGGAGTGAGCCGTGTGGCTGCTGGCCCTGACTGCCACTAGTGAGATGACCTCCAGCCAGTCACTGCCTGTGGGGCCCTCACTTCCTTCACCCCTAAAATGAGGTATTAGATGAGATCATCTAAGGTTTCTCTGTGGCTCTAGAATTGTATGAGTCCAGATTTCACCAATGAAGTGTTCTCTGGTTACTGCAGTATGTCTGGTCTATAAGAACTAAAATGGCCCCGATTTTCCAGCCATTTCCTTTACCTGAAGTTTCCATTGACTCCTAGTGGATCCTGCAGCCTTTTGACCATTTTACCTCAGTCATTGAAATAAATGTTTACTCCTTTTCACTACAAATCATACCATCGCAGTCAAACCAACCAGCTAACCACTGCTTAGCTAGAGGTCCCCAGTCGTACTGTGCACCCCAGGTCTGAGCACATGCCCATCCAATCTCTCCAGTCGTATCCACAAAGGGTCAGCGCCTGACGTGGGAGATGGCAGACGGGAAAGGGCTTGGAAAAGTGTAAAAGGACCAACTAGAAGTGTCAGGGGATGCTGCCCTGAATGTAGTTCAGCTCCAATAACCGCCCTTTACTTACATATTCATAACATTTCCATAATGTGCATGTTATTGGTGGTTTTGAACCATATTTTCCTGTAAATTCATAGAGGGCAGAAACTATCTGCTATACGGCCCTCAAGAATGTGAAATACTCTTCCAAACATAACAGTTTTAAGAATGTGAAGTAACTGATTACTAGACTAATAAGGAAATCTTTGGAGGAAAGATAAGCAGCAAATAGCTGGTAAGGAAAATAATATTTTATCTTTGAATTTAGGCATTAATTTTGGTTTAAGTTTGAAAATCAGTGACAAGATGAGGGCACACGAATGTGAGAAGACAGCCCAACGGAAAAGAAAGGAGTGACTGCGAAGACTCCAATGAGATAAATGGAGATTTTCCTGTGAGAAAATGGAGAGAAGCAGAAGTGGATGAGGGAGTGTTCCTGGGAAGCGTTTTCTTATTGTTTCTGTTATTATCTACTGCAATGGTTTGTTTTTCTAAGATGTCGCATAATTCTTACTTCTCTGAAAGAGAAAATAAAACACTTGAGAATCCGAGTCTGGAGAATTACTTTTGTTCTTGTAAGTGGTGCAGCTCCTTCTCCCACTCCCTGCTTGGGGAGTAGTCCCACTCCACCTCCACCGCCGCGATGTAGTAGGTCCTGCCTCTGTGGTAGTAGAGGTTTGAATTCTTAGGCAGCTGCTTGCACTGGGTGACGGTGTACGTTTGCTTCATGCCGCCCGTGTAGTGATCGGTTGTGAGGCACTCAACATCAAAAGTCCCTGCCATGGTAAATAAGAAAGAATGTCACTCCTTTGCTCGGTGCCTTCTGCAGCTCCTCACCTCACGAAGAATCAACACCAGAGTCCTGGATATGGCCCCACACCTCTGATCACATCACCTACACTCACTCTGCTCCAGTCACATAGGCTCCTTTTCTGTTCTTAGAACAGGTCAGGTATGTGCCCGCCTCAGGGCCTTTGCACTTGCTGTTTTCTCTGCCTGGAACCCTTCCCCCAAAATATTCGCATGGCTTATGTCCTCACTTCATTCAAGCTTCTCCTTACTTGTCACCTCCTCAGAGAATTTTTACCTACTTTCCCTCATCAATCACCAGCCCCTTCCCCTACCCTATTTTTATTCATAGTACTTATAACCACTTGATATAAGTGTGTTAAGATACTTGCTCATTGCCTGTCTCCCTGCATTAGAATTTCAGCTCCACGAGAGCAGACACTTCATCTCTTTGTTCACTGTTGTATTTACATTTGTCTAATGAACAAAGGAAGAGGTGATACTTGACCTGTCTTACATTTTAGCGGCAAATAATGTACCAAATAAAGCTTGAAGCAAGTTAGCATATTTTACTTTTTGGTTAAAAGTCCTTCTTTTTTGTTTTAGTTTATTTTACTCATCAGAATCAGGCCTGTGGGTGTCTCTGAACGTGCATGGCTATAGTTCTCGTATAGGATATTCAATCGCAAAGAGCCAACAAGTCAACACTACATCTAGGCTACAGAGAAACAAGACATTCAGATGCAGAGTCTTCACTGGAGTCATTCCCTTTCTCTTCTGATTTGCCAGGTCTCTTTAAAGGGACCATAACGTAAAAGGAGAACGTCTTGAGGGTTCCACTATGTGGAAATGAGAGCAACCAGAGGCCACTCTCTTCTTGTCCCTCCCTCCTCCTCCCCCAACAAACAGGAAATGGACCCATCTGGCATGTACTTAGCTGACAGTGGCCCAGACAGACTTGCTCTTCCCAGGGAAGGAAGGGCACTTGGGAGGCTGGGGGAAGGGAGGAGCTTATCACCCAACACAGGATTTTAAACCGTGACCACACGAATCCATCAACAGAGACTTGTCTTGACTTTAAGGAAATACACCTTCAGTGTCAGGCTGCATGAAGAGGGTAAGAGTTGTTTGAGGGAAGAGGTTAGCTGTGTCTCTCCTTTCTCCTCTTGACAGATATGTGTTTCCCGAGAAGTAAATCCCGTGTACATCGGCCTCGTTTCCAGCACTGAATAAGTACCACACGACTGAATCTCCTTGGCACATACTGAGACCAGGCAGGTTCCCGTACATGAATCCATTCATGGCTGTACAAGTTGGAAAATAACACTTTGAAAGTGGTTTATCTTATGTCCTATTACATGACAACCTCCCAGACATTCTAGAGCCAAACTTTGTTTATTTAATTTTAAAAAGACCCATTCAGGCCCACGCCACCCCTTTAAGTGTCAGGAGTGTCCCTGCAACCCCTTGCTGTACCCAGCATCTCTGGAAGGAGCAGAGCTGAATGCAGGGCTCTTGAAGTTCTCACCCTGGGAGTCTCGCTGCTCCCGCCAGCCAGGCACTTCTCAGTTCCCTCAGGGGTCACACACGTGAGCGCCCAAACGTGGAAATAATAACTTTTCCTGGGGACTTTAGGCTGGCAATGTGTTTGTTGCTCTAGATGGAAACTTCTCGGATTCATCTTGAATAACAGGTAAGACTATACGCAGGAGGTTTTCTCTCACTGCTATTTCCAGGGGATAATATTCTTGACTCCTCCAAATGCAAAGATGCAAAATCAAAAGGAATATTTTAAAGATTGTGGGTAGTGTGACTAGTATCAATCCAACTAAAAAAACATCAGTTTGTAACAAACTTCACATTTTTTTCTTCCAGCTGCAATGGTTTTCACACGTCGTGCATTAGTGGTGTGGGCATTTTGGACGATTAGCTCCTGTCTTTAAACCCTGACTGCGTTTTGGAATTACACTGGGAGCTCAAAAGTAAATCTGATGCTAGGCTTTGATTAAATAAAAATCTCTGGAGCTTGTCCTGAGCCTTTTAAAAATAGTTTTAATAGTTTTTAAAAACTCCCAGGGGATTCTAAAGTGTAGTCAAGGGTGAAAATCATTGAAGTTCATTGACAGCAGGGTCCATATCTTTCTTCATACTGAACAGTAAAATGAGTCTGTCATTATTAAGCCACAGATGAGAAAAGCATCTAATCCAGTAGTTCTCACACTTAAGCGTATATGAGAATGACCTGGAGGGTTTGTTAAATATGAATTGCTGGCCCCAACCCAAAGTTTCTGATTCAGTAGGTCAGGGTTGGAGCCCCCAAAATTGCATTTTTAACAAGTCCCCGGGTGATTCTGAGGCTGCTGATCCAGGGTCCACATTTTAAGGACCATGCATCTAATCGACAAATTTTGTATGTTTTATTATTCTGAATTAAGTGAAATGAGGAGTAATTGACTGATACATTAAATAATCAATGATATTACCCTCAGAACACACTATAGTATTTAATCATTTATTAAAGATTAATCAATGGGCAAAGCTCCTAGCATTTTGGTTTAATTGGCAGCATTACATGTGCAGTACTGAAATCCCTTGGTATTGGACAGCGCAGTACTTACAGTGCATCTTATTAGATTCCTGAAAGTCTGCATCTTCCTTATCAACCTGATCAGGTGCAGTTGTGAACATTCTAATATTGTCATCCAGGAGTAAACTCTCATTCTCATCAAACACTGTGGGAAACAAATAGAACTCCTTGTCTACATCTTTCTGTAAATCAAACAAGAACAACGAGGTCAAGACAGAATATGTGAAGCAGAAAGACTTCCGTGTACACAATACTACTTGTGCACAAACACACTAAAGGAAGGATGAGAACAGAAGTTTCCATTTCTCTTTGTAAATGGGGCTCACAAAATACTCCAGTTGACCACCAGAGTAGTCATTAATATCTGCATAGTGGAGTTTTGGTTCAACACAATGATCTAAGCCTCTTTCTGCACTTAAAAGTTCTGACTCTCCTCTCCCTACCTTCCTGCCAGCTCTGCCCATACCAACTGAACCCACCAGAAGCAATAGTTAAAATAGGGGGGAACATGTGCCTGTGCTAGAAACCAAGGGAGAGAGCCATCCACAGTCACGAGAACTCGAAGAATGGCCCCAAGGCAGAGCAGGGGGACGCAGACAGAGGGAGGAGTCATCTTAAGTGAAGAGATAGCCTGCCAAGTGAACTGAAACAGGAATGCACACAGTCTCCCGCCATTTGGATGACACTCTCACCCCTCCTCTCCCTGTCCCTTGTGAAAAATAAGGAAGCCGAAATGCTATCTGGTCTATGAAATGATCCAGTAGTTGAGAAGAAGGCAATCAGTCTAAAGAGTCAAAACATATGAGCCCCTGAGAACAAGTTACTCCCTCAAAGAAGAGAAGACTTTAGAGACTCTTGCATGTATTTTTCCTGAGATCAATTTTTCAGATGAAAAACATGATTATCGAATTTTAAAAATCCAACTAAAACAGACACCTGAAGGTTAGATCCTGCAGAAAACCAAATCAATGTTGGAGATATCTAAGAAAGCTCCCATAAATCAGAAGAAAAGATTCAAAGATTAGAAATAGACAAATGGGAAGGATTTTAGAAAGAGAGAAGTTATGAAAGAGGGAGACATAATGATAACAGTGGAAATGTTCACCACCACAAAGGGAAAAGACTAGAATATTCAGATTCAAAAGCTTCACTGAAAACAGGGCAAAATTAGTAATAGAGACCTATATCTGAAAAATGTTCTGGCAAAAATTTTGAATTTCAGAGATAGACAAATTTCTACAGTAATCCATTTTAAAAGTGTTATCACAAATTGGACTTCTCTAGTACAATAAATGTCAGAGGAAGATGGAGTAGCTTTTATGTTTTTGAGGGGAAAAAATTATGCCACAAAAATTCTATACCAGGCAAAGAACAACAAAAAGACATTTTCAGATGTATAAGGATTCCAACAGGCGATGCTGCAATCACTTATATGCTGATCTACAGAGAAAAATCTACAGGTCACATTTTCTGATCATAATGCAACAAAACTAAAAAGTACTAATAAAAGGACAAAAAAATTAACAAAATTAAAAAGATCATATTTGATCCAAATACATCTTAGATCAAAGAGGAAACAGAAATGAATTACTATTTAGTAAGTAATGTCCATGAGAACACTACAAGTCATAATGTAGGGAATATAAACTTATAAACTGAGAGCCTGAAATGGTTTATATTTTGAGAAAAACCAAATAAGAATAAATGTAGTAAATATCTGAAAATTTTAGAAAAATAAAATGAAGAAAGCAGAAAGGAATTAAAAAAGACAAAAGCAGAAGTGTTTAATAAATTAGAACACAAATTTAGATAGCTAAACCTAAAAATATATTCTTTGAAAAGATCAATGAAATACACAAACCTCTAGCAAGTCTAATAAAAAAAATGAGAGAAAATCCAAATATATCACATGAATGATAAAGGAATATGACCACATGCATAGGGGAGGAAAACAATTAAGACCATTATGTACAATAACTGTGATCAGTTGACTTAGAAGGACGCACGTGAAGAAACCAATATCCCTGGGTGAAATAAATATAGTGATTAAAACATAGACAACAAAATTGACTACTTCTTTTTAAAAGTCACAGAGTCAAAATAACTTTACAGTCAAGTTCTTTCAAATCTCTAAGGAGCAGATGATTCCTATCTATTTAAACAGTTCCAAAGTATTAAAAACATAGAAATCTTCCCAATTTATTTAATGAAGATAGTATAACCATGATATAATACCTGAAAAAACACACAAAATCTGAACTAACATCACTTATAGCTTAGATGAGAAATTCTAAATAAAAACACTATCAAATTCAACACAGAAATATATAGAGAAAACCCACCATGCTCAAGTAATGTTTTTTCCCCAGAAGTGCAAGGATGGTTCAATATTAGGAAATCCTTAAGGTAGTTAGTCACGCTTATAGGTCAAAGGAGAGAAGCTATAAAATAATTTCAACAAAATCTAAAAAGAAATTTTTATAAAGTTTGACATTCTGGCAGGTGCTGATCCCTTTGTTTTCTCCCCAGATCTTTGAAGGCTGCCTCCTTGAAATTTAGATCTCACCTCAAATATTACCTCCACCTTACCTAAACTAGGGTTTCTGTTCACTATCACATTACCCTATTTTTTGTGTGTGTGAGGAAGACTGGCCCTGGGCTAACATCTGTGCCCATCTTCCTTTACTTTATATGGGACACCACCACAGCATGGCTTGACAAATGGTACATTGGTCTGCGCCCGGGATCCAAACCTACAAACCCCAGGCCGCCAAAGCAGAGCACACAAACTTAACTGCTATGCCACCAGGTCAGCCCCCCATTTTGTTTTTTTAAAGCACTTGTCACTTTCTGATGTTATCTATTTTCATTTTTCTGTGTTCGCTTATCTGTTCTCCTTTCCTCCCTCCATTCCCCCTTCCTCTTTGTTATCCCACACACTAGGATGTAAACCCCATTAGAGCAGAAAACTGACCTGTCTTATTTATCAATTAATTTTGTGCCTAGAACAGCATGCTTTTTAAGCAGCTCAAGTAATTTGTTTTTTAAATAGAAAAACATTCTCAGTAAACTAGAAATAGAAGAAAAAATAACAACTAGTAGCCAATGTCACACTTAGTGGTAAAATAATGGAGATGTTCTCATTAAGATCAGACACTACGCAAGGCACTATTTGACACTATTCTGAACATTCTACCCAATCTGAAGCCACATGGCTAGTAAGTGAAAAAGCCAGGAGGAGGACTTTTAATGCCTCCTGTAGAGTTTCCTGTGTTGTGATTCCTCCATTTGCAAAATAAAGATGGTGAAATATGTAGAGGATAAAACTCACATTTTAAATCTCAACTCACTGAGTATCAGTTCCTCCTTTGCAAAAAATGGGGATAACAATACTTAGCCTCTTGGGTTGCTGTGAGGGTTAAGTGAAGTAACGTGTGTGAGAGTGCCTGGAGGGAGTTCAATAAATGTTAGTCTCCTGTTATGTCTTCTGAAGGTAAGCACAAGATCAAAGAATGGGACCCAAAGGTAGAAAACCATTTTTTTTTCAGTTATGTATTTAAAATTTTTAAATGATGGCATTACCACTTACAATAGCCAAATAAAAATAAAATATCTAGGCATAAACTTAACAAAAAATATCCAAAACCTATATAAGAGAGACTATAAAATACTCTTGAAAAACACAAAAGTAGACTTGAACAAATGAAAGATATATGTTCTTATGTAGGGTGACTCAACTTTATAATATTCTCTGTTCTTCCTAATTTAATTTATATATTTGAGACAATCCCAATAAAACACTATCAGGTTTTTTTCCTCCAGCCAGATGTTTTTATAAGGTTCATTAGAAAGAATAAGTAAGCAAAAATAACCATTAAAATGATGGAAAAAAGTACAATGAGGTACAGCTACTAGTCATTAAAACATATTAAACAGGCTCTATAATTAAAATAGAATGGTATTGATGCATGAATAGAGACGAATGGACTAGGATAGAACATCAAGAAATAGACCCAATTGTGTATGAAAATTTTAGCATAGGACAAAGGCAGCATTTAAATCAATGGGGAAAAGTTTGACTTTTTAATAAATGGTGTTGAGATAACTGGATAGCCATATAGAAAAAGATAAATTCAATCCATTCCTCAACTGTACACCAGGATAAATTCTACATGGAACAGAGATGTAAATGTGAAAAATAAAACCATCCAAGTACTAGAAGGCAGTATAGGTGAATTCCTTTATAACCTAGCATTGGGAAAACTTTCTTAACTATGACTCAAAATCTATCAACAATAAAGGAAAAGATAAACAAAAATTTTACATAGCAAGCAACAACATCTATAAGCAAAGTATAAAGGCAAATTACAAACTAGGAAAAAAATTTACAACTAGTATCTCAGACAAAGGATTTCTATCTCTAATACATAAAGAGCTTCTTAATCAGTGAATAAAAATAACCTTATAGAAAAATGGGCTAGAGATATGAACATTTCACATAAAAGAAGTGAAAATGGTTCTTAACCATTTGAAAAGATGCTCAACTACTAATAATAAGAGAAATGCAAATCAAAATTACAGAGATACTGTTTATGTCCTATCAGACTGGTAAAAATCTCCAAATTTAACAATGTACTTTGTACTGAGGCTGTGGAAAAACAGATAATCTTACATATCCCTGGTGGGAGTACAAAACAGCACAATTCCTGTGGAAGGGAATTTGGAAATATCTAGCAAAATTATATATGTATTTGCCCTTTTCCCAGTAACACCACTTCTAGGAATTTATCCCAAAGGTATGCTGGCAAAAATACAGTGACATATGACAAGGCTACCTATTGTATTGTGTTTGTAAAAGCAAAGACTGGAAACAACCCAAACACCTGTCACATAGTGGACTTGTTTATAAACTGTAGCATGTCTACATGATAGAGTAATTTCTACTGTAAAAAGGAATGAGGAATATCTCCATATATTACCAAGGAGGGACTTACAGATTATTGTTAAGTGAAAAATAAAGCAAAGATATGAATACACACACACATACACACTTGTTTATTTAAAAAGTAAAAAAATAAGAATTAGAGCAGAAATCAATGACACTGAAAACAGGAAATCAATAGAAAAAAATCAATGAAACCAAAAGCTGACTCTTTGAAAAGATTAATAAAGTCAAGAAGCTTCTAGCCAGGCTAAGAAAAAAAAAAGAGAGAACACAAATTACTAATATCAGAAATGAAAGGTGGGGCATCACTACAGATCCAATGGGCATTAAAAGGATAATAAAGGACTACTATGAACAACTCTATGGCCATAACTTTGATAACCTGGATAAAAAGGATCAATTCCTTGAAAGACACAATTGGCCAATACTCTCACAAGAAGAAATAGACAATCTATCTGAATAGGCCTATATCCTGCTAAAGAAATTGAATCAATAACTAATAACCTTCTAAAACAGAACACATCAGGCCCAGGTGGATTCACTGGTGAATTCAATCAAACTTTTAAGGAAGAAATTATACCAAATCTGTGCAATCTCTTTCAGAGGATAGAAGCAGAGGGAATACTTCTTAACTCATTCTATCAGACCAGCATTACTCTAATACCAAAACCAGACAAAGACATTACAAGAAAAGAAAACTACAGATCAATATCTCTAATGAACACAGATGTAAAATACCCAACAAAATATTAGCAAATCAAATCCAATGTATAAAAAGGATTATACAGCATAATCAAGTGGGATTTATCCCAGGTATGCAAAGTTGGTTCAACATTTGAAAATCAGTTATTGTAATCCATCAGATCAATAGACTAAGGAAGAAAAATCACATGATCATATCAATAGATGCAGAAAAAGCATTTGATAAAATCCAACATCCATTCATGACAAAAACTCTCAGTAAACTAGGAATAGTGAGAATTTCCCCAACTTGATAAAGAATACCTACAAAAAAACTACAGCTAACATTATACTTAATGGTGAGAAACTAGAAGCTTTCCCACTAAAATCAGGTATATGATAAGAGTGTCCCCTCACACTATTCCTTTTCAATATCATACTGGATGTTCTAGCTAATGCAATAAGACAAGAAAAGAAAGTAAAAGGCATACAGATTGGGAAGAAAGAAAGAAAACTGTCTTTGTTCATAGATGACATGATCATCTATGTAGAAAATCTGAAAGGACTGACAAAGAAACTCTTGGAACTAATAAGTGATTATAGCAAGATTGCAGGATATAAAGTTAATATACAAAAGTCAATCACTTTCCTATATACCAGCGATGAACAAGTGGAATTTGAAATTAAAAACAATGCCATTTACATTAGCATTCCCCCAAAATGAAGTGCTTAGGTATAAATCTAACAAAATATGTACAATATCTATATGAGGAAAACTACAAAACTCTGGTGAATGAAATCAAAGAAGAACTAACTAAATAAAGAGATAGTCCATGTTCATGGATAAGAAGACTCAATATGGCCAAGTTGTCAGTTCTTCCCAGCTTGATCTATAGATTCAATACAATCCCAATCAAAATCACAGCAAATTATTTGTGGATATCAACGAACTGATTCTAAAGTTTATATGGAGAGGCAAAAGGCCCAGAATAGCTAACACAATATTGAAGAAGACCAAAGTTGGAGTACTGACATTCCCCAACTTCAAAATTTGCAATAAAGCTACAGTAATCAAGACGGTATGATATTGGTGAAAGAATAGACCAACAGATCAATAGAAAGAATAGAGAGCCCAGAAATAGACTCATATAAATAGAGTCAACTGATTTGTGACAAAGGAGCAAAGGCAATACAATGAAGCAAAGATAGTCTTTTCAACAAATGGTACTGTAACTAGACATCCACCTGCAAAAAAAATGAATCTAGGCATAGACCTTACACTCTTCACAAAAATTAACTCAAAATGGATGACAGACCTAAATGTAAAATGCAAAATCATAAAACTCCTAGAAGATAACATAGGAGAAAATCTAGATGACCTTGGATATGGCAATAACTTATTAGATACACCAAAGGCATGATCATGAAAGAAATAATTGATAAGCTGGACTTCATTAAAATTAAAACTTATGCTCTGTGAAAGATCACATCAAGAGAGTGACAAGCCACATACCAGGCGAAAATATTTGCAAAGGACATCTGATAAGAAACTGGTATCCAAAATATACAAAGAACTCTTAAAACTCAACATTAAGAAAACAAACAACCAAATTAACAAACGGATAAAAGACCTTAACAGGCACCTCACCAAAGAAGATACACAGATGGCAAACGAGCATATGAAAAGGTGCTCTACCTGACATGTCATTAGGGAAATGCAAATTAAAACAACGAGCTATCAGTACACACCTATTAAAATGGCCAAAATCTGGAGCACTGACAGCACCAAATGGTGGTGAAGATGTGAAACAACAGGACTCTCATTCATTGCTTGTGGGAATGCAAAATGGTACAACCACTTTGGAAGACAGTTTGGTGGCCTCCTACAAAACTACATACTCTTATCATACAGTCCAGCAATTGGGCTCCTCAAAATTTACCCGAAGGAGATGAAAACTTATGTGCACACAAAAACCTGCATATGGGTGTTTATAGCAGCTTTATTCATAATTGCCAAAACTTGGAAGTAACCAATATGTTCTTCAGCAGGTGAATGGATAAACTGTGGTACATCCAGACAATGGAATATTATTCAGTGCTAAAAAGAAATGAGCTCTCAAGCCATGAAAAGACTTGGAGGGAACTGAAATGTGTATTACTAAGTGAAAGAAGCCAATCTGAAAAAAAAAGCCAATACAATTCCAACGATATGACATTCTGGAAAAGGCAAAACTAGGGAGAGAGTGAAAAGACCAGTGGTTGCCAGGAGTTGGGAGCTGGGGAGAAGGGATGAAGAGCTGGAATACAGAGGATTTTTTAGGCGGTGAAAATACCCTGTGTGACACCATAATGGTGGATACATGTCGTTATACACTTGTCCACAGCCATAGAATGTAAACCCCAAGAGTGCACTGTAATATAGACTACGCACTTTGGGTGATTATGATGGGTCATTGTAAGTTCATCAATTGTAACAAATGTTGTTTGGGATGTTGACATTGGGGGAGCATGTGCCTGTTTTGGGGCAGGGGATATATGGTAAATCTCTGTACCTTATCCTCAAGTTTGCTGTGAATCTTAAAGTGCTCTAAAAGAATAAAGTCAATAAAAATAATAAAAAATAATAAATAAAAGAACAAACTATAAAGTAAAAAAAAAAGTTACCTTTAGTGAGGGAGTAGGTGAGGGGGAGAGAGGATAGAAGCTAGATTTCTTTAAATATACCTCTTTTTGTAGATTTGATGTTGGAGCTACATAAATATTTACATAATTATAAAATATTATTATAGTTTTGAAAGCAATTCCTAGAAATATAGAAGTAAAATGAATTAAATAAACTTGTGTATCTGGTGGGTGGCAAAACCACACAGAGAGGAACTATTCTAAATGACTTTAAACCTTTAATTTGATTGAACATCCCTAGTGGGATCTACCCAAAGGTAGACAAAAAGGGCTGCAAACAAATCTTAAACTGTTTTCAGTAATTATATTGTCGGTTGTAGTGTTATAATTGTGATTCTGAGACCGTTGTGTGTATAGTGTGGGATGAATTGAGTAAATCTTTACATTGGTATCATTGAGAACTAAGATTTTTCGGCGTAGTTGAAGGGCAACACAGGTGTAAGACATGGATATAATGTAATCAGGTTAAGTAAAAAACGAAAAACCTCCATAGACCTGAATTTGAATAGAAAGTATCAGTATGAACTCATGATGAATTTTATCTTAAAATTGTTTTTCCCCAGTTCTGCCCTCTGAAAAGGCCAAGAAATGATGATTAACCCAACAACAATGAGCACTCTTAGTGGCCAGATTTTAGCTGTAAAAATAATTTCTTACTGAAAAGACCAGGGCTTTTTTTTTTTTGTGGGGAAGACCAGCCCTGAGCTAACATCTGTTGCCAATCCTCCCCTTTTTTTGCTGAGGAAGACTGGCCCTGGGCTAACATCGGTGCCCATCTTCCTCCACTTTGTATGGGACGCCGCCACGGCGTGGCTGACAGACAGTGCGTTGGCGGGCGCCCGGGATCCGAACTCGCGAACCCCGGGCTGCCAAGCGCGGACTAAACCGCTGCGCCACCGGGCGGCCCCGAAAAAAACCAGGGCTTTTTGAAAGAAATGGCTGATTCTAAGTCTCTGGCTCAGAAAATGTGCAATAGGAACCTGAGAAGCTTCAAAGACTACTAAATTCATGTGAAAATGAAGGTGGTCACCTGAACAAGTCCCCCCAGGGGTAAAAAAATAGGATAGTTTGAGCATCAATAAGGATGATGGCAATGAATCAAAACACACCAAATGGGCTTAAATCCATGAGTTCACGATAGTACTTAAAAGAAATTGTTAAGAACATTTGAAGTATGCTAGAAGAACTATTAATTTGAAAACTTGAAAATAAAGGGAAAGAATCAAGCATTTGTCTTTCCCTTCTTATATAATACATGCCTCGGGATAACCAGATAGTCCCTTAAGGGAAGTTTCTGTTTATAGAAATACACTAGCTAATAAACAAAGAAGGAATGATGGAATCAGAATACTACTATTATGCAGCTCCTGATTAATTTAAGAATCTAGGAGATGGTTACTAGTGGCTGACAACATCCCCAACTGAGAGACAATTATATATTATACACTCTCTGATAGAAGGACCCAGTGCCAAACATGAAGCAGTCTTACAAAAAAAAAAAAAATATATATATCTAGGGCCAGCCCAGTGGCGTAGTGGTTAAGTTCACGTGCTCCACTTTGGCAGCCCATGGTTTGCAGGTTCAGATCCCGGGCACAGACCACTTATCAAGCCATGCTGTGGCAGGCGTCCCACATATAAAGTGGAGGAAGACCGGCACAGATGTTAGCCCAGGGCCAGTCTTCCTCAGCTAAAAGAGGAGGATTGGCAACAGATGTTAGCTCAGGACTAATGTTCCTCACGAAAAAAAATCTAACCTGAACCTGATGAAGCCGTAGATTTACCCACTGGTTTGTAAGAAATAGAGGGAAAGAGAGAGACATGTTAAATGACACCACAGGAATGCAAACATTCTAGACCTGGGAAAAAAATCTAGACATGGGAAAGTTCTACAGGATAAATGACTAGCAGCAGAAAAAAATGCAAGAAAATAAATCTTGAGAAACATATCAACTGACTGTAATGTGTGTAATTATTTGGGTATTGATTCAAACAACCAACTTGAAACCATTGAAAGACAATTGGGGAAATGTGAACATTGATATTAAGGAATTATTATGATGATTATTTTAAGGTGTAATAATTGTATTGAGGTATTTTAAAAGGAGTCCTTATCTTTTAAAGGTTCATATTAAATATTTATTTTAGAGGTAAAAACAATGAAGAGGTTAGGCATTTCTATTTCTAGGTCAAATGGTCATTTTCTCATTCTAAAAAAAATATTTTAAGCAATATTTTCCTCAGTGAATGTTGAGTGGCTTATTATCATTAATAGGTGATTTTTTAATGCATGTGTTGAAGTCTAATTGTATTATAAAAACCTTGGATTCCAAAGAAACTTGTTTCCAATTCATCTTGGAACAATCACCTTAGCCAGAGAAACTCTATACAATAAGATCTAATAAGCCTGAGAAAAATTAATAATAAACATTACATGTAGAATCATCACTGCCTCAAAACCCAGAATTTTCCTTATAATAACGATAATTCAAAGAGATTGGGAAATCATTT
Organism: Tapirus indicus; assembly: GCA_031878705.1. Classification (NCBI taxonomy): domain Eukaryota; kingdom Metazoa; phylum Chordata; class Mammalia; order Perissodactyla; family Tapiridae; genus Tapirus; species Tapirus indicus. The sequence continues at coordinate 5,564,953 of CM062920.1, read as the reverse complement.
CCATTTTTCCTGATTGGACTTACCTGTCTCCCATTTGCATGTAAACTTCCTTTCTTGCATATTTTCATTGGCCCGATAAGCCCAGTGAATATATCTTTGGTGGGATCCACAGCAGAATAATACATCTTAGATAGACAGACAGGGTCTTTATAAGTGGGTCCCACTTCTTTGGGGACAGTCCACTCATAGGTAAATGTTTCTTTGGGTGCCACATGGGCTGAAGGAGGAGGCACACCTGTAAGAAGGGCCATATTGGAGAAGTTAAGTACGCTTTCTAATGTGGTCATTTGAGCCTCAAAGTCGACTGGGTTTAGTCCAGGTGACCTACTTCTGAGTTCTTTGTTGTGAATTGGAATGTAATCCTACTTGTGCTCTTGTGTCAGGTCACAGATTGGTGTGATTTCCTCCAGAAAGTCTCCTCTAAGCCTTTGTCTGAGATTGGTGCCTGCTGTGGTCTGAATGTTTGTGTCCCCCCCAAATTCACATGCTGGAATCCTAATGCCCAATGTGATGGTGTTAGAGGGTGGGGCCCTTGGGAGGTAATTAGGCGATGAGGTTGGGGCCCTCATGAATGGGATTAGTGCTCCTATAAAGGAGAACCCACAGAGCTCCCTAGCCACATGAAGAAACAACGAGAAGCCTGAGACCCAGAGGAGGCCCTCACCCCACCATGCTGGCACTTTGATCTCGGACTTCCAGCCTCCAGAACTGTGAGACATAAATCTCTATTGTTTGTAAGCCACCCTGTCTGTGGTATTTAGCTAGAGCGGCCCAAGTGGACTAAGACAGGGCCCGTCGTTGTGCCCTCACAGCCCCTGTCATATTGTCTGTATTTCCCCCCAAACAGAGCTCAGCCTCCTTGAAGGCGAGCGCTATTTCTATATTCCCACCAGCCAAAACAACACCTGGAAATAAGAGATAATCAATGAATTTTCTATTGAATAAAACTGAACCAAAAATAATTTTAAAACTGAAAGGAACCTTGCAGATGATCCTGTTCAAATCCCCCAAGTTTACACTTGAGGAAACTGAAGCCAAAAAGACTGAATAACTTGCCCACAGTCATACTGCAAGGATAGCAAAGCCACTAGCCTTCACTGGTCAGTCTTGACACATAAAAGTATCTGAATACATCCACATAATGGAATATTTTGTCTCATTAAAATTATATTTATAAAATGCTTAAAGTTCTAAGAAAAGCTCGGGGTGCAAAATTATAATGATAAGTATATTTATATACTACAATCTCAACCACATTTAAAATACATATTATCTGTGCACAGATGAAAGAGTGGAGGAATTATACAAAAATATAATAGCAATTGTCTATAGAACTAAGGATAATATTTTTGCTTATACCTTTTTATATTTTTCAAATATTCTAAAATGAGCATTTAATCTTCTTATAATTGCAAGAACATTTTTCAAATTTAAAAATCACCCAATAGTACCTTAGAAATGTATAATTGATATAATCCAAATAAGTTGCTACCAGCATTGTCAATAATCATCCCATGAAGGCAGAACAAAATACCATAAACCACTTGGAAATGCCTGAGAACGATAAATGAGCAGGTTCTTAGGAAGTTCCTGCCCTCGGTTTTGCAGGATGGTTTTCCCAGCGTGACCAACACAGAGGGTTATTACACACGGTTTTTGGTTACAGAAGGCTGTACTCACTTCCACTCACGGGGTTGTAATGTGGGTCATAGTATGTGCCCTCGTTATTCTTACTGAATCTTACTCCAACCGGCTCAATACTGAGGGGATACGCTCCTTTGTTATGGAAGGTGACTCTGATGGTGTCTCCCACCTCTGCCCAAATGACAGGACCTAGGGACAAAGAGACCATTATTATCCTCCCTTGGTGTATAGCATACAGAATACATAAGACGCTTATTTTCTTTGGTTTGTCCTCTGGCAAGAACCACTGGGAGCAACACGCTTATTTGTGGCAAATGGAAAGCTTGGTTTTTTAAAAGTCGTTATCACTTTGACATGGCGAGGCTGGAAGAGATGAGAAGCGCTTTTTGATTCAACTTCAGGTTAATGAAATTTACCATTTTTACCCAAGTTGTTCACAAGCTTTACACATCTACAAAGAACTATTCAGAATGTCTACACTCTCCTCACCTAGTCTTCTGTCGGCTACATGTGTGCTATTTGTCCCAACACTCGGGGTGCTATAAACCTTGACCACCCAGAGGGGTGAGTTAAGTTGTCTGGGATGTGAAGAGTAACAGTGTTGTGGATTTTTCATCACCAAAATTAATATTATTACCAAATATGGAATAAGAACATAGATAGATAGTACATAAATATTTTATACATAAAATGATATTTGCTGAGAACTTCCTACGTGCTCTTCCGAGTGTTTATGTGTATTAACTCATTTAATCCATATAACAACTTTATGAGGCAGGGACTACTATTAATCCTGTTCCCATTTTATAGAAAGGGAGCAGGCACAGAAAGTTGAGGACTTGCGGAGGTCACACAGCTAACAGGTGAAGAGTGAAGACAGTCTGAATCAACCCACTCTGCTATTCTGCCCGAGTGCCTGAGCAAGAAGAGGTCTCTGGGCTCTGCCTGAGGGCAGCCTGCAAAAGGCTCTAAGACAGACCAAGCCTGTCACCTCAGTAGCCTGGATTTTCTTTCTAAGAGAATGTACGTTAGCTAAGAGCAGAGTCTAGCAGCTTCGTTGTCTATTTAAACAAAGTCACATAAACACACAATTCCCCTTATCTCTTTGAAGAAAAAAGAATCATCATTTGAAGTCAGTGTGGCTTTTAACGATGAAGATTTACTATTGGTAATTAACATTTGGACAAGTAATTAGCTGCTGCACTTTATTGATGATTGATCTTCCATGTCCCCAGTTTATACGTAGAAATCACGCTGCACTTCCTGAAGCTTCTGTTCTTTCTGAGGTTGGGGCAGCTCTGGGAGGAGTACAGTAATGGGATATATTCCGCACAGACTCACCCAGGACGCCGAGATGTTCCTCCTCAGGGCCTCTCTCCTTTTGATGCCTGAAGGAGGCATCTGTGTACTCACGATAAACCAGCTTTTTGTAAGAGCCTCCAATTCTTGTTGCACCGTGTTCAAAAAATACCTCCGAATCACTGCCAAAAGAACAGAGGTGGAGTTGAAGGCAGAACGAAAGCAGGTATTCACATAGGATCCTTACTGAAGAGAAAAATTCCGGCCAGTGCTTAGAGAACTATTCCCCGTGATTTACCAAATCCTCACATAGAAGCAGACAGTAGGGGCCCCTGCACAGCAGAATGTTCAGTTAAGGACTGGAGAATCGTGAGGAGAGGTTTCACTTTTTCAAGTGAAGTGAAAAAATTTCAAGAGGGCCCATGTCAACCCCTGACAGTTAATAAATTGTTCTACAATAGAATCTTTTTAACAAATTATGAGATGTTTAAACATATAGTCGCTACTGTTTGTTGTATATTAGCACCAACCAGTTGCTCAAGAGACTTCATTTATTATCTGAAACTCACATGACAATGCAACAAAGTTGGTATTATTCTCCCCATTTTAGAAATGAAGAAAGTACATCTCAGAAAGGCGTTTGACTTGCCAAAGCCATCCCATTCATCTCTTCTTCCATTTGACAATTGTCTTGAACACCTGCTCTTTGCCAGGAACCCTGCTATGTGCCGGTGACATAACCATAAGCAAGCTGAAGCTGCCCTCGTCCACAGGGACTTGACATCCGTCAGAGAAGACAGACTATGAACCAATCAACATAATAACATGTAATAAGGGCAGGGTGTTACGGAGCGTTTTTCCTGGGGTTAGGAGAAGTGGTGGGGAGAGGCCCAAAAGGCTTTCCAGAGGAAGTGACTTTTTAAAACTATCTAGAGAAGTGGAGTTACAAGATGAAGTATGCGTGGTGAGGAGAATGGGGCGGGTGTTCACTCAGAGGAAACAGCCTGTGGGAAGGCTCAGAGAGAGTGAGCATGGCATGTTTATGCGATAGGAGCTTAGCGTGCGGGGCAGGGCAGAGGAGCCAAGAATGACGCTTGGAGAGGTGGGGGACGGGCAGGAGGACCTAGTTAAGGTTTCAGTACTCCATCCCAGGGCAGCGGGAAAGAAAGCTTTGAAAGATTTGAGCGTTCAGGATTGGTGTTGTAGAAGGATCCCTCAGGCGGCTGCCTGGAGAACGTGTTGGACCACGCAGGACTGCAGTAGGGAGCCCAGTCAGGAGGCTGCTTTTAAGTCTCAGTGAGAGGCGGTGATGACTTCAGAGGGATTGGCAAAGGGGAGGGAGAGAAGTAAATAACTGTCAGAGATATTTACAAACTAATGAGGCAGAACTTGAGGAGAGGAGGAACTTGTGAAGGAGGAAGGGAGTCAAGGATGGTGCTCAGGTTTTGGGCTTGATTGTTAGGTGGATGGTGACACCATTCCCAGAGAGGAGGAAACTCAGATTTGTGGGGAAGACGATGGGTTCAGATTTGGACACATTGATTTGGAGGGGCCTTATCCAAGTGTGGCATCCATTAAGCAGTTTGAAGTGCAGATTGGCAATTTATAAGAGCCTTCTGGGCTGGAGATGCAGCTTTGGGAGTCATTGCATCCAGATATCGGTGCAGCCTGGGACTTAAAGCTCTGCATCAGGAGTCACAGACCTGGGTAGAGGCAGGCTCAGCTATTGACCTGTTGCGTGTTGTTGAGTCAATTACTTAACCTTCCCAAGTGGATGGGTGGCAAGCAAGGCTTCTCTGAGGTGGTGATGTGTGAGCGGAGACCTGGAGCAGGAGCTGGGCATGATCTCACTGACGTTTTTGAGGTCACTTCAGCTGCTTTGTGGAGAATGGACAGTAGGAAGGGAGACTGAGGCAGGAAGAATGGCTGGGTGGCTGTGGAAGTCATTAGACATGTACAAAGGATAGCTTGAGTGCATCAAAAGACACTATCAAGAGAGTGAAAAGAAAACCTACAGAATGGGAGAAAATATTTGCAAAGAAGCATATATATGATAAGGGATTAATATATAAACACTCCTATAACTTAACAACAAGAAAAAAAAACCCAATTCAAAACTGGGCAAAGGATTTGAACAGACATTTCTCCAAATGGCCAACAACCACATGAAAAGATGCTCAACATCACCAATCATCAGAGAAATGCAAATCACAACCACAGCGAGATACCACTTCACATCCATTAAGATGGCTATCATCAAAAAAATGGAAAATAAGTGTGGGCAAGAATGTGGAACGCTTGTACATCTCTGGTGGGAATGTAAAATGGTGTAGCCACTGTGGAAAACAGTATGGAGGTTCCTCAAAAAGTTAAAAATAGGATTATCATATGATTGAGCAATTCCACTCCTAGGTGTACACCCAAAAGAATTGAAAGTAGGAACCTAAAAAGATGCTTATATTCCAATGTTCATGGCGGCATTATTCACAACGGCCAAAAGGTAGAAACAACCCAAGGTCCATAAACAGATAGAGGGGTAAATAAAATGTGGTATATGTGTACAACACAATATTATTCAGCCTTAAAGAGGAATGAAATGCTGATACATGGATGAAACTTAAAAACATTATGCTAGGTGAAATAAGCCAGAGAAAAAAGGACAAATATTGCATGATTCCATTTGTATGAGGTGCCTAGAATAGGCAAATCCACAGAGACAGAAAATCAAGGAATTGAAAGTTATTGTTTAATGGACACAGAGTTTCTATTTGGAATGACAAAAAAGTTCTGGAAATCCACAGCATTGTCCATGGTACAACCTTGTGACTGTACTTAATGCTGCTGGATTTTACAAAGCTATGTTTTCAGAAATGGAAAGCAAATGAATTGATCTGTCTTATTATATTATTTTCTGAGGACTTTGTTGAGCATTTGATAACTTTCAAACCCGTCCTTTTCCATGGACTGAAAAGTCATATTTCTCAAACTCAGACTCACACCAAACACCTTAATAAGTGTTTAACAGTCTAGTTACTCAATTTCAGCTACCAATTAAAATTTTAATTACAGAATAAGCATTCTATGATTTCTTTTAGGGGGAGGCATATTTTGAAATATAGTCTTTTTGTCTGAATTACCTTCCAGGTGCTGTTAAGTGTTCTTTGGTGAAGTTGTCTATGCCGGATGGTGCATAGTTCCAGACGATTTCCTCAGCAGCAATGTAGTAGTGTCTAATGTGTTTCCCACGGATATCATCCTCTGATGAAGGCTTGTTACAGTCTTGTACCTGGAAAAAGGCCTGCAAACCAGCTAAAAACCACACAGAAGGAGACATTGGTTAATGGAGCCAATGTTTCTCTCTCCTATTGCCTCGTAAACACTGCTGGTGAAATGACAGATGGAAATTGAAGAAATAGACAGCTAGAAACAACACTATAAACTAAACAGTTGTAAATAAATGATTGATGGAAAATTCAAGCAGTTAAAAAAAAACCTTCTCTATATGGCACAGAGAAGAGATATTGAATACTACCCTTTTCAAAAATATGGGGCTTCACTTGGAAGTCTTTTGATGAGGAAAAAAAGACACATCAATAGACAAGTGATGAAGAGAGGCTTTGCCATATTGTAAGGGATAGGGCGGGGTTGAGGAGGAGGAATAGAATGAGCATGTAGTACTGTTGTTCTCTCAGACAAAATGGTTATGCTCCTGCCATGCTGGGCCTTCTGTCACAAGGTCACATTCAATAGGTGAGGTTATGTTTGACAATCAAAGTAACACACCCAAAGGTCCAGATTAGACCTAATTTCTTCAGGAGAGCAATTCTGCAAGCTAATATTTTTCAAGAACTAGAAATGCTTTATTGCCTTATATTGAAGAGATGCAGGAAAGATTTAGCAAGTTAAACCATGGAATAGCTGGACTCAGTAAACAACAAAGTTGGTTATATTTGATAGAACCAAGTCAAAAAACAAGCTACTTTTCAGCACAATATACAAATCTTCTGGTGTTTACAATATTGTGTATTTTTACAGAGCTGAGAAACTGTATACAGTACTGTACTTTTAGAGCAGGACTATACATTCAGGGCCAATTGTTCTTTTCCAAAAATTAATATATTTTCAGGTTTCATTACTTTGTAAATGTTCCAGTCTTTCAGTCTTATGATGCATACCATCATAGGAGCAAAATTAAGTTACCAGTTTAAAGCTCAGATCATTCCAAAGATATTTAGCTTTGAGACTCTGATTCCCAATAATCACTCCATTAGTAATGTCACTGAGATATGACCCGTTTTTCGGCTGACGGCTAATTCCAGGTAATGATGCCTTACCTTTCAGATGGTTCAGATTCTGACAGCTAAGCATCCATTCTCCAGGGTTCTGGGCCACCATAAAAGCATCAAAGAGGGTAGCAGGAAAGAGATTGATTGTATCAATACGGTAGTTTTTATTAGTCAACGTTTGCCCGTGGAAGAAAGCTGCGTGCACATCAACTTCGTTACCCATACCGAAAAGATACCATTTTACTCTGTCCTCTGCACACATGGAGAGTCCTGGGAGACTTCCAAAAGTGTATCCATTCACAGCTGTAAATCAAGAGCAGAGATTGTGACTAACAGACACTGGTGCCTGGGACAGTCATAGTTACCTCTACAGAAGTAGAATCAATTTGGGGTGGAAAATCCCTGACACACATGCTGCTATTCCTCTCTCCTGTACCCACATCAGACATTGCTATCAATCACAGCATTCTTTCATCTTGGACCTGAATTCGGCTCAGGATTCTTGCCAACACAATATTAGCAGATGAACACAACACTGAAGATAAAACCTATTTGCTCTCTTTGTTATAAACTACACACATTGGTGTGTATGTGTGTGTATAACATGTGCATATATACGTACACGTATGCAAAACGTACACACGTATGGTGAATTGAAAAAAGACTGAAGTTTATTTAGAAATCAAATTAATCATGTTGGTTGTGGTAGTATGGAGGATTTCAATGTTCTATTTTTGTTTATCAGAACTTTTCAAATTTTCTACCGTGAATATGAATTGCTGTTGTAATAAGAAAACAAGGAAAGCTTTTTTTTTAAGATTGGAAGACAAAATTGCAAGAGATATGAAGGAGGAAAGAAGGAATGCAGGGGAAGGACGGTAGGGACCAGTGACCAGAGACACAAATACCTAAAAGTTCAAGAGCAGAATGTCCCGAGACCCTTCAAAGAAACTTTAGGGTCACTGTTCAAACTGGGTGGTCCTAGAGATAAGATGGAAATCGGTTCTGGAAAGTATCGTAAATGCACCAGATACAACAGAGGGACCAAACCAGACCCATCCGGACTAGAAGATTGAGTATCTTTCTCTAACATCTATTTCTGTTAGCACATCACAAAGACAGATTAAAGTATGGAAAGAGGAACTTCCAGCCAGAAATAAGCAAAAGTTGGAAATAAAAATCTGCATTTGTCCATTAGTTTGTCTGCTTTGGCAGTACAGTTATTTTTGTATTCTCAGTTTCCAAGTAGAGATTATTATGAAGAAGTTAAACACGAACAAACAAAAATCTATATTTGTTGGTTTAGTGGTGTTAAAGGATTTGATTTCTTGTGCAAATTCTGAGTGATAGACAACCTTACTAAGCTCATTATTTTGTTTGAGAATTAAGGAGAATCCTAGGCAGTAGAGAAAGCATTTCTAGAAGAAATAAAGTGAACTAAAATTAGAAAAAAAATGACGCAGAGTGCAGAGGGACAATGTACATGGAAAAGAAATACCTTTTAGAACTAGTGGCTTGAACTATTTTCCTAAATATATTTCAATGCTTTATGATAGTATAATTTTAAGTGTTTAATTTAATAATTTTAGGCTGCCTCAAATAATTTTTAGAATGAGCTTGGAGGATAAATAAATATATAAATATAACATACATGTGCATTAAACTATAACTAATGATGTTTTGTCTTTATCAGTTTGGAAACAATTTGGTGTATCTGGCTTTACCTGGCTTAGAGTTTTGATTTGACCTGTTTAGATGAATATGAAGTTGCATGTCCAATATGCTTTGTTATCAGGGCCATAGATTAGAAACACACTACTTATTCATGTGAGGGAATAAGCCCAGCAGAATTAATGGATCAACAAAATAAGATAAAGTTAACACGTCGTCTGTAATCTTACAATACATTCGGTTACTCTCCTGGAAGTCTTCATTGTCTTTGTCAACTTTCTCTGGTTCAGAGCAGTAGGTTTTAATGTTTTCATCTAGGTACCAGCTGAGATTTTCATCCACCACAGAAAACATCACCACAAATTCTTGGTCAATATTTTTTTCTTTTTCTTTATCCAGAGAATCTGAAGTGAAAATTACTATTTTAGTAGAACTTAATCTTTAACATGTATTTTAGCATGTAATTTATAGTTTTTTAAAATTTTAGTATTTTCTTAATAAACCACAAATCTAAACTAGTCACTCCTGTTTTACGGATGTGGAAATTTTATGTTCATTGTCCTGGGCTTGGAGGACACTTACATATCTGGATGTCCACTGACCATATAACTATTAAATGCTTTTTGGCAAATGAAAAGGTTGGAGTTCAAAGTTGTGTATACACCTTCTGGTGTAAGCCACAAGCTAAGACAATAAATCTTTGCAGGTAACTAATTATTGTTCAAGTAAGAGTTAGATTTCAAGCTCTTGACCTATGTTGTCTTTTTCATGATGTTAGAAATAGATATGATAACGTATTTCCCAACACAAAACACATAACTACAGGTCTATCACCATGGAGAGCTGCCAAGGGAATAACATTTGGTAAAGTCACATGTCCCTTCAACACCACTCTTGGAAGTTAGATACAGCAAACCTATCCCCAAGGAGAGCATATTTCTTGCAGTTTAGCAATGTATATAAATGCTTGTTCTATTTATCCCTTCTCCTTATCCTGCTCTGCTGTTCTTTCCTCTTTTTCTAGACTCACCGCCTCTCTACCTTACCTACTCAATCTTAACACAGAAGACTTGACTTATACTTAAAAAACAAACTGCCCTGTATCTTGTCTTGTGGTCATATCTGGTGAGTAATAATGAGAAAATGTACCTTTTTTACAGACTATCAAAGGTCCGATGAGTCCTGAGGCTATATCTCTTGGAGCATCGATGTGGGAGTGGTAAATCCTGGTCACACAATTGGCATCTTCCTCACCAGGACTTTGTTCTTGGCTGGCATGCATTATGTACGTGTACTGCTCACCTGGATACACTTTGTCGTCTGCTTTTTGAAAATCTGTGGTGTTATCAGGGTAAATGGCCCCTAAGAAGCAACACGCAATGAAATTACAAATTGATTGTGTTTGAACTTAAATGAGACAATCGATGGTCCATTGATTCATTCAGGAAACATGTATTCAACATCTAGTTTGTGCCACCTTGGGGATGCATTGATGTCCTATTTGAACACAGAGGAATGAGAGGCTAAGGGCTAGGGAGTCTGGAATCTTCACAGAAAATTTTGTTATTATTTTTTTATACTTGACTGAGTCTTCAGGGAGCAGTAATAGGTCAGGAGCATAGTGACTTTTGCTTTGCAACTTAAAAAACCACTTTTGCCCTGGGGTTATGATATGGAAGTATGAGCAAAATGGCCACCCTCTCCTATAATTTGAAATTTCTAATATGATATCAGATGTTTTTCCTAGAAAGTTACCATGGTATTTTTCACTTTTAATTTTGGAAATTTCCAAATGTATGCAAAAGTTGAAAGACTAATATGATGAACCTCCGCGTACCCATCAACCCAGCATTAACAATGATCAACTCAAGGCCAATCTTGTATCATCTCCACTGACCCCCAGCCGCTCCCATCCCCATCCCCGTGGAATTATTCTAAAGCAAATCGCAGACATCATACCATTTTATTCATAAATACTTGAGTATGTATCTCTAAAAGGTAAGAACTCTGTTTTTCTTTTGACATAACCACATTACAATTATTATAAAATAATTAAAAATGATTAATACCCAAATATACCATGAAATTGAAAAAAAGAAATAAGATGGCAATCAGCCTTTATGTTCTGAATCTAATTGTTTGGTTCAGAAAAACAAACAAAAAATATATGGTCAAAACATTTACCTTCTAAAGCACTACCTTGTTAAAAAAGAAGACTAATAATTAATCAAGTCTAATTTTATCTTAATTTCCAGAGTTGATCCTTATAATTTCAGCCTCAGCATTTTTACTTATGGTAATAGCTGACATGTACTGAGCTATTACTATGTACTATCGTTGTCCCTATTTTATATACAAGGAGACTGAAGCGCAGAGAATTTAAGTAACTTGCCCAATGTTATTCTGCCAGTAAAAGGCAAGGCTGCCCTCAAATCTTGGTCTGTTAATTTTGAAGCCCTTGCTCTTAACTACAACAAAACCCTGCCTCTTTTCATTATCTTCTTCAAGTCCTAAGAATGACATCCCAGGCACCAAACGTACTCTTTGTTCTTCTTGTACCATCTTTAAGGCTTCCAAGTCCTACTTGCAAATGACCCTTTTAGTTAATTGTGTCTTAGATGTGACTCTGGGGTCACATGCACCATTTGGCTGATGTATGAGACGACCAAGCTGCCTTAGCTGGGACAGAGTTTATCCAAAGTTAGGGTGAGACGTGACAACAGCCACGGTATGGTCACATGTAGGAACTTCAGAGATAAGACAGTCCCCATCCTTTCTTTTCCCTCTGAATTTTTGCCTCTTCTAGGCCTTACTGCACATTGCCTATTTCTCTTATTCTGACTATTTGACTGGAAAGGAGTTGGGCACTGGGAAGGAAGTCCCAGCTCGCACTGGCTCTCACTATATGAGTCCACCCAGAAATCCCAGAAACCACATTCACAGCTCACACAAGCAAGCACGACGAAGAGAAACACAGCGTTATTATGATGAACCAAAATACCTATTAATAATACCTATTAAGAAAATAGTTTAGAGCTAAACAACATAGTTACAGGTCTTATCCAGGAGGGGAGACCATAATCTTAGAGGTTAAAAGGTGTTCTTACGGAAAAGTAAGGAAATTCCAACTAGAACAGGAGCTGAGCTTACCCTCATGTTCCTTATAGTAACTTACTCCATGTGGATGAAAAGTGTAGGGCCTAGAGGCAAAGTTTTTTAAGTGTATATGAACTTCATCTCCAATTTCAGCTTTGATAATAGGGCCTAAAAACCCCAGCCAGATAGGTTTTTCTATAATCGTCATAAAGTTTCCGTCTGTGTACTGAAGATAAAGGGCCTTCTTGTATAACCTTCCAATTCTATCTGGGCCGTTTTGAAGATAGATGTCAGAATGTTCCCTGCAAAAGAAAGAAGACAACTCTATCAGGAGCCATCATTTCTAGTAATAATGCTATAGTTAAAGAGAAACGAATGACCATATCACATTAAATGTTTGCCTACTGTTATAGGATGCCTCCGAAAAGTGCAGATGGGAGCTGACACTTAGCCCTGTTTTAATTCTGTGGGCTGTCCCACATCAGGCATGCAGCAGAAAACCATCTGAGAAGGTGCCACAAAAATATGGTGTACTTTACCAGAGTATTTCCTACACGATTTTCATATTTCAAAACACAACGGCATTATGGAATAGAATACAAAATATTAAGATAAAGCAGTTAAGACATTATTCACTTATGGTGTCCCTCTTTCAGCTCCTGGAAAAATTTGAATTTATAAACAATCTGGATATTTGGGACTTCAAAGCATGTGTGTATATATATATTTCCTAAATAAAGTAAAAACTAATGATGCTAAATTAATTCTATCATTTTTATTTATCTTAGCAGCACTAAATCAAGGTTGGAATTTGTGCAGGCAATGTGTGTGGGTTTTAAAATTACCTTTGGATTCAAATTACCACTGTGTTTCTTTTAATCCCTTGCTGCTGAAAATTTGAACATTGAATGTTTGTATTCTGGATAGTGGCTGATTAATAGTTGTTCAAAACTTTCCTAAAAATATCAGCAAAGTAAGTTGTAGCCAGAAAAAAAAAAAAGAAAAGAAAGAGAATTTGGTATTCAAATTTTTGAACTGGTTCTTATGTTATTGTCCTTAACAGAAGGCTCTGGAGAGCTCTGTGGGGTTCATCGGGGGGCAATGCCATCTAGCCATTTAGGAGGACCCACCTAAAACCTGGACTGACAAACCCAGCACAAGCGAGTCTCCTCCACTAGAGTAAAAACTGTTAACACTCAGGCTGATGGTCTGGGGTGGGTGTGTGTGTGTGTGTGTTGCTCACTTTCACCTCAGTGACCTTCAATGTTTTACTATTTTCCACTAACCCCTGTGGGGCCGGATAACCTGACTGAGGAACAAACTTTGACTTGTTTCCACAGCTGTGAGCTCATCGGAAAGAGCGAGAGTTATTTTTCCTTCCTTTGCTCAAGACAAGAGCAGGGTTTGTCTGGGAGCTCTGGATTTTCATTGCTGCAGAGTTTAAAGGCCTGGTTTTTCAAAAATCTGGGGCTCTAGCCTAATGTTTCTTAAGTTCTAATGTCCAGGGGAATCTGCTGAGGACCTTGATAAAATGCAAGTTCTTGTGCCCCTGCCCCACTGATTCTGATTCTGTGCGTCTGGGGTGGGGCCCAGGCATCTGCATTTCCTAACAAACACCCCTCTGCTCTGGGCTCCTGGGTAACCTGACGGGGGGAGGCTCTGAGGAGAAGGGGAAGAGAGCGCCCGGTCCCGAAGGTAGTGGGAATACTCGAGACCGTGAAACAGAAAGGTGGCAGTTGCTGTTTCCAGGCCATACGCTGGCGGAAGCCAGACTCCCGCCAGCGTGGTTGCACGGGGGCAGTAGATTAAGCCTGAGTCCTGGGACCAGTGGGTACGGCCGCCTGGCAGTGATCCTGGTGGCTGAGTTTGGGCGGCGGGAGCTGGTGTTGGAAATAGCAGAGCCACCATGTTCTGGGTTGACCAGGAGCATCGACAGTGAGCACCTCATAGATATCACCCCATTCCAGGGACCCCAATTTTCCTGGATTGTGTAAAGCCCAAGATTCCCAGATTGTTCACTGAAAAATGAATGAGATGGGGCCCTCTTCCCCTTTCCTAGTGTGAGGAGGCTCGAGCTGGAAGTTATAAAAATAAAGAAATGACATCTTTTATACCCAGTTTGTAGTGGCAAATCTATGCTTCTGCCTTCATTGCTCCTATTTGTTTTCATTTCCCAATTGTTTGTTGCAGTTTCCATTTTGTTAGAACAAAACAGAAAAAAAAATTCAGGAACGCTCTGAGAGACTTCAAGGACATCAAAATGCACGGAAGAAACAGCAGGACAGGGGTGTAAATTCTTCCCCTCAAACAGCAGCATTAGAACGGACAGGAGTACTCTTAACAGATGTTTTAGAAACAGCAAAATTCAGAGGCACTGAAGACCATTGAGATTAAAGGCAGAATCATCCAGTCCACACTGCTGAGAGGAGGCCAGCAAGAGTACGGTTTCAGTCAGGAACACGGCTGCAGCAGCAAAGCTTACAGTGCAGAGATGGAGCTCCTTTCTGGTCCCCCCAGGGGAGCCTGGACCTCTGAATCTCACACAGGCCCAGCTAAGCCCCAAGGTAAACGTTCTCCAGTGTCCGTCCACACTCCTGTTGCTAGGAGACTGGTCCCAAAGATATTTAAATAGAGACTCTAATCTGTGTTCTCTCATGTTCTGTTGATACACATCTTACATAAGACCAAAGTTTAAAAATGCCCTCAAATTCTTGAGTCTTCATTTAAATAGAGTGTGTATTTGTGTTTTCTGAATGTGACTCTAGTGTACTTAGGAGTAAGTCATATCCCCTTTCAGTAAACCACAGTGGGCTCTGCCCTAATGCTTTCATTGCATTGATATTCTCCTGCATTCATCATTTCCTGGGATAGGAGGAGCCTTGCCTAATCCTTGGGATTCATTTTTTGTATACAAAGATTTTTGGGGGTGAAAATTCCTTTTAAAGTAATTGATCTGAAGTTATAATATATTCAGGGTTTTTAATGTTTGGAATTCCTATTATATACATAGCAATATACAAAATATGTTTCCCATGTTGTCTTTTTGTGAAACAAAATTAAGTCTTAACCAAATTGGGAAATATTTCACATCATGTGATACTTAGGGGGAGGTCTATTTGCTTATGTTCTGTCTTCAGAGGAACATCAAAGGGTCATTAGTGGATGTTTACTTAATTTCAGGAGCACAGCTTGGGGACAAAGGGTCAGTCACTGGAAGCTTGCAGGAAACTTGCCAGACACATATTCAGTCTAAAGAATCTATTATAGTTGTTCTTTGAACCAAACAAATAATTCATATTAATTGTAGTTCTTCTGTTGACAATTGTAACACGCTCTTTTCTACTCATTACAATAGATGGGTCCCCCTCTCAGTAATCACATCCCTCTTTTTTAGCCCCCAATTCCTATAATCTTATAGCCAACTCCTATAATTTCTGGTAGATTCGGACCCAGAAGAGAGTTTTTAATGGTAGGGGAATTAAAAATTTTTTATACTGCCTTAGTAAGATAATAATAATGCTACTCCATCCCATAAATCAGAATGTACTCAAATGATCTGGGTTTATGTTTAGACCCGGTTGTTAAAATGTGGGTAATATACATGAAAAGTATCTGGATTCTTGGCTTCATTAATTGAGACATAGTATATTCAGTTTACTATGGTTGCATAACAAATTATCACATAGCAGCTTAAAATAACACCCACTGATTATTCCACAGTTCTACGGGTCAGAAGTCTGGCATGGCATGTCTGGATCCTCTCCTCAGGTTATCACAAGGCCGACATCCAGGTGTTGGCGGGTCTGAGTGCTTGTCTGGAGGCTCGGTAGAAAAATCCACTTCCAAGCTCACTCAGGTTTTTGGGCAGAATCCAGTTCACTGTGGTTGTAGGATTGAAATCCCGGTTTCCTACTGGCGGTCAGCCGAGGACCTCTCCCAGTTCCTAAGGCCACCTATACTCCTGCTCAAGTGGCCCCTTCCATCTTCAAGTCAACAGCAGTTTGTTGAGTCCCCATGAGACCTCTTTGAATCTCTCTGACTCCCTTTTCCACCAGAAAACTCTCTGCTTATCGTCTCCCTATTTTAAAGTCAATGGTGCCGTTGAGTAGAATATAAATCATGGGAGTGATATCTCATCATATTCACCGATTCTGGAGATTTAGGGCAGGACATCTTTGGGGACTATTTAAAAAATTCTGCCTACTACAATTGGAATCACAAGGCAAACAGTCAAAAATTAACTAGTAGACAAAGACTCAGCTTAGGTGTACGTAGCACAAACTTAAGTGAACTATAGGTCCTAACTAGCCTGGCTTCACCAGCACAGCATGAAAACAGCATCTAGTTGTCAACCTTCTTTTGGATATGTTCTCAGGGAAAATAGCAACTGTGATAACAGATTGTAGAGCCTGAAAAGTGTGAAATGTTATAGTCTCTTAACGAGCTCCTTCGTAATAGGCTGTCCTGCATGAAGTGTTCATACCACACTAGTTATTGCTTATAATTTTTTATTTGGCAGCCTTGGAGTAAGAGTCATTGTTAGTGACTTTTCCAGATAATTTTACCTAAAAATTACACTTCTTTAAGAATCATTTAACAAAATTTAAGACCACTTTTGAAGGGGTAAAGTGAATGCCTTCAGTGCAAGTTTTTTCTTTAAAAATATTTTGTTTGCTTTCCTGTTTTCTTAAACAGGGGATACTGGAAAAAAATTCAACTTCTTCTCTGATAATAATAGTAAATATTAAAATTTATTGAATACTTTTGGCATCCTGATCATTCAATATCATAATTATAATACTTATCATTATACCAGAGCGGGAAATGTTCTTAGTTTGTTCTCTATTTCGTCGGCAGAATTTGAGCTGCTATTCTTGGTCATTGGCTCTGTTTATAATGACATCTTCACTATACCATTTCTATTTATTACTCAAACCTACAATGGGCTGGAAAAGTAAGTAACAAAGTTTATAAGAACTGTATGTTAACTAAGAGTCACCGAGCCTGCAAGGTCAGTGTAAAAAGGTTTTGCAACAGCTGTTCTTGTGCTTAAAGAACTTTTCACTTCTAACTTCCTATATGTCACCAGGAAAATCAGTAACTTGCAGATAACAGGAGTATTATTTATTGCTATTATATAGCCAGTAAATTCAATAAACATTTAATTAATGCCTATTATGGGCCCGGAACACACTATTGTGTTTGCTAATTATTTTTTTCTATATGTATGTCTTTTATTTTTATTTAAATATAAATAACTTAGGAGCAGGAACTATATTTTATAGGATCTTTAACTATTTATTGATTTGTTGACGTGACGGATAAGGCGCTGATCTAAGTAAACAGTACCAAATATAAGGAAATTGCTTTCCACCTCATCCCATCAGAAATAAATACTACTGGTATTACTATAAGAGAGGTAAACTCTATTTTCCTAGTAAAAAAAATCCAAACACTTTTCTCTTTTAATATCTGTCAGTGTTTTCAGTTTCACTAACCGTACAGATAGCTCTATAAGCTGACTTTTCCTGTTTCATCATTGTCCTAGTTATTCTACAGTGTGAATCTGTCCACATTAGGAAGAAGTGAAGTTTTTACAGCACGGCCTATAATTTCTTCTGGCTTCCCATATACCTTTCATTGATTCATTTTCATTTACTCACAAATATTTATTTAGTGTCCCCTGTGTTCTAGGTAGTAGTGACCGCGCAGTAAACGTAACAGATGGCGTTTCTGCCGTCTCAATACGTATTTTCCTCTGCGTTGTCCCCGATCTTCAAAGCCAACATCAGCTTAAACCCAATTCTCTGCCTAACACCCATCTTGTGTTCTTCCAACCTTGTTTCGCAGCCTATTTATCTCCACTCCTTTTCAGCTTTCACGCAACAAGGAAGCCAGTCGTACTTGGTGATATCCTATCATCCTTTGCTGACCGCATTGGTGCTAGGTCTCAATATTTTACGTCCTCCCCAAAATTCGTTGGTTGAAATCCTAACCCCTGATGTGATGGTATTAGGAGACGGGGCCTTTGGGGGATTACGTCATGAGGGTGGAGCTCTCACGAGTGGGATAAGCGCCTTATAAAAGAACTCCAGAGAGCTCCTGAGCCCTTTCCAGTGAGAGGACACAGTGAAAAGGCGATGAACCGGGAAGAGAGCTCCCACTAGAACATGACCATGCTGGTGCCCTGACCTGGAATTCCAGCCACCAGAACTGTGAGAAAGAAATTTCTGTTGTTGATAAGCTATCAGACCTGTGGTATTTTGTTACAGCAGCCTGAATGGATTAAAGCAGCTGGACGTGCTGGTAATCGGAGACAAAGATGGGAGCACGAAGTGGCAACATAAACTCATCTATATAAAAAGTTTGGCATATTGTTGGCAAAACTGCTGAAGCTCTATTCAATAGTCACTGTTCAGATGTATTAAAAAATCACAGGCAGAGTGGGCAGTCGCGTCTCGAGTTTGCAGGCTCCAGGCTGCTGTGGAAGCCATAGGCTCTCATCGAGTCAGTGGTGCACAACGTCCCCAGCTCAGACAGGGCACAAGAGTACTTAAAAACAAAGGAATTCTCTCCCCTCAAAAAAAAATTCTTAACAAACTCCCTCTCTCTTCTATTCTCTAATTTCTAGAATTAGAAACTTCTTTATGGAAGCATACGCGGGGCAATGTTTTGCACTTAGTTTATGCCCAATAAAGCTGATTTGATTTTTGATCATGAATAATGGCAAAGGGATGGTGGGTGAGGGCATGGAGTAGGACAGTACTTTTTAAAAAATGTGTCTGGTTTTCCTATAAAAATTGCATATAATTTACATTATGTTTAATCAGAGAAAATACTGAATCCACACAAAATAATGGTCTGGTGAAACTGTGAAAATATGTCATATTGCTGAGCACCCCACCTCAAAACCAGGTTTAAAAGAAAAAATTGCAAGATGTACTAGTTTTATCTATAGTCAGTTGTCTTTAGATCAGAAACTTTCCTTACTGTATATTACTAAATTAATAACTTAATAATTAGATATTATTATCAGCTATGCATTTATTTTTTACTGTGAAAAATTTCAAACATACATACAGTTAATGAGAAGAATATATACCCATCAACAGAGTCAACAATTATGAAATTTGGCACACTGGTTTAGCTATTTTTTTAAAGATACAGTCTTAGCACCTGATGGTCATTGGGCTCATTTGTCACAATTAACATATATTTTTATGTATCACCACTAAAATACATTTATCACCATTAAAATACATTTTGTGTGTGTGTGTGTGAGGAAGATTAGCCCTGAGCTCACATCTGTTGCTAATCCTCTGCTTTTTGCTGAGGAAGACTGGCCCTGGGCTAACATCCGTGCCCATCTTCCTCTACTTTATATGTGGGATGCTGCCACAGCATGGCTTGATAAGCAGTGCGTAGGTCCATGCCCAGGATCTGTGCCCAGGATCTGAACCTGTGAACACCGGGCTGCCAAAGCGGAGAGTGCCAACTTAACCACTATGCCACCGGGCCAGCCCCTTAAAATACATTTTTAAACGTAGTGAATTTTGGTTTTGAGTGCCAAATTTCAATTTGGTGGTAAATGTTTAATTAACATTATTAAAAATGGTAAAAAAGATGGCCTCATAGAAGAACTAACAGCTAGAATATACAACTATGTACCGGGGCTTTGGAGAAGAAAAAAAAAAAAGAGGAAGATTGGCAACAGATTTTAGCTCAGGGCGAAGCTTCCCCAGCAAAAAAAGAACCCCCCCCCCCCAAAACCAGGGGTGGTGATGGTAGCAGGAGTGGAGGCAAAGAAAAAACTAAAAAGAAAATGATGACCTCAGTATAGATAAACCTCCATTACAAAAACTTCAAGGAGAACTACACTCTTGTTTTTCCGTGTGGTGAGTATTCCTTGAAATAAGGGGGCTTTCAGCTGAAACATGAAAACCTTTGAGTTACATAGAGTTTTTGGGGAGGCCATCATAATAGATAGCTCACATTTTTGCACATATATGAAGTTACAAGCACTGTACTAAGAGCTTTTCACACACCCACTCTTCAGACAGTCCGATGAGATATTTTTGTTGTCTCCATTTTACAGATTAGCATGCTGAGGCTGGGAAAGATGAGCACAATGAACTGTCCAGAGTCATCCAACAAGTATTAGGCAGAGCCGTATCTGTTAAAATTATATTTGATTTCTATAAATGATATTTTGAAGGATTAAAAAACTTTTAATCCTTACCACTAAAAATCAGTAAAAGGCATAATAAATACAGCATTTTATACATTCTTTAAATTAAAAAACTTCTGCATAAACAGACTGAACCCTGATGGGAGGTGCAATAACAAGCAGAGGAGGTAGTAAGAAGCCTACACAGTTACCCGGGACCAAGGAGAAAGGAGCAGGGCAGACTCTCAAACAAAAAACAAAACCTAGGAATTTAGAGGAGATTTATTAAAGTGTCTCGGATTTCAAGTCCATATTTTGCAGTTTTTGTAAATAATAAAGAAATATTTTATCTTATTGGCTTTATTTTTTAAATTGATAATTTATAAATTTGGTCTATAAACAAGAAAAATAGTGACTTACGTGTCAACTGAAACAAGTTTCTTTTCCCCATTGTCAGAGGCATAGTTCCAAGCTGTTTCAACAATTCCAATGAAATAATGCTTATTTTTTGCCCAGGCTGAGTTACTACATAAAAGAAAAATGCCAAGCAAAAAAATCTTCATGTTTTTTTCCCTCTTGGAGCCTGAGAAACAATGAAATGAAATCAGCAGCAGGCAATTTTATAAATAAGACTTTCTTCCTTTATTTGCTTGACTGACAAATTTTATGTTGCACAAGAGTAAATTGTTTCCTGAAAGTAAAGAACATTCTCCACTTCGGTTCAGTTCTCGTAAACCCAGGAAAAGACTAGTTTTCGCTTGCCTGGCTTCTCTGATTATAAACAAAAAGTCAACAGTTATTGTTGGAGGCACTAGAGTGTGTGTAACTCTGAGCCTTCGTCCATTCATTGTGTAAATTCCAGGAGGGCAGAGATCATTTCTAAATGCTCTCTTTGTTCCTCCAGCAATTTGCCACAGTACAGCGCCCTGCACAGAGTGAACTTGTAATAAATCAGAATGAAAAGTATGCAAAATGAATCAAAACATGTAGCTCTTTACTTTTGAAAAGTCTGACAATACTTAATTGCAACTTTAAGATACAAAACAGGATCTCTAGCATGCCAAATTTAACTACCTCAAAATAAGGATTTTATTTTGAAGGATTTATCTATTTTGTAAACTCTGAACATATCTGCATAGAAAATTTACCAGATCATTCTGCATTGCTATATGCAAATAACTAGCAGAGCATAACAGGGGTTGATAATTCTGTTTTATTTTTATTCTTACAGAGGTAACTTTGGTTTAAAAAATCATAGAGATTTCAGGTGTACATCATTATAATTCATCATCTGTGTACATTACATTGTGTTCACCACCAAGTCTAGTTTCCATCCATCACTGTACCAATAACCCCTTTGCCCATTTTGCCCTTCTGCCAGCCACCCGCCTTCCCCTCTGGTAACCACCAATCTATTATCTGTATTTACATGTTTGTTTGTTGTTTTTTATCTTCCACATCTGAGTGAAATCATACAGTACTTGTCTTTCTCTATCTGAATTATTTCACATAGCATAATACCCTCAAGTTCCATCCATGTTGTCGCAAATGATAAGATTTCAACTATTTTATGATTGAGTAGTATTCCATTGTAAATATATACATCTTCTTTATCCATTCATCCATTGATAGGCACTTGGGTTGTTTCCATGTCTTAGCTATTGTAAATAATGCTGCAATGAACATAGAGGTGCATATATCTTTTTGAATTAGTGTTTTTGTATTCTTTGGTTCAATACCCAGAATAGCTAAACCATATGGTAGGTCTATTTTTAATTTTTTGAGGAATCTCCATACTGTTTTCCATAATGGCTGCATCAGTTTACATTCCCACCAGCAGTGTATGAGAGTTCCCTTTTCTCCACATCCTCTCCAACACTTGTTATTTCTTGTTTTTTTAATAATAGCCATTCTGACAGGCTTGAGGTGATATCTCATTGTAGTTTTGATTTGCATTTCCCTAATAATTAGTGATGTTGAACATCTTTTCATGTGCCTGTTGGCCATCTGTATATTTTCTTTGGAAAAATGTCTGTTAAGATCCTCTGTCCATTTTATTTTATTCTTTTGTGAGGAATATTAGCTCTGAGCTAACATCTGTTGGCATCCTCCTCTTTTTTTTGCTGAGGAAGACTGGCCTTGGGCTAACATCCATGCCTATCTTCCTCTACTTTATATGGGATGCTGTCACAGCGTGGCTTGACAACCAGTGCATTGGTCTGTGCCTAGGATACGAACCTGTGAACCCCAGGCTGCCGAAGCGGAGTGCGCAAACCTAACTGCTACGCCACGAGTCTGGCCTCTCTGTCCATTTGTGTGTGTGTGTGTGTGTGAGCAAGACTGGCCCTGGGCTAACATCCGTGCCCGTCTTCCTCTACTCTACATGGCACATCGGCACAGTGTGGCTTGACAAGTGACACATCTGTCCGCGCCCAGGATCCGAACCTGCGAACCCAGGGCTGCTGAAGCGGAGGGTGCGAACTTAACCACTATGCCACTGGGCTGGCCCCGCCTCTGTCCACTTTTCAATCAGGTTGTTTTATTGTTGTCGTTGAGTTGTATGAGTTCTTTACATATTTTGGATATTAACCCTTACTGAATGTATGATTTGCAAATACATTCTCCCAGTTGGTAGGTCATGTTTTCATTTTGTCAGTGGTTTCCTCTGCTGTGGAGAAGCTTTTTAGTTTGATATAGTCCCATTTGTTTATTTTTTCTTTTGTTTCCCTTGCCTGAGGAGACATATTCAAAAAGACACTGCTGAGACTGATGTCAAAGAGCATACTGCCTGTGTTTTCTTCTAGGAGTTTTATGGTTTCGAGTCTTATACTCTTTAATCCATTTTGAGTTAATTTTTGTTTATGGTGTAACATAGTGGCCTACTTTCATTCTTTTGCATGTGACGGTCCAGTTTTCCCAACACCACTTATGGAAGAGACTTTCCTTTCTCGATAATTCTGTTTTAATCATCAAAGAAATCAGACACAAATAAAACTGTCTTCAAAGGCAGAGGTTGGTCTTAGTAAATAGAAAGTGCCCTAGTTTATTAACTTGGGATTTCTCTCTTTTATGTGGATATAAATTTTAGGGTAAAAGGTTATTTATTAAAACCCTGTCTTTAGTCATGACCTATCTTTTTCTACCCGAAGAAAACCTGATGATAATGGTGTACATTTTGTGCTAATGTAACCTTTTTCTCTAGAATATCTCAACACATGATGTAAGTATTTGCCAAAAGTTGTTTATAGAAATAGATTTGTCCAGGAGAAAGCGCCTTGACGTTTGAACAATTCATTCACTTCATGAGCATTACTGAGAGCTCCCTCTGTACGCCCGGCCCTGTTCCAGCACTGGGGGGATGCAGCAGAAAATAAACCAGACAGGAACCCCTGCCCTTCTCAACTTCCAGTCCACTTGGGAGAGACCAACAATATGCCATGAAGCGTGAAGTACAGAGCGCCAGCCGTGCGCTATGGAGAAAAATAAACGAGGAAGGAGGACAATGAGTGCCGGAGAAACTGCAGAAGGAAGATCCAAATCTGACAGCGCCATGTTACTTAACCCCAGCCTCAGCTTCCTCGTCTGTAAAATCTCAGTCTCAGGGGGCTGTTGTCCAAACTAATGAAATGACCCGTGCTAAGCCGCATAGTGGAGAAGCTCCTCGATCACTAGCTGGTAATAATCTTAACTAATTCTCCTGATACAGAAAATTGAGTCACAGCACCCAGGATGTCCCAAGACCTCTTTCTCAGGCCACCTTAAACGACTGTGCTCCCATGCCCACTGAGAAGACCTGAGTGGGGCTGAAATCTTATCCAGACGCCACTGGCCAAATGCTGTGCCAGTGCAAGGTGCTGCTCCTTTTAAAAAGGGGCTCCTTTTCCCAAATGGTCCCCACAGAGGGGGCATCTTTTAGCAGTTCATTCTCCCAGAGGGAGTGCTTTTTGTCGAATTGGTATGAAGACACTGTATGAGCCAGCAGCTTTCTGGGCATTTCCTTCTTTCTCATTCTCTACTTCACGCTCAAACTCAGCCCCATAGGATGGAAGGACGGTGATTGGAGCACAGTAACAATCCTTGAAGTCACTCCTTCCAGCATATTCTACCCCCAAACACTGCTCAGAGAGTTACTGAGATGAGGGCTCCAGAACACACTTGCAGAGCCCTTCACACTGGTGGTGAAATGAAATGGTTAAACAGGAATGCCCCTGACCAGCATGAGGCAACATTCTTTGGCGTGATGCAGGAAAGGTCCTAAGGTCCATACTTCTGTCTTGTTTTTCAAGAGTTACCCTTCCCGTTAAAGGGCATGGAGCTGCTGTGTGGCGGGAAGTATGCTCTGAGCCTCTGAACTGTCTAAACAAGAGGGAGAAGCCCCAGGGGGCTATTAAGCAACCAGCCGTTGAGAGAGTTGTCTAACACTGCAAACTTCTCCATGGTGACTCCAGAGTTGGCACAGAAAAGTGAACTTTGAATAGTGTTGCCATTGGGAATTTCTGTACTTAAGAGATGCATTACAACAGCATGGACTGGGGTGAGACGAGGAGGCAGGGGGCCCTCCAGGAGAGGCTCAGCAGACTTAGAGCATCGCCAGAAAGAGAAGAGAGGACTCTAGACTGGACGAAACAGCTTGTCCTCTAGCTGTGTCTGTCAGAAGGTTTTTACCTCAGAACCTCAGGCTACACCTCTGTAGTTTGTTATAAATTGTTACTATATGCCTAAGTTAGCTGTTTAATAACCTGGGTAGAGTTACATAGCTCAAGTTTTCACCATTTTCCTCAATTTCTTTTCTTGTCTTCTTAGAGATTTCTGGGCTGGATGAGTCTTACCTGCATTTAGCAATCAAGATTCTGGGACTGATTATGGCTAAAATCAAGGAAGCAATCTTCTTCACAGAATATCACGTCAGCTTTATTTTTGTCTGGCAAGATGCAATCTCTCCTTACCTCCACTATTCCTGCTTCTACCCTCTAGTTTGTTTCTTGTTGATCCATGAGAACTGGCTCTTAACCTCTACTCCATGACATCAGAATTATTAAGAGACAAACCACCAAGGACAGTCCTTCACTTTGTGACAGCAGGAAATACCAACTATAAAGTAGCAGATCATTCTGTCCATGACCCGTCAGACCACCATGTGCTGTGTTTTTCACAGGAAATTGTGTAACTCTGGAATTTTATCAGTGAGTGTGGTCACGTACAGAACTTTGATAATGAGTTGACCTAGTGCAGTGCGTGCGTGGCTGATTCTCTTCTCCTTTATTGGTCAGTTCATGCAGACAGACCTTTGGTTGTTCCATCCTTTTTGGCTGCCCATTAGTGGATCAAGGCCCTGCTAACCATCTCCTGGCAAATAGAGGGGTCACAGGCAGGGAAAGAGAGAAAGCCCAGACGCTAATCTAGGAAAAGGCTTCATGGTGTTGATGTTTACAGTACTATGGGAAAGGGGATTTTTTTTTGATGGCATAGGATTTCAATTATCCCTTCATTCTTGTTCTCTCACTACCTTGAATGATGTAGAAATCAAAGCATCTGATTTATTAACAATGAAAGAGAACCACGATATTAGAATTATTTTTACAAAAGATTGAAGAATAGCTTATTCACAAGGCTTGATTACATAGAAATTCAATATGTGACTTTCTTGAAATGTCTTCCTCCCTTGCTGTGCCTGACCTCGTTCCCTCTCACCTCTGTGCTGTGCTGAGGGAATACACTCTGCGTAGCTCTTAACACTTTGATTTGTGCCTGGGTCTTAACTTATAGAAGGTGACTGAGTGATGACACAGAGAGGCCAATGCCATTGAAGGAAAAGTTTATTGTTACTCACAGATCCTCTAGAAACGAGAGGCACACACATCATGCAGGGCCACATGGGGAGGCACCCGAGTTGTTCAGGAAGTAGAAGCAGGACCCAGGGGGAAGCATAGTCCACAGCCTGTATTGGGGTTTCTGTGGGAAAGGCAAGGCCGGGCCAAGGAAACAGCTCAGAATTAACTAGTTTGAATAATTCCAGTGGGCACTGTGGCCCAGGGACTGTCTCAAGTTGTCTGGTACTTGGCTCTGGTTGATTTAAGGCAGGTGTGTGAGAGTTAGATAACAGAGGTTGTTGGGAATATGGACTTGGGATTGGTTGGTTTGAATGTGAAAGTCTGGCTCACCAACAAATTGTTGACTATCTCTAGGAATTAACTAGCTCTGGGAGGGACATTCTCTCCCCAGCTAGCAAGGCCCCCCAAAGATGTCAAAGCATCATAAACTATTAAAATTAAAAATATGATTAATACATATTTCATATCAGAATAGTCTGTTTCTGTGACTGTCTCTTCAATTAGTCTGAGCCTCCTTGGGGCCAATGACTCTGCCTTGTTCTATATTGAATCCCCAGCACTTAGCATAGTGCTTGACACCTAGCTTAATAAATATGGAAAGAGTGAATAAATGTTAACTATAATAGTCACTAACCCTTACTAGGTGATTACTATGTGCCAGCACAGTGCCAAGGGCTTTATGAATTCTATTTCTTTTAATCCCCTCAACAACCAATCAGATAGACGTATTAGTTTTTTTTATTGCTGCTGTAACAAATTGCCACAAACTTAGTGGGTTAAAACAACATAAATTTATTATCTTACAGAAATCTGACATGTGTGTCACTGGGCTAAAATCAAGGTGTCGGTGGGGCTCTAGGGGAAACCCATTTCCCGTCTCGTTCCGGTTTCTAGAGGCCTACTCACACGCCTTGGCTCACGGCCCATCCTTTCTTCAAAGCCAGCGAAGGCAGGTTGAGTCCTTACCGCTGCATCACTCTGACCTTCTCTTCTGCCTCCCTCTTCTACTATTAAGGACCCATCATGATAATCCTGGATAATCTCCCTATTGTAAGATTAGCTGATTAGCAACCTTAATTCACCTTTGCCATGTAAGAGAGCAAAACCACTGGTTCCCGGGATTGGGATGTGGACATCTTTGGGGCCTTTATTTTGCCTACAGAATACCACTGTTAAAAAACAAAACTCAGCTGAGTAAACTTTGAAGATCTTATTGGCTTTATTTAATGATTCGTGAATCAGGCAGCACTCCATCTAGCAGATAGAAAGGAGCTCTGAAGCTCCAAAATGAAAGACTTTTATAGGCAGAAGGGAACAGAATAAGGCGGTTATACTAGCAAAGAATGGATTGGTGGTGGCAAGGTCACCTTCCTTTAGCAGAAGGCAGGGGTCTATCAGGCAGATTACATCACTGGTGCTGACCAGGTAATTCCGTACTGTTTTCTGATTCCATTCCCGGGAGGGGCCAAAACTATAATTAAGTATTAGGTCTCAGTTTGGTGATATGGGGCTTAGTGCAAGTGACTCCATTTGGGGCTTGTGGACTTTTTTTTCCCAACAGTTCCCCCTTTTGATCACATCTCTCAGCTTACCGGAGAGATGTGATCAAAATTTAAGGCATTAGCGCCACTCCCAGCTACTGCTCTGAAGTTCTTGCAGTTTTTGCTGATCCTGTGTGATATTTACAGGTCATGGTGCCTTGTTGATGAATCTCTGTATTATTCACATGTTGCAACTTCAGGTTCACATTTTTTAAACCAGTCATTTTCTTCATTCCTTTTCTGATGTTTCAGTCTTGGGGAGATTATTTGCTTGGTGGTTAGCAGCTGCGAATGTGCATTTAAAGCTTTTGCGAGAATACAGCACACTGGGGAGACTGCTAAGATTATTACAAGCGGGCTAATTCCCAGTGTTGGGAGTGCACTTCGGAGCCATGGTCCCCAAGACCCAAATCAAATAAGTCAAAGAAAGACCCCATTGGAGGAGTCACTTTCTTAAGCCAAATGGCTTGTTCAGTGACCTTATGTAGCTGATGTTCAACTTCCCCAGAAGTGTTAATCCAGGTGCAGCAGGTGGTATTGGCTACAGCACAGACTCATCCTTGCTCAGCTAAAAGATAATCAAGGACTATCCTATTATCAAGAACAACTTTGGCCAGAGAGTCTGAAGATTTTTGTTGGGCAGATGTTGCTTTAGCAGCAGATTCTGCAGTATCATCAAGGGTTAAAGAGAGGTTCCTGATCACAGCCTCGTTCTCACACACCGGGACCTGCCAAAGGAAGCAAATCCTACATCACGAATGCCTCCTGGGAGGTCCCTTCTAACTCGATGATGTAAAATTCAGGGGAGTTGACCAATGAGGCATTTCATGATTGTGGACAGTTAGGGACACAGTTAGATAACCTAAGAGGCATTCCTCAGTTGTGCACCAGTCATCTAGGCATTCATAGGCCCAAGGAGAATGATAACCACCACAGACAAAGATAAAACCTGTTGGGGCACAAACTCCTCCTTCTAAGGCGGCACTGTTCATGGATTCGTTCCCAGAGATTGTTGCGTTTCCCTGTTCGAGCTACGGGTCAGTTAGGTTCTCACTGCATTCAAGAAGTAAATCTAGCTTGAAACGAAAAGTTGTTCTAAATTCCTTGCAAAAATGGGTGCTGTTGTGAGATCTTTTCACGACTGGGGGCAGATCTGATTTAGGAAATCATAAGGACGTGGGGGTGCAAATGTACTACAATTGGTGTGGGTATTTGTGTCGAATTGGGCAAGTACACTTACAATCAGAGAAAGGTAAAAACAAGGCACGGGACATTCTGGCCATAAAAGTCAGACTCTGTTAGTGACTTCTAAGCGAGGTCAATTGTAGTTTATGGTGACATTGGGATTAGAATAAATCCCAAATTAGGACCAGAGGTCTCCAGCATCAGGAATGGATCAGTTTTTTCATGACAAATGCAGCATATGAAAAGTTACCCCATTAGCAGAGGCCTGGGAGAGAAGGTGATAGTGTTTTCTCTCCAGACCATGCCAGAGTGAAGGAAAGAAAGAGAAAAAGAAAGTGTTTCACATTCAAAGTCTGAAGTCTTGATCCGGTGTCTCGGGTAGCAGCAATCCACCTCGATTTCAGCTGCTTCTCATCCTAGTCAATTTGGTTTGGAGGTCTCCAGCATTTGCACAGGATTGGACATCAGGTGGAGCCTTCTTTAGTTGTAAAACATGCACCCAAGTTTCGACATCTTGCAATTTGGCAGCACTGTTAGTGATCGAGAGTTCTTGGTAGGGTCCTTTCTATGAGTCTCACTGTTGCAAAAGCATCAGAGTAAAACAATAACTGCCTGTAAATGACAAAAGACTTTAAAATGCCCATTGTTAAAGATCTGATGAGGTTCATTACTATGGACTTGACAAGGAAATTTAGTTATTTTTGTAACACGCAACATTTTAAGGTAACTAGAATTAAGACTGGTAACATTATATCAGGACATATCAGACTTTAGAAATTTCATAAAATTTCTGGAACAGATACAACATAAAGAAGGTTTATTTGACAATGCTTCCCATGTAATTTAACACACCAAACAAGCCTAAGTTTTTTAACATCTCATCCTCATTTTTTTGAGAAAAAAGAAGAGAGAACAAATTTTTTGAGATGTTCCAGGGGTCCTCTGGGAAATCTCAGTTAGTTTGAGGTCAAAAAGACTTCATTTAGAGTTTGATTTTGGGGAAGTTTGTTAAAAATATCCATTTAACCAAAGTGATGATAGAAGATGTTAGAGACAAATACAAAAGGCTACACAGTTGTGAATAAAACTTAGCTCTTTCAACATTGAAAAGATTGGGTTTTCTTAAGTAATCAAAGACATGAAAAAGACAACATGAAGCACAGTCAATTATTTTGGTAAGACACCATATTTTGTTGTCCAGGCAGATTACTTAAAAGGTAAAGAAGCTTTCACAGTGTGTTCCCAGAAGCAGACAAAAAGTACAAGAAAACTTTGTCCTTTTAACAGGGAGAAAACCAAATTCTATCTTTGTGCCACTGTACTTTTGATATTAAAACTCATTTTCTTAAACTTAAATAAATTCATTCTAATCTTAGCCAGCTTGACCACGCATAAAATTTCTTTCGCAAAATTCCTTTCCCACAAACCTACAATTTTGTCCTATTTTTTCTCTTTCTTAATCTAGAACAATCAGTTATTCTACTTCCCTTACCTACTTTCCATACATGGTTGTTTCTTGTCACCCTATTATTTCTAAGTAGTTTTCATTGCATATATTGATAAGAATTCTTAAACTTTAGAATCCTTAGTTCCTAGTGAAAACTAAGAAGTAAACAATTGTGGGCTCTTACACTAGCATTCTGTGGACTGGTAGACTTACAAATATATTTTATAATTTCTTGAAGTATATTCTTCCTCATGGTAAATTTTCAATGTGGCACAAAACATGTTTACTAATAGACCCAAATATCTTAAGTTTCTTGATGAGAAGAAGCCAAAAATAGATAAACCTATGTTCAGTAATTAATGTTTCATTATTTTATCTTATTTGGAAATGAACAAGATATTTGGTGAATTCCATCATTTAGCTTAGTAAACCTCAAATGGTGGAATTTTTCCAAAAGATTTTGGAAGTTATTTTTAAGTACTCATATGATATGATAAAACATAATTATTGCTGAAACGTTTACCTAGAAACTTGTATCCCACTTATAGCTATTTAATTCACTTGTTCTTAACAATTATATTTAGATTACTCATGAAAATTGCGTTATACCAAGTTATTTTTCCTGCTGACAAATTTTGTAACAGGGATAACATGAACTCGCTTGACTAGTTAAACCCAGGCAGGATAAAAGTTGCATGTCTGCATTATTTTTAATGCTGATAACTCTGAAGACATATCTATTTTAATCAACCCAACAAACTTAAACTAACTTTTATTTACCAAAGATTATCTCAGATCATGTGAACTTGAAAAACATTTGGGTTAGTTTCTATATTTCTTAGAGTTTTAGGAACCCATAATTCATATATGTGCTTGTTTGGTTTTAAGCCAATTAAATTAAGCCAATTAAGGCAATTAAGAACTCTTTTATAAATTAATTTTAGCAATACCATCTGGAGGTAGAAAAATATCACATATCTATAACATATATACTTAGACATACATAAGCATTCAGACAAACACAGACAGAAATCTTATGGCTTTCATTTTAAAATTTTAGCCATGAGACATGTATGACAACGCAAAACTTACTAGTTTATGAAAGAGTAGTTGGATCCAAATTGTGTTTCTGGCAGATGGCATAAGTTAAGGTTATATGCTTAGATGGCTAAAGCTTTTTATTAATATCTGTGGAGAGGACCAAGTTTTTTTATTCATCTAATTTCCAAAATAGCCTTTCCTTTTTTTTTAATGAGAATTACCTCTCTGAAGTTTGCATTTCAAAGAGATGACCTAGATAAGAGTTCCTGAAGAAGAGTAGGTAGAACATTTACATCTCAAAGGCACAGGGAAAGAATGCGAGTTCCTTTAAGAACTCTTGTTTCCCGGTGGCGCAGGGGTTTAGTCTGCGCTTGGCAGCCCGGGGTTCGCGAGTTCGGATCCCGGGCGCCCGCCGACGCACTGCCTGTCAACCATGCTGTGGCGGCGTCCCATATAAAGTGGAGGAAGATGGGCACGGATGTTAGTCCAGGGCCAATCTTCCTCAGCAAAAAGGGGAGGATTAGCAACGGATGTTAGCTCAGGGCTGGTCTTCCCCACAAAAAAAAAAAAAAAAGAACTCTTGTTTCCTAAGGCAAGAATTTTCACAATATCTACAAGTCTTTTGAGATAAATAAGTGAGGTTTTGGGGTTGGTGAAAAGGTTAGGTGGATTTTGAATTGTCTCTAGAGCTGCATTTCTGGTTTTGCAAAGATTTGTAAGATAAGGACAGTTGCTTTTAATTCCTCAAAGAACTGAGTTGCAGCCTAAAGGATATCAAGAGGCGGAAGCACCCATCCAACTACATTCTCCTCAGTTTGCTTCTTTATATCAGGGAGAAAATCTTCAACTAAGATGAAAATCAGAAGGACTCCCACGTTCTGGATTGAGAGCTTTGTCTTTGGAATGTTTTTCTTTCCCTCTGGGTACATTTAACTAGGCCTAAAAATAAAGTTCCTGTAAAACTATGAATGTCAGCTTCCAATTTGGCCAACTTCTGACCATAGAGCTACTTTGAAAATCCTTTCAAACATCTTGTCAGGTTTCAGACAAACAGTAAATGTTCCTGGGGTGTTAGACAACCCAATGGACCCAAGAGGCACTCCAAAGAGGGTGCAAAAGATATTATCCTCCCAAGGTCTAGTGCCACTCCCAAAGATAGCCAAAAGAAGGAAAGACAGACAATTCCCTGAGGGCTGGCAATAGACTCTAGCCACAAATGGAGTTCAACTTGCATTTCTGTCCAGCCATATCTAGCTGCAAATAGGGTAGAAACCAAATTTCTGTCTGGTCATATTTTGGGCCCTCCAGCCTGACAGTTAACCAAGCCAAGTTCTTAGAACACAAAAAAAGACAAACAAGAAGGTAACAGCTGTTCCTGGGAGAAAGGATCAACAAATAACGGGTATGGATTTGGGAAAGGAAGGGAACGTGAAATTTTACTTTCCTCTCTTGACTGGACACTACAGGCAGAGATCCGGGAGAGCTGACTGTGGTAAGAATTCTCACCCTTCACTAGCTTCTGCCAGTTTTGCCAGGATTCTGTCTGTAGGCTCTGGTATCTACCAGAATTTGGCAAGGTTTTCCATGAATTTTAATTTTAGTTTCCTCTTGGCTGTTTAAAGGAATAACATAGGAGTCTACCAGAAAATCCCTCAGAGTCCCCTCCACACTAGGAGGGGCCAATATTGGGCGACTATGGGCCCCTCCTTTGAGGGTAGATATGTGGGTGTCTGTAAGGCCATTAACTTGGCAAACCTTTGTTTGTGGTTGCGTAGTTTCTTCAAAGTCGAAAGACAATTCAGGGGATTAGTAAAATGAGTACTCAAGTAAAGGAGGATAGAGGGGAGCAGTAGCAGTCACGTCAGTTTTATAGTCTTTTGTCTTAGGTACCTCTTGTGTATTTAATTTTTCCTTAGCCTTCTGCAATGAATCTTGTAATGAAGCTATTGTGGAATTTTGAAGCCTTTTGGAGGCTTCTGCATGCCAACTGAAATAGGCATCCCATTCTGTTTGTTTGATTTGGGAGCCTTTCCTTTCAAGCACACTTCTTAAATGATCTTATCTAATTGGAACATTCCTCATAATGACCTTTGTAATTTTAGGTTGCCTTGGTAAGATTTTGCCACTTTGTGGATATCTACAGTTTCCAGGACCACAGTTCTTAGATATAAAA
This sequence comes from Tapirus indicus, assembly GCA_031878705.1. NCBI lineage: Eukaryota > Metazoa > Chordata > Mammalia > Perissodactyla > Tapiridae > Tapirus > Tapirus indicus. The sequence goes on along the minus strand of CM062920.1, from coordinate 5,531,572 downwards.
TAAGATGTGCCAGAAGACAGCACACTCAACTTTTTGGAACTGAAAGACCCCATTTCTTTACGAAGCCTTGGATCTCTCGGAACCAAATTAATACCTAAGAGGGATGTGGCGCTGGCTTGGGGATTGTGTGGTGTTTTACAGTGTACCTCATTGCACAGATATTTTCTTGAGGTTGGTGGGTGACCTAGTGTCAATCTAACCCACTCTGTGACCAGCTTTTCCTAACATGGGGGTCTTAGAGTTAGGTGGTGAGTGTTCTAACAGCTTTTCAGTGCTCGACCTGTGCCCACTAATTTTGTGGGGTTTGGCTTCCAAGATTCCCCTTAGCAAGAGCCTTTACCTTGTGTGCACATTAACACAACAGCAGTAAACCAAACAGACATTACAGTGGACTGGCCAAGGGAAGGCCTTGTGCACACCACCAGCAATTGCCAGTGTGGAACTAGGAGATGGGGAAAGGGTTGAACCACAGACTCCAACAAATGGGGACTGTGGACTGGGATTCCAGTCACTGCAGACTGAAATACCTGCAATCCCCAGTGTGGAATCTGGGGACTAAACCAACAGCTAAAAATTCCAGTCAAAAGGAGAATTGCAGGCTGAACCAAGGGCTGGGGGCTTGGGTTCTAGGGGGAACTGTCTGCCAGCTTGAGCTGACCTGTCCTGGACTAGAAAGCCAATTAGATCAGGAGCTTGACGTGAAGAAAGCAAAGCTCAGAACCAAGAAGAACTTATCCATGACCCTCAGAAAGGGTGGAAAGACAGAGAACTCAAAAGGTTCTCAGGTACCAGCGCCTATGTTTCTTGTTGTCACCAAAGCTGTCAGAAATTTCCTTCAGATCCCATCACTGCCACCAATACTGTTAAAAAAACAAAATTTAACTGAGTAAATTTTGAAGATCTTATTGGCTTTATTCAATGACTCACGAATCAGGTAGATAGAAAGGAGCACTGAAGAGCTGTGCAAAGTGAAAGACTTTTATAGGCAGAAGGGAGCAGGACAAGGAAATTATACTAGCAAAGAGTGGATTGGTTGTGGCAAGGTCACTTTCTCTTAGGGGACAGCAGATTACCTCACTAGTGCTGACCAGGTAATTCCAGATTGACTGTTTTAAGATTCCATTCCTGGGAGAGGCTGAAACTGTAATACTAAGTATTAAGTCTCGGTTTGGTAATGCGGGTGTTAGCATAAGTGACTCCATTTTGAACGTGTTTTTTTTTTTGTTTGTTTGTTTACCACCACAAATTGGCATTATTGTTATTGTCTTCATTTTACAGATGAGGAAACTATGCATAAGAGCGATTTTATACCTTGTCCGAGACCCCACAGCTAGTGAGTGGAGTAGCTGAGATTCAAGTACAGGCCTGCCTGGCGCAGATATGCACTGTTGTCCTGAGGGTACTAGAGTGGGCTCCAGACTGTTAGGCTGGGCCTCCACGTCTCCCTGCACTTTAGAAGGATTCTGTCCAGGGTTTGGTTGTCAATTGGCAGATTCAGAACTTTCATTCTGTCAGTTTACATAAAGATGACCAGGTTTGCAGGGCTGATTGATGGCCAATAAACTTGGAGAATAAATCAATATAATTTATTCATTTAAAAGTAAAGGAAATGGGCATATATTATTGGTAATTTAAAAAATTTGTTTATAGATCTACTCAGAAAATCATATTATGGAACAAAGTTTTCTTGCTAAGTATAGAATTTGAGTGAAAGAGTGTACATTCTTAAAGCAATTCCTTTACTCTTTTTTTGATTTTTCTGCACTAGTAATATTTCTGTTTAAATAACGGGCAGTCATCATTAGAATAAGAGCATCTTCCAATGGCTATGGAGGAGACACATCCCACTGATGCCTTCTTAGCCATTGACTCTTCCCTGTTAAGAATGCACTCAGATGACCACGCTCCCATTCAACACCATTCACTACATCACACTTCACATATCCATTAAATCAGGATTTATTTTAAGAGACTGTGACTCTTGTCCATCTCTGAATCCCATAGTCTAGGACTGTGTTCTTAAATAAATGAATAAGTCAAGGAATTCAGCACTGTTCTTGGTAAGATTTGGGCAACATCTCTCACAGTTTCTTAAAGAGTATTCTGGTTTTATCAGCAACACCTTTAAAACCCTCTGACTTGGATGCTTCTTGGGGTGGGGGGGCATCTAGCTGCATCCATACTTTACAGGTTCTTATTAGTTTCAGTATCAAAGAGAGAAGTAGTGTTGTTAATTTTGTCTGATGTTACAATAGTATTTTTCCTATATTAATTTTCCAAAGTCCTCTTCCAGAAACAGATATTTGAGTATTTTTGGGTGAAATGATATGATGTCAGGGATTTGCTTGGTAATACTCCAGGTATTCATCTATTGCTTATGAAATTAAGAAGTTAAAAAGTTAAAAGAATGACAAGTCTGACTTTGGTTTCAATTCTCACGTTAAACCCTTTTGTTTAACCAGTTCCTGATTCCAAGTATTCTTCTTTATTGTCTAAGGCAGAGACTGTTAGCCAACCCACAAGACATTTCTAACCCCATTCTCCCTGCTGTTTTTACTATAGAGGCTACAAAAGCTCCTTTCCAGCCTTCCCTGCAGTTAGGAGTAGCCAGATAATAAGGGTTTGACCAATGGGACAGGCATAAGTTGGCTGGGGATCCTCAGAAGACTTTTTGCTTTCCTGATAAAAGGAGAAGACATGGTTGGTGCTACTCCTTTTTCCTTCTTCTCTGCCTTCAGCCTGGATGTAACATTTGGAGCTGCGGCAGCCGTCTTGCAACCACAAGGCAACAGTCATGACGGAAAGGCCAACGGCATGAAAGACACTGGCCCTCACACCATCAAGTTGCTGAACCAATCCTGGGAGCCACCTGCCTCTTAACTTTTTTTGAAATTTGAGACAAGCACCATTGACAATCTCCTCTTAGCTGGGTTTCCTGTTACGTGTAGCGGAACTCGTCCCAACTGTTAATATTGCTAGATACAAAGTCAGAGCATGAGTCTTCATTTTGGGTTCTGGAAAACTGGCACTTATACCTTCTGGAATCTGCAGTCTTCCAAGCCGAAGGCACAGTAGAATATATGGATCTGCATTTTAAAGACTGATTCACATGTTTAAATAACGGTCAGTCATGCTATGAGAAGTGTGTTTTTGTAATGTTTGCAAATGTTGCAGTTTAGGGTAAAGTCTTGGATTGTATATATATTTTTCTAACTGAGCTGGACTTCAGTTTGCACCTGCTCTCTTTGTCCCTTTTTTCTCCCTCACTGTTATTTGTGAACAGCCTTGTCATACCACTACAGGCTCTACTGTAGGGACACAATTTACAGAAAGAGGAGGCAGCTCACACACAAAATTTACTAAGAAAACCTTTATTTCAAGCTAGTTTTCCTGGTCCATTGCCATGAAAGTCTTTAACCAGCCCCTCCTAGACTCCTTCATGAGTTTTTCTTCTTCAGCAACTTTTGCTCATGGACTTGTCAAAATTCACGCCAGGGAGACGTTTATGCTGTAGGAAAGAAAGTTTCATGGAGCTCTAAGTTGGAATATTAAACAAAAATGATTACATCCCTTTAAGGAGAAAATATAAAGTTTATGTAAGTCTTAAGAACATCTTTAAAATGACTATCATTGCTTTTGCAACAAAAAGTTTCCTTATTAAGTGGATAGCAACATCACTGTCACTCTCCCACATGGACAGATGACCTGTAGACTCAACCAAGTTTGGCTTTATGTTATTTGTGATGCAAAAGCTAGTTTCCTTATTTCTCAGATACCACACCAAAGTCTCTTTGACTAAGAATGAATGTGAACGATTATAGAAATAAGAGTTATAATAATTATTATAATTGCATTAGTAACAATGTTATAATTGGTATTAATAGGGTGTTATAGGTAAAAATTATATTTTGAGCTAATAAATTTTTGTTTTGTGAGAAATGTAGTCTTTATATTCAGAGAATATTGTGAGGAACTGTCCACACCGACCCTCCTTCCCCTGCTTAGCTGCTCTGCTCCATCAGCATGGCGCCCCACAGACAGCATACCCATAGAACTCAAGAGCTGCACAGCATATGCTAAAATAGCATATGATATACACATTCCATAGCTTTTCTGATTTTAAAAGTAATTTAAACTTTACAGTAGCCTTGGAAGAAACAGAAAAGTATAAGAAGACAATAAACCCCACTCATAATTTCACCACCCAAAGGGAGTCACCATTAACATTTCAGTAAATTTCTGCTCAGTCTTTCTCTCTCTATATATACAGACACACACACACATATATATATAACACTTGGATAATATTTTAAATACTATTTTGTAGACTGCTTTTTTATCACTCAATATTGTGTTATAAGCATTTTCCCATTAAAATTTTAAGGCATGACTTTTAAAGTTGGGTAATACTTTAGATGATAAGTGTGGCAAAACTTATAGTAGATAATTTGCTTGTTTTCAGTTTTTCACTAGCATAAAATAACATGGTGATACATATTTTTTGGTATTGTTGATAATTTTCTGAGCTCAATTGCCAGATAGAATTACTGAGTCAAAATATTAGAAGCATTATTTAGTTTCTTTCAAGAGCTGTGGAATCAGTTTACACTTCCCCCAAAGTGTATGCAATGCACCCATCTCACCACACTGTTATTAATACTATCATTGAAAAAAGAAATCTTTGCCAAATTAATAGCTTCCTCGCTCAAAAAGTTATCTGACTGTTGTTTAAGTGTGATTTTTAAGAGATACGATTATTAGCAAGGTTAGATATCCTTATAGGTTCAGTAGTCATTTGCATTTCATCTTCTATGACTTGTCTGTTCAAATCCTTAAGCATATATTATATGAATCTGGAAATTACATTTAATTCCAGAGTATCTTTTATCAAATCATAAACAGCTACCCAAGTTTGATAAGGAAAATAAAACTGAAGTTTCTTGGTCACCTCAAAACAGTAATCTTTGGATGAATGAATGGTGTGTCATATCACGTAAATGTTCAGTGGATGAGATACCCTTATACGTACGTTGAGTTTATTTAAATGTGATCACTTCTAATTAATTTGACTAATAGCTCTTACCTTTTCATTTGATTACAGTGTAAGTGCCTTCCATTCCATCCTCAATGTGAACGCTAACATGGCAATGAAATAACCAGGTTCCAACATCTCTTGGATGCATTTTTACGGTTTGATAGACCCCAGGAGGAAGGTCATAAACGTCAGAGCGATACAGTCCCGAATCCTCCACAGGGAGACAAAACACCATTAAATAGCTTATAAAAAGTATCAGTCATTTACACATCTTACCATTTACCATACGTCCCCAATTCTAATGGACTTGGTTAGATGATGATTAGAAAGCATTAGGTGCCATTGCACCTCTCCGCTGAGTACAGCTGAGGGTTTGGAGGAAGAGCAAGTCGCAGAACATTTCAGTGATGGACAGGCCACAGGGAAACACCTCACTCTAAAAGGATCCCTGTGTCGGTATCAGTGTTAGATACCTTGTCAGCATCTCATACAAAAGAATGCTCTAGACTTCAGAGAACATGCTGTTTCCCAAATCTCAAAGGTTTTAGCTGAAAACTTTCTAACTAGGGATGTTGGAGATGTGAAGATGATCACTTCTCGAGATGTAACTAATCAGGAAAACTCCTGGTTACAGGAGGGAGAGGAGCTTGTCCTGCGGCCACGTCTGCCTTCTTGGGATTGGGGCTGAGGACTGAGGGCCCTAATGGCTGCTTTCTCTCTTAAGCAGAGAACCTGATGAACTCCTCTTAAGCAGATGAACTCCTCTGTCGGCTACTTTGATTTGGAATGGCAAATGCCCAGAGCCTGGCCTGGATGGATTAGGAGGAGAGTAGGAGGGAGATGAATCGCTCTGCATGATAAAATGGGAGGCATCTGGAGGATGGAGGATGTGTCAGAGAGCGCAGCTCAAGATGGGGTCCAGAATCATTTGAGGAGAGGAGAGATGTCAAGAGTCTGGAGAGGGAGAAAGCAGAGAAAGAAGTCCTGAGGGTGAGAGTAGGAAGCAGCAGAGGCTGAGGTGCTGAGTGACATATGGTGGAGGGAATTGATGACAGAGCTGTCTAATGTCAACCGGTAAGTGCTTTCACTGTGTAGTATTGATTAAAAAAAAAAAGCCCTTGTTTACCCCCAAACTTTCACTGAAGGTCTATGACCCACCATGGTCTTTGTTTTGTGGTTGTTTAGGGGAATCACAGAAAATGAGGGTGTGTTCCATTTGGGAACTGCACACAGAGGAGAAAATACCAGCCACAGGAGGTGAGAGGCAAGGGAGATGCACAGAAGCAGGAAAGGAGAGTTGGAGGTGACGAGAAGAAATTCAGTCTCTCAAGACTCCCTGGAGACAGTGGAAGGTAGAGAGGAGGGAGACCGAGCTGGTTCCCACTGGGTGCAGAGTGGAGGCTCAAGTCACTGTTATTTGGGCACATTAACTTTGCATCTAAGGCCACCATAATACGGGTGACATAGATACATTTCTAAGATGTCAGAAAATGTAGAGAACAACATGAAACAATTTTAACTAAGAATTGATAATGTCTGAGGCACCCATAAATGCACAATATGTACCTGGAGCCCTGGCACCGAGGGAGACTGTAGCCTTAGGGAACAGGAGGTGGCTGGCTGGCTTGTCCCAAATCCAAGTTACTAACCCCAGAGGACTGCTCTGCTGCGCCCAGGAGTTCCAGGAAGTAAAGCCCAGCGGTGACATCAATGCTGGCATGATTAAATTCCACCAAGGGATGGGGAGCCTACTTGGATCAGCTGTGATGGTTCCGAGTGAGTGGCTAGAGGTGGGAGGTGGTGGGGCAGGCTCTGTGGTATGAAGGGGATCGTTCCTAAAGGAGGCAGTGTTGTGAAGAGGTTCAGAGTGAGAGCCAGGGGGTCAGTTCCTACTCCTACTACTTCCTGCTTGTAGGAAAGTTCTTGATCTTGTTAATCCTTCATTTTATTCCCCTACAGAACTGTGATGAAATAGTGCCTATCTCAGGGGGAAGTTGTGAGTGTTCGATGAGAAATTCTAGCAAAGTACTAAGCATAATATCTGGCATAAGAAGTACTTAATAAAGGTTAGCTACATTTATCATCATAGAAGGGTTACCATGAATTCCACACCTTGTAATATAATCATTTATTAGATGTAGCCCCTCAGGTATAACTGATTTCCTTTCATCTCCACACAACACTTGCCCTGATTTCAAGACTATCAGAGGCATTTGCTGAACTGAACTGATCTGAACTGAACATCAAACATACTGTAAAAAACTGTAACCAGATTTTAAGTCTCTTTTTTTTGTTCTAATTTTTAAAGTCTAATATAAACAGTATGAGCTTAATAACAATCCTGATATCTAGGGTTTTCCTTCAAAAATATGGGCAGTGTAGACAGAAGTGTAGAAAGGGCATGGTGGATCTGGGTGTGATGGGTTAAGGGGTTCATTATATTATTCTGTCCACTTTATTATATAAAATTCCCTATAATAAAAATAGTTTTTAAGCCAAAAAAGGTTTAAGAGAATAAATTTGTTCATTAAAGGATAGGAAAGAAAGCAATAAAGGTTTGTGTAAATCAAATCATGAAGACTCATTTAATTTATTTCTATGATAGGCCCTGAGCATTAAAGAAGCTTTGAACATAATATATCTAGAATTCAGGAAAGCTTTATGTGAAACTATCAATGTGGAAAAGATGGACTGTATTACACCAAGTGGTTAGAATAAATGTCTGAGGTGTCAAATGCATGAAATATAACTGGTCCTCAGTGGTACATTAATGTTTATGCAAGGGATTAGGATGAGGAAATAAAGAAAATGTTCCTTAAGTAAATAAATGACATTAACTTGGAGACTGAAAAGGGAAGGATAAAAGAAAATATTTATAATAAATTAGAGAAACAGCCAGTCAAAAGTGGTCAGTAAAAAGACAATTGTAAAGAAGTATGACCGGTGGGCTGAGGGAAAACAATTCAGACAGAAGATACAAAGAGACTAAGAATACATAAAATAGAAAAAGGTGGCAATAATAATAAAAAAGTTACCATAAAACCATCTGTCATCTAATTCCACATTTTTATTTTATAACAAATGTTAAAGGAATGAAAGAATTAGAAAGCCACCATTTGTAATCCCCATTATAAAAATTGATTCAGACAAGGATCATCAATGGATCCCTTTTAAAACTACAAAGTGAAAAATTATTGGGGAATAAAACATGTAAAAAAAAATCACTTCACAGATTACTTATTAATTACAAGAGGAAGATGATACTTTTAAAATGGAGAGAATGGTGCAGGTCACCTTAATAAAGTTATCAAACTCAGCCTCACCAATACCAGCACCTGTTGACACCATGCACCTCTTCCTGTGATGTATGACAAGTACACATTATCACCTATGTAGTGTTCTTGACAAAGATATTCGACATGGATCTAATTGCGAGGGAACTATCAAACCAATACAGAATATGGAATATTCTATGAAACAACTGCCTGGACTCTTCAAAAATGTAATGTCATGAAAGATTAAGAAAAAAAAGACAGAATCTTTCTGATTTTAGGAAAGATATGACAATGACAACCAAATGCTACGTATAAATGATTAGATCTTCGATTTTAAAAAAACAGTTATAAAGAACATTTTGAAGACAACTGGGGATATCTGAATGGATTGTATGTTAGATTACCTTAATTTGGGGCGTGTGATCATGTTATTGTGCTGGGGCAGAGATTGTCCTTATTCTTAGGATGCACGTGCTTTAGTATTCAGTGGTGAAGAGTCATGATGTTTGCAATTTACTTTCAATTGGGTTCAGAAAAAATATATGCACAGAGACAGCAAATGTGGTAAAATGTATGTGAGTGTTCAAGGGGTTTTTTTGTTATGTTACTAAGGAGTCGAAATTTTTCAAAAAAAGTTGGGATAGAAAGGATGAAACTAAAGATGATTATAGATGTCTTATTGTTGAGTGACATCAGATTGCACTTCATATATTCACAAGCATTTATCAAACGTCCATGGGATACAAAGAGCTAAATGTAAAAATATTTACTTGTACCTGATATATTATAGATCGTATGTATTGAACCTCAGTTGTGGCTTGGTCATTTCCTCTCCAGCCCTGTTATCTTGCAGTGCTGCCGCCATAGCTGCCCCATAGTCATTAAATGGAGGTGCCCAGGGCTCTTACCATGTAGGCAAAGCTGTGGCCATGAAAGTGAACCGTGTGCAGGTCAAATCCACTCCCCATGCCAATCAGATACCAGTTCACTTCATCCCCAACGTGCAGCGTCAGACCTTGGTTATTTCCAAACATTCTTCCGTTAATTGCTGTGGAGGGACACAGTTCATTATATTCAACAAGGTTGTGAAATAATGTGTTTTTTTTAAAACACCTTGTAGAAAGTATCATGGATGTTTTCGGAGGCTGTGAAGATTTTAAGGGCAGCCTAAGTGAGCTGTTAGATGTGACCAAGCCATCCATTCATGGATGTGTCTAATGCTTGAGAGTTCTTGCCCAGGGAAATGTGGCACTGACTGCCTTAACATAATTGGGCTGGACTAGAATGTTTCACAACTAAGGATATTTAAATTGGTAGATACTTAAATATGTCTCTATATCCAAAGTATATTTAAAATTATCACAAGAAGCTTAGAATATTAGGAGTGTGTGCTCCCATTCAACTGCCCTAAGTCAGACCTTCGTGATCTGTCACTGGTATGACCTGAATGGCCATTTCCTGATCTCCAGGCCTCTTGTTGTTCCCCCTCTAATCCTCTACAGGTGTAGTTTCTAATGGTAATAGGAAGAAAATATTTAAAAAAATATATATATGTATGTATTTAGGGGCCAGCCCAACGGCATAGTGGTTAAATTCATGCTCTCTGTTTTGGTGGCCTGAGTTCTCAGGTTTGGATCCTGGGCACGGACCTACACACGGCTTATCAAGCCATGCTGTGGTGGCATCTCACGTACAAAGTAGAGGAAGATGGGCACAGATGTTAGCCCAGGGCCAGTCTTCCTCACCAAAAAACAAATATATATATATGTATATATATCCTCCTTTTTACTTTTCTATTTTGTGTGTATCTTTTGAAAAGCATAAAATGTATTAATACAGATGTACAATGTATAATTTATAACCATTTCTCTATGGAGGTGGGCTCTGACTCTTCTAGCTGATGAAGGGACATAATAGAAAAACCTAGGAGACTGCTTTAGAGCAGCGCTTCTCAAACTTCAACATGCGTGTGGCCTGGGAATCTTGTTAAAATGTAGATTACGATTTGCTAGGTCTGTGAAGCCTGGAATTCTGCATTTCCAACAAGTTCCCAAGTGATGCTGATACTCTTGGTCCACGGACCATTCTTGGAACACAGAGGCCTAGCTGACTGCCAAAGTTGTGCCCAAAATATACATCAATTCCTATCGTTCCCTAGCTCAGTGCCCTTGGTGCCTTTAGCACAGTGGTTCTCAACAGAATTTTGTCTTCTGGGGGACATTTGGCAATGCCTGGAGATATTTTCAGTTGCCACAACTTGGGGGGAGGTGCTACTGGCATCTAGGGGGTAGATGGCCAGGATGCTACTAAACATCCTACAATGCACAGGACAGCCCCCACAACAAAGCGTTATCTGACCCAAAATGTCAATAGTGCAAGCCTGAGAAACCCTGGTTTAGTTCAAGTTTAAATTCCTAGCAAGGTATTCAAGGTCTTGCACAATTCGTTGGCTTTTTCCTTCCAGGTGCTGTGCGACTTAGCTCACATTTCTTCCATCTACCTGGAATGTCATTCCCGGCCTTTTCTACTAGACAGACTTCTCTGCATCCTTACATACTCAACTCAGATGTCTCCTCCCCTTCATGAAGGCTTTCTCGACCTTCCAAATAAGAATTTAAATGCAGCGCTGTGTTTATACTTCTGTTACAGCATCCCCCCCAGTCAGCTGTATTGTAGCAATGCACAAGGCTGCCACCCTACACTGGGAACAGCTTGAGAGAAGATGCCCCGTCTACGGGCCTTTGTGTCTCTTTGGGGCCCAGTGTGGTGCTTTGTGCCCTCTGTGAGGCTTAGTAAAGGACTATGGGTAGAATGGATGTAGTCCTTGAATTAACTCTAAATTTACATATATTTCTTGGGGGAAAAGCAACAAGTTGAAAAGGATCATATGTGGATTTGCCTTAGCTAAGGACCCCTCACCAGTCATCTCCCTGAGCTCCCTCAGGTGAAAGGACTGGGACCAGAAGTTTGACTGAGTGAGACTGTGATTGTGAGATTATTCATGAGCTTCTTATTTGAGTAATTGTTTCATTACTGTGATTCTAGATGGGGGAAGGTTGGAAACAGGACATGCCTAGTCACAATCAACCTATAAAAGAATTTGGGTTGACGAGCATGGGGCTTTTAAAAGTCCTGCCTGCAAAGGCCCTTTGGTAACAGGGTGGGGAAGAATGAGTGGGGCCACATGCTGTCCAGTTTGCCTCAAGCCCTACTTCTCCCTTCATCCAGGTAAAATACTTAGAAAAGAGTGTGGTGGGGCCCTCCAGAAATGAGAGCTGTTCTTGGTTTCATGTGGCCCATGTGGCTCCAGAGGCATTAGGATTTGCCAGGCTGCTAAGCCAGCAGTCCTCAGGCCGCAGGTCAGGTCCAGCCCACTCACTGCCTTTTTCTATGGCGCATGAGCAAAGAATGGTCTTTAAATTTCTAGATCATTGAAAAAAAAAATCAAAAAAAGTATATTTCCTGACATGTGAAAATTATATGAAATACAAATTACAGTGTCCATAAATGAAGGTTTAGTGGCTCACAGCCACTTCCGTTTGTTGACAGCTTGTCTATGGGTGGTTTTGAGCCCCAATAGCGGAGCAGAATATGCTTTATGGCGGAGGCTGTATGCTCTACAAGCCTAAATTCTTCTCCCTCCGGCCCTCTATGGAGAAAGTTTGCTGAGCCCTGGTCCACGTGGTGTGCCCCACGGCTCTATGTACTCGTGACCTCTACACTGTGCTGAGCTTGACAAATGGGAACCTCCAACTGTTCCCCTTGTGCGAAACACCTGTAGGCTACAGCCGGCGGGTCGGTGAGTGGACATTACCGTGCATTTGGTTGCTGAGGTGGAAATTGTCGTCATTCTTGTCTACTTGGTTCGGTTCTAGAGAATAGGTGTTGATATTTTCTTCAAAGTACCAGGATTTGTTCTCATCAAATATCATGAAGTGGAGAACACGGTGAACTATGCTGGCTTTGGTGTTTCTGCGACACACGATCAAAGGGCCCACCAGTCCGCTGTTAAGATCCTGAAGAGGCAAAGCAAGATCGTGAACTGTGCCCGCAGCCAAAGACTTCCCCCATCAATAGAAAGAGTAGAATCAGGTTTAATTTTAGTGAGGCCACATCCTGAGTTTTTAATTATTAGGATTCTAAGTCTGGGAGTAAGGAACAAAATATTTGACATGTTAAATCCTCGACTGAAGAAAAACGATCATCCACTCATTAGAGCTGAAGTCTAAAGAGAATGGCAAACTCCTGAAAGGGATTTTAGACACATTCCTCAGTAGATTTAGCACCATTTCTGAAATTTTAATTTAAAAAAAGGAACTTTGGTTTTAATTAGAATTCCCGGCATTAGAGTTGGCTGGCAGAGAGCCGAAAGGTCTGGATCCGCTCCCACGTGGCTCCGCCCTGCAGCAGCTTGCGTCGGAGTCATGGCTTGTTTATACACATTGTGGTTTTGGAATGAACATCTGGGCAGATTCTTGTTCCAGGCGGAGAGTGGGCCAAAATAACGAAAAGTTCCAAGATGGAACTTGTTTCATTGTTGAATGCAAATACACTGGAACTCCAGTGTTGACAGTTTTTAAAAACTCTGTAATATGCATGTATTTATTTCTCGTTAATTATCGACTTTTTAAACTCCATACTTTGTTTTCTGTAACCCAAATTCTATTCAATGAAAGAAAGAAGAGAATATTATTATATAATCGTATATATTCTCCAATTTACGGTGACATTTTGGAAAATATCATAAATCTAAGAAATCATAATATAATCATTTATTTTGCTCTTGAAAAATGCAAACCTGTGTAGGATTAAAAGCTGAGCAGTATTTAGGTTACTCAATAGAAAGTTTACGTAGAACTAAGATTTTTTTTAAACAAAAATAAACTCCTCTTCCTTCCATTATAATTTCTAGGAGGAGATAGGATGAAATCTGTGATTTGATTTAAAGCTTACCTTAACCACATCCACAGTCGAATAGTAAAACCAGGGTATGCACTCAAAGTCCTTTGAGGTTGGACCAGTTCTTTCAGGAATCTGCCAAATGTATGTTTGGATCTCTCCTAAAATGGGCAAATACAGTGTATTTAAATCAAATCTTTTAAATCACACTTCTTTGTGGAGAACTGGGTATCAGCTATAGAAATGTTAGGCAGCACAGTCCTGGTCTCCACTTTTGGCTCGAGTACTCCCAGCTCTGTGACCTGAGTCAACGTGTTTATGTTTTCTGAGGCTTTGTTTCCTCCTGCACATTGACCAGGGATTTAGGGATTAGAGGAGATGGTGCAAATGAAGCCCTTGGCGTCACATCACCTGGGCCACAGGGCGAGTTGATGTGTCTCTCAGTGCTAGCTATTGTGTTCTCAGGGTTACTGGATCAAAACCTGGGTGATTCTGCCATTGAAAAATGCCGATTATTAAACATCTAATTCATTCATTCCACAAATATTTATTGTGGTGAAGATAACTCAGGCTTTGAAGTGTGACAGACTTGTTTTGAATCCCAGCTCTGAACCTTGCAATTTGGGGATCACATGCACCTCCTCCCTGCCCCCAATGCTGTTTGCATTAGCCCTACTGAACATGAATCCTCCTGACCCTTGCAGAAAAGTTCTTTTGGTCCCCCATCCCCATCCCTCGCTGCATAATCCTACATCTCTCACTTCCAGAGAAAAAATTAAATTAATTTTCCCAAGTGCCTGTGACATAGTCTTCCTTCTCCATTAACCAACCCCATCCCCAGCATCCCTGCTTCCAAATCTTTAACAATCTACCTCATTTAAGAATCTACTTCAAACTAACTGTCTCCCCCCCCAGCACACCACACAGTGCCCAGGGCACAGTGGGTACTCAAAAGTGTTTGTGGAATGCATGTAATGTGATCCTTTCCTGACTAATCAGAACAGAGTGCTGACTTGCAAACCCTCTTGATTGGAGATTCATGTGGGTGAGTCCCCAGCATAGGACTGTCTGTTTTTAAAATCAAAAGGGAATATTTCACCCACCAACAAAGTCTATCTTCAGTCCCTCTGCCCCACAAATATTCCCTCTCTGAATTTGCCTCTTTCCTTGATACCTTAATTCCCAGAACTGCTGGTTTTGGTGGGCGACCATGGTGCCGCTCTCAGATCCCCCTTTAAGAACGAAGGTCTTATTGCTCCACCTGGTGTCAGTCCCCTTCAAAGACAGCCTTGGCTGAAGAGAGCCACTTTCCCCAAGCCTGCATCCAAAGACTAATGCAGGGGCATAAAGGCCAGCTCTCTCACCCCAACTCAGGACAGCGGAGGGCCACTCTATCTTCAAAACTTCTCGTAGAATTGGCTGTGACTTCTATTGAGGCTGCATCTCTGCTCAACCTCTCCCCCTGCCCAGTTCTGCTTCTTTCTCTTTCTTTGCACAGTCTTTAATCCCAAGAGTACTACCTGCACACAGATCTTCGTTTCAGAGTCTGTTTCCTGGGCATTGATATTAAAAAGTACTCATTTTCTGCTGACTGAGAATGCTGAACGGCCTGCTGTATAGTGATGATGCCACAGAAACGTTAATACGCAAGGTTTATCACTTCTTCTCAGTGGCTCAACTCTCTCCCCTACCCCCTCCCTCACACACAGCATCTTGTACTCAACTCCTCCTTTAGCACTTGAGTTGGAGAGATTGATTGTAGCATAAGAATACCTGGCAGCTGGACAGGTGGAGAGATGGGAGGAAGGGTAGCCCTAGAGGAGAAACTGTATACACTGGGGAGTTTTGCCCAGGATGCCCCATCCTGGCTGCAAACTCAGACGTGCAAAAGGACCTCCTCTCCCAGACTCGTCCTTTAGGCCCTTCTTTTTTCTTTTTTTTTTTTTTTTTTTGTGAGGAAGACCAGCCCTGAGCTAACATCCGTTGCCAATCCTCCTCTTTTTGCTGAGGAAGACTGGCCCTGGGCTAACATCCGTGACCATCTTCCTCTACTTTATATGGTACGCCACCACAGCATGGCTGACAAGCAGTGCTTCGGCTGGCGCCCGGGATCATAACTGGCGAACCCCAGGCTGCCAAAGTGTGAACTAAACCACTGTACCACTGGGCCGGCCCCCTTTAGGCCCTTCTTATTAGTCCCCTAGTCCCCCTGGACCTACATCCTTATTTAGGAAAGGACATTAGCCCCACAGTCCTGCATAAAGGCTCTAGGGCTTTTCTTTCTCCCAAAGCAGTTACCTGGCTGTGTTGGAACAATGGTGGAAGAGTTTGTTTTCACTCCATGAGCATGAATAGAATATGGTCTTGAGGCATTATTTTTAAAAATAATTTGGAGTTTTTGACCAGGGTTGAGAAGTATTAAAGGACCTAGGGAATATAAAAAGGAAAATGCGTGGATAATTGTTATTTATTTCAAATGATGAGTCACCTGTCCTAAGTATTTATACAGTGACTTATTCTTGTCCCTTTCCCTAACATGTGGCCAAATGAAACACAAACACATTTAACAAGTGGACCATTGCTGATCTATGAAACATGGTTTTTGCCTGGAAAATTTAAGCCATCTAGAATTTTTATAAGCTCCCGCTCTAGAAAACTTACATTGATGAGCATCAGGGAATGACTATGAACACACATAATTTAGAAGCACTTTATTTCCTTTCTTGACCAGCCTCATCCATCATTCAAGCCTTTCATTCTTCCCCCTTCACCCTGGTGAAGGCAGAGAGGAGCTGCAACACTTTTGTAGACCCTACAAAAGGGTGATTTTCTTTCTCACAGACTAAAGATCCCTTCATTTTACTCTTCCTCCCCCCATCCCAGGCCAAGAGCTGGAGGTGTAAAACTTGTTACAAACCTTCTTTCTATTTGGAAGCAGATTGGATTGTTGGCTCTTTAAAAATTCTGAAACAGAGATGGATTTTAGACCAACTAAGTGGTAAGAACTCTCCTCAAACTCGAGCTGTAATTACTGCAATCAGAGCCCTGAAGAGACCTTTTGGACACTAGATGCTAGCTGAAGACAGCACCTCTTTGCCCTTTCGGCAATTCCACCTCCCCAAACACTATGCTTGCTTTTCCTTTCCCGTAAGGTGTTTTGCTTTTTTGTATAAGTAATAACGGAATCTAAAAGGTCATATTGTGTTATTTATCTTGGTGCATTTGGCCAGAACCCTATAGAAAACAAACATCCTGCCGTTGCTACAGACAGAGGCCTGCCCAATAGCAGTGGGAACTGGACAGCACAGGCCTCCCCACTGGCGTCACAAAGTGGCAAGCTCAAGAGGCCAGTGAAGAGCCACGAAGAATAAAATTTCCTCCTCCTCAGCATGTAAATCCATCTCCCCAGGGTCCCACAGCAGAAAACGGCCTCCCATAGACACACAGATATCAGGACCCTAACAGAATTTGAGCTTAAGCAAATGCCACATGACTTCAGTAAATACCATGCGACATAGAGAAATGCCATATGACATAGGAAAACATCATGTGACCTGTGGACATGCCATGCGACTTCTGGAAATTCTTTATGACTTACGGCAGCATTACATGTGAGTGCTTGGGGGTGAAGAAAGGGCTGTAATTTTCCTCACTCTTGCACAGAAGATGAAATTAAATCTTAACACTTTGTGTTTAAATTAAACACTTAAATTTAAACAAAGAACTCACCCTCCTCACTATAGTAGTGTTCCTGGGCTTTGTTTTAATTTCAGTGAAATTCTCTCTAAATGCTACTTCTAAGACCCCTCTAGAATTCTTGGATTCTAAGGGCAAGAAGCCAGGTAATGTGAAACTGACCATATTACTTTTCTGTGGTCTCTTTATTTTCCATGAAACAATACTTGGATCAATTTTCTTTTCTCAGTAAAAGTGCCTATCTGCAGACAGAGTTAGAATTATAGGCACTTTCCTCTGTCAAGGTGGAGGTTGACAAAATCCTCAGTGTGTGCAACAATCTCTAGTAGCTGAGGACGAGAAAACCCCCAAAACCAATCTACAGTATATCAATACCTAGTATATCTAGATGTTTTTCATCTTCATTTCTTTTTGTTTGATTTGTGAATGTGATATCATCGTATTGACGGTATACGACTTTCTTGTATTTGGACCCAAGAAACATCCCAATTCTATCCAAATATATGTTTGTTTTGCTTTAAGAAAACAAAAACAAAAAAAACACAAATTAGTTAATTTAACCATTAAATTAGACAAATTCTCATACAGAAGAACTTATTGAAATAATGTAATTTATTAATATCTAGAGGCTATTTTACCCTGGAAAGTAATTCTTCTCTTTCAAAAAATATATTAATTCTGGTAAGATTGTTGGATGTTCATTCTGTAGTTTAAAACATGTTTTCAGGATGAAATTTTAGTTTGGATAAATGAATAAATAGTAAGAGAGAAAATCAGAGAAAGAAATCAAATTTTACAAAAAGAGAAAAATTAGAGTCTTCAATGTGAGGTTCTCAGACGAACAGAGACAGACAGAAATGAGTGAAGACGGAAGGAAAACGTGACTGATTCCACATGTTAAATGCAGCTGAAGTGATGTTTATTATGCCTCAAAGTGGAGAGATTGGGTGCTAACACATACAGGAAGACAGGAGGCAGGAAGTGAAGGGAGAGACAGGAGGAAACAGCACAGAAGTAAGTTATGTAGATATTTAGGAAAATGTGAAGTCATTTATAATTGAAGATATCGCTCACACACATTTTGAAGTTATTTGTAATTGAATGTATCCTAAACACACATGCACCACACACATACCAAACACACACACCCATCACATGCACGCATACCACCCACACATATACCAAACACGAATAAATACACACACACACACACACACACACACACACACACACACGAGAGGCTGAAAGGACGAGCGGAACACTACAGAATGAACCCCTCCTGATTAGAGACTGAAGTAATCGCCATACTTCTCTCCTTGTAAATGATGCAATTCCTTCTCCCACTTCCTGCTCGGAGAATAATCCCACACGCTTTCCTCGGCTGCGACATAAATAGTCTTCTCTTCCGGGTACTGTGTTTGATCAGGGCTGGGCTCTGAACACTGCCTCACGCAGTATTTATGCTTCATGCCTCCCAGATAGTGCTCTGTTGTCATACAAACCACATCAAAAATTCCTAGAGGTGAATAAGAAAACAATGCTTAACACTTTGCATTCAGATATATTTCTCTGTGATGTCACTTATAAGATATTAAACCCTCCAAAGAAATACAGTAAGATAGTTCATTCGTTCTTTCATTAATTTGACAAATATTTATTGGATATCTCCTTTATGCCAGGCATATTTCTAGGTGCTTGGGAAACATCAATGAACAAAACAGTTAAAAACCCTTGTCTTTAGAGTTTCTATTGCAAGGTGTTGTAGAGACAGACAGTAATCCAAGTAAGTAACTTTTATGTGTGTTGGAAGGGGATAAGTGCTATGGATTTAAGAAAAAAGTAGAAGAGTGTACAGGGGATTGAGAATTCTGGGTGTGTTGGGGGCTCAAGGGAGCAATGAGCAGTATTTTATAGGATGATCGGGGTAGGCCTTGATGGGAGAAGACTCCTGAGAGGTGAGGTGGTTCTAGGGGAACAGAACAGGCAGAGGAAACAGGTGGCAAAACCCCCCAGCCAGAGGCCTGCATGGCGTATCTGGAGACCATCTAAAAGGCCTGTGTGTCTGGAGTAGGGAGGCCAAGGGGACTAGGAGACAAGCCTCGGGACAGAAGGCTGGGTCGCGAGGTTCTTGTGGGCCACTGGAAAGTCTGCAGCTTTCACCCAGTGAAGTGGGGAGCCACTGTGGGATCTGAGTCACTGAGTGTGAGAAGGACACTCTGGCAGCTATGCTGAGAATAGACCGGAGCAGCAAGGGTGGAAGGAAGGAGACTGTTAGGAGGCTGCACACTCATCAGTGACGTGACGGTGGCCGGGATCAGAGAGGTAGCAGTGGATGGAGTGAAAGGAGCTGAAGGGAATCAGACCAATACGTTAAGAACCCAAAACAACGACCACAGCAAAAACTCCAGCGTGGTTCAGACCCGCGAATTCCACCTGAATTCCAGTCGTCTTTCTTTTATTTTGGTAACTTTATGCCCATCACATTCTGACATTGCTTCTTAATGTTACCTTCATCAGCACTAACATTCTTTCCACTCTGTACGTATTTCCGTTGTTGCTGTTACTTTCTGTGGAGGACTGAAGAAGACTGACAAGGAAGCAAAACTTTCAGACTCAGAGGGTTTGGGATAGAGAGTTTGTTTAGAAAAAAATGACTCCGCTATAGCCCAGCGCTTGACACGGAGCAGGCGTCCCCCCACGTTTACCACAAATGATATTGTTTAGAAAAGAGAATGAGGAGCAGGAGGTTTCTTTTTAAGTCCAGGAAAACATCCACAGGGGAAAGGAGAGGAAGAAGTGGGGGGCGGGGGGCAGGGACAGGGACTGACTTGCCAGTGAGCAAGTACACACAGAGGAGAAGAGAAAGAGGGTGGAGAAAGAGCCCTTTCTTTCTTTCCTCCAGCTGCTCTTAATCCCAGGCTTGATTTGTTTGAAAGTGAAATAACAAATTTTGAAACGTAGAAAATATAATCAGATGAACCTGTGACATCACAGAGAGTTAAGGTACCATCCGTGGTGTTTATAGAGGAGCTGGTTTACTATGTAGCCTGGATTTAATTGTAGCCAGGAGTTTTTGACCAAGATGAATGGATTTTTTCTTTTTTCTTTCTGCTGAGGAAGATTTGCCCTGAGCTAATGCCTGTGCCAATCTTCCCTATTTTGTATGTGGGTCACTGCCACAGCATGGCCACCAACGAGTGGTGTAGGTCCACACCTGGGAACTGAACCCAGGCTGCCAAAGTGGAGCATGCCAAACTTAACCACTAGGCCACATGGCTGCCCCCCTTCTTTTTTTTTTTTTTTTGGTGAAGGTGGATCTGCAGGATAAAAGAAGGAGCTAACATTTTATTGAAAGTCTATCATATGCCAGGCACTTTACTATATACTATGTCTATCTCTTCTGATTGTTGTCTATTTCTTTTCATGGATTATAAATTATTACAATCCCTATTTTACACATGAAGGAATTATGTTCAGAAGGGAGGCTCAGTTCCTCTGATCCCCGCCACAATTCTCTGATATGAGGTGCCTGTTTTTGAAAAAATGTTGCTGGAAACAATCAGCCTCATTGCAGTGAAAACATCTTCCTAGAGAGCAGAGCCAGCAAGTAGAGGAGTTGAGAGAGGCAGCAGAGGGGGTGGGTAAGGTAGAAGCCAGAGGAAGGCCTGGGAACCAACGGACAGGAGAGTAAGAAATAATAGGATGATAACAAGTTAAAAGGCTGCAAAGCCTCTTCGTCACTCTTGAGGAGTGTGTGTTGATTTACAGCCAGGAGCCCAGGAAGAGAAAACCCGGTGAGCTGAGGGGATTTTTGTGTACAGGAAAATGATATACTAATTCTCCTATAAATTAAATGCAGCAGGGCAAAGGTTTTCCAAGCACTGTTTGTATAAGTTCCATTTTTTTTCCGTACAAACAGAATATTCAGTGCATATAAAGACACTACCTTTTCATACTTCGGACGTGTTTTAGACTGAAGAAGATCTACTACTTACCTGTGGAATCAGGTGTCATAAGAAGCGTCCGGGAGGTGTGGGGAAACACAGCTACAGTGTCCTCCCTTGCTCCTAAGGAAGTGAAGGTATTTCCTGAAAAATATATTCCATGTAGGTGACTCGCTGATCCCACACTAAGGACATGCCATGAAACATTGTCTCCTAAGCACATGTCCAGTCCAGGCAGATTTCCATACATGAATCCATTTATGGCTGCAAGACATTGGTGACAAAGAAAAGAGAATTTACTGGTACTTGACGTCTTTTGAAACTCAATGAAGGACTAATCATAAAGCAGTTCATTCATGTAATAATCTCAAGATTATCCAAGACAACTCTTTCCTTTTGGATTTTAGGGAATTAAGGCCAGAGAGGCTGTTACTTGTCCAGTGTCATTAAGCTAATGAATGGAACTGCTAAGACTAGAATTCAAGTCTCCAGATTCTAGACCAATCCTTTTCCCTTACACCTTACAGTCTTTATAAACCAACCAACCAACTCAACAAACACCCACCCACCAGCTCCACTCATTTGGCAATAGAGAAATACATGACTTTTCTGTCTCACGTTTAGCAATAGCTAAAACAATGCATGCACCAAAAAGGCTGTGATAAATATTTGGTAAATTGAATTTAACATAATCACCTTAGTAGACAATATTTTTATTGGGAAATTATATTTAAAGGAAACATAAAATGTATTGGCCAACCACAGGGGGAAAATGTAAGTCTTTCTTAACCAATCTGTAATTCTTTAGGCAAAATGGAATGAAACAACTGCTCAATGCATTTATCTTGTAAATTAAATGTTCCCTTACAGTACATCATGTTAGAGTTTTGGAAGTCTGGATCCTCTTTATCCACATTTTCAGGCTCTGTGATAAATGTTCTGATATTTTTATCCAAGAGGAAACTTTTATTTTCATCAAATATTGTGGCAAGCAGGTAAAACTCTTTGTCTATTCCTTTCTGCGGGTAAGAATAGAAAAAAGAATAGACATGAAGTATAGGTGGTCCATATTCAAAGTCGAGTCAAGCAGCTGATCTACACACAGGATTTCTTATACAAGGGGATTTGGGTACTCCTGGAAAATCTGATCAATTGACTTCCCCTCTTATGGACATTTTATATAAAGGCATGAATCCCAGTGAATGAATTTATCACAGAACTAAGAAGTTGGGAGAAATCTCTATGGCTATTTTTATACAAAGCTGTTACCCCAGGACCCCTACATCTGAACTCCAGAAAGACAAACCGTTTAATCACAGGTGTTTATAGTGGCTTTTCATAGGATGTTTGTGGAAAGTAAGTCAAATAAAATGTTTTCAATTCTAGAAAGCCTGCATTTTTAGGGTTTATGAAGAAATTAAATATGCATACAAACTTATATTTTTGGATAAAATGTAAAAATTATATGTACTATAAGAAGTATGAGACTTTCATATGACTTTCATTATACAGATGAATATAAATATATAGTCACATTTTTAAATAAAATATACATTCAATTACACATTTACTTATATTTGGGGATTTATAAGGCTTTATTACATATGAATTATAAATGCAGAAAAGAACTTGGGTACCAGTTCACTTCTGAGTGAGGAACAAGGGAAATTCATCCACCAGGCATTTATGGAGCACCTCCTACATGGTAGAGAGGGGCCGTGGTTGTTACAAAAAATTAATAATTAATATGCTTTCAAGGAACTTATCGTCTGGTGGGAGAGACAGGCCAGTAAAAATAATCGCAAGGATGAGTGCTCTAATAGAAACCTCCACAAGGAGCTACGGTGGCCTGCGGGAATGTCAACTAACATTAGAGAATATTATCTGAAGGATAGGAAGGGTCTCTCAGTCTGAGTTTCAAAAATGTCTCCCCTTTTAGCAGGTAAAACAGTGAGGAAAGGCCATTCTGGAGAGAAGAAGGGAAAGGTCAAAGAGATGTGAATTAGCCTTCCTCACTCAGGGACTAACAAAGTAATCCTGCAGTAAGGCCAGAGGGCATGTGCTGGGTGCGGGGAGCGAGCCTGAGTCTGGAGGGATCAGCGGGGTCTGATGTGGGTGGCGCCTGAGCCAAGAAATTGTGGGGTGATTTTTAGTGTGGAGAGTGCTATAATCAGATTCGAAAGGGATGGACATGGAACTATACTGAAGCAGGATGAGAGTGGGGACAGGAGTTGGGGGTTAAAGAAATTCAGAAAGAGATGATGGTGCCTAAAATAAGGCAGTGGTATTGGAGATTTAGTGACTAATGTTGGAGGTGAGAAAGAAGGAGTTGCTGATAGAAGTCCCAGGCTTGGTGGTGTCATTAACTAAGAGACAGAAAAATGGAAGAAAGACTGACTTAGAGGAGGGAGGGATGGGTAGTGGCTGTCCAGAGGGAGATGAAGAGTTGAAATAGTCAAATGGAATTAGAGGTGGCTGTGGAACATGCCAGGATGGGTGTACATTGGACAAAGGAAGACACAGGTATGGAGCTGAGGAAAGAATGGAGGCACACAGAAGAGCCAAATCTGCTGATTGCCACATTGCCTTTCCCTGCGGTCCTGTCTCAGGCCACCTCTCACCAAGGCACAACAGCACATACGTCCCATGACTCACCTGTTGACCCTCCTCTCCAAGACTTCCATTTCTGCACACGAGGAGAGGCCCAACAAGGCCGCTGTGGATGTCTCTTGTCAGATTTACCGAGGAGTAGTATAACCAGGTCAGGCAGTTGGGGTCCGTGGAGGTAGGACCCACATCTCTTGGAACTTCCCAGGTATAGACAAAGGTTGTGCCAGGATTTACATGTGAGGAGGGTGGAGGGATACCTAGTAAGAAATAAACATTTGTACCAAAAGTACCCTAGTCTAGACTGTGAGATCTTTGAGAGCAAGGACTGCATCTTGCTCACCTTGAAGCACCTTGGGTGACAGTTGAAAGGTGCTGAAGGAATCACTCTGCCACAATAAGTACACAGAGTCGTTAGGATGTGGAAAGTGGGCTGCGTAATGATTCGGGGAGGACTTTTATTTTCTTGCTGACGTTACATTGTAGTGTGGCTGGCTTGGGCCTCTCTGGAGCCCTACTTACCTCCTCCGGGTGTTCTGTAGAATGACCCCTCGCTGCTCTTGTTGTAACGCAGTCCATGAGGATGAATGCTGAGTGGCAGGGAAGCATTATTATAGAAAGTGACCTTGATGATCTGTCCCACCTCTGCCTTAATGACAGGCCCTGAAACAACAGAGTCAGCAGTTGTCCTCGGTTTCCATAAATGTAATTATCAGGTTGTGTTACTTGGGTAAGGTTCTTCTAGGACCAAATTAAAGGGATGATGCTGTGAAACAGAAATGTGTCCAACTGCAAGAGGTCTAGACGATTCGGGGTCTTAGAAAGTCACCTCGGATCACATGAATATATTAATCTTATTGGATTTATGGGGACAAAAGCATGTAGTTTAAAATTGAGTGAATCAGAATGTATTGTTTTCATAAGTTTATAAGATGACCCCTAAAATCTCTAAAACTGAGTTGGTTGATACTATTTTGATTGTACAGAATATGTGTAAATGGTGTTTATAACCCTGCAAGGTATGAATAGAATTTTACCAAGAATTCCAAGGTGCTCTTCTCTTGCCTTCTGTGTTTGGAAGGAAGCATCTGTGTATTCACGGTAAACTAGTTTTTTGTAAGTTCCTCCAATTCTGGTCGGGCTTTGTTCAAAATACAGCTGTGATTCACTGTGCAGAGAAAGTAGATACACAAAGAACTTTAAAATTTACAGTGATCCTGTGAAAGAAAGTAAGACTCCACATACATCTGTTTTAAAGTACTTGTAATTTATTTATAAAAGCAATGCTCATTGTAGAAAATTTGGAAAATAAGGAAAAGTATAACAAAGAAAATTAACATCTTCATCATCCCATCATCTCTATATAACCACTGTCAATATTTCCATGGATATCCTTTCAGCCTTCTGTCTACGCCTGTGTTTACAGGTATCTATGCCTGTCTATCTAGTAGTTTATCTACAAATTTTCTTTTGGAACAAAAATTAAAAAGACATTATGTCTCATTTTTTTCAGGTAGGTAGTAACAAACATTGCTCTTAAAGCAACTGTGTGCACAGATGCTAGAATATTAAGATGAGAGATGTCATTCTTAGTTTTTTATTCCATTATAATAAAATAAAACAGAATTCCCTGAGAAAAAGTGTTCCCTAGCAGTGAAGTGGTGACTTGCAGTGCTAAGACATCATAGAATTTCACAGACAGGAGAACCAAACAAACCGAAAGAATCTATTGATTCATACTTATTTTAGTCAGTAAAAAATAAGGATTGGACCTAACTCTGAATTGAATTTTTGCTCTAGCCCAGATATCTTTCTCACAATTAATACAAAATGTCCATTACACAGACTGAATAATTTATTGATGAGCTTAAAATATAAGAAGAGAAAATATTCACTTGATATCACATTCTTAGTTTTCTCAAATTTTCTATGAATGAATTAGAGAAAAATAAATACATTATTTTTTGGTGGTTTTAGAACCAAGAAAAACATTATTTTTTGGTGGTTTTAGAACTTGATATTTTCTGACACATAACTTTCATTCAATAGACCAGAAGGATTAAAACTCCTGTAATCTTCAAACTGGTAAATATATTTAACAGTTGGACTATCAGAAAGACTTTTTGTGCACTTTTAAATGCTGATGCCACAGTAATGTATGTTAGTCTTAGTTTTGAGTCATTAAAGTACCAATTGGTAATACATTCTTAGGAGTTATTGAGTAAAAAATATTTATATAATACAATTTAAGGATATCACAGGATATGACTTAATTATGCCTTCATATCTTAGCGGGAAAGTATAAATTACACATGAAGAATGTCTTTAAATTTCTGTAAAATTGATGTTGGTAACATTGTCCACGATACCGTTATATGTCTCATAATTATAAAATAAATCCATTTTAAAGTTTGGTGCTAGGAAAAAGATGAGCAGTAGGTTTTCCTTTGCATTGGCTGCCAAGGCATTTAAAGAAAATCTTTGTGTGGCAATGATCCCTAGGCTCAATATTTTCCAATTATTGATATAATTATTTTCCTACCTTTATCAGTAACCTTTATTACAAGATGCCTAAACCCTTTTAAGGAATAGCTGGTTATGAAAAAGTTCAGTTATCTTTATTTAACCATAAATATTTTAATCTCTGAATCATTACCTTCCAGCTGCTGTTAAATTTTTTTTAGTGAAGAAATCTATGCCAGATGGAGCATAGTTCCAAAAAATTTCTTCAGCAGCAATATAGTAACGGATAACATGTGTCCCAGCAACATCTGTTGAAGGTTTTTGGCAATTCCTTACATTGAAAAAGGCCTGCATACCCTCTGAAAAACAGCAAATCCAAGTAGAGAATGTTATTAAAACATTTTTCTTAGTCCATATATATTTTTAATTTTAGCCAACAATATGGCAACTTCCCCTTTCTTTGAGAAATGTGAGGTATTTTATATAAGGAATCTGTGTAAAAACCTGAAATGTATGAAACAGGTGCAAAGACCAGGATGCAGAGATGGATGCTAGAGGAACACATATTACTTAAGAATAATCACCAGCATTGGGCCAACTCCAGCATGAAGATGGCACCTGTCTACTGAGAAGAAGTTAAGTCTATTCGGCCAAAAACGTCTTCCTAGATGGGTATGAAATTGCTACCATTAGTCACCAATGAGTTACTTGGTATATTAGATTAACTAGTTGGCAGGCAGGAAGAAAATCAAGGAGGCACATTTCCACGAGGGCATCAGTCCTGTGTCTGGATTTCAGAGCGCTGTTCGTGGGAGTATAAATTAGTATAGACTTTTTGGAAAGCAATCTGGCAGCACGTGTTAAAATTAAAAATCCTTCCATCATATGATTTCACTTCTTGGTTGTTAGCCAAGAGAAATATTTGCACATATATAAAAAGATACAAATAAAAAGGTGTTAACTATAACATTAATAAATCAAAAAAGTGGAAGCAATTTAAATGTCTCTCAGTAAGCAAATGGTTAAATAAATTAAGATACATCTCAAATATAGAAAACTGTACATCAGGTTCAAAGAATAAGTTACATGTGTGGGGTTTGTCATGGAAAAGATGTCAAGGCATACTGATTAGTGAAGAAAGCAAGTAGCAGAATATAATACACAGTGTGACCTACTTATGTAAACAAAACATAGCTATGTATTTTTATTTCTACATGTTCATATATATTGGGTGAAAAGGCATAGTAAAGAGGTTTGTAAGTATTCACACCCAACTGATTACGGTGATTACTCTCTGGGGAGGGAACTGGGCTGGTGGTGGGGTCAGGTTGGACTAACCGTGTGTTCTTAAACCAGTTCTCTAAAGATAAACACAAAAATCTGGTTTATTTGCTAATTTTTGTGGTGTAAACACTCCCACTGTGGCCAGTTTGAAGCTACCAAGAGCTTACTAACTGGCTTGTTTAACTCCCAGCTCTCTGGAGCTGGTACGAGCGGGCGCCCACATACTGTACCGTGTTAAACTTCTACTTTTCCTGCCTGTGGCCCCCCACCTAATTCTCCCTCCCTCCCTCCTTCCTTCCTTTCTTTCCAGCAAAAAGTCTGTTTAGGTATACTTGTAATTATGAAAAAAAGAAAAAAAAAAAAAAAAGACTGGAAGTGGGAAAACAACTGCAGGACACAGAAAGAGAAGAAACACAGGAGAAAACTCTGGGGTCAGTCAGCCAAGGAGCTTCCAGAAGCTTTCTCGATTGCGCCCAGGTCTGACTATTCTTCCTGCGGAGCTGACACTGACAGGAAAGGCCTGTCTTGAAGGTACCATCCACCCAGGAGGCAAACAGGAGTGGGGCTGAGTGCACATTTTATCCTGAAAATGATACTCCTTCCTAAGTGAGAACATTTTTATCACTAAATTCAGTCCTTGAGTTATAATAGCTGTGTGTGGTTCTCCTTTTCCCCGTAGTCCTGGGAGGGACATAGCACATAGGAAACCCTGAAAAATACTTGTGGTTTTGTTGTTTAAATAATTAATTGAAGCCTGGTGCCAACCAAAGTATGGGACTTAGAAAAAAGGAAGGTTTTGATCAGAGAGGTAAATCCCATTTTTGTACAAAAAGAGAAAAGTTAAAGTCTTCAGTTCTAATAATAATCATGTTTTCTGACTGAAAAACAAAACATTTACATGAATATGTAGAGTTTGGTCATATTTAAGAATAGAAGAGATCAGTAACTTCGTAACTGGCCGTGCTATCAGTCAATGAAAGTGTGACTGAAGAGGGAAGTAAACTAAAATTAGGAGGTTTACTGAGTACTGGTTAGAATTCTTTGGTCCTACATGATTTCTGGCTCTGCTTCTTACAGGGTTTTGAGCAAGTGTTTTAAACTCTTGGACCTTGTTTCCTCAATTTAAAAAAACTAATAATACCTGCTCTGTCTGACACCCAGAGTTCTTGTAAGGCTCACAGGCTAATGAATAGAAAAGATTTTTTTTGTAAATACAACAAAAAAAACCCTATACACCTGAAAGAGTTTATTGTCATAGAGTCAAGAGTGTCAGAGACCTGGGTTCTGGTCCCAGCCTTGTCACGGACTCTCCAGAAGGCAATCCTATCACCTCCTTAGATCTCAGTTTCTCCACTTGGAAGATGAGGCGTTTGTAATGGGTTGTCCCCTTAGAAGTTCTCTGACCCGCATTTTGCAAAAGGAATCAACCCTCACCGTGTGTCTGGCAGCCCAACAGCCACTCTCCAGGGCCCTTGGCCACCATGAAGGCATCCACCAGGGAGGCGGGGAAGACGGGGATGGTGTCCTTCCTGTGGTTCCGAGAGATCAGCGTTTGCCCGTGGAGATAGATGGGGTGTGTGTCAAACACACCGCCCATGCCAACAAAATGCCACCTGACCTTGTCCTCTGCACACATGCTGAGATTGGGCAGATTTCCGTACGCGTATCCGTTTATTGCTGAAGACAAATGAATGGTCACCCGTGAGACGCGGCGGATCACCCGTTCCCCACCGCGCCTCGCCGTGTGGACGCGGCTCCCACGCAGTCACCACGGGATCTGATTCGTGTCTCACGACAAAGGAGGCCGCAAACATCGTATCTGGTTAGAAGCGATGGGGCGCAAAGGTTTGGAGGCAAGAGGAGGGAAAGTCAGCTGACAGGCAGGAAGCCGTGAAGAGGGGAAAAGAATCGGAAGAATCGAATTCTGTGAAAAAGGGAACCAGGATAAAGGTGATGGAGAGAACGAGAGCATCTTTTCCAAAAAGTTCTTAGTAGAAGCACATTTTCATAAAATGGCCAGTTATGTCTTTGTTCTTCCATCATATTTGATTACCTTAAAATTACATCTTTCCTGTGCTTTTACCGTCTACTTTTTTTTTTCTTTTTGTGGGGAAGACCAGCCCTGAGCTAACATCCGTCGCCAATCCTCCCCTTTTTGCTGAGGAAGACTGGCCCTGGGCTAACATCGTGCCCATCTTCCTCTACTTTCTATGGGACGCCGCCACGGCGTGGCTGACAGGCGGTGCATCTGTCCGCGCCCGGGATCCGAACTCGCGAACCCCGGGCTGCCAAGCGCGGACTAAACCGCTGCGCCACCGGGCGGCCTCTTACCGTCTACTTTTGATCAATATCAGACTTTAGAAAACAGATGCACCTGCCTGACTCGACTCGCTATGAAACTTTGGAAACAGGCAGGATTCCCCAGGTGTCTTGCGTATCAACCAGCAGACCTGAGTGAAAGACTGAACAATGTCAACTCCACTAAACAACTTGAACAAGGGAAGTCACTCAACAGCATCACAGAAGTTAGAATGACAGGGTACTGTGAATGAGGACGTCCTTTTTAATCTTACAGCGCATGCGATTGCTCTCCCGGAAGCCAGGATCGCTGGTATTAACGCGGCCAGATTCAGTATATGTATTAATGTTGTCGTCCATATACCAGCTACTGTTTTCGTCGGTTATAGAGAACATCAGAACATAGGACTGGTCGATATTTTTTTCGGTGTCTCCATCCAGCGTGCCTGAAACAAAAAGAACAGCAACACTTCCTCTTTGCAATTACTATTTTTGCTATAAAATAAACTGGTGACTCTATCTGATTCGACTTAAAATATAAAAGTAAAATTTTGCACCTGTACAGAGAGAGGCCTAAGGAGCCAAGCATGCAAGGAACAGCAGACACTGTCTTCCTACTTCCTCCCACCCTGCTGATTCAACACTTCTCTGTAGTAGAAAGGGGCAGCAATTTTGTGCGAGGGTGGCTAGGGTGAAGCTGACTGGGTTTGACTGCCATCTAGTGACCAACGTGCATTATTGGACTGGAACTGAGAGGCTGGGCTCACGATTGCCATCTAGTGCCCGGAGTCCAAGATGGCAACTTTACTTTCCCGACTGGAGCATGAAGGTCAAGGCAGGAAAAGGGAGCTCACGGGATAGCAAAATCCCTCTAGGACAGCGAGGGAGAGCCCACATATTCTGGTTGACTCTGTTGCCAGAACGAGATTTGAAAAATATGCTACCTCTTTTACAAGTCAGAATTGGTCCGATAAGTCCTGAAGCCACGTCTTTTGGAGCGTCTACATGGGAGTGGTAAATCCTCGTCACGCAGTCACTGTCACTGGGGCCAGGCCCCTGATTTTCCTCCACATGCCACTTGTAAGTATACTGTGTTCCTGGCTCCAGACGGTCATCCTCCTTTTGCAGGCCCGTCGTATTATCAGGATACAGAGCTCCTAGAAAACACAACTGGCACTGTGGTCACTGTAACCATTAGACAACACTGTTTTGAATGTGACTTATGCTTCCACCATTAAGCCACGAATGTATGTTAGTTTGTATTTTTAGAATAAGGTGTGTATTTCTTTCCTCCTGTCTCCTGTCTCCTGCCTCCCCAGATCCCCCTTAGTTGGCTTCCACCTGAATGCCCAGCTTGGGCTATTTCTAGACTAAATTGGAATGAGGCAGGCAGTACACTAGCAAACTATCATCACCTATATTGACAGATCCCACAAATATTTATTGGGCACCTACTATGTGCCTAGATCTTGGATACACAGATCCAGGCTCCTGAGTTGCCTGCCATATTTTCTTCACTGCAAGTCAACTTGGGACCCAGGGCATCAAGAGGCATCCACATTACCTCCAAGTAGCCATTGGAGTCCCCAGTGGCCCTCTGCACAGCTTGCATTACCCTGAGCTACACCTCAGTTCTGAATCTGGGGCCTTGTTCTCCTTTCTTTCTTCTTTTAGAATTTCACCTCATATCTCCACCTCTGCAGCTGGAACCCTGACAACTGTGGATAAAATTCCTTCATTCAATAGAAGGCTTTGAAGCATGGCCAACCTCTCATCCTTTACCTGTCTTTTGGGACCCTCCTGGTCCATGTTGAACACAAAACCCTATTTTCTGGCTTTCTCTTCCCTTCCTTTTCCCCACACTGTTAGGTGGTTGTGAGTATAGGTGTGTATGAGAGAAGATACTGTCTGGAAAGCAGTGATTTCTCTTGACACTGATGTTTTCCAAGAGGCTAATCCACATCCACTAGGAAATGGAAATGAGATGGTGGCAGGACAGTGTTTCTGCCAACCTAACATCTAGCTCCTGAGTGTCTCCTAAAAATTATTATTTTCTTTTGTGAGTGAGAAGTGTGTTTTCTTTCCCAGGAATTGCACAAGGGTGGGTACTCATTTAAGATGAGAAGGAGGACTGTCTTGGATATAAACATTAAAGACATCAGAAGTAAGAGTCTGCACTTATCCCAAACTACTCCTTGTTCATAATGACGACCCGTCCACAACTACCTTGCTTTTCCTGAGGTACTGGGCTCACACTCTCCATAAGCAAAAGCTCAGAAGTAAAAAAAGAGGATCTGCTTACCTTCATTTTCTTTAGTGTAGGAGAGTCCATGAGGATGGAGACTATAGATTCTTGAAGCAAAATTTTTTACATGTATATGAATGAAGTCTCCAGTCTCTGCCTTAATTATTGGACCTAAAAATCCCAACCAGGATGGTTTTTCAACCATCGTTTGAAATGTATCATCAGTAAACTGAAAATACAAAGCCTTTTTATAGACAGATCCTATCCTGTCTCCGGCTCGCTGTAGATATGTTTGGGACTGAAACTCTCTGGAAAAAATGAACAAACGAAAGAGAGAGAACTTTAACAAATTTTGACTGGAAAGAAAACAATGTTAAATCAACTGAAGCTGAAGTAATTTCAGCCTAATTTTGATAGAGAAAACTCAGACACTGCAGAAAATACGAACAGAGACAAAAAATGTGTTGTAGGCAAGGAGAACGTTGGCATGTCTGCTGAAGAGATCAAGCACAAGTGTAGCAAGAATATATGTGGCATTTTGGTTTAAAAGACTTTACTAAATTCTTTGTAGTGAACCAGAAAAAAGTTTCTCACCTCACTTTAAGGTGAGAAACTTTGGCTCTCAAGTGTTAGAGCAATTCTTATGATTTAGGATTGTTTACACATTTAAACAGATTTGTGGATTGTTGGTAGAATTGAGGGCATTTTGGCCAACAAACATAATAACTCAGAATCCCACTCATAACCTCCAGATTTCCCCATCACAACTATCTACAGAGAGAAATCAAGAAGACGCTGCAATTTTACAGTCTCTGCCATACAGTCCATACCAGAAGGAAAAGGGTTGTTTTACAACTTGAGCACCACTTGAACAAAATCAGTGATAAACAGAATTAGAGATGAGCCCTGAAATAATGTGTCATGAGGGCAAGAGTGGCAATAATCCCAGGAAGGAGCAATTTTTGATTTATATCTGTCTTCCATGCTGTGCATACACCGAAAAAACAAAGAAAGTAGTTTTAACAGCAAATGTGCCCTTAAAGGGTCAGTCATGGGAAATTCCTCATCAGCATTTTATCAATGAGTAACAATTACCAACTTCTGCTTCTGATAGTTACTTTTTCCAGGCAAAGGTATTACTTACTGATCTTCTGAAATAGGCTTCCCGTTGAGCATATTTTTACCAGTAGGAGCATAGTTCCAAGTGGTTTCTTTAATGCCTATGTTGTAGTGCCTATCTTTTGCCCAACCTGGAGAACTAATGAAAACCAGAAAGGTCAGTGGTAAAAGCACCTTCATTTTGAAACCCGGAGCCTGGAGAGGCTAACTGAGTGACCCATGCTTTCCTTTTATAATCCAGGCTTTCTTCCTTTATTTGTGTCCATTTACATAAATCAAAGTTGGGTAAGAGCCCATCACTGGCTTCATGTACCTGTCATTTCCATTCTGAATGCATTTGGTTTCCATTAGTCAGGCCACGTGAAATGTTACACAATCCATAGAAAATACTGGTTCTTGATCCAGTTAATGTACACTGCCAGTTTAGAGCTCGCTTGGATTACTGGACAGATGGGCTACCCAGATCGTCCATCATCCCTCGACGATTATTATCTGTTCCTAGATTATAGGAATCGCCTCTAGTCTAGTCTCCAGCTCCATTTTCTCACTGTTCCCGTTCATCCTACAAACCATTGCCAGGTTCTTCCTTAGAAATGTTACTTTTAATAAGTTATTACCCTAGATGATGATTTAAATTCCTTCTCATTTAAGACTTTCTTTAAGTTATTCTCAAATTTCTTGACATTTAAGATTACCCATAATCTAGCCCCCCCATCTGATATTCCAAGTTTATCTCCATAATTCACTTACGGGATCCCTCCCCTCTGGGAAGTTGTCTTATTAGGGACACAGCGTGGAGTGGGGGAGAATGCATGAGCACTGGAATCAGACAGCTCTGGGTTTGAATCTTAACTCTGCCTCTTAACTGACAAGTTGTGTGACCTGTGTGATTGTGGAATTCAATTTCTTCATTTATAAAATGATAATAATATTACTTAACCAATTAGGAAGTCGTGAAAATTAAATGAGACAGCACATGTTGTAGAGGAGCTTGGGGCACAAGCCTGGTACACAGCCGATATTTAACAAGTGTTATTTACCTCCCTTTCCCCATTGTTGGAGTGGGCTTTCTGAACTCACCTTATCGCATGCACAGCCATTCCCCAGCCTGGTATTCCCTCCCTCCCCTTCTCCCTTCCTTAGTTTATTCAGATTTTACCCGTTCTTCAAGCCTCAGCTGACACTTCACATCCTCAGTGAAGCCATCCCTGATGGTTTCGGCCTACAGACATCCCACTTTCTGAACTTGCCAGCCATGTCAAGGCCTAGCAGTTAACCATACACGGTTTCATATTGTTTAAATTTTCATGTGGTATTTTCTCTAGATATCTCATATACCCCAGTTGATGATAACTCCTATAGATTAGGGACCGCTTCTTTTTATCCTGTACACCTCCTAGAGACATCAAGAAATAAATGTTAAATTTTTTTGGAACAAATCAATAGAGTGCCTTGGCCGCGGTTACAATAAGTGGGGAAGGGAGCAGGAGTCTTTATTCACCGTTGATCTCTGCATTGTCATATATTGGGATGTCTGTTACTATGAGGTAGTGTTTGAGACTTTACAGTTTGAAAGCCACAGTGGTTTCTACAGTCAGAGTGTGGCACTTTGATTTAGGTTTGGAAATGTACAGTTAGAACTATTACGGGAGCGCAATCCTATGGCGTGTGCTGTTCTGCAGCGTGTTTTTATTCCTCAGTTACGTGTCTTAGAGATCTTTACCTACTACTGCCCAGGAGTCCGCTTCTTTCATTTTAATTGCAGCATATTTTTTCTATTATGAATGTACTTCATTTGTTTTTTAAAACACACAAAATCAAAGTATATTTTTCCTAAGTGTACATACAGATATCAGTATATACTTAAGGAAATGCCCCAAAGTGTACATATCAAACCAAATACAGCTCTAAGAAGAAGAGACATGATTATTATATTTAAATTTTTTATGAGGAGAATAGATTTCTATATGACTTGATATAAAAAATCAACAAAGTATTCACATTTTGTTTGCATTAAAAAATAATGAGTCTGTAAATCTGCCTTATAAGCAACTCTTGCTAAATTCTACACAGGTAAAAATTTCCAGGCTCTCATGTCACAAAGTTTTTCGCATTTGTAAATCCTTTGGTGAGTTTTAAGAGGAAGTTGGGTAAACAGCCTGCTGCTTTCGCAGATTTTAATGTCACCAGCAGATGTTGGAAGGAATTCAGAAATGCTAGGCCTGGAGGGACTGAGGTGTGTGGAGAAACCACCCACAGGAGAACCAAGAGGAAGGGACTCACCTCTGGTACTCTTTGGGAAACAGTTGAAAGGATTGGAGAGAAGACCCCGGTCAGACATGATGGGTCTCCCGAGAGAGGGGTTAGAGATGAGCTCTCTGACCTCAAGGAGGAGATCCAACGAGGTCACCAGGGTTGGAAGCTACAGTCTCACAGATTTTGCTCAGTATATGGAAGAACCTTTTACCTTCCCTGTCACTGTGGCCCAGCCAGCTGCTCTAGAAGGATCCACCCATCAGACAGGAGGGTGGAATTCCTTAAAGGGGCTTTAAAATGTCCCTTTTTCCAGAATTCTATGACTTCCTGCCTCATCCTCCCAGGAACATTGATTTTACCCTGGAATGTGGACATAGAAGACCCATTCAGCTGGCGCTGTTGATTCAGTAAGTATCCCAAAAAGTGCAAAGAAGTCTAGTGCATTCAAATCAAACACATTTACCCTCAGTTCCTACCCCACCATTTACTGTCTGTGTGATTTGGGATGAGTTGCATAATCATTCTGACCCCGAGTCCCCTTATCTGTATTGAGGGTAATGATAACTAAACCTCAGGGCTGCTGTGAGGACCTAGCTTCCAGCCTGACACAGAGTAGGCATTCAAAGACAGTTAGCAACCTCCCCCCAGACAACGAAAATGGTGTTGGGAAATATCCGTTGTTTTTTTGTTTTCTTCTCAACAAATGACTAGGAAAGCTGGCTTCTATTTTTAGGGGGATGTTGCCGGGGAAGGAAGCACTTTTTCTTAGGTAATGTTATAATTTATGGCTTGTCAAGATGGAAATAATTTTTGCAGTCCTGTCCTTCCCTTCCTGCATAGCCCTCAGCAGATCCGTCTTTTGGTGGTGCAGCAATATTTGAAGTCACCATTATTTGACTACATTCTTGGTTAGTAGCCCAAGAACATAAGGCAACTTACTTAGCTAAGCTTTGTTGAATTTGGCCCAAAGGCGTGGGCTCAGACAGCTTGGAGAAAAATTTGGATTCCTTCCTGGTTTTTCCATTCCTCAACTGAAAATAAGGTTAAGAAATAAATGGAGCACATGAAAATATGCATAAGGATCTTGTGCTAATAGCATCTTATGTTTGTAAAAAGCTTTGCAATATATAAAGTATCTTACAAAAGAAAAATATTACCCTATGTAATCTTCATAACACTCTCCCCTAACCCCTACCCCTTGTACCTGTTTAATAGGTGAGGTCTCTAAAGCTCAGAAGGTCACGTAAGGTGCTGCAGGATGCACACTTCCAAGTTACAGTGGCAGGAGTCCAATATAAATCATTGGATTCAAGGCAAATATTTCTTCCTTGTGACCTTATTGACTGGCTTCAATAGTTTTAAGTGTGTATACTTCTATGTTATCAACAAATGCTAAGTTTTGCTCACAATGTATGACTCTAATCGTATCTTCCAACAAGGCAGACCAACGGAATATAAATGATGTGGGGGCAAGCTGGGGAGTTTAAAGACAACTTTTACATCCATTTCTATTCTTTCTATTACTTCTACCAATAACCACCATTTGTTGCAAGTCAGATCTTCCTTAGCCACTTTCTAAACATTAACTCTAATTGTGTCAGCAAATCCTAAAAGGGAAGTTTATTAAGCTCTTTTTATCTGGAACTTGGGGGTTTTAAACAACTTGCTAATCTAGCTACTCTGTGGAAACTATGTTGTTAGTGCTCTCAATAGATGCCTCAGACTCAACTTGCCCAAATGTGAACTCCTATAAATTCTAGTTTTAGCTCCAACCTGTAAAGAGCTTGGAAGTCATCACTGCCATCCTTACAACAAGATACACTGGGCAAACCGGAAATCAGTAATTTTTCCTGAACCCATCAGAGAATGGAGTTTGTAGGGCAAACCACTATTCCCAAATCTGGAGAGTCAGGTGAATCTAGAGTCATAGAAGAGATCTGCTTACCTGGAGCAGAAGCCCCTGGAGCCATAAGCCGGTAGGAACACTTAAGTGATAATTTTAGTGAATTGCTAGAGGCTGAGCATAGACTAGCATGAGAGTGAGAAACTCCTGGGGGCTCCAGCCTTAGTGGGGCCCCCCATAATTTCATGGGTTTTATTTCCAGGAACCCCACCAGATTTTCATGGTGAGGTCTGAGAAAGGTCCCCACATGGCTCTGGCAGGGGAAGGAGAAGAGTAAACCTTGTGAAATAGACCCAGAAACTTCTCCATGACAAAGGCTTATTCTCCAGGGGGAGGACTTTATCAGAGGCTTGTCCCAGAGCCGTGGGAAGGGCGTCTCTCCTAGTCCAGCCCCCATAGCCTTCCTGTTCACCTAAGGGAGAGAGGGGGTGCTTTATAAGAAGAAACACTTGTGAAAGTCACAGGCCATAAACAGAAGTTGACTAAAAGACTGAGATTTATTTGGAAGATTATAGAATGCTCTCCCTCCCTTACACCTTACAAACATGGCTCCAGTATAATAACAGCTGATGACAGCTGAAAGAGCTACAAGATACAAACTGTCCCTAAGAAGGAATACTTAGGGAAGCCCAAAGTCAAGAGAGGAGTTAAAAAAAAAAAAAAACCCGAAAAGGACACCAGAGGAGTTTGAAGCCTCTGGTACCTGTAGTTACATCAAACAGTCAACAAAGCCCAGCTCCTAGCTGGATTATCACCAAAGGCCTATTTACCTCAGTTCCTATTATCCAATACCACATCTTTAACAAAGAATTACAAGGCATGCCAAAAAGCAAGAAAAAACAGTCTGAAGAGACAAAGCAAGGATCAGAACTAGACTCAAATATGACCCAAATGTTGGAATTGTCAGACAAAGAATATAAAATAAGTATGATTAATAATATTAAGGGCTATAATGAAAAAAGTAGACAACATGAAGAACAGATAAGTAATGTAAGTAGAGAGAAGAAAATCTTTTTTTTTTTTTTTTTTTTTTTTGTGGGGAGGACCAGCCCTGAGCTAACATCTATTGCCAATCTTCCCCTTTTTGCTGAGGAAGACTGGCCCTGGGCTAACATCGTGCCCATCTTCCTCTACTTTATATGGGACGCCGCCATGGCATGGCTGACAAGCAGTGCGTCGGCGGGCGCCCAGGATCCGAACTCGCGAACCCCGGGCTGCCAAGCGCAGACTAAACCGCTGCGCCACCGGGCGGCCCCGAGAGAAGAAAATCTTAAGAAAGAATCAAAACAAAATGCCAGGAATCAAAACAAATGCCACAATTCAAAAACATTGTCATAAAACTGAAGAATTTTGATGCTTCCTAGAAACTTCCAAAACTTAAATGCAAAGAGAAAAAGGAATGGAAACCAAAATGAACAAACAAAACAGAACATCCAAGAACTATGGTATAATTTCAAAACGTGTGACATACACAAAATTGGAATACCAGCAGAAGAAAGAGTAAAATAAATATTTGAATTAATAATGGCCAAGAATTTTCCATAATTAATGAAAGACACCAAACTACAGATCCAAGAAGAAGCTCAGAGGACACCAAACAAAACAAAACAACCCTATACCTAAGCATATCATATTCAAACTAAATACAAAGAGAAAATCTTGAAAGAAGCCAGAAGAGAGAAAATATCTTACCCATAGAGAAGCAAAGAATTATAAAACCGAACTGATCCTGCTCATCCCGCAAAAGCCATTCACTGCCTTCGTCTCAGTTAATGGCACCTCCAGTCTTCTAATATCCCAGGCCAAAAATCTTGGATTCATCCTTAGCTTCTCTTTTTCTCACTTTTCTCATCCAGTCTGTCACCTGTTCAAAATATATCTAAATCTAGCCACTTCTCACCACCTCTGCTGATACTTGCCTGGTTCAAGCCACCATCATGCCCCTCTAGAGTACTGGAAAAGCCTCCCAAATTGTTTCCCTACTTCTAGCTTTGCCTCCCTTCAGTCTCTTCTTAACACAACAGCCTGAATGACCCTTTAAAAATGTAAATTCTATCAGGTCACTCCTTTGCTCAAAGCCTTTCAATGGCTCCTCGTTCCTTGCAGAGTAAAATCCATAGTCCTTTCTATGGCTTTCAGCGCTCCTTACTGATCTCACCCCCCCATTACCTCTTTTCTCTCATCTCTACTTTTCTCTCCTTTGCTCACTCTGCTCCAGCTGGGCTTGCCTCCTTGCTGTTCTTCGAACACAGCAGCCACACTTACAACATAAGGTCCTTACAGTAACTCTTCCCTCTGCCTGAACATCCTTCCTTCAGATATCCTGATGGCTCCCTCCTTTGCCTCTTTCAAGTCTGAAATGTCGCACTCTCCGTGAGGTCTACCCTGACCACCTGATTTAACATCACCACCTGCTCCATCTCCCTTCTCCCCAGTGCTCGAGATCCTCCCGACTTTTTCTTTTGTCCATAGCACATATCGCCGTCTAATTTGCTATAAAAATTTTCTTATTTATCAGGCTTATAGTTTATTGTCTGTCTCTCCTTACGAAAATGTAAGCTCCATAAGGGCAGGCGCTTTTGTTGATTTTGTTTGTTGATGTGTCTCCAGCACCTAGAACAGTGTTTGGTACAAACTATGTGCCTAATAAATATTTGTTGAATGAATGCATTGTAGGATACCCTGAAACTGGCTACGTGGCCTGGGAAAACAACAGCAGCAACAATAATAATAATAATCTTTTTGGGGGTGCTTTCTATGTGTTAGATGCTTTATGAGTTTAACTCATTTAATCCTGACAACCTCAAAACTGAGGCGATGAAAGCAGAAGGAAGGTAGGGCTCCCGCCCGCCCAGGTCGTACAGCCGGTTAGACACGACCAGGATCTAGACTCCCAGGCATTTTCGCTCCAGAGCACACGTTCTTAGCCAATGTGCTGTGCTGGGAAATCGCATTATCTCTCTGTACCTCAGGCATTTTCTTCTTTATTGCAAGTTGTTGTGCTGGATTATTTTTAAGGATCCTTTTATATCCACAAAATCGTACATCACTATGCTTCACTACTTTACCTACTTTGCTGAAGGTTTTCAGACTAAATTATCAGATAATGACCTGATGGAACCAGGAACCAGTGGCCCTGTGGACAACTCATTGAAGATCCTTCATAATCTTCCTACCTCCTATTTTCAGATGCAAATATGACACAACTGTGCATGAGTAAACTTTTTTTTTCCATGACAACACAGTGCCGGCTAGGCTTCCCTACCTACGTTCCCCTCGTATTTTTAAGGATGAGTAAACAGTGATTTAGTAAGTCAATGTTCTTCAAAGGAAACAGAACAATTTTAAACAGCCAGGTTAATCAAAACTAGCACAGCTCTACCTCCTGCTGTTTGGGGTAGATCGGGGCTCTTGTGAGAGAGGGACTGAAGGAACCTGGTACGGCTTGAGATATTCAACTGGCCAGAAATACTTGGATAGAAAATGGCAAGATCAATAAAGAAAATTCTATTGGAAAAGGAGAAAGTTTTTGGCCTTCTTTGTTTGCCAACTATGAGCCATTTCTACTTCACTGTATCTGTGAATGACACTCAACTGTAGGAAGTCGTGTCTTCATTCATGTCTTCAACATTCAGCAAGTGCTTGTGGAGACTCTCTGTGTGCCTAGCCTTATTCCAATTGCTAAGGGGGTAATGACATTTATAAATTTGGGCAGTACAATGAGTGAAGAGGGCCTGTGGGGGACAGTGCAGCCAGAAGCAAAATATGGCCAGACAAGAATACAACCTCATTACTTGTCTGTGCCCTCAAATACATTGCCCAGTTTGTTTACTTATTGCATTACTAAAACCAATCCATCTCCAGTGGATGAATATTTGCCATCTTGAAAGACAGTAGAATTATTGCCACAGAATGTCAG
This sequence comes from Tapirus indicus, assembly GCA_031878705.1. Classification (NCBI taxonomy): domain Eukaryota; kingdom Metazoa; phylum Chordata; class Mammalia; order Perissodactyla; family Tapiridae; genus Tapirus; species Tapirus indicus. Next base: position 5,490,629 of record CM062920.1, on the reverse strand, counting down.
GGCAATTCCAGAGAAGACCTGACAACTGTTTGAAACAGTGACCCTATCATAAAAAAGTCTCTGTAGGCTCCGAGGGTGATGACTTTGAGAGTCTGTACATTCATTTGGATTTGCACATTGTGGTGTACTTCTTATTAAAACAGTTACAGCATGTCACATTCACAACTCTTCAGCATGCCATCAGCTAAAAAAAAAAGTGGGTTGATTGCAAAAGTTAATTTGCAGTTCATCATTTGGACCTCAGAACGACTTTTTTCCATGAAGCAATGTTCTGAGTGGGGGTGGATTCCACCTCTGCGCTCCAAATGCCATTGTAACCCCAAGTGTAGATTAAAAAACTAAAGATAATTGTTACTGAAAAATGGCCACTTTAAGTGAATCCATTTGAAACTGGAAACAGAATACTTGATTAGGAATTTATTGTTAGAAATAAAACCAATTAAGTAAATAAGCTTATTTTATCTTTTATTAGTTTAAACCCTACTTTTTTTGATTTATAAAAATGACAGTTTCACATGGTTCAATCTAATTTTTAATACATTTTGATTAGATTTATAAGTCTGCACCAAATCTTATAATGAACCAGAAATAAATCAAGTGTCATTTGGATTTGAATTTTATGATTTTTGTTGACAAAGCTTTATGGGAGCACAATATGGGGTCCTTCATTTCACTCTCGATTTTTGCAGTATCTTCACAAATAAGGTTATTTTGCCTAAATATTGGAGGACATCCTGAGGGTCCTTTAATCTATAATACTCAAATCATTCTTTTGACCTTCAGAACCTGTCATCATCCTTTTTAACTTTGTTTTCTTCAAATGTTTACTAGTCCAGCTCTGCCAAATTATTTGTCACAACTTTGTGTGTGATTCTACTAGTTTCCCATTACTTTCAAATCCTGCATTATTTACATTAAATTGGCATTCTGTTTGCAGCAGCAGAGTAACAAATATATTGACACAATAGATAGGGAAAGATATTTGTGTCATATGGGAAGAAATGTTTAAATGGGACTAACATCATAAGTGCTCACTATAAACAAACAATCATTGGATTCCCATGTATTTATATTTATAATAAACATGGTAGAAGACAACTCAGATACAAATCTAACAACTAAAGAAAATTTTAAAAATATGTAACAGTTTTAAAAACTTCTGTTTTAAATGTTGGTTCTTCAAAAAAAAAGCTTTAATTAAAGAATAGGAATGACGATTCTGAAAAAACGCTTTCAAGGACTTTATATACAAGCTGGTATTTGACTTCAGAGGTTAATAGAATCTTTATTGTAGATGATTCATTTGAAAAACATGATTTTTCTTCTCCTTGGAATTGGTCTTTCAATATCACGATGCTTAAAACATATCACACCATAATAATAGCTGTTTTGTACTTTTACAAAAGCAATTTTAACAGTCACATTTTCAAACCTTTTGATTCACATGCATTCTATTCATTTTTGTGTTTTAAAGATCTTTCATTTGCCTCCCACACTTTTTAGTTTGAAATTTCAAACTACGGAAAAATTTAGAGAATAAGTAATACACTGAACACTTGTGTTCCCTTTACCTTGATTCAATAATAATTAACGTTTGCCACATTTGCTTTATTTCTTTATATATATTTACTTTTTCTCTGAATCATTTAAAAGTAATTTGTAGACATGTCAGTCCTAATACTTCAGCACACATCTCCTAAGAGTAAGGATATTCTCATCCATCATCACAATATCATTATCACACCCAATTTAACATTGATACTGAAAACTTGACGGTCCATAATCAAATTCCCCCTATTATCTCACTAATGTCCTTTATAGCTTTTTTCTTCTTTATTTTCTGACCCAGAATCTAATCAAGGAACATATTTGCATTTGATTGTCATGTCTCTTAAGTATGTTTTATTCTAGAACAATTTCTTGACTTTTTTTGGTCCTTTATTATATTTACATTTCTGAAGAGCACTGCCAGTTTTGTGGAATGTCCCACAATCTGGATTTGTTTGATTGCTTCCTCCTTATTAGCTTCAGGCTAAACATTTTTTGAGAAGAACGTAACACGGGTAATATCGTGTACTTCCCATCACATCGGGAAGCACGTGACACCAGTGCTCACCATCGTTGGTAACGTTACATGCCTTAGTTTGGGTTCTCCTAACAGTAAACCCTGAGACAAGGGTTTGGGTACAAGCAGTTTATTTGGGATGTGATCCTAGGAGGCACAATGAGGGAGTGAGGAAGTAAGACAGGGAAGGGAGAAAAGCCAATCAGTGAGTGAATTAATGCTGAGGGCAACTGGGGCTCAGTCCAGCTGGGGATCCTTTGAGAAACTGAATAATATCCCTCTCAGAGTTATCCTACTGAAGGGCAAGGAAGTTATGGAATTTATCCACCAGCGCTCACTGGTGAAAGGCCATTGCTGGATGTTAACTCCCAGGCACCCTGGCCTGCCCTATGTGCATGCTCCTGCACCCAGAGAGTATCTTCAGGTAGAGAGATGCAGGAAGTCGTCTGTCTGTGCTGGAGCTGTCTGCAGAAGCCCTACAGGGTGAATCAGGGGGAAATGCAGGAGGCATTGACATGTCTGCTACACTCAGTCTGGTCACTTGGAGAAAGTGAAGTCAGACAGATCTCTCCATCATAAAGGTACATTTTCCCCTTTGTAATTAAGTAAGCTCAAAGGTGATGCTTTGAGATCGAATAAATATCTTATTCCCCAAACACACTTTCACTCGATGATTTTAGTAATATTCATTCATAACTCATTAACATAAAAGATCAAACCCTATTTCTCATCACTGAACTCCAAAAGCCTATAATTAATGAAGGTTAACCTCACCCGGGGCCTCTGAACTCTTTCCCCCTGGCTATAGATCTTCAGGTCCAAAGGAAGCACTCTTAGGGTTTTTATGGTATTGTAGAAGCTGACCCCAGACACCAGAAACTGCCTCTAGGATTCTCGTGAATGTTTCTCTTCCATCTCCCTGCCCATACCCCCAGGGCTGGGTCTATCTGCCTCTGCCAGAGTAGGTGAAGAGGAGGCCCAGAGCTCAGAGGAGGAGCAGAGAGACTTGCCCTGTCATATCCAAGAACACCAAAAGGCTCTTAGGAGGCTCATTTTCCAGTTCAGAGAAGCTGAAGACTCCTCCATGACAGGCAGCGTCTGCCCTTCTAGAGATTCCCACCATGGTGGACCTGGTGGATTCCCTAGAGCCACAGGACTCAGCCGGCATACCTCATCCTGTCCCCTGGAGTGGAAGCTCCCACATCCGACTCATTTCCCAGGCTCCTAATTCTAGGGTCCTTTTTTCCGGGTCTTTCAGGAATAGCTTTATCTGAGCTGAGGCCAAGAGAGCTCACTGGTACCCATTCAGTAGGGTTCTATGTCCTTGGTCTGCAGAGGAAACCTCAGCTCCCAGCCTAAAGGAGCTCCAATTTCTGTTGAGTGCCTTCTATTGTATCCCTACATTAGATACACTGGTTCTGGAAGTAGAGAACCAGAGTCTCATTGAAGACGAAAGGAAGGAAGGGGAGTCCAGAAGCTGTATTGAGTTGCTCTCTAAAGATCTCGGGCTCCCATGTGTGTCTATAGACAAAATAAGTGTCTCTAACCATCGTTAGAGTCACTTAGATATGTTAACCTTAGTGCATAGAGTGACAAGTTATGAACTCTACTGTAGCCAGAGTTCCTGAAAGTGCTCAAACCCCAAGGGCACATGGAGGGACATGCAGGACCAGATCTGGGTCACACAGAGGGTAGCTCACAAATTTTGGAGAATATGATAAAGGCCCTGAGACCTCAATATTAATGCAAGTTTCTGGGCTGCTGTGCTTGGGGTTTTCCTTAAGCAAGAATTCCCCAAGTCTTCCAATAAAACATTTTGTATGAAATCTAGAACTGATTGTTAAAGATCCAGGAGCAGTCAGGGGGACACTGGAATCCACCTTGGTGAACACAGCTCATCCCCTGGAAAATAAATTGATCTTTTCTTATCCTTTTACCTGGATATTTTCCCTAAACAATATATTGTTTATTTTTGAAGAAAAAAAATAATAGCAAGCATAAACCTGTTTGTGTTAGAAAGATCCAACTGTGCCATCCTCGGATGAGAGTTCCCGGGAGAAGATAAGCTGAATGGGTTCCAAGTCACAGTCGGGTCCGCATGGCCCACCAGCTCCCCGGAGTGGGCTCAGGGGCACTTCTGGAGAGGAAGTGAGTGCCCTTAGCCCATCTAAAGCGTGGAAAATGGAAGGGAGAGCAGGGACAACATCAGCACATGGTTAAGCCAAACCAAATACAGATAAAAATCTCACCCCGGCTACTGCCCCGAAGTTAAAAAGACGGTGCGTTGGCAGCGGGGTTCTTGGTGATGACTGCCCTGGGCTCCTCCGTCTCTTGGTTCGCACTGCTCGAATGCAGTGGGTGCTCTCCACCTGGCCAACAGATGTGACTCTGTCCCTTCTTTCTGGGAATTCCCCCTACCTCTCTCCTGTTTCCTGAATCCTATTTCTTCCTCCTCTTGGAGAAAGCATTCTTTTATTTTGGTGGAGTGCATTCTCCAGGAGCTTCTTGAAAGGGGAATTTTTGAGAACTCACTCATCAGGAAATGTCATGTACCATGGAAATAATTTCCTTTAGGATTTAAAGGCATTGCTCCACGGTCTTTGCCCAATTTAACTGTTCAGAAGTTTAAAGCCAATATGATTCCCTCTATTTTCTATGTGACCTGTTATTTTTCTCTGCAAGCTTCTAGAATATCCTCTTGGTTGGGACTTTTTAAACTTCATTTAGTATATCCTTTCTATCTGGATACCCATGCTCTCCAGCTTCATGAAATTTTCTTGAATTATAATGATTTTTGCCCTCCATTTTCTCTGTTCTCTCTTTCTAGGAATTACTATTATTTGGTGTTAGACTTCTTTGACTGACTGGTTCTCTAATTTTCTTAGTTTTTGTGCCATTTAAAAAAAACCTTATTCTTTTTTCTGTCTCTGAGTGACACCTCAACTTCATTTTTTAAATCTTCTACTGAGTTTTTTGTTTATGCTATTTTATTTCCATGCCCATCTTCCTCTATTTTGTATGTGGCACGCTGCCACAGCATGGCTTGATGAGCGGTGTGTAGGTCCACACTCAGGATCTGAACCCGTGAACCCTGGGCTGCCAAAGTGGAGTGCATGAACTGAACCACTATGCCACTGGGCCAGCCCTAGTTCTATTTTTTTAATAACATTCTCATCTTTTTTCATGAATACAGGTCTTCTCTTCTCTTTCTGAGGAATAAATGGTATTGTTTTATTTTTTTAAGTTTTCTTCTCTCCAAGTTTGTTTCCTCCATATTGGTCTTTATTTAAATTTGTTTTGGCCTCTATCTTTCATTTACGAGGTTTCATCAGATATCTGGGGATCCTTGTCTATCTGCTCATAATAATGAATGGAGGAAAGAGCTGATTGGAAACTGAGCATGTGTGTGTGTGTGTGTGTGTCTGAGGCTTACTGATTCTGAACTCCACTCTTGGGTGAACCATTTATTGAGGAATTCCAAATATCACCATATTAGTTTCCTATTGCTACTGTGACAAATAACCACAAACTTACTGACATAAAACAGTACAAATTTATCATCTTATAGTTCTGGAGAGCAGAAGTCCAAAATCAGTTTCACTGGACTAAAACCAAGATTTTGGCAGGCCTGAGTTCCATCTGGAAGCTCTAGGCAAGAACCCATTCCCTTGACTTTTCCAGCTTCTACAGACGGCCTACATTCCTTGATTGATCCCCTTCCTCCGTCTTCAAAGCCAGCAGTGTAACAGCTTCTCTCTGCTTCCTGTTTCTGTTCTTACATCTTCTCTCTGAATCTGATACTCTTGCCTCCCCCTTTATAATGACCCTTGTGATTACGTTGGACTCACCTGCATAATCCAGGATAATCCCCCCGTTTTAAGATCCTTAATTTAATCACATCTGCAACGTCCATTTCAAAGCAACATTTTCACAGGCTCCAGGGATTAGGACATGGACATTTGGGAGGGGAGCTATTATTGAGCCTACTGCAGTAACTACATAAGTTTTTCCTCTTGCACTGGCCAGACTCCCTAGAAAGAGGCTCCAGCTTGGAAGGTAAAATACTGGCTGCCAGAATTGTGAGGTCTGAGTGGGTTAACAGGGCTTGGGGGCGGGTGTGCCTTAGCACTCATCCTTCAGGATGTACCAGTCACCTAATCTCTCTGGTTTTGATGCAGTGTCCATATCTTCAGTGAATTTACTTCCCTCCAATTCAGAGACCTCTGTTTTACCCTCTCCAGAGAATAACCTTTCAGATGTCTGCCCCTTCCCGGTGGCATGGAGAGAAGAATGGATACAGGGACTCACCCAATCCATCTTGTCTTGGTGGTCTTCCTTTATCTACTTCCAGTTCCAGAGGTCTCTGGCACTATCCATCTGGGAGTCTTCTGAGAGTTCTGAGGTGTAAATCAGTTTGGGTCTCAGCTTCCCCCTCTGAAAGCTTGGGATTCTCATGTTTCTTGAGTTGTTTTCGTCAGTTATGTCTCACTAGTAGACTCTGTAGCTTTCAAAATTTTATTGCTTTTGTCTCCTCCCTTAACTTCCCCATATATGTTGGTTTATGTCTTTTAAAAAAACTTTATTATAAATTTAGTGTAATTTCAGGTAGGAGTGAAATTAGATGTGTGTGTATGTGCATTTGTGTGCATGTGTGTTTTCATATTACCCAGAAAAAGCATCTGATTTGAATTGGCTATGTTCCTTGGGTCAGGCACAAGTTGGCTCTGACCTGGGTAGCCAGGCACCACGTCTAATAAAAAGATTTTCGTGTTCAGGTTTGTGTATCCTGCCCTACCTGCCCAAGTACACACACTCAAGACTGACTCCTTGCCTTAATTTGCTGCCAGATATTCCATTTCCTCCAGGAATGGAATCTTGTCCCTAATTCCCAGCTTCATCTCACAAAGCAGGAAGCAGAACTGGCAGGAGTCTTTCTGAATATAAGCATTTGTGGTTTCATAATAGTAACCTCGAGCTGCCTTGCTCCTTGTGGCTTTTCAGTGGGCTGGAAGGGTACAGGCCAGAGGCTGGTGTTTTAGGAACCTGAGTGTGATGGCTGTTATGTTCACAGACGAGCATGTGACAAGGGGAGTGCAGGCCTCTCTTGCGCTTTGTGTAGCCTAGCAATGCCTACCTCTTACCTTTGCCTTCTTTTTCTCCCCCAACTTCTGACCTACACCGTCCCTATGACCCTCCTCCCTCCCTTCCCCCTTCTGTCGTGTTTGTGGCATTTCCAGTCTTAGCCATCCCAAATCTGCTCCAGTTACGCCTGGGTTCAGATTTAAGTCACCCTGGTCCAAAGAACTTTATATGTACTAACCCACTTAATCTTCACAACCCTATTATTATTCCTATTTTACAGATTCAGAAACTGAGGCACAGAGAGGTTAAGTAAACTTAACAAGGGTCACACAGCTATTAAGACAGAGTCTAGATTTGAATCTGAGCAATGTCTCCAGATTACACCTTTAAACCACCATGTTATAGACCACTCATAAATCACATCCATGTGCCAAACACTGTTTTCTGAGATATATCCATATAAATATATATAAATTAGTATACATATATACACTCATGTAATCCTCATGGAAACCCAAGCAAACAACCAAAAAGGAAAGATATTGAAGATCTGAACAACATTAACAACTTGACCTGATGGACAAATACAGAATCCTGCACCCAGTATTTGGAGAAAACATACTTTTTAAGTACATGGGCCATTTACAAATATTAGTTATAAAACAAGTCTTAAAAATGGTCAAAATATCAGAATTATATAGACCACATTCTATGATCACAATATAATTAAGTTAGAAATCAGAAAAAAAAAAAAACCTCACATATTTGGGAATTTTAAGGCACATTTGAAAACCCATTGATTGAAAAGAATCATAAAGAAAAGTAGAAAATATTTGTAACTAAGTAACAAGGAAAATACAATATTTCAAAACTTGTGAGATGCAGCCAAAGTGGTACTTAAAGGAAAAATGCAGTCTTAAATCCTTATTTTTTTATTTATTTATTTTTAATTTTTTTTAAGGCTGATCTCAATTAAATCCTTATTTTATGAAAAGAAGAAAGATTGAAAATTAATAAGCTAGGCTTATTATGAAAATACAGGAAAAGCACAATGAGATAGAAGTAAGGAAAACAAAAGAGAAATTATACATTTAAGAGCACAAATGTGTAAAATAGGAACCATTCTCAATTAAAAGTAGCTGGCAACACTCAGTTGCTCTGAGGATTAGAAAATGGAAGGAGGGCCTTCTAAAAAGAGTAAGAAAAAGTGCTATCACACACACACCTTCATGTCTACTTCTTCCCTTTAAGCTCCTTAAATGAATTTTACAGAAAGGATTAGAGGATACTTGCTTTTTAACTGACATTTATTTTTTCTAATTATTCAAGTAATACATTTTCAAAGACAAATTTGAAAATAGAGAACAATGTAAAGAAAAGAAATACAACTCATAATATCATCATTAAGAGATAACTATTAACTATTAACATGTAAGTATTAGTCCAGTCTTTTTTCTATGTATCTGAAGGTTTGTACATGTCTACATGTAATTACATGGTTATTTTAAAATTTGGGCTCAAACTGCACACATAGATTTTTATCCAGCTTTTTAACTTAAAATTGCATCAACAGCATATTCTCTTTAAATACAAAATTTTGGGTGGCTCTGTGAATGTTTAATTTACTGATGGATATACTGGACTGCATTTGGCTGTGCCCCTGTTGTTAGACAATGTTTCCAGTTCTGTGGTGGAGTCATTCAGCTGACATCTATTCATGGTCCGCCCAGTGCACGGTACCATACTGAATCTAAACATGATTGAGACAGTCTGAATGTGTCTGGCAAACTGGTGGGGTCGACGTGCCAGAATTTTGTTTATAAGGGGACCGAGGAGTGTTTGGGAGAACTGAAAAAAGAAAGTGCTGGATACGATGAGCTTGTGGGCTTGATACAGTAATCACGTACTCTCCGCGTGTTGACTTCCTTCCTCTTCCTTTAATTATTTTCCCGACAGCAATGCCTAGGTTGTTTCATTCTTGGTTTCCTAGTTCACGTTCTCAAGCAAGAATGACCACCAATCTCGTTGGGCCAGTGTTTCACTCTAGGCTAAGTCAGAGGCCACTAGGGTGACAAGAGGCTGCCCATGGCTTGGATGCCTGTCCCACTTCTGGCAGCTAGGTTCAGGGCATGGGGGTCATGTAGTACACAACATGGCTTGATTTCAAGATGCTTGCTTCAGCAAAGGCTGTGGACAGAGCAGCTTCCCTTAAAAGAGGCTGTAGTGTGAGCAGGCACAAAAGAAATTCTCCGGACTGCTGGCTACAGCTGCCTAGCTTTGGCACAGAGCAGGTGTTGGCAGAGCATTGTTGACAGTGTCCATGCAGGAGAGCAATGAGGAAGTGGCAGAAGTGTTAAGGCCCAGTGAGTCTCTGATGGAGACAGGTGCTCAGCAGAGCGGCCATGGAGGGCCTAGCATGAATATCGAACATGGAGTGTCTACTATGCCCACTTTGTGCTAGGTCCTATGAGTGATGGGAAAATATAAGACATGGCTGCTATCCTCAGTGATGTCATGGTAAATATAGGCAGCAAGTTTATAAATGTTTTCCTTTAAAATTTTTTTTATAAATAGAGGTATTGGTAACTCCCCATGAGGCAGGTATCAACTGGTCAGTGGTCACATTCTCTAACCCATTAGGCATGTCCTCAACTGCTCATTTATTTCACACTACCTCTTTTTGGCCACCACATTCATCACTAAGAGTGAGAAAACAGCCAAGAGCTCAGTTAGATTATATAAGTTTATATAAACTTTTTTTGGCTTATCTATCTCACTACTTTCCTCACCGAACATTGAGTGAAGATACTCAAGATTGGAAAACATGTGGAAAAAGCATATGCCTTTAAAGGTTGGAAAAAGAGCAAAAATTTTTAATAGTAAAAATGTGAGGGTTTAAAAAGTATTTTCATAGTAAAACATAATGAAGAAAATTTGGAAAATATAGAAAAGTAGGAAGAAGGGTTGCCTATGACCTAAATCAACCACAGATGACATTTTTGTGTAAATCCTTCTGGATTTAGTTTTTATCCTATATTTTGATTATTTGGTGTTTGTTTTATATAGTTATGCTTATACTGTAAACATAAATTTGTATGTTTTTCACATAGCACTATTCATAATCTTTGAAACATCATTAGAAAAAAACAAAACAAAACATTGTTTGTAATGACCATGTAATGTTACAACTAATGAACCACTCTTTATTTAATCTTTCCCCTAAAGTTAGTCTTTTCAGGTATTTCTAATTTCCCAGAACATTAAAAAATGTTCACATATATGTATTTGCATAAAGTTTTATCTTGCATTCTTATTTCTTTCCATAGTATAGATTATTGGGAATGAATTTGTTTGATCTGGGTATAAAGATTTCTGAAGATCCTGATATATATTGCTTAGAAAAAAATTCTAAATGGAAGGATGTGTAATTGGCATTTCCAGTGAGGACTGTAAATTTCACAAATGGGAACAGTAAACACCAAATGGAGAAAGCAGGATAATTTGAATATTGCCCTCAAGTCTATACAGTAGAGGTGAGACAGATAGATGGCCATGTCTGGATAATGGAAAAACACTCTCGTCCTTATTCAAATGATTCCAGGCTATAAAAAAATGAAAAATAAAGTGAGTAAAGTAGTACATTTGGCTTGGTTAATGATCTGCAATCGAGGCAACAAGTTAAACTTATAGTTCATATTCGAAACATAATAGAATGGAAAAATATCTATCTGAAACCACTAGGAGAGGTATTATACATTACATGTTGAGAACAAGACACAAGATATCTCGTTCATGGTTTCTCTTCACTCTGGACTTGTTGGGTAGGTTCAGCAGTTTCAACCATAACTAAATTAACATTAGTATTTTAGCAGATGCAACAGAAGTAGTTTCTATAGGATAAAGATATATTTCTCTTCAAAATCACTCGCTAATGACTCAGTATAAAGAACGATTATTAATTGGATGTAGCACCATTCAAAAGAGAAATTATTTCAATGGGATAAGGTTGTGAGCCTTCAATTATTTTATGAATGGGGAAATTCTCAATAAATAGTAAGACTTCTTTCTGCTTTGGGTTATTTCTACATAGAACACTGAAATGTTGCTCATTCAAAACACTTGTGCTGTTTTCATCATTCAACATGGAATGCAGATTTTACAATTATTCCGTTGATTCACATAGGCAAGACAACAGACACATTGGAATATGGAAAAAGTTGAGATATGAGAGCTTGAGTAAAGATGAGGGGAATAGAAATGGAACGAAATGATGGAATTCTAAAACCTTTCAACAAGACTCATTGAATCCTGGGCAGCGGAGGTAAAATGGAGGAGGTGTGGGTGCCAGTGCGGGTCTGTTACCTGGATGATGACTGAATAGGTTCCACACGGTATCTTGGATAACTGAATGACCACTCTGATGAAGCAGACGCTCACTTGAAGCCCACTGAGAGCTATGAGAATGGAAAATAAAATGATGTTCCACTCCACGACATGTGCAGGTTCCAGGCACTGAATCCATAGGCTGGAATCTGTAAGGAAACTGAGAGAGAGGGAAATGTCAACGAGACCTATGACCAAGCCTCAATACCTGGTCCAAGGAGGAAGGCCCCAGGTATTCATATGTTTGGGAAATTACTTTATAGGATTAAAATACATAATATTATTAAATATGAATTAATATATTTTAAAAAGTCATTCGGATACATATATTGAACACATAGTACGCATAACACTGGGCTGTGCTTATTATAAACGTGGTGCCTGCCTCAGAGACAATTCTAAGTCAGTTAGGAGGCAAGACACGTACTGAAGAGTTCAATAGCAATGAAAGACAGCACATGTCAACACAAAGAGAGGTAAGGATTGCCCGTTCCCTAGGAGTCCAGAAGTTAGCCTGGGCTGTCAGGGACAGGGCTGAGCTTGCACTGGATATAAAACCACACAGGTGACAAAATAGCAAAGAGAAATGCTGCTAGGTATTGCTGGCGTCTGTCCCAAAGCCCTTTAGAACAGTGGTTCTCAAATGAGCAGGCGTCAGGGTTATCTGGAGGGCATGTGAAAATGCAGATTGCTGGGCCCCACCCCAGAGTTTCTGACTCAGCAGGTCTGGACGGCACTCGAGACTTCGCATTTCTCTGTTCCCCGGTGGTGGGATGCTGCTGGTCTGGGGTGCACAGTGGAAGGACCCCTGCTTTAGAAACTTGCTGTTCTGCAGCTCTTAAGAGGATTTAGACTATGAGGTGGAAACGCAAGAGACAGAAAGGTTCCATCCACCTAGTTTTGCAAAGGATTGTGACAATTAAACCACTTCCAAGATAACTGTCAAACCACACCGAATCAACCTGACTGACTTTTGCCACTTCGAGGCCTGCCACAGCCATGACCACTTTAAAGGTGATGCTCTCGGTTCAACTAAATTGAAATGGAAAACTGGTCTCCTCAAAATAATCCCCCAAACAAAAACAATCAAACCTATTTACAGGGCAGAGCTGATTATAAATATCTTGTCAATCGCAAGATGCTTATTCTCAAAACAGCGATTCAGGCACCTCTCATACCAGCCAAGTGGCCCTGGGCATTGGCGCCGGTGGCGGAAAGGGGTGAGGTCTGCATGTTGGTGACCATCACCATCTCCAGGACCTCTCTCCTTTTTGTTTTTCTTTCTCTCCCCTCCATTTCTCTGCTATTACCTTCCTTCCTTTTACTCTCTCTTTTCTCCTTCTTCTCTCTGCTTTCAGGACACTCAGAGGCGTTCTGAGAATTTCTTGACATTGCTAATGGCCCTTAGGTCTCAAGTGGGAAAAAGCACTGAATATGGATTCATAACTCCTGGATCTGTAGGATCTTGGGGAAGAGACTTGACATCTCTGTTCTCTAGAGTCGTATCTGGACACAGGCTTAAAATATCTAACCCTAGGGTTATTGTGCATATTCGGTGAGAGGTGTGTAAAACTGCTTTGGATCCTGTAAAGCACGATACAGATGTAATTTCCTGCTACCATTGCCCTAGACCCACTTTCTACACCCTCATCCTCCTAACTCAGTCCCAGCCACCAGGGAAGCGAATCCCTTCAAGATCCTCACTGTAGACTGTTCCCAGGACATGCTCTGCACAGGTCATCCAACACTTTAAACCAAGATGACTTGCAGGGTTTCTATTTTCCTCCCAGACTAATGTACTATTTATTCTTCTTATAAACCATGGAGAGTCATAAGTGCACTGGCAGGGTCTGGAAGGACTAGAGAACCTTGCCGTCACACCCACTCCCTCCACAACCTCCATACACAGCTCTATCACAGAATTTACTTCATTGTGTTGTAATTCTGTCTATATCTGCATCTATTTTCTCACCAAATTGTGTGCCCTGAAAGCACTGATTGTGATTTATTTGTCTCTGCATAGAAGGTCTAAGAACTAAGGCAATGCTGGCACGTTGCAAAGATCAACTAACACTTGTTGAACGAAACTGATTCAGAGTCCTCACTGGTCACGTCGCCAGTGGCTGGACCTGCTGGCTGCCTGGCAGATGGGGGACACCATGTGGCATAAAGGGTTAGGAAGGTAATGACGTTAATAATAAAATCTGGCATGTCATGAGAATTTATTAAATCTAATTTGTGCATCACTTCCATTTAATTCTCAATTCTGTGAGACAGAAATGATTATTATCTCCATTTACAGAGGCTCAGAGATATCCAGGTATCTGTCTAAGGTCACACAGTTTGCAAGTAGGAGATGGGTGATTTGAACCTAGACCTACAAGTATCTAAGACCTGTGCTCCAACAGCATGTTCTCTCTAAGGCCTCCAAAGAATGTTTCACCTCCAGACATTTTAATGAAGCTCGAAATAGGTAAATTCAAATATCAAGGGCAACTTAAAGGAGGAATGGAGAGGGATGTGGGCAGCCTGAGATTCTTGCATTGAAAGGGGAGGCTTCTTTGGTTTGGGGTGGGGAAAAGTTCAGGGACTGATGGCATATAAAAGGATTTGTACATTAGGTCCCATTTTCTGACCCCTGCAATCTACAGGAGTGTCTCCTCCAAGTGCTCAGAAGGGCCTGGGGTTATTTTCCAGGTTCTTCTGTGGTTATTTTCCAGGGAGAGCTCTGCTCACAGCATGTGGCACCATGTGGAAGCTTCAGAATAAAGGCAGCTGTGGGCACAGAAGCAGCTCTGCCATGCAGGCCTAGGTGAGCATGTAAGACCTCAAATAGATGAGGGCCTTGAACAATAAAGCCAGTCATGGGGAGTTGAGGAGAAAATGTAACTTCCCCAGGGAATGGTACAGACACCCCTCATTTTATTCCGTTAGAATTCTGAGCACGGGACAGGACAGGGAGAGATTCAGTGGCTCTCTCCTGTATCTCTACCTGGGCCTGCTACTTCCCGAGCTGCCTCTGCAGGTGCTAGGCCAATAAGCCCAGAGCTGGTGTGAGACACACTGCGATCCAGGATCGGGTGGGTCCCTCAACACCTGACTGAACTACCTGCCTCTGAGTACGGCTGCCTCCCTAGGCTCTTCAATACACGCTAGATAAGCTCCTGGCTCCTTCCACAACTCCTGCCTAGTCATGTCCCTGGATCTCAGACTGCACTTTGCTGCTCCCCCTGCCTCCTTCTCTCTGTGTAGCCCCTGCTGGTGTCGCCCCAGGTGGCACCACCCAAGGACACTGTGTTGCTCTCCCAACCACGCCCTTTCACATCAGTAAGAGACCACATGTCCAACTTGGCCACAAAACAAGACTGACTTCCCAGAACTGCTCAAGTCCTGGGCTCCAGCAGTTGCCAGACCGCAACCACCACGAAGCCCTGTTCTGAAGTGTGGGAGAAACACATCTTTCATTTGGATAGCTCCGTGACAGCCTCAGAATAATGAATGCACATGCCATTAAAAGACCAGAGGAAAAACACATAAACAAAGATCTGTGCACGAGCGTACAGGTCTAGATATTAGTAAACTAGGGGAAAATTCTGCACTATGGTAGCCACACGTCACCCCAGAGTGACCGTGGAGAATGAGCATGAGCTTGAAGCCAGGGGTCTCTGTCTTTCTGGCCTCCTTGATTTAGGGAATTAGTCCTTACCGTCCTGCAGTGCCTTCAAAGGCATACTTCCAGCCATCGAGGGTGCGGCAGTACGGGCCCTGGACAAGGCCCAGGGCAGATATGACCAGGCAGTATCCAGAGAAAGCAATTCCAAGGGCAGAAAAGATAATCGACAGCAGTGTCTAAATTAAACATAGAAGAAGGAGGTTAGTGCCATAGAATGAGACAGGGGATGCTGTGGACAAATGATGAGATGGGTACCTTCCCTATGCATCGACGTCTGTGTAATACCAAACATCCACATCAAAATGGAAGCATTTAATCCAAACCCACCTGGTCCTAAAAATAAGTTTTTAAATGTCTTTTTGTTTTACATACCACAGTGGAAACTGGTCAATTTACTAAATTTCTTTCTATTTTTCTGGAATTTTGATATCAAAATAATGATCACCTCATACAAAAGTGCAGTGAACGGATGTGATCAATCAATCTGTACTTATTTATTGAAGACGTTATTTTCTAGGTAGGGTGGGTTCGCTAAGAATCACAAGCTATGATCCCTGCTTTTCTCTTATGAAGATGATATTTGGATAGCTTCACATACAGGACTATGTGAGTGTTAGTCTAGATGGTCATATTTTTATTCAAGTGATGATGGAATTGATGGGGAGGAGGCTGTTTTCATTTGATTAGAG
This sequence comes from Tapirus indicus, assembly GCA_031878705.1. Lineage (NCBI taxonomy): Eukaryota > Metazoa > Chordata > Mammalia > Perissodactyla > Tapiridae > Tapirus > Tapirus indicus. The sequence goes on along the minus strand of CM062920.1, from coordinate 5,474,737 downwards.
AGAATGAGCAAAGTTCACGGCAGATCAGTACAAGCCGAGCTGTGAGAGTAAGTAGGTTGGTTTGATATAAGAGGGGTTCCTGTAGAGGGTAGAGGGGGGATGTTCCCGAGGACTAGATTGACACAGTGCTGTTGCCAGGGAGACAGGGTTGATAGGACACGATCCTCCCCTTGAGTCGCTTACAACGTGAGTGCAGCTTGGCAGATCTGGGCAGACGGCCTTGAATGCTGGGTCAAGAAGGCTGGACTTCATCCTTCAGGGCAAGTGACTTCCCCCCTAACCTTCTATTGAAAATTTTTCAAATCTACAAAAAAGTTGAAAGAATAGTACAATGAACCCCTATATACTCTTTACTTAGACTCACTTTTTGTGACTATTTTACCATTTTTGCTCTCTCTCTCTCCGTCTCTTTCTGTACATATAGGTGTGTGTGTATATATATATATATGTATACATACATATATTTATTTATTTACATATTTTTGTGGCTGAACCACTTGAAAGTAAGTTGCAAACATTATGATTTCTCACCCCTAAATGCCTCAGCACATATCCCAAGAATAAAGATATTCTATTATTCTGGAGCTGTTTTTTACTTTTCTGTGCAGGATCCAACGAAGGTTTATGCACAAGGTTACATCTCTTCAGTTTCCTTTAATCTACACTAATCTCACTACCTTTTTGTTTTTCATGATATTAAATTGTGTTTGAAGAATCCCAGCCAGCTGTCTTGTAGAATGTCCCAATTTCTGGGCTTTTCTGCTTGTTTCCTCGCCATTGGACTTGGATTAAACAATTTGGCAAGAACATTTATAAGTTATCATTTTTCTGCTCAGAGGAACTTCCATTTCCCGTTTCTCTCTCCTCTGCCTCTCTCTTTCTGTGTTATTGTGGACTCATGGATTTTCTAATTCAATGTGTTATAATTCACAACTGTTATTATTCTTTTAGATGCTCAGATGGTCCAATATGGCCAATGGAAACATCCCTCCAAGTCAATTCCTGTGTCCTTTAACATATCCTTATCATTCTTTGAACACCTCCTTGCTTTCTGACCCAAGATGTCCTAAGCTCATTTTGAATTTATGCTGCCTTAGACATGGAATAAACTCTTTTTTTCCTCAAACCATGCACTCGGTTTTTGAACAAGGAAGTGACATGACCAATACATGACTTTGGAAGATTGCTCTGGCTGTGGTGCCATATCAGCTGGAGGTGAGAAAGCCCCCAAAATAAGGATTCCTAGTGGAACAACTTCAAGTTGAGATGACAAAGATATGCGCTGGAGGAAAAGATATTAAGGAGGAAATGAGTACCTGGAAATGGACTGAAAAAAATTCCAGAATTTGGGACTTGGATGAAAAAGAGGCAGAATAGGGATACCCAAGAAGGGTAGTTGGGTTTGGGAGAAAATTTAATTTAGTTTTAGAAAAGTCCAAGTGAGAGTAGGACAGCCAAACAGAAACATGCAGTAGCCAGTTGATAAATTCAAAAGCTGAGACCAAAAAAAAGCATGAACAACAAACTTGTGATTTTAGGAACAAAAGATATCTCAAATTATATATATTTTTTGGTGAGGAAGATTGGCCCTGAGCTAACGTCTGCACCCATCTTCCTCTATTTTGTATGTGGGATGCCACCACAGCATGGCTTGATGACTGGTGCGTATATGTCTGCGCCCGGGATCTGAACCTGCGCACCCCAGGCCGCTGAAGCAGAGAGCAGGTGAACTTAACCACCACACCACTGGGCCAGCCCTCAAATTACATTTCTTTGTTTAAAATTATTCTACTGATTATAACATCAATACATGCTCATTATGGAAAATTGGAAAAAACATTTTAAAAACAGAAAGAAGAAAAGAACAATTCTGCTTTTTTCCTATTTGGTATTAATTACTTTGTTGGCATCTTCACATATGATTAAAAGCTCCTTCAAATTTTATTTCTCATGTTGATTTTAATAGAGTTTTGCCCCCACCACAGGATGAGATAAACAGAGCTACTTTTTTTTTTCAGTAGGTTGCTGTTAGTTACACTTTATAAAGAAAATTTACCTATTCACCAATGCCATCTTTGGAAAATGAAGAAAGATATTTTGAAAAGATTGAGCTCCTTGTTCACCAAATGTACTTACTCTTAAGCAGTTCACTGGGTAGATCAATGAAGAATTCCTTCATCTGGGGAAATTGGCAACCATAGTATAATGCATACATATGTGCACATACACAAGTTACAGCGTAATTTGTGATAGATACCACTGCACAAGCGGATTAAGCCTCAAAATAAAATGGGAATAAGACTCTCTCTGAGTCACAGTTTAATTTTCTGTAAAAGGTAGATGACGTACATGATTATAGCACCTACATAACAGGGCTGTTTCAAAAACTAAAGGACATAATGGATATAAAAATTATTTGAGCGTAAAGTAAAATCAAAATATTACCTATTATTTCAAGTGCCTTTATTTGGCCAATATTTGTTTCGCAGGGATAACAGCCCACAGAATTTTGGCAGAAGACGACACTCCATGGAGGAATGGACAGCAATCAAGAAATTGATGGGGTTCAGGACACACTACCCCAAAATATGGCATCTTGGCATATTGAATATCTTAAGCTGAAGGAATTCGAGAGAACAGCAGAAGTAGAAAGGTCACTCTGACCTTTCCCCTGACCCTTCTTCTCTGAAACAAGTCATAAAGCTCCCAAGTGAAATGTACCGTCCCTGTACCAGAAGGAAAGAAGACGTTATCACCAAAGACAGGGAATTTGGGGTTGAGAAATCTGTATAAACAAACCTTGTTAAACTAACCCTAGTTAGTTCTTCACCATTTACTGCCCCTAGCCCAAACCGTCTGTTTTGCCAATTCTTCACAAATTTATTGTCTCATTGCTAAAAGGTATAGAAGCTTGCTGCTCTGGTCGCTTCTTCAGGTCTCCAGTCTTATATGAAGTCTCTCAAGTACATGTAAAAATTCAACTAAATTTGTATGCTTTTTCTCTATTGTTTTATGTCAGTTAAATTTTCAGACCCAGCCAGGGACCCCAGCTAAAAAGTGAACCTTGGGTGACCTCAATATCCATTTCAAAGCTTCAGAAGTTACAAACTGAACAGAATCAGATTTGTCCTGCAAGTTGTGCTTTGCTTAGTTTAAACGAAAATTCATGGACTTGAGTAACAGCTCCCTCCCTTCCTTAAATGGAACTTTTACTCTAATGCCTACCAGGCTCACTGCTTTCATTTCCATCAGGTATTTGGCTCCTGGGGGCATATGAGCGGCGACCCCTACTCAGAGGCCACCTTGAAAGAGTTCTTCTTCCTGTTCTTCCCACTGAGATGTCAGTCATCTCATTCATTGTTGATTAGAAGACTGTGTTCAGACTCTAGACTATTTCTAGCATCCATTTGTCCTGGAGATGCTAATAGTGAGTTAAGGCAAATTGAACACGTTGAATTCTATTGGCACATACATTTGCGTTCTAGAAATTCCCTGAGTTTCATAGCTTGAAGTTTACTTGAATCCGTTGCTTCCCCTAGGCAATTTTGAAAGCAGCTACTGGGGGATGTCTGCGTCAATTGGTTAAGAACACACACACACACACACACACACACACTTGCACAAACGCAGAGTGTATTTCAATTTTTCAGTTCTTCTCTGCCCGGGCACAGTGCTAAACTAAGCAACTAATTTAATCTTCCAGAGGTATCAGTCAAAGAAAGCTAGCCATAGCATCTCAGCTGCACATTAAAATCTGGTTGCACCGAGACCCACTAAGTCAGAGTATCTGGGGGTAGGATTCTGACTCAGAGCTCCCAGGGGATTGCAATGTGCAGCCAAGGTATGAAACCACTGCTGCAAAGAATGCCTCCCAGACCTCTGGTAAAGCTCCTCCTAGTTAACAAATCACATGTTCTCTTTGACCCACAGGTAAAATAAGAGTAACAATGATCTAATTCACTGGGCAAATGTGAAAGAACTATAAAGCGCTGTGCAAATATGAATAAACAATGATGAGGACAAGGAAGAGAAAAATAATGGTGGAAATGTGGGAGCCTGGTGCCTGCCTGTTGAGCAAAGGCTTTGAATATGTGGTTGCATTATTCTCTCTTGATTCTATTTTTAAAGTTCCAATTTAAAAAACATACATCATATACACCCAACAACATGGATGAATCTAAAAGTCATTATGCTGAGTGAAAGAAGCCAGATACAAAAGACAAATACTATATGATTCTGTTGATATACAAACTAATCTATAATGAGAAAGAGCAGATCAAAGATCAATCTCTTGGGGATGATGGGAATGTTCTGTATCTTGATTGTGATGGTGGTTTCACGAGTGTATTCAACTGTCAAAACTCATGGAATTGCATACTTTTAATGAATGCCATTTATTGTATGTAAATTAGTTCTCAATAAAGTTGATAAGGGAAAAAATAGGCTCTCAGACACCCGCTTAGGAAAAGATAGTATTATTTTCTAATTTCACATATCTGTAAATCCTGAATTTCTGGAAGAACATCAGTAGATCAAAGGTGGAGGAAAGACTGTAAACAAAATGGAAGACAATTTTTGGAGTAAACTCGGGCTCTGACCTGAAAGAATCGTGATGAGGGTGTATGATAGTGTCAATATTTTGTGTTTCTGGGTGACAAGGAAGAAAGCTGGAGCACACTCAACCATTCTCAAAACACGATTGCTCTTACCCTGTATTTTTTGCTGCAGTTTTCACTCTGGCAACATTTATAGCTGTTATCATTCTCCAGTACAAGAAGAACTGCTGCTACTATAAGCATCTATGGTAGGAAGAGAGAAAGTATCAGAAATGGAATGCTAGTTTACATTCAAGCTCCTAAACAGAACACATAGACTCAGGGGTGAGGTAGATCTGGGTTCGAATCCCAGCTCTGCCACTTTCTAGCTTTTTGTATTTGAGTCCTTCCTATAACATGGTGTTGAGAACTCACCTCTTTGGGTTGTTATGAGCTAATATATGTAAAAAATTTAAACATAGTGCTTGATTCACAGTAAGTGATTGGTAAATGTTAGCTATTATTATCACGGTTGTCAGTCATCAAAAGCTAATGATTAAGGAAGAGTAAATGGTATGACACGGGAATACCACGCTGGGCAGCAAACCTGCATTTCTCACTGACTCAGCTGTGGACAGCAAAGGAAAATCATTCACCAGATTTTGCAGTTTGCCAGCCTCTCTCCATTTACTGCCATCTGGGAATGGAGGCAAAAGGCACAGTTAATGTGAAACTACCTCTCTTAATTCAAAGTAAAATAAGTTCAATTTCCCCATGCATTCACACCATCTCAGGTTCAAATTTTCCAGAGTGTTTTGTCTGTATCAAGCCAACAAACTGGGAGAATTCCATGTATTCTACTTCCCTTTCTTGGTATCTTAGGCAAAGGGCTCAAGAGCTGGAAAGAACATGGATTTCTTGACTATTATAATTCCTGGTTGGGGCAGGTATGGACTGTAAATCACTTCTGGCAAATTCTCCACCTATCCTTCACTCCCACTATACAGTAGTGACTCTTGAAGCTGAGTTCATTGTTATTTTACTGTTTGTAGTCAATAGTTCCAGTTTCCAAATTCCTTCAGCCTTCATTTATTTATGTATCCATTTAATTATTTAGCTGTAGTCCTCCCCTTTCTCCTAAGAGGATTTGATGCAGTAACAATAATGTTTTTCAAGAATCCTAGACAATGAAAAATAGAGAACAGGTTCTGTTCCGAATTTTAAATTTTACGTGGAATGTAAACAGAGTCCTACATTCCTCTCCTTTCAACACCATTAGTTATCACAGATTTTAATAGACTCTGGTTTAACCTTATTAATGCCTTGCACTCTTCCATTGGTTTGACAGCTTGTACTGTCAAGCCAATATGTGTCCAGTATTTTCGCCGTAAGCATCTTTGTGGTAGACATCTTTGTCACAGGCATTTTTGGTGCATAATCAATTGGCCGTAGGGCAATTTTGCCATAAAAAGATAAAGAAAAATAAAAGGACATTTAAATGGACATAATGCAACATGAAAAATTAATAATAAAATTAAAAAGACTTTATTGTGAAATACAAAATATTTGAATACATTTAAAATGTGTGTAGATTCATGACAATACCCCACAAGCAACTGATTTTATTTTGTGGGTTGTACCTTAGCACTTGTCTTTGAAGCCTTTTGTTCATAGTAATATACTTTTCTTTTTTTGGCTTGTTGATTCGTTTCCTCATTTGGCATCCATTGCACTTTTTCTTTTTTGCGAAAATTCCTTCGTTATTAAGAGAGGTATCATTTTCCAAATACTAGGACACATATTTATAACTGAGCTTTGCATTGCACTGTGAAAGCCTTCTACACTGTTGTTTGTTCTTGGCATATTGTCACATGTTCGTTGTAAAAATGGGGGTACCATGTAAAAATGGAGTCAAACCAAACCGACAACCAGTCATTTTATCTTTTATGGCAAAATTGTCTTATGGCCAATTAGTTATGAGGCAAAAATATTTGTGGCAAAAATATTTGTATCAAAAATGCTTGCAAAAAGATGTCTACAGCAATGATGCTTACAGCAAAAGTACCTAGAACCTGTTACAATTACACACTGAGGGAACAATGTGATAAGGCACAGTAAAGCAGGAGCAGTAACCGGCTTCATCACATTATTGGTAGAAATACTTAGACCTAGATCCTGGAGTCCGGGGTCAAAAGAGAAACACAGGCATAGCCTGAGTTGAAAGAGAAACTATTTTCTTCTTTTGATGACAGATTTAACTGCAATACAGAGGGCTCAAGAATAATGGAGGAAAATTACCATAATTCCACCACCTTCACATGTTTTTATGTATTTATCCCCAGTGTTTTCCCACGTGTATATTTTATGTAGTTGCAATCATAATTTATTCACAATTTTGTGGTATCTTTTTTTCATGTGACAAAATAATATTCATTTTCCACGTTGTTACATCTTCATAATCACACTTTTCATCACTGTATGAAGTGAACATACTATAATTTATTTGGCCACTTCTATGCTAGGATGCTTCTAGTTATTTGCTATTATAAATAATGCTGCCACAAATATCTGGGTATACATCTCTTTCCTTATTTTGGATTATTTCCTCAGAATGAATTCTCAGATTTAGGATTACTGAGTCAAAAGACACAAGCATTTTCATGGATCTTAATATATCATTTCAGAATATTCTCTGAAAGGTTGGCATTTGTTTATAAAACTGCCACCAACATTCGTTATGTACCAATCACATAGCAGCTTCAACAGCATTGGGTATTAATATTTTAAAGTTCACTAATTTAATATGCAAATTGGTAGAATGAAAACTGCATTCCAACATAGCTTTTCAAATATTATAATAATTAAACACCCACAAAGATATAGAGATAGATTAAAATGGATTTTCTCTTACGTTGTTGGTGGCAGAGTCAGCTTACAGCACACAAAGTCTTGTTTTTAGAAATGATCTGATCAGGAAAAGTGGCTTTTCCTCTGAGCTGCCAACATGATTCACTATCAGTTTGATTTTAAAGAGCACAAAATCATTAGGAAAATATTCATGGATTCTCGTTGTGGATAATTTGATTTAGTTTTCAAAAACATCCTCCATTATTCGGGGTATAATCTCAGACTATATAACGATGATATGGCCCGTCCTCCAACAAGTATTTATAACCTCGGTAGTCACTGGCTGCCCCTACGTGTCGATCTCTATCCTGGGCTTCATACATGAGAATTTACTTAATCCCCACAATTACTCTGAAAAGTAAATGTCATTATTCCCCTGTTTCACGTGAGGACATTGAAGCTCAAAGATATTGAACAACTCGCTCAAGATCTCATGGCACAAATGACAGAGCTTAGATCTGAACGCAAGTTTGTCTGAATCTCCAAGTCTCTGCTTTTTCCACGCTGTCTTAATACTCCTCCACGCTAGAGAAACTCTGAGTGCAGACAGAACTTCTGTTCTGGAGCAGAGCAATGCCACTGGGGATTAAATAGCTTAAACTGACACCCAGGGTTCGTGAGGACATAATACTTCTACAGGCCAGTGTTCCACAGACTTTCCGCGCCGCTGAAGCTGCATAAATGAGCAGCTCACCAGAGACAAAGCTACTCTCCAACTCTTACCAGACTACCTGCCCGGCTGCCCACCCTGCCCCCACCCCTCTTCCAAACCTCAAAGCCAGGATTAGTAGAATGACTTTTCCATTATTCATTATTTGTGTTAGGAACACGGCAATTCTTAATAAAAACTCCCCCTTCTACGATCCCAAGTTTCCAAAGTCACACTTACCATGACACCTGAGAAACAGATTCCTTCAAAATACCACACGTAGTTGGTGAGTTTATGGCTGGACGCATAGGAAGTTTGCCCGTTTGGGAAGTACAGTAATATATTCACAGTTATGCTCCAAAGTGCAAGCGGAATCAGCAGACCGCTTAGGCAGCCTCCACATTTCCGAGACCCCATTTTACCATGCTCAGAGCCTGCAGGAGATTTCAAGAGTGTAGAATTACATAGAGCCTGGTTTTCTTCCTACCTGTCCTGTTGTTTATATATTTTGTTTCTAAGATTACCTACCACTTTCTGGGTCAGAGACCTTTACCTCATATTCATGAGGAGCCCAGGACTCGGACAGAACTGCCGCCCACAATCTCTCACTGTGAAAGAGTGGTTTACTGTCTGGAGAACAATAGACAATGATCGACAGCCGAAGAGCTGAGCTGGTCTTCATCCTGTGCCAAAGGAATGCGGTGTTTTTACTGCTTTTTAAAATAAGTCATTTTCCTCTGGATTGGAGCACTTAAGACTTAACTCTGAGCGTGTTTTAAGAAGGAAGTTGGGGTGGGGGTTGGAATTAAGTCTGGCAAATTTCATCCAACAGTGGACGGGAGGTTAAAGAGGAAACTACCGAGGGAGCTTATACTAGACGTGGTGTATGATACGTCTGCTCAGACATCCTGACTTGATCTGTCTTTTGTTCAGTGGTTTCACTGCGTGCTCACTATTCACCAAGCATTGTTCAAACTGCAGGGGGCACAAGAAGGGCAAGAAAAAGGACAGACTGGTGGGTGAGAAAAACAAGACATCACAGTTGGTGAGTTTATTGTTACAAGACCAGCACAGCTTTCCTTCCAAGAATTCATATCTGTTATCTCCACCTCTCTGAAAAATAGTAACAGGAATAAATTCATACCTTTCTTACTGCTTAGGAAAAGGAGGTAAGAGAAGTTGGGTAATTTGATTAAGACTTTATGAGTAATAACATTTTGAAACAAGGATTTAAGCATTCTTTTTTCCAAATTATCACCCTAAATTTGAAGAGCCACAGATCCCCTCTAATTATGACATGAGGAGAGGATTATGGGAGGAAATTTGGACATTGACATGTTAAAGATGATGTAGAGAGTGGTGGTAAAGATTCAGGGTGCCCGACCTCGTTGCCATCCCTTTCTACGGGTAACCTCAGAACCTGGCTTGACTAACTTTCTTAGGTCTCAGCTTCCTCAGCGGTGAAATGGGAATAAACAAGTGGTACCTTCCCCAGAAGGATAATATGAGGGTTCAACAAGATTATGACTGCAAACACAATGTCAGTGATATAGAAGGAGTAGGCAATAAATGGAAGCCATCATTAATAGTAAAAAGAGCAGTCACAGAAACATAATTGTCAAAATAGTACAGAGATCAGAAGTTGTCTGCCTGTTTACTCTTCTCAGTACACAAAGAGTTCTGTATCATAAACTCTGAAAATTTTTATCCCAGGGGTATTTATATTTAATTTGTTATTGTCCTCCAGAAAGTATTAATACTCTATAACATTTATACTTTCAATTCCAGAGAAAGAAAACTTATTTTTACATAAATAATTTTAAATTATATTATACTTACACTTTTAAAAAATTGAGTTGCTTGGAGCCATTTTTGGATCCAAACAAAACAAGCCTGGAAACTAGCTGTCTTATCCCATGATGGCTTCCAAAGAGGTTTCCTGGCACCCCCTGCTGGAGGTGATTTTTTTTTTTCTCTAGTGTTTTCAAGTAAATTGCATCAACGAAGTCTGGTCACTAGATGTTTTTTTCCCGGTACATAGAAGCAATGTTAAAATCATATTTACTAGAGCCCTTGGGATGATGAGAGGAGCAACAACATGTTTGGCTGAATATTTATTGAGCACATCCTACGGCCGAGCACTGTTCTAAGAGCTGGGGAGACATCAGTGAACAAGACAGCCCGAAGTCCTTGCCCTCATGGAACTTACACTCTACCACAGGGGAGACTCACGATAAAAAATAAGTAAAACAGAGCATATCAGGTAGTGAGAAGTGTGGCTAAAGTAAATCAGGAAAGGACAACTGGGAGTGGCAGAGAATGGGCATAGGGATGTCATTTCAAACAGAGTGGTCGGGGAAGACCTTGCTGAGAAGGTGACATTTGAACCAGGGTGTGAGCCATGCAGAGAACTTGGGGAAAAGCATTCTAGGCAGAGAGAACAGCAAGCGTGCAAATGCCCTGAGATAGAAGTGAAGCCCAGAGAGGAGATGACGGTGGCTGGAGCCAAGTAAGGGAGAGGAGGAGTAGGAATATCCAAGACTAATTTTGAGTAGAAAAATGGCTGATATGTTAAAGGTTCACTCTGGTTGCTGTGTTGCGTATAGGTTGTAAAGGGTCAAAGAAAGGAGTTGAGATCTGAAGCCATTTCAACATCCAGCCTTACCACAGATGATAGCGGCTGGGGTAGACATTGCAGAAATGGTGAGAAAAGGCTGGATTCTGTATATGTTTTGAAGATAGAGCCAACAGTATTTGGTGACTTATTGGATTGGGTATAAGAGAAAGAGAGGAGTCAAAGATGACTGCATGGCTTGGGGCTGGAGCAACTGGAAGAATGAATTGTCATTAACTGAAATGAGCAGAACAGCAGGTTGAGCAGGGTTGGGAGGGGGAAGATGAGGTGGTCACTCTCAGGCATCCCAAGTTTTGAGATATCTATTGGAAATCCAAGAGGAGGTGCCGCGTAGGCAGTTGTATGTGCAAACATGAAGTTCAGGGAAGAGGTCTGGGATGGAGTATAGGAGAGTTGTCATAATGGCATAAATGGTGTTTAACGCCATGAAACACTTTTCATGGAATGAGTGTAGATAGGAAAGTTGCCCAAGGACTAAATTCTGGGCAGTTCAATGAATTGAGTTTGGTGACATGAGGGGGAGCCAGCAAAGGAGACTGAGAAGTGGCCAGTGAGTTAGAAGAAAAACCAGGAGCTAATCCTGGAATGGAAGTCAAGTTTCTCACTGAGGAGGAAGTGATCAACTGAGTCAAATTCTGCCTGTGGAGCAAGTAATTTGGGAGGACTGAGACTTGACGATTGGATTTAGCAATGTGAGGCCACTAACACCCTTAATAAGAGGAGCTTTAGTGGTGGGATAGGCATGAGAGTTCAACTGGAGTGGGTTCATGAGAGAAGGGGAAGAGAATTGGAGGCAGAAGAGGTAATTCTTCTGGAGAGTTTGCTGAGAAGAAGAGTCGAGAAATGGGGCAGTAGCTGGAGGGAAAATGGGAGTCAAGGGAAAAAATTTAATGGGAAAAATTCTAGCATATTTATATACTGATGGGAATGTTCTTGTTGGAGGATGGGGCAGGGGAGGTGGAGATTGTCACTGCGAGAGAGCAAGGGAAGAATTGCTGGAGCTACGGAGTCCTTGAGTAAATGAGAAGGGGTGGGAGTGGGTTCATAGGGGGAAGAGCAGGCTCAGCAGCGTGGCCAGTTCTGTCCCAGTAACAAATAGGAAGACGGAACATATGGAATTGGAGGCCGTGGGAACTTCTGATCGCTTCTGTTTTCTCAGTGAAACAGGAGGCAGGTGTATCAGCTCAGAATGAGGATGGGAAGAGCATGTTAGAGGTTTAGAGAGAGAAGGGATGAAACAGTCGCCCGGGAAAGTAGGATGGTGAATGGTCTAGAGACATGCGGCAGAGTTACGAGCAGGCACTGAGGGCCCACTTGAGGTCATGGATTTATAGTGAGACTAGACAGCGTGGTTGAATGTTTTTCCTAGTGCAGTTCAACTGCAGAGGGTGGGCAGGGGAAAGCTGGACTCAACCAGGATCGGGACTTTGTCAGGCAAGTACCATAAAGAGACGGGCAAAGGAGTCACTAACATATGTAAGAGAGTGACTATGATGGTGGACTGTGGAACTGAGTCTGAGTGAGGAGGGAAGTAAGGACATGAGAGAATGTGAGGAACAGTGAAAAAGGGTTGGATTTGTAGATTGTGTGTCCCCATGTGGTTGGAGAACTATTGGTTTGGGGTAGCAGAGAAAGAAAGAGCTGGAAAGATAGGAGGTAGTGATTGAGACGTGGGATGCTGGAATTTGAAATTAAGGTGTTTCAGGAATTGGTGAAGACAAAGTCTAGAGGTGTGTTATGGGACTGAACTGTGTCTCCTCAAATTCCGTACATCGAAGCCCTAATCCCCATAACCTCAGGATGTGACTGTGTCTGCAGACAGGGCCTTTAATGAGGTGATGAAGTTAAAATGAGGCTGATGGGGGGCCCTAACCCAGTCTGACTGGTTTCCTCATAAGAAGAGGGAATTTGAACACACACAGAGATACCAGGGGTGCCTGTGCACAGAGAAAAGACCATAGGAAGACACCACAAGACAGCCGCCGTCTGGAGGCCAAGGAGAGAGGTCTCGGGAGAAACCAAACCTGCTGACATCTTGATCTGGGACTTTTAGCTCCCATTACTGTGAGGTTAATGTCTGTTGTTTAAGCCACCTGTTGTGTGGTATTTTGTTATGGCAGCCCTGGTGGACTCATGTGAGGCGTGACCATGGGAGTGAGTGGCTGGAGGAGGGTGAAGGCCAGAGGATTGGGAGAAAGGGACCGAGAGGGCTGGGAATGGGAAGGACTCCTTGCAACTACTGTTCAAGTCAGCAGTTCTGACGATGGCGGCCTTGGAGAGAATGTCTCTGCTCAGAGAGCCAGGTGCTCAACTCTTCAAGGAACAAGAGGAAGCAACCTTGAGGTGGCGTGAACGGGGGTGGGAGACGACCCCAATATCACCCACATGGGAATCTACAACCTCTTCAGCCAGGACTCGACCTCCTCCTCTCCCATCAGCTTTTAAGCAGAGGTGTTTAAAAAACTGAAAGAAGTTTTTCTCACCTTGAAACTTCCCATCATAGAGATTCTAACAGGTGCTAAAATGAGGAAAAAGGAGAAAGAAAGAGAACAGGATAATCTTTGAATAGGGTACTCGACGACCAAGAGACCCAGAAGCAGCTGTGTGTTACCAGACGTATTTGCAAGTTTCCAAGAGGGTTTAGTTGAGATTTCACAAAAGTTTTTATGGCCAATATTTTGCACTTTGGAGAGGAGTGACCAAGAATACTTTTGTTAAAGTTTATGGAGGGTGGAATTGTGGAGCATTTCCCACCCTGTATCGATGCTGTGGCTTCTGGGAATTTTCAGTGTCAGTGAGGTGAGCTGTCACTCTCAGTCAGGGCCCCCCTCAAAATAATCATAATTTAACGTCTATTGATTGTCTTCTTTGTGCTAGGCTCTGTAATAGAAGCTTTCACATAGATTAAAAACAAACAAACAAAAAAATGAATTCTCACAACAACACTAAGGTGAAGGCATTTAATCCCATTTTGCATGTGAAAAAAAAATGGATCTAAGAAAAATTTTTAAAACTTGCCCAGGAACTAGAAGTTAAGCTAAGACTTTCATGTTCACTGCATTCTTCCACCAGGGTCACCCTTGCCTGATACTCTTTTATATGTGAACCCCCTCTTCATTGCAAATTGGTTTCAGATTTGGATATTCTGATTCCTTGGTAGTAGCTGCCTCCATTGCTACTTTGAAGTCACACTGGTTTCAGTAGGAGAGATATACAGAGAACTTAGCTAGATGGATTACTGATGTCTGCTGTGGAGACGGGGTCAGGGAAGGGCAACATGCATGGCTAGTTTTCCCCAGCCTTGGTCAAGCCCAAAAAGATGTCTCTAGTTATGCTCTCACATCACAGGTAGTTATGAAGACTTGGTGGGAGGTGCAGGACCAATTGTCATTTGGAAGACTATTCAGTAAGGGTGACAGAAGTGAATGAAGAGGATATGACTGGCTGGAAAACTTGGTAAAATTGTGAAAAGGAGAATTGAGCAGTATCTTTGTCTTTGGTTATCCCATTAATGAAAACACCTAATGAAGTCTCCCGAGACAACTAAAAAATTTGCTTAATTTCATTCCTAGGAACACTCTTCTTTAAACTACCTCCTGAAAAAAAAAGTGTGTACTCATAAAAAGCATTCCTGAAGCCATTTGTCTCCAGTAAACTCCCAATCTCCTTGTCAAGGAATTCTTACTCAATCAGGCTTTTAGTGCTGGTCCTCCAGGAGCCAGGAAGAATCCCTGGGCTGCTGTACTCATTGCCTGCTTCTGACCTTGGCTTCCTGTTCTTAGCAGCAGAGCTGAGGAACACGGCTGAGGAAATCCGCAGGATGCCCGAGACCAGGGGACGAGGTGACTCAGCAGGAAACACTCCACCTAAAATAGTCCTGGTGTGCAGTCCCTGAGTCACTTGGGAGTCAGAGTTAATATAGGATCCTGGAATTCATCTCACAGGTGATGGGAAGTAGAGAAGAAGGAAGTATCTGAAAGAAGTTTACCAAAAAGAAAATTTGCACAAAGGTAAAAGTTTAACTGCTGAAAAGGCGCATCTTCAGAGAGAAATTTCATCCTGGGAGCTCAGAGTGGATAAATCGTAATTTCCTCCACTGACCATGGGCATAAAGTACTGGTCCTGGTCCAATCTAGGGACCCACCGGGAGTGGATATTTCCTTAAAAACACATGAGGAAAACAGCAGTAGAACAGCTGTGTAAACACAAATGGACCATTGGAATGGACGCAGCATCCTTGATTTTTGTGTTTATAAATCTTGTATAAACTTTGAGTCCGCTTATTTGTTCCAGCTCTTCACAGTGAGGGACCGAGGAACTGTCTTCCACCATTTATTCTTTAAATGTGTATCAAGCAATTACCACCTAGCAGGGAGGCAAAGAACACCCATTCCTTGTCCTCAAGACACTGCTCAGAATCTAGTTGGGGAAATAAAAAAGTTCAACAAAAGCTTTGTAATACAAAATACTGACTCTCTAATGGAGAGTAGCCTTCTTGAAAGAAGAGCAAGGTACAGAAGGCTCGAATGGAGCTGAGGGTTCCCAGGAGGTTCCTTGGAAGGGTGGGGGCCAAACTGAGTCATCTAGGTTAACAGAGAGCCGGTAGTTGGCCAACCTGAGACTCAAATAAAGTTAAATGCTCACTGGGAGATAAATGCAATGCATGAAGCTTGACTGGATCTCAGTTTGGAAAACCACACAGTGAAATACATTTTGGGGACAACTGGAAAAATATGAATATAGATAGTGTTAGCCAATATTAGAAAGTTGTTTTAATTTATTTTGAGTGCAGTAATGGTGTAGTTATGAAGAAGGTTGTTCTAATTTTTTAGAAGATACATATATCTGAAATGTATTTAGCAAATGGATATGCAAAAATCAGAAATCTGAAATGGTTTAGCAAGAGAAAGAGGAAAAGGAGGAGGAGGAGAAGGAAATGGAAAAGGAGGAGGAGAGGGAGAAAAAGAACGAATGTCTGGTAGATAGATAAATGAAACAAATGTGATAAAATGTTAACAGTTGTTGAATTGAATCTGGATGTTTATTGCACTAGTTTTTCAATTTTCCTGAATTTTTGAAATTTTGTAAAAAACAGTTGAAAAAAAAAGTTTACCCTGATAGACATTCTGTTGCATAAAAGCCAACACTACCCAAAATTCAGAGGGTGCTTTCATCGTGGGAATTCAAAGTAGAAAATAAATGCTCTGCTCAGACCACTGCATTAGGCTGCACAGAAGCACAGAGCCAGGAAAGAGTAGCCCACTCTGCAACTTGGAGCCAGCAGCTTGCTTGTGTCTGCTGCCCGAGACACCTACAAGGGATGTGGTTGGGAGGGTGGGTGAGGAAGGAGCTCAGAGCTCAAAAGGTCTTGTGTTTGTCAGGCTGAAGAGTTTGGACTTTATCCTGAGGAAGTCAGAGCCCCATAAGAGTGGAGGGCATTTTAGAGGTTCTTTCTGGTTTCGGTTTGAAGGATGGATCAGAGATTGAAAGGTATGGAACTAAGAGATTATTCCAGAGACAACTTCAGTAATTCCATCAGAAATAAAGAAGGCCAAATGCTGGCGAGGCTGCGGAACAACAGAAATTCTCATTTGTTGTTGATGGGAATGCAAAATGGTATAGCCACTTTGAAAAACAATTTGGCAGTCTTCTACAAAGTTAAATATACACATACCATACAACCGGCAGTCCCACTCCTAGGTTTCCACAGAGACCTGTACGGGAATGTTTAGAGCAGCTTTATTCATAACCACCAAAAATTGGAAGCATTGACTGGCAAATGGATAAATAAATCATCCATTCGTAAATGGAACACTATGCAGTAAAAAAGGAATGAACTATTGATACTACAGCAATGTGGATGAACCTCAAAAACCTTATGCTAAGTGAAAGAAGCCAGGCTACATACTCTGTGACTCCACTGATGTGACAGTCTGACAAAGGTCAAGCTGTCACCATAGAAATCAGATCAGTGGTTACCAGGGGCTGGGGTGGGGTGGGGGAGGTGACTAGAAAGGGGCACACAGGAAAAGTGAAAGATTTTCTTTTTCTGTGTGTGTGTGAGGAAGGTTAGCCCTGACCTAACATCTGTTGCCAATTTTCCTCATTTTTGCTGAGGAAGACCGGCCCTGGGCTAACATCCATGCCCATCTTCCTCTACTTTATATACGGGACGCTGCCACAGCATGGCTGACAAGCAGTACACCGGTCCCCACGTGGGATCCAAATATGTGAACCAAAGGCTGCTGAAGTGGAACGTGAGAACTTAACAACTATGCCACGGGGCCGGCCCCTGAAAGCTGCTTTGATGGTCAAGAAAACAGACATACTAATAAGAGAAGTGGAGGTGTCGCAGGATAGCACCAGATAGGGCCGACTAACTGCTGCAAGGATGAAGTGAGGAGTAAAGTTACATGGAGGAGTAATTCAGAATGTTCTAAAATATTTCATCTATTTTTGTTATTACTTTAGCAGCCAATTTGGCACAAGCATGAGGAAAATGTTATTAACTTTGAAAAGTATATAAGGGATTCTCAAGAAGAAATTTATATTCTGGGAACATGGAGAGAAAGTTTCCATATGTATATATATGCATGGGCATGACTGTCTCAAATTATCTAATGATACTCTTCCTGGGGATATGTTTTTCACTGACTTTACATGTTCTTCAAACAATAAAAATGTATGCAAAATGCTTTCTTAATTCTAATTAATAAAAAATACAAAATGTTAATTTTTTAAAATGAAGAATGCCTATAATATGGTGGCAGCAGTGGGCATGGAGATAGTTTGGAGAGGATTTAAAAAGGAAGAATCATTTCCAGGAAGTGATTTTTCAGATAAGATATCCTCGCATATGGGCATATGGGCCACTCAAATAAGAATACTACTGTAGTATTTGTGGAGAGAAAAGACTGGAAATAATCTAACTCCCCATTAATAGGAAACTGGTTAAATAGATTATGGTATATCTATATAATGGAATACTATACAGCTGTTAAAAAGGAGATAAATCTGTGTGTGCTGATATGCATTGATGGTTGAGTTAAAAAAAACACTGCAGAGAATATTACTATTTATGTAATAAAAGAGGGGTGAGACACACACACACACATTGCACAGGCATAGAATATCTCTGGAAGACTATGACAAGAAGCTGTTCTATCTGTCAGGGTTCATTCGGGAGACAGAAATCACACCATAATTTGAATAGTGAAGGTTTAATATAAGGAATGATTATTTACTAAACAGAAATAAGAGAACTCTGATGAATACCCCAGGGCTGAGAAAGAGTGCCCAAGGAAGGAATGAGCTTGGAAGGCAGGTCTCCTCAAGGCTGCACCCAGACCTCCTTGGAGAGGGGACAGCCTCCCCACCATCAGACCCTCCCATTAGACCCCCCACATGGCACCCCCATGGGGGTAGTAGTTTTTTTTAGGAAGATTGGCCCTTAGCTAACATCTGTTGCCAATCTTTCTCCATTTTTCCTTTTTTCTCCCCAAAGGCCCAGCAGATAGTTGTGTCACAGTTGCACATCCTTCTAGTTCCTCTATGGGGGATGCCCCCTCAGCACGGCTTGATGAGCTGTGCGTAGGTCCGCGCCAGGATCCGAACCCGCGAACCCGGGCCGCTGACTTGGAGCGCTCTATCTTAACCGCTACTCCACCAGCCCGCCTCTCGATGGCGCAGTATTTTGCTGGGTTGCCTCAGGTCAGAGCTGGTCCACAGTTGCCAGGAGTCCCAGGCCAGGGCTGACAAGCTGGGAATTCCTCCGCTGGGGAAGCAGCAGTCTGAGGCAGGTGGGAAAGACGTCGCTGGCTGGGGACGCTGCCCGTGGAGAGGGCCCGGCCACTCGCTGGAAAGCTGCCGGGAAGCTGCTCGCAGGAGCCTCGCTGAGCTGTCCCGGGGACGCCGGCTGGCGCACCCCTGGAACTCGCTGGGGTGAGCCCCACCGCTGGGTCTGCCACGCGCCGGGCAGCCCCACAGCAGCAGGAAGGACAGAAAGCTCCCGGAACCAGAAGCCCGTTTGTCCTCGAGTCCCTCCAGCGTCCTCTACTGGCAAGACTTAACATCGCGTCAGCCCCAGAGAAAGATGTTTCCTTATCACAAGCAGAGAAATGAAGGGGGGATTGGGGCTGAAAGGCAATAAATTCAGGAATGTCACGGCCGGTAACAATTGCATCTGGGGAGAAAAACTGGTTGAAGAGGCTGATTAAGAGAAGCTTCCTTTTCGCTGTAAATCTGGGTACTGCTTGATTGGGGGGAGGGGCATTGAGAAATTTCTTTAATGCATTAGACCGAATTTCCTACTCTAAAATAATAATGCTGTTGAGCATACTAATATGCCAGCCATTGTTCTAAATGCTTTAACTATATTAAATCGCCTAATCTTTCCCCAGACAGTTACTATTATTAGATCCAGTTTTTACACTGGAAGAAACTGAGGCACGAAGAGATTAAGCAATTTGCCCAAGTCTAGCCGGGAAATGATTGAGCTGTGCCTGGTCATCTGGCCGCAGAGTCTGTGTCGTTAACCCCTCCGCTGTATTGACTTCCCACGTCTATCAATGTTTACCGGGGCGTGAAACCTAATGAACCGGGCGATCTTCATTCATACTGCTCATCAGACATTTCCCGACCTCTGACTCCCCCTAGAGGTGACTTGGGTCATGTGATTAGCGAGTTGTGTGTGTCACTTCCAGACAAGCCTTTCTCTATTTGTGAGAGATGCTCCTGCGCTCTCTTCCTCCTCTGGCACAGACTCCGAGTTGACTGTGATGGGTAGATAGCATGAGCAAGAAACAAACTTTTGATTTTCCAAGCCCTTGATATTTTGATGCTGCTCCTTTCTAAAGCAAAATCTAGCCTACTTTTACTGATATAAAGGAGGGGGTTCTGATTAGAGTTAAACAGCAAAACATGCGTCTTATAACATGCCAATTAAGATATATTGCTTATTCCAAAGTTTTTTATCTTGACAATTTTTGAACTCAGAAAAACTGAAAAAATTAGAATTATACAATGATCAGTTTAACCTTCAACTAGATTCATCAATTGCTCGTATTTCGCTCTCTTTGCGTTCTGTTTCACACATGCTTTTTTTGCTGAATCATTTAAAAGAAAGTCGCAGACATCATGAAACGTCACAAGAAAAACTTCAATAGGCATCTTCTAAGACCAAGAACATATTATGACCACACTGAAAATCTCGGTTCCTGACAGCATTAGCATATTTACTTTTTTGCTTTATTCTACAATATACATAAAATAGCTTTAGAACTACAACTCTAATATTATGATCAATCATAACTCCATGAAGCAGAGTTTCGATTCCTTGCAGTTCTTTTTTTCTTTAGAATATAAGGACACTAAGGACGGGCGGTCAGGGTACTGTGTTTAGTGCAGCACAGAGTAATTCAAGTAACTTTGCACACAGTCCTCTTAACATCCTTAGTGAGATATATTCTAGGGATGAAAGGGACTGCAAAGAAATCTTGATAATAATTTGATGCAGAGATTCACTTAATTCTTTTTATATTCAATTTTGGAGTTTGTTTTTAAAAATCTTTTATTACTTTTTATTATTTTTTTTATGGATCACTGTTACTTGGTTTGAAAGTCAGAACAATATAAAAAGATATACTCAAAGTGCCACTCTCTCCCTTTCCTCAACTCTCTCCCACCGTCTCCATAGGCAGATATTTTCATTAGTTTCTGTTGTATCCTTCCTGTGTTCCTTTTTTTTTTAAAAAAAATAAGCGAATATATATATCTTTTCATATTCAAGAAATCTTTCATATTTTTTGTTATGACTTCATAATACACCATCATGTAGCTGTACCACACAGTTTGATTTATTAGGGGCTGTTTGAATTGTTTCCAATATCTTACTATTACAAATAATATTGTAGTGAAGAACGTTGTACGTGCATTCCTTCATATTTGTGGAGGTTTACTTTCGAGGTAGTCTCCTAGAAGTGATTTTCCTGGGCGCATACATAATTATTATTGGTAGATATTGCCCAATTCCCTTCCCCAGGGGTTGAATCATTTTGCATTCCCACTGGCATTGCATCACACTGACTGTTTCCCTACAGCCTTGCCAACAGAGTGTATTGCCAAGCTTTCAAATTATTGTCAATCTAAGAGATGAGGAATGATATCTCCCTATAGTTTTAGTTTGCATTTATCTTATTATGAGTAAATTTCAACATCTTTTTACATATTTAAGTCATCGCATATCTATTTCTGTGAATTGTTTATGATTTTGTCCATCTTTCTACCAGGTTTTGGATTTTATTCTTTTTGATTTTTAGGCACTCTTTATATATTAAAGAGACTAGTCCTTTGTCTGCAATATAAATTGCAAATATTTCCTACTAATTTGCCATTTGACTTTTACTTTGTTTATGATGTTTTACACCTTGCAAAAAAACACTATTTTTATGTTGTTAAATTTATCAAGATTTTCTGTCATTGCTTTGGGACCTTATTTTAGAGCTTTGAGAAGTTCTTTCTAAACCCAGTTATGTTTTCTTCTAGTACTTTTTTTTTTTTTTTTTTTGTGGGGAGGACCAGCCCTGAGCTAACATCTGTTGCCAATCCTCCCCTTTTTGCTGAGGAAGACTGGCCCTGGGCTAACATCTGTGCCCATCTTCCTCCACTTTATATGGGACGCCGCCACGGCATGGCTGACAGGCAGTGCGTCGGCGGGCGCCCGGGATCGGAACTCGCAAACCACGGGCTGCCAAGCTCGAACTAAACCGCTGCGCCAGCGGGCGGCCCCTCTTCTAGTACTTTTATGCCTTACTTTTTTTACATTTAGATTACTGATCCATTTGGAATTTGTTCTGGTCTATTGTATGATACAGGGATCTAATTTTATCTTTTTTGAAATGACTATCCAGTTGTCCCTACACTATTGTTGCTTAAAGTTAATATTTTCCCTAGTGACCATCTTTATCATTTACTAAATTTCCATATATACTTGGGTCTATTTTGGAATGTCTAGTCTGTTCCATTGGTCTGTATGTCTATCTATTCATGCTCTATCTTTTAAAATCACATGCAAGTATTTCTCCCCCATTCCTCTTGAAAAATAATTTTTGAAAAGAGTGCAGTGTCCATGGGACTTGGTGACTAATTGAATGTGGAAGCTGAAATAGAGGAAAGCATCCTGGCTAACTCCCAGACTTCTTTCCTGGTTGCCTTGGGTGGAGAGTAAGGCTGTTTGCCAACAGGTGGCAGGGAGAGAGTGTAAGGGGAGAGTATCAACAAAGGAGGGAAACCCTAGATCACACTAGGGGGCGCACAGGAAGAGGAAACCAGGAGAAGGACTGAGAACGTACGGTTGAAGGGATGCGTATCAGTCTCCTAAGGCTGCCATAACAACTCACCACAAACTGGGTGGCTTGCACAACAGCAATTTATCATCACACCGTTCAGGAGACTAGACATCTGAACTCAAGGTGCCAGCAGGTTCGGATCCTTGGAGGTTCCGTGTCTCCCAGCTTTGGTGGCTGCCAACAGTCCTTGGTGGTCCTTGGTTTGAGCTGCATCCCTACAGTCTCTGCTTCTGTCATCACATGGCCTTCATCTCTCTGGGTGTCCTCCCATGGGCTTCTAATAAGAATGCCAATCATTGGATTGAGGGCCACCCTAATCCATCTGACTAATCATCTTAACTAATTACATCTGCAAAGATGCTATTTCCAAATAAGGTCACATTCTCAGGTTCTTGGTGGATATGAATTTAGGGGGGACACTATTCAACCTAGTATAAGACGGGAGAAAACCAAGGAGTAGAAGCAACAGGGAAACCAAGGGGAGACAATTTCAAGGGCAGTAGGTCCAGTGTCTCGGGGAGGTCATACGAAACAAGCCCAGAGAAACATAAGCTGCTTGCCCTCCTCTGGCCCTCTACTCTCCAACCACCCACTCTCTTCATGTGCCCAGACCTGCAGCGTGTCCTGGCCGCAGGTCCTGTCCTTGCTGTGCCCATGCCTGGCACTCCATCCCCATCTGCCGTAGCTCGTGGGCAGCATTTCTTCCTTCAGGTCTCCTCTTGGAGCCCACAGGGCAGGCTTCACATCCATCTTAGATAAATGTGCTTCTAGTGCTTCTCACTGCGCTTCGCACACAACAGATTCTTAATAAATGTTTGTTGAATGAATGAATGTACTTTTAAGTAAATGACATTGCACAAAGTAAATTGCTTTTTTGTTATCATTATTTGCTACTTTTTTCTTCTTAAGAATAAATCAAACAGTTTATCTTCTGGTACCTTCTGGTACAGATTTACCTAGTGATATTCAAAGCTCTGCTCTAACCACCCTTGAAGTGTGGACTCTCAAATTGGGTATTCCATTGTTAATTTTTCACCACTAAGATATAGATTAAAATTAATTTACACTGTGACAGTCTGTCTACACCGATGTATCTTAAAATAAATTACAGATGACATAACACTGGGTTAAAAGTATATTTTATTTAACACTTGTATGATGCTTACTATGTTTCAGCTACCATTTTAAGCATTTTACCAATATTAACTCATTTAATCCTCATAACAACCTAATGAAGTAGGTACTATTATTATCTCCATTTGATGGAAGAGGAAACTGAGGCACAGAGAGGTTAAATTACTGGAAGTCACACAGCTGGTGAGAATCAAAGCTCGGATTCAAATGAGGCAACGTGACTCTCCATGGAGTCTGTGCTCTAGGCTGCCTCTCAACACATCTTTAACCCTTCCTTAGATGGGCACTTGACTTTTCATACAACTTTTTTCTGCTGTGTGAGATGAAGAGATCAGCCAGCAGGTTTCTCCTGTGGCCCCAACCAACCAACAAACTCCACATCTGCATCTAGCTGTTCACAACACAGCACACACAACTTGGTAAGAACCCACAATCATGCACACACGCTAGGCAGTCCAGATCAGATTTAGGAAAGTGTTGAAGTAACCAGCTCGAGCCCAAGTTGGAGTTGCTCATGCTAAGCTCCACATCAGCAAACCAAAACTTTTTAACTATGTTTCTTTGCTCTGCTCTCCCAGAAAAGGAAGGCCTGGGTCAGCCAGTAGTGCTTGTCTGCTTAGCACAGTTCCCTGACCAGCTCCAGACTTTTCTTCACTCCATAGAAGGCAGGTAACCCTGCAGTAACCAACCCACCTTTGCCCAGTGTAACTTCCTTGTTCCTGCTCACCGTGGTCTAGAAAACCCTCTCCAATTGTATAACCATCTGGAGGTCCTTTTTTATCTGCTAAGTGGGGTGCTGCCAGATTCATGAATCACTGAATAAAGCCAATAAGATCTTTAAAATCTACTCAGATGAATTTTGTTCTTTAACAAAAGAAATGTTCTCTAAAGTAACCTGGAAGGAAATAATTCCACTAAAAAAAAGTAAAAGACAAAAACCAAACCACAACAAAAAAAACCCGCTCAATTTACGTAACTAATTGGAACCCTTAATTTGAATTCTGGTTACTTTTTATCCTTGATAAAATTGCATGAACCATTGTGCTTTATATTTGCATAACAAAAACTCATTAAAGTCATTATTTTTCTATAAAAAAGGATACATTTTACTGTGCAGCCCACACCCTAGATGGTGTTTTGCAAAAGGTTTATCATGATACTTACTGATTAGGACAGAAAACGGAGTACACTACAGTGCTGCTTCTGTGAAACCTAGTGTATAGAATCGCTACAGAAAGTCTCTCAATCATGGTAGCTGTGCTACAGGGTGGTGAGAAACAGCTCTGGACAGCGGAAGCTATAATTTACAAAATAGCAGTTTTTACAGTTTCAAAAAGCAATGTCTAATCTCTATTGGGCATTTGATTTCATTCGTATAGTATTTTATGACAGACGTAATCTCATTGACTTAAGAACAGCTCTGTGGGGTTTGCAGCAAGAACATTTTCATCTCCATAAACACACACAGTTAACAAAACCAAGACGGGACACGCAGACTGACTTGCTCAGTCTCTTGGCTGGGTTGTGGCGGGGCTGCCCCTGGGATCCACCTTTCTAACTCCAGCTGTTCCAGGCACCCCACAGCTGCGGGCTGAGGAACACGCCCTAGTCGTGTAAGGACTCACAAAAGCCTATGGGGTTAGAATTTTAGGTGCCTCGGTCAACTTTTAGCACCAGTTGGTGGAGGTATCTCCCTCTTCCACTGATTGTTTCCGAGACAACTTCTAGCTCAGAACGTGGAAATACAAGGAGAAAGTCACCAACAACTGCCCCGGCTGCCTGTAACCCAAGGACAGAGCTGCTCACTCTCCACATTCGGTTAGAACAGTGGGTCTCAACCCCGGCTGCACGTTAGTTAATTCATGATTAAAAATCCTGAAGCCCAAGGCACACGACAGACTGACTGCATGACTTTCTGGGGTTGGAATCAGAGCATCAGTATTTTTAAAACTCCCCCAGGTGATTCTCATATGCTACGAAGGTCAAAATCCAGAGAGTTAGAGAAATATGGTGAATCTAATCTGGTCTAAATCTACAACTCTATATAAAATGGGTCAACTCTTGATTTGAACACAACAAAAATACATCAATGATTTGATCAGTCTACAAAGTTTTGACTCATTACCATTATTACAATAAAGCTCAATTTACAGAGCAATCCTGCTCAGCATTATTCTTTGCCAGTATTATATAATTTAAACCTTCCTTGGGGTAGGCATTTTCTCCGATTCACAGGTGAGGAAGCTGAGGCACCTGGGACTTAGTGACATGCCCAAGATCACACAGCTGCTAGGTGGTGGAAGTGGGATTCAAGCTCAAGTAGTCTTGACTCCAACACTTGACACTCTGAACTTCTAAGCAGCACTGCCTCCCATGGGATTTATTGATTTCATGGGCAGGTTCTATGTTTGGGTGTTGGCATTTGTCAAAGCCTTTATGACTCTCAAAATCAGTGGTGGCAACTGAGACTGGATCCAAAGTTCCTCCTCTCTGCACTTGTATATCACGTGATTCTCCCCAGCCAAAGCAGGCTCCTGAGGGTGCAGCTGTGTTCTGTTCTACATGCCCGGGACAATGCCTGACACAGTGAGGCTCACACACTACCTATTGTTTGAATGTATGACACTCTGGGCCACATGGACTATACCCATTTGACTAGTCTACACAGTCATATTCCTAATAAATCTATAACGCTTCAAGAAACTGATACTATGGTATTCAGCTGGAAATAAAATGAGACATTTCATCAACTAGAAGTCCACAGTGAGTAGCATCAGTAACTTTCCCAGGAGATTCCCCAAACATTAAACAGTTTCATATAAAACTGAGACATTTGAGTTGAAAGTTACTTTAGAGGAAAATGTAATGATCCCAGTGTAGTTCCATTTGAAATTCAAAAACTGAGTCCTCCCACTCTTCTCTCTTCCTCCTTTTCAAAAAGCAAGCTGGCCCACCATGCAGCGACAGAGGAAGCGAAAGAAAGCTAGAATTCACTGGCCTCAGGGGCTCCAGAAAACCTGCCAAAGTCAAAATGACCTAGTTACAGATTTTCAGAAACGTAAGTAAAGTCGATTTATAACATTTATTGTAGAATATATTTAACCTCTACGAACTGCTCCAACAGCTCAAAGCGCCAATACTAACAGAATTGTAGTGCCACCCAGCCTAGAACAAGACGGTCCGTGTTGCCCTCTTGAAGGGCACCCTCTCCAATCATTCACGTTTGGGGGGAGGCTGGGCAGGCATCCTCCTCCACCCCAGGGGAGAGCCGTTGGTCCAGTGCTGTCTTGACTTCTCTCGGCCACGCGGGGTCACTGTTGAAGACCAGTTGATTTGCCTGACAGTGCTTCCTCTCCTGCCATGAGGAGGCCTCAGGATGCCCGTCCCCCCAGGGGTCCCAGGGGGTCTTCACGGAGGACAGAGCCCTCCCTCAGCACTGAGCTCTGCCAGGGGCCCCAGAGTGGCTGCCCTTTCAACCAAGCTCTTTTGGCTTCTGTGCACCCAAAGCTGGCCCCTGAAGCTCTGAGTGGGAATGGACTCACTGTTTACAGACCTCCCTCCTGTCCTTTCTCCCCAGGGATGGCCAAGGGGCGGGGTGGCAGCAGTACGTCTACCACCTATCCCTCTGCACCCCAGCTCCCCCAGCATAAAAGGTCTCTCCACGCCACCTTCCCCAGACCATCTAGGCTTCTCACCCTTTACTTATGCATCTTCTGCGGTTTAAATGATATGTATCCTCTTAAGAGAAAACACCCCCCAGAAAACCACAAAGCTATTTTCCATCCCAGCCCATAAGGAAAAGTAGCTTGTACTTTTCTGACTAAAGAAGTGAAAAGATAGAAGAGAGGATTCTCTCCTCTTATAGGGCTAAGATAACATAATATCAAATATATTTTCATTCTATCACTTTTATTTTTTAATGAAATTGTAGATCTGGAATATAATATCTTTGTGATAGTAAATGTATCCAACCCCCTCAGGGGGTGTTTTATCCTTCCATTTCTGCCCCTCCCCCCTGCCCTGCCCGTGTTTTTACCACACTCTGCTTAAATATTTTCTGGTCTATGGTTTGCCATGTCTATTGAGAAGGGACTGAACTTGATCAAGTCAGGGCAAACCTGGGACTGAGGGCCCTGAATCCTAGTCCAGTGCTCGCTCTGCAGCACAGCCCTGCTTCTCCATCTCTGGAGATGCTCCCAGGCTGGGAAGGCCAAGGAATCGCTTAGAGGCTGGATGGGAGATGGAAATGTGTCAAGGTAGATGCTCAAGGCGGACCCCGCAGCATCTGCTCCAGTTTTCTGCACCCCACCACTGAACACATGTGTCTTCCCCAGGGACCGATTAGTTCAAACTGTAGCTGGTCTTCGGAGCAGTCTCACTCTGCTCTCTACTGTCCATGTCCCAGGCACAGAGTACCCCCGTGTGGGGTTCCCACCAAATCTACTTATGGCAACCATGCATTATTGTTTTGCCACCTGGAATCCCTTTTTCTCTTTCTTGGGGAGCTACCATCTAGCATTCTGTGTGATCCTGGTGGGTTTGGCCTGTCCCAGCCACCCCTAGCCTCCCACTGGTGTAAACACATGGCCCATGCCCAGACAGTCAAAATATTCCAACTCCAGTGCCACAGCAAGTTGGTCCTGTGACCCAAGCAAGGCAATTAGAGCCCTTCCCTGGAGTTTTATTTATGGATACTTCTCTCTTCTGTTTTATTATGGACGTTTATCTCTTTCCTCTGGGATCACTAAGCTGAGACGATAAATCATTTAAGTGAGGAATTACACTATATATTCTGCCCCAAGCTCCACATGGAGGAAGGTCATCGGCAACAAGAGAAGTGAGGCCAACACTCAAGGGGTTGCAGAGGCAGGAGATGGGAGAGAGAAAGAAGGAGAACAAAAGTGTGTAGACAACACTGGGTGAAGACTAAAGTCCCTTGAACTCATTGGCATCAGACTTGAGTTTCTGTTACATTTAATATACTGCCCCTCTCAGACCTTTTCCTCTGTTTGGTGTAATAAGAAATATATTGGGGGGCCCCAGTGGCATAGTGGTTAAGTTTGTGCACTCCGCTTTGGCGGCCTGGGGTTCGCAGTTTCGGATCCCAGGTGTGGACCTACACACCATTCATCAAGCCACGCTGTGGTGGCGTCCCATCCAAAGTAGAGGAAGATGGCACAGATGTTAGCTCAGGGCCAATCTGCCTCACACACACAAAAAAGAAATATATTTGGTCTTTGTCCCCCATTCCAGGCACAGAGCTCCTAAAACTCTTGGAATTTCCTGAGTGATAGGAGTGTCTTCTGTTATTCATAATGACACTTTTGATCACACCTGAGTTTATGCTAATGAAGTGACTGAGGGTGAGGCCCCTAGACAGTTTCGTGATGGGGCTGGTCACCAGAAACACCAAGTGATTAGAAGTTTAAAAGTCTTAGCCCCACCCATTGACCTCCAGGAAGTGGAAGTGGGGCTGGAGATTAAGCTTCATAAAAACTCTTGAACAATAAGATTTGATGAGCTTCCAGGTTGGTGAACACATCAGGGTGCTGGGACGGTGATGCGCCCAGAGAGCATGGAGGCCCTGTGCCCATCCCCCACACCTTGCCCTATGCATCTCTCCCTTCTGGCTGCTCCTGAGTTACATCCTAATAATAAACTGGCAAACATCAGTAAAGAGCTTTCCTGAGTTCTGTGAGCCCTTCTAGCAAATTGTCAAGCCTGAGGAGGGTCGTGAGAATGCCCGATTTATAGCCATTTGGTCAGAAGTATGAGTCGAGTGGCTCAGGACTTGCAACTGGTATCTGAAGCAAGGGCAGTCTTGGGGGACTGAACCCTTAAATCTGTGGAATCGGACACTAACTCCAGGCAGTTAGTATCAGAATTGAATTGAATTGTTGGACACCCAGTTGGTGTCCAGAGAATGGGAAAATTGGTTGTTGGTGTTAGAAAACACCCCATATTTTGTCAAACTATACATATGCTGGGTTTCGTTTGTTTGAGACTCTACTTTTATGAAGAAAACTGCACAGCCATTCTGTGCTGGGGGCGGGGGTGTGAGCAAATCCCAGCCATCGTATTTGCATCTTCTGCCTTCCTGAAGCCCATTCTAGACCCAAGTGGGTGCTCCCCCCTCCTTCAAGTGGGTAACACCTCTGTCCAACACCCCTCCATGTGCCCTGCCTACAGCCCACATCTCCTCCCTCTTCCATAAGAGCAATGACTGTCCTGGCTTTATGGTAATCATTTCCTTGCTGTTCTTTATAGTTTGTCACCCAAGTGCATCCCCAACACTATAATTTAGTTTTGCTTTTTTGGGGGGTGGTGTGTGTTGGGGAAAGGATATGGCTTACACCAAAGGAGAGGATTTTACAGTAGGCAGTGGTTCTCAAGCTCGAATAAGCATCAGAATCACCTGGAGCATTCATTAAAACACAGACAGCTCACTGGGCTCCACTCACATGTGGGCTGCTCAGTAGATCTGGAGTGAGGATGAGAATTTGCATTTCAAACCAGTTCCCAAGTGATGCTGATGCGGCTGGGCCGGGACCACACTTTGAGAACCACAGACTTCCGGTGTGTGGGGCTATATCCAGGGCTGACCTAAATTCATCTTAGCGTAACCAGGCTTCTTATTTCCAACAATACTTTGGAAATCAGGATTCGATGGCTCCAGAATTTTACAGTGCATCTGTTTATTCTTTCCATTATATTGGCAGGTGATGATTTGCTTAGCCAGTCCCCTTGTGCCCAAAAGGAAAAGCCTAGGTCTGAGATCCCGTGAGCTCTTGCTGTATTTAGACCTCCCATCAGGTGCCAGACCACTGCTCTATAAAGGTCGGAAGCACTAAGGTGGCCGAGTTCTCTTTTGGTGACTAGCCTGGAGTTTGGATGCATATCTTTCAAAAGAGATCAGTAAAATCCTAAGATTCTCCATTTACACACTAGCCAGAAGGAAAGCTCTCCATCTCCAGCCAAACCAAATAGTCAAACGCAGAATGTCCTTCTCAACATCCTTCCACCCTCATTGCATTTGCCACTCCCGCTAAGCTGCCAGGCAAACTGAAGCCATGAGTTTGATGGCGGCACGAACCTAAGTGCAGACTCAATCTCTCCCAACAAAATGCGTATGAGTGAAAAAAGAAAAGTGCTACGCAGGGGGGAAACTAGCGTTGATTTCTTACTCTCTTTTCATCACCCAGTGTGTTGGCTGCTGTGGTAGCCCGCCCCCAGGGTGGCTCCCAGAGATCCCCGCCTCCCATGTGGTCCCCTCTCCTCTTGTACCAGGGTTAGCCTGTGTCACCAATAGAATACAGCAGAAGAGATGGTGTGTCACTTCCAAGATTAGGTATAAAAGCCTGCAGCCTCCCTCATGGGCTCGCTCTCTCCGTCATCACTCACTCTAGGAGAAGCAGCTAAGTGGAGGGGGCGCATTGCAAGGGCCTGAAGCCTCCTGCCGACAGCCACACGAGTGATCTCAGAAGTGGATTCTCCCCCCCAGTCAAGCCTCAGATGACAGCGGACCCAGCTGACTCCTTGACTGCAGCCTCCTGAGCAACCCTGAGCTAGAATCTGAGTAAAACTGCTCCTGGATTCCTGGCCCCCAGAAACCACGAGGAAAAAAAAGTTCATTGCTTTAAATTGCTAAGTTTTGGAGTAGTTTGCTCTGCAGCAGTAGTTAATGAATACAAGCGCTTTTCCAATGTTACTCTTTTAACTTCAAACAACGCTGAGGAATAGTTACTGCCATATCTCACTGAATCTAAGATGCCATCAGATTCAAGATGCCCCATTTATTCTATGAACCATTAGGAAAGGGGAAAATGCTATTAATTACTGTGACACCTTCAGTTGTGAGACGCACTCATTTCAGGTGCATCTTAGAACTGACGAAACGTGTTATCTGCCTTTTGTAGTGGGGTTTCTACTCATGCGTTGGGGAAATGAAAGCTTTCTTTTTCATCCCCATCATCCAGCTTGGTGTGGAGCAGCCACTTAGTGTATGTCCTTTGAGAAGTTTTGTTTCACATAGAGAGGTCAGCTGTCTCAGTGGACACAATGTGACATCTAGGGCAGAGCTGGACTCGGCATAGATCTTGTTTTTAGTTGTAGATCAATACAGGAAGTTTTTTAGACACATAAGTTCTCCTAGTTCTCACGTTAGTCAAAGGAAGGCTCCTTTCTGGATTCTTAATCAGCACATGTCCTCTTTGTGAAGTGCAGATGACCAGCTTATGTGGCCCTTTCCCATCAGCCCGAGGTGGCTCCCAGCTCCTCAGAATGGCTGAGTTGAGTGTCTACTCTGCGTTCTCACATACATCATCTGAGCCAGGCATTCCCCTTCCCTCCGGACATACAAGGGAAGAGAAGCTGAGACACATTAAGAAACTTGCTGAAGAAAACAAAACTAGAAAGTGACAAAGGCTGGAGGTCTACCAGGCTGTTCTCCCTGCCACCCTCCCACATCTCTGCACCTTCTCTGAAGACGGTGCTGTGGCTTTTCTCCTGGCCTTAAACCATTTTCACAGCAAAGCATAAAAGGCAGCTGACGCCAGTGAGAGTTTTCAGTGGCCTCTAAATCTGCCTTGCACATGAATAGCGTGCTGTGTTTCATCTCAGGAACACAAAGTGTTTCATAAACATTATTTCATTAGTCCTCATACCACCAGACATTTTCAAACAAATGAGTTAATGTTTGCAGGAAGTCCTGCAGATTTGCAGACTATAGGCACGGTGTGAAGGTACAGCATTGTCCTAAAGCCTGAACAGTTGTCACAGAGTCACAGCCTTGGAGAGCTCGCCTGTGAAAATGTCAGACCTTCCAAGTCATGAACATGGTGGCAGGAATGGGGGGAGGCAGGTCCAAATAAGCCATCCCTGGTCTGGAGATGGAGTAAGTCTATAAAGTAGAGATGCCAAAGTGAATTCCATTATCAACTCTGATCAATTATTAATGCCTGTCTGATAGGCTGAGCAGAGAAGAATCTTAAGGCCATGTCTGGGCTCATTGGGAAAGAGTTCTGGGAATGATGAGTGATGTCTGCCATGGGTGCAGAACTGGAGAGTTTGGAGCATATATTCCAGGAATTTGCCCTACGTGTTTTAGATCAGTGATTCTCAACCCTGACTGCATATTAGAATCATCTGAAGAGCTTTTAAAAAATAATAGTGCCCAGGCCTCAGACCAACTGAATCAAAATTTCAGGAAGTGGGGCCTGGACATGTATGTATTTTTTTAAGTGCCAGGTGTTTCTAATTGTCATCCAGATCTGAGATCCACTGCTGTAAGATTATCACCTTCTAGGGCAGTAGTTCTCAGCCTTGACTGTACATTGGGATTACATGGGTTATATTAAAAATATACTGATGTCTAGGCGGCATCCCCATATGTCCTGATTTAATTGATCTGGGAGTGGCCTAGGCATTGGGGGTTTCAAAAGCTACCAGGTGATTTTTTTTTTTTACAGACTATTTTTCAGAGCTGTTTTAGGTTCACAGCAAAATTGAACAGAAAGTACAGAGTTTGGTTTCCATATACCCTCTGTCCCCCTACACACAAACTCCCCCATCATCAAAATCCCCACCAGAGTGGTACATTTGTTACACATGGTGAACCTACATTGATACATCATAATTATTCAAGGTTCATAGCTTACATTAGGGTTCACGCTTGGTGTTGTACATTCTATTAGTTTGGACAAATGTATAATGACATGTATCCACCGTTATAGTATCACACAGAATAGTTTCACTGCCCTAAAAATCCTCTGTGCTCCTCTTATTCATCCCTCCCTTCCCCCAACCCCTAGAAACCACTGATCTTTTTACTGTCGCCATAGTTTTGCCTTTTCCAGAATGTCATATATTTGCAATGATACAGTATATAAGCTTTTCAGATGGGCTTCTTTCACTTAATAATATGCATTTAAGGTTCCTTCATGTCTTTTTGTGGCTTGATAACTCATTTCTCTTTAGTGCTGGATAATATTCCATTTTCCGGATTATCAGTTTATGTATCCACTCACCTACTGAAGGGTATCTTAGTTGCCTCCAAGTTTTGGCAATTATGAATAAAGCTATTATAAACATCTATATATAGGTTTTTGTGAGAATATAGGTTTTCAACTTGTTTGGGTAAATACGAAAGAGTGCAATTGCTGGATTGTATGGTAAGAGCTTGTTTAGTTTTCTAAAAAACTGCCAAACTGTCTTTCAAAGTGGGACTTCCCACTGCCCCACATCCTCATCAGTATTTGGTGGTGTCAGTGTTCTGGATTTTGGATGTTCTAATAGGTCTGTAGTGGTATCTTGTTGTTTTAATTTGCAATTCTCTAACAACATCTGATGTTGAGCGACTTTTCATGTGCTTATTTGCCATCTGTGTATCTTTTTTGGTGAGGTGTCTGGTCAGGTCTTTCACCCATTTTAAATCAGGTTGTTTTCTTATTGTTGAGATTTAAGAGTTCTTTATGTATTTTGGATAATAGTCCTGTATCAGATTTGTGTTTTGCAAATATTTTCTCCCAGTCTGTGTCTTGTCTTCTCACTCTCTTGACAGTGTCTTTTGCAGAGCAGAAGTTTTTAATTTTAATAAAGTCCAGCTTGTCAATTATTTCTTTCATAGATTATGCCTTTAGTGTTGTATCTAAAGAATCATTGCCATAGTCAAGGTCATTTGGGTTTTCTCCTATGTTATCGTCTAGGAGTCCTATAGTTTTGCATTTTACATTTAGATCTGTGATCCATTTTGAGTTAATTTTTGTGAAGGATGTAAGGTCTGTGTCTAGATTGATTTTTTTTTGCTTGTGGATGCCCACTTGTTTCAGTGCTGTTTGTTGAAAAGATTATCGTTGCTCCGTTGTATTGCCTTTTCGCTTCTTTGTCAAAGATCAGTTGACTATATTTATGAGGATCTATTTCTGGGCTCTCTGTTCTGTTCTACTGATCTATTGGTCTGTCTTTGGCCAATACCACACTGTCTTGATTACTGTAGCTTTATAGTAAGTCTTGAAGTCAGGTAGCTTCAGTTCTCCAATTTTGTTTTCCTCTTCAATATTGTGTTGGCTAATCTAGGTCTTTTGCTCTCCATAGAAGCTATAGAATCAGTTTGTTGATATCCAAAAAATAACTGGCTGTGATTTTGATTGGGATTTGATTGAATCTACAGATCAAGTTGGGAAGAATAGACCTCTTGACACTGTTGAGTCTTCCTATTCATGAACACAAAATATTCTCCATTTGTTTAGTTTTTCTTTGATTTCTGTCATCAGCATTTTATAGTTTTCCTCATATAGATCTTATACATATTTTGTGGGATTTGTACCTAAGTATTTCATTTTTTTAGGTGCTAATGTAAATGATATTGTGTTTTTAATTTTAAATTCCACTTGCTCACTGCTGGTATATAAGAGACCAATTGACTTTTGTATATTAACCTTGTATCCTACAACCTTACTATAATCACTTATTAGTTCTAGGAGTCTTTTTGTTGACTCTTTTGGATTTTCTACAGAGACAATCATGTTATCTGTGAACAAAGACATTTTATTTCTTCCTTTCCAATCTATATGTCTTTTATACATTTTCTTGTCTTATTGCATTAGCTAGAACTTCTAGTATGATGTTGAAAAGGAGTGGTGAGAGGAGACATACTTGCCTTGTTCTTGATCTTGGCAGGAAAGCTTCTAGTTACTTCCCATTAAGTACGATGTTAGCTGTAGATTTTTGTAGATTTTCTTTATCAAGTTGAGGAAGTTTCCTCTATTCCTAGTTGATGAGAGTTTTTTGTCATGAATGGGTGTTGGATTTTGTCCATCTATTGACATGACCATGGTCTGATTTTGGTCTGTTGATGTGATGGATTACATTAATTGATTTTTAAATGTTGAACCAGACTTGCATACATGGGATAAATCCCACTTGATTGTGATGTATAATTCTTTTTATACATTGTTGAATTTGATTTGCTAACATATTGTTGAGGATTTCTGCATCTATGTTCGTCAGAGATATTGGTCTATAGTTACTAGGTGATTTTAACATGCAACCAGTGTTAAAAGTCTCTGTTCTAAGGGTTGAAAGGGAGAAGAAAGTATGTGAAACGTTCTTTACATGTTGGGTGGCTACCAAATTCCAGAGTTCATGACCTGGGTGAGGAAGAGGAAGATGAGGCTAGAATTTATGAGAGTGATAATATAATAGAACTACTGTTCTAATCTTTTTATTCATGGGCAAAGTAATAATATATCTGACACAAAACTTTATAGTTTACAGTAAATTTTCATATAGGATTTAATTTGACCATCCCAATCATGGCACACATTTAGAGATAATATAATCATCTCCAATTTACAGGTTAGGAAATTGAGACTTGGAGAACCTGTTGATCTTGACTTGTCCAAGATCAACAACCATCACCCAAATCCAGGGTTCCTGAGTGAAACCCAGCACCCTTTTTATGATTCTTCAACTATTCAAATTTCTACGGTTCTTCAATTACTCAAAAGTGCTTATCAAATAAGAATCCAGTAGTCATTTAATTCCCTGTGATGTTAACGGGGGAATGACTTCCAAAGAAAAAAGAAAAAAATCTTCAAAAAGGCAAAGGAGAGAACCAGCTACCTCTGCTCTGTGGGAACCATTTAGTTTGCTTTCCCTTCAGAAGCAGAGCTGATGGGAGGGTTTAAGGTGTGGAGCCATAAAAGATGTGGTGCTCAGGGAGGGTCAAGAGAGCCTCTACAGCCCCCCTCATTCTTTCTCTGATACCTGAGCCCCATTCTCCCATCTGGCACATCACAAACCATCAAACCCTGATGCCCTCACCTGCCTAGGGAGCCCTGACAATGTGGACATACATGAACACTTCTCTTATTATACAAGGTGAGACTCACCATTGCCTCTGGTGTGACGCTTCCCTGGGCCAAAGAAACACGCAATCACTCACAGGTTACCTGACTCACAGGGTACTCTGGCCTTCCAGTCAGAGACGTTGAAGACTGAATCACAGCTTGCGTTTGCAGAAACTAGTTACTAACATGTCATTTCATTTCTGTCTCTTTCCAATCTCAAGCTTTGCTTGCCCACATTCATGGCGTGTGCTTGCCCCCCATACCTCTACACCCATACACAAGAGGATATATGGGCCAATGCAGATGGAAGTTTCCTCTCAACCTTTGCAGGGGGTTGTCGCTTACGTATATACTGCCCACACTTACATACAAGCACACCCCATGAAAACACGTTGGGACTCAGAAATGGAGTGGGTAGGAGAACTGGCCCGACCATAAATTATGGAAGGATGAAATGTCTCATAATTGGGTTACTTGTATCTCTGAAATTCTGTTGTCTCTCCTGCTAGGAGAGTTCTCCAACATGGAGACCAAGACACCTGTAATAGAAGTTTTTTTTCTCCAAAATTGTGACATTGGAAATAAGGACTCCCCTCAGAACCTAGGGAGCTGGATTGCTTAAAGGGCACATAGTATTCTCTTAGACAGTTGGAGCAAGATTCAGGCAGGTAAACCCTGCACACCTGTTCAAGAACAGACAATAGGGACAAAGCACATCAGAGTTCCTGTCCACTGAACAGGCAGCAGCTAATTATACTGAGAATTTTCTTCTTTCATTTCATTGAAGGACTCCTCTACTCTCTACCTATTGTCATTTAATGAGTTTACCATGTTTCCAGCTCTGTGCTTTTCTTCTCATCTGCTGTTCACTTTTTTTTTTTTTTACAAAGCTGGAGCCCTAGGAACTGATAGCTAAATAATTTGGGAAGTTTTGAGTTAAACAGGTTTTTACAAGACTTCTCAGACCTTATGGAATGTTAATATTTGTGGTGAATCTTCAGGAAGATTTGTATTGTGTGCACTATTTCCCAGACTTTTTCAAGGGCATCTTATAGGACGTCTGTTTAGAAGATGTTGATGAAGTCTCAGGCAGAGATTGCTATCTCTTCCTCTGTTGTGGGTTGAATAATGTCCCCTCAAAAAAGATATTTTGAATTCCTAATACCCAGCACCTTGGAATGTAACCTTATTTGGAAATATGGTCTTTACAGAGCTAATCAAGTTAAAGTGAAGTCATTAGTGCAGGCCCTAAGGCAACATGACTGGTGTCCTTAGAAAAAGGGAAATTTGGACACAGAGACAGACATGCACAGAGGGAAGACGATGTGAAGAGATACAGGGAGAAGACAGCCTTCTACAGCCAAGGAATGCCTGAGGCTACCAGAACTAAGAGGGAGGCCTGGGACAGAGCCTTCCCTAGCACCTTCAAGGGGAGCATGGCCCTGCTGACACCCTAACGTCGGGCTTCTGGCCTCTAAAACTGTGAGACAATAAATTTCTGTTGTTCTAAGCTACCCAGTTTGCGGTACTTTGTGACGGCAGCCCTAGGAAATTAATACGTCCCCTAAAATCCATTCTTCTACCTGAGTCGTAGGTAAATCAGGTTTATTTTTTCTCCCTCTACTTCTTTAAAAAAATACATTTGAAAATTTCTATACTAAGCTTAAAAATAACAAAAATACCCGTTCTTCTCCTCTGCCATTGTAATAGAAGTATCAATTTCTAGCTAGACAAATGGCCAGCTAGACTAGAGGTCAGCAAACTCTTTCTGTAAAGGGTCATGGTAAATATTTCAGGGCTTGTGGGACATATGCCACAACTACTCAAGTCTGCCATTGTAGCGAGAAAGCGACCATGGATGGTATGTAAACAAATGGGCATGGCTGTGTTTCCATAAAACTTTATTTACAAAAACAGGCAGCAGACCAGATTCAGCCCACGGGCCATAGTTTGCTGACCCCTGATCCTTGAGCACCTACTGCGTGCGGGGACCGTTCTAGGAGCTGGATACCATAGCGAGCAACATAGTCAAGGACTCTGCCTCCTGGAGCTTGGGCAATCTTGTTCACAACTGTGTCCTCAGCACCTTGTGCAGCAACTTGCCCAGGTGCACAGTGGGCAATCCAGGAATACTGAACCAGCGAGGGATCGACAGGCCCTCGGGCAGGAAGAACTAAGCCAAATCTTGGGGGTGCTACATCAGGGGAAAGCTCTGGGCCCCCTGGGATGCTAACTAAAGCACAACAAGTCTCCACTGGCAGTTTGATTCCTTAACAAAGCAAAAACAAACAAACCAACACCAGTGAGTTCTTATACGCACCAAAAACATGTACAAGAATGATCATAGCAACATATTTCCTAAGATGCAAAAACTGGAAACAACCCAAAAATCCATTAAGAGAATAATGGGTAAATGAATTGTAGTGTATTCAAACAATGGAACACTACACAGCAAAGGAAAAGAGCAAACTACTGCCACATGAGACAACACCAAAGAATCTCAAAAATTTGCAAACTGAAACCACCTACCCCCACCCCCAGCTTGGACAGTGAGGACTGAAACCATAAACTGATCCACAGCTTTGCTGTTGCTAGTGCCCTCGAATCGATTCTGACTCCTAGTGACCCTATGGACACAGAGCAGAACCCTGCCCAGTCTTTTCACGCCATCCTCTCACCTTCCGAGGCTACACCAGACGATGCTCTGCTGCTATTCAGAAGTGGGTGGCCAGGTCCCTCTTCCCAGTCTGTCTTAATCTGGAAGCGCCACTGAAACCTGTCCACCATGGGTGACCTTTCTGGCATTTGAAACACCTGTGGTGTAGCTTCCAGCAACATGCAGCTGCCACAGTATGACAACTGACAGACGGGGCGGTGTGGTTTCCTGAGCGGGACACGGACCTGGGCCACGGTGCTGCCGGATCTTGACCACTAGACTACCAGGCTCCAGCTTATGGTCTATATTATCCCTATTTTATTATTCCATAGCCTTCATTAACATAGCTTTGCCATTCCAAGATACTCTTGCCCATGCAAATAACTTTATTTTTCATATAGGAACTTCCTGAGAGACCCATCATCTCTTTAATAGAGAACGACAGTTTATATCTCAAGAGTCTATGAATCTCTCCCCTCAAAATCCTCACCTTGCTGTTCCCACTTATCCCAACGATATCATAACCCTTACCAATCCTATTCAAGCCTTCACGTGGAAAGAGTCACCTTAAGCCAGAATCAAAATCTCAAATTCAACTTTTTCCTTCTCCCTCCAACATGCTACCAAAGCTCTTTCAGGTGGCGTTCTCCCTGATGGCAGCTCTGTCTTATGAATGGATTGTTCTGGTAGTAACTGGGGAGCCAGAATTCAACCACATAATGTTTACTGAGAAAAACCAGACACAAAAGAGAACATGCTTTGGTAATCAATTTATATTATGTTCAAGAACAGGCAAAACTAAACTATGGTGATAGAAATCAGAGCCGTAGTTACTCCGGCACGTGTAGTGGTGGTGGGTGTGTATTGGTTGAGAGAGGATGTAAGAGAGTTTTCTGGTGCTGGATATGTCCTATATCTTGATCTAGATGCTGGTCACGTGGGTATGAACATATGTAAAAATTCATTGAGCTGTACATTTTTGTGTGCATTTTACTGCATGTAGAAAAGTGTTTTAAAAAGAAGTTCAAGAAAATTTTTTTAATGTTAAAAATTTACTAGGTGCCCGAGATTACTGGGAAAGCTGACTGTAGTTATAGAACTACTGCTTTAGTCAAGGGGTTGCCTTAAACAATATGGTGTTAGGTATTCAGAGAGACCCCAACCCGGAGACCTTAGCTTTGCTTTCTGATCCTTCTAGACATTGTCTGCATCTGAGACACCAGCGGCCTTTGCAACTGGCCCTAAGCCCTGCACATGAGTCGGTGATATTGGTACACGGGTGACAGAGAGGGGTGTGATGAGAATCAGCAAGTGGAATGCTTCACCAAGTCTTCCCCCTGCAGAATGCAACTTGGGAATATGGACGTCTCGAAACAGGCCCTCTTGGGGGACCACAGTGCTGTTCCTCTGGAAACCTAGTGGGTGAAACGTCACATAAGGGGACTCACCACCTGTTTCTCTGATTTAAGGATTTAGCTACATTAGTTA
Source organism: Tapirus indicus (assembly GCA_031878705.1). NCBI lineage: Eukaryota > Metazoa > Chordata > Mammalia > Perissodactyla > Tapiridae > Tapirus > Tapirus indicus. Next base: position 5,434,540 of record CM062920.1, on the reverse strand, counting down.
GATTACATCCAGAATTGTGTCACCAAAATTGGGGGAGGAAACATCTCATTATTTGTGAGATTCGCCCATGTTGTCTCATGTAGCAGTAGTGTGCTTTTTCTAATTGCCGTATAAATATGTGTGGTGTGTGTGTGTGTGTGTGTGTGTGTGTGTGTGTGTGTGTGAGAGAGAGAGAGAGAGAGAGAGAGAGAGAGAGAGAGAGATTGATTGATCGATTCCAGGAATTAGCATGAAATCCAGTTCCAGAAAGGCCTTGTGGGCTTCTTTAACTGCAGTAATTAAAATAAGTATCTAAATGGACAAAGACATGCACACACAAAAATATTTCATGTTAAAAGGGAAGGAGAAACCATTTGTACTAACCTAGGCTGGATAACTCAATTTCCCTACTTGTTGAGGCACGTTGGATCATTTCCACACACCAGGCTGGGCCCAGTCCTATAGACCCGTGCCATTGAGAACTCCCTTCTAGTCTCAGAAAAGCAAAATGAGGCACATTCAGGCTGGGCCACAAGAAGTCCTGATAAAATGCCAATGCTCCAAGGACAGTTATTTCATTACTTCCATTGTTAAAATGGAAAAACAGGTACATAGTTGATATTTACAAAAACCTTATTTAGTAGCAAGACTAAGTAGATACCATGTGCTCATATTTCCCAGACACAAAATGGGCATTATGGCCTCCCCATAACATTTTCAGCCTGCGGTGACTGCCTGCCTCACCTGGCCCATCCCTCTGCCCAATCGCAGGCACCATTCTTCTCCAGTGTTTACTCAGAATGACTCCTCTGCTTGGCCACAAGAACAATGGTTTTCTCATACACTTGGGAGTTTCTTTTAAAGACTGTGACCACTCCCTGAATGATTTTACAACTGAATCTTTATTTTCTAATTTTTGTTTCCTTTCCAAAAGTAATATGTGTTTATTATAGAAACTTCAATAAATATAGATAAGCAAAATGAATCAAGACAAAAATCACCCAGAATCTGATCCAAATTACTTTTTAGTGTATGTGTATGTTATAAATATAAATATGCATCGTATTTTATTGTGCTGACAACATTTTATCAAACAAGTTCCTTGTTGTACGGACATTTAGGCCCTTGTCATTTTTGTTGGTATTGACAATACTCCCAAAATTATCCCTGAGAACTGAATATCCTTCATGATTCTCTTAAAATAGATTTTTAAAAGTAAAAATATTGGGTTAAAAAGGATGTGCAGACTTTATAGATTGCTGCTTTTCAGAAAAGTTGCACCAAACCCCACCCCTGCTCCTGCCATGAGTAAGCGTCAGCGGAATCCAAGACGTCTCATGCGCATAAATTGGAGTGAAGGTAACATTCCATCAGTTTTTTTAGATTTCAGTTCAAGAGATTTCCTTTGTGCAGGTGGTTATTTGTAAATTTGGTAACTATGGTAAATCAGTATTCAGAGGGAGCTGTAACCTTGAGGCCATTCAGGTGATTCAGATTCTACAGTAATTTTTATTGTTTTTATGTTGCTGGGAGATAATGAGCTGTTTCGTAGGGTACATTCCCTGAGGGAATTTCCAGCCAAATTGAGGGGTTTAGACTATTACAGACCCAGAGTATGGGCTATAAATAGAAATGAACTGGGCTAGAGGGCGATTTGTGTCAGCTGTTTCCTCTGGGCAATGGCAATGTCTGCTATTAAAGAACTTCCAATCTAGGGGAAACTTTGAGTCACTCAAATTTGGGCTCTGGGCTGGGGATGACTGAGGGTCACAGGGGTCTGGCAAAGCCCCCATTAGCGGGTGGAGAGACTGAGTCAGTGTTGGAGGAGACGAGGCTCCAGCCCCTGGGCAGGGACGGCAGAAGACGTGGAGGGGGCCGAGGAGAGAAGCAGGAGAAGCACGGGTTTCCGTATGAGACTGATCTGGATTCGAATCATAGGTTTTTCACTTGCTGAAGATGTGGTCCTGGGCAGATGACTTAACCTCTCTGAGCTTTGACTCTATAAAATGGAGACAAGCACCACCTTCTAGGGCTGTCGAGAGATTTCAGTGAAATAATATGAGTAGGAACTAAGCACAGGAACTGACACACTGAAGGAACTCACTAAAGGGTTGCTATGATTACTGTCATGGCTAATAATGATGATTGCCATTTCCTTTGAGGATAGATTTAGGCAAAAAAAGTGCTGGTGACTGATCATTACACCTCTTTTTTGGATCATCTCTTGCAGGGGTCTTAACCTGGTATCCAAGATCCCCCAAGAGGCCCATGGATGGATATCTGGGAGCAGGGGTGTTAAACTTGAATGGGAAAAAGAAGTGTCCCTGTTTATATTAACCTCTAGCAAAAATTTAGTATTTCCTTTATTAGGACTGCATGCAATGTCACAGTAGTATCAGCAATACTGATCATACTTTGATCAAGAGTACAAAATTACGTATCTTTCCATGTCATGTTAAAACTGTTGTAGATATCTCAAAATATCACTTCAGCTGGAATTGTATTTCAGAAGCACAGTGTTCTTAGACTCGCTCGTCAGACTACTGGGAGATCCCCAGGGATCGCTGTCTCATGATGGAGTGGGCTATCAAAACAACTATAATTTTCAAAAATATTTTGATAAACTGTTCCAGTATTGATTTACTTTGCATTTATTTTATGCATTTTTAAACAGTGTTCTTCAAAGGGGTCTGTAGGCTTCACCAGACTTCCAGAGGGAGAGAGGCACAAAAAAGGTCCAAAGCCTTCCGTCAGGAAACCACTGTCTGTCGCCTTGGATGTAGGAGGAGCTCAGCTGTTTAACCACCAGTGAGCTTCTTTATTAACTTGCTTGTCTGTTCCCGAGGCCAATAAACACCAAAAGCAGACAATTTCTGTAGACAGTTCCCAATAGGTCAGGGGACCCTGTCACTTGAAAAAGCCTAACTCTGTACAACAGCTATAAAATATCAAGAGAGAAAATGTTACCCTCTCCGGGAACCCGATGTCTGGAGCACCCAGCAGAAAGGAAAGTTACCTAACTAGGGTGATGACCCCAAGGGATGGCATAGCAACAGCAGTGCCTGGATAGCACAGAGAGGTGGAAGAGGAGGGAGAGGATCGGGGAGAGCGTGGGATAAAGAAACCGGAAGACACAAGGCCCCTGGCAATGCTGGCTGCACAACCTGCAGGCTGGAAAAAAAAATAGGGAGAAAAGAGGAGGAACTCTAAATGAAGGACAGTGAAACTAAACAAGAAAAACATGGTAGCAAATACTTTATTTTGTTGTATTTAAATAAGCAAGTTTACGGGGTATTTCCTTGTGGTGCTCCTGTTCTTCCTCCTCCTCCCCCATTTTCCAGTGACGCTGATCAACTGCTTTTTCCGTTCCCCATCTTTCTTCTCGTCCAATTATCCAGGCCTTAGTCTTTTTCAGTGCATGATCCTTAGTGCTTGTCTTTGAAGGACAAAAAATCTCCACGTGTTAGAAAGATTTAGGACGTGGCAGTACTCACACCAACCAGCAGTGCTGCGTGTTTTGACTCATTCGTTGGTCTTGGAGCGTTCTCAACCAACCGTCCCACTTCAGGCAAGTTCCTGTCCCTTACAGAATACCAAACAGTTCCAAAAGGCCTCTTGTTAGAGATTTGCAGGCATACAAATGGGAAACACCATATAAACAGTGAACAAACACATCTTTTCAGGTTGTTGGATTTTTCTCCTTCATGGCCTTCAAAAAAGCAACTAGAAATCTTTCTTTCATTTAATAAACACATACACATATATATATACAACAGTAATTGGAATGTGATATTTATCCTTGTAATGTTTCTCAAAAGCATTACGTCAGGCCACAGTTTATCTCAGATATGCTGAGGACCATCATTCAGTCTGTAAATTACCTCAGAGTGTGGTTTATTTTCTCATCCCTAAAAAAAATGTTTGTTTGCTAAGTTCAAACACTGACGTCAGGTGAAGATTCTAGTCTTCATACACATTTATAAAAGTAGAACGTGTGGAGTATGATACACTAGTACAAAGTTTTACAAATTAATACAAGAAAAAATATATAAATTACAATGAAATAGAGGAAGCTTGTGGTTCTGTCTTGGGATGGGTCCTTTAGCAGTCATATCGCTGTAAAGAAAATGGAATATGCATTAGGCTACGGTCAGGCTAAACAAACAACGGTGACATTTCAGTCCTTTAAATTCCCGTTTTAAGCAAACATAGAGCAGACTGATCTCATCTTCAGAAGAGCTTTGGGCAACAACACAGAGAGCTTAGACAATGCTCCCGAAATGTTTCCTAAACAAGCCAGACCCGTTGTCCTTCCTGAGTAAAAGCTGCAGAAAGGGGCCATGGAAACTGCGGCTTGGTTGGCTTTGAATGTGTTTGGGGTGGATTTTTAATCTAAGGGATTTAAGAGATAATGCCCTGGGAGTTTCACACAGGAGTGGGCTCAGTGTGGGTAACCTTTCCCATTCAATGCTACCTAGTTACAGCTTGACTCATCTCCGCCAAAAACCTTGCTCTTTCCAAGTGTCCTTTGTCTCACACATAAAGGTAACAGATCCGCACTGCGGTGTCTGGGAGGAAGTCATGCCTGTTGTGGCTCAGAGGGGAAGCGTAGTGAGACCGTTTGCTCCCCACTCAGGGAAACGTCACTCTGCCAAACACTACAGCGGTTTTGGTCATGGACGTATCATGCTGTCCCCAAGATGGATGAGCGCTGAAGTCCAGGGGCCCTCACCTAATTTAAAGTCTGCCTTGTATGAAATTCAAGGCTAAAGATGGGTTACACTATAGCAATCCCGAGAGGATTCTTCTCTGCCTCTCCCCAGATTGCCTGGAAACAAGTCCATACTGAAGGTTTCCCACTCTGTTCTTTTCTTGGAAATTTGGCAGCTTCCCAAGGAAATTCTTAATCTTGCTGTACTTGCCTGATAAGGGAAACTAGATTTTTAATTTAACTTCCCCTCAAAAGTTGTAGAAAGTTTCCATGTATTTACAACAAGGTTTTTCGTGGTAGCAATGGGCTTTTAGTTTTCATTTCATTTTGTCTTATTTTATTTTTTTTTTATTTATTTATTTTTTTTTTTGGTGAGGAAGACCAGCCCTGAGCTAACATCCGTCGCCAATCCTCCTCTTTTTTGCTGAGGAAGACTGGCCCTGGGCTAACATCCGTGCCCATCTTCCTCCACTTTATATGGGACGCCGCCACAGCGTGGCTGACAGGCAGTGCGTCGGCGGGCGCCCGGGATCCGACCCAGCGAACCCCGGGCTGCCAAGCGCGGACTAAACCGCTGCGCCACCGGGCCGGCCCCCATTTTGTCTTATTTTAAAAGAAAGTTAAAAGACCTTGAACCAGAATGGTTAGGAAAATATAATTTAATAAGTTTCTGCTTACCTAATCCTGTTTTACAGAATAAGACAGAAAACAAAACCCCCCAAATTGGACTAAAGCTGAACTTCCATCAATTCAATAACATATGTTTTTTAGGAGGATATAGAGACAAAAACTTTCCCCGCTACTAACAAATGCATATTTCTCTCTGAAATCATATCCCCAGGAAACAAGTGCTTCCTGGTTTTCTTTCACAGTGAAAGGCTTTTCATGAGCTGCTATTCAAAGGTTACTAGTGGTTCTCAAGTCTTAGCTATTTGGGCATGTTTGTGACTCCTTTTTAGGAAGGAATTGTAGAAAACCCAACAGAACAGCAAGCATTGCTGAAAGGTTGGGAGCAGGAGCCGAGACATCAAACGACCCAGGGTTGAAGCCTGTTCCTTTCTGCCTAAGGTGACTTAGACATATTGCTTAATCTCTGAGGCATAGTCTCATCTGAAATATCCATTGAGAGCAGTGCCTAGTGCAATGAATGTTGGCTATTATTTGTGTCTACTAGTTGGGAACATGAGAGAAGCAAAGAAAGGACATTTCTTTTGTGTCTCTGCAGCCAGAGCAGGGGGAGCAAAAGGGGCAGTGGGTTAGATCCTGAAGGAGCATTCTCCCATGTACACAGTACCAACAACAAAGAACCAAGATAACCCAGTGACTGTGACACTCAAGGAAGCTTACTATTAAGAGCAAAACTGAAGGCTGTAAATGCTTTGCCACAAAGAAAATGTAGAGATAATTGCTGGTAGATTGAGCGGTGTTTGATTCTGACTTTCTTCTTCAAGATGAAAACAACGGTGCATTATAGTAACTGAATACACAAGGACCAGGCGATGACATTTACACACAGGTTCCTACCTGTTGGCGAGGGTTGCAAAAGCCACATATGCCTCCAAGCATTCCGTTTATTACTTGAACGACACACAAGATGAATTCAATTCCACCAAGTGCCAAGAGGATAGAAAACAGAGTGACATTCCATTCCACGATGTGCTTGGGTTCAATGCACTGGGACCATGTGGACCTATTCAGAAGGTATCTGTGGATAAAAAGAGAAACTTCTGATACATGACCACACCTAATGGGGTGTCTCATCAGCTACTTTTTAAAAGTGTGGTGTTTTTAAATTCAGAAAAAAAGAATGAATTAATTCAACGGCCTATATTAAATTCTTCCAATCGAAGTCATTCCACAAAATGAGGAATTTAGCCCAGATCTTGTTGCAATGATAAACATAAAATTCAACAAGGATTATTGAGCAGTCAATGTGAGTTAGACATCGAGCCAGGGCTCAGGATAGAACAGTGAGCCCAGCGTGGGCTCTGGCCCAGAAAGTGCAGCTTAAGGGAGACACAGTAGGCAACCTCAAGGCAACCAGCTTGCTTATCAGGTAAATGGAGAGTGAAGGGGCCACAGAGGAGGGACACCTCACCGAGGCCAGGGCCGACACCTGCGTATGTATCTCTCCCACAAGTCTGAGCTCCAGGAAGGTGGGAACCAGACCTGTTCATCGTTGTATATCCAGCCTCTAGACCATGAGTGAAAATAATATGAATACTGCATTTGAATTGCCCTATATTTGCAAGAATGTTTGTCCCCCGTGAATAAGATCATGAATGTAGATCTTATGTAAGACCATGGCATGTAGTATGGACTCAACACGTTCTAAAAGTAATTGAATGATAAATAACAATCTGAAGCCACTTTGTGAAATGTTAGCAAACCATGTTGAGGTCATATCTGAAAAAATACACACACACACACACACACACATATATATATAATATATACACACACATATAAATATGACCTAGTAGATTTTCTAAACACCTGGACATTCTCACGGTCTGAAAAATTCTCTCTGATTACTCTCCTAGAATTTCAGCCTATGCTACATCATAGAGTATTAATAGGATTCAATCATGTGGGAACATCTAGGATTGACTTAATGCCACAAAGAGGTCTGGTGAGGTTCTTTCCTTATCAACTCTTCCTACTACAACAGACTAAAGGGGCTGGGAATTAGAGGACTAACTCTGGAACAGTTCACTGTGCCAATCAGAAATTCAATTTGTTGAATACAAAAAGTTCTGTCCTTCTGGCCCTGTCTTTCTGCATGTCAGTGGAAAAAAAATCCATAATTTCAGGACACAATGTAAGAAAATTGTCTCCACTTGGCTACTGAGCCACTGATCACTGGCTTATGACCAGTAATTATTCTCCATAGTGAAATCCCTGGACAGGTTGAAATGAGGAATGACACAGAAGCAGAAGGTCCTTGTGGAAGCTGGGGTGAATCACGGCAGGGGTACAATCAAACAGCTGTAAAAAACCAGTAGTGATAGTCTCGCCTCCTTGCATTCCAGCTGCATTAATCATGACCTTTTTCAGAGGTGGATTTCTGCAGGAGCTGGTATGTCTGTGCGTACACGGATAGCCAATCTGCACCAGTACACTCAGTATACTGTGAACGAAGATGAATCACGATCCATAACAATTTTGAATGACAAACTCCTGTAAGTGCTAATTTCCCTTCAGAGGCTACCATGGGGCTGTATTCATTGTAAGCTAGTAGATAATATTAACCACTCACAGTGGCAGGGCTCACAGTGTGTCAGCTTCTGTGACAAGTATTTACATAGCGTAGCTCACTGATTCTCCTGACAACTGCCACTGGTTTTCTTTTACAGATGAAGTAACTGAGGTGCACAGGACTGTGCTCACTTTTTCCTAGTTACTCAGAGTAAGGGCAGAGCTGGGATGGAACCCAGGTCTATCTAGCTCTACATTCATGATCTTGTTCATGGGGGACAAACATTCTTGAAATTATAGGGCAATTCAAATTCAGTATTCATATTATTTTCACTCATGAATCTCATGACTAAACCTCTCAAAATACAAAGAAGGATGTCATGCGTTTATCATCATGTACATCAGTTTCTATCAGCTATTTCTGTTCTTTTGTCAATAATGGATAAGAAATAAGTATCAACAAAAAACAGTGGGGCCTCTTAAATTATCCTGATGTTAAAGTCGTGAATCAGACCTGTTTTATATAGTCTGATCACTTTAAACAAAGAGTGCATTGTACAAGAACAAACTCTACAGCCAGGCTGCCTGGGTTCAAATCCTGACTGCCATGTTCTAGCAATGTGACCTTGGATAAGTTACTTCTTCTCTCTGTGCCTCCTTTTCCTCATCTATAAAATGGGGGCAATAGTGGAAGTCACCTCACAGGGTTATCATGAGGACTGAAACAGTGAGTCTGTTACAAAGCACTTAGGGCTTCTCCAGGTCAGGCACTGGGCATCCATCCTCTGACACAATTGCCTGAACCATGCCTGCGCCAGTGCATAAACCTGGCTCAGTGGATTGACAAGTGGATGGTTGATGCCTTTTTAGTTTGATGGGTTGGCCACTATACGCCGTGGTGGATAAGAACGTGTGGCCTGATAGGGGACAACTACTTACTCTCCGTCAGTGTTGTCAAAGGTGTAGTTCCAGTGGCCGGAGAAGTCAAGACACAGTGGTCCTTCTGCTAAGCCCAGGGCTGCCACAATGACACAGTAGCCAGATCCTGCAAGTCCAATGGCAGCGGCCAGTATAGAAGAAAGCATCTTGGGAGAGGAGAAACACCAGAAGTGAGCCACAGAGTGCCACGGCTGCCTCTTAGGAACCGTGTCCGTTGTCTCCCCCACTCCCCCGACCTCTTGGGAGGACCTACCGCGCATCTCTTGCCACAGTTTTCGTGGCCACAGCAGCCACAGCAATCCTCCTCTTCTAGTCCCATGAAGACAAATGCGGGCAGGAAAATCTGGTTAGAAAACAAGCAAATCAAAGTCATTGCCTTTCCCCAGGTCCATAAGAGTCAGGAATAAGCAGCTTCTGGTAAAATATAATTTGTTCTGACAGTGTTGAATGGTTTCAGGTCAGATCGACAAAGTATCTTAAAAGCTGTAAAACTACGAGGAGAGAAAAAATTCTAAGCGTACTATCCGCTTGTTTTCATGTAATGTGTGACAGCGTATTTTAGGATGAAGGTGTAGCAGGGGAGGGGTAAAATAATTACCTATAACTGTGTTTATTCCACAAGAGTTCATAGCACAGTCCCAGAGGCAAACTCTGTTTTGGAACTATTAAAGCCTGTCTTTAAATCTGATTTTTTTTCCTTGTAAAACATAGAAGATACCAACAAATCTGTAATAGAATAAAACTCTTTTGTAAAAGGGAATGATGAAAGCTGTATAATAAATGTGACCTGCTTCTTTGAAGATGCGATGGTTGTAGCTCTACAATAAAACCTTTTAAAAAAGTAAGTATGAAATACTTTGAGTTTGAGATCAAAAGGAGCTTAAACAAGTGAGAAGTTATATTAAGGACAAATGATTTTGTTAACACGATAGTAATGCTTAGATTCAACGCAGATTTACCATATAATTAGTGTATTAAGGTTTAAATGTTTTAACATCTTTTACTTGACTAAGAAAAACGTTTTGTATGAAATTAGCAATTCCATAGAACTGCTCTCTAAACTTCTCAATCCCAATATTCTGAAGTGGCGAACTCCAGTGTGTCCACATTTTTCCGTGCTGTGGTTGAAAGCTAACACTTTCAGCTCCCAGCTTGGCAAGCAAATTCCCCTCACTTCAATTAAAAACAAACCTTGGAAAAAACAACACATTCCACTATTAGCTTCAGACACTGATCTGCTGCTAACTGTAGGGTTTTTCCTAGACACCACACCCTAGGATTACATAAGGGAGAAGATTTATAGCTCTTTCTAAATAGCAATGCACTCACAATTTATAGTTTTATTCTGTCACAGACACCTGAGAATAAACAGCAGACAATTCAGATCCAAAACTGTTGATTTAGACAGAGAACCAGCCACTCCTCCCAGCTCCCAGAGCAGATGTTAAATGCCCACCCACTCCAGTACTAGAAACGCTACAGTCTCTCAAATCTGACTTAAAAGCTAATACCTGTTTTCTAGCTGTGAAGTAAGAGTTGAGCAAAAAAGTAGCTTCCTTTATTTGAAAGAGGATTTTGTAAAACAACACCTAATAAAATTAATATACTAAACCTATCTCAACTTGTTTATAATCTGCTTTCAAAAGGAGAACAAACAAAAATAACTGGATTTGGAAATATGCATTACAGAAAACTTTCCATGAAAACATCTGGTTAACAGGAGAGAATTTTTCGAGGTTGTAATCATTCTGAACGACTTACCATCAGGCCCCCGCCCACGATGCCGGAGAAGTACCACACGAAGCGGCTGAGGTGGTTCTCGGAGGCGTACTTTGTTTCCCCGTTGGGAAAGTAGAGCAGAATATTAGCCACCATGCAGAGGACGGCGAAGAACAGCAGGGAACGCCCGATGCATCGTGCGCATTGGCCGTAGCACATGGTGGCGCGGAGTCCGGGAGGTCTCTTCCCCCTTCACTGCGGCTCGGCGACGCCCCGGCTGGGATGAGAGAGTGCCCCTCTGCGAGAAAGCAAAAGCAATTTCCAGCCCATTCCTGCAACCCCTTAAATACCCTGAGTTCTTAGTCACCAGGAGGATGAGGTCCTTTGCTTTCATTGGTCCTGACCGCTGGCTCGGGTTGGGGTGGGGGGAGGTGGAGGAAGTGTCCCGCCCTTCAAATGAAATCCTCGGGACAAGCGAAACCAGGGGCAGGACAGAAACAGCCTCAGTCATAGGCAAGAGAGAAAATGAGTAATCCTCCACAAGGAATTCACTATGCAGCTCCTTCACAGGATAAAGACTTGACAGGAAAGTCTAATACAATTTTCCAGTAACTGCCGAGCATGCACGGTGTGACTGCCCTGGTTGAGGCTTTGGAAGACGGGGGGCTGTGATCCCGCCCCATGCAGCTGTTGGGCAGCTTCCAGTCTGAGGGCTGTGCTCACTTCCACCTCTGCCCTGATTTCATTCCAGACCTGGGGCAAGTCTCCTGCGCTCCGAGACCATTTCCTGGTCTGTCAAAGGCGAGGTGTCCCACCGTCACCCACGGGGTTGAGGAGGCTGTTGAGAGAAGGACAGAGCAGCCTTTTTCCTCTGCAGGACTGAGCCTACGTCCAGCCTTCCTGGACATCTGCCTCCAAAACAAATCCGGCTCCGAAACAAAGGTGGCATTAGTCAATGCAAGGGGCTCAGGCACCTTTTCATTCCTGACTATGGCTGCCAGAAAAGCAACGCCAGGGAGGGCCAGGGCAGGCCTCCAGCACGGGAGAAGGATGAAAAGAAGAAGAGGAAAGGAAAAGAAAAAAGAAAGGAAGAGAAGAGAAAGGGGCTTGGCAGGCAGAGGGGGAAACAAGACTGAGAGGGCCTGGAATGGTGGGAGAGGTGCAAGGCGCCAGTCAGAGCGCGGGGTGAGCCGGAGACCCAGCCAGATCCCGAGACGGGCTGTGGCAGGCTCGCCCCGTAAAGGCAGAGAAAGCGTGTTAGACAAACTTTCTTGTTTGGGTATCTTGTGGAAGGAGGGATCAGACTCCAAATAAGTTTAGCCCTTGAATAGCAGGTGGCCCTAGCCAGCTGGGTGGCGGGAGGACGGGGTGGCCAGGTGGGGCCAGGGCTGGAGGGGCCCTGTCCACAGGACAGAATAGCTATTACAGAAAAAAGGCCAAGATGGGGAGTCGTTAGTTCAGAAGAGGAAGGTGAGCAGGGCTGGTGGATCCAGAAGCTCAGGCTGAGGCCAGAGTCAGAAGGATTTGGGCCCAAACGAGAGGACAGGACACACACCAAATCTGGGCAGCCAGCTGGGGTTAGTGCTGTGGGATCCAGACTGGGAGGAGGACCCAAGAGGCAGCATGGCCCAAGCATACTAACGGGTGAGTCACCATCCAGACGGGCCTGAGGAAACAGGTGCATGGGAAACAGTGCGGGCAGGGAAGCCTGGGATGGCCCACCTGCTCAGGTATAAGGAGGCAGATCTCCCCATGCGCGTCACTCCGTCACCACCATACATCCAACAACAGGGCGTGTGTGCCCTCCATCCTGGCTTCAAGTCCAACTGGAGACAGGATTCCTCCATGTCAGGGCCGGGGCAGCAGTACAGCTGAGTGACAGGCCTTTGTCGAGGCATCCTCAATCTAACCCTCCACTCTGCTGGTCTTTCCCACCTGGGGCCAAAATGGGGCCTTTGCCCCCGACTGCTCAATCCTCTTCATCCTCCTCCCCAACCCCTACAGTCAGAGGGGCAGGGAGAAGAGAGAGAGGGCATCGGAAAGAGAGCGTCTGGAGTGACAGCCCGACTCTGCTGGCTTCCAGCTTCATGAACCCGGAAAGTCACTGCTGTTCCTGGGACTCTGCTTCCTACTCTCTAAGACAAGGGGCTGGACTAGCTCAGTGCCTCGTCAGTGTCTGAGAGTCTTGTGATGATATGGACCCTCTCCCCAGAAAAAGAAATGTCCATATATGCAAACGAACACATTGTTCATTCAATTTCTGGGGGTTCATGGACTCCCTGAAGCCATTAGTGGTTCCTCCTCCACATTTCTCAAGGTGTGGCCTGTCTGGAGACCACTTGCATTACAGACGCAGATTTCTGCTCCCACCCTCGACATAATGAGTAGGGATTTCTGGGGGTGAGGCCCAGTCATCTGCATTTTTTGCAAACACTTCAAATGAGTCTTGTGTTCACTCAGGTTTGGGGATCACCAGCCTGGTGCACAGCCCAGGTGAGTATCATTTGTGTTAGATGTTCTCTGAGGGCACTCTCCCCTCCAAGGGCTCCTCAGCTCTGGCCAGACATTCAGTGGGTGCACGAGTTGTGGGGGACACATTGCATTTGGTGTGAGGCACTTTCAGACTTGAGCTGAAAATTCTCTTGTAATACGGAGTCCCTCCCCCTTGCCCACCCTCCTGTCATTCCATATGGCACCCTCTGCTTCTACCCCTCAGCTGGTAACCTAAAGTAGGGTCTTTTCTGGTTTGGGCTCCTGGTTGAAGACCAGATATGCTTTTCTGGACAATTTCTTTAACCACTTGATCATGTGTAAATCAATGAATTTTTCAGCCTTTCCTTAGCACCCTGAAGCTCCAGGCCCCCCCGCCCTCAATCCATGATGCCTCTCTGAGCCCACCATCTCACTGAAAAGCCCTCCCAGCTCTTCTCACCATTGCTCCCGGGCCCGCCACTACCTGGCTGTTTGGTTTGGGGCCAATTATTCACCAATGTGGGCCTCAGTTCTATCATTCATTTGTCACCAGTATTTATTGAGCTCCTGCTGTGTTTCCTACGTTCCGAGGATCCATCAGTAAACAAACAAAAATCCCTGCCCTTGAGGAGAGTCCATTCTCTCAGAAGGAGAGAGACAAATAAAAAATCATACTAAATAAACAACACACAGTGCATGTCAGATGGTGGTGAGTGCAGGAATGGGGACTAGGTGAGGAGGGAGAGGCCTCCTGAGGCAGGATCATAATAAAACCTCCATCTCGGAGCTGTGACGTGCACGGTGAGTCAGCGCAGGTAAAGTACAGAGCACCTGGCGTTTAGCAATCACTCCGTAAATGCTACTGATTACTACTTAACTGTTTTCACCAGCCCACTGTTCCAGGCGAGGTGTCTCTGCTCCATTTATGACTCATTATATCTACTTCTCTGGGATTCCATCACTCCAGTATACATAGGATTCCTTTATTACCTTTTGCGACTAATTTTTAAATATTAGAGTTCTCACCGTTATATTATAAGCTCACTTTTATCTCCCTCATTCCCTCTGGAATCAGTCTTGATTCACGAACACCTTTGGGAAGAGTGGTCTTTCCTTCCCCATAGACCTGCAGTTCCCTGAGCACCGGACTCCCCACATGTCAACCTCATGTGTTGGGTGTGCTGTCCCACAGCCAGGAAGGCCCTGTTTTTCCTTCCTGCCCTGCTCCATCCCACCCGGCCTTGTTCCTTTGGCTGAACTCATCACTTTTTCCATGACCTTCCATCACACCTGTGCCTACCTCCCAGACCTGCTCATCACCCCCATTTTGTCTTTGAACACACCCCTCATCACGCCCCAAGCAGACCACAATGCACTGATGCATGTCCTTGTCAGCCTCCCCGGCTCTCTGAGGCCCCAGAGAGCAGGTCATCTTTTCTTCTTCAAGAGCACAACAGCTGGTCCAGTGTCTGGCATTTAGTTGGCTCTCAATACATATTTGCTAAATTTTGTTTAAATGAATAGGGGAGTTGAGTATGTTCAATTCTAAGGTGATTTGCTTTTAAGCAAAGCCAAAATGTCTTATGAAAAGTTAGACAAAATTGGCATTTGCTATATTTGAATTTGAAAATTTTCAGTTTTACCTGTCATTCGCATGGGGAGCTGCTGTGTGCTCCTTTGGTTGGCTCTCCTAACCATTTGATGTGCAGAAGGTGGTTTCAAGAATAATACCAGGGGAAACTCCTTTTCATAGTGTTGAATGCCATATAAGCTTAGGTTTTAATGTTGGAAGAAGCCTCAATAGAGTGAATGGTTCAGCTCCCACCCCTTCACAGAATCGTTATGGCCGTTTTATAGTTAAACTCACAGGAGTTAAAAACTCTTCCCAATATCGTCTAGCTAGTGGGCAGTGGAAATGAGTTACCTTTAAGAACTAGTGTCAGGGGCCAACCTGGTGGCCTAGCAGTTAAGTTCATGCACTCCGTTTCGGTGGCCCAGGGCTCACCAGTTCAAATCCTGAGTGCAGACCTACTCACCGCTCATCAAGCCATGCTGAGACGGTGTCGCACGTAGAGCAACTAGAAGGATGTACAACTGTGACATACAACCATCCACTGGGCCTTTGGGAAGAAAAAAGGAAAAAGGAAGGAAGATGGTGACAGATGTAAGCTCAGGACCAATCTTTCTCAAAAAAAAAAATTAACTGAAAAAAAAAAGCAGTATAAAAAAAGAACTAATGACAACAGTCTATGATTCTGTGTGGTTGTGGGATTCTAAGAGGAAGATTTGAACTCAGATCTCCTGCCTCCTGGTGGCTTTCTTCCACACATATTTTGTCTTCCTTGTGGGGAAAGCCCTAGTTTCTCACTGATTTGAACATGAAAAATGTAATAATTTCTACATAGTAACCACACTCATTAGAGCTTTTTAGATCTTAAGCAACAGAAGCCAGTTCCAGCTATGTTAACCAAAGGGGCATTAATTATGAACTCCAGCGGTAGGGATGCAGATGGGACGATGGGACTCATTGACAAGGGGAATCGAACTCTGTAGGAAATCCAGAATGTCCTCCTCATTCTCCATCTTGCGCCTTTGACTCTTCTATCCATAACTTCATTCTTCTTAATGCAGACTCGTTTATCTCTTTCACAGTCCGTACGAAACAATATGGATACTGACAGTTCCCAAGTTTGCATTTTTCT
The DNA here is from genome assembly GCA_031878705.1 of Tapirus indicus. Taxonomy (NCBI): domain Eukaryota; kingdom Metazoa; phylum Chordata; class Mammalia; order Perissodactyla; family Tapiridae; genus Tapirus; species Tapirus indicus. Next base: position 5,418,820 of record CM062920.1, on the reverse strand, counting down.
CTGTTCAAGAGACCCATCACAACCCCAGATTCTGAGGGAAGGGAGCTGCATTGGACAAGACTGGGCTGGGACCTGCGCCCACACGTGTGAGGCCTGAGTAAACACTGCTGCGACATGTAGTTGGAAGAAAAAGTGAGCACAGTACCAGGCGGAGAAGCCAGGAGCTGTCCTTTACTTGAAACTGTAAGCAGGGCGGACAGCCACAGTACCAAGGGGGCAGAGGGAAGGAACAGTGTAAGCCATCTTACCCACAGCCTCCTGGCTTTCTCCTCACTTTAGATTGTAGCTCAATCAATTCTTGGTTTGAAAATAAGCTTCTTGGCCCAAGATCAAACCAGAATTCATCCTTTTCCTCATCTCCCTACTCCTTGATTTCTCCTTCCCCTTCTGGTAGTTTTAGTTCAACAACTCGCAGGGTCATCTCACCCCCTCATCAAGCCAGGGAACCTCCAAGGCCTCATTGCCATTTTCAGACAAGGCATCTCCTGCGATGTCTGCTCCATGGTCTGAAGCTCAAGATGTGGGTCTGGCTCTCCCTTCCCAAGTGCTGGCTGCTCAGAAGGGCTGGCCTGCCCTCTTGGGGGATGGGTGAACTCAGGGCGTTCCAGAGCACGCCTGTGACAACCAGTGCACAAATACTTTAAGGGAGTAGGATTTTCATTTTCTGATTTGAGTATCATTTCCTTGGGTCTTGTGATAGAGCCTGACATGTGAAATGGAGGGTGGGGGGCTTCAAAGACCATCTGAGTCTCAATAGAGAATGGCCTGTGGGTTTCTAAAGCCACACGCACTGACTCAGCCCAAGGGAAACAGGGATGCTCTGAAGGTGGGGCCAGGGCTCTGCATTTTAGGAAAGCTCCCCAAGTGATTCTAACGCACAGTGAGAGTTGAAATCCGCTGATGTAGGTGGTCCAACTTTCTCGTTTTATAAACGAGGCCACTGAGGTCCAGAGGGGTTAATTTCAGTTAGAAGAATAGCCACAGGTTAAATTAAAACAAAACAAACCCTAAAAAATTAAACTGATGAATTCGTCTGTTCGTGAATTTTGAACCTGATCAATCACGTGGTTCTCTTTCCCTTCTCCAGATCCAGCTGCCTTTGGGTAGGAAGTGAGAAACCATTATCCAGTTTCTACACATTTAGGGGAAGGAAGAAGGGACAATGAAATAGTGTGCAGATAGACACGTGCCAGTCCCTCCGTATCGTAACTGGATGTTACAGCCTCCTGTGTGGGCTGTTTCCAGGCGAGGAAATGAGACTCTTATGGGTTAAGCATGCAGGCTGAAGCTAGAAGGCTGGGGAGGGAACACGTTCTGGATTCCTCCTACTCGGGTCTCCCTGTCTCAGACACCTGTGCTCTTCCCTGCCCATGTTCGGCTTATTTATACACCTTCACACCACCCTCTCCGATGAAAACTGTGGACCAGATTCAAGGATGTTTTATTTGGCATTTCTGACTAACATAATTTCAAGACATTAATCATTTGGATTCACTTTAATTACATAAATGATTTTAAGGTTAACCTGGTGTTTTTCAAATACGAAGACATTCTACCATTGTGGGTTGAATGGTCAGAACTCTGGTGGACAGCACAGTACTAAGTTTCTGGCCGGTATTCAATCAACTTGGTTTTATTGTAGCAAAATAGAACTGTCAACAATCAAGATATGTGCACAATTAAAAGTGAAAAAAGAAAGAGTAATTTATTTTTTCCTAGATTCAGTATAGGAGAGAAATAATAAAGCCTATGTTCATTTCCTTTACCCTCGTCTAATGTGTGAAAGGACTTCCTCAGCTGACCTTTGACCCTTGCACAGGGATGAGAAGGGAGGGCAGTTGGCTCAGAGCTGATATTTAGACACCACTTTCCAGGGATCCCTGGTGACAGAGGAGCTTTTTCTCAGAGTGCGTTCCGAATAAAAAAAACTTCCTGCTGTCCATTTGCTTAGTCGTTTCTATGGCTTCCGCGCTCTCAGCGGTTTAGGCTGAAGCATAAATAGAAGGCCCTGTGAGCGTTTTCCAAGCTTTCGTCCCAGGTTGCTGAATGAATCCTCCACCCCTACCTCAGGGCCTCGCCACTCTCAGTCAAACTGGTTCTGTGGCTGTCAGTCAAACTCCAACGTGCAAATTTCCCACTGATACTAAATAAGCTGAAAACTCTGGTACTATCGATTTGCCCTAGGGAAATTTTACCAAAAAGGGCATTACAGCAGTGGAGCAGTTGAGACTTGGGTGTGTGTGTATGTATGTGTGTGTGTGTGTGTGTGTGTGAGAGAGAGAGAGAGAGACAGTCAGACAGACAGACAGACACTAAGGAAACATGACAGATTTGGGTTGGCCATGAGGCTCAGTTCGGGCCAAGGTGAATGGTTGACCTGGCTTCCTACCTTGGTGTTCACAGTCCCTGCCTGGCATCGATGTGGGAGAACTGAAGTCCAAGGAAGCATCACGCTAGCATCTAATGCAAACACCACGCCTCAGATTTCCTCTCCAGAAGGGGATTTGAGATTCTAACCAGATGAATCACCCACTGACAACTCCCTTTATTGTGTTAGGTTACAAAAACACAGTCACATACTATGGGAACCCTGATGGGAAATCCGCTCCGTTTTCAAGTTAAACGGTTAGCCTGGCCTGTTTCAAATGATTAAAAGACTGCAGAGTCATGATTCTTCAACAATGCCTTGACAGTGATCTGGAAAGTAGTTTTTCAGACTTAGAAGGTGAGGAAAAAACTTGAGCAAGAATTGCAAAGGGACTGAAATACCCATTTGAAACATAAAAATTATCTAGAATATTTCTAATGCATTTATTCCTTGCTCAGTAGGAACCAAATAAGCTTCTCTGGTTAGACCTCTCAGGAGAGCTGTCCCTACGAGTAATCACACCAGGACTCTGGGATGGAGATGCCCGTCGGGGAGAAGGTGTCACTCAATCAAGATCCGGGTGGGGAACTCCGGCTCTGCCTCTGTCTACCTTTGCAGGTGCAGGATCTGGCGGTTCCCACTCCCCGTCGTGAGAACACCAGGGGAGAATGATTGCAGGGCTTTGTCCTCCTGAACCTCATCCCCCTCCGCCTTCCCGACTGTCTTCTCGATGGTCTGGGTGTCTTTCATGATGACTTATGTTTTTAGAACGACACAGAGTCACATCTAGGTTTGGTACCAGGCTGGTGTGAGTTCCTTTCTGACATTTATTTTTCAATGAAGAAGAAAGAATGAGAACATAAATGAGTGGAAAGCGTTTTTTCCTGGAATCACATATGTGACATTTCACAGGGATGTCTTCTAGCTTCTCACAACATATTAAAGACAATTTTAAAATTATTGTAGGGAATTCTTAAAGAAAAATATTCCCACAAGAGGATGGAGATCTCTGGCAAATTCACTTTTTATTTTCTGAAAAGGATGTAGACAAGGGTTTTCCTCTCCTTTTCATTCTTCCATCAGAGCTTCTGATCAACGTGAGGATCATTCATTTAACAAATATTTACTGAGCAATTACTGTGTGCCAGGCATGAGTCTAAATACTTTACACGTGTATCTCACTAAATTCTCACCACAACCTTTTGAGGTGGGCACCATTCTACACCATCATACAGGGGATCAAATTATAAGAGCTTAAGGGACTCTCCCAAGGCCTCACAACTTGTCCATGGTGGCCAGGATTTGAATTCAGGCAGTCTGGATCCAGAGCCCACCCTCTTAACCACTACACCATGTTGCCTCCAACCCAGGGGGCTCAGTCAGATGAGAACAAGTATTGACACAGCATGAATACCATTATAAGTAGCGTCCAGAGATTGGTTTCTAAATACCATTTTCCAGTAAAAGGAACCAAGATTCTTTGGAGAAATGGCTGATTCCAAGGCTGAAACAAGGAAAACACAAGATAATTCTGGAATATCTTGTGCCAGTGTTCTGTGTTCTTTCATATGATGGTCAGTCAGGTGTGGCGACAAGAGCAGATATAGGAGAAGCTTGGGAAAACAAAATGTGTTATAGTCAAAGTCCTAAAAATAGGAGGCACGGCATGCCACTCAGGGCCACATGGAAAAGACCACAGATCAGGAGGCAGAAGGAGCAGGAGTGAGAGAAGAGTCTAGGCCACCTTTATCGGAGTTTCCAGGGAAAGGCAAGGCAGAGCAGGGTGAACAATTTAGGATTGGCTAGTTTGAATAATTTCATGGGCTCTAAGCTGTAGGGATGGTCCCTAGCTGCCTGGCACCTGGCCCTGGGATGACTAAGGCAAAGGAATATTGCCTCCTGGGGTCATGGTCCCACAGCAGAGGTCTGTCTCTGGATTGTTGGGCTTGCATATCAAAGGCATACTCTCAGCTGGGCCTTTGCTATCTCTAAGAATTGGCTAGCCCCAGGAGAGGTAATACCTCCCCAGCCAGAAAGGTCTTTCAGACATCAAAACATCATAATATATGGGATGAGAAGGGAGGGCAAAAGGGGAAAAGGGGCACATGTGTATGGGGATGGATGGTGATTACACTCTGGGTGGTGAACATGACGTAGTCACACAGAAATCAAAATATAATGATGGACACCTGAAATTTATATAATGTTATAAACTAAGGTTACCTTAATAAAAAAAATCATAATATACAATAAATAAAAATATAATCAGTACGGCCAAAAAATAAGGAAGTCTTTAGGGAATGATGGAACCCTGTTAAAAGGACACGGGAGCCAGCTCTAAAGGGCTTTCACAGGCCAAATCTGAAACTATTTGATCATTAGTAATGGATTGCCACTTGTTGAATAAAATAGAAATTCACAAGTTCATAGAGATAGTAATTAATTAAAAGTTTGATGAAAATGTAATATTGACATTGTCTCAAAGTGTCTCCCCATGAAATGCTTCCTGCTTATAAAGGGGAGGAGAGTGACTGGAGAAGCCTGCTGGACACCACCTTCACCTAGAGATCCAAGTTAGCATCACCACCAGGGAGACTAATGGATATCGTGAACCCCCTGATAAGATGCAAGGAGAACACAGCATCACTGTTGTGCACATTAATGTGGCCCCGATGATGCCCACCTCCTGGTGTTCATGTCCTTGTATAACCCCCTCATCTTGAGTGTGTGACCTGCTTCTATCAATGGAATATGGCAAAGGCGATGGGATGTCGTCCTGTGATTACCTTACATTACATAAGACTCTGTCTTGCTAGCAGACTCCCTCTGGAGTCTTGCTCTCCTTTCTGACTTCGAAGAAGCATGAGTTCTACACCCACAAGGAAATAAAACCTGCCAACAACTCCAGTGAGTCTGGAGGCGATCCTTCCCCAGTAGAGCCACGAGATGAGAACTCAGCCCTTGACTGCACCTTGACTATGGCCTCTTAGAGCACTATCTTGTGCCCAGAGTCTGGACCCACAGAAACTGTGAGATAATAAATGTGTGTTATTTTAAGCAGCTAAATCTGTGGTAATTTATTGTGCCATACAGAAAACTAACACAGTCACTTCTATAACATTCTGGTCAAAGATGCCTGCAATCTTCAAACGTGTCAAGGTGATGAAAGTAAGGAAAGACTGAGGAAACAGGCTGGATTGAAGGAGACTAAGGATGCATAGCAACTAAATGCAAGGTGTGATCTTGGATTGGATCCTGGGCCAGAGAGGAAAACATTGCTATTAGGACATTATTGGGACAGTGGGTGAAATTTGAGAATGGACTGTGGATTAGATAATAGCATTGTAGAAATATTGAATTTCCTGAATTTTAATCATTGTATGGTGGTTATACAAGAAAATGATAAAGTGAATATGGTTAAGTGTTAAAAATTGGTGAATCTGGATAAAGGATATATAGGAGCATTTGGCACTATTCTTGCAACTTTTTAGCAAATTTGAAATTATTTCAAAATTAAAAAATTAGAAATTTTAATGTTATATTTCACCTAAAGTTATACTAGATATAATTCAAAGGGCCCTATTGCCACTTTGGGAACCCCAGGGGCCTTGGGGACCTCTGTGGTATAAGATACTCACTACCAGTGTCATATAGGCATAAAGAGTGTGAATGATACAAAACCTTTTATCACTTTATACAGGTTTGGTGAGTGTCAGGAATTCGATGTTAAGACTTACCCTTTGTGAGTAAGTCTTACGTGTTACTTACCCAGGAGCAATCATGCTTGGATTAGTGGGCAGTAAAGTTGGTGTGATGACACGCAGTAGACTCTGTGGGGCACTGCCCAGGTCCCCTTCAGGCCTGAGCCCCTCGTTCCCCATCCGCTGAGGGTGTGCTGGGAGGGTTAGCCATCCACATCTGAGGCTCTCTCTGGGAATTGCTCTCGGCCTAAGGAAGCTGCCTCACCCTGGGTATGGCCCCCCCAGGGCACCCCACTTCTGACTGACGGGAGGGGTAGACCTAGCCTCCTTACTTCACCTGGGACAACCCAGAGGGGCCGCCCTGCTCCAGAGCTCCCTGTGAGAGCGGCGAGGCCCCTGCTGGAATGTACCCTCATTCCACTTCTGTTGCCCAGTCCTGCCTCCCTCACTCCCTCACCTTGTGAGGATCCCGACAGCCCTCCCCAGGAAACTCCCTGCAGGCTAATCTCCACCAGGAGTCCGCTCCCAGGTAAGCTGATCTTCAGCATACCCTTCTCCAAACCCACTGACCTCCGAACCCTAGGCTGCCCGAGTGCAGAGCTGCTCCTTCCACTGGAATGCAGGCAGGAACATTTCTGACTCAGAAAGAATGTGAATTTTAAAATTCTGATTCTTTTTTAAAACAATGTGGCAATAGAACCTGACAGAAATAGGTGTTTCTCTCAGCCTCTCTCATACCACAATTTCCTCATTCAGGAAAAATTGATCTCCAGTGATTTTGTTTACTTTAAAATTTTTAAACAGGAACAAAATTAGAATAATATAATATAAGGCCCCCACAGATTCCCTCACCCAGCTCCAACAATTATCCACAGGCAATCTCGCTACATCAATGCCTCATCTACTCCCTCTCTTTCGTATTATTTGAAGCACATTCCAGACATCATATTATTTTAATTGTAGCTTTGCAGTCTGTATCTGTAAAAGAGAATGACTCTTTTAAAAACATAACCACCATAGCATTATGTAAAATGTTATAGTTAGTAACGATTATTCCTTACTATCATCAAGTATGCTTCCCAGGTTCAAATATCCAGTTGTCTAGTAAATGTTATAAAAGTTGTTTTGCTTCATTTGTACAGTTGGCATATTTGAATCAAGATCCAGATAAGGTCTGCACACCATGACTGGTTGGTATGTTTCCAAAGGGTCCCCTCCACCTCTTTTATTTCCTCCCCTCCAGGTTCTTTGTTGAAGAAAGCTGTAGCGTTCCCCAGAGCCTGGAAACCGTATTGTTTAACATGCTTGCCCATATTTCCTGTAAATTTCCTGTAAACTGGGAGTTGGACCTGGAGGCTTCATCAGATTCAGGTTTTGGTTTTTCTTTCTCTTTTTTGGCAAGACGACTTTTCACGTGGGATTGTGTTCTTTCGCGAGGAGGCACCTCAGGTCTGGTTGTTTCTCGTTTGGTGATGTTCCCAGCTGTTGACCATCAATGCCTAGATAAATATTTCCTTCGGAGCTACAAATAGTTACATACTATCATTGCATCTTCGTTGATTAGCTGCACTACTGTTTAAGAAAAGAACCTTCCCCTGTCTATTGTTTGGTGACCCAATAGCACAGTTTGAACAAGAAAGTTAGGATAAAGGTGAGATTCTTTTTCTTGATTTACCAGTGTTCAGAATAATGAGTAAGTTCCCCAGCATCCTCCCAGTATGACCAATTAATTTTTATTTCATTTACTGTCACCATGAACTCACGGAGTTCATAATGTACTTCAGGCCATTGTGGGTCCTGTCCCTACTGATGCTTGGGGTGCTCTCTGGTCAGTGGGAGCCTCCTCGGGCTGGACCCTGAGTCCTAGTGCCCTGGGCCTAGTGGTCTCTGGAAACGTCCTTGCTACCTGAATAACAAGATGTACCAGACTCATCTTGTACATTTCCTGCCCCCTAGACCTGGAATCAGTTATTTCTTTAAGCAGCCCTGGTTCTTCGTAGTGGGAAAAGGTATTTCAAAACCACAATATGGGCTCAAGGAGGCATCCTCACTAATTAAAAAAAAATCCTATGTTGGGAGAAAGTTGGAAAAGGAATTCTTTCACTGTTCTTTTTATAGCCCTCTCTCCTATTTGAATTTTTATCATGTGTATTCATTCTTTTTATTTAATTATGGCATACAAATAATACATAAATTCAGAGTTGAAAAAAAGTCAAAGAAAAAATTCTTTCACACCGTTCCCACGCCACTTCTCTGCCAGAAGATAACTTCGGTTATCAACTGGTCGGGAATTCTTCCAGACTAGGTCTTAGACAATAGTTACCTAAATAAGTCTAGTGCCCTGAGGACACCACATTCTATTTTCTGTTTGGATGATTCAAAGAAACAGCAATCCGAGGTAAAAATACAATGGAGAGCAATTTAAATCCTCACTGGAACCCACAAGCAGGGCCTCTGTGTTGCCAGCTCCAGGGGGTGCTATTCCCATGGCAGATTCCGTGATCGTGCCCCGTGGCAGTTGCCACACACAACAAACGACCCACAGACCAACAGGACAACAAGCAAAGACATGAACATACAAAGAAATGACTGAAAACATGAAAAGATGCTCAAGTTTGCTTGTAATGAGACAAATGCAAAATAAAACGAGACCAAGATACTATTTTTCGTCTCTTGGATTGGCAGAGATTAAAGTGCTCGCTGACACGCCCTCATTCAAAGCTGCTGGAATGACTGTATTTCTGGCAGCTTGACAAAATGCATTCAATCACAAATGTATTAGCACTTGCTAATTCAAAACACTTCGGAGAATTTACAAATATATACAAATATACTTGAATGTTTAAAAACTGAAGAATGTGAGGTGGGTTTCTTAATGAGAGCTGCACAGAAACATTTAGGAGATTCATCAACTTGGCTGGGAAAAAAATTGTGCTTTTGTTTTCACTAAACCTAACTGAAATTGATCATTTCCTTTAATTATGAAAGTAGGCAAGAAACCACAATATTATCAGCCTACGCCTTTGTTACCAACAAAAATCTGATCTTTTATGTCATCTTAGAGTTGTTGCAGATATCATTTATATCATTTATGCTCATCCATACTTTGAAATTACAGTAGTTATTAGACCCATTGCCAGATCTTGTGATTTGATTCATTAATAAGTTAGCACATGTATTTCTAAATGAAAAATATTTTCATAACTACATTTCAGTATAATTCGTTTCCTTTTAATCTTAAGGATTTTATTTTATACACCTGAAAAGAAACTCATCAGCTTTACCAGACTGCCAAAGGGGTGCATGGCACAAAATAAGTTAAGACTAGGGTAATTCATAGCATCATGTATACAATAGAAAGTGATTAGAAGCAACCAAAAGAGTGGACTGACTAAAAAATATTTGTACATTGCTACACTGGAATACTCTGCAGCTGCAAAAAAAGAATAAGGAAACTTTTTATCTAATAAAATGAAACAATATCCCAGATACTGAAAAGACAGTAAAGCGGTGTGTAGAAGAATCTGTGTAGTGTGCTGCCACTTGTATAAAAAGTGAGGGGGGGATATATAATACAAGTGTCCATCTGCTTGTATGTCCATAAAACACCTCTGGAAGGTAGACAAGCAGCTGATGATGTTGGTGGCCTCCAGGGAGGGCTGGGGCCTGGAGTGTTAGGGAGACTTTTTCTTGATAAACCTAATAGTACATTAAAAATTTTGAACCGTGTGAATGTATAAACTATTCAAAAATTAAATAAAATCTAACATTTAAAAAATCCTTACTAGAGTCTGGCCAGGGGATTAACACACAGCCCATGGCAACACTTCGTAAAGTCCAGTCTCCACCTTGTTTTTGGAACCGCAGTCCGCCCTGCAGGGGCCCTGAGGTTCTAACATCTCTCCCCTTACTTTATCCAAACCCCCAGGAAAAAATCTCTCTCTGAGACTTCTTTGGCTCTTGCCTTTCTTTACAGCTTTGGCTTTTTCTCTTCCAGAAGTGAAATTTAGCCTACTCCAATGCAAAGTAAACACACTCCCGTTTTGTCTCCACTTTCGTTGCGTCACAAACGCCCACAAACCGAGTTGGCACTGGTGGAATTATTCTTAATGGGCGGGCAAGGGAATTACGTGAACATTCACAAGTTCAGCATTTTTTGTCTCCAATATTACTTCTTCACATTTTCATAATATGTTTATTTTAAAATGAAGTCTTACTCATAGAATGGGGCAGATTTTTAGTTTTATTATTTACGAGTGGGGCCTAGTTACTACTATTTGTAAGAGAACATAAATATTATGGGATTAGTTCGCTAAAATATTTCTTCTTCCCAAAACTCCTCTCATGAATTTCCTACTGTTTCCAAAATGAAGCCAAACATCAGTATATCGATGACCACACTTGTCCAATCGGTCTTTGGCAATATAGGGCACATGTATACTACCACAGTGAAATATTCTGAAGGAAACATTAACGCTGAGTTCTGAGTCGCAATGCTAGCTTGAGTAGTGATTGCCAAAATTATGCCAGTTGCAAAACAATTGTAAGTGTTTATAAATATTTGTTTGGAGCTTTATCATAACAAATGCTGATTCTTCTTGAGATTTGGGTCAGCAGAGGGAAGCCTGCTTTATTTTTGGAAACTATTTTGTTTAGAAGCAACCATGAAGTTCTTTGTATGATAAACAAAACTATAGCACAGTCTTGCCACAAGAACTCGAACAAATCATTTAAAATTAAAACATAACATTATTTTTACAATGTACTCTGGGAAAATATTTGAGATCACAACAGAAACCTCTAGCTTGTTTTTGAGTTAGAAATGTGTTTTCTTTGGAGTCATGAACAGAAAGAAGAAAACTGGGACAACTGCCAAGACTGTGCTTTGAGCTTTCCATGCTGCAAAGCCAAATAGTGGCTGGAACTGTGGGGACATTCAGGGCTGCCAGTGGATGAGAGGAGGGGTCGGGACTTTGGGAGGAGGGAGATAAAACTTCCTGTTACTTCTGAAGACCTGTGTAACAAAGGGAGTTAAGAAAGAAAGAACTGGTGTTTCCAGCTCTTTCCCACCCATGACACCCAATTCAAAAATTTCCCTAGACTGTGTTCCCCTAAGGAGAGCATGGAGGTTAAGAATTTGGAGCTGAAGCCACAGAAGCTACCTAACGGAGGAAGAAGGTTAGTGTTCCTCAGGCTGGCAGTGGGCATGTGCATAGGAACCAGGAAGGTTTTTGGAAGGACCTGGATCTTGGGCTCCCCTGCATGTAGGTGCCCAGTAGAAATTATTTCAGGATGCCCATTAGAGGCTCAACACTTACCTCCAAGCTCATAGGAGCCTCTGAGGCCCTGAGGGTCTCCGTGGGCCTGTGTGTGGCAGAGGAGTGGACCACCTTCAGAGCCATCTCTGCTCTGCCTGGAAAACACTGCCTGACGTGCCGTGGAAAACTGGTGAGCCACAGCAGATGGGATAGCTGATAAGGTCTCTGCAGGCTTAGGCATCCCAACTACCAGGAAATCCTTGAATGAACCCCTGGAGGGTAAGAGAGAATTCCCCAAACATGACTGAGGTTGAATTTTCTGACAGTCATGTGGGTGAAATACAGAACCAATTTCTCTGATTTAGAGAAATGTAGCATTTATACATCAGAAAGTGGCAGAGTGACATTCATAGTTGCTACATTGAAAATACTTATATACAGTCAGGTATAAAGCTCACCTCCCTGAACCACCACTACTTCCATGCAAACACACACACACACACACACACACACACACACACAATTCTATCAACATCTTGGAAGTAACTGCCTGGGACCAGCTTGCCTCCCCACCCTTCCTTACATATCCTTCAGTTTTCATGTTACCTGTCATATTAGTCTTCTTTTTTTTGTTGGCTTCATTAACTTATTCATTTAATTATTTCTACAGAAAATCTGAGGGCCTAATTTTTGCCTGTAACTCAAAGGCATAATTCCAGTCTCAAGATGTTCACAGTCTAGAGCATGGTTTTGGGTAGAATGGGAGAATATGAATGGGGGGAAGCGAGAGCAGTTCATGACCCTAGAAGGAGGACAGAGGGCTTTAGCAGTGCAGTGGGGCAGTTAACCCACTCTGGAATGAGAAGAGGGGTCAGGCAAGGTTTTGCAAGAAAATTATGACTCAGCAGATCTTGAGGTTGCAGAGAGTGATTGGGTACAGGAAGAATAGTCCATGGAGACGGATCAGCCGAGCATATGCTTGGGGACAAGAAAAATATGGTCTGCTTGACGAACCACAGAGTTTGGAATTGTAAAAATACAAGCTGTAAGAAGAACAACCACACATTCTTTCTGCCTACTGCTGTTTCTCAATATTATACCCTACATACTGCCCTTGACCGTCATCTAATTCCTCAAAGATTTTGCCCAGTGTGGATATATGTAAGAAGAAATAGCAAACCAAGTGAAATGATTTCTAGCAGCAAAGTAGAAGACTGGACTATTGGGAGAGTTTTATCAGACAAATCATATGGAAGTTCTGAATGCCTCCTAATATATATGAATAGTCAAAAGATACTAGTCAAATGCATAGGTCCTTTCATTTCTGTACCTAGATTAAGAATTGTAATATAACGGTTTTCTAAGAATAGCACATATTAGCAGATGTTACTGCAACAAATATCTTGTCTTACGTGAATGGGTTTAACATATAATTTAGTGCTTGTCAGCCGAAAATAAAATTATTAAATTATTTCACGCATAATTTGATTACCGATGGTTGAGAAGACACAGAAAGGTTAGTGCAGGGCAGAGTTTTCCACATAAAGACAAGTGCTATTTTGACGCTCAATGCTGAATGTCTTCTTCAAAGTAAGATCTTGTCCTTGGCTAATTCCTCCATGCAGATCTTCCTTCTCCTTCCACTTTACTCTCCATCTTAAGCCATCTCTCCTTTCAGAAAGCATCCCATGAACCAAACTCAGTATATTTTTAGCGACTTGCTCATTTTTTCCAGGAAGAAAAAGGAGCATCATTTTCTGTGAATGTTTGTTGCACACATGCGGCTTGTCAGGAGTTAATGGGCCAAGTAGAGAGATGGGAGAGGTGATGAGATTAAGGAACTGTTGCCTCAACTTAGTTCCTTCCTTAAAAAAAAAGTTTTGAAAATTTTGTTCCTTGGAAATAATTTAAGATTTCCAGTCAATGTTCCTTTAGAGCAAGTTTTAAAAACTTGTATTTGTACCATGGGGCCCTGTGACAGCCTGGTGTTACCTATACCCCTTCTCAGAGTAATATTTCTAAATGCATAAAATAAAATACACATGATTACAATTAAAATAGATTATTATATAGAAATACAGTTACCAAAATGGCTTTTAAGACTTCATGACAAGGGGCCGCCCGGTGGCGCAGCGGTTTAGACCACGCTTGGCAGAACCGGGTTCGCAAGTTCCGATCCCTGGCCCCCGCCGACGCACTGCCTGTCAGCCATGCCGTGGCAGCGTCCCATACAAAGTAGAGGAAGATGGGCACAATGTTAGCCCAGGGCCAGTCTTCCTCAGCAAAAAGGGGAGGATTGGCAACAGATGTTAGCTCAGGGCTGGTCTTCCCCACACACAAAAAAAAAGACTTCATGACAACATAATGTATGTCTTTATTAACACATTAAATAATAGCATCTAGCTGCAAGTCTAGTAGCTGCCATATTTTGAAGTGGAGATGAGTGTAAAGGATATTTTCAAGAAATCTACAACAATCATAATGTGATAGGAAAATCCCTTTTACTTCTCTTGGTGACAGACTCACAGGAACAGTTAATAATTACTATGGTTTGGAATCTACATTCATAATTGAGGGAAGTGTTACAGGTTCAGGAAAATTAAAAAGAGGAATTTTTTTCTTCATCCAAGCCCATGAACTGCTGAATTCTGTCCCTGGTCCCAGACAAAGAACCTTTGTTTTACGAGGGCCTGGGACCAACACATTGACTCCATTTCCACTGTTAATAGGAGATCATCCTAATGAGACCCATCCCTCTAGGAGAAAGCCAGAGGCATCTTCATTCCCAATTAGGAGATGTGAGAAGGAAGAGGAAGTCTACTATTGCATTGTCCCTTTAAACTCTGTACACCTAAACTCGGCATTTATATACTCTTAAACACTGTAAACTCATTCCATACTCCTTCCTTAATCCTTCATAATTTCAGAATTTATTAAAAAAAAAAAAAGCTTTAGCACAGAGACAGCCTAGAAAAACAAAACGACCATGAGCCTACCAGGGGACCCCTGGGCCCCAGCTTCGCCTCCCGTGGGACCTTAGTAAGTCCCTTAACTTTGATCCTTGGCTCATTCACCATAAAACAGGCACAATAGTACCTACCTAGCAGTGTTATGGTGAGGTTTAAAGGTGATAACACTTATGAAATGCTTTGTAAGCTATGAAGAGCTGTGCAAACACTGCAGAAGTCCACTCTATATTCATAGAGGACTGGGTCCTCCCTATATCTTTTTCTCACTGCTGTTCAAGACCAGGGAGCCAGACAAAGGCAAAGTCAGGGACAGCACACTAAAGAAGAGGTGTCCCTGACTTGAGATTGGCACAGAGCATGAGGAAGGTAGAGTGTCGTCTGCCCTTGGAGGGTCTCACAGCTTCTTTCCCTGCTACTTCGTGGCTGTATAAAACCAGCCTGCCCCACAGCCCCCACAGGAAGAATATGAAAAGTTTCCCAGGTTTGCTCTAATCACCAGTGTATCCATCCATCCATCCACGGATAGTTATGAAAGAATGTTAGAAATGGCCTGCAGGTGCCAACCAACCAGAACTGTAGAACCATCAGGGAATACAATGGCCCTACTGTTTTGAAATAAATATTTAAACCTGCAAATATTTGTGGGCGTTTTGTGAAGTCCCAGCGCACATTTCTCACTCTTCAGCCTATACTCTGCCAAACTCCGCCAAGACCGAAATCATATCCCATTTTATGTGAATGGTTATTATTTTAAGATTTATACACATCTTTTAGAGAAACATACCGAAGTATTTTTGGATGAAAGATGTGAGGTATAGAGAAACTGAGATTGGTCACGTGTTAATATTTGTTGAAGCTGCCTGATGAGTGTGCAGGGTTTTATTATACTATTCTTTCTACCTTTGTATATGTTTGAATTTTTCCATTATAACGTATTTAAAAGCTTTACCTGTACAAAAGGAAAAACAAAGGTATTCCCCATTTATGTTAAATTAGTGGGAATGAATGAATGAATTAAAACAAATTAGTATATCAAAAAATTTAGATTCC
This sequence comes from Tapirus indicus, assembly GCA_031878705.1. Classification (NCBI taxonomy): domain Eukaryota; kingdom Metazoa; phylum Chordata; class Mammalia; order Perissodactyla; family Tapiridae; genus Tapirus; species Tapirus indicus. The sequence goes on along the minus strand of CM062920.1, from coordinate 5,403,474 downwards.
ATCAGGTTCATCTGGAGAGATAGGTGCTATGTGCCTTAGTTTGTCTTAAAATATCTTTTATCAATATCGATGCTATTGTGTTACAGATGATAACAGTAAACATTACATTAGGCAGGAAAACACATAAAGCATGATTCTGTTTTGCTCTGTCTGCACCTTTTTCAACTAGATGGCTCTGACTGCCAATGGGGATATCCTCCAGTTGTATCTGTTCAAATATTTGCCGGTCTTTTACAGTAAAAGACTAGAATAGCTGTTTATTCTGAAAATGCGTAAGGGTGATCAATAAGGTGATCGATTTAAGGGCCTTGTGTCAAAAACATATAGTATACTTTTAATGCAGAATTAAAATTCATAATGGAGACACTTCACTATTTACTGAGTGTTGTAGGGAGTCATCCTATATTCAGTACATGAGCACATATGGCAGCCTCAGTACTATAAAGATATCTTTCAACAGCAAGTTACAAATGAATCAGTTTGAGATAATATATCTTTACGTAAATAGTTCACCACTTTATCTCATAACCAAGCCATAGATCCATTATGAAAAGGATTATCTCATAAGAACATGAAACTGGTGATTACAGTTTATTAAGGCAACACAGTTAAAAATAGCAATAACCGATTTATAGACAATCCTAAAGGTGAAATTCAAAGAAGTTTAAAAAATGCTTCTCTGGAGGTTGTTCCATTTCTGCTTTCCTCAGTACCATTACAATTTTATAGTAGGACAAATATATCACATTTAGGAGTGATTGCGAAAATCAAAAGGAAATGAATAAGTTTCTGCATATTGTTATTTAAGTTATAAAAGAGAAATATATATTCCTTCTGTCACTTCTATCAATATCTCTATGAATATATATTTATAAGGTTTATTCCATATTTTCATGAAAACTGATCTCAAGATTATCTTGTTATGCCATACAATAAAAACTAGAAAATGAATATTGTATTAACTCATCTTCTCCCATTCTGTGTTAAAATACACAAGTTTTGATCAAAGCAATAGTGACTTGCTACCACCAGGACCAGCTCCTTGTGTGATCCGTCCCTCCTCTCTGAGAAGTTGGGAACAGTCTTTCTGCACCACCTAGGGGGCTGATTCATGACAGAAATCAACAAGCTGTTAGACAGCCTTTCTTTTTCCTGTTCAGGGTCTTACTGGGGCAAGTGGAGTCAAGGATAGTTGCCCAAGTGTCACCCCTTTAAGAAAATCTAATGAGTTGGAAAGAAACTACAACTTCCACATCTTTACCAAATGCTGATTTGATTCTGTTTTGGTTTTGATTGCTTTGATCCAGTTTATCACATAAGTAGTGTTCCGAGAAAACGAGTCAGTTTTGCCGTGGTCTCACTGTTTCAGTCACGTGTGCACAGCGTTCAAGGCTGCGTTTGCTTGATTCCTTAGAGTGACATTTTGCTCAGTGCAAAAAAAATGAAGCAAAACTCAAAAGGAATGTGGTGGGTATACTCTTCACCAGGAATACCTCCGCTTATGTAGACCTTATGCCTTCACAGCCCTTCTAAGTTCATAACCAACATGTTAAGAAAAGGGCTGTACCATTATTACATCTACTACCAGGACTGAGCTGCTTCATCTGGTGCTCAAAGCAGTGTTACGATACAGGCAGAGCAAGGATTATTGTTCCCATTTTACAACTGGGAAAACGAAGACTCGGGAAGCTCAAATGCCCAGGATCACAGAAAAAGTGGCAAGACCGGAAGCAGACCTCTGTCTCCTGGATCCCAGCACCTTTTCCTCCTGACATGCCACGCAGTTTCTAAGATGGTTATGAGTGATGATTGACCTTAACTCACTTGTTTACCTTTGGAAAGCGTTTTTCTCCTCGGATCCCCACCTGCCTGGCACCAGCCCTCTGCCCGGGCTCTTGGAGTCACAATTAACAGGAGGGAACAGGCGGCAGCTCGGCCATCTGCCACGCTGAAAGACTGGGTCACTTCCTTTTGGTAAAGGGTTTCCAGGCTCAGATTTGTCGGGCATTCTAAAACAGACAGAAGAACACATCCACCTCCGAAGCAAATGGAAAAATAAACACCAAAGTCAGTATTTTGGGTTCCAAATGAAAACGTCATCCTGAGGATAATTAGTTGTTATTTTTAGAAAGAGAGAATAAAATTTCAGCTCTGTTACCAAAACTCTGGCCTCATCCATCAGGGACACTGATGGAGAAGCAAGCAGAAACTAACCAAAGTCTGTAGTTCCCATATGACTAGGTAATGCTTAAATAAATAATTTGTTCCCATCACGCAGCTCAGCGTTTAGCCGAGTCCAAATGGACTGCTGCCAACATTTTTAAGTCAACACTGATATCTAAAATAAACACAGGCTGACTAACACACATGGGTACGTTAATGAAAATATATTGTGAAATAGCTCCTTGCCAAGAGAAGTTCTTGGGCCTTTTCTCTGGGTAACTGTTGATTAGTCAAAAGAATGATAAGCCCCTTAAACTGTTTTTAAATTAATTCCTTCAACAAACTTTTGTTTTTGAGCACTCTCTCTCAAGAACTGTGAAGGGTATGAGATTTTACCCCACTTTCAAGTTAACAAGTTAGCTTGCCACAGTTCCATAAAAGCTGGCAGAAGTCGTGGGACTCCTGGGTCAGAGACCAAGGACTTTATTGCTTAGAGCAGTAGCAGCAGCCGGTGTCAGCATCTGAGAGGAACTCTGAGTTTATGGAACTCTTTATACCAAATGGTGAGCATGGCTACTCGTTGCTCTTGAGGGACACACTTCCTCCCTCGTCCAAGGCGGTTTCCTATACAAACATCCTTGAAAAATAGTCCAGAACAAAGGCAGTCAATGCCTCTACTCGGAAGATGTGTAGAATTTGAGAAACCCATGGAGAATTACCTCCCAACACTTCTTCTCTACCAGACACAGTGAGGGATGCTCAAGATATGAAGATGAAAAGAGAGAACATGCAGTCCTGTTCCTAATGAATGTAGGATTGCTGATAAATTTAACCAAGATGTTGAACTCTCAAATTCTATCCATAGAAAATGTGGCAAGTTCAGTTTGTTCGGTATCCTTCCTTAACTTGATTCTTATAATTAAAAACAATTGGCGGAGGATCCACAAGACAGAAATCTTGTCCTTCAGTTCACTTGGTTGCTCGTGAAGTGTTCAAGTAGTGAGTGCCAGCAAAATGGAGCTAACGCACTGCAATTGCAGGGAAGTGCAATATTTCAGCATTTCCAAAGCATCCAGTCTGTGTCATAATGATCCAAATGACATAAAGGTAAAGGTCAGTGGCAGGGGAAGTAGATAACAGTGTTTAAAGACAGAAGTGAAAGCTGATAGAAAAATATTATGAGGGAAACCTCTCTTAATTGTACTGGTAGGACTTTGTTACAAAAGAAATGAGAGTCAAGCCGCACCAAAATTCGGACCAAAACAGCTGGCTCTAGCAAATGAATCACTGACACTGACCTTTAAAATATAATTTAGAGGTGAGTTTTTCTATGGGGACTTAAGCATTATTACCAGAATGCACTGAAAAGAGAAGTTTTAAAATTCCGCCGAGAATATACAGTCTGAGCGTCTGAAAAAGACATAGACATTTTATCCAAATCACTTCAACTTCAGTTATTTCTTTATAATGACACTTCTCATTAAGATGATCCAGTTCTCTTTATTCTGACTTTGTTTTTACCAAGCAACTTTTCAATAACGATTCGACTCACAGGCTGACTTTCCCACAAGTGAGAGAAAATACCGACCTGAGAACATGAATATTCCAGATCTCTTAACAGCTCCATTTTTTTCCACTCCAAATTAGTTAATTGGCAATCTAGTTTATCAATCAGGCTCTTGTGAATTTAGTTAGTACAAACCAGTTCCATCAGAGTCTGATTTCCCCTGAGTAACATGAAAATAACTAATGGAGTTTTTGAAAATGCAAACACACCATCAAGAAACACGTTCATTAATGAGCTCATCCTGGGGCCCCACTGATGAATATGCATATTATGGAAGACTCTGAGTGATTAACCAACTGGCTTTTCTCCCTTTGACATCTTTTCAGTGTAAAAATGATTCTGTCTTTTTCCTTTGGCTTTTCCATAAAAGTTAAAATTTAAGAACCTGTTGAAGTTCTGTCTATAGTCCTTAGTACACCACACGTTTCCTACCCTTGATATTACCTATCAGCTAACATTATTTTCTTGGGCTACCTGTAATGATGGCAATTTCCAAATTATTTGGTATGTAGTCATGTCTGTTAGTCTTTGATCTATTAGAGGTATTTCCACTAAGATTATGTGTGTGTGTGTGTGTGTGTGTGTGTGTATAATGTTTTTGAGACAGTGGAATAATATTGGATAACAAAGCCCTCCATGCATGGGAACACAATGTGTGTTCAGATGATTTAAATCCATTTTATTATGGTGATGTGATTATCCCCAAATTAGTTTATCATTCCAAAATGTTTGAATCACTTCACACTTAGGAAATTGTTCAGTTTCCCAGTGTCTCCAGCAATTTTCCTATGGATATTGCCTCCTCTATACTTAGACTGTGGGTAAAGGGCTGTGAGGGAGTCTTCATATCTCCATTTTTAGAGGCGTCCAATGTTCTGAGGCCCTTAGGAAGAGCAGATTATAGAAGTCATGAAATTTAACCACTGTAAAAAAAAGTAATAACATACTGTTTATAACATCTGCGGACTGTGTCTGAAGCAGTTCCTCCACTAAGCGCAATGAGGGTTTGAGGTGGGGTTCAGGGGGGAGGGTATGAGAGGCCCTGGTGAGACATCTCCATGAGAACCTACCCAGCCAACACCTACGCTCACCCTTCACAAGATATTCAGAGCGAAAGTTCCTTGGATGTGTAAGGAGGAAGGAAGGAAAAGTTTATTGGAGCCAAATTTGTTTCTCTGTGCTTTGTTCTTGGGTCCCCATCAGTCAGCAGGTGTGTGCCTTTTCCCTGTTGTCAACACCTGGGTAACGAGAGAAGGCAGACGGGGGCCCACCCAGAGCAGCTGAAAAGCCGTAAGCCAATCAGCTTAGGCAGGGAGAGTTGTGGGCATTTTTCCTGAAGAGGGACTAGATGTGTGCGTGGAGGGAGGGGGGTCCACTCACTACTCCTGAATGGAGTTTCCAAAAGTTGCACATTTTTAAAAACAAATTTTGTAAAGCAAAAGTTGCACCTCTCAAAAGGTTTAATGTCTTTAAGGAATTACTTTGATGTGACATTTGCAAAAGTTACGATGAAAAGATGAGACAGGAAGGAGGGTGAAAGAGGGGCCTGGGACCATGCAGAAGGGTGAGGTCTTGAAGTGTTTGCTCCCCAACAGTCGGGATCAGGCCTTGCTTTCCAGCCAGGCCCCGCCCCCAGCTTTGCACCCCTTCAAGTTAGATGCTGGTTGTTACTAGGAGCAAGAACTACAGCAAGGGATTTAAGAAAAAAACCAAAAAGCACAAGTCTACCTGAGTAAGAACCTTCCCTGCCATTCTCTATCTTGACTCAGTTACTTAACTCCCGGTTTCCTCGCCTGTAAAATGGAGTTAACACCAACCTCACAGAAAGTTATGGAATTAAACAAGATAAAGTTCCCAGAAGAGACCTGAAACAAGGACGCACGGAGTTTGTGTGGGAAGAGGCGGAACGCTTGGAGAGAAGGGAGAGCAAAACCAGGAAGGAAAGCAGCCCGCTGCTGCTGTGCGTCACTGGAGCTTAACAGACCTCTGATAATTCTGTGAGAAAAGAAAAACAATCAGCCCACCTGGCCAGGTGACACAGGGAAAATCCTACAGACATCATGGTGGAGGAATTCTCTCTTTTAAATTGGTTGTCATGTGGAATACTGTAGCTCAGGTTTTTGTGCCTTTATTTCACCTAGTTATACGCTTTCAAAAACAACTGTGGCAGATAGTATAAGCTAGCATGTCAGTTCTGACTGAGCGACAGCAACGCCCTAGAGTTGTGTTGAGAAGGATTCTGAGGGTCCATCCATGCTCAGAAGCAAAGCAAAACATAGTGGATTATTGACATGAAGGGGGAGGAGCGGTACTGGTGCTCTGTATCTGCTCTCCCTGACCTAGCTGTTGTCCACACCCTGGTTATTCATGTACCCAGGCCCAACAGAACTTCATCCTTGTAATGCCCTCCCTTCCTGTGAGGACTTGAAAACAATCATCGAGATACCTTTTAAAATATTACAGCTAGAATATTACGGTTAGTTCATAAGAGAAATTAAATTAATTAAAACCAGAGCACCACTTTTTTACCTACATATTGGCAAATGTTAAAAAGCATGGGTGCGCTTGTAGGGAAGAAGGCCTCACACAGATTTTGGTGGGTGTATAAACTGGTCTAATCCCTTAGGACAAAAAAAAATAGCAGAGTTTAAGTGTCCATGCCCTTTGACTTAGCGATTGCATTCTAAGACTTCAACCCACAAATATAATCATGTGCACATAAATGTAGGTTGAGCTGTGCTCGTTGCAGAAATGTTAGTAGTAGCAAAGACTGGAAGCAATCTCAGTACCCATCACTAGGGGAAAAGTTATGTAAATTATAGTTCAATCAGGCAATGAAACACCGAGCAACTTCCAAGAGTACTGAAGATAGTCTACATAGGGATATATATGGGAAAATCTTCATGGTGAATTGTTAATAAAGGTGCAAAATGATTTATTATGCTAGCATTTGTGTAAAAAAGAGAAGGAAATATATACACACACAAATACACATTTTTATTTATTTCTTCATGCAAATTATATATTTAAATACAAAAAGGTGTTAACAGAGGTTGCCTCTGGGGAAGAAAATTAGAGGGCAGGGAGATGTGAGTGGAAGGGATATTTACTCTCTCCTGCTCGAATCTCCTCTTGTACTTTTCCAATTTTTAAAGAGTGTTAATGTATATATATATATTTTTGTGTGTGTGTGTGAGGAAGACCAGCCCTGAGCTAACATCCGTTGCTAATCTTCCTCTTTTTGCTGAGGAAGACTGGCCCTGGGCTAACATCTGTGCCCATCTTCCTCCACTTTATATGGGACACCACCACAACATGGCTGACAGGCAATGCGTCGGCGGGTGCCCGGGATCCGAACCCGCGAACCCCGGGCTGCCAAGCGCAAACTAAACCACTGCGCCACTGGGCCGGCCCTAATGTATATTTTTAAAAGGAGAAAATTAACTGTTTACTAATTCTAATTGTTCCCTATCCTACTTCCTTTTCTTCTTAAGAAAGGCAGGAAGGAAAGAAAGAAGGAAGGATCACTCTTATTCCCACCACTCAGGGAAAATAATCATCCATGTTTTGGGTTAATACTTTGATATATTGATATTACCGTCCAGTCTTTCTTCTCTGCATATTTCTCTGCCTTTTAAAATTAAAAAAAGGTATCACGTTGCACATATGCTTATATCTCCTGTTTTTTCCACCTAATACATCACAGTCTTCGTGTCATTAAATATTCTTCTACAACGCAGTGTTTAGTGCTGTGCTGTACTCCAGAGCATGGATGTACTATAACTTATCCAGTTAACCCCTTACTGTTGGATATTTAGGCGTGCAGAGTTCTTGCTGAGAGTTGAAAACACAGGGACTATAATAATGAGATGGGTTTTGTGTGTGACTTGAGGTCCCAGTGTCTTTCTCTTAGAGTCCCGCCTCACCCATAGACAGTTAACACGGTTCTCCCTACTTTCTCACAGTCCAAGGCACCTCTCTTAGCCAAAATCATACATGGAATATTTTCTTTATGAAGAAACCTTTTGTGACCAATGAGTAACTGAGAAAAAAGGCAGTGTGTTAAAAATATTTCCCAAATTATTTGCTCATGATTATGACATTAATTGGAACTAAAAGAGTTAGCATACTTTAAAACCAAATTGAAGGGATTATCTCTTTAAATCTTAAACTATGAGGAGATGCTCATTTTATTTTAGAGAAGGCATAATAGAGTTTCAGTGAAGTTTTCCAGAAACCAGAAGATTTGCAGAGCAGAAATGCAGGGAGAAATGGAGCATGTTTATCAAATAATGCAAATAAAATTATCAGTGGTTTGTAGCTTCTGAAAACAATGTAGCAAACTCTTGCATTTAACAAAGTCATTTCACCCGTCTGTTCAGAAACCACAGTTCCACGCAGGGCTGAGCTCATCAAGGTACAAAGCCGAGAGGAAGATCACAGGCTTCAAGTCCCAGTTTCCCACAGTGTTGGGAAAACCCTACGTACTGGGAGTGATGCTGATGGCGACAGCACAGTCTCAGCCAGGGGGACCTGAGCAGCTCAGGCTCTGCCCTTTTGTCTGCAGACTTGGAGGGTCTGGGAAGTTCTGTAATGAGCAGAGTGATGCCCTTGGGGCTAACTTGCTAAATGAATAATAGACATCATTATGAAAATAAGACATTTTTAGAAACTTGATATTACACTCAACATTTTCACATATCTTAAATTTGACCCAACCATTTGTAAATCTTTTGATATGTATTTTGCCCCTGAAACACGATATTAATATGTGTTATTTATTCATTCATTTAACAAATATTTATTCAGTGCTCGGTGCCAAACACCCTTTTAGTTCTGCACATATGAAGATGAGAAGGGACGGCCTCACATTCTCATGGTGGGGGCTGTCAATGAAATAGATAAGCCAACATGTAAAGTAGTTGCAGCGAGAAGCAATAAGTGCTGTGAAGGAAACAAATATGGGCTGAGACTGAGAAAAATCAAGGGAGACCTCCTCTAGGTAGGCAGCCAGGAGGAACTCTCTGAGGAGGTGAAGCTTAAGCTGAGATCATCGCCAGGAGGAGATGGAGCCAAGCGTGGAGTGTGGGAGGAAGGACATTCCAAGCAGAGAGAGCAGCCTCCAGGGGCTCTGTAGACAGACAAGACTTGGCCCACCTGAAGAACTGAACGAAGCAGAGCACAGCAGAGCGTGGTGATGTAGGAGGAGTGGAGCAAGACAAGGCTGAAGAGATGGTGGGGTGGGGTGGCTCCTACGCGAGAGTGCAGGGGCCAGGTAGGAACCTGGAATTTTGGGGGAGTGTGAGGCCAAGCATAACGTTTGTAATCGTGTTTTACTGAAAGGACTGTTCCAGAAGTTGAATAAACTCAAGAGTCAATGAATTGCTTCATTTTAAGAATAAAAACATAAGAGGGTCCATTTAAGACAACTCAGGAAACTGATGGTGTCATGCAGCCAAATCTAACCAGAAAACATTGGTCAGGGTTTGGTGATCATGTAGCTCAGTTTGCCCAGAAGTCCCAGTTTACACCTATAGTCCCACCCTCAACAGAATCATAATACAGAGAATATTTTTGATGATTTTTGACTTTTAAAAAATATTTGTCAAGCAATGTTGCAAAACTGATAGTCAAATGAGGTAAAAAAGACACTACCTATTAAAATATTTGGATTTAAATATATATATTTTTAATGCAAAAAAATCAGAATTGAAACTCTCTTCCACTTTGTTCTGAGTTTACCAGGTATTATGTAGACCTTAAAATTTTAAATTTTTCAATTTAGAATATAACTATCTACAGAAAAAAAAAGTGCTAGCAATTCCCAATTAATTAACTGTAAAGTGCAAATTTGAAGGTGACTTCAGGTAACTTTACGGAAAAATTAAAAATAAAAAGACCCTATTGAAAAGAATATAGTCTTCAGAAAAAGAAAAAAACCTATGATGTATTAGAGACAGATTATATCTAAGAAACCTATTAAAGTATTTTACTATGTACCAAGAATAATTATTCTTCTTATGTTATTTTTTTATGTTCAAATAATCACTACAAATAAGTTGGTTTTTTGTTTTTTGGGGTTTTTTTGGTGAGCTAACATCTGTGCCCATCTTCCTCTATTTTGTATGTGGGACACCACCACGGCATGGCTTGATGAGTGGTGTGTTGGTCTGCGCCTGGGATTTGAACCCACAAACCCCGGGTGCATGAGTTTAAAGCAGAGTGCATAAACTTAACTGCTATGCCACTGGGCCAGCCCCAAGAAGTAGGTTTTTAAAAATTTTACTTTAATGTATATGGACATGCTATTTTTATTTTTGGAAGCAATTTTATTTTTGATATTGGTTTTTGAATACTACCTTATATATTCAATAATATAATAAAACTAATTTGTCATTGAAAAAATATTTTTAAAACTACATAGTTTTAATTAGTTTTAACAATCTCATTTATTCTTAAATATGTCCTGGTCTGTATGATAAATTATATCGTCACCCTAGTTAGGGCAGTGTCTCCCTGCAGGAATAAGTCTAAGGCACAGGGACTGAAATTTCTGGGTGCCCAAGCCAGCTGGGAGCCCCTCCTTGGAAGTCAGGCCTCAGGAGCACAAATGCTCAGCCCCTACCTGCTCTGAGGTCTGCATTTAAAACATCCCCCAACTAAAGCTTCCCTCGGTACATGGCTCTTTCACAAGAGGAACTTAAGAAACTCTGATCAACCTTTGTCTCTCCAAGGCTGGGATCTCAATCAACAGAAGACGTAGGACCCACACTCCTGAGTCCCTCATTAATCAACGAGCAGGTGGTGGGCAGGTCTGCCCTTCCTGTGTCTGACCTCCCGTGGAAAGTGAGGAGAACGGGAGAAAGTACGCTAGTGAAAAACAGACAAGAATCCCATGAAAACTCTGCTTTGAAAACACTGACAAAAAAAAAGTTTTGAAAGAAGCCAAATGAAAAAAAAAAATTTATCGTGGGAGCTCGTTGCTGATCCTTGCTGCGAGTTTCTAAGCTGAGTTTGAAAGCGATTAAGGAGAGTAAGGGAAACAATTTCCCTCATAAACCATGTGATTTCCTCAAAGGTCTTGCTCCACAAATCAGACTTGACCCCCACGTTTCCTCAACTACAAAAAGTCAGTCTTCTTTCACAGAGTGGAAGGGTAGGTCCTGTCCACCCTGAAATAGCAGAGTTCAAAGTTCTTTGACTTTCCATTTCTCACCGTTTCTGCCTCTCAGAAGTGGAAACTCCAGGATAGGTGGGTTATGATTCCTGCTGAGAAAAAAAATTAGCTAAAGCTAAATATTCAAGAAAGTTAGATAAATCACATCTAAATCCTATCTTAGAAGGACAGAAAAAATCAAATACAGCCTTTATCATGTCACTTTGACAAAATTCTTCCAATTTCCTTTAGGATTACCACTTCTGAGACACTCTTTTTCCAGACTCTCCATGATATGGCCCAACCCACTTCTCTACCTCTGTGTTCTCACTGCTGGCCGTGAGCCTTCACTCCTGTCCTCTGGCCTCCCGGCTGTTTGTCAAACACGCAAGTCCCATGTCTCTTCCCCCAGCTGGAAGCCCTGTGCCTGACAACTTTAATTCTATCTAACACTACCCTTTCTTCAAGTGTCAGCTCCGATCTCCCTTCCACCATCGTCTTCTCAGCCTATTCCAGCTCACAGTGGTTTTTTTTCATTTTGGGAAATTTATAGCACTTTTTAACAATTCACTTCACCCCAGTCGTCCTCATTTCCTTATCTGCAAATGGTGACACCATCTACTTCTTAGTGTGGTTTGTGAGGACTGAATAAGGTGATACTCGCACTGGTGGCTGGCTCCAGGAATTATCAATCAGTGTTTGCCGTCGCACTGGGGAAGGAGTGATATCGTGGAGGGACAGAGCGATACTGTGGAGAGAGTTTTTGGGTCCGCCAGCATCGGGTTCCAACATCATTTTTCCCCCTGAGCTAGTAAAATGGGAATAATCATTCCTGTCTCACCGAGTTGTGGTGGAGACCAATGAAGAGCACGTAGGTAAAGATCCTCTTGGCCCTGGCACACTCAGTTTTTCCCCTTATTGCCTCAGAGGTCATGCATTCACTCACTCATTCCCTAAACATTTATTGAGGGCTTGGGGTACAGGTGTGACAGAGACATAAATAGTGTCTCTCCCATGACCCGACACTGGCAGTGCTGTGATGGGGACAGCCCATAGGAAGGGCACCTGATCCAGACAGGGGAGGCCCGGAAACCAGAGCTGAAGGAGGGTAGGAAGGGCTGTGGTGGTCATGCAGCCCAGACAGAGGCAAATTCATATTATTTCATTTTCAGAATTAACTTCTGAAAATTCAACAATCAGCTCTTGTGAGCCTGTACAAGTCAGCTCCAGCACACTCCCGCTTCTATGGGAAGAGAAGGTCACTATAAGTTGATAGAACATCCCAGAATATTTCCCTACAGTAGAAGCATGGTAAGAATAAAGGGGTATCCACATTTAGCCAGCAAAGAAGGACCTGCTGACTTTACCCCAAATAAAGAGAAGTGCTTAATTCTTGTGAATCTCAATTCAAATCTCAACACCATGCAGTTTTATAAAAAGAGAGAGAGGTGTCCTAATGTCCCTTTCAGCTCAAACATCCTAACAATTTAAGGTTCTGTGCTTCCACCACTGTGTGCACCTTCGACGAGTTTCTTGGCCTCTCTGAGGTTCCATTTCTTCATCTGTAAAATGGCGAGAAGGAAGGACTTGTGAGATGATTGCAGGGAAATAATATCAGTGGTTTGTCAGACGCAGCCCAATGTCCATCAGCAGATGAATGCAGAGACAACTTGTGGTTTGCCGTGGGATGGAATATTATTCAGCAACAAAAAGGAATTAACTCTTGATATGCACAACATGGATAAATCTCAAAATCATTATGCTGAGCTAACGAAGCCAGACACAAAAGTGTACCTACTGTGTGAATCATTTTTACAAAATTCTAGAAAATGAAAACTAATATTGTACAGGAAGCAATCAGTGTGAGACGGTGAGAGACGCAGAGGAGGGCTGGGAGGGAGGGGTTGCGAAGGAACGCTGGGAGACTTTTGGGGGTAACGGAAGTGGTTGTTATCTTGACTATGATGATTCCATGGGTATATACGTGTCAAGACTTATTGAATTGTACATTGTAAATACATGCAGCTTATTGTATGTCAATTATACATCAACAAAGTATTAAAAAATATGGGGCCGCCCGGTGGCGCAGCGGTTTAGTCCGCGCTTGGCAGCCCGGGGTTCGCAGGTTCGGATCCCGGGCTCCTGCCAACATGCCACTTGTCAAGCCATGCCGTGGCGGCGTCCCATATAAAGTAGAGGAAGATGGGCACGGATGTTAGCCCAGGGCCAGTCTTCCTCAGCAAAAAGGGGAGGATTGGCGACGGATGTTAGCTCAGGGCTGGTCTTCCCCACAAAAAAAAAAAAAAAAAAAGAATTAAAAAAAAATAGAACAGACCAAGAAGCAAAGTTTTGCTCCATGATTCTAAATTCATAGTGAATCTTGTCATTCAAGAAGATGCTAACAGTTATGAATCAGTTTTCCTTAGCGATGCTTTCCCACTGTGAAAAAATATGTGGTTTTCGAACAGTTTATGCCCTTATTGTGTCTCATGGGATCAGTGCTCATGAGGGAGGGTCAAACACTCAAATACCTGCAGGAAGTCTGTGGTGTGCACTCCTTGTTTTAAATTCATGGCTAAAAATTCCGTGGACTCGTCCCTTCTCAGGCTCTGCCCACCTTTTACACGAGTTCAGCGGTTACTTGTGCAATCTGCTGTTTGCCAAAGTCACAGACCTGGTTTCTGGGAAAGAAACAACAAAAACCACATATGACTAAGTTAAGTGACAAAATTGGCTGAAGTCAGTGTTTCCAGAGACACGTCACTCAATTATTTATATACATATGTATTATATATAATTAATATATATTACATAGCTGTCATATATAAATAAATATGATTCTTTTTATATATTGAAAATAAAATCTCATAGTTTTGTACTAATGTATTCACATGGCACATATTTAAAAGTATGAAAGAGTACATGGTAACAGGCTGAGTTCTACCCCTGTCGTTTTTGGCCGCTCCCCGGTGGTGACCAACATTGACAGATTTTTGTTGTGTTCCCACATGCATAGGGAACGACATATACGTATAATCTTCCCTCCCTCCTCTTCAGACCCAGCTATCTGTGTTTTAACAAGCCCTCCAGGTGACCCTATTGCACACGGAAGTTTGAGAACCACTGACCTTACATTAGCCCATCCCATTGGGTTTTTCAGTTGTAAAAGATGGGTATCTTTGTCCAAAATTCCTAAGGCAGGAATTACAAAGCCTAGTTCTGAGCTGGAAATCGGGGTGGGGGTGGAAGACAGGACAAACCAAGGGGGTTTCAACTGATCACCCCACCTCATTTATTATTCACTTATTATTTTTAACTACAAAAATAAATAAATACCCAATCTATAAAATTTGTGCAATCCCATCACCCATAGGTAGCCACTTAACATACTGATGTATCACTGATGGCAAAATGATTTTACTTAATATTTTTATATGCATAAATACAGTATTTTTCTTTTCCTAACAGTAATTCTATTATATATAAATTTGGATCTTTATTTTTTTCTAACAGTATATCGAAAGCATTTCCCCAAAGGGGGGAGGCAGTTGGTCCACTGGTTGGTGGGGAAGTGGCGGTGGCAGGGGTGTCACAAAGCTGCAGAGACTGGTCTTGAAGGTGGCCCGGGATGTGGGTTGGATCTGAGATTGTCCCCACAGGCAGGCAGCCCGGAGTGAGCAGTGCAGAACGCAGGGGCAGTCATATATGGGATGTCAGTGGGGGGGTTGGCCCGATACTAACACATCCCTCCTTACTTTATAGGACCCCAGTTGGTGAGCCGTAGGGTTCAGGGGCTGGGGCCAGGCTCAGAAAGGGAGAGTGGGAACAGTTAGGTTGGGGTACCAACCAGGCCCCAGGGCTGAGGTTCAAAGCTTACTCCTGAGGAGGGTGACTGTGTGAGAGCGAGAGTGAGAGAGAGAGGGACTCCTTGGTGACCACTTCCACTCACACTCAGTGGCACGTCTACTAGGTTGAGGGTTAACTCTAGACTCGTTCCAGCCTGGAGATGCTGGAGGCCTGAATGAGGACAGTAGGGATAGGGTTGGAGAGGATGGGGTAGTCTGGTAGGTCACATTGGTATGAGATGGCGACCGGTGGGGAAGGAAAGGGAGATGATCAAGAAATTTCCCAATCTTCTCTGCTAAGAATCACCTGGGAGCCTGACGGACATACAGAATTCCCAGCTCCTCCCTGGAGATTCTGATTTAATAAGCCTGGGATGGGACCCAGGAATCTGTGTGTCATGCTTACCGTAGGAAGATGACTTCCAGGTCTCCGGCTTGGGGGATTGGATAGGAGTAACGTAATTCACCAATTTCAGTTTTAGAAACATTGAGTTTGAAATGTCTTTGGAACAATATAATAATGGTGACCACACCTGTGGTGCATTTGCTCTACAACAGTGCTTATACGCAGTATTTAATTTAATGCAACAACATCCCGTGAAGGAATTACTATCATATTCATTTGTAAATGAGTAAACTGAGTCACAGAGATATTAAATCATTTTCTATTAATTACACAGGTAGTGAAGGGCAGATCTGGGTTTTAAGCCAGGCACATCTTACTCCAAAGCCTTTGTTCTTTCCAACTATGCTCTATTGCCTGCTGAGTGGATTCATACCCACAGGCAGTAGGACCTGAGTTGAACCACAGGTCAGAGTTGGAGATAACGATTTGAAATGAAAATTTGTTTTCAAGTGCCCAGGGAGAGCCTGAAGAGAGAGGAGGGTATTTGGCCAAAGATGGAGCTGTGTTCCTGTTATAAAAGATGGGCAGTGGATGAAAATGCCTTGACAGTCAGAGAGGTTCAAGGAGAACTAGGAGAGATGAGAGTTTTATAAACTAAGCACATTGAATTGCTAGAGGAGTAAATTTAAACACAGCAGAGAGCTCTGGGAAGATAAATTATCCACTGAATTTGGCAAAAGAGGGTAATTTTTGACCTTGCCCAGGAAGGTGAGGGGAGGAGCCCAATTTCTGCAGACTGAGGACTGGAGAGAGGACGAGGTGGAGACTGAGTGAAGACCAGTTTTCCAAGAGGCTCAGCCGTGACAAAATAAACCTGGAAGAATATACACCAAAAGGTTAACTGCGCTCATCTCTGAGTAGTGGGATTCTAGATAACTTCATTTCCTGGCTTCTTTTTTTCTCTCTCAGACTGCGGAATGCACTTGAAAAGTCATCTTTTTAGGTGAGAGAGGCAGGACTTCAGAGAGGCAAGTTGTGGGGAGAAGCTTTTGCCTCACATAGCCATGGTAGGTGTGAGAAGGAGACAAATTGTGGTCATACCCTCACCTGGGGGCAGACGAGCTGAGGAAACTAAAAAGAACATTCAGTATCTTAAAAAAATATGTTTAATATCAACTTTAAAAAGTAAGCACATATTGACTATAAATTTTTTTTTAATAGGAAATTTGTTTAAGAAATAAAATGAAAGAGTTTGGGACTTAAGGGCAAAAAGGACATAGAGTCATGGTTAAAGGTGCTTGTGGGAGAGTTTTGCAAGTTGGGGCTACTTGAGCCTGTTTGCACTCCTGGGGAAAAGAGCCTGCAAGAGCCAGGGTGGGTTGGACCGGGATGTCTCGGATGCATTAGGGCTGAGAAGACTGGGGCCCAGAGAGAGAGGAAGCCAGACTCCAGGAAAAAAATAACATCTCTTCATCATCCATCATCTGTGGACAATCCCTGTAACATTTTCAGCTTCTGCTTCTAGTCTGGTTTCCACATATTTATGTAAAGTGTTTTCATTACAAAACTGATCATCATTTTGTAATGTGATCTTTTTCACTTAATATTATAGCATTTTATCATGTCATTAAATATCGTTTTAAAGCAATACATTTGTACCTAATAATCCCTTAGGTAGGTGCTACACTTGTAGGGCTAGTGAAACATACTTTCAAGAAAAATTTTGTCGATTTCTTTCCCATCACGGACATATCAGTCCCACTTCACCACCCTGTCACAAGCCGTGGTGTTATCAATTTTTTTCATCATTGCCAACTTGATAGGGAAAATAGGGTGTAGAGTTGTTGATTTTAATTTGCATTTCTTTAATTATCTTCAAGGTTAGCTATTTTTATGGTTTATTAGTCATATATATTTCCATTCTGAGTATTACTTTGTTCTTTTCTTTATTATGATAGTCATGCTTTTACCAATTTGAATAATTTTTAAAATATCAAATACATTAATATTTACCTACCATCTTTACCACATGTTTTGAATTAAAAATTTTTTTTCTGGGATTAGCTAAACCTCTAAATAGCATGTTGCAAGTATTGAAAAGTGACAAATGACAATATTTGCAAATATTTATCTTATGTTCTTCTTTGTTGACTATGTTTTAAATGCCAGCAGGCATTATCATCATCATCAACATTTTTATTATCTCATGCTTCAATATTTACTCCAGACATTCTTTTCCTTAGTCTTCACTTGAGTTACAAATTCCCAGCTATTATTATTGTATGGCATTTTACTACTGCCAACAAAAAGTGGATTTCTTCATGGAATGCCAAGAGTTGAAAAGTGAGCTGTGTTGCTTTTCTATGAAATGTCTAATTCTTTCAGTGAATTAAAATGAGAGGAAAAGCAGCATTTCATAGGGATTAAGAGAGGCTATGGGCTTGGGAGGCAGAAAGCCCAGACTCCCTGACCACTGGCTGGCAGTGCATCCGTGGGCTATGCTTCCTCTCTGAGCTTTGGTATCTCCCTCTGTAAAATGGGAATGCCCAGTCTCGCAGGGGTTTTGTGAGAGTTAAAGGGAAGGATGCACGCAGAGTGTTTCGTTCCAGGCCTGACACACGGCGAGTACCCGTGAGTGTCCCATTCCGGAGTTCACTGGATGCAATGCCATTGCAGACAGGATCTCCTCACGCTATGGTACGCTGTTTTAATGTGATTCTGCTTGTCAAGCACCTTTAAAAAGCCTTACACCTAGGAGCCCCCTTAGATTCTGTTCTGTGCAGACTTGACTTTGATCCTTTTATGGAACTGCAATAAAATAGTGCAAGGAGAACCAGAAGGCAATTATTATTTTCTGGTCATCAGCCTAGTGACAGTTTTTCTGATAAGGGACCTGGATAAAGTGATCAGCTACCCATTTAACAACAAAATCAAAAAAAGATATTACTGTGATCCAATAAGTTAGTGTTTGCATGGTGAACTTCCAAATATTCCAAGATCCCAAAGGAACTTAGGCGTGGATGGGTATGCGGAAGTGAAAATACAACAGGACAGTTGGTTTCATCTGTCCATGAGGTGGGAAAGACAAAAATCTGGGGTCCTCCTAGCAGTTGCTAATGGATGGAGAAGCTCCTACACAAAAACCCGACATTAGCTGTCTCGTGGCACATCGTGGTTGCTTAAAATACAGGAATTAGTAACCGGATTCTGCTTAGTGGCATGATTTGAATTCTTTCAATGAATTTAAATGGTACTAATTAGAGTTTAAAACAATATTTATTCTCAACTCTTCAAATTTTTAGAGTAAAAGAGATCACTTCCTGGCCAGCCCAGTTTTAGAATCTAGAAAATGGAAATAGAAGGCAAAATCTGGATCTGCGGTTCCTGGTGGTTCACATACAAATGCTGGCTCCTTCTCATCCTTTAAGTGTCACCTCACCTGAACAGTCTCGTCTCAGAAGACTTTCTGACTGTTCTCATTAACTCCTTGCCCATCACTTTGTCACTTTCTGCTTGGTTCCAATATTTAACACATTCTTAATCTTTTATTTGTGTTGTACCTATACATCGTCTTCCCCTTTCCTGGAATGGAAGTTCCATGAGGGCAGGGCACAGGCCTCAGTACCACACACCCCAGCACCCAGCTTGGGCCAGGCACAAGGCAGGTGCTCGGTGCATGTCCTCCAGGCACACTGTTGACTGAGACGCCTTCAAAGGTAAGCTAACAGTTTAAATCAACGATCTTCATACTGACTCTCCTCTTTTCAAGCTGGGTCCCCTTTGTATTTGATGGGGACACATACTGGAATTTCTCTAGACTCGCTCAGCTCAGGCCTTTGTCAGGTCTCCTTTAGTCCACTGGCTCTCTCATGGGGTCCCCAGGAGGGTGAATGGAAGCCCCTGGAGGAACGTGGTACTACTCCATAAAGAATTTTCTCAGAAAATGAGTAAATACATAGCCAAACTAGGGTACCTTCATGCCTTGAGTAGTTCAACAAAGATAAAGCTAAAGGTAGTAGCTCAGTGACAAATTGAAATAGGAATTCCAGTGGCATCTTTGTGGTATTCACCTAGACTAGAGCCTGAGGACCTCTGTCCCTCTTTGCACCCTTCCTTGTCTCTCCTCTCTCACAGGACCTCCAGAGAAGGCCTCTGCTTCAAAGCCAGCCCTTGCTCCCCCGCCACCTGTGAATGTTGGGGTTTTCCTTTATTTCACACACTCAGCCTAAGACCAGTGCATCTGGGATTTGGAGACCTTACCTGGGGCAGAACCCTTGAGAGCAGGGATTTTCATTTTTCAGGTAAAAAAACTGACACAAGTTCATGGTTACACAGAAACATGGTAGCTCGCGGAAAACACAGAAAAATGCCGATCAGGCTAGCATGAACTCTGAAGCCACTGCCTTCCCACGGAGAACAGACAACCAGCACCAACGTTCTGGCACACCGTTCCAGGAGCTCTTTTCTATGTATTATTTATGTCTGTAAGTACAGGAATGGCAATGATGTGTTTTCAAAAGGAAGCATCTTCTAATCTGCCACAAATATTTACTTTTTAGAAAAGAGGCAAAATTCTTGTCAGAGTAAGAGGAGAAGGATGGTTTTTTGGTTCAGGTCATGGCTATAACCCAGCACATAGACCAGTGCTTGGCTCTGTGATTATTTGTTTGAATGAATGAAAGCAAATGACCATGCTCTGTTCAACAAGAAGGCTGCTCTATATTGAGAATGTCCGTTTGTCTACGTGTCTTTCTCTCCTCGTCTAAGTTTTCCCTATGTGCAGCCCTTGAGCAATTCTTCCAAACAAATTATCGACTCCCTGTTCAGGGAAGTCTTTAAAAGTGCCTTAGAGATTTTATGGTGAGCATGTCTGGGGTCTTTAGCCAAAATTTATGGGGTTTAATTGAAAAAGCTAGTCAACGGTGAGCCCAGATCTTTGTTTATTCAGAAATAAACAAAGCATTTGAGCATCTGGCCGAGTCGGAATATAAAAGAATAAAAAGTTATCGATTTGAATTCCCAAAGGCTTAGCCGCACAGGGTTGCTTGAGTGTGGTCTGTTTTTAAAGTGTGTGTGTAGTGGGGTGAGGGATGGCGGTGGAGAACAAAATGACATCACATGTCACGTGCCATCATCTACATAGAATTTCCACCGAAAAATGTATCATCTGAATCTCATTGTGAGACACAATCAGACAAATCCAGACTGAGAGGCTTTCTGGCCTGGATGCTTTAAAAATGGGCCAGCACGTCTTTGTGAACATGAGGAATTGCAGCAGACTTGAGAGATGACATTTTTCTAGTGCCTCCTGTTTCCTTGTCTAGATCGTGAAAGTGAGCTGGCCAGGAAGTAGACTCTTTTGCTTTGGAAATTAAACTAATTTAATATAGAGCATGGCAAAGTCCCATTCATTACCTAATTAACAGGAACATCTCTCCTTGATTAAAATTTGTTGACCTCATTATCTTAGACCAGAACTAAGAGAATGCAGCTGTCCCTAAAACATATATTCCCAAGCTAATGAAATAAAAGCCAGAGTCACACCGTGCAATTTGAAGTTCTCGCTTTTTCACTCCTAACCACCTTGTCCCTCTCAGGTACTCATTACCTCGCAAGACGCAAAGTGGTCCCAGCTATACAAAGAAGGTGATTTCTGTTTGGGAGAAGTTTGGGGTGTGGTTTTCTCATAAGGCAAAGGAGGCACCCACTAGTTCTAAAATATATTTCCCGTCAGAAGTCTAAAGTGGAGACAAAAGCCCGAGGTACCCTTCACTTTAAGCCTCTCATTCACTGTTGCCTTCAGAAGGTTAAAAATCTGCCATTCCATTTTAACACTCAGAAATATAACCAAGGAAGAGGATTGAGTTAATCACAGAGGTTGGTTTAGGTTACTTTTATTAGTTAATTCACTCAACTCATGTTTACTGAATTCCTGCTATACTTGGGAATTCTGGAAAATACAGCTGTAAGTGAGAGAGTGGAGGTCACTGATGGGGGCGGGCATTCATTACACAGAGAGTATATAATTATATAATCAGTTAGTTAGTTAGAATTCAGAAAAGGGCTATGAGAGAGAGCTGCACGCAGTGCTGTGAGAGCATGGCAGAGGACCTGATCCCATCTGGTGAATGCAGAAATCCTCCCTGAAGAAGCAGGATTGACCTGGGTTCTGGAGTAGGAGGAGAAGTTGCCCAGAAAGGAGTAGTGGGCAGGGGAGGGTATTCCCTGAGAGATGGCCAAAGTGGTGGGTCACAGAGTGCTTTGGGACACCTGGCAAGTTGAGGCAAGCAGAGGCCAGATGACACAAGGCCTTGCACATGGGTTCAAGTTTTTGGTTTTAATCCTGACAGCAATCGGCTGCCACTGAATGGTTTACACAGGTGAGTGACGCTGCAGAAGAGTGAGCCTGGGGACATTCAGAAATTATCTTTGTGCATAAAGCTTTGCATGCCATTCAGATGACTTCATCAGGATATATTCCCAAATGGAAAACTATTTAGGTCAGAAGTTGTGAAGCAGTTTTTTTGCAGTTGTTTTTACTTTTATTATGGAAAGTTTTACACATGTAAAAAAATGGAGAGAATAGCAAAATGAATCCCCACGGAACCATTTCCCAGCTTCAACAGCGATCGATGTATAACCATCACTTTCCATCCACACTCCACACAGGCACATCCGATCGCCAATGGATAATTTTGAAGCAGATCCTAGATATCATTATTTCATCTGTAAATGCTTCAATATGAACTCTAAAATATAAAAACCCTTCTTTTTTTTTTACCTCAACTACAATACCATGGTTGCATCTAATAATAATAATAACTCTTTAATACGGCCAAATACCCATACAGAGTGGTTTAAACATCGGTAAAGCTTTGGGTACACCTTGTTAAACTGCTTTCTGGAAGGTCTAAACAAATTCATATTTTCACCAGCCATGCTTGAGACTGACTCCTCACTGCACTTTCATCAAAATTGTGTATTGTTTCTCTTACCTTCACCAATGTAATAAATAAAAAATGGTATCTTATTGACACTTGAATTTGCATTTCTTTTAATACCAGTGGGGTTGAACATTTTTTCATATGCTTATGAATTTTTTATATTTCCTCTTTTGTGCACTGTCTGTTCCTGGCCTTTGGACATTCAGCAATTGGAATCTTAGTGTTTTTTCCGGAAGATTTGAATGAACCTTTGTTAGAGACGTGGCAAGTATTTTCCCCATTTGATGCTTGGTAGAATCTCAGCACTGTCTGGAACCTTAGAATGTCACCAAAAGAAAAAAAAAGAAATCTGAAGTTAAACACCCTCCCAGAGTCCTCCAGTCCTGTGTCCACTCTGTACTTCAGTATTTTTGCATGAATCACTCCTGTCTCATCTCCACCAAGGTGCTATCTGGCTTCTGTTTAAACATTTCTAGTAATAGAAACTTCACTATTTCAGGGGCATCAGCCTTGAATACGACCTGTAATTATTGGAAAAACCTTACACTGACCTGAAGTCTTTATGTTGAATTTAGTAACTTCTACCCAGTTCTATCAGATGGAGCTACACAAAATGTCTTTCTCAGTGGATGACACCCCTTTAAATTTTTAATGACAGTATAGTTCTCTAAATTCTCCAAGCCAACATTCCAGTTCTTTCAACCACTCATTTACTGTAATTTCTAAGCTCCACATTATTTTGACCATTCTCTGCTAGACATACCCAAATGCAATGTTTCTAATAAAATATCTCTCTCTGGTTCCTTCTTTCTCCTCTACAAAATGGCTTGCAGTATAGAAAGGATATTACTATAATTCTCGCCCTCCTGGTCTGTACAACTAATTATAATTTAGTATTTAAAAATTTTTTTTAAATAGTCTCTAGGTGTAAGTCAAACTTTAATATGGAATCAAGCTTTTAGAATTAGAAAGAGATGATTATAAATTATCTTATTTCCTAATATATATTATTCTGATATTTTTTATCCAATTAAAGTAGCACAAATCACAAAGTTGTTCAGGTGCAATACAAACCCAAGACGTCAATTTACACCACGTGCATGGTTTTGTGATAGAATATGGTTGCTGGGCCGGCCCAGTGGCGGAGCAGTTAAGTTGGCGCACTCCGCTTAGGCAGCCCTGGGTTCGCCAGTTTGGATTCTGGGTGCGGACCAACGCATCACTTATCAAGCCAAGCTGAGGCGGCATCCCACATAGAGCGATTAGAAGGATGCACAACTATGACATACAACTATCTACTGGGGCTTTGGGGAGAAAAAAAGCAAAAAAGGAGGAAGGTTGGCAACAGATGTTAGCTCAGGGCCAATCTTCCTCAAAAAAAAAAAGAATATGGTTGTCAATATATGTTTTTCTAACCTTTAAGGATTCTGCAAAAATTAGATTATGAAATATTTTCCCCTTGTGCCTACTGATCTTTTTTAAATCATAGAATGTCAGCTATGGAAAGCACTTGAGAGACCGTCTAGTCCAACACTCTCTCCCCAGTTTTCCAGAGAAACAAGCTGAAGTTCAGGGAGGCTGAGAGATTTTCCCAAGGACACACAGGGAGTTAGGGGCAGATTTCTTAAGTAGAAGTCAGTCAGTCAGCCAATCTTTTCTATGAAAGTTTGTAGGCATCTAAATGAGGTTGGTCACTGTGATTTGGGGACACAGGACCCCTTTTGGTCCTCAGAAGGTTTTCCTAGTCAAAGATAGAACAGGTGATGGAATCTGTCCAAAACACTAAAGTGAGACAACAGGGAAAGGGGTCATAAAAATGCCACTTTGGGGTATTAATAAGAAGGAATCTAGACAGGACTTTGTGGCCGATTGTATTTTCCAAAGATAACCACACAATAAATCCTGAAGGAGTTCTTGACCCAGTAAATGCACAGATCTGTGAGGAATAACAAACTGTTGTTTTAAGCTGTGAAATTTAGAGTGGTTTCCTATGCTGCAACAGATAACTGGAGCTGGCTTTCTAAAGTACCCTCAATTTCTTGTCTTTTTTATAAACTATTTTCCAATGGATATGATTCATTAACAGAAATGCCTGTGAAAGGCATATAAAAGTATTCTTGATTCCTTTATCCCAACTTTAAAGCCATTGGCCCTCTTGCCAACACTATATATTTAGTTTCCATGTTATACTTTAATCTTTGCCAGAACCCTTTAAGAAAGACAATACAATTCTCACTTCACAGATAAAGTGTTCTGCATGGAAAGACGAGAAACGCTCCCCACGAGTAATTGCACCAGATTCAGACCCACAGCTCGCTAACTAAATCCGATGTTCTTTCTACTTTCAAAGTTGGCAAAAAGGGCAAAATATTTGGTCTGCGAGAAGCCCAGGCTTTGGATGGGCATTAGGACTGGACACGTGAAGAATTAGAGGTGAGTAGTGTCAAGCCTGCACTACTAAGGGGCAAAAAGAATAATTGTCTGATAGGGTCATTGTGAGGATTAACTCAGAAGTACGTATGAAGCAACAAGCACAGTGCCTGTCTGTGGTAGACAGTCTCCAGATACGACCTCCAGACAATTCCTCCCATCCCTGTACGAGCCAGCTGCTCCTCACACCAAGCAGTGCGGCCCATTTACCTCCCCTTGAATCTGGGCCAGCCATGACTTTCTCCCCCATTTCTAAAATGTGTATGAAGGCATTTTTTAAACCCTGGTGGGATGCAAGTGCTATGTTTGGTTATTGTTGTGGAAATTATTAATTTGGCTGACAAAATTATTAAGCATACTTCCAAATAATCTCCATAATTACTGAACTGAAAATGCTTTTTTCCCTTATTAAGAATAGCAAGAAAAATATTGATATGTGGATTTGTAGATGGTGAATCTACTGAAATCTAATTACAGAGATAACCTTCAGCAAGTACTGAGATAGAATGAGGAAATTTTAATTGTGACTCACCTATGATGGACAGAATGCAGTGAAAATAACATGCTGGGATGTCTAAGCCCATAAGCTTTAGGAGGACTGGCAGTTTCTACTTCTTTGCTGTTAAAGTGATCCCTCATGGGTTGCTTGAGACTGACATGCTCTGAGGAAGCCCCAGTTAGCCAAGTGGAGAACTGAGATGCCCTGGCCAACAGACTCAGCTGAGCCCAGTTCCAGCCAATCTGCTGGCTGAATGCAGCCACGTGGGAAATTTCAGGCAGGACCAGCAAAACAGCTGCCCATCCGATATTCAGAATTGTGAGATGTAATAATTTATGTAGTTTTAAGCCACTATGTTTTGGGGTGACTTGTTACTCAGCTGTACGTAACTGAAGCATTGTCACATATTAATGCTCAATAAATATAATCTTTTAGTATCACTATGGCTATTATTTAGAAGACTGTATATAGGATAATGGTATTTATTTAGGCAAAATTGCAAAAGAAACCTGTTTGCTACATGGGAAATGGAAAGCGAGATGGGATGGTGAAGAAAATTCTCTTTAATCCTTCATGGATTTCCATTTTTAAGATGTAGAATAAGAACTTCAGTTAACTCCAAGCTGGGAAATCCTTACTGCTATGATTGTTGAAATCCCCAAGATGAAATCTGAACCCCTCAATCATTTGTTTCTGTTCAGTCTGGAAGCTTGCCTACATCAGATGGCTTTTTTTTTTTTTTTTTTTTTTTGGTGAGGAAGACCAGCCCTGAGCTAACATCCGTTGCTAATCCTCCTCTTTTTGCTGAGGAAGACTGGCCCTGGGCTAACATCGTGCCCATCTTCCTCTACTTCATATGGGACACCGCCACGGCATGGCTGACAGGCAGTGCGTCGGCGGGCGCCCGGGATCCGAACCCGCGAACCCCGGGCTGCCAAGCGCGGACGAAACTGCTGCGCCACCGGGCCGGCCCCTCAGATGGCTTTTAAATCCACGTCTTGTCACATCCTTGTTCTTCTTCCTGACTTGCACCTTTGTGTAACTGCTGTCTAAATAGACATTGCAGCCATCACTTATCAGAGCTACAGCCCCAGATCTCCTTCCTGGGTGATAGAAGCATCTTCCCTAGGCGAAAATAGGAATATTCCAACTCCTTCTCACTTCCCACCACCCCCGTCCATCTGGAGTTTTAACTTCCTGCGTCTATTTTAAACAGAAGAAAGATGTGAGTGGAGACATCTCTCCCCTAAAAATGACATACTTTTCTTCCTCCAAGCAGCACTTAGCCCCTGGGGAGAAATTTTAATTTGTTTTGTCAACAAGGGCATCTTGTTTCTCTAAGGAAATACTGAGGGGAAAGGAAGAACTCATGGTTGCAAATAAGAATTTTTAAAATCCAAAACTAGAGGGGAAAAAAAAGGCCTATAAAATCCAGACTTCCAGGAAGGCAAGTGGAACACAAACAGCTAGTCTCACCCCTCCCAAATCCTCACTTACAGGACAGGAAAGTGGTTGTTTTTTGTTTGTTTGTTTAAGGCATATGCCCACAAGGAGGTGGAGAATGGGACAGGAGACAACAGCAACAAAAATATGAGAGCTCTAACTCGGGACAAGGGGCAACTGAGTTGTAGAGAGGAGAAAACCGAATTCCAAGCGTGTGAGTGTGCTAGGGCTGCTGTACAAAGTACCACACACTGGGTGGCTTAAACAACAGAAATTTATCTTCACGCAGTTCTGAGGCCAGCAGTCCAAAATCAAGATGGGCAGGGCTGGTTCTTTCTGAGGTCTGTGAAGGATAATCTGTTCCCCTCTCCTAGCTTCTGGAAGTTGCTGGAAATCTTTGGTGTTCCTTGGCTTGTGGAAGCATCACCGACTCTCTGCCTTCATCTTCGTGAGGTGTTCTCCCTGCGTGCATGTCTCTGTGTATAGGTATCCCCTTTTTATAAGGACACCAGTCATGTTGGATTAAGGCCCACCCTAATGACCTCATCTTAATTACATCCACAGACTCTACTTCCAAATGAGATCACATTCTGCGATACTGGAGGGAAGACTTCAACATATGAAATGTGGGGGGACACAATTCAACCCATAACACTGAGCCTGCAGTGGGAAAGTTGAGCTCCAAAGCAATTTACACCACAGAATCTCCTAAATACCCACAAACGTATGTCACCGGCTGTCTCTGGAGGCAGGGTGAAGAGGCTGGACTCAAATAAGCAGGCTGGGATCAAAGCTGCGTAAGCACAGGGAAACTGAATTGACCCCACCTCAACTGGAGGCTAATGCTCTGGAGCTGAGCTGTCCGACGGGGTAGCCACTAGCCAAATGTGGCTAATTAAATTTAACTTTTAACTAGTTAAAATTAAATAAAATTGAACATCCTCAGTGACACTGGCCACATTTCAGGTGCTCAAAAGCCTCATGTGGCTAGTGACAATCTTATTGGATAGTACAGATATAGAACATTTCCATCGTTGTAGAAAGGTCCATTGGAAAGCACTGCTCTGGAGAAAATAAAACAGAAGGTGTCTGGACTGGGGAGATGGCAGATGCAGTTGAAGAGAGAGGCAGACACTGAAAAGAAGAGGATGGAGTAGAACCTGTGCTGCTGGAAGCTGAGAAATCCCCCACTCCACAGTCCTCTTCCTCCACTTGCCCCACCAAATCGTGTCCTGTGGACACAACAGAAAGCATAATTTCATCCATCTGGCTACAAAAACAGAAAACCTGCAACTTCAGTGCTCTCCTTGTAGGAGACAGGAGAAAAAGCGAGGTCACATGAACTGACTTCTCTTGATTCACTGCTGTGAACCGAGCATTTGTCACATATAATCTCATTTAATCCTCATAACAACTTAGTGCGATGGGTGCGATTCTTGTTTAAACACGGGAAAACTGAAACTCAAGAAGGCTGAGTAATTTTCTCAAGTTGCCTTGATTATAAATGCAAACACAGAATTCAAACTCAGGGTGATTTGAACCCAAAGCCCACGTATTGTTTTTACTGCTTGCCTAACTGGCTGGCTGCCTCACTAACTTGGTAAGCATGGGCAAGTCCCTTAACTTCTACAGGTCCACTTTTCCTGAATATGTTAAGCAACATCCATTCTACAAGACTACCTAAGAGAGGGTTGAGAGGTTTCAGTGAGGTGACTTGTATTTAAAAGTCTGCGCCTCTGTACAGACACAAAATATCCTTCTATCCGTATAGGGAATCCTAAGAGAAAAGACTATGCATAGAGTTTTAGAAGGCCTTAGAGAACTTCAAGACGTATTTGGATTATTTTATACCATCTCTTTACTGTTGAACTAATGAATGAAGTTTGGTTGTTGCAAGAGGATGCGTCCCAACCACATTAAGAGCCAGAACTTCAAATACTTCCACGTCCTCCTAAAATGAGGTTTTCAAACTTGATCCAGTACTTAGCCCAGGGCAAGGTTCGTGGACGGTGTTCAGTGAATGGTGAATGATGGATGAACCAATCATTCAATTGACGAATCCATCAATCAGTCAATCCATTCTTAAATCAATTTTTAGACTCCAGGAAACTGTGAGACTCTCTAACCAATGTCTGAAGTCCTCCTTTTGTACATGCTACCTTTGTGCATTATTTTAAAATCCCAAACTATATGGGACCTTTAGCAGCTCCAATATAGTCCTATATGTTCTACAAAAGATTCACCAGTAGTGATGAGGCCCCTGGTATTTCTTTGGAATTGTGGTGGGCCCCACCGTGGGCATGACTGCATTCCTACAGGGACTGAGGAGTCTTCTCTCTCTTTGCCTTTGCCACATAAAATGAAGATGGTCACAGAGTATTCTACTGAGTGCAAAGTACTGTCATGACTCTAACAGTGGCAATAGCACAGAGATTTCCCTGTTGGCTCCAAGAGCCCTGGGAATGGCCCTTGTTGACCAGGTTTATCCTTAACGAAGTGTCAGCTGTGCAACTTCCCTGTAACGGACTTTATAAAGCGTGGTAACTTGAGTCATTGCAAGTTCTATGCACACTTACTTCTAAGTGGATGCGAATTTGTTTGCCCTGTCTTTGGTACTGTGGCATTTATGTGGTTAACTCTTAGAGGCATTGGTTTCTATATCAAGAAATTAAATGATTGCTAACAAAACATTTTGAAATACTGTAAGGAAAGATTGTTTCCTGATTTCTTCCTAGAGCAGGATGTGGTTTCTAGAAAATTTGATTTTCTTTAGCTTAAACATGTCTTTTTTTAATTGAGATTTTTCTTGAGATAATTGTAGATCCATGTGCAGTTGTAAGAAATAACAGAGAAATCCCGTGTACCCTTTACCCAGTTTAAACATATCTTTTTAAGAGTTTTGGGGTTGTTCTTTTCAAGCAGGTGATGAGATTATTTTCATCTGACACTATACTATTGATGCTCTGTGTGTACGTGAATAATACAGACAACTTAGCCAACTACACCCTCTAGTCCTCATTTTCTAATATTTAAAAGGAAGAAGTTGTACTAATTCCTCATTCATAAGGGCTCATGAAGTTCTGATATTCTATTAGAATCTGAGATTAAGATCTCTGGCAATCCATGGCCTCAACTGTTTCTGTATAGCCCACAAGCTAAGAGTGGCTTTTCATTTTTAAATGGTTGAAAAGAAACCAAAAGGGTATAACTTTTTGTGATGTGAAAATTATACAAAATTCAAATTTTAGTGTCCATGATAAAGTTTTATTGGAACATAGGAATGCTTATTCATTTACATATTATCTATGGCTGCTTTCATGTTACATAGCTATGACAGAGACCTTATGTCCCAGAAAGCCTAAAATATTTACCAGCCCTTTACAGAAAAAGGTCACTGACTCCTCCTCTAAGCCACTCAGCCTCCTTACCACAGGAATGCCACTTCTAGGAATTTATCCTAAAGAAGATGCAGAGATGTCTAACACTAGGGGATTCATTACATAAAACGTGTTACCTTCATCTGGTGGAGAAGTACATAGTCATTACAGAGGATGTTTTATAAGAGTATTTAATGATATGGGAAATGCTCACGATACATTGTTCAGTTGAAAATATTGATTTAAAAAGAACATTCTCATGACACCAATTTTGTGAGGAAAAAAACCCTCCAAGTATTCATATGCATAGAAAAAGACACCTGACAGTGCTCCCAGTTCTTATCTTGGGTTGAGGGGTTATGAGTGATTTCCATTTTCCTCTTTATCACATTCTGCATTTTCTAATGTTTCAACAATGAACATATTTTACTTTATTTCTTCTGAAAAAAAATTTAAGTTTTATGCTAGGTGGTGTACTTGCCCCTGTTTCTGGCTGCATAGTCACTTATAGATATTCTTAGCAGAAAATTAATATATTTCCTTGCAGTTTGCCAAAAATCATTAGAATATAAAGCATAGGAAGATCTGAGCAAGAGGGAATTGAAATTCTATTTTCTCACCTCACAAACTTTATAAATATAATAGTGCTAATTATGCAGTGGTTTTATATTCACTTTAGAATGAAGTTAAGTTCAGAGATACCATTTTACATCCATCAGATTGACAAAATCTTAAAAATCTGAGTATTGGTAGATAACTGAGAATTTTCATATACTTGTGATGAGAGTGTAAATTAGATCAGCCACTTGGGAAAATAATTTGCCAACTTCTAGTAAGATTGAAAATGCATGTATCTTATTCTCCAGCAGATCCATTTCTAGGTATATACTCTAGAAAAATTGTCTCATGTGTGCATAAGGATAAAAAAATCAGGGCAAAGATGTTTATAAACACAATTTTTTTTAAAAAAAGAAAGAAATCAGACAAATTCTATATAGCCATGGTTAGGAAAATACATTAATAAAAGTGTTTTATTGATGTGGTAATTTCATACAGCAGTTAAAATAGATGAACTATGTCTGTGTCATCATGATCAGATCTTAAATAGCAATATTGAATGAAAAAGTAAGGTGCAAAAAGATATGTATAATATAATATTTATGTGAAGTGTTAAAATTACAAGAAAATATTATATTGTTTGTTATTACATATAAAACAGAAAACTATATGAAAACATAGACTTAGAAGATACACACCAGATTTGTCATAGTGTTTACTCTGGAGAGGGAGGAGGGGAATTTGGACTGGGGAAAGTTAAAAAGGGACTGCAATTTTATTCAGAAAGTTTTACTTCATTCCCAGAACAAACAAGAAACTTAAACATATATGGTACAATGTGAACTTTTATTTTTGTTGGATATTTGCTTATATTTTATATGGTTTGAATTTTTTTTCCTTAAT
This sequence comes from Tapirus indicus, assembly GCA_031878705.1. Taxonomy (NCBI): domain Eukaryota; kingdom Metazoa; phylum Chordata; class Mammalia; order Perissodactyla; family Tapiridae; genus Tapirus; species Tapirus indicus. The sequence continues at coordinate 5,372,243 of CM062920.1, read as the reverse complement.
ATTGCTTTAACAGCCCAGGGAAGTCAAGATGGGTGAAGGTCACACACTATGATAGTAGAAAAGTGAAAAGGATTTCTAATAGCAGATGGTACTGAGTAATCTCACAATTTATTATAACCATTTTAATTCCTATCTATACAGATGTTCTTCTGAAGTCTTATCTCTAGAACTTATCACCCGGGAAGTCAAGTGTCTACTGGAGTTTTACATCAGAACCAGAGCCATCTCTACCAAGGCAGTAACACTTCAAAGTTCAACGACATTTACGGTGATAGTCACTGCCACCCTTTATCACAACTAGAGAAGAGGAGAGATGCTTCATTTCAAAACACAAAGGCTATGTCTCACAAGTAAAACAAGAATCACAAAGGTTCTGAAAAAAAAGAAACAGGTAATTGTTGGTTATTAAGAAGATAATTCACAGATTCTATCCTCATTGCAATTATCAATATCAGCTTTCAGAACAGTCATCTACAGTTCACCTATGCTTTATCAAATTCCATGTGCACAATTTTAAATGACTCTCCCTCTCTCTCTTTTTAACTTATACATAGCTGAGTGGTTAAGACCACAAGCATTACATCTAGAATGCCTGGGTTTGAATCCAGAGTATGCCATTTACTTCATGTGACTTTAGAGAAGTAATTTAGTCTTTTTTAGTAATTTAGTGATTTTAGCTACTTAGCCTTTACAGTTTTTCATTGATTAAATGGGTTAATATACATAAAGTGCAAAACATAAACAAAAATGCTCAATAAATGTTGGCATTTTGTATATTCCTTCAATACATTCATTTACTGGATGGCTAAATGACAGTATGACATTGCCCAAATGCCATGCACTTGGTCGGTACCCAGAAATATCGATGATAACGAACATAAAACAACCCAAACTTAGACATGAAATCAACTAAGTCACTACCAATCATTATTCAAACTAATAGGTTGCTTTATATCTACTCTCGCATAGCAAGGCCCCGTCGTTCTTGGCACTTGATGTCACAATATAGCACAGCTCTCACTACCTGCCACAGAGCAAGATTGTGGTTTCCCTGAGTCATGACTTTCAGGAGGTACAAAGTTCTACAAAGGTAAAGTGGCTACTCCAGTGTAGACAGCAATAAAATGGTAGATTCTTCATAAAACTGAACTACCTGTTTAGCCTTCTCATCTCTGAACCTAACCATCCCAGCTCCTTTTACTTTTTTTCATAGACATTGTTACTCATTTAATTTTTCCTTTTGTTCTTCCCTAGTCTGTCCTGTGTACTTTAAAATGTAATGGACTTCCACACTGGTTGGGAGGGCCAGCTACTTTCCAGTGCACGTGTCATACATAGTCCCATCATTACAGACCAAACCACTGCACTTCCAAATGAGAAGGCTGCAGTAGTCACAAAGGTTCAGCTTCTGGAGCACCAGACTTTCAGCCTAGAAATTATGGTTTAATATTAGTTAGCGTGCAGGTATATGATTAGCCCACACCAAGGAGCCTTATGCCGCAGATAACTGAATCTGCCTTGCACAATAAATCTTCTGAAGGTATTGAAAATATCTGGTAGTAATTTTGTATGCCTATTTTGATGAGTGTAACCATGATTTTCCACATTTTTAACTTCCTGTGGATTCTTCTTTGGGAGTAACAGAATAATTGTGACAAGAAGATTCCACTACTGAAAAACAGAAAGTCAAAACGAAAAAATCCTTGTATCTTAAGATTTTAATGTGTCTACTTTGGTTCTGTTGAACAGCACATTCAAGCTTCTCAACCAGGAGTAAGAGAATCAAAGATTATTCAGAGTTTTATTAAAAATAGTACCATCTCCCCCCCAAAACTAAATGAAGATTTTAGCTTTTATAACCACATTCAAATCACTCAGTAATAAGCGAGTCTTAACTTATGTGACTCTTCAGGATCAAAAGCTGTCGGTTGTGTCTCCCTCTGCTTTAGACACACTTTTCTCTTAAGTCCTAGAGAGGTTTCTCCATTCAAACTGTCTCATTTCACACGGTGCAGTCTGCCAGCCAAGCCCCACAACGTTGTCACATCCAACCTTCAGTAATAAGTGAAGGCTACAACAAATAAGCAATTAAAGAGAAGGAAGTCATTAGCTTTTATTAGAGAGCATTGAGGTGATTAGACCCCATGGTTCCTAGTCATCTTGAGGTGCGGCTTGCTCTGCTTATTTTTAGAAGCAATAAAACACACCTCTCCTCCTACATTCCCATTGTCTATGTGCTCGTAGGCCTCCCTGGTATCTAAAGTATTTTCCACAGTGGAGATTTGTGTAGCCAAAGAGCAGCAGTGCGTGTAGGGAAAATGAGGTTTGTTCATTTTTGTTTTTGTTTTTCCTTCCAAAAGGCTGTGTGATGGGAATATAAGATGGAGTCTTCGACGAAGTCAGTTTCCCCAACTGTCTTCTCTGATTCAGGGTCCAGACCCTACTGTGCAACAGCAAGCACTGACCAGCACTGTGGTCTCTCTGGCCTCATCTGATGCTGCGTCCTTGTATGAGGATACTCCCTTGTGCTCCGAACTCTGTGACAAATATGATCCTAAACTTCCATTTAAAGTCACTAATCTCTAACTTTCAATTTTAAACACAAATAGAAAACATTGTTACATTTCTCTACAAAGTAACAAAACAACATTCTATAATGTAACAATTTTAAGTACTCAAAAGACAGAAACTCTCTCTCTCTTTTGAGTACTTAAAATTGATTTCCTGTGAATTGAGTTCTTATTTGATGGCATCACAAGCTCTTTTTCAAAAGAGAACTTTACCTTACAAATACATGTGTCATAGGTTCTTATCTGAGTTGAAAAAAAGAAAGCCTGTGATAAATGTCAAGAATGGAACAAAGGTTACAGGAAACACTGTGATATGGACCCTTAATTGCCATGCCAGGCCCAAAACATAATTGAGTGGTGGTGACTAACACTTGTGATGTCACGTCCCTCCTCCGGGCATAGTAGATCCCCTATCACCAAACGGGGAAACTCCTAGTCATGACCAGCCCTCCTGTTCAACCCTCAGGTGGCAGGGGCCTCTCTCTTCTGGTCATTAGTTCCTGAGGAGGGGCGCTGCCTCTAGGTTCAAGGAGGGCAGGAGTAGATGGGACCTAGATATTGAGATGGAGAAGGGTAGTGGGATGGCTGGTGCTCTAGATTGGGGAAACCACTCAGACCATCATCCAAAAATGTGTCATGCAAGTCAAGACCTTAGTTTCAGGAAGCCTCAGAAAAGGTGGAGTTTGTGTAGCAGGTGAATAAGGCATTTCAGTGAGGAGAGAGAGAAGGGCCTGCATCAGCCATGGGAGAGACAGCAGTAATTTCCTACGGAGTGGCGAAAGGAGTCACCCAGAATCACAAGGGACTCTAGTGGGCTAGGTGGGGCCTTGCTGTGTGGAAGACACACACACACAGGACCAACAATTCTATTCAAGGACTTATAATCCAAACAGGACCATCAATTCTATTCAAGGACTTGTAATCCAAACAATCTAATTGAAGTTGACGTATGGGAGCTGGCATCAAGTAGAAAGGGTGGCAAAGAGAACAACCACTGACAGCTCATGTGGCTTCCTCTGTGACATGGCCAGGCAAGGCCATATCTTAGTCCACTGGTGAGGAAGGGGGTGCCCAGTGTTCCTGAAGGACCAGGTTAAACCTGTGCCACTAAGGCCAATGAATACCTTTACAGAAATGTAATGCGTTGCACCATGGGGACACATTCTGATTCGGGGGGCATCTGAACTGGAGTGAAAGGACCAGCATTCATCCTCATTCGGACCATGGGGCCACATCCTTTGGAGACAAGCCACAGGCACGCAGAGAAATGCTGAGGCATTGATGGGATGGAGGGCTGGGCACAGTGGATTATCTGAGGGACAAAGTGGCGTCGTTAGAATGAGAGACGTGAAGGGGAGAAGAGCTGTGGACTTGAGGAAGAGACTGCAGAGAGAAAGCAGGTGGGAGGACAGGCAGGTTCCTGGGAAGCCCAGCCTTTAAAGACTTTAAGAGGCCTAGAAGGGCACAAACGATCTCTCAGCCTGCGAGAATTTTGGTGTTTATTTTTCCTGTTCTGAAAACCCTTTGGATACTCACCTGCCTCTTTAATAAAGATAACAGTGGGGTAGGGCATGGGGGGAGGATGTAAAGACGGGTGGGGATTGCAGATGGGGAGGAGCAGACTGATTTCTCAAGTCAGCACATTAGATGAATATTGCTTATATTCAAAATTTACCTTGAAAATCGCCTAAGTCTCCCATGACACAGAAGATATGGGGTTTCTTACAAATAAAGCAATTCACTTCTTTGTTCAAGATCATTTGCACATTTTCTCCATGGACCTTCCCACCACATGGACTGTGTTGGGCTTGACTGCACCCTTTGTCTGATTACTATAATTAACGCAATCAGTTGTTTAAAGGGATTCCCGTCTGCCACATGTAGGAGAACACCTTTAGTAAAAGGGATTTATGCTGAGACTTCATTATGCATGCATTCTAACATGTGTATGTGTGTGTGTGTGTGTGTGTGTGTGTGTGTGTGTGTGCCCTGCTGGAAGATGACTGAGCTAGGACTAGTGTGATCCCTATCGTTAATTTCAAGCCTTGATGGAGAAAGGCTTGAAATACTCTAGCAAGTATTTGCTCTTTTATGTGGGGTCACATTTGGGCATTGGTAAGAGGGAAGTGAGAGAGATGGAGAGAGAGAGAGAGAGAGGCAAATCCTGGGAATGGCCCACTACTCCAGGCTAGAAAAGAGAGGCACCTGCCACACAGGTTACATTTTGTCCACCTTCTAACACTTCTTAAGATCCCATTACTATCTGTTCCTCCTTACTGCTTGTGAGACTACATATGTTCTTAACTTCCTCGGGCATATATTGATTGCCCATCTCAGACCATGAATAAGTATCTCTACTTCAAGATAGTTCTAATGTACTTTCCCTTTAACACTTCACAGTTCCTGAAATGATCACTTTCCTGGTGGAGAAAACAAATTGAAGAAGAAAATAATTGTCTGTTGTAGAGAGAATGCCATTTTGATCCTAACAAGTCTTTGGATGGAGATGAGATCTGTTTACAAGTTATGGCTTTTCTATTCTTTGCTCCCTAAGAGCGGAAACTTTCCTCCTTGAGACCTGCAGCCAAATGAAATATTTTCAAGGTGACTTTCTCATAGATAGGGGGCAAACAGACGGCGGGTCTTTTCTACACGAACACAGTTTTGTTTAAACATGACCATGATTAAATAAACAAAACTGAAATATTGGGTCTTAGAGGGGAGTTTCAAAAGCTGCTTTCACCTCATCCTCTTCAGATGGCCCCACTGAAGTAAAACTGCTGTTGAAATCTGAACTGAGTCTAATTGATAAGTTGAAAACTGTGCCAGAGATCTGCTGTATAAAATACAAAACCTGCTAAAGATTCACAAAGTCATCAGCCTTGGAACTGACATTGTATTTTCAATCTGGAGGACAATGTGTTTTTCTTTTTCCATTCCATTTTTTCTAGTAAATCTTTTTTTTTTTAAGTGTATACCTCCTGTAGTTTTATTTTAAACTAAAGAAACTATTTATAATGCTTTACACACATTACATATATTACCTCATTTAATCCTCACGACAACCTTTTGAAGCGGGCATAACTATTAGTTTTCTCTGAGAGAAGGGAAAATTGGGACTCAACCAGCTTGTGTTCCTCATCTGAGGACTCTAAGGTGCTGAGTGTGATAGGTGGGACGTTAAGCCAATTTTGGACCCTAAACTCAGAGTTCTTTCCACTATACCTGGCTTTTCTCATCTTCGGTCATTTTCCCACATGGCTCATTTGCAAATATTTTCCTGAGATCATGGTCCAGTCACTAGAAGATGAAAACACACCGTGGTTATCAATGGCCTGAGTTCTTTTTCACAAATTCTCATTCAATTCAATTCCATACTTTAACTTAGTGATGATGACACAGGGGCTCACTCTGTATCAGGAAGGCAGAATATTACAATAGACTGAAGATTCTGGAATAAGCCTGCCTGGGCTTGAATCCCAGCCGACCACCTCCCAGGGCACATTTCTGTGCCTATGTTTCCCCATCTATATAAAGGGTATAATAACATTTTATAGCTCACAGGGTTGTTAGTAACTAAATGCTATAATTCATATCAAGCACTTAGAACAATGACTGAGACTTATTAAGAACCAAATAAATCCTGGTTAATATTATCTGGAAGGACAGAAATTTGTGGTAAATAAATAAATAAATAACCATTTGAAATAAGTAAATACTTCTGCCACCTGGAGGAGGCTGATAAGTGCTAGAGAATAGGTATTAACCAGGTGCTATTGAGGCTCTAAGTAGGGAGGCAGAAGCTGCAGGAGGAGGCTGTTTAAGAAGGCCTGTGGGTAGGGGGAGGATTCTGAAAGGTAGAACAGGCAGAGACACTTAGGTTTCTAAAACAATGGAGACTAAAATTAGTATTTGATTTAATGGTTGTTTAAAGCAATACAGCCACTGGGGCCAAGCTTCAGGAGTGGGACATAGAACATGGAAGGGCCTCCAGACCTCCCCAGTCCCCAGTCCAAGGAAGCACCTGACTTGAATAGCTGAACTTCTCAATCAGCTACTGTGTGGCAATGCTACCAGGCTTCAGGAAGACAGGTGCAGTATTCCTGCTGAGGAGACTCAAACTTCCAGGCCAGTCTGCCCTCCCCTTCAGTTCTGACTTATCTTTGACTTACCTAAAAGTCACATAGCTCCTTAGAGACCCCTCCCCACTTCCTCCTTCCCCCTTCTCCTGTCCTCCTCCTCCTTCCTCTCCATATTGTTCTACCAAATGATGTTTTTGTGAAGAATGACTAAGACACATAAATCATTTTGTAAAAATACAAAATGCCCTGTGTAAAAATGCCCTGTGGTTTAATGAGGAAGAAACAAGAAATAAAAATCAAACCAACGCAGCATGCTGTTTTTTTAATCTTCAGGTAAACTAGCTTGCTCAATCTCAAAATTAATGATTTCAGACACGTTAATTTTGTCATGCCTCAGACCCTCGGGCCTGACACTGCTATTTGCTAGAGGAGTCAGCTGTGACACAGAAGCGATTTGCCTGATAGAAGCCCGTGAGTCATCAGGAGTCAGTGAAAGGCCTCCAAGACTTGCCCTTTGGCTGGATTACTAGTCCAAAAATGACCTCCAACTTGCTTTACACTGAGACCTTTGCTACGTGCTCCAGTGGCTCAGAGGGCCTCAGGTTATAAAGCTAAGCTACAGAAAAAGCCCTGGGTCCACATGTTAACAGCCGGGAGAAGTTCTCCAGCCTTGGGGGTGGTGACTTTGTCCTTTAAAATTTCACAAAGCAAATACATATACACCTATATGTATGTGTATATATATGTGTGTGTGTGATATATACACACATATAAGTATACATACACAATACATATACATAAATATATGACTTAGGCCTTGAATATATAAGGAATTCTTGCAATTCACTAATAAGAAGACAGCTGAATAGAAAATGGGCAAAAGATTTGAACAAATACTTCACAAAAAAAGACATATACAAATGGCCAATAAGCACATACAAAGATGCTCCATATCATTAATCATCAGGGAAATGCAAATTAAAACCACAAGGATATACCACTTCCTATCCATTAGAGTGGCTGAAATGAAAAAGACAATACGAGGTGCTGCCAAGCCCATAGAGCAACTGGAACTCTCATACGTTGCTGACAGGAGTGTAATATGATAAAACCACTGGGGAAAGTAATTTGACAATTTCTTACAAAGTGTCCATATTTCCTAGCCATTCCACTCCTAGGTGTTTACCCAAGAGAAATGAAAACACGTCCACACAAAGACTCGTACACAAACGTTCATAGCCATTGTATTCTGTGATAGGCAGCCTCCGACATGGATCCCAGTGATCCCCACCTCCTAGAATTCATAACTCTGTGTAACACCCTTTCCTTGAGTGTGGGCTGAACTTAGTGACTTACCTTTAACAAAGAGAATATGGCAAAAGGGATGAGATGTCACTTCTGAGGTTAGGTTACAGAAAGACTGGTTTTCCTATTGTTTGCTCTCTCTTGCTCACTCTGATGAAGCCAGTGGGCACGTTATGAACTTCCCTAGGAGGAGGCCCATGGGTCAAGGAATTGAGGGAGGCCTCTGGTCAACAGTCAGGGAGGAACTGGGGCTCTCAGTCCAATAGCCTGAAGGAACTGAATCCTGCCAAAAGCCAAGAGCATGGGAAGGAGCCGCAGGCCAACATCTCCATCACAGCTTTGTGAGAGACCTTGAGGCAGAAGCACCCAGCTAAGATAGACCCAAATTCCTGACCCACAGAAACTGTGATATAATAAATGTTTCCTGTCTAAATCACTACGTTTTGTGATAGTTTGTTACACAGCAACACATAACTAATACATATTCACGGTAGTCAAAAACTGAATGCAACAGGAGAATGACAAGTATTGTGGTATATTCATACAAAGGAATGCTACTTGGCAATCAAAAGAAATGAATTTCTGATCCATGCAACAACATGGATGAGTCTAAAACCATTAAACTCATCAAAACAAACCGTAAACGAAAGAGAACACACAGTATGATTTCATGTATATGAGTCTAGAAAAGACAAAATATATTTACAGTGACAGAGAGCAGATTAGTGGTTTCCCAGGGCCAGGAGGTGGGAATTGACTGCAAGAGAGCAAAGGAAACTTCTGGGGGATGGAAAGCTTCTCTATCTTGATTGTGCCAATGTAGACACATGGATGTAACTTTGTCATAACCCAGTGAACTACACACTTAAAATAGGTATATAGGCATATATTACCATATGCAAATTATACCTCAATTAAATTGATTTGCAAAGTTAAAAAAACAAATCCCAAAGCAAACACAAGGTATATGTCCATGGCAGCAAGTTTTTAAGTCTGTAGGAAATGAACAGGTTCCTAGTAAATATAAGTAACCAAAATTGGCCCAAGAAGAAATGGAAAACCAAAATATACAGTGACCATATAATAGATTGAAAGATAAATAAAGAACTACCAAAGGCTACTTAGAAATTATTTATCTTCAGTTTCTTAGTCTGTAAAATGGAAATAAAGTAACACCTCACAGAATGTTGTGCGAACCGAATCAATACATTCAGTGTAATACTTGGGGCAGAGCAGATGGTCAGTACCGGCCTCCTGGTCTGCAGGGATGTTCTGAGCCCTGGTGATGATAGTTGTACTGCTCTTTCCAGATGGGCAACATCACGTTACTTAATTCAGTCAACACATGTTGAGTTCTTCCTTTCAAGACTTTTCGCAAGGAGATCCCCCAAACCACAGGATGGAACAGGGTCTTTCTGTGTTTTTCTTTCCTGAACCTAATTGTGGAGAGAAAGGTAAAGAGATGACTGAAAGCAAGAAGGAGGAGGCTAAGCCCTCAGAAAGGAAAAAGACCATAAAGCTGCCCGGGGAGGAAGGAGACGTCTGAAAAACGTCTTAAGCATATTCAACACACCTCCCGTCTGCAAGCCCTGAAGTAGGGTGATACGGGCAGTTCTGTACAGAAGAACGCTGATGTGTCGGAAGTCTAAGACATGCATCGCAACACTGATCTCTTAGCATCTAAAGCTAAGGGAAGATTAATGGGACCAGAGCTTTTCCCGTGAGGTGACTTCCCCCCAGGGGAAGCCTCTGGGCCAAAGGTGAAGACTGTTCTACCTGGGGGGTTTGAGAGTGGTGTTCAGGGAATGTACCTCCTGCTAGATTGGAGACCCGACTTGAAGGAAGGCGGCAGGTCACTTCTCTTCTGGCCACCTCCCTTCTCCATGCCTCATGACTGTTTCTCTCGGCCTCCCCCAAGATGTGGGAACGTTCCAGCTTTCAGGCAGTTGTGGAACCTCGTGCAGCTCTGATCTGGTGGTACAGAGTGCCAGGGAGCATGTCTGCGGATAGCAAGGAGGGCTGCTTATCAGGCTGTGAAAGCAGGCTGTTATCCCAGGGAGCGCAGGTGAATTTCAATATAGCCATTATCATATCGCCTCCACCCTCAAATATACCTCTCCCCACACTCACACAAAGAAGAGTGAACATCAGAGAGTCGGGTCAGGCTCAGAGGGACAATTGCCACTGCGTCATAGGAACTTTTCAGTAACTTCCATAGGTGACTTCTGTGGAACTTCCTCCAGATGGAGATGCACATTCTAGGCAAGGTAACAGGCATTGAAATCAAACAGATCCATCAGCTGGGCTCTGCCATTCAGCAACTTTGTGGCCTCAGTTTTCTCATCTCTAAAATGGGGATGATGATATCACCTCCTTCGAATGGCTGTTTTGAGAATGAAGCGAGATAGCATATGTCAAGTGCATGGTACTGTCCCCGGCTCATAATAGAGCCTCGGTAAATATTAGCCTTCCCCTGGTCACTGTCATTTCACACACATCCGTTAGGAGCATGCAGGACAACTCACCCTATCCTTCTAGTTTTCCCCATTGCCCCTTAGTAAAAGCCACAGTGAATTTTGGAGAGATCTGGTATGTTCTACAAAGGACAGTTCAACTCAAATTTGGTTTAAGAAGCATTTTTGGGGCACAAGCTGTGCTCCTCGTAGGTACTGGGAGTTAAACATGATTTCAGGTTACCCATTGCCGAAACCAAAACATAGTGTCTTAAAACAACAGTGTTTTACTGACTCTTGTGGTTCTGTGGGTTGACTCGGCCTAGCTGGCTTGTTCTCATGCAGTGACATAAGTTAGCAGCTGAGTCATCTGGAGGCTTGTCTGGCTGGGCATCCAAGAAGGCTTCTTCACTAACTTACCTGGTATCTCGTGCTCTTTCACATGGCATCTTTCTCCAGCAGAGCAATCTAGACTTCTTACATGGCGGCTTAAGGCTCCAAGAGAAAGGAAGCAGAAACTGCCGGTAATCTTAAAGCCTGAGCCCAGAAACGGCCCAGAGTGTCTTCCTCCATATTCTGATGACAACGCAACTACAGGCCAGCCCAGATTCAAGGAAGAAGAGGGACAGACTCTACCTCTCAAAGGGGGAGTAGCACATATTACAAAAAAGGAAGGAATTGATTGATGGCGGACATCTTTGGAGATGAGCTACCACCAATGGCTACGATATATGAGTTCTAGGTGGATAGAAACACAAGATATTTACTCGTGCGATTTTTTTTGAGTTGACAGCTTTTTATCCAAGTGGGATAAGCACCATTAACCACATGCCTCAGGCTTCTGAGTTCCTACCAGTGAAAATGATTCCATAATGAAGGGCAAATTCAGTGAATGCATCAGATCATGACATTTTCCTATTGGCTAAGATGGCTTTGTCGCCTTGGGACTTTATTTACTCACAAAGTTCATCCTCCATGTGAGCAGGTCACTGCAATTCATTGTTCTGTCTTCAGAGTAAAAACCAAGGCTTCTGATCAGTCAGACCACAGCCTGCTCTTACTTCCATCTCCTAATGCTCCCTTACATCATTCTATTTTCCCATTAATCATGGCTTCCAATGAGTTCTAGTTACTCAGGTAATTCTTCCAACTAGAATAAGTCACATCCTTTAATAGCTCCTTGTACTTCAAAGCACTTGCCTTAGTTTGTAACTTTACATTTCTGAGATTGTTGGATTAATTTCTATCTTCCTCACTACACCCAAAGCTATATATAGTCAGGTACCATTTGCTCCAGCATATAGGTCTGTGCCTAGCATATACTCAATAATATTCTTTGAACGAATGAATGGTTCCTTCTTTCCAGAACTATTTAACACAGAAAGTCAACCCCATTAAAACGGAAAGAACTTTAAAAAAATTTTTTCAAAAACATAGTGTTTGATTTTAAGTGTTAGACATTAGAAATCTTGGTATCCAACTTAAGAAAAGTGAGATTATTGGATTCTGTGACTCAAGCAGTGCAAACAAAGTAATCGTTAAGATTCCATCCACAGCAGCAGGTATGACCTCTGCTAAAGAAATGTTTCTAGCTCTCAACTCCCACTTACCATTCCAGACCCTCTTGCCATGTTCCCGCATCACAGATTCCTGCCTGGTTGCCTCATACCTGGTTACCCAACCTCATCTGATGGATGTTACAGTTGTAATGTCCATTTGGCTTAAAATCTTCTTGAACTCTCTGACTGTCTTAGACAATATCTTTCAAAAGCCTGTCCTATTTCACCTCCACACCCACACATAACTCTGTAATCCTCTACTAAATTCCAGTACCCTGATTCTCAACATATTCAGACTCAGCCTCATTCAGCTTTGGGACTCCCCAAACTGGAAACACGGATGAGCAACTAGACTCCAGGAATCTTTTTATTCTTACCTTTTATTATGGAAATTTTTAAGGTAAAGAAAATACTATAATAAACTTTGATATACTCATCACCCAGTTTTATTATCAACTCATGACCAGTCTTTTCCCATCCACATCCCCACCCATTTCCCCTCACCCATGGATGGATTTCAGTATCCATCTCTAAAAGAAAAGTACTTTAAACAACACAACCAATATACATTATCACAGTTAAAAATACTCTGGGCACTCTTAACTGTTAGTAACTACTAATTTTCAATCTGAAAGATACGGACACAGTAAAACTCCATAAGGTTAGCCCTTCTCTACTACTGTCCTCCCCAGCTCCTCCACAAATGAACACCAACATGCACTCTCTAAAGTCCAGAAAGATATGCATTCCTGATGACATCCCTTATTGTCCCACGTAAGGCACAGCACTAACAGACAATTGGCTGTGATTTTATCAACATTCTTCAGACAAGGAGCATCAGGAACACCTGTAGTTGACAAGTTGGGTTTTTGATGGGTTGCAATGAGAGGAACACACACCATGGGGGAACCGTGGAGCATCTCAGTAAGACAATGTCAGAGAGAAGCTAATAAAGGATTTGGGTTTTGGTTGGGGAATTTGGGGGGAAGTCTGAGGACAGAGTAAGGGGCTCCACCTGGCTTGGGTGTTGTCAGAAAGTGGAGGCAATTCTGTGATTGGATATCTCAATAGGTCCTCTCTGTAAGCAGGACAGACTAGAGAGAGGTTACAGCTGTCATTGGTGAAGAAGCCACAGTCACCCACTCAGCGAGCGAGGGAAACGTCTGGTATTTTGTGTTGCACAGTGACCTTGCTTTTGTCTCACTTGGTCATGGTCTGAGAGTGACCTCGTTTGATGCAGACATTCTGTAAGACTGTTTCTGTACAACAGGAGAACAAAATGACACTGGGAGCATCAGACCAGCTTGTAATAATATTGACGTTTAGCTGTGAATGTCAAATCTGTTCTGGATATCTCACTATCCTACCACTTTCCAGGGTACATGAGTTCATTGAACACTACTATCTTTAGTCCTGGTTCTATTTGTCTTTTTGATCTCACGTCTCCTTTTAGATCATTTTTATCACTCGTTATTTATTAGTGTGTGTGCATGTTCTATTATATTATATTCAACAGTTTATAAGCGTCCTTAAATCTTTTTCTGGAGAAGAGAAATGAATTCATGTTTGAATGAATGTTTGAAAATGTAAAACTAGCCCTATCTATTAAACTCATTTTGGGTAGACATTCAACAACATTTTACTTGCATAGGGCAGTAACCAGGCCTACATTACAATCAATTCACTCAATTAACTAGGGCAATTTTCTCAAACTTTTTCTCCCTCCCTAGGATCTTCAGTAAGAAGTACATTGTAGTCAATAAAAAGTGCACCACAAAATACACACCACACACACACACACATCTTACCAAACTCAAAATTCTACAATACAATACTTATTCTTACTAATTGTGATACACCTCGATATTTTCTATTTTATTTCATATAAAAAATTAAATACTGACCCTCTAAATTGGTGTCATGACTTCCTAATGGATCTCAACTTGTAGTCTGAAAAATTGTCTTGGCACTAGGAAGGTACTTTGCCCAAAATAAAATATTTATAGATACATCACTGAACTGATATTGATGATGCTGTGTTTTTTTTTTTAAACCATGGTGGGTGTTTGATAATAATCATTTCAAAATCTTTCCTGCCTAAAATGATGGCAATCATGTTGAAAGTTTGAATGGCATAGAACACCACAAATTGTTTGTGGAGAGAAATCTTGGCCCTGCCTCTTACTACTCTTTTGGCTATCCCATGGTTATCCCCATGCAGAGATAACCTGTGTTGGGCGTGTGTCTCCATTATCCATCAGGACTCTCACAACTGGACTTTAAACCAAGTCTAGCCCTTAATTATCAACACAGAAGAACTCCATTCCGGTACTTGTCAAAAAGAATGACCTCTCTTCCACCTGCCCAAAAGCTTAGCTGGAAGAAATGAGTGTAGAAGGATGACATCTGGAGATACGTATCAAACGTGGTCTTTCCTTGGCGACTCCGCATTTCCACCCTCATCACTGTCAACATCGTTCTTTGTTGCTTCCTGGCTCTTTCATTTGCCATAAAGAAGAAAGGACTCAAATCTACCCAGACAGAGTAAATGAGATTCTGAATGGAGATTTTAAACTCACCATCAAAAGCAGACACAAACTTGGCTTTGAATATCAAGAGCCAAAGAAATCAAGACATTTGTTCAACAACAGTAGATTAGAGATGAAAAAAGAGCAGAGTAGCAGGACCAGGATGGATTTCAGGATGAACATTTCAGGATGGATAGCTGAGGTGGGGGTGGGTGGGGATGATGCAGATTAACAAAAGAAAGGGCACTCCCAGGCTGGAGGTTAGTGGGGCCCTGCTGGGGGACCTGACCAAAGAGAGCACCTTGGCAAGAGTAGAGTGGCATCAAGGGACTGCCCAGCCCTGCCAGAGTGGGCACTGTCCTTCACAGTGGAGATTGTTGAGCCAGTATCCTCAACTGCCCACTGCCATTCACTTGAGGAAAGCACTTCAATTTTAACTAATCATTCTTGCTAAGCTTAGTTGTTTTATCTGCTATAATAGAGCTTGGACCCCTTAAAAGGGGAAGAAATTCTGACACATGCTACAACGTGGATGAACCTTGAGGACAATATGCTAAGTGAAATAAGCCTGACACGAAAAGACAAATACTGTGTGCTTGCATTTATACGAGGTCCCTAGAGTAGTCAAATTCACAGAGACAGAAAGTAAAATAGTGATTACTGGGGGCTGGGGGGAGATGGGAAGTGGGAGTTAGCGTTTAATGAGTATGGAGTTTCAGTTGGGAAAGATGAAAAAGATCTGGAGATGCTTGGTGGTGGTGGTTGCACAACAATGTGAATGCACTTAATGCCTCGGAACTGTACTTTTAAAAATAGCTAAAATGATAAATTTTATGATATGTGTATTATGCCATAATTTTTTAAAGGGCACAGGCCCTCAATATGTAAATAAGATGTAAATTAAGATAACCAATAATTATTTAGAATTGTTGTGCTTTTCCAATCCTGTGTCCTAGGGAAATCTCCCAGGTGGTCCTCCCTACCTAGGGTTCTGTTTGTTTGCGCACATGGTTAGTAAACCTTATTCAACGCTACCTGCAGGCAGGGCACCAAGATACATTCTCAGAAAACAGTGATGAGGGATTTGATCCTGGGCCTACAAGATGCTCACAGTTTGGCAAGGAAATTCTCCTGTCAGACCACCCTTTGCCCACACCCATCCCCTGAGGGGCAAAAAAAAGAAACCAACTTTTTCTTCCCTGAGTTATCTTCATCTACAGAGTTACCATAGATACAGTTGCTGCAGCCTAAAACCTGGGAAATATTCTTGGCTTTTCTCTTTCCTTGTGTCCCCTCATCCAGACTTTGTCATGTTTACCTCCAAATCATATCTCAAATCTGCCACTTCTCTGCCACCACTAACCTCAATGACTCACTGGGGCAACTGCCGTGGCCTTCTGTCTGGTCTCCTGACTTCTTTCTTTATCTTGCTATAATCCATTCCCCACACAGAAACCAAGCAATCTTACCAAAAGGGAAAAAACAAGAGGAGCTGTGTCACTCTCCTGCTTGAAATGTTCTGGTGGCCTTCCACTAAACTTGAACTAAAACCTCAGCTTCTGACCCTGATTTCGGGGCCCCGCACAACTGGCACCTGCCCTCTCTCCAACAACAGTGCCAGCTCTACCTTAGCTCATTGCCCTCCGGCCACACTGGGGCAAGGCTCTTCCCACCGGGGTCTCTGACACTCTGTTCCCTCTGCCTGGAATAAGATTTCACTGTCACCCTCCAGATCGCATCATAAATGTCCTGGACATTCTAGCAATGCTGGTTGTCCCCTGAGTACCCCCTACTTGCCTCATCATTCTCTATCTTCCTATTCTGTTTGGTTCCTTTATAGATTTTATCTCAATTTTTAAAATTTTCTTTGTGTTTGCCCACTATGTCTCTCCCATTACGCCCCGCAAAGGCATGGGTCAAATCCGGTTTTATTTACCACTGTAAACCCAGCACTGCTGGGCACAGGATTGGCACTCAACAAAATATGTGTTGAATGAATAAATAAACAGGTATATAAGACAAATTAGTAAATCAAATATAAAGTAGGAAGTGATAAGTGCCAGAAAAATAAATGTGCTGTTTGAATTCAGAGTCAAGAGAGACTTAACCAAGTGTGTATGTGTGTATGAGTGAGTGTATGTGAGTGTGTGTGTGTGTGTGTATGGGGGAAGAGGGAGAAAGAATCAGAGAAAGTTGCACACAATTACATTTCTAAAATACGTCCTTACTATGCACGTTATAGGTAAAGCACATGCACCTGTTACATATTTTGCCCTTTTTGTTTACAAAGTTGTATTTTAAATGTGGATAAGTTTTTCCATTATGACCTAAACAAATCAAGCATTCTTCTCTTGGTCTGAGTTCTATTGAGATCCACAGGAACATAGTTGTTTAAAAATAGTTTCCAAACTTTGGATGATGGTAAAATTACGACATACGAGACAGCAAAGAATAAAGACCACCGTGAACCGTCAGCCATGCGAAACGCTGGCCTGGAATTCAGGAGCCATGAGTTCAAGGGCTGCACGCGTGTGGCCTTGATTTGGTCACTATCTCACCAGCTCCACTACTATCCTACCTATAAGATACTAGTCTGGGCCAGAGGACTTTCTAGCTCCGTCAGTCACTGATTCTAGAACATAATATAAATCTCCTTCCTTCCTTCTAACTTTTTATCGTGGAAAACTTCAAATCTGTATAAGAGTAGAGGGAATAGTGAAACAAACCCCCATGCAGCCATCCCTAGCTTCCCAGCCACCCAATTCCCAGCCCGGGCAGTGTTGCTGTGTTTACACCCACCCACACGAGGGACTGTTTTAAAGCAAATCTCCGGACATCATCTCGGTTCACCTGCTTTTCCTTACTGGAGAAAATGAGAAAAGCAAAGGACAATTTTTAAATTCAGAGCCCTACAACGTCACATTTGCTCAAATATAGAAATTTAAAGAGAAACAGTCTTCATTAAATTGTGTGACTGCAAATGGACACATTTTATCAGAAGTGGCTTTAAGAAGCATGGTGCCCAGTTGCACAGTAAAAAAAAAAAAAAAAAAAGTAAAGACATAATTTTTTCCTGAGTGCTCTTTGCACTTAAAAATGGTTTTCTGTGGCCATTTCTCAGCTCTGACTGAAGCAATCTGTCTGAATGGACCTGGAGATCAGAGAGAACGTGGGAGCCACAGGATGGAGGGAAGGTCAGCTCCGGCCGCGGGCAGGCACCATCTGCTTTTCTGCTTGGACCTCGGCTTTGGGAGGGCTCGCGCCTGGTCTGCATGTCATCTCTGGCCTCCCCAGTGTTGTGAATGATCAATGAACGTGGCAGTGCAGATTCCACAGAGGTTCATATTGCAAGAAGGTTTGCCAGATTTAGCAATAAAAATACAGGACGCCCAGGTAAATTCTAATTTTGAATAAAAAACGAGTAATTTTTTAGTATGACTATGTCCCAGATATTGCAGGGAACATACTTATACTAAAAGAAACACTGTTTATCTGAAATTCTATTGAACTGGGCGTCCTGTGTGTTATTGGGCAGCCTTAATTCCACGGCTTGCGTTCCAGTTACTCTGGCTGCGGAATAAAACTTAGGGGCTTAAAGCAACAATAATCAGTTATTATGTCTCATATGTCCCATGGGTCAGGAATTCAGACAGAGCATACGGGGACAGCCTCTGCTGTTTCTCCTTCACGATGTCTGGGGCCTCAGCTGGAAGACTGGGAAACCGAGGCTTGTTCACGCGTGGGTCTGCCTGTTGATGCTGGTTGTCAGCAGGGCACACGGCTGTTGGCTGGAGTGTTCACATGTGGGCCTCCTTACAACACAGTAGCTGGGGTCCAAGGGCAAGAGTCCCGAGAGAGAACCAGGCGGAGGTCGTGTTGCCTGTTATGACCTAGCCTCCGTGTTGTTTCCACCCAGTTCAAGGGAAAGGAACACAGACCTGAGCTATCTTTGTCACACTGTGAGAAGAGCGTGTGCGATGGGATTTACACCGGCACAGTCATCTCTAGAAAATACTATCTACCACAGCCTGTCATGTCACTTGGATATCTTATATCTGAATATTCACATTCCAATATAGGTAAACATTCCAGATGTAACTTGGAGTGAAGAATCTCCTTAAGTGCTCTTTTTTGTTCACATTCTATTGGACAGCTAAAAGGTAAATGTATACATTTACAACTGTAAAGGTAAAATGCTGAAATAATTAATTATGATTGTGAAAGTGATTTAGTTTATATGCAAAAACAATTATTAAAAACTACTAAATAGATCAATAGGGAAATCAGTTGACAGCTGACGCAATAATTGTAACCTTTGTAGAAAGCATTAGTGTGCCAACTTTCATTTCAGAATTATATTTCATTTTTGGTTATTTAAATTCCACGTAGGCCATGCATCTTTCCAGGAAAAGTCCTATTTGGAAATTCTTTACATATTAGAAGGATGAATTAAAAGCATAAAGATAAATTTAACCACTTCAAAATGTTATGGGCAAAAGAAACTCCAAAATCATACAATGACATCCATGATAAATTATCTTTGATCTAGACAGGATAATGCTATAATTCCATATCTAGGCTACTGTGAATATATATACAGTGGAATATTATTCAGCCTTAAAAAAGAAGGAGATCGTGCCATTTGCAACAACCTGGATGAAACTGGAGGGCACTATGCTAAGTGAAATAAGCCAGATAGAAAAAAACAAACAACGACAACACTGCATGATCTCACTTATATGTGAAATCTAAACAAGTCAAATACACAGAAGCGGAGAGTAGAATGATGGTTACCAGGGGCTGGGTAGGTGAGGGAAATGGGGAGATGTTCGTCAAAGGGTACAAAGTTGCAGTTATGTAGGATGAACAGAGAGCTGATGCACAGCATGATAACTATAGTTAATATTACTATATTGAATACCGGAAATTTGCTAAGAGAGTAGATTTCAAGTGCTCTTATGGCTAAAAATAATGATAGCTATGTGAGGAGATGATATGTTAATTAGCTTGACTGTAGTAACCATTTCACTAGATGTATAAATATATCAAACCATCCTGTTGTACACCTTAAACATATACAGTTTTTACTTTAAAAAAAAAAGACATGATATGAAGAAAAAAAGAAAGTGTTAGGTAATAGTGAGGTATCCCCAAATATCTTGTTTCTCCACCAGTTCCAGTTAAAATGAGCATCTATTTAGGGTCATAAACAGGCAGAATGTTGTCTGCAGCAGCAGCAATCCCCCAGCAGGCAGTGCTGAGAAATGATTGATCTGATGCTAGTCAGACTCCTAAATTCCGACTACTTAAAGTTCAAATAATAAAACTGCAATCATAATTAAGTTTGTTGGTAAAGTTTCAGGTTCATTCTTGTATCCCTCATGTTTATTCTATGAAGCTAATATTTGGTTTGGGGCTCAATGTTGGATGAATATTGATTTTAACATTTGGTCGTTGCGCATTCAGTCAAAAGAAGTACAGTACCCATAGCTGCCACGGTCACTATAGCATATGAATCAACAGAACTTCAAGTTCTAATTCCCAAGTTCATGCAACAGGCAATGTTCCCCTGCATGATGTTTTTGAAATTTCTTATTTGGTTTCCAATCACTCTCAAATTGGAATATTTTATATGATTTCCAACTTCCTCTGACAGATCTGGAAGTGTAACAGCCTCGGGCCCACATTTCCTCATGGTGGCCATAGGCTGGAATTCTCAGGCTGATTGAAGTGATGACTCCTATCAATGACCTCCCTTTGCAATTTGACTTTGCAAGTCCTCTCCTCTAGAGAAGTCTATTTCCCTACCCCTTCAATCTGGGCGGGCCTTGTGACTTGCTTTGATCAATAAAATACAGCAAAATGAGACCTTGCACACATCCACTGTCTCTCTTGAAACTCTGCCATTGTCACATAAACAAGCCTAAGTACTCACAGGAGGATGAGAGGTCATCTGGAGGAAAGTCCAGTGTCCCAGCCTAGGCCATCCTAGACCAGTCTGCTTCTAGCCGACCTGCCAACTGGCCTCAGATACAGAAGAGAGCCCCCCTAAGAGCAGAAGAACTGTCCAGCAGATCTGTAGATTTATAAACAATAGAAAGTACTTATTGTTTTAAATTATTGAGTTTTGGGGTGGTTTGTTACACAGTAATCCCTAACTGATACAGAAGAAAATGGATAATCTCTAATCCTAATATTAGATAATATTCTCCCAACAAAACCAACATCTAATACACATAATAATTAAGTCCCTTATATATATTTCTTGAGTTTACTTCTACCTAGGATGGAGGGGAGTGTGAAGGAGAAGACAGAGGCCCGAGTGAGCAGGGAGCCTGGCCCTGGGTGTTTGGAGCAGTAGCTGGGGTTATGTGCTGGCAGACGTTCTCCCTGCATGGCAGCAACTAGAGCTCTAGCCGAGGGGTCGGGGTATGTTTTCTCTGATTCTGCTTTCGCAGTTTGCCAGCTGTGTGAACTTTGGCAACTCTCTTGACTTCTCCAGCCTCAGTTCCTCACCACTAAGAAGACAGCTGTAATAATACCTGACTGGCCAGCTCACTGGCAGGATCAAGTGAGATGATGATACGAATGAATGTTGAAGACGGAAAGGTGGTCACATGCATACCCGTGCACGAGATGATGTGACAATGTGAGGAGCCTCAACAGATCACACCCTGGTTCTGTCTGGGCTGTTTAAAATGTCTGATAAAACTTAAGAAATTCAGTTAGTAAAAAAAGTCTGGGACCAGTCCTGTGGCCTAGTGGTTAAGTTTGGCACGCTCTGCTTCAGTGGCCTGGGTTCGATTCTTGGGCATGGACCTACACCACTCATTGGCAGCCATGCTGTGGTGGTGACCCACACACAAAATAGAGGAAGATTGGCACAGATGTTAGCTCAGGGAGAATCTTCCTCTGCAAAAAAAAAAGTCTGTGTTTGGTCTATATGTTAAATACTTGGATTTTATTTTATAAAATACATAAAAGTCTTGTTCTGATTATAAAACAATGCATCCGTTATTCCCTGCCCTGTCCCCCTCCCAATTACAGATAGTAAGCATTCCACAGACACAGCCATGGCCCTCTTAGCTGCCCATGCACATCTCCCCTGTTAGTCCTGTTGCCTCCAGAGACGCTCAGTAGTCTTACTACCTTGGACCCACGCTCAGGTGGACCATCAGGAGCTGACAACTTATGTGGGGCGGGGATCCTAGGCCTGGAAGTCGGGGACAAGTGACATGATTTGCCTTCTGGTATGCATTTTCTAGTCTCCTCTTTCTGTCAGAGGAATAAGGGTAGTAAGTCAATGAACTGGATTATTTTCTACTCCTCTGGAAAAAAATGATTCCTTACCTTGATTCTGTCAAAGAGACAAACCTAGGTTTGGCTGGAACATCACAAGCAGCAGCTTTTCTAAAATATTATATATGTGACATAATTGTAGATGTCCTTACTCTGAATAAGAAAAAGGAAGGAGTGAAAATGGGAAAGGGGACTGACATAGGGTTAACTCCCAGTAGAATGCGAGCTCCCCGAGGGCAGGGTCATTCACCACTGAACCCCCAGCACCTAACACTGTGCTCAACCACCATATCTGTGGGCACATCAACCAACAAGCAGCTGCTCTGTGCTGGGTCCTCTCCCTACATCATCTCCTTTAACCCTTTAGCCAATTATCCCACGTCACAGATGAAGGGACTGAGGCTCTGAGAGAATAAGGAATTTCTCAAGGGCCACAGTTAATAAGGGGTAGAGCCAGAACTCATACTTATGGACTCTTTCCCTTATATCCCAATGAGGTTTCTAAACAGCATTGAAGGCAGCCTGGCCTCAGAGTCAGAGGCACCCCAGTAATTCTTCATTCCAGATGATGCTCAGGCACCTTCACAAGCACAAAGAGAAAATTCAGAGCACAGACCTCTTCAGCTTTGGGGGAAATTTTTGGATTTCTTTTCTTGCTCTGCAAGTGGTGGTGAACCATGAGGCTTGTGGGCAGCTCCTGAAGGCCCCGGGAGCTGAACTCACAGTGAATGAGAAGACTAGCAGTGTCCCGGGTGACAGCAGAGGGAGGCCCCTGCAGATCACCATGGCCAGGAGAGCGTGGCCCACATGGAGACAGTCAGTGTGTGCCCCCGGAGGAGGAGAGTGCCTGATGTTTCCTGTGATTCACACCTCTGTCTAAAACCGAATTGTCTAAACTGTTAGCCAGAAAATGTTTGATACAACGTCATTTTTCAGGCGTTTATTTCTGGGGGAGGAGAAACTACCAGGCTTAAATCAGATAGAATAACCACTCCTCTGCCCCTGCCCCCTCCCCAAGCCTCCCACCAAGCCATCTTGCCAGTTACTCTTCTACATATGAGAAACACTCAATTCAGTTGTGAGCAAGCGATGAATGGATATTCTGAAGTGTCAATTTAAATTTTAAAATGCATCCAAAATTACGCAAGAAGCACAAAAGCGTGGACACTGCAGCCTCGGGAAGCCTAGGTAATTAGCTGTATGATTAACCCAAGGCGGGTCAAAACTACAGGTTCAAGAAGTAGACAAATGATGCTATCTTGTGTTTTCCACAGTCTATTTATAGGGGTGTGGGGTGGCGGTCATTACCATCGTCATCATCATTATCAGTTACTATTTTATGGGGCCTCGATTAAGAAGGCACCGTGCTAGGTACAGCCAAGGACTTTACTTTCTAGTAGATACAGTCATTGTCTTTAAGGAGTGTCCCATCTCCATTTCTGGGGCAGAGGCAAGATTAAAGGTTTTGACATGGTGATAAGTTTGGAAAATAGATGTAGCCCTGAAAGTCCCAGGAAGGGAGGAAGCCACAATGTTGACTTCCAAAGTCCTTCCGCAGATAACCAGTGTGGCTCCAGCTGCTTGGTGGGAAGAGCCTCAGGAAAAATGGAATGCTGCTGCAGAAGAACAAAGCCTGAGAAATGGCCACTGGATCCAGTCACCGAAAATGTCACTGATGAACTTCCTCTAGCAAGACCTGGACAGGAACCAGATGGCGAGAGGTTAACAAATCAGAGGGGACCAGGAACTGAAGAGAGGGGCTTGGTCACAAAAGGAAACCAAGAAGTAGGGTGGTAGCTGAGGGAAGGAGTAGCGCCGAGGGAAGATATTTCCAGTTGGCAAACTTTGATAATGAATGAAGTCAGTTGGTGGTTACATGGGAGTTCATTCTATAATTCTTACTGTCTATGAGGAATCCCAATAGTTGGCGGGACGGTCTCAGAGGAGGGGTGTTGAAATGGAGACAAGAGCACAGGTGAGAGAATTAACCTTTTGACGGGAAAGATAATAAAAAAGGCTGAGATCAGGGAAGATGAGGAAAGGAGGAAGGCAACTGCTGAGCAGTGGGCCTTTCTAGTGGACATCGGCATGAATTTTTAACGGGCTCACACTGGAAAACTGGTACTGCCTTAAAGCACACAGAAAACAGCCAGCCAGGGTGATGAAGGTTCTCTTCCTATCCCAGAACCTTCCGAAATCCCCAAGCTGGGAGTGGCTGTCTCAAGAACGGAAGTTTGCTTGAACAAGCAGCAATCGTCTGAAACATCCCATGAATTCCAGTGGGAAGTCAGAGGGAGAGCATCTATTTGGCCCAAAATACACATGCTAATAAATGTGTACAACCTCACTGTGTGATTCTAGGACCACACATGTGTCCACCCATAAGTTTTGCTCAGCCCTTTTGCAACTTGGATTCAGTCCTCAAAGCCAACGCAAGCATCTTTGGGCAGAGGGACGACGTGAGCCCTCCCATCTCCAGGGCACTGCTTTCTCCTTTCATTAAGACAAGTAGGATGTGGGCTTGGGTTCAAACGCTGACTCCACGCTTTCTAGCTGCCTGGTCATGGGCAAGCCCATTCCCCCTCTAAGCCTCAGCCTCCTCCCACGTAGGGAAGAGGGAGTTACTATATCCACTCCAGAGGGACATTGTCCAGATAAAATGAGTTAATATTGAAAAGGCCACGCCTAACATGGAACAGACCATAGTAAACATTAACCACTTAATATAATTCTATTAAAATGTTATTCTTGACAATGAACAAAGTTTCAAAGGAGCATTGCCTTCTCAGAGGAGCTTCTCTGCCTCACTTGAATCCCCTGTTACCATACACAGCTTCCTCTCTTCCATGGCGCAGACTACCTGATTAAAGGGGCAATATAGCATATGAGTTAAAAGCACAGGTCTAGTTTTTTTTAGAACCAGGCAGCATGGGATCAAATCTGAGCTCCTTTTACTAACTGTGAGATCTTGGGCAAGTTACCTAACCCATCTGTGCCTCAGTTTCCTCATCAGAAAAATGCAGATTAATAATAGAACCTAATTTACACAGTTGTTATGCAAATTAAAGTATATTTCTTGGTATTTAATAAATACTAGATGTGTCTCCTATTATTGGTATTATTATCCATCTTCCTTTTCTTATAAGCTCTGTCCATTTCACATGTCTCCAGCGCCTAGCCCAGTGCCTGATCCATAAGTGCTCAATTAACTTACTAAAAGAATAAATGTAAGAAAGCTAAAATTGACCCCACAAAGGTTAACTGACATAATAAATGCTTCAAGCCACTTCAATATTATTTTCCAAATTTCACTTGTTCTCCTTTTGTTTTTGTTATTGTTTTCTAACATGTTTGTGAATTTTTTAAAAGCAAAAGTGACTGGGGAAAAATAATCTAAAAAATAATTGGGGAAACACCTGTGCAAAGGCATAGACCGAAAGAACAATGGATAATTTCATAAAGTCGGATTTATAAATATAAGAAACAAAGGCAGTGTTAAAATTTCTCTGCCTTTTAAAACCATAACATGAATTTCCAAACTTAGTCTACTTTAGAACTCATGAGTGTATTTAATTTGAAAGAGAGGACGCAAAACCTCATCAGTGATGTTCTACTTTAAGGGGAGTGGGTGGGGGCTGTTCCTGTTGAAAGTTAACTCTTCACCATAGACCCCAACCATAGCAACAGGAAAGAACGCTAAACCCAATCAATAGTTGGGCAGATCGCCCAGGGCGCGTTTATCAGCCGGGCTTCATACCTCTCAGAGGGGTCAAGCTGTGCCCTTTTGTACTGAGACCCGGGTTAGGGAGGGCTACCCAGCTCCTCTCTGAGTCATGAGGTGAGGCACGCGTGCATTGCTCATTCTGATCGTGAAAACAACTGGAGATACAGACTCTCAGGCGTTGATGGTGCCTGCGGGGTCCCCCAGTCCGAGTCCCAACTCAGGCAGTGTCCACCCGCATAAAATAGAGGGAACGGTCCAGATTATCAGCCTGTGACAGAGAAAGGCCCTTGATTTGAAGCTAAATGCATGCAAGCGACCCTCCCTGTGTTGATCAAGGGGTAAATATCAGTTTCAGACCACTGAGGCATTACACTGTGGTAGCTCAGAGCACAGTCTCTGGAGCCAGGCTCCCTGGGTTCAAATCCTACCTCCGCCGCCACTGTGGTGGGTTCAAGATGGCCACAAATTCTTTGACACTCTTCTCATGGAGAGGTGAGGTCTATGCCCCTCCCCTTGAATCTGAGATGACTCTGTGACAACTCTGGCCAAGGGAATATGACAAAAGTGGCCCTGTCCCAGTTTCTATTCCAGGCCTTAAGAAACTGGCAACTTCTGTTCCTTGTCTCTCGGAGCCTAGAACCACCTTGTAAATTCCAACTGCACTGCTGCAGAGACCACATGGAGGGCCCTGGGACTGCAGGTGGGGAGAGACAGCCCGGCTGAGCCCAGTCTTACATTCTCATCACAGCACCTGCACATGAGTGAAGCCATCTTGGACTCTACAAACCAGTGCAATGTGACCACTGGCTGGACAAGAGCGAATAATCACAATCAACGCTACCTGAGGCAGGAGAATCACCCAGTTGGTCTCTACTCAAATTCCTGACCCACAAATCATGATATATAATCAAATGGTTGCTGTTCTAAACACAAAGTTTTAAGGTGGTTTATGATACATCAACAGATAACCAGAATGACACTTACTAGTTGTTTTGGTTTCCTCATCTCTAAAATAGGGATGATACTTACAGTCCCCGCCTCCTCGGATTGCTCTGAGAATTAACTGAGTTAGTAACAGACCATTAGACCAGTGCCTGGCACAGAGCGAGTGCTCTGTCAATGTTGGCTCCTGTTGGGCTTGGGTGACACTGGTTAGATCCTGACATAAAGTCTGCGAGTGGGCTCTGTGTCCTCTAATTCTCCTGGCCATTTGGTCCTTTTGTAGTCCTGCCTCTCCCAGGACAGTGGCCTCTTACGGAACACTCATGTTGAAATGACCCAGGCGCAGAGGGCCAGTCATGAAGCATCAGAGTCCACTGTTCCACTTAAGAACAGCTACTGCTTCCCTCAGGCCAGATGTTTCCCATTCTTCAGGTCAGTGGAGGCTGGGCTGGCTCCCAGCCCTGGTCCCAGCTCACCACCCTCAGTGTGTGTCCAGCTCCTCAAGTCTCCCCAAATCATGCTTCATCTCGTCGTCAAACTTCACTCGTTGCACTTCCTTTGCCTCAAATGACCACTCATCTTCTCTCTGCCAACACCGATTCCATCAAAAGCACTTGAGAAACCAGCAAGCTCCAAGTTTCCCAAAGAGTGTGCTGGGGAATCCTAGTCCTGCAAGATGTGCTACAACAGAGGAGCTGTGTGGACACTGAAGGTTGGGAAATACTGGACACTGTATTTCCTAACTTTCCTTCGATAATCACAAGCGCACCGGTAAATTAAAAGCCCTAAAACATTACATCTTTCATAAGTCTACTTGACTTTATATCATCCAGATTTTCACAAACATATCTTAACTGTGAAACACGGCTTCTTGGAAGGAGCGACTGATACCGACCCTAGGCTCTTAGGCTCCCTGTGTAATAGAAATTGAGAAGAGGCCCAACCAAAAAGTCTCAGACAAAGTTTTGCTGGGGCTCATGCTGGAGCACAAGGGAGACAGCACAGGAGAAGAGGCTCTCTGGCTGGCTCGCCAAAGGGAGCCATCCTGAGTCTTTCGTGGAGTGAAGGGAGTGGACTGGCATTCTGCTCCCCTCTTGCTGGCGGTGCCGTCTTCACATGCCCCACCGGGGTTGCGGTCCCTGCACCTACCCGGCGGGTGGTACTGGCAGCAGCGTTGCTCTGTGCCCCCACCCCAGGAGGGTCGCATAGTGTCATCTCGAGGCTTTGTGTGCATGCGGGAGTCGGAGTCAACTGCTTGGGGGAAGTTTTGTGGTTGGAAGACTCTTATCTTGACTTCAAAAATAGCTGCTCTGGGAGGTGCCAGACCCGGTGGTTAGGGTGAGGGGCAGAGTCTCGTCCCTGTACTGTCTCACGACCAGTGAGATGAGTCCTGAGGACTGGAAGAGGGAGGCCGGTGAAGCAGGCAGAGAGGGAAGCAGGAAGGTGGTCGACTTGACTGGCAACTCAAAAAGGGTTGAGTTTAAGATCTGAGGGCTTTCGGCAAGAGCATAAAAGATCAGATTTGCATTTTATAAAGATCACTGACTCTCCCTAAATGCTTCTGAGCTTTATTTTCTGATTGCAGACCTATAGTAAACAACACTGTTGCATTACTACCCAGTATCTACATAGACACATTACAAAGGCTTCCGAGAATGGCTCTTATTCTTGTTACATGCAATGTCCACTGATATTTTCTATTATTTTTTCCTCCTTTTGGAAATCACTTTTAGAAAGCGGTTCCAATAATCTAGGCAGGCAAAGATGGGGACCCGAACTTTCCAACACCTGAATCTGGGCGTGACAAGGCCCCTCATCTTCTCCCTGATGTTCTCAATAAATCAGTGAGGGATACTAATTCTTCTGCTAAGGAGCAGTCAACTCATCTAACCTGTGCACATGGTTTCCCTTGTCTCCTGTCACACGTCAGAGGTTGTACTACCACGAGGGCAGAGAGGAAGTCAGATTTATTTTGTTCACTAGGACAGCACTTGGCATATTGGTGGACACACTGGAGGTGCTTCAAACACACTTGTTAATTGTATTGCATTGCACTGAATTGGTGATTCTTCCTCCACTGCAGGGCAAAGAAGTTTGGCAGGCTGAGAAACAGTAGTAAGCTTCACCTAAGTACTGTGCACAGCCCGGGCAGGTGATCAGTCACCTGGAAAACATCTCCTACACCTGTGCCGCTGGCTCAGGAATGAAGTGCCTGCATCACAGGGAGGAGCCCCTGGACTTCCTGCTGCTGACTCCCCTGCAGTCAAATCTCCCGGAGGGTGCGGTCCAGGAGGACAGCCACCGCATTTGCATTCTTCCCTTGTTTTTCCCGAGGGGATCCCTGTCTTTCTGTCCCTTCCAGGGCTGCCATCTGCTCTTGCTTCTGAGGTCTTCTTCCTACGAGACAGGGTCCAAAGTAGGGCTCAGCCTCAGCACCTCCTCCCGCTGTCTCTGAGAAGAGGGCTCTAGCCCTTTTGGTTTAAGGGCTCCACTGCTGAACTGAGAGCGAGCAACAGACCATCAAGCCCAGACATCACTAGAACAAGTCCCGGAATCTCACAGAATGTTCTCTAGAGCCTCCAGCAGTCTGTTGGTGACCCCACCCCTTCCTGAGGGTGAATATCACCAAGCCTCCCTCCCCCACCACCCCTTTCTCCAGATTAGGTGTTCCACCTCCTGCTTGAAGGTCTGAGGAACAATTAATAGTTGAACAATAAATGAGTTAGTCATCCTCCAAGTGTTTGAAGCTCAGGTGGTCAGGGCATTCCAGAAAAGTGACTATCTATGTTTCCCCTTCTCCACACAGGAAATAAATGAGCCCAGGCCTCTCCCTCACAGTTACTCATGTACCACATCTTCTTAAAAGTCCTGGAGGAAAAGAAGTATGGTCCACAGTATCTTGGCTTTCATCTATTCGCTCCGATAGCAGAGACTGGCAACTCCAGCTGTCCATCTGAAAAGTCGAGGACACCAGGGCTGTGTCACTCAGTGTTATTCTAATACCACGATGGTAACTTCTAGGGGCAAAAGAATCTGGAGAAAGATAAAAGGGGAGCTGCCTAGCTCCAAGGTGGCATCTACTATGATCACCTCAACCCTTACATCCCTGGGACCTTTGTCCAGACTCCCTGTCTAAGCTGGTGGGTTACAAATAAAGCTCATTTGCATCTGCTTGGAGTGTTGCCAGCAAAGTGATAACAGTCCTTATCTGCTCGTGGAGGGGAATACAGCTGGTTTTCCTTTTTTTCCTTCTGCTGTCTGTGTATCTGACTTTTCTACCCAAAAAAAGTCCCTATTATTTTGTAATAAGAAAGAAAAGCACAATTGTTTGTTGTTGCTCAGAAAGAAGTATGCCCCACTGTGTCCATATACTTCACATAGTGTCATTCCATTATTTATATTGAAAAGATGATTTTTTTTAATTTCTAAAAGGGAAAATCTATTAGGGAGACGACAGCCCGGGTTTTGTTAACACAATCTTGATTTAAAATCTTAGTTCCTCCCCTTATTATGCTGGAATGACCTTGCAAAATGTACTTAACCTCTCTGAGCTGTAGTGTCTTCATCTGTAGAGGGGGCCTGATACCTTCTTCACAGAAGGGCAAGGAGCATTTAGAGGGCTCCTTTGTGCTTAGTATATTGTACATGCTCAACCAACATTTATTGTTTTTCTTCTCACCTCAACCCTGAGATCTCGGAAAGTAGCTTTATAGAGCAGCCACTCCACGTTTTTTAGAATCTTTAGAAGGAAACCGAGTATCCATTCAATCTGACTTCTCCAGAATCCTGTCCACAGCTTCCCTGGCCCAGGGTCCCTGAGCCTTGGCACAGTGTAGCCCAGTGCTTCCCTGGGAGCAGGTGGCTGACTCGATGGTAGGACAGGTCTCACCATGATAATGATGTTACTTGCTCTTTATTTAGCTAAAATTCGAGTCCCTATAGAAGTCTACCTATTGTTCTTAATTCTAACCTCTCGAGCCTCAGTGAAGAACTAGCAGGCTTCCTGCTCCAGTGCATAGTCCTTCGGCTGTTCCATCAACACCAGTACCAAGCAGGGTCATTGCATAACGTAGATGTTGGTCTAGGCATGGCAGAAACCTTCTTAAGTGACACAAAGCAAATTGGTACTTGAATCACACCCCTGGCGGTTGGCAACATGTCCAATAGAGGTCCTCTCCCTGCCTCCTGCAGCCCCACTGCTCCTCCACCTTTGTCAGCTCTGCCTCCAGGCAGTTCATCAGCATCCTTCGGCGCCTCTAGCCAGCGCCAACCTTCTTTCCCCTGACCCTTCGTGAAGGTGGAGGTTTTCACCCCTGCGTGGAAGACGTAGCTGAACAAGTTGATTGGGAAAACTGCTTTTGCTAATTCCATCATATCACCCAAGGAAGGAGACAGAACTGAATGGAGTCACAAGTATAGAAATATACCAATCAGGCAATAAAATGAATAGTTATTCTGATTTTATCCTTTAAAAAAATTCCTGTAGACCTGAGCTCAGTGATACCCAACCAGACCATCAAATTGTTATTTTCGTATTAAGGAAAACAGAAGCTCTTTTGGATAACTCTTTTGCATTCCAGGCTGTCAGCGGAAAAGACAAAGACGCACTATAGACCATTAAGTACTTGGGAGACACGATTTTAGCTGGGATGTAATTCAATTATACAGGGATTCATAAAGGGCCTGGGGGAACTATTTCCTTATCTGGGCAGGGGCACTGTCAGAGCGAAGGTGCAGGAGTTCCAAATGCTGTTTGCTCCAGCTCTGTGTTCGATTGCAGCGATGTGAATGTCTTGTCTGTGCTGGTGGATTATTAACAGAGGTTATTGGTCTCCATGGCAAAATGATTGCTCTGAACGTAATCTCATTTATGGGGGTGCAGGAAAAAAAAGGACTTCAGGTCAGGGAGAATGTATAAATGTCCATCGTCATCGAGGTTCTGCTATATTTGAGAAGCTGAAGCAACTCCAAGGACACGGTTCACGGGCTGATCGGCTTCTCAGCTCCAGGATACAGAGAGGATTGCGACAATCACCAGGACACCGGCGATCCCCTGGAAGAGCCCGTGAAGGGGCAGTGAGGACCTTTGATCGCAGCTCGACCCCGTGCTTGCCAGCATGTGCACTGGGGGCTGTGCCAAGTGTCTGGGGGGCACCCTCATTCCCCTCGCTGTGTTCGGCTTGCTGGCTAACATCCTGCTCTTCTTTCCTGGAGGAAAAGTGATAGACAACAACGACAACCTTTCAGACGAGGTCTGGTTTTTCGGAGGAATATTAGGAAGCGGGGTCTTGGTGAGTAGGGAAGCCTTAAAATCGCTCTGAAGGAGATTTTAAAATCTTTTAAATCAAGTACTTATTGACCAGGAGTGTATTCAGTTGCTAGCAAAAGCCTACGCATTGCATGATGAATTGAGTGCCTTAATTCTTCCCCTTCTCCATTGGGACCCGTCGAGGATGTGCCCACTGAATTTACTAAGTAATGAATCCCCAGGGTTGCGCTGGCAGTTCTCAGGGGTCAAGTGAATTCCACGAACCAAACTGAGGGCCACATAATTTCTTTATTCTACAAGATAGTGCTGGGGGATAGGGGGTGGGGTAGGAGTGGGGGTGGACACACAGTTTCTAGCAAATTGATTGGCTGAAGACCACCCAGAGAGCAGGTGTCAGTGGACCCCCACCATTTGGGCACTTTACCCCTGTTTCCAGTAGAGGGTGGGACCTCGGGTTTAGAGAGACACTCACTTTTCATGACGATTGAGGACAACTGTCTTCCGTGTCCTAACCCACCATCTGCACGGAAACTTAGGGTGTCAGGTCTTGAAATCTTGCCTCACTGAAGCTAATGGCACCTAAATACTCATTAACACTCATCGACCCACCAGCCCTGCTCTGTCCCCACCATACCCTCTGGCCACCACGTCCCGCATCGTGGACGTGGCTCCTCTCACAGCCGGGTGGGCACGGGCCCTCCCTTCACAGCCCAGACCCACTCAGGTGCTTCTCTTGCCCACAGATGATCTTCCCTGCACTGGTGTTCTTGGGCCTGAAGAACAATGACTGCTGTGGGTGCTGTGGCAACGAGGGCTGCGGGAAGCGATGCGCGGTGAGTCACCCGGGGGGCAGCCACCAGAACAACTCGGGGTGCACTGTCTCCTTGTGCTGGCATCTCGGGGGTGGGGACGAGTTGCCAGCCCCAGGCAGGACTCTGGGGGCAGCTGATGCAGGTGCAAAGATGGGATTCTTCCTGCTGGTGCAAAGTAACAATGATAATACAATTTTAAAATACCATGGCCCTCAAACTTACAGGACACGAGTACCATTTCAGATTTCACAAACAGGCAGGGATGTCAGAGCTGCAAAACTGAAGTGATGCCAGAAGTAGAATGCAGGCTTGGAGGGCAGAGATGGGGCTGTATCTCTCCCTCTGCTGCTGAGAGCCCCTGGGACTCTGGTCAAGTCCTTTCCCTTCTCTGGCTCTGCAGTGCCTCATTTGTAAAGCAGGGTGGGGACGGGATAGCAGATGGGAAGCTCCCCTTACCAGTAGCCCCCTGAGCTCCCCCTCCAACCGCTGCCAGGGTCTCAGCCTCAGAAGCCCAGCACTTCCCCACATCTCCCCAGATCTTGGCTCTGGACTTCTGTTTCCTTTCTTTTTCGTGCTGCCATCCCTCTTCTAGTAGGTGAGCCAGAGAGACAGGGCATCGCCGTCCCAGGGTGGAGTGAGAAGACTGCTGGGACTTGGGGCTGGTCCCCTTTCTGCAACTGCAAATCCCTGTCCTGCTCTGGTCTCCCTTTGCTCGTCTGTAAAATGAGGACGTTGGACCAGATCCGAATTTCCCAGGTTTAGGGAGAGCTCTGCTGGTACACAGATGGGCTCTCTCCTTCAGTAACATAGAAAGTTATTCCCTTTTCAATTCCCCTTCAATCCTTTTGATTCTATCAAGAAAAAAAAATATCGTATTTTGATGGAAATAAGTCTTTACTACGTCTCACGCTTCCTAATCTCCCTATCTAACAAAGGCGGAACGAGTCTCGGGCCCCAGGAATGCAAGCAACATTCACTAAAAAGTCAATAACACTGTGTTTGTGTTTGCTAATGATTCTAGTTTTTCATGCATATTGGTGATATAAATGAATAAAATAGAGAGTTTACTTAAAGAAAAATATTAAGAGTTCAGGTACACTGATATGGCAAAAATGAAGAAGGTAGAACTGAAATTCTGGCTGGATGATGAGTAAGGCCAGCTTCTGCTCTAATCTCCAAGGTCCAGTTGTCCAACTAAGAGACTCATGTACCCCAATACTGAACTGTACACGCCTACCCTAACTTCTTTTAGGGAAAGGTGTAGCTATCCATTCTGAAACAGAATCATTTCTAATATCCTTTCTCATCATTATTTGCTCATTTATTCAATCAAAATATATTTATTGAGTACACACGAAGGGCTGAGGCTGGGGCACTGCGCATGCAGCTCCAGTTTTCCACGTGAAATTGAAGGTCATTCAAAGAGCACCTTCTTACCTTCTTAACACCATTGTGACTCCCGAGGAAGCGTTGATGATGATCGCAACATTTAATCATTATTTACAGAGAGATGTAAAACTTAACCACAATTAATCTGATGTAATTATGTAACATATGTTACAATATGATACTTTCATAGAATTGCTTATAAAGGAAAGGAAGACATTACAACTCATTTTCCCCTTGAGGTGTAAACCCGTCACACCTTGTGGAGTTTGGGGGGATTAGCTGGAGATGAGAATTTGAAAAAAATTAGCAATTAAGGAACTTGGATGAAAAGCAAAAAGAGTCATGGCTTAGAAATCTAACCTCATTCCCTGGTGCTGAGTAGAAGGCAGAAGATTAGCATGCATGAAACAAAGGTTTGGTTTATTTTTTGGTTTTAGGTTTATACATAACCACAGTGAAAAGTGAAATAGTATTCAAAGTATCAGACAGAACTTGTTTCTTGATTTGATTTAAGTGAAGTCCGAGAGGAAGACAGAAAAGTCATGTTTTTACCAGCACAGTTGAGTCAATAGGACCTGAAAGACTTGGTCTGCCCATTCCGGTTGTCCGTCCGGGCTCCCTAACCCCCTGCTGGGCCTGCCCTTGGCCTGAGTTGAGGAGCCATCCTCCAAACGACCGGCTGACTCTCCAGAAGGGCAGTGCCCGCCAGAGAACCAGCCACGCAGACTTTAAACCGAGGCCACCAGCCACAATTGCCCTGGACCAGGGGCGACCACGTTCTAGGTGGACAGCAGAGGATTTCTTGGTTTTGGTTTGTTTGTTTTTTAATCAGCTGCCAACTTTTAAAAATGGAGAGATTTTGCAAAAAGTACCTAGATCTCTTACTTCTTTTTCAAAAAGTTAAAAATTAACCTGTTACTCCTGGGCCTGTATTTTGTCACACAGCGGCCTGCACTGGGCATGGCTGAGCTCTTCGTGTAGGGTCCCTGCCCCTGGGGGCCATTGAGCTCGTGCCTCTGCTTTAGAGCCATTTTTCCTTAAAGTTCTGAAGATCTGGAGCGTTAGTCATTTTTTAAAGAAAAGTGTTTACAAACATTTTGTGTGAAAAAAGGAAAGAGTGTAATTTGATGGGTACTATAATGCTGAAGATTTGAATTATTTTTCCAGATGCTCACAGGGTTCCCCTCCAGGTGTTGAAGGAACACTGGGCACATTAAGAAATCCTGCTTGCTATGTCTTTCTGGAATATTCCCCAGAAGGCAGCTGCATCACTCTTTTCCCTTTCCTTGGGCGGTAAAATCAGGACATAAGAATCAATAGTAGGAGAGGATGTGATGGCTGTAGAAATAAAGACAATGAATTGGAAAAAATCTTTGAGATCACCTGATTGACAGCTTCACAGAGAAACTGTAAAGTGGAGGGAAGCTCTTCTTTGAGGCTGAGGGAGACTGAAGCCCAGCCCCAGGGGTCTGCACTCTTTTAAGCAAATTAAGCTGAACAAGAGCTGAGAAAAGGGAACCCCCAGGCAAAAACTGTGAGAGGATGGTGACTTCCAAGGTGGGCTTTGAAAACCCTGACCTGGGTTTGTCTTAAGGTCTCAACCATTTCCTCCCGTACTGGAGGTTCTCAGTGGCCCCCTGGCAGCTTATCTGTGGCTGGTCAGAGTCTCCTGCTCTCTAATCCTTAAAAAAAAAAAAATGATTCTCAGGGTCCCATGGCACAGCAAATTAATTTTATCAACTCATTCATGTAAAGTGTGCCCTTTAATAAGAGGCTTTCAAAGACATTGGCCTTGACTCAAAGGAGTGTCTTTAATAATGAGACTGAAGGCACATTGATAAAGGAGATATCGAGGGCGGGCAGGCATTTCAGCATCCTTAAAGCGAATCAGGTAGATAGAGGCCCACCCCACCCACAGGCAGGGCCAGATGGTTGACAGGCCTGCTTGGAAGGAAGCTCTTGGTCAGGTCGTCGACTAGTCTGTTCGTTGTGGTCAGCGCTTCCTCCCGTGCCTGGCCCACCAGCGCCCCCTAGGGACGCCTGCTGTGTGAGCGCCTCTGCGGGGAGCGCTTGAGGGCCGAAGGCGGGGCCCCCGGGACGTTTACCTGGGCGTTCCTTGGAATGACAGCAAGTTTGAGCGACATTTAAGAAAGACAGTTCTTCCGAAATAATAGATTATCTTGAAGGAAAAAATAAAGCAAGGAACCCTATTTCTTCGGTAAATGTTGTTTATGCTTCAAAACCCTCTGCTGTAAAATGGATCAAGGCCGTTGCTGCCTGGGGCGCTGTGGGGCCAGGGAAGACGTTGCAAGCATGAGTGTGCAGGGAAGGGCGAGGGGTACCAAGTGCCTGGTGCGGAGCACACATGGTCCTCGATAAACGCCCGTTGGATGAGTGAGGCCTGTGAACACTCAGGGCACTTCAGGCGACTCCGTACCGCATCAGGCTCAATTCTCACAAGGCCCCTTTGAGTAAGGCCTTAAACTCCCTGTTTTGTAAATAAGGAAACTGAGGTGCATGGAAGTTAAGCTTCTGACCCCCCCCCTCACCGCCCGACCTCCCCCTACCCAAACTGGCAGAGGCAGAAAATACAAGACATTAAGGGAAAAAAATGCTTCAGGTAATCTCCACGTGTCTCCTAGAATGCCTGCCGGGGAGGGCCCTTCACCCCACCAGAGATGTCTCCCCACATGTCGCTACTACCCACATCTCTGAAAACCCTGTCCCCAAACCACCCGCTTTGGGGACATAAATACACACCTGCCCGAGGACACACCTCAGACAGTGGCAGAGCTGGGGTCCGATCCCACGACGTCTGCCTCCAGAGCCCGACAGAGAGGAGGTCTTAAAGCTGACACGCGGGGAATCAGAGGGCCTCTGGTCAGAGGCATCGCTGTCTTCCATTTCGGGGGAAGCGTCTGCAGCGTGTACCTCACACACGTGTCTTTAGCGACGTGAACAGGACACGTGTGCTACAACCTTAAGGGAGTTCGTCTGCTTACTTGTGTCTTTCTGCCCAGATTTGTGCTCCCTGTATGTGTGCAAAGTAAGAGTGTGTGAGGATATGATAACTAAAATATTGCAATATAATAACGACATTTATCAAATGCCTGTTAAGGTCATGGGAAATTATCCAAAACTTGGAAATAGGCAAAATAGATTTCTGGGCATCCTATCAGTGAAGTGCTGGGCATTATCTAACAGCCTACCCCACTGGGATCATCAATCTTCTACAGATGTGTACCTTTGAGTCCCTGTTGCCTATTGATTAGGCTATCTCCTGGATTATGATCTCCCCGAGGCAGGCACTTATGATTGAGCCTTAGTTTACAGAAGAGGAAATGGGAATCTTAGAAAGATTAACTTCCCAAGGTCATTAGGGAACCAGGACTCAGACCCAGGTCAGCCTGCCGGTGACTCACGCCTTTGACCACTGCACAGCAGCGCCCTCTCTCCTCTTTCTTCCTTTAGACTAGGGGTGGCATGTCCACAGGGCGGGCACTACAGAGGGAGCCTCCCGTTCCCGGCTCAAGTCTGGTGGCTCTTCTCACAGAGCTCAGCACTGTTCCCCGTTACTGCATCTCCTCCAGAGATGGTCCCTGCCCTCTGCCTGTTTACTGACGTAACACCGAGTTAGACTAACATGCTCAACTTGAGCTCAGTAACTTTAACATGAAAAATTTTGCATCGTGAAACCCATGATAAATTAAAGTTATTCCACACTGGTTTTAAGACTAATAATATCTGTGAGTAGTGAGTTTGGCAATTTTTTGGCTTCTGAACATGAAATTATTTAAGGCAAATTGACGTAAAGTGCACCTTGCTTCATGTGGTTCATCCATTCTGGAAAAGTCATGAAAAATCAGTTTGGGGTGTTTGATTTATTTTAAAGTGAGATATTTCAAATCTGAATACAAAAGCAAAACATATCACCGTAGGCTTTATGAAATTGTAACCTGATGGCATTTTTTCTTCAGATAGATTTATAAAGAAATAGAACATCATTGATTCAGTTGAGAGTCACTGTGTTCCTCTGCTCTATCACATTTCCATCCCTGCTAAGAATAATCATAATCATGAATTCAGTGCAGACCATTTCTATGCACTTTTTAAACTTTTACTACCAAAAATCCATTTTTTAAATGTTCTAGACTATGCTGTCCTATACAGTAGCCACTATCCACATGTGACCATTGAGCATGTAGAATGTGGCAAATCTAAATCGAGATGTACCTTATGCATAAAATACGCACCAGGGGCCAGCCGGTGGTGTAGCGGTTAGGTTCTCACTCTCTGCTTCGGCGGCCTGGTGTTCGCAGACCCGGATACCGGATACGGACTGACACACCGCTTGTCAGCCACGCTGTGGCGGCGTCCCATATAAAGTAGAGGAGGATGGGCACGGATGTTAGCCCAGGGCCAGTCTTCCTCGGCAAAAAAAGAGGAGGACTGGCAACGGATGTTAGCTCAGGGCTGGTCTTCCTCACACACACACACCAGATTTCAAAAAATTAGTACAAAAAGAAGAATGTAAAATATCTCTGTAATTTTTATATTGATTATATGTTGAAATGATAATATTTTGGATAAGTTGAGTTAAAGAAAATATATTATTAAAATGAGTCTCACTTGTTTTTGTTTTTTACTTTTTTAATGGTGGTTGCCAGAAAATTCTAAATTCCATATATGGCTCGCATTACAATTCCATTGGACAGTGCTGGTCTTGAGATGCTTACAGTGGGGACTCTTTGTAACAGGAAAAATCATCTCACTGATATTTAATGATATTTTACTCAGACTTGCCTAAAGTGAGGAATGTTTGCATTTGTACTCATTTTTTTGTGTCTTTAAACATTTGCTTGCTAAAATGTTCCGGGAGTGATATCTAAAATCCTTTCCTCAGCTCACATAGCAGGAATGGCACGCGTCAGATTTTTCCTCTCACTAACAAACAGCGGATGGTGAAATCTTGGGTGGTTTTAGTGGAAGGGACCTTCTAGAACTGCCCGCCCCTTTCTTCTCTTCAGCGCAGGAAGCTGAGGCTAGAGCAGTGGGGGCCTCGGTGATGCTGAGAGGGCTGGAACCCAGGTTTCCTCAGACTTCCAAACTGCCTTCTTGAAAATGCAGTCTTTCTTTTTCATTACAGTAATTTCAGTTACTCTTATGTTCTTAATCAGTAGTTTACTGATTCCTGACTAATAATTAGAACTCAAGATAAGAAAGTCAAGTAAGCAAAAAGATATTTTTTCCTTATATTTTGTTTTATTTCTGTGAGAGAACCAGTGCCGTTCACAAGGAAACTTGCAAATAACAGAGAATCTGGTGTTAGTGGCACTGTGTCACTGTGTATTTGAAATACACACAGCATGTGTCACTGTGCATTTGAAATACACACAGTGTATGTCATGGTGTATCTGAAATAAATACACACAGTATGTGTGTGTCACTGTGTATTTGAAATACACACAGTATGTGTCACAGTGTATTTGAAATAAATACACACAGTATGTGTCTGTTACTGTGTATTTGAAATACACACAGTGTGTGTGTGTGTGTGTGTGTGTGTGTGTGTGTGTATTTGAAGTGGTGGTAGGTACAGGACCCTGGACTGGGAGGGAGGAGATCTCAGTTCTTCACCTACCTCAGGCACCTTCTAGATGTGTGACTTGAGAAAGTCACAAGAGCATGAGCTTTGGCAGCAAGTGCCCACATATTGATCCCAGTCCTACCACTTCACTATCTGTTTGACTTAAAGAAATTATCTTAATTTCTAGTAGTCTCAGTTTCCTGTCTGGATGTGTAGATGGTAGTACCCACCTCACAGGTTTGTTGAGAGAATTAAATGAGATAATGCATCTAAAGCTCTCATAGTGTGGAGCTATTTTTATGAGCTAGAAAGTGAGATGATTGCATTCCATGGTTTTTGAGGGTTTTTTTTTTTAACGAAAATATAACTATAAGAATATTTAACCATTTATTTAGTGGAAATTCTGGCTTTTGAAGACTGTTAACCAGTTTTAAGATGTGAGACACCCTTCCTTCATAGAATCTGTTTTTCATTGAGACAAGCCACTCTATCACGAAGGACCCCAAGTCAACAAATGATTCCAGACTGCTCAGAGCCTCACTCTGAAAGGGCAAGAAGCAACATCAGAAGAAACTGACCTGTGTGTAAGCTTTCCATTGCTGTGCTGGAACGTGCTGGCCCTTCCTAGAGTTATACCAGCTGTGCCAACTGAACAGCAATTTGGTTGCAGCGTGGAGGAGGCTCAGAGACAGGGGACTAGCCAGATAAGCTCTTACTGAATTGGAGCAGCTTTTCCCAAAGGGTGTTCTTGCAAAAACTCATGGAAAAAAGTTATAGGCTCCTGAGATTGGAAAACTCTGCAAATTACCATATATACCCAAATATAAGGCAATACTTAATATAAAACAATCTCTTATTTCCCATAAATCTCTTATTTCAAACAAAGTCCTTGGCTAACCT
Source organism: Tapirus indicus (assembly GCA_031878705.1). Lineage (NCBI taxonomy): Eukaryota > Metazoa > Chordata > Mammalia > Perissodactyla > Tapiridae > Tapirus > Tapirus indicus. The sequence goes on along the minus strand of CM062920.1, from coordinate 5,331,824 downwards.
TAAGATATATGCATATGTAAAATCACATGTATAAAGTATAAAATAATTTTAATATATTGATTTTGAAATATTACTCCTCTCCATTCATTTATTTTTAAATGTATTCATGTGTCTTTGACATCAATGTCTTTGCTGCTACTCAAGACGCCTTTTGAGCCTCCACAAGTCTCCCACTGCACATCCTCTCTTCCGTTTAAGTTCGGACACACGTTTTTGTATCCATGTGTGATGCAGTCAGTGGAAATTTCATCCTGAGTCACAAATATCAGTTCACATAAGACAAAGGCAGTATTCAAACATTCCCCTTGCAGGTATATATTAACGATCTTTACAAGTGCAAACACTAAGTGGGCTCATTGTAGAATGCCCTTTAAAAGCCTTGTTAACTATAATATCCGGGACTAGAAATTGTGAGGTCAACTTTCCTAGAATAATTAATGAATCTGTGCTATGAAAAAAATTTTTAAACAATTCTGTCATCTAACATTAGTTGTTTCTGACTAATGTCTTCCCCACACAGTACTTGGTTGTTCAAATAAAGTATTTGAGAAAATGACCTGTTTCCTTACACATGGAACAAGGACTCAACTCTAAGGCACTTCCCTCGCTTCTGAGGGATAATTGAGAGCTAAAAGGTTTCCTAATAATCCAGCATACAGAGTATGTCTCCTTCTTGGAGGTTCACACACATTAGCATATCACAGAGATTCTTAGAAATACAACAGGAATGAAACCTTTTAACTTTATATCATTCATCAGTTTATGAAATTATTCAACAAGACATCCTTTGGAAAAGAGAGAGCCTGTTCTAACATGATAAATTGACCAAAATTTTCATTTACTTGTGACCTAGATTATATTCACAAATGTTCTTGATGGTAAAAATGGATTTAGGATAATCTAGACATAAAAATTAAAGGGAAAAATGTAAATAATGATTAATATGAAACCATCGTCTTAGAAAACATCCAACAGGTAGTGATCCAGTGCCTTTAATAAGCTAGGAAGAAGAAAAGCCATACAGATGGGGGTAGGGGTGGAGCAATGTCCTAACTGTCTCCAAATAACTCACTGTCCACAGCTTCAAGGAGTTTGGGCTCTGGTTGTGGAAGACAGACATAAAACGTGATGCCTTAATGTGTTGTAGGCACTGTGCTTTGATCGAAGTTTATACAGTCCAGAAAACAGAAGAAGGGAATGGTCAGTTCTACGTGGAAAGTCAGGCAAGGCTTCATGAGGCATGGGGGGCCAGAGCTCAGTCTTGGAAAGTTACACCAAAAATGCATTTATATACGATGTGAAAATGAATGCCAGCTAAAGTGGGACTCCATGTTTACATAGATCCCGACTGCCCAGGCACCATCAGGTCCTTCCCACCCAAATATCTACTGTGATCGGATGGTTCATAAGACAGGAAGAGGAAAGGGGACTCCCTGATGTTTGACTTAGTTCATCACATCTAATTTTCACAGCAGACCTTGTAGGTAGGCTTTATCCTGCCCATTTTATAGATGAGAAAACTAAGACTCTGAGGATACACTGCCGAGTCATCACACAGAGAAAAGTAGCAAAGCTGAGACCTGAGCCTGCATCTGCCGACTTTTAAACTCCTGTGCTTTGCATTACACCTTCCCGTCACCAAAGTAATAGAGGTGATACCTTTCCACCTCTATTTCCAAGATGATAAATGCTTCCATGCTACTCTCTAATTACTGTTTAGAATGGACGTTGCATCTCTGGGCCTAGTTTTTTCATCTGTAAGAGGGAGTTAGCCTGGATGGGCTCCAGGATTGTTCCTGCCTTTCATATTTTATAATTCTATTTTGATTTTATCATTTAAAATAAGAAAGATGTTAATACAATCTGTTTTTCACTAATTAGTCTCTTTACATAAAAATATTTAGGGGCCAGCCCTGTGGCATAGTGGTTATGTTCATCGTTCTCCACTTGCACGGCCTGGGTTTGCAGGTTCAGATCCTGGGCACAGACCTACACCACTCGTCAGCCATGCTGTGGCAGTGACCCACATATCAAGTGGGGGAAGCTTGGCATGGATGTTAGCTCAGGGTTAATCTTCCTCAAGCAAAAAAAGAGGAAGAATTGCAACAGATGTTAGCTCAGGGTGAATCTTCCTCAGGAAAAAAAAAGAATTTAAAAGAACTGGAATTGTTGGGCCTGTGTACCCTGAAGAAGAGAAACCTTTCAGAGGGTGGAAGGGGTGGAGATGATGTAAAATATAAAATATTTTTATGCAACACATAAGATATCTTCACATTTTTTAAAGACTGCTACCACATGGAAAAGAGGTTGGACTTAATCTTTTTTACCTCAAGGAATGTAACCAGGACCAATGAGGAGAAGTTCTAGACTTCTCCCCTTTCTCATAAGCAGAACCAGCTTGACACCAGAGACCCCACAGTGACTTAGCCTCTGTGAGATGGTTGGACCAGGAAATTTTTAAGATCATTTCCAATTCTAAAATTCTTTGATTCTATAACAGACTGGCCTTCCATATTAGCCCTGTGAAGGAGATTCTATCCTTAACAAGGTTAAAAGCCTTGGTTCAAAGGTATCAAACTATAACTAGCACTTCAGTCATCAATGAATAGGTGAAAAAGATATAGGGGTGGGGGTGAAGAAGGGACATGAGACACCAAAACTCCCTCTAGGAGACCCCACAGGCCCCCCCTACTGTAAAGACCAGCTCCTACCCGTTAACTTCCCTGCAGTCGCCGTGCCCAACCACAGCTGGTTAGGGGTGCTGTGTGACCTCTGGACCGCTGAAGAACCTGGCTGTCTCTCTCCTCATCCAGATGTTCACCTCCACAATATTTGCTGCGATTGGATTCGTGGGTGCCGGATACTCCTTCATCATCTCGGCTGTCTCCATCAACAAGGGTCCTAAATGTCTCATGGACAACAGCACCTGGGGCTACCCCTTCCACAATGGGTAAGACACACCCTGCAACGCCCAGGTGTCACCACAAGGGGCACAGGCAGGTCAGTGGCCCGAGGGGAGACACTGCGCGTGTCTGCCATCTTCGTGTTGCAAGTCTCAGGCATGCTGCTCCTTTGAGGTGGAACCGCGGCTGTGGAGGGGAGTGAGGTTGCACAAGGTCTCGCCCCTAATTGTTCTTTGACAGACGCCAGGGGAAATAACTGAAATTGGCGCCTCAGCTGGCCCGAGGGAGAGGTTTGTGGTGTCACCACTTGCACCCAAACATTTATTAGCAGCAACAGGAGGCAACTAATAATATTCACAAACAGAGAGTAGTGGTTTCCATTGCAAACTCATCCTACAAGGCGAGGATGACTACTCATTAATAGAGCTCAAATGCTTTCCTAACTCCCTGAAGGGTGAGTAACCAAACAACCCTTTACAGAAAGCAAATTTATGGAAGAGGACATTGGAAACGTTGTAGGTTCTTCATGAGAGTTAATGTTAATCGAACTCATTAAAATAACACTTGATATTTTCATGGTACTCTGTAGCTTATAAAGAACCTTCTTTTTCACAAATTTGTAATTTGAGCCCCACAGCGGCCTCGGGAAGTAGTCACTGTGTGCCGAGGCAGGTGTAAGTCGGACTCGCTCAAAGCCACACAGCTAGCCAGGGGCAGACGCAGGGCTCAGACTCATGGCTTCTGACCTCGTCTTCGTCCTTGTGCATTACACGTGCTTCTGCCCCCAGGCTGCACTGTCCGGTCCAGTAGCCAGGAGCCCTGTGTGGCTATTTAAACTTCAGTTCATTTAAATGAATGAAGTCAAAAGTTCCTCGGTCACACCGGCCACATTTCAAGTCTGCAGTAGCCACATGTGGCTGTTGGTGAGTGGACTGCACGCCTCGGACACGGGACCTTTCCTCACCGACAGTCTATGAGAGAGGGCTGTGCAGGACTCCCACCCGCAGGAGGGCTGGGGCCGCTTCTGTCTTGCTCCCCGTCGCAGCCCCTCTGCCTGGCACAGTGACAGACACATCTAGGGGGTCAGGAAATGTGGTTGTTGGGTCCTCCTGCATGTGGAGGATGGGTCCATGCCTGAAAACTCCATAGGACACCAATTTATTAACTCAATCCCTATTTATTAATTTACGGTGAGGGTCTAAAGAACCCCAAGAGCAGGCTTTAGAGGGGAGAGATGGAGGGTACTGGTGCTGTCATCACACAAGTTCTCGATTTGTTCACAAAAAATGTCATCCCCACCTGCTCCGTGGTTAAACAGGAGCACGAGGCCTCTGACATCGTCACGTCACAGGCGGTGACACTAACCCTGCTGTGGAAAGCCCTCTCATCTTACGGAGGACTGCCGGGGCTCCGCTGCCACGGGGGCATGCTGGAGCACAGAATCCCGGCGCCTGGGCCTGTGTCTGTGAAGCTACAGACTACGTCTCCTCTCAAGGACCCTCCTGTTATCCCCATCCACGCCCTCAGTGCTGTACTGAGCGTGTTTTCCACCTGTTCTGTTATGTGGTGATACCACCCTTGATGAGCTCAGCATCAAGGACAGTAGATCTCTGTCAAAAACAAAGGAGGGCGAGAGGAAACATAGCAGATGCCAAGTAACCCTCCACGGCGGAGTGGCAGTCCCCCCTGTGCTGACGTGAGGGCCTGGCACACACACGCCCTGCGTGGGATGGGAGGGGACCGATGCCCAGGGTCAGCAGAGTGACCGCTGGGCTGAGGGTCAGCACAGGAAATGACAGCTTGGGGGAAGGACAGGAAACCTCTTCTCAAAGTTCTCTGTGTTTGTCCTTCCGGTGAAGCAAGTTTTCTTTCACATCACAGCACATGGCTCTGTGGTGGATGCTTCTGTGCATGTCATTTTGTCCACTCCTCGCAACAGCTCACCCATCCATTAACGGTTAATAAAAACAGAATACGGTAAACTTTGCAGGCAAGCAGGAACATTCCAGAATTCTCCATCCTCTGTTCACTGTGTGGCTTTGATAATTACCTGAGGGAGGAAGGGTTGAACACTTAGACATCTGCATAGTGGCCTCAAACTACCATGATCCAAAGTCCCTGCATGGGGTGAATTACAAACCACAGACACCACACTTTCCAGGGGATTTAGACGGTGAGTGATGTTGACCGTTCCTGGCTTCTCCCTGATGCCCTGACCATAGGATTTAATCCCACACAAGGTGCGAGTCCACTCCCAGGCAAGGCGGGAACCAGGCGCCGGCTCCACAGGCAGGGGTCTCGGGAGGAGGGGCCCAGGGCAGCGGTCCCCCTGCGTCCTCCCCACCTGGCACGTTCCTCAGCGTCGGTCCTCTCCAACATCCTGCCCCCTATCTTCTGAGACAACAGCTCCCCTTCCCTTTCTGCCCTCACCTCCCGCGGCCAGCTCCAAACCTTCCCTGACCACAGGGGCTCACCTTGACTCTCTCGTGACGATGACCGAGCCTCCTGCGGCCTGCTGTTTTCAGTCAAGAGTGCTTTCAGCCACAATGTTCCATTCGGTCCTCACAAAAAGCTTGTGAGATTAGTTAACTCCTCCAGGCGAAGGCAGCCGAGGCCCAGAGAGGACAAGTGACTTGCCCAAAAGAGCGCTGTTTCTTAATGACTGAAGCTCGAATCCAAGTTTTCTGACTTCAAGACACAGCGCCTTATCGAGAGCACAATTTATATCAATTCGCACTGTCTGCTTTTGTATAGATTCCACCCAGCAAAGCTCAGGGGCCTCTGTCTCCAATCTGCTGTACCACGGACCCCCTCCCCGTCAGATCCCCGTGTGGAAGCGCTGCAGCTGTTGTCCTCGTAGCTGCAAACCTGACACACGTGCCCAGCTACTTAGTGGGCAGGAGGATGACTCGCTTGTGTGAGCCCAAACAAGAGGACTCCGGACAGCGGTCACCAAATGGCAGCAGTGGCAGCTGCTCCTCCCTCCTCCTCCTCTCCCTCTTCTACTTCTCCCCCCCACCCCTTAATGATTAAGGGCTGAGTGTTTTGCATGCATTATCTTACTTAATCTTTCTAATAAATCTGAGAAGAATTCACATTCCTGGAGTAGAAAAATGAAGTTCAAAAAGGTTAATTTGCCCCGGGCTTCACAGCTAGTAGTTAGTAGAAGGAGAATTAAAAGCAAAACAAAACACTTGGCAGCACCCTGCTTTGTGCTGAAGCCTGTCCCCAACACAGAGCAAAGAAGGACAGACGTGGTGACTGCCCCAGGAGCACATGGTTAGTTAGGGTGACAACACAGGACAGGTGCTCACAGTGCAGAAAGGGATGAAACGGAAGAGTGCTAGGGAGACTTCTCTGAGAAGGGGACACAGGCTGGTTTTGGAGGATGAGCGGGGGAGGGAGGGGAAGCACGTTTCAGGCAGAGAGAGCGGCAAGTCCGGAGGCAACCTCGGAGAGGCCCGACCTGCTCAGAGAACTTCAGGACCCCGTGCGGCTCGAAGCTCAGGGCGAATGTGGGGGAGAGGAGCTGAAGAGGTGACTGAGAGGCAGCCTGGCTTCAGGACATCCTGGTCAAGCAGGACCCGCCACGACCACTTGGGAGTTTGAGGATGGTCGTGATGGTAGCGACACGGAGGAGGAACAGAGGGCCCAGTGACTGAAGAGAGACACGTAGGAGGTTGGAGAAGTAATCCAGATGAGACCATGAGCATCTGCAGGGAGTGGAATTGGAGCTCAAAAGAAGGAGACGCCGTTCAGACTGTGTGAGACGGAATCATCAGGATTAGGCGTGAGGAGGAAGGGGGAGAGGTTCCAAGATTGACTCCGAGAGTCCAGCTTGGGGCACAAAACCCAGGGCTCTTCAATGTCATAGAATTTAGTGCTGTTTTCCTCGGAAATGTTGTTGGAGACCATTTTAAAGGAGCAAAGACATTTAACTTTTTCTGCTATGAAACCGTACTAAGGAAGCATCCCAGAAGAAAAAAAAAAAATCCAGGACATTCTGACATATGCCCTCCTGGCTTCTTTGAAGTAGGACCTCCCCCCATCCAAGGCCTTCCTTTCTGAGACAATGGCCACCTCTTGCTTGACCCTGAGCTGCTGGAAGGGAAGCAGCTTGCAGGAGCCTGGGACAGCTGTGGGAGGGAAAGCTAGAGGAAAGGCCAAGGGCGTCCAGCAGTGGGGGAGGGCCAGGGACACAGCACGCCCAGGCCGGCTGCTCCTCCCTCCCTGCTCCCTGGGGAAGAAGGAGTCGGGTGGTAATGAGAGCACTGTCCCACCGAAACACAGGCCTGGCCTGGACTTTCAGTGAAGACCATCTGCATCCGCACTTCAAAGGTTACTTATTAGCAAGGAGCTCCCTTCCCTAGAGCTGGAAGCCACATCCATAGGGTCAGATGGGATTGACCATGTGTTCCCAGCTTTCAGGAAGCAGGAAACACTCACAGATGTTAAGAACCGGCTTTGCCCCTGGCCTGACCAGACTTAGGGTCCAGTCCCACCTCTGCCACACACCAGTGGTGTGATCTCTCAGCTCTTCCTCTGTGAAATGGGGTAACAGCACAGTCTACCTCATAGGTTCAGGCAAGAATGAAATCACGTGATGTACATACAGCACGCGGCACAGTGACTAAACTTTCAGCCTCGTTATTCATTTTCATGAATATAACTCATTGCCATGAGTGAAATTTATTATTTTACATTAGAACTTTCTAAAATGTTACACGTTTATAATGATTTTATGGTTTAATTTCAGTCTTTTGAACCAGCCACCTGAAGGTTCAAGGAGAATAATCTCTTTATCATAGAGTAGGTCAACCTTGACTGACATACTATTATAGACATAGTGTGTCAATCAAATTTCGTAAAGAAATCAAATTTCAAATATCCTAAAGGGATGTAATTACTCATAGAGGGAGTCGTGTAATGATTCAGGGCACTGGCTTATGGAGTCAGACAGAACTAAGATCAAATCCGGGCACTTTCATTTCTTAATCTGTGTATGGGTGTGTGTTCACTCACTCAGTGAATGTTTCCTGAAGGCGACTCTGTGCCAGGCATTGTTCAAGTAGGGAAGCGCCTCCTTGCGGGATTGGGAAAGACTACATAAAGCAGCTGGCCAGTGCTGGGCACAGAGGCAGGACCCAGCACGCGAAAGGGGCTGTTATTTATTGAACTCTCCCTGTGCAGGACCTGGGGACAGAGAGAGGGGACATGGTCTCTGCCTGTGGGTGTTCGGTCCCAAAGAGAAGACAGACAAATGGACAGATGGTGACAGCACAGGGCCCTGGGTGCTCTGTCCCAGAGGGATCACAGTGCTGGGGAGCACGGAAGGGTACCAAGGCCAGCTGAGAGCAGGAGGAGCATCAGGGAGTCCGTCCCAGAGGAGGTGGCCCCTGAGTTGGCGGCGCAGAGTGGGCCAGGCCAAGCCTTCGGGCTCCCCTCTCCCTTCCTTCAGCTGCCTCTGTTGCTGGCACCAAGTGAGTTTCATGAAACTCATGGCTTTCTACTCCGATGTGGATGGCATTACTGCAGCTCAGGTGGAAATGCCCTTCACAGCAATGGGATGCGTTAAAACTCTGGTTAAGTGGGTTTAAACTGCCTCAGGTGTCCTTGCTTCACAGAATGGAAACATGATTAGCTACCGGGTCCGTGAAAAATTAGGGCCCCTTCCCACTGAGGCTGGAGAGTTGGACGCAGCAATCATTGCCGGGATCTCTGAGAGTCTCAGAATCTGGGTTTGCCGGGAGAGAAGGACCTGGAACCACCACCCGTGGTGGTTTGTGAGGGTGAGGCAGCAGCAGAGTGGGCCAGAGAGGATTTCTCCAGGCGCCCAAACTCAGTCCTCGCGGCAAGTCCCCACGAGCGTTTCACAATCTCACCACCAGGAGGTGCTGTCGTCTCACCGCCGTACAGACCGCAGAGGAGGGAAAGAACTCGGGATTGCCCGTTACTTCGTCTTAGGATCTTTCCTTTCCATAACGTGCCTGGAAAGTATTGTCTCTTTATAACCACTTGTAATCATCAAGTTTAAAAGATGTAAAGATAGAGAGGACTGCAGGGAAAAATGCAGAACAGAAAGAGGAGTGTTTAAAAAGTACTGAAAAGAGGTCTTCTGGGGAACACATAGGTATATTATCGCAGTGAACTCTCACAGTTGTGAAGTTGTTCTCAGCCCACTTTATAGGTGAAGAAACTGATGCTGGTGGGGGGTAACTTGCAGGAGGAGTACACAGCTAGTAAGAGGAATGCTTGGATTCAAACCCAGGTCCATCTGAATCCAAAATTCCAGGCTCTTTCCTTCAGACCAGACTGCTCCGATTAAGTAAGATAATGACAAGGCCAGCGCCCACTGAGCACCCGCTACATGCTGCGCGCTGTTCTACGCACTTGACTAGTATTAACATTTAATCTGCACGTAACCCTGGGACTTGATAAAGAAGGTTATTCCCATCAGACAGAGAAGGGCCCCAGTCACACAGCCAGGTGGCAGGAGAACCCGTGCTCTTATGGAAGGTGAATCGATGCTATCAGCAAGGTTTCATTTTTAAATCAAGAGCAAAGTGCTTGGTCTTTCTGCATTTCCTTCTTCTGCTCTGTCAAACTCCAGGGCATCTCCCATCATTTCAGAGGTTTGTCAAGATCGTAACACAGAATGTATTTAAAACAAGTGCGCATGGATGCACTGGAGAATTCATCAGAAACAGGGCTTGTCAAAAAGATCTCAAAACAAGAAGGTGGATGTGAGTTTAGTAGCCAGATGAAGAGTTTCCCACTGGGGCCTTGCAAGGACAGAGGATGCACAAAGGAAGAGGGGGAGACCAGTCTGTGGCTCTAAGAATGTAGGAAGGAATCGTAGTAACCCACAGGGTTTCCCACTTTACTCTCGTCTTGGTCTTAAAGATAGTGTCCTTCGCATTTCTCCTGCGAGGCACAGTGCACTTTATATTGCAGTGGACTCCTAATATATGTATTTTATAAATATATTGCAGTTTCTATTTCCAGGTTTTTGTAAAATGTGTATTAAGGCAGCAGATTATTTCTTCTTTTTAATTAATTAAATCTTTTTGCATGTGGAATCCCTACTTGTTAACAAAAACATAGTTGAGTCAAATTCACAATTTGGCTAGAATTAGGCCTTAAAAAAAATCAAGCCCTTCCCTTTAACTCTAGACATGACTGTACTTTTCATAGCTTCAGATGGCCGCTAGCCTTGACAGATAACCTGTCAAAAGTCCAAAGGGTCTCTAACGACAATGGGTAGGATAAAGGACACGAAATTTGTGAGATTCTACTCCTGGAGTATCTTCATTTCCCCATAATAGATATTAAATTTACCCATCCTCCTGGTCAGCTCACAAAAATCACTCTGTCACTTAGTAGCTGTGTGACCTAGGGGCAAGTCACCTAACCTCTCTGTACCTCGTGTCCTTCTTTGTGAAGTGGAAGAAAAGAACCATATGATGTTTAGAACAGGGTCTGGCACATAGTCTGTACTCAATAAAATGTGAGTATTGTTTTCAAAAGCGTTATTATGGAATATCTTTCTTATGGAGCTTGTGTTTTGGATGGAAACTATTGCAAAAGAAAAACCACTATGGTGACTTTCTAGTCTGGGGTATTGCATACTTCTTACAGACGTCTCCTTTCTCCCCCACGTCCCCGACAGCGATTACCTGGGAGATGAAGCCTTATGGAGCAAGTGCCGAGAGCCTGCGGACGTGGTTCCCTGGAACCTGAGCCTGTTCTCCATCCTGCTGGTCATCGGAATCCTTCAGATGCTTCTCTGTGCCGTCCAGGTGATCAACGGCCTCCTGGGGACCCTGTGTGGAGACTGCCAGTGTTGTGGCTGCTGTGGGGTGAGTTGAGGTCTTTGTCCTTTCTTCTCAGCATGCAAGAGGTCAAGGCAGGCCCCAGCACTAATGGGGTGAGAGTGTGGAGAGGGTGGCGGCTGCAGAAAACCAGAGCCAGGCTGGAAAGTCCAGGCAGGCCCCTGCATCAGCTCAGGGATATGGTGACGTTGTGCTGCTGGCACCCAGAAGTGCTGCTCTCTGTGCTTGTTAACACGCCCAGGCTGAAGCTGACCAACGTCACAGTTGACCGTAGTCCTGGAGGCAAAGGGCTCCATGTCCGTACAGAAGTTTACAATAATGTCTGTATGGAGGTCCCCAGAGAGTGGGCACTGGTCACATGCACGTACTGTCAGCAATGACACATCACGGTCTGGCCCCGAATGTTCTCACGCATTCCTAAATCTAGTCAGTGGGCTAAAGTTGCCAGAGAAGATATGGGGCATGCTTCGGGGTATTTTCCTTTCCCTGGAAAAGAACAGAACACACCAATGCAAAGCCTATATTTTGATGAGATTTCTGATATAGAGAGAAATGGTTCTCACGTGGGGTAAAAAAATGGAAATCACTGAGGATTTAGTCTCCAAATAGGAGACTAAAATTATTGTATTGTTGCTGTGTTGTAAATTATCAACAACAATATAAAAAATAAAAATAAATCTATGGACAGGAAGACAGTGTGATTATGGCAACTAATGACCAAGCTAGATAAGGCAATTATTCATACACACACAGAGTTATTTAAAAACACAGATTGACGTATGAGGAAAAAAACTAAACAGAACCCGAGAGTTCCCTAATTGGGGAATTATGTAAATAAAGATCTATCTACTTAATATTATGCTCCAATTTTAAATGATTCAGATACTTTTCTTTAAATTTCTAACAAGTGTTATGTGTACACAGGTCAAAAATTGTGTGTGTGTGTATGCACACACACACAGAAATACCCAGAGGTGTTCAGCTGGAAAGTCTGTCCTGCCCTTGTCTTCCATCCACCCAGGTCCCCAGTCCTCCACCAAGGGAAGGGGCTGGAATTTCTTAATTGCCCTCCCAAGGTTTCTTTTCACTGTTTTCGTTCCCCTACCTTCAAAAGATTCTTTTTCAAAACTGTAATAATACAGAAAATGCTTATGAGATAGTGTTATTTAAGAAGAGCAAGATGAAAAAATGTATACAGAATATACAATTATATAAATAAGAACAAACACTATGAATAGAAAAAAGACCTAAAGGAAATCCAACCGAAATGTTAAATGACAGTTGTCTGTGTGTAAGAAGGCTTTGACTTTTTTCCTTCATTCTAGCCTATATTATTGACAAAAAGTTTAACAATCATATATTTTAAAATATAAATAAAAAGTTCCAAAAAAGCAACTGTAAAATGTACATATTACAAATAAATTTCACTGACCATTGAGTCTTAGTTCTATAAATTTTCAATTATATTGTGCTGGATATAAAATTTGGAGTCTTTAAACACAATTGGGGAGAAGAGAAAACTACTAGTTAGAAATCCATAAAAATCATTTTTATGATAGTTAAGAATATTGAGCATTTGAATCTTGTAATTCATCCAAAACGAACTCATGCTTGCTAAGTCAGCTAATTTATTTCAAACACTGATATTATTTCTTTTTCTGCTTTCACAGAAGACAATTATATTTTTTAGTTAGGTAGCAAATTTTCATTGCAAGATTTGTTGGAAATACAACTGCTCTTCAAATAGAAGAAAGTAGTTTACTAAATCTGAGGATTATCTATAAATTTAAACATACACCCCTAGGTGCCAGAACATTGAGTCTTTTCAGTGAGTCATCTATTCAGATACCATATTTTAGCAATTTTAATGAATAAATCACTTGATAGTCAAAAGACAGTAGATGGACCCCACAGTTGTCAGTGTGGGGGCACCAGAGAATCACAGAGAGTGAATGGTCAGCACCACAATTCTCTTCTTCCTCCTTCTCTTCCTTCTCTAACTTTTTATTTGGAAAACTTCAAATCTACGTAAAATTTAAAAGAACAGTACAATGAACACCTGTATATCTTCACCTGGATCCACAAATTGTTAATATTGCCTCACTCTCTCTTTCTGAACCATTGGAAGTAATTTGCAGACATCACGAAACTTCGCTACTGAATATTTCAGTGCACATGAGAGCTGCATATTTAAAAAACCAGTCTGCTGAGGATTGCTTTCTTGTCGGCAGCTTGCCTCTCACACAGCTGGTCAGCATTCCTGCCCCAGGAGGACACTGTGGAAAGACTGGGGCTCTCGGCCTAGTGACTTCCTAGCTGAGTGACCTGAGCAAGTGCCTAACTTCCCGAGTCTTTGTCACCCCAGCCACCTCCTGCCCAACTTCTACAGAGAGTGTGCAGGTCAATATCCATCCATTCAGGCAGGAAGTATTTATTGAGAGGTTCCTGATCCTGGCACAGTCCTTAAATGAGGTGGTAGATGGAAACGTGCCTTCAAACACAGCTGTGAGATATGGGTGGAACGCCAGCTGTGCTGTCTTGGCCAAGTCAGTTACCCTCAACGCTTTCTTTGTCTGTAAAATGTGGTTATTAAACCTACTTCCTAAGGTTTCTGACTGGGTGTCTAACATGGGGTGATAAACATGGATCCATTTCAACAATTAGAAGACTCGAGACCTTGTACTGTTTGTTATTTACTGAGAATGTGGAATCAGTGAGGCAGCACAGCTCCAGGAAAGGAGCCCAACCTCAGGGTTCAATTCCAGGCTCCTCCACTTACTAGCCGTGGCTTTAGAGCCATCCCGTGAGCTCTCTGTGCCTCTTATCAAGATTATCTTTAATAATAAACAATGGAAAATAAAATGAAGCTTCAACTCCTATAACCGAAACGCAGGCAAGTAACAGAATAAAGCTCAGAAACAAAATCAGAAAAGTATAGAAAAAATTCAGTGGGTGACCAGTAAGGGGCAGGAGTCACGGGGAGGGAGAAAGAGAGAGGAGAAGAAAGAACAAAAAGGAGAATGATGTCATAATTAATTACTGTTTTCCATCTTCTAGGGAGAGGGAGCTGTTTAAACCTCCATGATGAGTAGCTCAGACTCCACGGCCTGTGGGAAGATGCGTCAAACTGATTCTTCTCTTCTTGCTTGTCAGTTCCCACCTGCTTCCTACTTGCAAAGCTTTGGGAAGGCAGAGTTATTCCTTCTCCTTTCCAGGCAGCTTAGTTCAACTCACAATTTTATGTTATTTTCAAATAAAAAATAGTTTGGCCACTTAACAAGTTAGATTTATAAATCTTTTAAATTAGCTTCCTTTTAGAATTGAAGAGCAGATTCAAAGCAAGTTTCTCACAAGTTTTTCTGTGACTGAAAAATGTATGAAGTCACACGTCCTGCCTCACTGCTTCTTTGTATATAAAGATGTTTATATCTTTGGAACCTCTACATAATTCAAAGGAGAAGAGCACATTAAACATGAGAAGCTAAAGCCAATTTTTATTTTCAAGATTTATGGGAAAAAAAGAATGACTGATGTATCGTAAATAATTTTTATTTGGTGTCTTTTGGGCTAACATGTTTGAGTTACTCGTGATTAGTCTTTTGAGCCTGCCATCATTTGCTAGGATTTCCTTATGTATATTAAATTAAAATCAGAATTCAGAGATAATATAATAATAAAGATTGTGTGTGTTTGGGGAGAGAGGGGCAAAAGATTAAATGAATAACACCATATTTTCACCTTTTTACAAATGCTTCCTTTGATCAAACAAAAAATGGTGTTTTAAAAAAGTTGATTTGGGTAATAATTTCGTCAGCCTATGGCCCAGGATTAAAGTATTCTATGTGTTATATTAAGACATTAACTTTGGTTTTATGAGTCAGGCATTAACATGGATCTGTTGATCTGAGTTCAAACCCCAACTCCACCACATACCAGCTTGGGGATCCTGGTAAACTGACTTTCTTTTTTTTCTTTTCCTGAGGAAGATTCACCCTGAGCTAACATCTGTGCCAATCTTCTACTTTGTATGTGGGTCACCGCCACAGCATGGTCACCAATGAGTGGTGTAGGTCCACACCTGGGAACTGAACCCAGGCCGCCAAAGCAGAGCACACTGAACTTAACCACTAGGCCATGAGGCCAGCCCCAGAAACTTACTTTCTAAGTCTCAGTTTCCCTATCTGTAGAAGGACTGTTGAAAGACAATCATCCAAGAAATGTTGAAGTCCCCCAGGGGTGAAAGGAGGAGGCCAGTGGGTTGTCAGCATGACTGATGCACAGTAAGGCGGGGTCTCAGAGGGAGTTCCAAGCCAGAGAGTCTCACTTCTGCACCTGCAAGCTGATAGGCCCCCTGGAAACCGGCTTTCTCATAGTCATCAACAGAGCAATTACCAGTCCTCTCCTGAGTGCTGGCTGCAGGGGCTGAGCACTGCCAGCACAGAGTTCCACGCTCTGATTTTGCCCTCACTATGATGAGAGCTCTGAGATCAGAGATTGCACCTGGCACTTAAGAGGTGGAAGGAAGAAAGGTAGGCAGATAGACTTGCAAGATCTCACTGGGGAACTATAAACACACACACACACACACACTGAGGCATGGTCACAGTGTTTCAATTCAGTTTAGACCATAGGTTCTCAAACATGGTTGATGATCAGAATCACCCCAGAAATGTCTTAAAATTACAGATTCCTGAGCCCCAGCCTAGACCAGCTGCATCTGGAAATCCAGGCATGAGGCTTGGAAGTCTGTCTTGTCTGTTCCTTAGTTTTTAAAGCTCACCAGGTGCTGCTGAAAAGCAGCTTCTTTGAGCAAAACATTGACTTAGACCACAGCCTGGCAGGCACCAAGGAGGGGATGAGTCAGACCCCATTACAGCCCATCGGGAGCTCATACTCAGCTGATTAACACAATGTAGGACATGCTAAATCCTAAAGGGTGACACAGGTGGTGATGTGGCAGGAGTTCAGAGCCATCAGGCTACTAGGACTGAGTTCTTTGGTGAGGAAATATGAATGTAGATAAGAGGCATCAATTCCTTATTTAGGGTTGTCCTTGATTCAGAATTTTAGAAATGAAGGAATTGTAGTCATCACCAAATCTGATCTCATTATTTTATAGACAAAGAAGTAAAACAAGTCTTTGACAAGTTTTCACACAAAAGACCATTTCTCAAATCCAATTACCATAAAATTAGGGAAAGTAGCTTACCATGGATAAGAAGACTTAAACGCAAGAGACAGGAAGCAAAGGATAAAGATGAAGGGCCTCTCCCTTGGTAGATCATACTACTTATGCACTCCCAAGGTTGTCGTAAGACTGTCCAGAAACTTCTCTCATCGGAGTGGCCAACTTTGTGTTGCTTTCTTGAGTATATGACTTATTTCTCTACACTTTGGACTACAAATTCTTTGAGGCAAGGACAGTATCTGATTCAAGTCTACACGCCCAGTGCCTAACAGGGAACCTAGCACATAGTAGGCAATCAATAAATTTGTGGTGTCAATGAAGGTACCCAGAGCCTGTTTCTCTGTCTCCTGTACCCTCAGACTGAGTGAGGTCATGTCCCTGGCCCAAAGATTTCAGAAATGAGTAGTCAAAAAAAGTAGGAGGTGGGCATCTCTGTTACAGTTGACGAGGGGCTGGAGTATCTCAGGACACAGACCCATGAGTATAAAAGTTAAAACTCTCTTTTCTATAACTGCAATAGGTTTCTGATTCTGAGTGCCATTGCACCAGGCTTTAACTTGGTCATTCTTGGGGTCTCCCACCTTGCCTCAGCATTCTCCAGGCCATGACACCAGGCCAAAGGCCCACTTGAATGGGGGACACGAAGAGGGGAAATATTAGAAAGAACAAGATAAAACCTAAATTGTTCTCTCAAAATGTTATCCAGCTACATACACATAACATGCTGATGGACCTAGGCTATTAGTGATGATGGAGGGAAAGAATTTCTAGATTTTACCCAAACATGCCCGTCACAGATGGAGTTGTCTGCAAGAAGACGTTACAACAGAGTGTGAACAAAGTAAATGTAAATAACACCCAGCTTCTCCCCTGCCGTCCAAATTCTGCTAGGTGTTCGCCCAAGACTGAGGACAGCTCTGCTCTGGGAAGCTTAAAGAAAATGCAGGACTCTGGAGGATCTCCAGATGGAGACAAAACAAGACAGATGGTCATGGGGGACACCCCGAGACAGACTTCGTAATTCTCTAATAGAAAAAGACCCAGGTGGCAGTAGATGTGACTGAAGACTTTGCATTGATCTCATGAAAAGAACACGTGACGTGCACTCAAATTAATCTACAAACCAAGGAACAATTGTCCTGGCACACGTCCTTGAAATGCAGGAGAGAGAATTCTAGTCCATATTGTAATCTATAGATGCTAAGCCATATATTTATCCAAATATATTCACCCAGAAGGTGAGATAAGACAAAGAGAGAGAGAGAGAAAGAAGAAGAAAGATGAGGAGGAGAAGAAGGAGAAAAAGAAAAAAGGAAAGAATAGGTCCAGGGTTTAGAACAATTCATGGGAGAGGACCATTGAGATTGGCCCCAGAGAGGAAAAAAATCTGCTTTCTACAAAATTACTTTGTCCTGTGTTAGAAACACTAATAGGCTGACCCTGACTGTAACCCAACATATCAGTCAGAGTTCAACTGGAGATGGAACATCCGTGTGTGTATATGTATTACAAGGATTTGCCCTTAGTAACTATGGGAAGCAGTCTCTGAAAGACTGTTGTCTTCATGTCTGATGCTGGAGCTTGAGGTCCACGGGGTAGGCAGTCAGCAACCAAAGATGGATGTAAAGCGTGAGAGAGCAGGAACAAACTGGAACCCACAAGCATGAGCTGAAGTCCCTGAGGATGGACTGAAACCCGTCAGTTCTTGTTGCCTCTGGCTTCGATGGTCTGGGTGTCCTGCAGAAGCTGGAACCCTTTCTCATGGGGCTAAACACACCGTCCCCAGCCCAGGGGTCAGGGCAGCTGAAGGAGACCCTAGGGAGGTGAGCATTTGTGGGCCCAGCTGCTGCTTTATGTCGATGAGGTGAGACAGCAGATCAGCAGCAGTGTGTATGAGCTACACAACACCACTGCTCCCCTCTGCCCTCCAAAGCTCACCAGAATCTCTCTGTGGTGCCCCTAACAGGAAATATACAGGAAAGGGGACTTTGGGAAATGTTGTTTGGTCTAACCAAGTTGACACAATACCCGACTTGGAAAAGGGAATGTTTTTTCAGTTTTCTTGTGTGTGTACATGTATTATTTGTCAGTGTAGATCAGGGTTTCCCATCCTCTACACTATTGACATTTGGGACCAGATAATTCTCTGTTGAGGGTGGGGAGAGCTGTCCTCTGCACTGGAGGTCATTTAACAGCATCCTTGGCCTCTACCTACTAGATGCTAATAGCAACCTCTCCTCCTCGGTTGTGATGATCAAAATATCTCCAGACATTGCCAAATGTCCCCTGTGGGGCAAACTCAGCCATGGTTGAGCATCGCTGGTCTAGATCATGTGCCGCTTGAGGAGAAGTACCATTAGTTCTCTATCTTGGAAACCATCGCAGTGTTTTGCACATAGAAAGTGCTCAGTAATTATCGGTTGAATGCACATGTATGTGCATAAACAAATACTTACCTATCAGCAAAGTAACATGCGTGCATTTAAAGAAGCCACTCTGCTCCTTACATGTTCGTGTTAGGACTTCAGAGCACTACTTCCCTCGGTCTAAATACTCTCCCAAATGGTTTTCACGGCTGTGGTTTTAAAGATGATGTTCACGACTCCCATTTCCTTATCTCCAGCCCACACCACTGTCCTGCCTGCTAAAGATCTGTTCTTGAATGTCTCATTGGCACCTCAAAGCAACAGTTCTCAGCTGAACTCTCCCAGTCCCTCCATACGTGCTTCTCCTGAAATCCTTGTCTCAGGGAATGTCCTGTCTGCAGTAAGCAGACACAGAACCGCAGGCGTGATCCTTGATGACTGTCCTAAACACAAAACTTACCACGGTCCTGCCCTTCCGTGCCTTCCATCACCACCTCCTGGCCTCTGCAGACCGAGCTGTTGCTCCGCCCAGAACTTGGGGAATAAGGAGTCTGTCCAGTAACTGCCTGTTGTCCTTCCTTCAGACCCTGCTTCTTCTCCTTCAAGACTCAGTTCAGGGCTCATCTTGTCCAGGTTCTTCCTTCATCATAGTCCCCCCAGCTAACTGACAACCCCACCACGTTCTCCCATGACATCCTGCATATGTCAGACTTTCATGTTATATCACGTAACACTTCCTTCTTTCCCTCTGGACCGAGAACTCCTTGAGCTCAGAAACTCTCTCACCCATGTCTGCACTTCCTCCCTGCACTGGCCTGGACCAGAGTAAATGCTCGCCGAATGGGAGGTTATCATTGCTGTGGGGTGTGACTAAATTATTCTGCTCAAGAGAAAGAAAAAGCTACCTTCAAGCATTTTAGAATCAAGCATTTGTAATAAAAAATAACCCCAGCATTTACTGTTAATACCCAGAAACCTTGGTGAGTGATATATGTGGGTAATTTCACTTAATCCTCAAGACAACTGACCAAGTGTTCACAGTTGCCCAATTTGTTTTGACCTGCTGCTTTGTCTTAACCGAACTTGAGTGGGGCTTCTCTCATCCCCACAGGCCCCTGAACTCTGCTTTCCCCAGGCCTGAGCAGGCTCTAATGCGTCCCTTTACCAGCCTGTCCCCGGGGGTGACTGACCACAGTGAGACACATTCCTGTCAGACCCCGGTGATCATGCCCCCTCGCTTGCCCAACTTCCCATTGCTGCTAAGCTCTGCTTACCCCTCCCCATAAAATAAAAGCCTTTTCTGTTTGTTTGTGAGCCACCTGCAGGTTTCTGAGATTGGAGACTCTCCCGTTCACAACAGTCTTTTTGAATAAAGTTTCTCCTTTTCAAAGTTCAGGTTTGTTTTTATTTGACACAACCCTATGATTTAGAAACGATGATCAGCTCATTCCATATAAGAGTAAAGTGAGGCTTGGAAAAAATATATAACTTTCCAGGACCCCATAAAGCCCCCCATAAACAGCAAATGGGAAATCCAGGATCCAAACCCAGATAGTGCGACTATTTGAGGGTGAGAGTCCACACTCAGCCACAGCGCTACATATACCTCAGAAATTCTTCTAAAAACATCTCGGAAGGGATGCTTCATTATGCTCATTTAAAGTTCATAAATAGAACTGAAAATACTAAAACTTTGTTATTTGTTTAAATGTCATAATTTATACCATTTATTAATGCATGCTAACTTGAAAACTATCAATTAAAATATTATAATCAAAATTAGTATTTTTATATCACCTTTCAAAGTGCCTACATACAGACAACCACACACAGGCTCCCTGGTTGCTCATTTCTGGGCTCATTATTTCTATTTGACGATTTTATCCTCGCTGTGTGGAGGAAGCCAGAATGCTGAGGCAGATTCTAGAATCCTCAGGGTTAAAAAAAAAGAAAGAAAAGACTGCCAAGCTCTCTGCCCCTCCTGCAGCAGTGAGGAGGCCTCCCTGTCACCTGTGCTGCCCCCCACTGAGAGCTGACACTTGCAGAGCACGCGCTCAGGTGGCCATCAGTCTCGACATGCGTCAAACCCCGTAATAGTGACAACCCTCAAGGGTGGTTGTGCTATCATTGTCACCCTTATCTGAGAGGCGAGGAAACTGAGGTGTGAGGAGGTTGAGCAAGACGCCCAAGGTCACGGAGGAGTTGGTGGCAGAGCTGGCATTAAACCCAGGACACCTGGCTCCAGAACTTTCCCTACCCCCACCAGACCCTCCTGCCCTGTGCCCCCACATGTCAACACAAAGACTGTCCCCCTGCAGCTCTACTGTTTTCCAGCCAAAGGTTAAGCTGATTCCCAAGAAATCTCCATGAACCGAGTTCAATGAAAATTGCAGCAGCAGGCACTGCAGACATTGGGCCAAAGAGGAAAAATCACTGGGAGCTGACGACAATTATTTGCAGCTAAGAATGCCCAGATCTAAGCTACTTTTGAACACGTGTGTCTTCACTGTCCAGGCTTCTTCAGGAATGCTTTGGGTTCACTATTTCCGTGTGCGGTGCTTCCTGGAACAGAAAGAAGGAGAACTGGAGGCTGACTTAGACGGCCAGTAACTGTGTGGCCTTGGAAAAGATTCTCAGTCTCCAGGTCTGTTTACTCCCCTGTAAATGAAAGTGATAAGTCAGGCTAGTGCTAAGTTCCTCTCTGGTGCCATCATGCCCTAGTTCGGGATTCCAGAAGTAGCCTGGGTTATTAAAATCTGCATCCACAAAGCTTAGCTCCTTTGGAGAGCTTTTAAAAATCCCGGTGTCCGGGCCGCACCTCCAGATACTGATTTAATTAAAGGAGACTGGAGCTCAGGCATCAGTGCTTTATGTTTTTAACTCACCGAGTGATTCTACTAAAGAGGCAGGCCTGAGAACCACTGCTCTGGAGTGTTCTCAAACTTGAGTATTCATCAAAAACACCTGGAGGGCTTATTCCCACCCCAAAGTTTCTGATTCAGTAGGCTTGGGGGTGGGGCATTTGGGGTAAGTTCCCAGGAAATGCTGCTGCTGCAGGCTCAGAGTCCACACCTGGAGAACGCCGCAGGTTTTCACGCCCTCTGCAGTGGTGTGTTTGGTCAGATGAGTAGTTTTTTCCTCCCCCGGATAGAAAGGTCATAGATTTCATTAGATTCTCGGAGACCCGTGACCCCAGAAACATTAACAGCCAGACTGAGAGACTAAATGAATTTAAAGTTTTTTGTAGGCAGGGTTTCATAGCAGAGGATCGTGCAACTTGTTCAGTCTTGAAGTACTTCCAGGGGGGTGTGTGTGTGCACGCGTGCATGTGTGTGCGCATGCGTGTGTAAGTCCTGGGCATTGCCAGGCTCTACGATGCCAACACATGGACCAGTCCACCTTTGGTTCGCCCCCAGAAGGTGCACCGGGAGCATCAGGCTGGGGAAGAGGGTAAACATGACAACTGCCCTGAAAACACCAAATGTGAATTTTGTGGGGAGGTAGGGACAGAGAGAGAGAGAATTCCAGGGACACTATTGAAGCAGAAAGAAAATCTCTACAAATAATCAAGCTGCCTCATGCCCATTGGTGTTGGGCCTTAAACTTGAGAAAATGGATGCGGTGCATCACCATTGCCCCAAGGATCAGTCAAATAACATTTCATCCACGTGGATTAGCCTCAGCCTCTCATCTAGAATGTGGCATGGGAAGTTAATATATAAACTTTTGCATATATTTTTTTTATCCTTTTAAAATTTCTATCTTTGTGAATGTTTTATAATGTACACAATACATTAGAACAGTCACCTATGTATATAATTTATAAATGAAGAAACAAACAAGCAAACATACATACATTGGGGCTCCATGATAAAAAAATTGGGAGACTACTCATCAGGTGAGATGGTCCTCAAACCTGAGAGGGCGCCAGAATCACCTGGAAGCTTGCTAAATAATGCAGGTTCCCAGCCCTCAGCCTTGTTCAGGTTCAGGAAGTCAGAGAAATTCACATTTTACACTAACAACTTAGGACACTCTGAGGCAGGTGATCCATTGACTCCACTATGAACCTTGCTCTGAGAATGCCTTTTTCCTTTTTTTTTTTCTCTGTACGTAAAAATAACTTCATTTCGGAGCCAGACCAGTGGCGAAGTGGTTGGGTTCATGCACTCTGCTTCGGCGGCCCAGGGTTCGCAGGTTCGGATCCCAGGTGTGGACAGATGCACCGCTTATCAAGCCATGCTGCAGAGGTGTCCCACATATAAAGTAGAGGAAGATGGGCACAGATGTTAGCCCGGGCCAATCTTCCTCAGCAAAAAGAGGGGGATTGGCGACAGATGTTAGCTAAGGGCTAATCTTCTTCACCAAAAAAATTAATAAATAAAAATAATTATCACTCAAAAGGGGCAGATCTCCCTGGCACAGGATATACAGGTGAGTGCAAAGAAGGACACAGAGATATCGGTATTCTGCAAGTCTGTTTCCACCCTCCTGGTGCCCCAGCCCTTCCCCAGCCTGGTCTGGGGCTCCCGCCCAAGGGCAAAGTCCTCTGCTGCCCGCTAATGGCAGCTTGGCTCAGCCCGTCCCTCTGCAGATAATTCCTCTAGGTTTGGCCATCCTTCTAAAGAAACCAATTTTTCTATAATATCTCCCCACCAAGGAACATTGTCTAAAAGCCTCATTAATTCAAGACATGGATGTGTGAGAAAAGTCAACTGAAGTTGTCACCGTCCAAAGGAAGGTCACAGCGTGAAAGACGACATTCTCACAAACATATATGTTATCCAACAGATGTTTTGAAAACAGTTTTGAACGGTGTCCCAGGCGTTGTTCAAGGTGCTGGATAGAGAACAAGCAGAAGTCCCAGCTCGCGCAGCGCTGCAGGCTGACGAAGACGCAGTTCTCTCGCTGTTAGATGTGGTACCTGCCCTGGAGAAAAATACGGCCCGGGAGGAAGAGAGGGGAAGGCTCACCAAAAAGAAGGGAAGGAACATTCATTGACCACCTGTGCAAAACTGGGTCTTCTACACAAGTCTCTTCTCTGAATCCTCACCACTCTCGTTGTCCCCCTTTCTCATTATAATAGCCAATTTTACGTGTAAAGAAACTGAAGTTCCCAAACCCTAAGAGACTTGGCTAAGGCCAGTGTTAATTAATAGCTGAACAGGGCTGAACTCCTCGACTGGTTGTAGGAAAGAAGCCCACGGCAGATTTGTAAAGGAGATTGCCCACACATGCCCTTCCTAATGCTGACACACCCTCCTTCTGCAGGACTTGCCATGCTGCGTGGAATGTTCTGGACCTCACCTTTCCCCATAATGTTGCCCCTTGTTCTGATTCTCTGAAACACTCCTTTTACTCTATGTCAATTCCATACATGGATACTCTCTCTAGAGTGCAATGGGTTTGTGACTGTTAATCTCTGCTAATCCCGTAAATTAATTCTCTCCATTTATAGCCCAATTAGTCATATCATCATTACCCAGGTAAGATATTTGAGTGGGGCCTTTTTCTGGAAACAGTCCCGAATCCTAATGGTAGAAATGTCAGGCCCTGTGGTTGGGCAGTATCAACATGCCTGCCGAAATTATGTCATTTAGGGATTAGAGTCATAGCTAAAATACCAGTTTCTCACCCTCCAGTCTGTTATAACCATCGGACTCTCAAAACTGCTGTAAGAAAAAGTATGTGTTTGTGTACGTGACACAAATCCACCTATCTGAATGTAGAAAGTCTGTTCAAACACTAAGGAAGATTATAGAATGGGAGAATTTTAGTGCCATGAGAAAGTGAGCATTTTATAGACTAGGAGAGTAAGAAATGAGACCCGGAAAGGTGAAGTGGATTTCCAGAGACTACAGTTATATCTGTCATTTCTGCTAGAGCTGGCACTAGTGCCTGACTTCCAAGACTGAGGTCTTGGGTGCTTTTATTTGTTTTTGTTGTCTATCCACCTTCAACTCTCCCTCTTTGAGGATGTTAAGAAAACAGATAGAAAAAAGATTCAATATTATAAAGATGTTAATTCTGAATGGCTCTGAAAGTGTAATGCTGTTTCAGTAAACACACACACACTCAGGAACTAACGATGCCTCACTCCTGGAACACGCAGGTTTTCAGTATATATTGTTTTCCTTCTGTTTCTGCTTCCATGCCTCTGTTTACCCGTTCCACATCCCCAGAATGCTCTGCCTGCTCCTCTGGTCTTACCTCACCACCAAGCCCCAAATGACCTCTCTCTCCTGAACTACATCAGCATCCACCTGGTGCTAAATACATAACAGTGTATTATCTTCTTGGAGGCAGAGGCCATGATTTCAATTTTTGTCCTATCCTCACAGCACCACTAGGCACTTGCACTCAGAGAGGGCCACCAACTTCTCTCCATTTTGGTTCATCTTCACTTTTCTGCCTGTTTTCCTTAAGTCACTCTAGGATTGGAAGTCTTCCTGTGGCTTCCATCGTGTAGGATAAACTCTGACTCTAGAACAAAGCATACGAGCCTCTTCAAGGATTGTTCCCCATCTATTTCATTTGGCCTCACCTTCTTTCTGCCTCATTGCCCCCACACCCTCTCCCTCCAGGGCCACGGACCTTCTCACCACTCCTCTCAAAATTCTATCCTTTTGTATATGCTGTCTCCTTTACCTGAAATGCCTGGGAAACTCCTGGAAGCAAGGCCTCAGACACCATGGTCTGTTTGAGGCTGTTCACCCCTCTTCTTCCTTCCCTGCTCAGAGCTCCCAATACCCTTTGCCCATAATCTACGGCCTCAATTAAACTGTAAGCTCCTCTAGAAAAAGGATCAAGTTTTCTTCATTCTTGTATTTCCAATGCCTATTCAAGGTCCTCAACATGGCGGGGGCTCAGCAAGTACACACTGATGAATAAAGAAGTGAAAAGGGTCAATATATACTTGCTAGCTGTTTGATATTAGTGACCCTGGGAATGTTGGGCGACATCAAAGAAGATCCTATGAGTCTTACGTTCTTGTCTTAGGATCAGGGGCCTCAGATCCACCTAACTCTCTCCTACTACTGGAAACGCAGCCAGCCATCTGGAAGATTTAGTGAGAGATTTCAGAAGAAAATAGTAATGCCCCAGCTTGCTTCTTGTAATTATTTTGTTTTTTACGAATCTCTTTATGTCAGCCTCTTCTTTCTTATTCTTACATAGAGATACACTACACACAAAATCCTGTGATTTGCGGGATTGCAATGAGCAGGGCTGGCTTCATGGACATGTTTCCCGTGCAGCTGCACGGGGCCCCACACTCACAAGAGCCCCATACTTGGGTTAATGCTTTAATGCCATCATCTTGAAATTCTTAATAAATTAGAGCAAGGGACCCATATTTTCATTTTGCAGTGGGTCCCACAAATTATGAAGCCCATCTTGCCAATCAATACATGATGCATACTTCCTGTCTTTTCCTAGTTTGCTGGGACTTTCTCAGTTTTAATACTGAAAGTCCCAAGTCTTGCGAAACTCTTCTATCCCAGGCAAACCAGGAAAATTGGTCACCCTACTTCTGGTCCTCAAACTGCAAACATATAAGGCATGTGTCACTTTGTGCAATTAATAATATGACCTAAAGACTTACAAGCAGAAGAGTCCACGTAGGACATATAAAACTCCATGGGAAACTTTGTGACCCCTACAAATTAATATTTCTAAACATAACTTATACATCTCTGCTAACCACAGTTCAAGGCTTTATCAACTCACACTTTTAAGTTATAAGGGACCTATTTCAAAAGACAGCTTACAGGAAAAAGTTGCAGAGCCTAAGGCCAATGAAAGGGTTTCAGCAAGTCTACACGCCATCTGGAATTGAGTGTAAAATGTGAGCATCTTGCTGTGAACAACATCTAAATGTTCAGTCAGTTTCTCAAAGCCTTGGAGACCGTGAAAAAGTAAAATGCATTGGTTAATTGTTTTGAATCTTGAAATTTGGAGACGTTCCAGAGAAAGTTCTAAGAAGTTCTGCTTTGAGGACCTGAGTGTACCAGACCTTGAGGCATCCCTGGAATAAATCCATTTTGTTTTAGGGTCAGAATTCATAGACTCTTCTCACTCCAGTGACCAGAAACTCATCCAAAAAGTCTTCCCTACATGACATAATGGGTTTGATCTTGATTCTATATTTATTTCAATACATCACATATATTTAACTAATCTGGGCAGCAAGGCAGAGGTCATAGATTCTCCAGATTTTAACCTAATACCTACAATACCTTCATATGACTCTCAATGGAAGTCAAGTAAGTTTTATATCCAGGAGCTTTGATGTCCACACAATATTTAATCATAATTTTAAAAAAACCAGTGCCCCAGAGGAAAACCTAAAATACTGTGGTTACAATTTTTTAATGGGAAATACCAATATAGGAATTTTCAATAGATTGCAATCCTTAAAAAGAAAGAAAGAAAGAGGGAAACTTGAACACACTATAAATGTACAAGCCCCAGCTCAGAACTGGTTTGCCTGCAATGCCTGTCACAGATTGACTTATCAACTAGATTGATCAACTAGATGAACATGGTTGGCTGCAATACCTGTCACCCCATTGACTGGTGACAGATTTGTTTAATCAACTAAATTGTCTAGGAAGTTCCTTCTCCCCTGTTTTTGCAAACCCTCTTCTCTGTGTGTCCCCTCTGAGACTACCCACGTCTGTGGGGAATACAGTGTGCTAAAAAATTAATTCACTCAGCAAACATTTACTGGGCATCCACTATGTTCTGAGTGTCACCCTAGGGACTGGGATACAGTGGTCAACAAAACAGACCAAGTTGCCAGCTTCATGAAGGGTACAAGGCACCTTTACCAATTTACACTGCTGCCACCAGTGCATTAAGTGTTCCATTTCCCCACATCTTAGCCAACACTTGCTGTTATCAGTCTTCTTAATTTTGCAGTTTGCTAGAAGTGAAATGGTATGTCATTACTATCTAATTTCCACTTTTCTGATTAGTAATGAAGTTGGCAAATTATTTGGCACCCAGTTTTGAAACAGCACATAAAACATTGACCAGCTTAAACTAGTTTTGCTTCCTTAAAAAAAGTTGTTGATTAATCAAACCTTGCTCAATAACAGAGACAGCACTGCACACGTGCCAGGTGGGAACCTGTAGCTCCAGGGTGACCGTGGAACCAAGAATCTTCCTTCAAGAAGGAAAATCTGGCTTCCAGCAGCCTAAGTAGCTTGATTATCATAAGTGGACTGATTCGGACTAGCCCATCAGCTTACACGGGCCCAGCTGTAGCTTAGCAGCTCCTAAGTGCTTAAATTTCTCTCTGAACCTTGGATTGAGAGGACAGATTTGAGAGCCTTGCCTCCTGCCTCCTTGCCCATCCACCTTGCAATAAAGCCTCTTCTTTTCCCAAAAGCCTGTGCCGAAGTATTGGTTGCTATGCTCATCAGGCAGCGAGCCCTTTGGCTCAGTAACAGTTTCCTCTCTTATAAATTTTCAGTTCATATCCTTGGCCCATATTTCTATTGGTCTGTTTGTTTTTCTTACTGATTTGCAAGAGTTTGTTGTATATTCTGGATACTATCTTAGATCTGGTTCCCAAAGCAGATAGTGATACAAGGACTCATATACAAGTGATTTCCCAAGAAGCATTAATTTAATAAGGGATTTATCAAGAACGTAGATATTTATAGGGGAAACTGATAAGAGAGTGAGGGAAGCAAGACAGGAAAGGGGAGGAAACAAAGCAAGAGGGTGCTCTCAGGCAAAGTCCTGCAGAAGGTAGTGTCTGCCTGATCCCAGGGACTCTGGAATGTAAGCTACCAACCCACCTGTCACTGCCTAAAGGTCATGTTGTAGGATGTGAATTCCTAGGCATTTCTAGTTCTCTGTGTGCGTGGGTGCAAGTGACTCCAGCAATCTTTCCAAAAAGAGCCACAGATGTTAGCCGTTAGAGGAAAAACCACACCAGGGAGGAAGGTGGGGTGCATGAAAACTGTAAAAAGGAATCTACGATGATCTGGGTGGAGAACTGACACCACCCACCACAGACAATAGTATTGTGAAAAGATCATACAATTTCACTATGAATTCAAGAAATACAAACTATAGCAATAAGATATTTTCTACCTATTATATTTGCAAAGATTTAAGAGTTAGTCAAAAGTTCTCACCACAGAATAACTTTTTTTTGGTACTATGTGAGGTGATGGGTATGTTAACTAAGCTTATTGTTGTAATCATGTTGCAGTATCTATAGATATAAAATCACTACATTGTATACCTTAAACTTACACAACATATCAATTATATCTCAGTAAAGCTGGGAAAAAAACCAAAACAAAAAAAAGAAACTAATTTGCATTGTATATTATTGACAGAAATAGAAAATACATTTTTCATTCCACTTTTGAACTTTATTTATATAGTCCACATATCTTCCTGAGTATTTTGTGGAATGTGTAAGTAGGAAAAAAGCAAAAAATGTTAATGTTCACACAAACCAAATTTGACTATTTCTTTTGAAACTGCATGTTTGTAGTACAACTTCTCAATCTTCAAAAACAAGAGGTAGGCACTGTCCAGCTGTAGGTTGGCAAAGGTGAAACAGGCCTTTGCGTACATTGTTGTTGGAAGTATAAATTGGTTTGGTCCTTTTTTCTCAGACCTATTTGATAGAATCTACCAAAATTCAAGATCACCTCCCTTTTGCTGCAGCAGCTTCTTTTGCAGGAATGTATCTTCCAGCCATATTCACGCAGCAGCGGGCCGTGTCGGCAGCACTATTTGTAAAGGTAAAAAAGGAAGATAACCAACTGGCTACCAGCACAGGACAGCCATACCAGAGAATATTCTTTGTTGTTACAAATAACGACGTATCCACCCTTCTGCAGTGGCATGGGAAGATGACCAGGACATATTGGACAGATTTGCTGCTTACTGTGTGACCTTATGCAAGTTGCTTAACCTCTCTCAGTCTCAGTGTCTTCATCTGTAAAGTGAGGATAATATTACGGAACTAATAGGGTCGCTATGCAGATTAAATGAGATAATACATATCAAGTGTTTTGCATAGTGCCTGGCACAGAACAAATGCTCTGTAAGTATTAGTAATATCATTGCTATTGTTAAGAGGGGAAAAAATGAAAGCTTCAAAACAGCGTGTATAATTGCTTTTCTTTTGTTAAAAAAATCCAACCTATACTATAGGAAAAAAAATCTAACACACACATTTTTTAAAAGTCTGAGATTTGGGGGATAGAGAACTTTACCTTTTTACTTAATACATGTTGGTATTTATAACATTTTCAACAAAGAGCACGTTATCTTGAAAGTGATGTGAGACGTGGTTTTTAAACAGATGTGTGGGACAGGCTCTGGAGGAAGTTGTCTCCACCAGCTTCTCCTCTTTCTGCTGCTTAGTTGAAAGCCTCTGCTTAAACACACGCTTCTGCTAAGAGTGCTGTCACCTAGTGTCTCTGTGGAGTGGCCAGAGGTATCGTGACAGTGAGAATCGATCGACTCAACAGAGAAAACATTCTGTCACCAGCCCACGCACAGAACGAATGACGAGCTGTTTTTCAGTTGTGACAACAGGCCGCGCCACACCGTTCATCACAGAGGGAAGACCGAGTCCCATAGCTCTGACGACATGTCAGTCAAGTCTGTGCGGGTGCTGGAAGGACAGTGTGATTTTTCAAAAGTATATATACATACTTACAAAAACTCAGTGGGTTACTTCAAATAAAGTGGAAACCAGAACACTGTGGATACTTAGAATATTGAAGACCAGGCATTTGAGCCAAAAAAATGTTTGCCTACACAATTTTCTTCCTTTCATTGTCTGCCAGGAGGGTTACATAAGCCTCTCCTTGGCTCCACCCAGAGCCCTCGGCAGAAGGAACACACACACACCATGGAAAGACAAAGGCTCCGAGTGGAAATTCGGTTGTATTTATTTTTCTTATACAGAATCAGAGAAGTAAAACCAGTACCAAACTCCAGGCAAAATGGTTTGATCTGATCGACTTGGCTGCGTACTTGACGTACACACGGCATTCTAAGTTAAAAATAAACACACGTAGGTCATATTACAAAATGCAGAAGGAAGTTTTTTTACAAGTTAAAGTCCTAGCACAGAAACGATATAGTGTGTTAGGGAAACGGTCCCTGTCAATCGCCCGTTTTCCCAATTAAATTAATCTACAATTTCCTTTTTTTTAACAGCTTATTTTTTCATAAAAGTTGTACTTTCTGAAGTTACTTTCTAATCACATCACGAGAACACAGTTTGTAATTAGCTACTTCTCTCACTCCAGGTCACCTTCTTCTACACAGAGTTTTCCACCACGTGGGGGTCACCAGCACACTAAG
This sequence comes from Tapirus indicus, assembly GCA_031878705.1. Taxonomy (NCBI): domain Eukaryota; kingdom Metazoa; phylum Chordata; class Mammalia; order Perissodactyla; family Tapiridae; genus Tapirus; species Tapirus indicus. The sequence continues at coordinate 5,301,184 of CM062920.1, read as the reverse complement.
TTTTTCACTGTTTTATGTGCTTCTCGTATATGGTATAATCAGTGAAAGAAATGGCATTTCACGTCCTAAATACTATGGTGAAACACTAACAATTACTTAGATTTAATAGAATTGCAAATAGGTTTTGACAATGTATTCACTTCAAGAAAGTGTGTTTTATCAGGAAAAAAATACCTTGAAAGAAAGATCTCAGAAATTATTTTTCAGTTTCAATTTTTCACACACCTTTTCTATGGCAAAATTATTGGATGAAATGTTGAAATTGATCGATTCATTTACGACTAAAAAGACGAGATATCCTGGCAGTTGTTTTATAATAAGAAATATAGTATAAATAGCACCTTATCAAGAATTCTGCAGGGGTTTTAACACCTACAATAATAGGAAATATCTTCCAAAAGTTTTTACGTTAAATTTCTAGCTTTAGTGTTCTTTAACAAAGGCCATATTTTATGGCCTTAAAAACAAACAAAAAAATTATATCTGGCTTTATCTATTAGTAAACACATAGTCAGGGTCCATATTTAATTCTCGAAAAATATTTGTTATGTTAATTAATAAATGTTCCAACTAATTTCACTAAAAAAAATTCGTCTAGTATTTTCTAATGCCACAAGCTTACTAGGAAATTACTTCTAAAAATCGATAATACAAATCATCGATGCTTTAACTACTTAAAAAAAAGAGGGGTATCTGTTTCTTTTATGTTTAATAACCTGAAAAATGAGTCTATAAAAATATTTTTAAAAAATACAGTAACACTGCTCAGTTTTGTTAGGTCCCTTGTTTTTTTTTTTTTTTCCTTAGAAAGAATGTACAACTCTTTTTGCAATTATTGCTAACAAAAGAGAAAAAGAAATAGTGCTCCCTTCAATTTAGTAGCAACATAAACATCTACCCCCATCTCTCTCAGAGCGCCTAGAGAGAGAAGGAATCGGAGGAACATAAACCGTGGGTCCTTCAGGAAAAAGAAATCGCTTCACTGTGTTGGAAGCAACAGCAGGTTTCTGTTCTTCCGACTCCCAGCTCAGCATCAGCACGGACAGGGCAGCACCGGCCCTGCCCCTCCTCCTCCCACATAAAGTGCACCAAAGCCTCTTTTCTTCCACAACAGAGTCTTTTGGTATAAAGGTTGTAGGAGAAAATTGTTGCTTTGTTCTTTTGGGGCACCTCTCATCCTCCTGCTTATCTTGCTTTCGGGGTTCTCTAACTTGTCTATTTCCATTTCACAACTAGTATCCTTTCCACTAGATTCCATAACTCCACTACTTCACCTCTGACCTTTTCACTTGCCTCCTTTCCAACAAGATAAAATGTATTCTGCCCATCTATATTCTGGTAGATTGAAAAGGATCTTATTTAAGATCCCTCCAAAATAAGCCCCCTTGGGAATTGAAAGGTTCCTCTCAGAGACCTGAATTATTAATGTCTTTCAAAAAAGATATTAAATTCATAGATTATAAATAATGTCAATTCAAAACATTAAACAGTTGAGGACTTCATTGGCAATGCAGGCAGAGTGCGTGCCAGGGGACCCTGACCTCTCTCTCAGTCCTTAAAAGCTAAGAAAAAATGGTTTTGGTTACATAAGAGGTATTGAGTACATATTTCATGCCTTTTTATACCAACTGTAGCAAACAGGGTTAGGATAATATACTTAGGAATCCATTTTACTGAATTCAGAAACATGTCTCCACCGTATACCCTCAGAGGGGATTTTTTTACGTCAGTCAGAGATCTGCTTCATCCTTCAAACAGTTTCATAGATAAGATTATTTTCAACACTGAAAATCTTGAAAGCAAAACTGACAAGGCTTCAGAATTTAAAAAGCAACAGCTCCCTGTGTGCCATCGGGCTGAAAGCTATGTTGTCCTGATGTTTTCAGAACAGTTTCAAAAGACTAAAATACAGTTGCCACAGATTTATCAAAAACAGTTGGCTGCCCTTTGTCATCAGCTACAAAATTATAGTGCTTTATAAAATAAACATCAAATTCTAAGCTGCGATTAAAAAAAAATCCAACTTGCCATTTTAAAAGGTTTTGTTTGATAAATGCTCATAATTAATACCAAACCGGTCTCTTTCATAAAATCTGTAGTGTAGGAACTGTGTCTAAGGCTGCCGCAGGCTGCCGCTACTCTCTGGCTAGAAGGACTAGTTGCCTAGATGCTACGCAGTAAAATGATGGAGGGTAAACACAACAGGACTGTGTGTGCCTTTGTAATACAGAGTAACAAGAACCATCAGAACCAGCATGGATTCAAAACTACATTGTATTCCATACAGCAGAATGTTACTATCCACACAATGATTTTTAAAGCTCAAGTTAAATGTTTTTTAAAGCATTTGGTACTACTGTCATCAATACAGTTTTTGAAACTGTAAATCAGGTCTAATTTTGTATACATTTCCTGGACCGAGCCGCCTGTCAGAAGTCACGGCCTGTGGTCAGCCTTTTATGGTTTATAATCAATTGATGTAGAAATTTCAACTAGCACTCATAAAGCTTAGTCATGGGGCAGCAGAGAGAAAAATGGAGAAGCAATTCTGCATAATCAATTCTGCAGAAACAAATCTGCATAACCCATCAAAGGAGTGCAGGCTTGCAGAAAATGAAAATAGAATATTTATTTATGTTTAACTTAAGTTACTGTCAATCAAATCCAGGCAATGATTAAACTGGCCACATGGAAAGGAGGGAGCATGAGTCACGGAGGCAGAAAGTGGTACATCTGCAACTTGCCCCACTCCATCGCTTTTTCCAAGAGGCCCAGGAAATGTCAGGTCACGGCTGCACCCCAATTACAATGGTACTGATTACAGCCAGGTTAGAAAAGGCTCGCTTTTGCTCAGAGCAGATTCTACATCATTGAAGAGCGGGATCAGATCTTCAGATTCCAAAGTTCCTAGGTCAACGTTTGTTCCCGGAAGACAGTCAAGAAAATCAGGGAAGCGGGTCTGCTGACGATTGATGTTCATGGGCGTCTGTCCCGCGTTTTCTCCTATAACAGAATGAAAGGAAACCATTTTATTTCCTCTTTTTTAAGCTCTTGAAAGAGGGACAGTTCAAGTGTTAACATAACTCTCATCTTCATTTCTACTTCGCCTACATTTAAAAAGATTATATTGCTGCAGGTCTGAAATATTTCATCTCTGTGCAAAAATTTCAGCTACCACACGACTGAAACTGAGTTGGTGATGCTCACCTATAAGGGATGCAGTCGTTGGGTGAATCTTGAATTGTTCTGGGTAGATGTGGTCCAGAATGGACAGGACCAGGGAGACAGGAAAGGAGCCTATTAGGCACTGTGGATCTGACCTACTATCTGTGTTTTCCTGTGACGGTGGCATGAAGAGCTGTTTTGCGAAAGAGTAGAGAGGCCCTGCCTGTAATAAACACCTTATCACAGAGCTACAATCTAAGGATTTAACTGTGAGCTAATATTTACCCATATCATCCCTCTTTATGTTCAAAGATAGTAGTGAGGAGTTTTTTTTAACCATGTTATTAAAAAGCTGTCTCCATTGAGGGCTCTAGGGATCATTCTCAAAGTATTTTATAAAGTGGGCTCTGCAGATCGTCCCCCTCCCTACACACACCCCCCATCCACAACGGTCTACCTTGCTCACAGTGCATGGGTCACAAGGCATGTGAGCAGAGGAAGGTTCTGAGAAGTCTTGTAGTAAAGGAGTCTGTTTTATTTTGTTTAAGTCACTATTACCTACACCCATTTAATCATCTAATCCTATTTTGGCAGAATTCATATCCTAATAGAACTAGAGTCTGAAGAAGATAGTTGAGAAAATGCTGTTTTAGAGGAAAGTTAAGTGGCTGGGATATGACACGAAGACTACATGTTCTTGATGAGTCATAGCACAGGAGAACATGTACTGACCTTTGTGTCAGGAGACAGAGCTTTTTAGATGTGTGACCTCAGACACACTTAACTTGTCTGACCCTCAGTTTACCCATCTGAAATTGGAATGATAGGACCTTCTTCACAAATTGGAGTACGGTGCCATATAATGTCTGCCACACATCCACGGTTCTGGGCATCATTCATACATACAAACTCATACAAATACAAAAACACAATAAACGTTTGCTGCTTGTGCTGAGAGAAAGAAAAATCTAGGAACTCAATCGCTGTGAATTACACAAGACCAGAACGACTGGTTAATTTAAATGGCCCCATCAATTTTCTGAAGGGGTAAAATACACCTCAAGACTGAGGAGCACTGCTAACTAAAGCCAGCTTCCACCAGAGAATCACTTTTAAGAAACTTGTTAAATCAGCTGTTGTGTCTTACAAGTACAGTAGCCATTCTGGAAAGTGTGCATGGAAATCTCACAATTCTGAGCAAAACCAGAGAAAATTCATTTTAACCACATGCATTTTCCGAGGAGACTATATGCATCTCTCCAAGTGACAGGAAGACATAACAAACTTGCATTTTGGTGACAGCAAAGCTTAGCGGCTTATCCATAACTCATAAAGTACCAACGACTCTTGGCAATATTTTATAGGATTTTCATTGCAAAAGGCAGTAATTTGAAAAATTAAATTAAGTTCAAAACGTGCCCTCAATAGAGTGTTATACTGATACTGAAAAACCACATCAAAATAGAAAAGAAAATCCAAAATAACTTTTTTCTACCCACTAGAGTATAATAGATAGAAATGAGGCTTAAAAAAATTGTCTGCCCTGAAAAATTATCCGACCGAAAGGATGTCCTTTTTCTTCATCTCCAGTTAGAATCATTCATTTCTACTCATTTCCCATTTTAACTTTCTAATAACTCAAGAATACATTTTTCAGCCAAACAAAATCTCTCTGTTTCAGAGAATTCCTCTTTTCCTTTCTCCTCTGACACGGAAAGTATGAGGGAGACTAGTTAAGTTTCTTTGTTAAGGTTAATAACCATAAAATCTCTCTCTTTGGAACAACTTTGCAATCTCATAGTAATCTTTTTGGTCTTTGCAGTTTTATCCACTTAAAAAGTGGGAGAGACAAAAACTAGGCAATTCTTTAAAGGGTGTGATTATTGCAGAACATTCTGGAAGGATGGTTGACTTCCCAGCCTTTGCTCTTGCTATTCCCTCTACTCTCTTCTTGTACCACGTCCAGCTGTTGTTCCCATGTGTGTTTGGCAGAGGGAGTGCTCGGCTGGGTTGTTCCCAATCAGCATGTGGTCAGCGGGTCCAAGAGGGCTTTTCTAGCCACACTTGAGCTCTGCCCACCCCTAGCTTTTCCTCATCTTGTTACCGTATAATTACATCTCTCCCCGTGAGAGGGTTTTTGCCCACTTCCTATAAAGAGTTCACAGACGTGGCCCTAAACTCAACGGGCTAACGCTCATTTAACCACGTTAACTGGGAACCCTAACATTTATCAAGTCCAGTCTGGACCTTCCTTCAGGCTTCTTAGGAAGAGGAGAAGAGACCTTGGTGCCAAGCTTTGTGACCTCACGACTCCTCACAACTCTGTGAAGAGAGCACCTCAGCCCACCTTGCAGGTGAGAAATCTGGGCCCTGGGAGGTGCATCACTTGCCCAAAGTCACCACCAGGAAGTGGAGAAGCAAAGACTCAACTTAGGTGCCTGTCCACAAAGACTATATTCTTTTCAGGACACCACTTAATTCCACATTTTGGCTTCAAAACTTTCCCTGTTTACCCATTTGAGGTCATTTTAAAAAGCCAAAGAGCAGAATATATATATATATTTTTTTAAATGTCAAGCTTAGATTTAGATCTCCTGAGTCTCTTCTTATTTAACTTTGCTTTTTATCTTTCCTGGCTTCCCAGTGTTTAAAAGATGAAAGCAAACAATTATTAAACATAGGAAGGAGCCACTTCGTAAGGCTGTTCCAAGGAGAGTAAGACAAATCTCACACCAAAAAATAAAAAGAGAGATGAAGAAAGAGAGGGAGGGAGGCAGGGAGGGAGGTAGGAAGGGAGGGGGAACATTGAAGTAATAAACTGAAGAATAAGAAAACAAACATTCAAACTATTCCTGTGTGACGACTCCTAAGACAGCCCGCGCGACCCTCCGGACTGTAGAGCACGGGCTACAAGGAGACCCCGGAGCAGCTGTTCCAGCGCACACTGCACGCGGGAGCCCCCTGGCCGAGTCGGACTCTTGTCTGACCGATAACTGAGATTCAGAGCACGAAGGGCAGTCACCTAGGAGCAGAGCGCAACAAACACAGGCACTGCCGACAATGGCCTTGGGGACAGCAATTATTTCTATCACAGGACAATTAATTTTCTATTGTCAGTGATGATGGGGTAGAAACTTGCATGAAAAACTCCAAAAAGTGGACACTTCAGCTGTCATTTCTTTTCGGTTGTAGAACAGCTTCTGGGAGTTTAGGACTTTGATAATTAAGTCTAGATTTGGCAAATACGACCAAATTTGGTTTTTGCAATTGGAGGCCTTGCTCCTGGAGAAGAGGAGAAAAGGAGAGGTAACCGGGACGCCAGCTGAGGCCTGGCCTAGAGACTGAAGTCCCTCTGACTCTTCTTTTTAATTGCTGAGGGGACGCTGTCACCGTGTTGGGACTTGGACCTGACAAGTTAGAATCCTCTGAGTCGCCTAGCTTCCCAAATGCAGTGAATGACGTGAGAAAATCTGCACACGGGTGGGACTGTAAACCAGCACCCCTTCTCAAGAGAAAAGTGGCCCATCCATCACAAGCAGAAACATAAATATTCCATTGCACAAGAAGGAGAAAGCTGACAGCGGTACATTAATGCAATTGTGAGGGAGGGGCTGTGTGAACAGGGACGGGCGGAAAAAAAGGAGAAAAGCAGAATTTAAAATCCTGTGCCCCCATAACACTATATTTGTATAAACTATGGGGAAGGGACTAGAGTTTATTAATAGTGCCTGGGGTTTGCGCGGCTTTTCAGGTGTCATTTTATGTTGTTGGGATTAAGTGTTTCTGGTTGGATTTCACACTAAGATGACTAAAGAGAAGATTTAAAACTGCAAATACACGGCACGTCCTCGCAGGCTGTGCCCCTACCCGTGTCCATCTCGTCCACGTTGCTGAGAAAGTCCTCCGGAGTCGTCGGCACGCTGTAGCATCCTAAGCCCAGGCCGCTGTCAGTGCTCTGCTCCCTCGAGTGGTACGGCCCCCTGGAGAGGAAGGACAGACACTTCAGAGGGAGCCCACCGAGGAGGAGAGTTCAAAATCAAAGCCCAGTTACGAAAACCCCAAACTGGTGTAGTTCTCTCATTCAGCCCAACTTCCCAAGTAACGAAGAGAGGCCGACTTTGCATCTCCTTTTAATTTTGAAGCATGCATCCCAATGTCAATGCGATTAATAAATTGTAAGCTAATAAAACTGGCCATTCATAGTAAATTGACATTGATTTCCTTTTCATCTCAGAGAAACAATTTGAACACCCTTCTACACATAGAGTATGATAACATTTATGTAAATTTTAAAAACCAGAAAACAATGCTGAATATTGCTTCTGGACGCACACAAGAACAGGCAATGAGAAGTATAAAAATACATGTGATGGCCACACACCAATTTCCAAATAGTGGCCACCACTAGGGAGGAAAGAAGAAACAGATTTCAGTGGTGGTTGGGATGGGTTTAAATATTAATTGTAATACTTATTTTTAAAAAAAATAAGATCAGTGGAAATATGGCAAGTCTGGGTGCTGGGTACATGGGTAAAACATGTTATTCTTCATACTTTTCTGTGTATTTGAGATACTTTTAAATCAACAATTTAAAAACTCCTTTCTTTCATTATTTTGGTTACTGTTTATTTTCATCTCTCTTTCTATTTTCAATAACTTTCATAATTGTATTTACTTGTTTGCCAGAAGCCTCTGCAGGGGCAGGAAAGACACAGGAAATAGAGAACTGCCCTTTATTTGCATTAAAAAACCAAAATTAAGGTTGACTACTTCTACTCATGAAGACGGTTCTGGCTACATTATCTTTTCCTTCTGCTCACATGCTTCATATTTTAAAACATTATCTCTTTGTTTTAATTAATTTCTTTATTTTGAAAAACTTTTAGACTCTCAGAGAAGATATAAAAAGAGTACAGAGTTCCCATGCACCCTTCACCCAGCTTCCCCAAGGACACTATACAACCGTAGGACAATGAGCAACACCAGGAAATCGACATTGCATAACACTATTAACAACTATAGACCTTTTTCACATGTCACCATAAACATCATCTCTTCATCGTTTTGTTCTCTATTTGCCACATGACATGCTTTTATCCCCCTGTTGTCTATATAAAACCACAAGATTCTTCCAAATAATTGCTACATAATGCCATTCCATTGAAATGATAAATTCATTCCCATTTTCAAATGATCGACTAGAGGTTCACTCTGTGTCATGTCATCAATATTTAAATTTGAGATTAAAAACAAAAAAAGGTAGATGACTTCCTCTGCTTTTCTTTTTCTGCCACTTTCCTCCTCTTCCTCCCTCTATCCTCACCCCAACCTCCAAGTTCCCCATCTTTTCCCAACCTAACCAAAGACCCATTACACTCTAGACCACACAATAAAGAAAGCAAAAATAAGTGGCCTCAAAATGTTAACTTACCCATTGAGGAAAGGATCTGAGCTATTATTAGTGATGGATCTCATGTCTGGGGTCATGGCCGGTGGGTTGACAGCAGGCTGAACCGAGGCCAGGGTCTCGGCTTCCATGGGGAGCTGTCTACAGAGGGCAGCTTCCTACAGAAAAGACAGGGAGAGGCAGAGTTCTTCACTCACTGTCAGACTGGAGCAAAGTATACTTCACGTGAAAACTTACACCAAAACACTTTATGTTTACTCCCAGTAAGTCAAAATCATCAGTGTTCTTTCTCTGAAGAAGGTCTTACAGGCATTAAGTCACTTTCTCACATTCACAAAGTTAATGAGAAGCTCAGCTAACATTTGCCCTCAGGGCACTGATGAAGCAACCATCACACCCATCCAATTGTTTAAATACCCAAATCATACAAAGGCCACTCAAGACGCTTTCTCAGAGACAGGGCTATTTTTATCCCAGGCGGTCAGACCAAATCTAAGTCAATCAAAATGACCGGACTTCTCTGGACTAGCAGGTACATTCTGGTCTCTGCCACTTAGAGGCCAGCAACGCTGTGGGACTGCAGAGTTCAAGCTTGACACTAAATCACATCTGGCAGCTATATGTCAACAGCCAGGAGAGCAAAACAACCAGTTAAAATGTTTGTTAGTCAATCAGTTTTTCTATTTGACTAATTGTTTTGTTGACTGGACTAAAATAGCTGAAGGTTGGGGACCATGCAGATCCAATCCAAACCCACTGATAATTGACTGATAGCATCTGGATTTCATTAGCAAAAATTAGAACGCTAGCATTATTTTTTTTTAAGCTAGCATTGCTTTTTCAAGGGAAGTCCATCCAAAAGGTTATGAATTTGACTGCAATTACTTTCTCTAGGTATAACCTCCAGGCAGTCTCTCTCATTTTGACAAACATGACCAGACATCAGATTTCTTTCAAATTTGCTGCTGTTTCCAGAGAATACTTTTGTATGTTTGTACTTGCATCCAAAACCCAAGTGAGGCCCATCCCATATTTAGGCCTATCAGTTTCCCACTTTCCAGGCTGAAGTCATTGGTCTCACCACCCCTCAAACCCCAAATCCATGGCTACAATGGCAAACAGACTATTTAGGCCATCTCAGTTACAGTATCTTCGTTAGATCTCTTCCAGCCCTAACACGCTATGATTTTAGAGAGTAACTGCTGTCTAGACAAGTCTAGTGAAGTCATTGGCTATAAAAACTTTGGGTTACTAGAGTTCATTGTACTGTTACTAGGAGTTACGGTAGCATGACTCTCATAAACCATGAGAGAGCTGATTGATAAGAAACTGCACTGTTAACTCAGACTGAAATAAAGACCCTGTCTAGAAAGGGCTCCCGGTTCATTTCTGTTCATCCAGATTGCAAATAATCAGAATACTTCATTAACGTAAATTTTATTCAGTAATCCATAAAAAGCAAACAAAAAGATTTTAGTCCCTAATCCCAATCTTGGAAGTACCTTCTGAATAAATCTAGAAAACCTGAATTAGTTCCTTCTAGTTGTTTTTTACATGGCGGGCAGCATGCATTAGAAACCTTATTCTCCAACCAAAGCTGACCTGAATGCCTCATACAGAAGAACCGCAGGACTGAACCCAGCGCGAGGAGCCCACCACCCCCTCGAGCACGCTCACACACAACCACAGTCTGAAAACATCTAGTCAGTGCTATAACTCGTAGTTCTTTATAAACTGTAAATGCAGAGATCCTTTGGGCAATAATCTTTATCCAAAAAATCAACTTTACCTAGAATATTCCCTTGTCCAACCATTCTGAGTAAATGTGGGGTTTACCCCTAAACAGATACCCTTTTAAACATACAAGCTGAAGAGATTGCTGCATTTTTTCATATTTGACAAAATTTTATCACCATATGTCTTAAGAATGCTGGTTGAATTTGCAGTTTCCAGGTGGCCTGAACTTAAGTGTAATAAGAATCATTTCTGGAACTTCATTAGATAGAAAAATATATACATGATGTATATGAATTATCTGTCATCTGTAATGACATATAATATGAAAATAAAATGTTTAAATTATGATAAAAAGTATCAGAAACTAGACATAAAATATACAGTTCTAAACTTTCCTCTTCATTTAAATTACTCCTGGCATATTTCAAATAGATACGATATAAATTTTTAAAAGAATGCTTGTGTGTCACTAAATATATAAATAAAATTCAAAAGGACTATTTGTAATAAGGAAAGCTGAAAGAACCTACACTATATTGGGGAAAACGTTTCACCGGGCCGTTTCCCGTCTGTTCCCTCTATTGTAAAATAAAATGGCTGAAGTTCCCTTCTTCAGCATCGAAGCCGTTTCCCTAACTACGCTGAAGACTTGACCCCCACGTCGTCCTAGGAGGCGATGCTCTGTTCCGTCTGCAGTGGCTCACAGTGCCATTTTCCACCTTCAAACGACTAACAAACGAGAGCCTACAGAAAGGGTGTTGAATGTGCCTGAATAATAACTTTGAAATATAAATTAGGCCAGTCTGAGTTAGAAAGTTATTACAGGGGCAACACCTTCTCCAAGATTACTCTTGGGTCACGAGTCATTCCACACAGCAGCACACGTGCTGGCCCCTGCTCTACCCTCACCAGGATAGTGGCCCACAAAGCCTTGCGTGACAGCCCTGTCCACCTCTCCTCCTTTGTCTCTGACATGCTCCCCTCACGCACTCCCTTCCCACTGCTCCTCCCATCTCCAGCATCTGCACCAACTGTCCCCTCTGCTTGGAACACGCTCCTCAGAGCTTCCCAAAGCTCCCTCCCTCCCTTCATGTCTGTCTCCTGCACACGCCGTCTCTCCAGAGACTGCATTACATTTTCTCCACAGCAACTTCTGCATTTCTGGTCTGTCTTTCCCATGACGATGCAGCTCCACAAGGGAGGGGATCTTACTCGTCACAGTCACTCCTAGAGCCCAGCTAGCTCCTACAACAGTCTAGGCACATAGGAGGTACTCAATAAATATTGCTCGATGAATAAGTGGAAAACATTACTTAGTTCAAATGCAAGTATTTTAAATTGTGATTCGTAATAAAAGAAAAAATAAACTAAGAACATTCAATTCTCATCTTCAACCACAAATGAGTGAAATAACAGCCTACAGTATACATCCTAACTAGCCATGGATAAACTCCATCCTCATGTAATGATCTCATTGCACTCCTCCCTGCTCCTGACACAGAAGATGAGCAGGAGTTCAGAGTGGTCAGGAGCAGGCATTCGGGGTCTGCCACCTCCCAGCCAGTTATTCACCCTCTCTGTTCCTCATCTGTAAACTGGGGATAATAACAGCATCTACCCAATAGAGCCGCTGTGATGATAAAGTGAGGTAATACATATAAGGTGCTTAGAAAAGTGCCTGGCACACAAGATCGCTTAATAAATGTTAACTAAGTATTATTATTATCATCTCATGTTCTGTATTCCAATCCCAGAAAACAAAAGTAAAAACAAAAATAAACAATCTTAAAAGTCACACTATCACATAGAACTGATCCACTTTGAGCGGGTTGACACTTCTTCCTGGTCAACTGTCACCTTGGAAGGAATAAACCAAAGTGTGAGAATTCATCATGAGTCAGCAAGGCTAAGGGAACAATTTATTTTTCTAACCAAGAGAGGTTTGTAAACCTTTTAATACAACATAAAATTAGTTTTGAACATAAAGGGAGAAGGGTGAGAAGTTTCATCTCAGTTGATTATATTTATAAGATAATAGTTACATATTTAGAATTTTTAAAAGACTAGCCTTTTTTTGAATGAAAATATTTTCCTATTTCTGCTCATGAATTGAATGAGGAAAAAAAAGCCACACAAAATCCAAGGTTTGGAAATAAAGGAAGTAACCTCACTAACACATCCCCATCCAAACAAAGGAGGATTTTTTAAAAAACTAAATTTAGGTATAGAATTAATCCCCAGACTCAGTATGCTTCTGGCAGCCACATGACATCCGCTGCACTTGCCTGCGCCGAAATGAAAGCAAACACCTGATTTTCGTTTAACAGAGAAGCAGCGGTCAAGACTGATGGAAGTAAAACAGCTGGAGCAGGCATGGAAGATGGGGCACAGGACCAGGTAAACCAGCTGGAAACAGGGGGACAGCTGGCCAGGGCTGGGCCAAGGCGTGACTCAGGTCTCCACTCGGAGAGCTGGCGGTGCAGCTGCCCGCAGCCTGTGCTCTGTCCCAGCTCCCTCCAGTCCAGGCAGGACAGCAAATGCCAAGCTGGAGGCACACCCGAGCCCCTTGGTCTGTCTCTCATCCCCCAACTCTGCTCCTGTTCAACAGGTGTATTCACAGATCCCTTCCCAGTGTCCCCCCCACCCCACCCACCCTGTCCTCCCAAACAAGTCTCCAGTTTCCCAGACTCCTCAGCACTTTGGGGCCCTCTTCATCTAGCCATCTCTCACCCACCCTGAGCGGTTCTGTTACACCACCTTTTCCAGGATGCCTTCCCTGACCACCATAACCACAGCCACCACCGTCCCCCTCTCCCAGCCCTGAACTCCTGAATCAACATGCCCAGTGGGGTCTGAAAGCCCACGTCTCATATTGCACTCCTGATCTGGCCCCAAAGCAGCCCTTCCTTCACTTCAAGCTCTCTCTGAACGCCATCACCACCTCTTCCAGATCAAAATCCGACTCAGCTGACTCCCTCAGCCCCACAACAACTCATTCATTCATACCTGTATTTGTTTTTTAAAAATACCGTGGAGACTACAAAGTGCAGGCACTGTTCTTGGCAGCGGGGATACAGCAGTGAACCACAGACAGTGCCTACCTCATGGAGGATTCTACAGGGAGAGGCAGGCTATAACTAATAATGATGGACGAGGACCAAGACTTGCGGGTTCCACCTCCCTGATATCTCCATGCTCCGAGCCTCCTTTCCATCCCAAGTAGCAGGTCGGCCTTGCTGCTCTAGATATCCCAGCTGACCTGCCTGCTCCAGTCAACCTCCATGTGCAAGGCTGCCTCCAGGTCGCTGTTCCACACTTTGCCGAGGTCTTTACAAAGAGTGACCAGAGGAGAAAAATCAGGACAGGAGGAGTCCGGGCGTCATGTCCTATGAAGAAGCAGGGGACTGTTGAACCAGAAGACAGACTTGAGGGGCACACCTTGGCTCTCAAACTATTAACGGACTATCACATGCAAGAAGGAAGATTCTGTCTACCCCAGATCTGAGGCAGATATGCTGAAGCGCTTTCCAGTTAAGAGTCTGTTCAGTGGTGGGACTGGCTCTTCTCAATTCTCTAGGCTACTGGCACTGGAATTCCCAAGCAGTTGTTGAAGGTTAAATGGTAACAGACATGTCCAGGGACAGAAACAGCAGCACAGGAGAAAAAGTGTCCTTGGAACTGGAAAGATTGGAGTTCAAACCCCAGCTCGGCTACTCCCTCGCTACAACATCTTGGACTAAATTCTTAATCTTTCTTGATAGTTTGTTCATCTGAAAAAAAGATGGCTTATAAGACTCATCTTGCTGGGCTGTTGTAAAGATTAAAAAGCTGTTTATAAAGAATCTGCATAGCAGAGCAATCAGTAGAATGAGCTACCGATAGCGTGAAATGTTTTAGGAGGCAGAGACATTAGCTAATACTTGCACATGGCTTCCTATGTGTGTGAAACACTGTTCTAAGCACTTTCACATATTATTTCATTTCACCCTCACGACAACCCAATTGTCTCCATTTTATAGATTAGGAAATTGAGGCATGGAGAAGTTAAGCAACTTTCCCAAGAGCTGGCTCCAGAGTCTGTTCTTGGAGCCACCACACAGACTGGCAGAGAGAGGAAACCGAGGGTGGAGTCTGGCAGACCTCAAATTTTTGGCCCTTTCACCTACTGGCTGTGGCACTTGGGCAAGTTACTTCATTTCTCTGAGCCTGTTTTCTCAGCTATAAAATGGAAATACCAATCCCCTTCCTTCAGAAAGTTTAGAGGAGGATTTAATGAAACAGCCTGTTTAACTGTCCTGAACACAGTTCCCCTCCTGGAATTGGGAAAGAGGTTGAACTGGAAGCATTCTAAGATTCTTTTCAATGTATATGGGTGGAGCTAGCGTCCTGGGAATTCACAACACATCAAGCAAAGTTATAAGTTCAGATTTTAAAGGCCATGGTCTTTTTTTCAGAAAGATCTGGAAAGCTGCCCCTGGACACCCCACCCCTACCCTCCTCTACCACAACTTTATTTTTTCTCTAGATCCAAGCTGGGGGTGGAAAGGCTGTTGCAAAATAAGGGCTTGAGAATCTCTTTCGGAGTTTGTGGTTGTCCATCCAGCTCCCTGAAACGAACAATTATGTGTGGGTTAAAAAAACACCTTCTCCTAGCAGTTGGGGGAGAGGTGGCATGTAAAACAGCTGTGAGGCTGAGGGATATGGAAGACAAATGGTCATCTGTAAGTTGAAGGTGTCCCTGGAAGCAAACCTCAAACCTCCTTTCCTTCCAGCCCCCCTTGGCTGCAGCTTGCCTGTGGAATAAATCAACAGAGGAGGTGAGAAAGTAAACAGCAGTTTTAAAAGCATCCTGAAGCCCCGTCTGTCTGTCCTTGGCTGAGGGAAGCTCCCTCCAGCCAGCTCCTGCCCTCACTGGAATGTACTACAAAGAGAGACGGGTGACAGTAACCTCTTCTGAGGGTGCTCTGCTTGATGTAAGTGTGTGCGGCCAGGGGTTCTACAAAAAAATGGAAGATTGGATTGTTTTAATTATAAAGGGTGGGGTGAGTAGAAACAAATGAAAAAAAAAATAAAGACAATATTTTGAAATCCTAACATTAAAATAAAATAGTTATTCTGGTGCAGAGAGGTTGTTCTCTCTGCCAAAACCCCGAGAGACTTCAGAGGCAGAATGCTGAGTTATTTACTTTCTTTATAGCGGGGGAAAAAAACCCAAAAAACATTCCCGATGTAAATTTCTTTTTAACTCTGTGCCAAGGGATTCTAGAAATTCATTGTCCCATTTCCTGGAGCCTCCCTTTTTGAAATACTTCATCACACGCCCAGCTGCCAGACTGTCACTAGGCAGGAACAGTCGAAACTCTGACACTTCTGGGAAGACATTTGTTGAGTCCATAATTATTATGCACGGCTGCTTGTTGCGCTTTTAATTCAGGATGTATACAACAATCTTCTGTTATTCTATAATCTCTGTTGTCCCTTAAAATCACATTAAGGAAAACATTATAATTTAGATATTCTTCTCTCTTCACTCAAAAAGAAATAGCTGAAGAAATGGAATATTTCTTCACACTCTGGTGATGTTACTAAGATCAGAAATAAGCTGCTTTTCCTTTGTGCAAATTTGGTGAGCCTCCACTTAAAAAATGTGTTCACAGGGACAGAGAGAACTGTTTGGTGGTTACCAGGGGCAAGGGGGATGAGGGTGGGCACAAGGGGTGAAGGGATGCATTCATATGGTGACTGTCAAACAACAATGTACAACTAAAACTTCACAATGTTATAAACTATTAAGACATCAATTTAAAAAATGTGTTCAATTTATAACATTTTTCAAAAGGGTCCTTGTAAAAAGGCTTGAAATGAAATTATTCCCCAACAACATGGGAACACCAGGAATTTTAGACAATGGATTATTTCTAGGACTGACGGAAGCTAGAGTGGAAGCCCCGTGAGGGTGGGGACCAAGTCCGTCTGCTCACGGCTGGACATTCAGTGCCCAGAGCCTTTGCAGAACACATGAGGGAATGAACTCCAACAGCCAGGCTGCTAGAGCGGGATTTACGGATTGGCTGGACGACACAACCTCTGACCTCCTAGTCAACCCTGAGACCAACTTCTATGAAATGCTTTTCTAAAAGTTAAATTACAGCCCCATGTTCCGAAGGAAAGACTTTACGAGGCAGCCACCATGTATGCTTCCTGGGCTGCTCCAATATGACACCTTGTAACCTCTCTGAACAGCTATTGTTCACGTGACAGAAGGCAGAGCTCAGCCCGTCCCCAGCCCCGCGCTCACAGCCGGGCGGGTCCCCGGCCCGCGGTCAGGAATGGTCGCACGGACGGCCAGCTGGCCCGGCGGCCGCGGCGGCTGTCAGGCCCGACACAAACCAGGGAGCCCGGCCAACACGATTCCGCGGCCTCCCGCCCAGCCCTCTGGCCTCGTCCCGGTCGCCCTGGCAACCAGAGGCCAGGCTGAGTCAGCAGTTTTGTTGGACAACTGTGTCCTCCTGTCCACCGAGCCCCGAGAAGGGCAGGACGGGGGGAGAGCAGAGCCCAATGTGCCTGGAACAGCGACGGTTTCTCCACAACGCAGCCCCGAGAAGGGCCGGGGGCGCAGGCTTCTCCACTGCAGAGCCTTCCAGGCCCTGGGGTGGCAGGAAGGCCTCGAGGTTAAAATCTGGGAGGCAGAAGGTCCCCGAGCTTCAGACTGAGAGGAATAACACCATGAAAGAAATACTCTCCTCAGATAAAGGCACGAGTCTGTTTTCATGTCAAGGAATTGTTCTGCTGGATGAGTAAACAGGGACTGAGAGGCCTGTTTCTCAATTTCTTACCAGTTACTAAAATTTTCCATTTCATTGAGCAAAGTTGCAAGCATGCCCTTTATGATACTGAGCAAACACTGGGTTGACTTTTAAGCTGTAACAGAACATTCCACGGTCGTTGTGGGCCTGTGTGGCTTATGGTCTTTTAACATTTACACCAGCCCCCCGTAGAAAGGGCTCCAGGCAGTTTCGAATAGATACGTCCAAAGTCACGGCCCAGCTTCCGGGGCCGACACGGGATAGATAAATCACTGACTTCCCAGCATATTAGGAAGGACAGGGAACAAAACAGGGCTATGATACGCTACCAATTTTGTTTTAAAAACCACGGTACACACTGCGTCTCGTGAAAGACTGGAAAGAAATCACCATCTTTAGAGCCACTTTCTCTGGGTAAGAATATGAGCGATTATAATGTTCTTCTTTGTTTTTGAGTATTTTAAACATTTTCTACACTGAATGTGTGTTTTGTTTCTTTGTGTGATAATCTTAGTTTATCATTATTTTAATTTCCACAGAGAAAAATTCACTGTGGGGTGTACACTTCTGAGTTTTAAAACACACACAGTTGTGAAACAGCCACTCCAACCAGGACACAGAATAGCACCATTACCTCACAAATTCCTAGTGCTGCCCCTCCCACCCCCAGCCCTGGCAACCCCTTATCTGTTCTCTGTCCCTATAGTTTTGCCTTTTCCAGAATGTCACATAAATGGGATCATACAGGATGCAGCTTTTTATGGTCTGGCTTCTTTCACTTCGCAAAATGCTTTCTTTTATCTCAATCGGGAAAAAAAAATCTAGTCAATTATATTTTTTAAAATTAAAAACTTAATTTTTCTACTTGAAAAGAAAAAAATTCCACAAGCTGCATTCTAATTTCTTTTTAAAAAATATTTAGCTCCCAGGAAGTACACCTTCAACTGAGCTTGCTCTCTTTTCTAAGGTCGTCATTTCTCTGACAAACCTGAAGCTGCTTCACAGCCTTTCGGGAAATCTAGCAAAAATAAAACTCACTATCACGTACAGTGGAGACTGTCTTTCACAAAAATTCACTCTCCACAAGGTCTGCGACAGATGCCTGTTGAAAGCAGGGGAAGATCCGCTTTCCGAATAAGGCCGTGTACTGCAGACCTGGCCGGGACACCTCGTGCTCACGGCGCCCTCCACCTGGAGCACCGGCCACATCCCGAGATAATTCATCAATGATCAGATCCAAGCACTTCAGCTCTGTTGCTACAGCAGCCAATGCTAAATGGTAGGGACCATTTTTAACGAACCTCCTACTTCAGACGATTCCTAACAGGGGGAGATACCAAACCTCACCAGCCCTTTGGATTCTAATTCTGTAGCTGTGCAACTCGTTGGCCTGAGGGGCCACTGAAAAGAAATAAAGCAGCACCCTATGCTCACTTTCTAGAACCCTGAGCTCTGGTGTGTCTGGTCTCCACTTCAATAACGTAAGTCAAAGACAGCAGCGCTGGGCCCCCATCAAGTAGGGGATGGTTTGAATTTACCCTCAGGCCACCAATTTGGATTAGATTTCATCATTTTGTCTCCTCTGCTAAAATATAAGTTATCTGAGGGCAGCCATATCCCATTTATCATATTATTATTTTCCACGACATAAATGTTGGTTGAATAAATGAGTGAGGAGATAAAGGATGGAAGAAATGAAAAAGATAATTCTCCATCCCCATACAATGAAGGTTCACTTTAGACGTGTAATCAAATGTCCTCAAACCCATTTGTTAATACCCTGGCATCTCAGTGACAATGAGTTAACACCAGAGCCCTTGGCAGTGAGGGGGGTGGAGGGGAGGTCGGATTGTGTAACGAGGACTGAGGTGGTGTTTTCTCCACAGCCTAACAGCATCAGACAATATGCCTAGAGAAATAATGGCATGGAAGAAGGAAGAAGAAATGAAACTGAATATTTCTATAGCACATAATTTATAAGGAGCTCTCACATTTATCATATATTTAAGAATGACAAAAAATATACAGAGCAGTGATTCTTAGGAAATCCTAAGAATCAGGGAATAAATTCATCTACTTACTAAATTTTACCAAGCTCCCTTTCTAAGACAGAGATAGAGCATAGGATGGGGCCTCTCCTGGAAATTCTCCCTTGATAGAATTGCAGGAAGGTCGAGGCCTGCCTGCAGGGCAAGGACCCTGGGGAGATGGGCTGCACAACCAGGGCCCTCCTGCAAGCGAGAGGAGAGCCAGGGGAATCATAAACTGCCCAGTGAGCAGAGGACAGTCGGGCAGTCGTGGACTACGCAGGACCTGGGGGTGGGACCAAATGAACAAATGGAAGTCAACAGATAATCTTCAGAGTTCAGCAGGAACACCGTGTTCTCCATCCCTATAGTGTCTACCAGAGGCTGGAAGGCAGCTAAACAGGTGAGCCAAATGTCACTTCTACTGCCAGTCCATTTCCCTGCCCCTGCCCTGGCTTAAGTGTACATAGTGAGGCAGAAAATCACCAGAAGTGAGAACCCACCAAGATGAACACATAATCCACACCTGACAATCAGGCATCTTGGCAAATGCCCTACAAAACTATCAGGGAACACTCCAGCACCATCTATCATATGGCACTGACACTGAGGAGCAGGCTGCTTCCGGAGAGAGAAAAAAATCTTCCATGATTAAAAAGTCTCTTTAGAACTTTTTCCCTGTGTTCCATAATAAAAATAAAAAGACATCAGAACCATCCATTCCATCCCTTCTCCTCCTCCTAACTACACATACACACACACACACACACTCACACACACACACACACACTCAAAGCTGATATATGTGAGCTTCTGGGAGCAAATCTGGACAGCGTTTCTCCCCTGTCCCATACAGTGGAATCACACACTGCAGTGCAGCAAAATGCTCCAAGTTCCATGTCTCTAGGGATCAGCATTTAAGGAACTTGGTTGGCATTTCTGTAATATAAACCATCAGTATTACATTCTGGTTCAAAAGCACCTGCCATTGGAATAAAGGAAACAATCTGGGACTCTTACCCCCACCCCTTTTCAGAAATACTTTCTGTGGGAAAGAAGAAGGTGGGGCAAGACAAAGCGAAACACAGAAAGAGACAGAAACTGAGAAACAAGCCATTCTTTGCAGAACGGTCATAGTTTTGTATAAAAAAAAAACCCCAAAACTCACTTAAATAAAACACCAAGAAAAAACTTATAAATGCTACTATAATGTTGTTTAATTTACTCTACATTTTAAAATAGAAAAATCATTCCAAATGGAATTATTATCCAAAGACAGAAAACAATAATACAGTTTTCCCTGCTAAGAAACATGACACTGAATATCTAAAAACAGTATAAACAACTGTTACCCTGAAATAACCACGAAGTTCAGACAAAAGTCCTCAGGGTAACAGGCACAACTGTAGTTATGTTATAATGTACTAGTCCTCAAATTTCGAGGATAGTGCAACTAAACAACAAAACACAATTTATGTTCATTTCCCTCATTTTCAAAAGCGATGTCTAAGAAACTATTTTAATTCATCATGTTATTTTAAACCTCACACAGGATAGATACGTTATATCCTAGAATTTATATGATGAGAAATACATTATTCATTTATGGAAGTCAATGTATGTTTCTGAAAGTATCAGATGTAACTAGAAGAAAAAACAATGTTTACCTTAACATCCCCAGCCCCCTGCAAGAAACTTCTCCAAAACAGTTAAAACTACTTATTTCCTTAAACTAATGCAAGGAAGCTACCCATGTATCTTGCTTCATGTGAGTCATAAAACAAAGTCTGAAGAATTAGAAAAATAAACTTTCCTCCCCAAAATGTAGCCAGCAAAATTTATGAGACTTAAAAACATGGGCTATGTTGGTTTAGCAATACAGAAGAAAGAGTTCTGCTCTTACATACACCAAGCCACTGAAGCAGGGAGAAACTATGGGTTCCTTCAGGGATTCACTTGTATTCATTTTCCGAAGTGCAGCACTGAACCTGATCCACAGTGACATTCTGTTGACTGACTGACTGAATGAATGAATGAACGAATGAATGAAGTATGGCGCAAAGGTGCCTGATCAATGCCTAGGTAGTTTTGCAGACCACTCAATCAGCGTCCATATGCAAGCCATCTTCCTTTCTCATTCTCCCTCAATTTTTCCTAATTCTTTTTCATGCTCCATGGTAGATCAAGGATGGTTGAAGATTCTCTGTCATTTGTTCCACGGAACATCCCCTTTGCTATCTGCTTTAATCTGGGGGGGCTCTGTGAGTTCTTGACCAAGAGAATATGGCAGAGGTGACTCTGTGACAGTTTCCAGAACCAGACCCTAAGACACTGGCAGTTTCCACTTTCTGTCTCTTGGAACATTCTCTTAGAGAGACCTAAGCTGCTGTGTAATATGTCCCACTACTCTAAGATTGCCAAGAGGTAGATGCTCCAGGTTTTAGTCCCAGCTAAGTCCAGCTCTCCTCACCATGGTGCACACACTTGAGTAAAGCCATCTTGGACCCTCCAGACCAGCCCACCCAGCAGCTCAATACCACTAAGTGACCTCAGTCAGTACCATGTGGAGCAGAAGAACAGCCCCGCTGAGCCCTGCCCAAATTCCTGACCCACAAAATTGCAGGATAGAATAAAACAGTGATTGTTTTCAGCCAGTAAGTTTTGGGATAATTTGTTACACAAAAATAGATAATTGGAACATATTCTTTCTCTCCTTCTAAAGACTAGTGGTGGAAGCCCAAGGTGGCCATGCTAATGTAACTAGCCCTGCACTCATAAGGCTGGCTCTGCAGGCAGTGCAGGCAGACAGGCGCTGGAGAAGAAACTGGATTCTACTCAGGAGCTTGCAGTAGGACTTTGGGCCTTTAATGCTTCTGGAGGAAGATTTACCCTGATGGCTAGCAGCTGCCTACCCACTAGCCTTGGCACCAAAGACCACTCCACCAGGCACCACGGAAGGCCATACCTGCCTCATGAGCTCCTCTTGGCGCATCCTAATCCTCTCTCTCTCCATCTGGATCCTCTGAAGCCGAAGTTTCTGCTGCTGCTGCTGTTGAGTGGTCAGCGCATTGGGCATACTCATGAGCCCTGCTGGTGGGTTCTGAGTAGGGTGGTTCTGCTGGCTCAGGGTACTGGCTGCCATTTGCTGCTGGTGTTGGTGATTCATCACTACAGGAGGGAAGAACATAAAGGAGATTCAGGACCAGGGCCTAGAATACCTTATCAAAAAGAGACCATCAGAATGCTCTGTGCTTTGGAG
Source organism: Tapirus indicus (assembly GCA_031878705.1). NCBI lineage: Eukaryota > Metazoa > Chordata > Mammalia > Perissodactyla > Tapiridae > Tapirus > Tapirus indicus. Next base: position 5,278,783 of record CM062920.1, on the reverse strand, counting down.
TATACATTCCTGAGATTCCTTCCAAAGGACTTGCCTGTTAATCATTACTGTTTAAGTAATTATTACCTTAATTCAGTTGATGGAGGCTTAGATACCGGCCCCACTCCTGACTCATCTAGTCCCGGCTTTTGTGCCCCGTTAAAAATCTTATTTCATACCTTCCCTATGTCTAGAGTACATTTCAAGCCTCTCACAGAACATAGTGGCCAAAAGTAAATTCCACAAAGGTTACCACAACATACGAGATAATTCACCAGGACATCTGGGTGTGTGTGCACTTTCTCAGACAACCTGTATGTTCATGAAAGAACTAGAGAGGGCATCTGATCACAGACACATGGAGCGGGTATGTGATATCTAGGACGGACAAGTGAATTGACAAGCAACATGTAAAACACAGCACGTGGATCCGGGACCTGCACACAAGCAGGACCCCGTTAACACTTCATTAAAAAGGGTGCCCCAAACAAGCATGAGCTAAGCTCAGGAACAAATAACCGACTGAGAAAAAGCATTTCGGTTTTTGCAAAGGGAATTATTAGTGAGGAAGAAAGTACATAAAAGTACTAACTGTGTTTGTGATTAGATAAAGGCACTAGAAGTGTTTTCAACTTTTTAAGGATTTCCCTTTTATCTGCATTTACCAACATTTCAAATTTTAGCATGTAGTACTTCACTTTAGAAAAGAATTGAAAAATCCTTGACTAAACTCTATAATTGGCATTCCCACAAAAAACGCATTTTAAAAAGTGTGAGTTTTTCTCAAAATGGTTTCCCAGTCAAATTTGTTTAACTTCTGCCTGAGCAATATCCTGTAATAATGAAAACCATGCTTTTCAGTCTATTTGCTCCTAGGTCAGGACCAAAGGCAACAAGTTATAATTGTATATACTCACTTCATTTCTGAGAAAAAACCCTCATTTTTGCTATATTTGGTATCACTATCTTTAAAAGATAAAATTATTGATATATTTCACTGAAAGTCTAAAAGTTAAATATTTTAGATCTTCAGTTTGCTATGGACATTATGTGGCAACATGTTTAGAACTAAATTTTCTTAAATGAATTAAAGTAGCCTAATAACTCTTAAAAATGTGTGTGTAGACCAGACACACACATATTTGGAAGACAGCACCGATACTAAAGATTTTCTATAGAAGAATTGGTTTCCTCAAGGAACAACTAATTCCATGGCAGGAACTTCCTCCGGGGGTAGAGGTGGGGTAAACACATTCTTTTTTTAGAATTTATTTATAACTCTCTGAAATCTTTATTAGTGTTCCCACCATGCGAGGCACTGGGTTTGTAGCTGGATAACTGGCTCCTGCCCTCACGGGAACTAAAGGAATGTGTGAAGAAATGAGGTGGATGGTTCTGCGCGGCAGTGTGGCTACAAAGTTAGGCTCTGTATGATTCTTGGAGATGATCTAGTCCACCCCTTTATTTCATGGAAGAGAGACTGGAACCCCAAGAGGCACAGGGCATGCTCTGGTAAGCGGGCCCCTGACACCCCGCACTCCTGCCCCTTCCCGCTGTCCAGGGCCAACCTCTGCCAGCCTTGACTGAAGAAAAGGAACGTGGCTGAGCCGGGGAGCAACCCTCTAAACACAGTTTGCCTTCGACCACAAGGAAGCACCAATTCAACAGCAGTCATCAAATCAGGGTCCTGGGCCCAAAGGTAACGAATAGGAAGGTTCAAGGAGGGTCTGGATAGACTGACAACCCTGCTCTGCACCGAGATGCCAAAGGGGAAGGTAGAATTCTTGGAGAATCCTGCCTGAACAGTTCAGGTTCCCCTCCGGATTTAAGTCCACCAAAAGGAACCGGCCCCCTCCCGGCAACCACGGAAGCTCAGTGAACGACGGGGTGAGGGGAGGAAACCAGCTGGGCGTTTCTTATGTTCTGAGTTCGAGAACAGGAGAAAAGCACAGCCGTGTTGATGCCAACACAACTGAAACGAGTATTTCATGTCTATGGCTCGTTCGAGCATAATTACAATCTCAATTTGAAGGTCTGGGTGGGAGGTCAGAGAATGCGCACACACTGTGTTACAGGGAAAAGTCCTCTTAAATACAGATTCAACTAGACAAAGTCCAGATATCCAGAAAGGCTAAATTCATAAGACCTCTTTGAGGCCGGGAGAAGGAAGCTTAGATGGAAGAATAGTGATTATTTCCAGGGACAGTCATTTCTGAACCTCCTGAAGAAGCACGCTCCTATTTGTCTGATGTAATAACTACAGACAAAAAAGATGCCCAATTGTGTCTGTAAGAGAAATGTGTAAACTGAATATTTCTTTTTTTTTTTTTTTTTTGGTGAGGAGGACCAGCCCTGAGCTAACATCCGTTGCTAATCCTCCTCTTTTTGCTGAGGAAGACTGGCCCTGGGCTAACATCGTGCCCATCTTCCTCCACTTTATATGGGACGCCGCCACGGCATGACTGACAAGCAGTGCGTCGGCGGGCGCCTGGGATCCGAACCTGCGAACCCCGGGCTGCCAAGCGCGGACTAAACCACTGCGCCACCGGGCGGCCCCCTGAATATTTCTAATATCAGAAATCCCCACATTAGGAAAAAGAGGCTTGAAAAGGTTAATTTTGTTGTTGGCAATTCAGAAGCTATTAACTCTATGTTAATTTTTATAACTCAGATACTTCAAAAAATTTTAAAAACCGACTCGGGTCTGGTAACTTATTGACAAGACAAATTGGAGCAGGGCTGTCTTCAGGGACCTGGGAAGACCGCCTGTCGGTGTACAAGCTCTGCACCGGGTTTACCCACAGTGGACTCTGTCACTCAACTCCACACAGCACCCAGACGCTGCTCAAGAGACTTCATTAATGTCTGCGTCCTTATCTGGGGCCGTCTAAGACTTGGAGAGCTCTTCCCAACCACACCCTGCTGGTCTTCAAAGCAGCCCTTACAGAGACGCCCACAGGGAGGAATGGTGGAGAGGTTGCTTCCTTCCACTTAATTGACGTTTGACCATTCAGACTAAACACCTCCAGTTATTAACTGTAGAAACTGGAAAAGAGTGGAACTTAGACGATGGCTTTGTTTTCAAAGTAAAACACAACCCACCAGCAGAGAAGTCTGTGTGGGAATACTTACTGCAGGATTGTCTGTGATAGCCAAAGACTAAAAACAATGTCCACCTATGGGTGATTATGATCCATCCATTCAGAGGAATTCCATGCAACTATTGCAAAGAGTGAGGGAGCTCTGTAGGTACTCATATGCAACAATATCTAAGAAACATTGTTCAGAGAGGGAAAAAAATCCAAGGGACAGAACTATATGTATGAGCATGCTACTATTTGTAGTCAGAAAAGGTGGGGGGCACATTATACACACACAGCCAATCTCTCTAGAAGGATGCACAAGGAACTAACTGGTAAGAGTGGGTGCCTCTGGAGAGGAAACCGTGTGTCAGGGATGGGAGATCTTCCCTTTCCTCTTCTGTACTGTGTAAAGTTTTCCTACATGCATTTATCTCTTACGTAAAATTATGAAAGTAAAAAACAAAACAAAAACATGGTCAAGTATGCATCAAACTCAATATTTTCTTGGTAGAGTGAAAGGAGGTAACCCCGAAATTATTTGAAAAACAACAAATAAGGCTTAGAAGATAATCGAGATCGCCCAAACTGACAGCCCACCTGGAGCATCCTCCTTGTGGAGATGAGGAAACCAGTACCCAGAGGAACAGCACATTTGGTCAAGGTCGTAAAATGGTCAGGGGCCTAGAAGCCAGGTGTCCTGACTCAACGCAGATGCCCATGGTTCAACCTGCCGCTCTGGAGTCGTTCCATTTCAAACTGTCACTGAACCTTCTCTGAGACTGGAGCTCACAAACCTCACTGATGGTTGAGGTTCTTTAAAACCACGGCTTCTGTTAGTCGCTCCGAGACTACGGAGCAGAGGAGGCCCAGGACAGACATAAACAGAGAGGAGGACCTCAGGAGAGCAAGGGAAGGCAAAACACCTAAATCCGTGAACAAACTCTCCTTGGGATAATATTCCATAACATGTTAGGGAGAGAACAACAGTTCAGTTAAAGAAAAAAAGGCAGAGCGTCTCAAATGTGGTACCTGAGGCCAAGACTGCCATTAAATGCCTCAGGAAGGCTAAAGACCTCATCAGTTCTAGACTTTCACCAGTCCCCACAGAAAGGAATAACCCAAACAGAAGATTTCTCCGTTGAAGCAGGAATGCATCAAAAATAAAGCAGAGACATCTTTTTTTTTCCCCTTCTGAGAGAGTTAGAATTTAAATTTAAATCTACATTTATCTTTTTGTTTTCATCTCCTTTTTTCTTTTTCTTTTTTTTGCTTCAACAATTGGCTTTCTCTTCTGTGTGTGGAAATCAATCTAAGCATGTTCTGCAGATATGTGACCAGAAACATTTCATTGCTACTATCCAGTATAAAAGAAAACACCAAGAAAGACAACTCCACAGCATCTGAGATCTGAACACCCTTTGATTCAGTGACTGTGGCCCTGGTGAAGCAAAGGATCAACATGGGATTGGGGTGTGGCAGGGGTGACTGTCCACGTTGGACATGACCCTCTGGTTAATGCTGCCCGTGACAATGTGCACTGAGGCACCTCTGACCCATTCCAGCAAACACACTTGGTCACCTCTTCTACAAAGCCCCAAGATAGGCTCAGGGCCAAGAAGGTCCCTGGACTGGGTTCTAAGCCCGCACACCATTTGCTATTTGAGAAGCAAACATGGAAAAGGTAACGTCTCCCCTCCTGAACGTTTGCCTATTGCAGCACCAGGGAACAGGGAGTGAAGGCTCACAGAGCAAGGGCTCTGGCAGCCTCCCCCAGCCGGGAGCTGCAGGCGAAGAGGGAGGCCAGAGAACCCGAGGCTGCCCAGCGAGCCGCCTGGAATGTTTGACCAACGTCTTTTTGGCCTCGGAGAGGTTCAGTGGCTTGCATTTCTGTGTCCTGGGCTTGCTTCCCTCATTTTTAAAATAGACTTTGGTTGCACACTCACACACACACACACAATGCCAAGTGAAGAAAACAAAACCGTAAGGTTAGGCTCAACTACAAAACCCATCACAGGCCTGCATGGGGCTGGCTCTGAGTGGATTACGGAAAGGACAACCAGTGTGCCAATGGCTGGAAGCCACACCTAAGCCCTAGAAAGACACAGAAATTACTTTATTCCCTTCAAATCCTTCTCAGTTCACATGTGACTCTGGGAGGGCAAAGTGGGACAGCTGTAGCTGGGTCCCCATTTCTCGCCTCGTTCTCAGCCTCCTTTCTCCTTTGGACAACAAGCTTCTCAGCTGAGGTGTCTCTACACCAGGCACTTTGAGCTGAACTTTTCAAAATACATGGTTTTGTCAACATGTCAGAGCACAATTCCGTGTCAGTGAGTGAGCAAGGCCTCCCTGAGCCCCTCACGGCTTTTCCCAGCACCGTCCCCAATTGCATCTCTGTTCTATCAGTAAGGGGAAAAGTTCCATGTGTTGTTGACTGTGGTTCGCTTAATAAAAATATAATATCCATGAGTTTACACTCATATAAACAAATGACTGGATGAATAAACAAATGGGGGAAGAAGAGACAAATCTCCTGTAGAGAATTCCAAATAATTTAATGTAGATACACCATCCTCAAGGACAGGGAGCAAACACTCCCTCTCCTGAAGCGTGGACTGTGCACAGTGACCCCCTCCCAAGAGGATAGTATTGGGGGGGACTTTATGGGGAGGGATCTTGTGTGTCAGCCAGGTGCTCAAGGTCAGCATCAACAGGGATCAGTCATGGTAAAAAGATGTGATGAAAATGACACTTTATCTCTATGGCCTTCCTCCCAAAACCCATCATCCCAGCCTAATTGGAGAAAAAAGTCAGACAAATTCCAATAGAGGGGAATCCTACAAAATGCCTAAGCAGTACTCCTCAAAATTAGCAAGGTCATCGGGCCGGCCCCGTGGCATAGTGGCTAAATTCGCGTGCTCCACTTTGGCAGCCCGGGGTTTGCGGGTTCTGATCCCGGGCGCAGACCGACGCACCACTTGTCAGCCATGCTGTGGCGGCGTCCCACATAAAGTAGAGGAAGATGGCACGGATGTTAGCCCAGGGCCAGTCTTCCTCAGCAAAAAGAGGAGGATTGGCAACGGATGTTAGCTCAGGGCTGGTCTTCCTCATAACAACAACAAAAAACAACTATCAAGGTCATCAGAAACAAGGAAAGTCTAAGAAACTGTCAAAGTCAAGAACAGCTAAGGAGACACAACCAGGAAAGGTAACATGGTATTCTATAGGAGCTCTGGGAACAGAAAAAGACATTAGGTAAAAAACTAAGGATATCTGAAGAAAGCATGGATTTTAGCTAATAATGATGTGCCCATATTGGTTCTTTAATTATAACTGTAACTACTAATGTGAGATGTTAATATTACAGGAAATTGGGTGAGGGGTATGTGGGAAATCTATCGTCCCAATTTTTCTTAAAACCTAAAACTGTGCTACAAAAAATTGTGTGTGTGTGTGTGTGTGTAACCATGTCTTCAACAAACACCAGGAACTGTGCTGGCCTCTGTCTCTTCAATAGTCGCTATTAGTTTTTATAAAATAATTAGTTTTGTACATACAAAATGGGTCAATATTCAAAGGAAAACATGGTCTGTAGTGTGTTCCATGGGAGTGAGTAGATATTAAGCTAAAATTAAAAAATATATATATAGGAGCTTCCAGAAGTGTTCCATGGTCAAATTGGGAAATTTGGGGCCAAACATGGTTTACAAGAATTTATTATACTTCAAGATTTCTCAGAGCTATCAATATACTAACAGACACTGAGACTTTCCAAGAGGGAGATATAAAATGCAGCACTTCTCAAACTTGGAAGAGCCGTGTTCTCCTGAGTTGGAATACCGGGAAATGCTGGCTTACTGCAGCTCAGCAGATGTCTTGGCAGCCCTGAATTCTAAACTGAACTGAAAATGAATTAATATTTATTAAGCTCCTACTATGTGCTAAGTAAACTCTTTAAAGTCAGCTAAGCAGCCATGTAGGACGCAGAGCCAGAGAAGGGAATGGAGCTGCCGCGGTGGATGCTGAACCAAGTGGTTTCACGTGCCTAGAATTACCCCCCGCTGTTCAAGATACAAAGTAACAGGAAAACACAGCAAAACAAAACAGGGAAAAGCACGGGCTATAGAGACTGCCCAACATCTGCAGAAATTCTCCATCAGCAAATGCTGACTTAGGAAAATTTCAAAGATGGTTTAACTTACACATCAGTTTTCACAGCTGGCGAGCAGAACTTCGCTAAATTAACTTTTGTTCCATATATTCAAAATAACCTATCTTTTGGTTTAGTTTTTTTAATTGCTTCTATCATAAAACAACATTAAGTGTTCCAAAGTATCCTTCTAACATCAGCCCTGGCGAGTGGGAAGAGCTTCGAAGAGGCTCTCTTACTGTTTTGAAAACCTGGTTGCAGTTTCCTCAAAGTAGGTGATGTGCACATTCAAAGACACGCCTCGGGGAACACACCTGATTTGGGATCTGGGAAACGTCCTCCTCCCGGATGGAACAGGTGTTTAATTCAGTTTGATGTTTAGGCTAATAAGTTTATAATAAATTGCATCAGAAACACCTTTCAGAAACCTAAACACCCAATGAGAGGGGCACACAAGAGCCCCTGAATCGGGGACGGTCAGAATTACAAGCTGAGCGACCACTTCACTCTCTGTCGCCACACTACAAAGGCTGAGACTGACAGCGACCAATTGTCCTAGTTTGCCAGGGCCTGAGGGGGCTCCTGGGACACAGGAATTCGCAGCTAAATCCGGGAGAGCCCCAGGCAAATGGGGTGGTTGGTCCCCTGAGGCCTGTGTCCGTCCCCGGCCTGGCCCCCGAGCTAACTCAGGCGGAGCCCGTTTCCTATGTCACCCTTGTCGTGTTCCCTCACAAAGAGAACCAGTGCCAGCATGAAATAACCACGTGATAGTCCAACCACAGTCAGGCTGCCCAGATCAGCCCTCGGCGTGTCCTCCACGATCACAACTTAGCTGGTTGTGCTTTTGTACCCATGTTACCTGATAACCAGAGAGGGAATCTTACTCCTCCATCGCTCTGTAACTTTTTAAGGAAATCAAGCCCTATTTATGACTTTGCAGCACTCGTCAACATGCACTGGGTTAGGTCCGAAAGCCAGGACATCGTTCCTGCTGGATTGCTGGTCGAGCCGCACGCACTGAGGAGCTCTTCTCAGGGACACTAAGCTGTCCTCCCCCTGTGATCTGAACTGACTCTCCTCTTCCTGAAGGCTGATTTGTGCTCCTTATAAATTAGACCTGGGAAGGAGCCAAGCCTCCCTGCCGCCCAGAACCAGCCCGAAGATATGGCTCTTCCTCATCAACAGAACAAAAATAATCCAGTGCATTTCAAATCTGACTTGTTGATGCACACAGTGGGCACTAAATACATCCCCCTGAGCTGAGCTTCAGGGTTTGGGGGTCAGAAATTGGTAATAAAATGTCAGTACCATTTATAAGGAAATGATCACCACAGACATTTTTTAATTTAAAAGAAATGCACCAAAGAAGAAAAATCAGAACTCACTGTGCTCCCCCCGGACACACAGACATAACGCTTTCTCTTGAGGCTGCATTTTCGCCATGACCCCTGTAATCTTCTAAGACTTCTTAACGACTTAAGTAATCTTAACGACTACTGGGTTTCTGTTGCTGCTTCCTCTTCACTTCCAGAGCACAGTTCCATCTCATTCTGCTCTGTTGTATCACTAGTGGTTGACAAACCCACTTCCCACCACACTCAGTACAGACGGGGCCCTGTATTCACCCTGCTCTGTACCATCGCCATAGAAGTTCGGGCTGGAAGGTTCCTTCGTCATTCAGACCACGGTTCTCAGACTGGTCTTCAGCAGTAGGATCTTCCTCCAGAGCCCGACAGACAGCATGAAGCAGAGGCAACCCTCACAAAGGGGCCCATTCAAAGCAGGCCTAGGGTGCTGGGGCCAGTGGGTGAGTGAGCACTTACATGGCGGCCCCTTGGCTGTCTACTCTAAATTCTCTTGGTCTCGCATTCACTGTGCTTTCCCTACAGGTGTTTCTCAACTCTTGTGTCAAAATATTAAACAATTTTTTAAAATTTGTTGAACAGACACAGCTTGTAAAGACTGGATACTAACTAAGCTTAGCTTCGGCTCACATCCCCCTGAAACCCTGGTGTGGGGCCTTGGGACACAATTTAAAACCAATGATTTAGGCCAATTCACTCATTTTAGAGATGAAGAAACTTGGAAGGTTAAAGGACTCAGCACAAAGCACAGGCACAGACTGTGACATGCCTAGGAAGCCCAGGGAATATGCTAGAAGGGCTGTGCCAGCTGCACTGATCGCCAGTCGCTGCCCTGTCCTGCCCACCCTCATTCATCAAAATACAGTTACTGAGTTAAATCTGGTGACAAGGATATGAAGTGTTTCCTGTCCCCTATTTCATGAAAAAGCTTAACACAGACTAATTTAGTGAACTTATTTACTGCTATAAAGTGATGAAGTCAACATAAATCACATGTTACGATGACACCCTGTTTGTGTGATCTGGTTTTACAGAAAATGGCATAGGGCTTTATTCTTCAGTCCCTAAAAAGAAGAGACCAAACCAGATAACTTGGAAAAGTTACATTTCATAATTCAGGAAGGTTTAAATGAGAAGAGCTGCTCCTCAGGCAATACCAGACCTCCCGACCACGGCGGCTTTTGGGAAGTAATGATACGCAACTGGAAGAAGCCAGAACATACAGGTGTAAATCGTTCTGACATATGAGCAGACCCAGCCACACCGAGCTTCACAAATACCCCAGCGTCAAGGGCGTCTGGTGCAGCTGCGGGGCTCTCCCTCTCTTATGGGCCGTACATGGCTCAACTCGTGCTCTGGCCAACGTCAGGTGTCACGCAGGCCTGTCTGATGGAAAACACACGTCCAAGAGGTAGAAAGAAAAACCCAGCCGCGGTCCAGCCTTGACTCAGTCACGACACAATGGAGGGGGAAAAGGGCTGCAGACGCGTCTCTCGCCCTTCTTGTGTCTCTCTCAGCTCCTGCCAACGAGCCGCTTGTTTCTCTTATTTCCCAGAAACAGTATTAGCCGTCCAACAAGGTCAGCAAAAAAAAGCAGCTTTTCACTTCAGGGTGCATTTGATTCCAAAAATCTGTAAAGTATTAAACCAAGAAGTTGCACTATCCCAACTTCACACTGGGCCCTTTATTCCAATTCTGGGTGAGAATAGCTATAAGGAAATTTCTCAGTGGCTCTGCTGATAGGGCCCAGGGCTCTGGGATACATGTGGTTCAGCCACACTGTCCCAGCTTCACCGTTTCAAGCCTTCAAACCACTTCCATGTGCCTTAAAACTTGACAGGTGGACTTGGGTTTCCCAGATGCCCCCAGCTCTTCTGGTTTCAGACTTGTGACCCAAGCGGCATTGATTTTACAGGAAAACCTGAGTTTTTAGCATCAGGAAATGCTTTTCCTACTTGCCATGCTGTCTGCCCATCCAAACAGTAATCTAGTGGACACACCAGTGTGCAAGTACCCAGCCAGCTCTGCTCTCCTCGGCGTACAGATGGAAATGCCCATAACACTGCCTCTTATGTTTTCCTAGCAAATGCGTTATCTAAAATGTATATTTTATCAGCATTTAAAGGATTTAGACATCAGTTTTCATCATTATAATATATCCAGAACAAACTACAAAAGAAATCACATCTTTCTGGCATGTTGATTTCTTCTGGATCCTTTTGCTGTAAAGAAATCACATTTCTTCCACCTAAAGCAGCACCAGCATGTGCTACTCAGATCCCATCTGATTTCTGGGATATCTCAAGATTTATCAGATGTGGCCTGTGGCAGGAAGCACATCTATGAGGCTAGCGAATTTAGGCAAACAATGACCTAACTTGGGAAAAAGAGGAAATTGGGTGCTTCACTGTGTTGCTTCACAAAGTTATCTTTGTGTCTTTGAATTTAATTCCTTGGCCTGGCAATAGCAGCAAAACCAAAACTGTTTTATTATCTTCAGACAATAGGTATACTTTCATCCCAGCAGGAAATGGAAACTCTGATTCATGCATTTATTTTCATTAGTTAGGAGAGAGTTTGCCGTAGCTTTTTATTGGTGAGCTTTCCTGAATGATTTTAAAACTACTCCAGGTGTAAAGAGTGGCAACCCAGGCTAAATACCAGAAAATGGACCGACAGCTGTTCCACAAGAAGTAGAGAAAAAGTGCCAGTGTGGGCCGCTAGTTTTTAATCTGTTTTCTTTTTATAACGTGCCATTTTAGTAAACATGTTTATTATTTAAAGAGCTCACACAACACACTCCAAGAGATTGTCAAAGAACACGAAAGAGAACATGCCATTAGTAATCAACACAGAAAAATTGTCAGCTTCACAAGGAATCATAGAAATGCAAATTAAAGAGCTATTTTTCAGCAATCAAATTAGCAAAGATAATGGTGTGATGCAGTGTTTTGCCAGGATTTCTCAGGAAAAAAAGAAACAAGAATTTAACCAGGGGTGGCAGAATTAGGAAATCTGGTAAAATTTTATGTCAAATTTAGGGATTTTGTATATATATGCATTTTGAGGATTGTATTCCTAGATCCGATAGGATTTCTAGTGACCCCCAAAGGTTAATTACCTTTGAAATGAAAATCCTATTAGTGGTGGTATCTGGACGGTAGGACTATAGACGAACTTTTCTTTCCAGCAGTCAGTTCATTTAACTATTTGCTCACCAGACATCTGCTGAGCCCCAAGGAGGGGCAAGGTACTGATTCCAGGTACGGGAGAGACTGATGAACAGGATGGACAGGCCCTGGCCTTCGGAAGGTTACAGTCTAGCGGAGAGATGGACAATAGCAAATACACAGTGTAATTCTGGGGATCAGGGCTTGGAAAGTGCCAGAGTATTTCATACACTGTGGTAAAGTAAAAATCCTGAGGAAACCTAGAGATGGAGAAGTGCTGGGGGTCCAGTCCTCGGGATCAGCGTCTCTGGGTGCTTGTCTCCCAGGCCTGGGAGGTGGTTCGGGGTCATCTCTGCGAAGAAAGGAGCTTCGGGGTGGGGGTGAGGGGAGGTAGAAACCAAAGCAGCTCTGCTTTTAAACACCTACAAAAGGAGACTCCAGTCCCAAGCAAAACAAAGCACAAACCCATACCTCTAAATTCTATTTGGGAGGGTGTGCCAAGGGGTTCTGCTCTTAAAAACAAAAACAAAACAAAATACATAACAACAGCTGCCGTCTGGATTTTCTAAGTTTTATCCTGGAACCAAATGGGTACGTGGCGGGCCCTTGCTCTGGCCTCGGCGAGTCCTGGCTGTGCTCTGAGGTGGTGCACTCACCAGTGAGCAGGGGTGTCGAAAACCTCTAACGCTCCTGGGGGTCGCTGCTGGGAGATGTTTTGAGGACTGGCCCCTAGATCACAGTGTCCAGATTGTTTATGGGGAGTTAGAGGGAAAAAATCCCTCTTAGGCGTCTATACCTGGAAAAACTATGTTTCTCCTCAACACCAGGCCAGCCTTCACCTCCCCAATGCTCTGACTCCCATGACTGAACATGCCGCCCTCTTTGCAGGAGACCCTCAAGTCTCAAAGCCAAATCTGCAGGCACTTCTAGCAGCACACAGGGCCTGTGGTATGCATTTTCCTCCTTGGCTTTATTATTTTCTCAGCCACGGTCTCCCTTGACCCCAACTTAACTCAGTGATTTATATGTGTCCTTTGAATGATGTGTTTTGTAAGAGGCAAGAGTACAGAATAAATGGAAGGAAGAATCACGGGTTCATTTTAAAACTATATCTCTGTATGTATAGCTACACAGATCTATTATTTGTCAAAAATGTTCTGTGAAGCTTAACTGAGCATGCTGGAAATGGCATTTGTGCGTCATCTCAAGGAGAAGGGTCTACATGACCTGAGGCCGCACCTTGCAGAGACCTGCTGGACCAAAAAGCTTTTCCTCGTATCGCATCATCTTTACGCAACAGACTCATTAGAGGAGCCAGTTGACCAAGCAAACTCTGCCCTCCCCCACCTTCCACAGACGCCACCTCAGCCAAGTGACCAAAGCAGCATCACCCACACTGGACAAACTGACACCATGAGCCTCCTGCGAGGATGCAGTGAGAAGAAGACAACGCCACTGTGGTGTTCCTGGCAAACATGTATAACCTACATCAAAATCACGCGGAAACACCAGACAAATCCCAATTAAAAACAATCTACACCATACCCGGCGGGTACTCTTCAAAAACGCAAAGGTCCAGAAACACAGGGCTGAGGAATTGCTCCAGGTAAACAGAGATTAGGAGGACAGGACAACTAAATGCAAAGCATGATCCTTGAAGGATCCTGGACCACAAACCAAGAGAGCCATCAAGGACATTATGGTGGCAAAGGGAGAAATTTCAAATATGGGCTGTGGATGAGACAACAGTATTGTACCAATGTTAAATTTCCTGATCTTGGTACCTATACTGTGCTTATGTAAGAATATGTCCTTCTAGAAAATACAATCTGAAATACTTAGGAGTGAAAGAGCATGATGTCTCCAACTCAGTCACAAAGGATTCAGAAAAAAAAAATTATATATATACACACATACAAGGAAAGAGAGAGAAGCAAATGTGGCAAGTCATAAACAATTAACAAAGGCAAATCTGGGCAACGGGTACATGGGAGTTCCTTGTCCTATACTTGGAACTCTTCTGTAAGTTTAAGATTATTTCAAAATAAATAGTGACATATTAAAAGAAAACTTCCCGATACACACCCTAAACTCCCTGGAGATCGAAAATTCTTAGTCTGGCAGGGTCCAGAGAAACTGTGCCACATACGGGCCATTGTCCTGGAGCGTTATTTATCGCTGAGAACTACCCTACTAAACAATAGTTTTGAAAACTGACCAGGGTTTGGAGAGGAGAGCACCCTGGTTGTAACATGTGCTACGTGATTCTGATACCTCACACTCACCATTCCTTCCAGCCTCCCACCTCTACCCGCGACCCCAACTGTAATCTAGAAATAATTCTGGGTGAATGGGGTCAAAAGGTGCCAACTCCCAGTTATAAAATAAATAAGTCCTGGGGATGTAATGTACCACACGGTGACTATAGTTAATAATATTGTATTGCATATTTGAAAGTTGCTGAGAGAGTAGATCTTGAAAGTTCTCATCACAAGAAAAAAAGTTTTGTAACTATGTGTGGTGACGCATGTTAACTAGACTTACTGTGGTGATCATTTCACAATATATACAAATATGGAATCACTATGTTGTACACCTGAAACTAACAATGTTATATGTCAATTGTATCTCAATTTTTTTAAAAAAAGAGGAAAAAAAATCTCATTTTCAAAAAATAGAGAGCCTGGGAAGACAGGACAAAAAGTTGCCCTATGGGACTGGTTGGGAAGGTCTTTCAGAAGAAACAGCTCTGGACAACTCATGACAAGACACTGGTCTAAAGACTTACAAGTTTTCTTGGGGGAACTGGGGCTCCAAGAGAGTTAGCTGACTGCTAAGCTCGAGGCCCTGGGGTGAAAGGCCTCCACTCCCAGGATCAGAGCTGAAGACACTGATCCACATTGGCCTTCTGGACAGAAGCTAAGAGGGCAAAGTTGAGGCTGGGGAAGGAACTAGCAAATGCAAACAGGGAAGGATGTTTCCAGAAGGAATGTCTCAGGCCAAAGCCATCCTATTTTAATATAGTTTGAATCCTGGGATTCCCTCAAATTGCAGGGAAAAAGGGATTGTGCTTAAAACTAGAGTGGAGACAAAGAAGACAACTCACAAGCATATGAGACATGGAGATCAGAGAAGTGGGGTCTCCAGGGGACTATCCCTCGTTTGCAGGGTCTCAGGCAGTAGCAACAGAAAAACAACATCAACGATAGAGGCCAGGAGTCCAGGAACCTTCCATCTGCAGCTGCCCGGGGCGTTCAGTTCATTAGAATGGGATTGTTGATCCAATTCCATTTGGGGAGAAATTAGAGTTCCATTCTAATTAATTCAGGCACTAAGGCGGTTGATAAGGGTAGAAATAGAATATTTTTCTTGACATTTAAAGTGTGAGCTTTGAAGCAGCTAAATGAAAGTCTTGAGAGCCAGGACTAAATCAGTCACATTAAAAAAATTTTTTTCCAGCTCTGCAAATATTTAACTCTTGGCAAAATTGAAAACTCACGACTCAGTCTTCACTCGTGTCTGAGAAATATAACACTGGAAGGGGAAAGGATGAAAATAATATGGAATGAAATGCATGACACGTACTGGGAAGAAAATAACTTCAAATGAAACTTCCATCTACAGCTTAGTCAAAAACATGTGGAGATGCAAGCTGAAAAGCAGAGCCAGTGGGAAAGCGAGGTGCCTGGTTAAAGATCCTTTTCGTGGTAACCATAAATCATTTTTTGTAAAAGACAGTAGCACCCCAAACAAAGCCTCGACCAACACACACAGTGGATCTGCAGACAACTACTTGTTTAGTTTGATCAAAGCAAACCATGTCAAAATTGTATTTTTTAAGGAATTCTTATACAGTGTTTTTTTTATTTTCTCATGTTTTGCTGATCAGCATTTTCTATGATGACCAAATAGTAATTATATCATATGAGGGAAAAGAACATTCTTGAATCTTGCTGCCTCAAATATGTTTAGGACCTTATTTTTTCCTGCCTTTTTCTTTTTTTTTAAACCAGGGAGGGGGTGATCTCCTGTCTGCAGCACTTAATGAGAAAAGACTATGAAGGCTTTTGTTTTCCTGGCTTCCCTTATGGTGTTATTTTGCTGACTTCATCACAGAGAATTATTGAGTCAATCATGGCAGAACAGCTGTCTCTGACCAGCAGCAACTGCAAAGCACCCAGGGAATAAATTTAGACTTCCAGAAAGGAAGAAGAAATCGATCTTCCAGCTGATACAGGGCGGGGGAGGTGATGATTGCACACAGGCGGGGACAGCATCACCGGGGGCCCCAAAGAGGAGATCAAAGAAAAGTGTCCAGATGTCACTCGGCACTTATCAATTTGGAACAAGTGGTCGAATGACAAACCATCCCAGAATCCCTTTGCCTCATGCTTGAAGCAAGGAAGTTCCTGAGGGCAAACGATTGGGAGCCAGCCAGCAGATAGTACTAAAGCTGTCAAAATTATTTTTAAAACTCTCAATAGAGGCCCACAGCTTGGTGAAGAGATCAGACTCCATTAAAAATAAATAGGTAAAGGAAGGTAATGCACACAAAGAAGGGACTAAGGAAAAGCTTGACCTTGGCCTTGGCCACCTTTCTAAGAGCCTTCCTAAGAGGCTCTGATCTTGTTCAGGGTTTGAGTGGCCCCTCTGAAATGTTCCAGGGGTTTGGGCCAGCAGAGGCCTGACTCTGGCCAACTCTCAGCAAGCAGAGTTCAAGGTGGGCTCACACACTGACCCTGTGAATCTAGACAACACAGTACAAATATCTCAATCCCAAACTGCAATGTTTCCCCTAGTTTTTGAAGCTTACTTGGTAAGACTGGGGTCAACACTCTCTGGAAAGTGGCTTCATGTACCCAGTGCACATGTGTGCACTAACTACAGCAAGTGCCAAAAGGACAATGCCAATGCCACAGTAACCGTCTACTTCGGAAAAAGAACCGAGTCAAGAAGTTGGTGAGCACACTCAGAGTTCTTTCCGGGTAACTCAAGTTAAAGACTGGATATCTCAGTGGGTTTTTGCTGATTACCACACAATTCTGTCATAGCCCCTACACCTGGCTGATGACCAGTCATCCACTTGAAACCAGTGCCCATTCCCAGGCTCCCCCTACATCACCAGAAGCAGGATTTCCCAGTGGTTGGGCACAGGCAGCACCCATCTGAGCAGCAGCCTGTGACTGTCCTTGGGGAGCAATCAGACTCTGGATTCTGAAGACGTCTGCTCGAGAGATGCCCCAAGGGATCTGACTCGTGCTGGACTTGGACCCCCACCTGCAGAAACACTGACCGTAGAGACTAGGGGATGGCTCGTTCACCACGGGTAGACTTGGTCAACTGCAGATGCTTGACAATTCCTGGTTTCGTCTGTATTACACCAGGGTCTCAAGCCTTCTTTCCAACACCCCTCCTCCTCTCCCACCATAAAAAAGCTCAAGGCACCAAGTAGTTCTCCTTTTTTTCCTTTTGGCTATTATAAAAGTAACATAGCCATATCACAGAGAAAATAACAGGAATCACCCCAATCTACAAGCCTTATTATAATCATTATTAACATTTAAAAATACATAACTGATTCACTCAATACATTTACTCTACAAAATGGTGCCCCTGAGATGCATAATGCACTTGACCAGGGGCTACAAATACACAAATGGAGAGCAAAGCCTTGTGGAAAAGAGAATCTAAACAAAATCTTTTTTAAAAAACAAAATTATAATCATAGCACAAACAATCTGCCAGCTTTATAAACTTAGATTGATATAACAGTTTGCCATGTGCCACATAGTCCTTATAACTATTATTTTAATGGCAACAAATACATTTATTTTTGTATCGCAAGCATTTAATTGGGGGGAGTTATATTATAAATAATGCATCTTTGTGTACACAGTCTTCCAAAGTGTTCATCTAGCACACTACTTATGAATGTCACCTTGGAGAAGATTTTCTTAGGAAAATTGTGGCATCAAATATTTTTCATGGCTCTTGAGATTTCTTATCAAAGAGATTTTTCTACCTAAATTTCACATAATAAAATCTACACATCTCATCACCTAATCTTAATACATTCAGATAAATGAACACTGATCTAGATAAGAGAGTCACCCACATTAGGATAAATGGGTTATACCCATGAAAACACAGGGTTCATTTCTTCATATACTATCATGTCCCGCTTTACTGCACAAGAGGAATTGAATCAGTTGATGTAATAATTTGTTTTCAGTCCCCATTTCATCTCTTCTTTAAAAAGCCTTAAAAGAAATGAACGTGGTGAATCTCCCTTTGGAAACCCCAAAGAAGAGCAGTCTTCAATAATGTTGATTAAATAGAGGGAATTTTGACCATTGATGGCTTCCCCAACTCTAAGCAGAAAATAATATTGATTTTCTATAGTGTTTAGAAAAATGTTCCTTCTTTTTCTAATCAAGAAAAAAAAAACCCTTTCTAACCAGAACCCCTTCCCCTTTTCCCGCGCCCACCAGTCTTCCTTCCCTTCCACACACACCGGCTTTCCACCACGCAATCCCGCCCGCACCCGTCCCTCCACCTCCTGCATGGAGTGTGGCGGTTTCGGTGTATCTCTGGGTTCGTGTGTGTATGTGCTGTGCACGTCAGCTAATTTATACTGCAGAAACCATAAGGTTCAAAAAGTAGTGAGAACACGAGAGTTGGAAAAATCACAGTAGCCAGATGTATCTGCCATGAACTCACCACATAAATTTGATTAGAAAAAAACCACTGGAAAAAGAAAAAAATAAGATAGCCTACATATACATCTGACTTTAGCAAACTTTCAGGATACCGTTCTACATGCTTTAAGCCACACTGGGCTGCAGCATCCCTTAGCTATTTTATTTGCTTTTGATAAAATGTTTTCAGGTGCCTTTGTACACTTCCTAGAGGAAAGAACAAGCCAGTTTAGCAACTGAGCACGGACAAGATTTTCCCTCTTGTCTTCAAAAGCATGCCCTGCAAAAAAGAAAAAGGAACCTACACATGTGTTTATAATTTGAAGTACAGCTCGAGACAGACCTGGAGGACTTGGACTCTGGCCTGGTGGATGGCACATCTTCAAAGGGCGAAGTTGTGTGTGTGTGTGTGTGTGTGTGTGAGATCTTTTAAAAATTCCTATAGTGTTAAAAATACACTCTGGCTGCACTTTACCAAAAGTTCCTGAACCGGCGAGGGCTGGCAGTCTGGTGAAGCTGTTCTACAGTCTTTATTTTTCCTGTCCTGTCTGGAAGGACACTGGCAGCCCAGGTGGGGGCCTCATTCCAACAGAGGCCTGTTAATGAGTGACAAGAGCCCAGCACACCATGGTTTATGATCGCCAGGATGATCACTAAACAGGCGAAATTGCTTATCACCTTCTCTTGGCAAAAACATTTCCAAATATGAGGACATTTTAAGTTGGCGCGTGACTCGTGTTAGCCTGCTGAGAAATGGGAAAACCTTGACACTGTCACACTGGCAGAGGGAGAAACATTCTTCACATGGAACTGCAAGTGTGCCTGCTCCTCACCAACTCCCTCTGCTGAGGACCTGACGGTGGTGGAGCCGGGTCACCGGCGCGCTGTGCTGCATCTTCTCATGGCTGCCGGCGGAGAGGGTTCAAGGTTACTTTTGCAACGTGTAAGCAAAAGCGCCCAAAGGATGGAAGCTGCAGGCACCGTGGCTGGGTTTCCCTGAGGGAGGAGCACACCACAGGCTCTTCCTCTGAGGACACCGGGGCCAGACAGCAAGGGAAAGCCGGGCCACCAGCCAACAATAATGGTGATAACAATGCATTTCTCTGGGGGCTTTCTCTACCACGCCAGCTGCCGAGGCATGAACGACCTAAATGCTCAAAACAACTTTTATGAGGCAGGTACTTTCGTTATCACCGTTTTACAGACAAGGAAAACGAGCCTCAGAGAGGTTACGGAACAAACACAACGGCAAATGTGCGAGAGAAGCTCAGTCCTGACTCCAAGTTCTTCCAGTATCCATGCCACACAGAGGTCCCTGCCCTGCCCCAGCCCATCCCCACACGAACACCCTGGCTGATCTCCTAAGCAGACTCCCTTCTCCCCAACCCCATTGTTCTATATATCATAATAGGGCCTGCGCAGTCTTTTTTTTCTTCTGTTTGTTGCATTTTTCTTTCTTCCTTCAAAAAACTGTAGTGGGTATTAATGATAATTAATCATACCAACGACACACTTAAAGATCTGAGATCCCATCCAGTTTGTGTTATGAAAAAAATCAACTTTTACATGTACAGTAACTTCCCCCCTTCACTGTGGGACATAAAAGTGAGGATTCCAAACAAGGTGTCAGCTCCCGAGTGATCCAGCTTCCACCCAGGGGTCACCTCTCCTCTCTACTATCTGAAGCCCTCCCTTCCTTCTTCCCAGACATCTCCCATTCTTCTTCTACTCCCTGGGGAGTAGCTCTGGAGACTCAGACTCCAGCAATCTGCTCAGACAGAACCAAATTGGATAAAACCTAACAAGACAACCTGATTTGGCAAATATGAAAACGAAAATTTCAGTTAAAGCTAGACCAAGCTGGAGATGGTTATTTGAAATAAGGTGCAAAAAATTTTCTTTTGCATTTTTGCCCTGCAGAGTCTACTTCCTCTTCCTCAGGCAGTGGGGAAGTCAGTGACTTGGGACACACAACACATCTGCCATCCCACAAGGACACCTTTTCACTGGCCACTTATGCAGCCTGACAAACATATGCTCTGTTTCTACAAAGCCTTGAAGATA
This sequence comes from Tapirus indicus, assembly GCA_031878705.1. Lineage (NCBI taxonomy): Eukaryota > Metazoa > Chordata > Mammalia > Perissodactyla > Tapiridae > Tapirus > Tapirus indicus. Next base: position 5,258,278 of record CM062920.1, on the reverse strand, counting down.
CAGGTCCCTTCTCTCCCAAGGAAAATATGGTTTGACTTGCAAGCCACATTTCGGGAACAGATCTACTGAAAAAACAGGATACCCACTAAGTTTCTTGGGGGAATGGGGACAGAAACAGTTCCACCAGAGGGCGCTATCCTCACTGAAAGTAATAAAGTGTGCCTAATTTAAAGCACTGCACTCTAACCAGCCCAAAGTAAATCTTTTTTTTCCTTGAGAGCTTTTATCATGAACAGTGAAACTGTCTTCAAATCTAACATTCTATAATTAAATAAAATATAAAATAAAACTTTTCTTTCCACAAAGAATAATGATGCTAATAAAAGTAAACACTTTATAGTTTATAGCTAATTACGTGCCAGGAACAGATGTAAGCATTTTACATATATACACTCATATAATCTCCTCAGACTATAAAAATAATCCTCATTTTACACATGGGGAAACTGAGGCACGATTAACTTAGTAATAAGTAACAGGGTCACCAAGTCAATACTGGGTAGAGCCAGGATGCAAATTCTGACCGTCTGACTCGCAGGTCCATGTGCCCAAACTACAGGAAAACAGAGGGTCCCAATGAAAGGAGATTTCCGCTGACTGTCTTTAGCGATGTCACTGACTGCATCGCGGCTCTAGAAATACATAACATCAGCTCATAAATGGTACTAATTTCATCATCTGACAGCTATGTTATTAACTGTATTTTGACATCATTTTCACATGTACATGAATCTCTCCCAGTGAAGGGGACATATCACTTAAGTTCACTAATTTGTCAGCTACATTCCTTTGAAGAGACCAAAATTCTAGATTTAAGAAGGAGGAGAAGAAGAATCTGTTCTGGTCAAAAGGTAAAAAGAAAAAAAAAATGCAGTTGACGTAAAACGGACATAGAAATTTTGGATCATATTCAAAATACTGACTTTATAGATATGTGCTAATGTATATTACATTGGTCTATTATATATAGTATATATAAAAACACTATTACCTATATTTGTATACCTGTTATTTCTATACCTATTATTTCTAAAATAATGAAAATAAAATACCACATTCTAAATCTTTAAAAAGAAGAAATAGGAGGAAGAGAAGGATCTGCTCTTTAATTTTTAAAGATTGATAATACAGAGCATAAACTACAGCAGAGCTATGGCTTGAAATAAAATATTTGGAGTAAATCATCTATTATCAGGACCATATTGTGACTCTAAATTATCCCTGGTCTTTGGAGCTCACTCTGCGTTCCCCGTTATATTTCCATCCTGGGGACACATCTGTGATTCTCTATAGGCTAGCAACATACTTTGTAATGGGAAAATACTCAAATATTGTTGGGAAAACCTCAGAATGCAAGTCTTGAGAAATTTACTGCTCCAATTTATTAGAAATCTGGAAAGTAAGGTATTTTATTCAGCCACAGGTAAACTTGTTTCAGATATTCAGATTACAATTTCTTTAAATATACTTTACCAGCAATTGGGTTTTTAGTGTGTATATGTGTTTGGGTGTGTGTGGGTGTGTGCAGGCAGACATATGTGCCTTCAATATCAAGTTTCAAGCATTCAAGGTCCTTTTAAAGGACCACTAGTCCACTTCCTACTTATTGCACAATTTTGAAGAACCAAGGAAAGTACATAAAAGAGCATAAACAAGGATATTCACTCCAGTATTGTGTGTACTAGCAACGTGCTAGTAACAACCTAAATATCCATCAGATGGGGTTGTTAAACAAACCAATTACAACACATCAATTTGTCAGACTGTAGGCCATTTGTTAAAAGAATGAGGCAGCTCTGTACAGATATAGAAGTGGAAAAAGCAAAGTGCAGAACAGTGGGTGTGATATGCTGGCATTTGTGTGAAGAAACACACACACGTGACTGGAAACACGTGTGTTGACTCCAGGCATCAAGCAAGAGACTGAGGAGGGGGGATCAGAGGAAAGCTTACTTTGTGAACATCCCTTCAAAAAAGTGTGGGTCCATGAAAGATTTCGTCCAATTATAATGGATTATACAGTTAATACTTTAATAATTAATTTTTAATGAAAATTAAATGGTTAAAGAAACCTTGAAACTCATCTATGCTACCTAATTTGTGGTTTCTTTACTACTTGGGCATCTGCTTTCCACTGGAGCTCTTCTATGCTGGGGCGAATGACTCACAGGAAGTTTTGGTTTACCAGTGCTGAAGAAGCTTTGCTTCCATTTTCCTTGATCTGCCCTTTAGATAAGGAACACAACAGAGGTTATTCCAAGTTATTTGCTTTTGGGATATATTTCACATCTGCAAGCTTTAAAATGGTAGGTCCAGACTTCCTGGAACAGCGGACAGTATATTTACTTGAAGCTGACTCGGGTTACTTGAGTCCATCCTCCCTTTGGCTAAGCCACAGTACGAGGGAAGGGTGTCTAGAAAGAATGCTTCCATTTTCATCCTGTTCATTCCTGAAAATCCAAGAGGAGATTCTTTTCACTCTCTAAAATTAACTGTTCCATGTAAAAGCAGTATCTGGATATCTGATCTTAAATGGAAATGGTATCTGAAAATGGCACCATCTTTTATATAACTTTAAAATTGGACCTCTTATTTTTAGCCTTTGGGGGCGGGGGAGAATGACTACAACAAAAGCTGATTAGTGTATTAATTCACATCTGATTATCTCTAGTGGGCAGAATTTTAGTTCTTTTGAAGTAAAGGCAATTAGCAGAAAATAATCTCTTCTTAAGTCTAAAGTCACACTTAAACATTGTAAATGAAGTGAAAAGTGGGCCGTACTACCCCGGGGCAGGAATGGGGAGAAGCCACCTGCAGACTATGTAGCGGCTGAACGCAGCCTAAAATCAGAGCCACCTCTTCAGACTCCAGCTCTGCTGTCCAACGGGCTGTGTGACTGTGGGAAAGTTTCCGCATCTATGAAACTGGAATGCTGTCACTTCTTGTAAGATTTTTGCCAGGATTTAATGAGATAACACAAGAAAACACCTGGTCTGGTGTCAGTCACACATTAAGCAGAGGGAAAAAAAAAAAAAGGAAGGAAAGGGATTTGAGGCCAGAATTGGACACTTTAGCAGACTTCAGGGACCAATTTCACAGAAAGGGGCTCTGTGCTCTACCTGTCTCAGTCTGGATGAAGACAGGAGGCCAAGTGATCTTTCAAAGCACTGCAATAACGGCGGGGGGAGGGGTGCCGGTGCTGCGGTGTGACCCCTAGGCAGCAGTGTTGGGAGCTGTGGGGCAAAGAGGCCAAGAGAAGACAGAGAACCTGGCAAAGGGTAATGCAGCCAAGAGGGAGGGACAAACACTCCCTGAGTGCATGAGCAGGCACCCTGAGCTGCAGAGCCCCTTGCCTGAGCACTGTTCATTCCGCTCCGAGTCAAAGCTTTGGGCTTACCGAGATTTGGCTGGGACACGGCCATGGACCTTGGGGGCGCTGGTGTGGAAGTGGCGGCAGGGTGGAGGTTCATATGATTCAGGGGCTGATTCATCGCCTTCCTAGGGTCTTGCCATGTGGTGATTTTTTCTATGTGACTAAAAGAAGGAAAACAATTACCCTTTTAATTGTCAGCACCATTATCATTATCACCATCCCCAGTAATAGCACAACAATAAATGACGCTGGCTCTCCTTCCCTTAGGATCTGGTTACAAGTGGCTGACACACTGTGTTTGTTTTCATCCAAGGTCAGGCGTGCCCACGTAGCCTCCATCAAGTTGGGTCACACTGAGGATTTTGCAGGGGACTCTCTGAACACAAGCCCGTGACTTAGCTGTCCCAGCTGCCCCATGAGCAAAAAGCGTCCTAAGGGTATTCTGCCTTACCAGGGACAGACAGGCCCCCAGCACCCCACAGCCCGAGGAAGCTGCATTCCTCAGCTCCTCGGATGCTTCACCGCCCAGTCTGTGGGACACCATGGATGGTGCTCTGCTGCCCGCCAGCCCTCCCACACTCCCGGCTCGTATAATTGACATAATGAGGACACCTCCGCCTGTGCTCAGCCAAAGACAGGGCCCTTGAAACCAGCCTCGTAAACATGACATTCCTGGGCTCTTACTAAGGGTCAGGCACTGTGAGGTCCACACAGACAATACACAGAACCCTCCAGAAACTTGTGTTCTACCACGCAAGGTACAACTGTGCAGCTGGAGGACAGAGCAGCAGGAAGGGAGATATGTGCAGGTCATGGAGAAACCCAGGTGCTCAGGCATGAAGATTTCTGAGGGAGAAGACATGACTTTTGGTCATTTACAACTTCCAGTATTTGTTATTACAACTTAACCTCAGAGATACCAGCACAACATAAGCTTCTGCCCAGAGTTTCCGATGTGTCCTTAGGAAGATGGACGGGACCTCCAGCTTTGCCTGCCTCCTTCCAAACCACATCTCAAATCATCCTGTGCCTTAGAGACCCTGGGCCACTCCATGAGCTCTATCTTTTTTGAGTTTATTACATTTTTTTTAAAGACAAGCATATTCATTTGGTGCCACAACTCTGTTTTGCGAACTGTATCAGAGCCCTTCTATATTTATCAACAAAGACAACCTCCAAGAGCAGAAACTGAATATCAGGACTTTGTTCTAGGCCTTGCAAGGTCTCCTTCTCCCAAACCAATAGGCAATGTCAACCCCCACACAGTACAGACCCTCCTAGCTCCACAAGAAAAGGAGCATGACTGTTCTTTCTGTTAAACACTCCTTAATTTTGAATAACACTGGCCTCCTTTGAATCTTTAGTATAGGAAACCATGATTACTCTCATTAGGTTTAATCCTAACTCATGCAATCCTTCCACTGGAGCTGTACGTGTCTTTGCTGCTGTTTCCTCACATTCGAACGCTGCCACTGCTAAAATTCTTCAGATTTCTTCATCCCAGACTGGAAGTTATTGCCATGGGGGACTCATCCACTGCCTTGAGTGAAAACTTGGATGCCTTCCCAAGCAGGCCTTTAAATGAGCGTGATTTGAAAAAAAAAAAAGTCAGCCTCGGTAAAGGAGGCAAAATTAAATTTAACTGTTGAGTTTCAATACTGTAAGAGCCATCAGCGGTCTTCAAAAATAATCAAAAATGAACTGGGAGGCATAAAACAGAAAGAACCAAGCCCTGTTAAGAAAAACACAAATAGAGGAGAAGAAGACTGAACTAAAGAGATGGGAATCAATTACCTAAACATAAAAAAGTGAAAAAGAAAGAAACAATCGTCTAGTTACACCTTCAGGTTAAGAACTGTAATTCTGTGTAAAGCTTTCATAAGATCCTTCGGTCAAGTATTGGTCACGTGGAGACTCAGGCCCAGCTTCAGGGGTTCATCACAGGCCCTCAGACTGAGGAACCAACTGACGAGCACGTCAGAGTTAAGTCAACTCCCTTCAGTAAAGTCATTAGAGCTAAGAAACCCTTTGACTACCTATTCCTCCAGGATCCATACTATTAAAATATGTTTTCCAGGGTAGACATGTCCTATAGAAACACTTTCCACCATGGGACCAGAAGGGGAGGGATGCTGCTGCTCTCTTCCAGGAGCCTTTCTGAGACCCTCTGACAACATGGGTGTTGATGCGGTGCTAGAACCAGCCCCGGGGAGATGGAGTGATAGACATCCCACGGTGGAAGACACTTGAGGACACTGCTGTGGTCAGACACTCAGCCACCAGTCAGTGGTGGAACAACACGGGAGCTGGAATGATGCATTCCCAAATGCTGGTCCCCCGCTGTCTCCTCCCACTCTGAACAAGTGGGCTGTGGCTCCTGAATCTGGGGAGAGCACGACGGCTCACAGCATCCGAAGTGGTAGATGAGCCCAGCTTGCCAAAGGACTGCCACCTCGGCTGGCCAGCCTCCATCCCCTGGGACAGAGTGCGGAGCTTTCTGGGAGGACACTCTGGCCCTCATCCCAATAGGTCTGACACCAAAGACGTACAACTCAGCGGTGGCTTCAAATCCCAGAACGCCCCCAGGACCGTGGGAGCCTCTGCAGCCCCCCCTTCCAACTCCACACCCCGCCAACGCTCTTAAAGGGGTTTTATTCCCAGCGGGTTTGTTAATTAAAATGTCACTCACTGTATTCCCCAAAGCCTCAAGGACAAGAGGGAGCCCTTCTTAAGTGAGCAGTCCTCATTGCTCTGAGAAGAAAACCACCAAATTCCCAGCCTCTGCAGACCAGTCGAGCCCACGGAGTTTTGCTCCAAGGCTCAGCTTAGGTGACGTCCGGGGTGGCTCCCAGTCTGAACGCCAGGAGCAAGGGCACTGCTCACAGGAACATAATACATCGCTGATGATTGGATTTGAAATGCAATTCTCCTATTGCTCAGACCGCTTAGCTCCCCTTACCCATTCCCAAACTCGGGATAAACCACTGGCTCTTTCATGCTGTTGTCTCATCTCTGCTCCCTCTCAGGGTCCCTGAGTCATTTCCTTTCTCGGATTTCTCAGTGGAACCTTTCTGTCTGCCAGGACCCACAGTTGAGCCGGATTAATTCTCACTCCCTGACGCCCACCTCCTTCCTGATCTCACTCCCTTGCTGAGTCTACTTCAACAAAGCATCTCTCTCCCGTTTTTAAAAGTATAAGTCCTCTTGAAAATTTACACATATATTTAATCTGCCTATACATGTGTATTCTATGAATTCTGTAGTTTTCATATATGAAAATGGAATGAAAAAGGAGAAAAGATACCTAACTATTTATGGTGATGTGTGTAAGTAATAGGCTCACAGTTGCTTTTTTCTTCCTTATCTAAACTCTCCAGTACTTTCCAGGTTTTTAACGAGACTATGTATTGTTTCCATAACCAGTAAAAACAAAAATACTCGTGTAAGGACAAAAAGACAAAAAGGAAAATGATGCATGGACATGCAGGTCACAGGGTACTAAGAAGGTACTGAAAGATAAACTGCACATTTGGTTCGTATCTCTGTGTGGCCAAAGTAAGAAGAGACATTGACTCAACTGGCCCCATGTCATTTACAAAGGAAAAAAAAAAAAAGACTTCCCAAGGGAAAGGAAAACTTTTCTTGACACTTAAAAAAAAAAAAAAAAGTTTTTTCCTGGACTGAAGAAAACATGCCTGCAAGGTTTTCCCATGGAGGCCCTGGGTGGGGTGGGGTGGAACAGGTGCTGCAGCAAAGGTGATGGGGGTGGTCTTCTCTTCCTGTGGGGGCCTTGGATCACTGCTTCCCAAACTGGCTGCTTCTTCCAGAAAGAACAACCTGCTCCTCACTTCCAAGCCCATCAGGAGCCTCTGCTCCGAGAGCCGCCGAGAAACGGTAGCTCATGGAAAACTTTGCTGTGCGAAATAATGTTTCCCTCTTGGATTATTATATTCTTTAATAAAGACACAAATTTAGAAAGCCATTTTACTTATTAGGGAAATTCTGTGTTTGGGGTTAAAATGTCCCAGTCACCCTCCCCTCTGGGCCTGGCCCCTCCCATCAGCCTCCAGTGGATTGTTAACTTAGCTCCTAGTTCCTCCCCTCCAGCCACCTGCTGTGTGACCTTTCACCTTGACGAGTCCAGTGGCCTCCAGGCTTCCCTTCTTCCATCTCTCCCCACCCTCTCCACCATGAAAATCATTCTCTATCCCCCTTCCAGACTCTTATCCCTAGGACAGCTGGAATCTAAGTCACCCCTAGGTCCCTAAGCCCCTCTGCCCATGAAATAAAAGTCCTACTCACAGAGGCGTCTCCCAGACAGATGGCCTACTGTGAGACACTGTGGGCTCTGGAAAGACCACAGTTTTGGAGTCACACATAGCCGAGTGTTAATGCAAGCTCTGACCCCATGTGACCTAACTGGACAGGCCATTTAACCTACCTAGTCTCAGACCCATGTCCACGACAGGGGTAAAAAAGCTAACAACCGCATCGGTTCCTTGTTGTGAGCGTAAAACAGGTCTGTTCTGGGAAACTTAGGACCGCCAAAGTCACCTGCAGATTTCACAGCCCGTTCACCGGGCTTCCGAGCTCACATCGTCAGTGCTGAATGCACAGAAGGCAGCTCTGGCCTCAGGCCAGAGCGGAGGCTGGAGATATTTGGTTCAAGTTTATTCAACAAGCATGGATTGTACACCTATTGTGCATGATAAACAAGGCAGGCATAGAAATGAAAAGCATTTAGTAAATATAAAACCCTGATGAGCAGCAGAACCATTCAAGGCAAAGATAAAATCTTATCTGTAAAAATAGAATCCACCGGCTTCTGACAGCCCAGGAAAAGGCCTGGTTTTGGATGAATTTACCCTCCAGTTCATGGCCTATTACACTAACTTTATGGAAGGAAGCCACACAACAAAGACTTCTGAAATAGAGAAGGCCTATGTCATACATTGTGTATTGCTGGAAGCATACAAAGATATAAAAATAGGAATGATTACAAGTGCTTAATTTTGAAAGAATTGAGAGTTCTTACAACATAAGCCACTTGCTTATTTCAATAGGCAAAGATTTCATCTTCAAATATAAAGGTTTTGCCTTTTTCCTCCCCTCCTCTCCACCCTCACTTCTTCAGTCTATTAGAGTTTCACATCAAGTCAGATTCCTCAAGACTCCCTCCCACCAAGAGAGCTGCCAGCACAGACCCAGAAGCTGCCTCCAACCTGCGTCTTCTTTTGCACCACAACCTAGCTCAGCCGGTTCAGGAAACACACCAAGGAGAAGGGAATGTAAAGGCAGCCTGGGGGCATAAAACCAAGGCTGACTGGATCAAAATCAGTTCACATTCAGGACTACTTGGCTTCATTCCCCACCCCCCATCCCCATCTCAGTTTCTCTTTAACCTCTCCCTTCACTTGCTCTTTTTTGGAGGGTGCTAACATTTCTTTTCCAATGGAACAGAAGCTCTTTGATAACAGAAATTACCCTACAGGGCATAGCAAATTGTTCTGCACATGGTAGGTATTTTAAAAACAATACTCCTGCAACCCCTATAATAGTCACAAGGCCAATTTAGGGCATAAGTAAATTGTCTTCTTTTTAAAAATCATACATCGTAAACTTTTTTGATTTATTAGGCCAATTCACCACCCTCTTAATGTTATAACACATGTATGTACACTGAATATGATTTGCTTAAAAACTGCTTTGCAACCTGCTTGTTGTGAACCCGTTTCACTAAACCCATCGGTGTTAAAGATGGAAACTGAAGCAGATTTGCATGAGGTTGATAATTTCCCAGGTAGGGCTTGCCAAGTAACTCTGACCCGTCGTCGGCAGACAATAAATGCCGCGCCAACATTAAATCCCGCACCAGACGGCGAGAAGACTTGCCCAAGACTTACATTAAAGTTTTGATTTTCCCCAGTTAGAATTAAAATATAAATATGCAAAAGCTGGTTGACCTTTTTGTTGTATTTCAGGGATCAATGTTGCCTGTGTTTCAATTAAATTAAACATGCTGGCAGTGTGTCCTTATTTAAATTTCCAGACCTGGGAAATGATGCATCATATCTTACTCATATCTTGCACTTCTCTGAGTGGCACATTTTGTTTGTTTTGTTCTGTTTGGGCCAGTGGTACTTAGCTCTTTCGACTGACAGCAGAGGTGGGTCTTAACCACAAGAACAAAGACAGCTGGCAGACACACTCAGTAATTCTCCCAGGCCCAGATGCATACTTTCTCCAGATAGTTCCTCTGCTGTCACCTAGAGCTGGAACGTGGTGGGAGCCGATCACAGTGGGAGCCCCAGAGCAGCTCTCAGCCCACATCTAAATTGGCAACCCAACCGGATTCGCAGCCATTCAGTAAACTGTGCCCCTCTGCCTAACCCGACGTGTCCAGTTGGATAATGGGGAGTCAACTTTTGAACATCAATTCACTGACAATCGGAAATAAAGCGCTGCTCTTCACCTGGCTGCACAGACACACAGCTGATGTTTTATTTTATTTCTAAAGTCATCAATCTCCCTCCCAAGTTGTCATCCTTCCTATTGTCAATCCACTGATGACTCTTTGTCCCAAACTGGCTTTCATAACACTATAACTGGTTACAATTCTTTTTCTGTTCTGCCCAAATCCTAAACAGCACCATCTCTGGCGAGTCCAATGCATTCCAATAGAAGATACAAAGAGGAAAAAGTCAGGCTGCAAATGTACAGAGCTGACACACCCATTAGCAAGACATTCACACCATTCATAGATTAAATCCCAAAGCTATAAAAACTCACTCTCTCCTGCCATACAATAAAGGTGACTGTTCGTGTGTTAGATGAGAAACGCTCATCCTTCTTTGAAACCACAAGGAATTTATAGTTAAAAGATTCCGGTCAGATTTTCACTCAGGCAGCTCATCAAACATAGCTGCAGTCTATGACACAGGAATAATAACATATATAAATAGGGGATTCTTTTTTAGGATCCTCTAATAAAAGATGATACCAGACTAGAGGTTTTATTTCGGTGCATGCTTCCGGTCTCTACCATTCACTTGCCAATTCGAAAAATTTCAGAGTTCTCTGGAATTCCGAATGAATGGCAGGGATTGTATTTTTAACTACCAGGCTCTAATCCTCGACTTCCATCACAGCCTTGCCAAGAAGCTCACTTGTTTAAATTAGCAGCAGCAGCAGCCGTGGCAGCGTGGAAGGTCTCCCAGCACTTCCGTGCGGCCAGCTGTGGGGATCCATCTGCTCACTCCTTTCCACCGAGCACCCCTGACTTTTCTGCAGACTCACCCCTGAACCTGCTCCGTGGGGCGAAGCTGAGTCAAGCAGAGCTGCTGTCCGCCCACATGAGCCTGTAACCTCGGCAGTCCCTGCAGGCGGTTACTTACCAGGGCTTCCTCCCTGGGGCGGGAAAGAAGGGTTACCATGAATGTGCACTTCTGGAGAAAACCGCTTCAGGAAGCTGGTGACTCATCAACACAGCCCCGAGGTGTGACTCACGCAAGCCATTGTGTTTGAGGCACCGTCACCCCCACTGAGGTCCCCAACGTCACCCAATAGGGCAAACGTGACTTGGCCTCTGCAAACCAAGCTAGACTCTGGCTTCGCTTCATTCTTCCTACTCCCTAAGAAAGCAAGAAGAAAAAGAAAAGGACTGGGGTTCTGTTTGCTTGTCTGCCTTGGGCCAAGAGCCCCATTAAATAACTTTGGCTGTGTCACAACTTTATTAACAACACTCAGCATTTTTTTCTCTTCTCACGTTAGAATCAATAATGCTATGAAAAGATTTATAAATCACGGTAAATTTCAGGGGGCCGCCCAGTGGCGCAGCGGTTGAGTCCGAGCTTGGCAGCCCGGGGTTCGCGGGTTCGGATCCCGAGCGCCCGCCGACGCACCACCTGTCTGCCACGCCGTGGCGGCGTCCCATATAAAGTGGAGGAAGATGGGCACGGATGTTAGCCCAGGGCCAGTCTTCCTCAGCAAAAAGAGGAGGATTGGCAACAGATGTTAGCTCAGGGCTGGTCTTCCTCACCAAAAAAAAAAAAATCACGGTAAGTTTCTTGTGTTGAAACCAAACAAAAATGTAAGAGTTTACTTCAACGTTTTATTATTTCCAGACATGAAGTATAAAATATGTACTCAGTACATATTTTCCCACTTTCCCCTTTTTCACAAACCAAAACATGGGATGGGAATGAGCAGAAGTGGAGAAAAGATGAGGCTATGAATGGTGAATTCTAGAATTATCAATAGGAAGTGGAATGCATTCATCCATTTATTCATTCAACAAGTATTTACAGCAAGGCTGTATCTTCATGGGGATCCAGTTCCAAAAATCACTTTTGGCAAATGTGGAGGGTGGTGAAAATTACCACGGAAAATCCTTTAAATGGCCCATAGTGTACAGGCTATGAGACTTTGTATATATTATACTGTCTTTCATTAAGTCCAACGCAGCCAATTCCTTCCAGGATTAGGATCTGGTACTGCTTCCATGGCCGAGCTCCAGATGAAGTGACTCTGTCCCCAAATACTTAGGTTGGGATTTGCTGGACGGGTGGTGTTGAATTCATGCCACTTAAATAGGCACATGGTCCCGAGTGCCTGCGTGTCTTCTGCTCCGGATGGACGTAACAGAAGATGCCCTGGCGTGGGCCCCAGGAGTTGGCAAGCATATTGGTGGGGAGGTAGTGGTAATGAAACACTGAGTGGTGTGCAGGTTAACAGAGCACAGACCCTATCTTTATTGTTACACAAATGGTCCAAAGCCTGACAGTCTCTCTCGATTGCTGCCTTTTAGACACGCTCCCCATATCAGCTGCATCTGACATCTGGGAAGCAGTTTTAATCTCGAAATAGCTTTTTAGAACTAGTTTGTTTTTAAGCCACCGAGATACTCTAAATGCTAAAATACTCTGAAAATTGTTTTTCCAGGCTCTCTGTGCCCAACACATGTTTCAATGTGTTGTTTTTCCAGTTGTTCTTAAATGGGACACTGACACACTCCTTGCCTGCTCGTAAGCCACTCAAACATAAGATATCTCAAAGCTAAGACTCTGGCCGCCCTCCTTTCTCTTCTTTCTAATGGAGCCAAATGACTTAAATGTCACTGGCCCCCAAAAGGAGGGCAAAGCCTCCTTAAAACCAAAAATTCTTTTGGATTAGTCTAGCTTCTCCTCTATTCATGTGAAGAGATTCGATTACTTTTTGTTGGTTTGGGGTTTTTTTTAATTCTGGGAAGAAGATGAGCCACCTTGGGCTCTGGTGTCACCTTCCGCACATGTTTGACAGACACGACACAACTGGAACTAGAGAAAAGGGTGGCATGAACCCCGACCCCAGTCAGGAGAAAGACCAGAGGTGCTTTTCAGAGCCAGGGTCCCGTTTAGCAAGACATGAGTGATTTGGAGGATTGAAGACAAAAATGGAGGCATTCAAAGAGACGGAGTTAGGCTCCGAGGGAGGGTGGGGAGAGGGACAGTGGGGACCTCGAAGATAATCTCCAGGCAACACTGCTTACGTTTCGTGTTTTAACCCAGCCCGCAAGGTCTCTTTACAGGTATTTCTTGGCCTTTGGTTGAAAGAATCCCCCAAACGAGGCAGAGCGGTGCCGGTTTTGGACTCTGCCTCCGCTGTTAACCAGTTAAGAGACCGCGGTAACTTCACTTGGCATCTCCGAGCCTCGGTTTCCTCCACTGTAAAACAGGCATAAGGACACCACTTCACGAGGTTGTGTTGAATATTTCCTCCAACAACAAAGGTAAAGCACCTCACAGCACCAGACACGCACGACCGTAAACAGTGATTCCATCCTTTCCCAACGAAAATCTATCCCGACTGTTTAAAGGGATCTGAGGAATCTAAATGCAAAAAATCAGCAGAAACTCTACGGTACAATGAACCCAGGAAAGAACAGTGGACATCAATCCACGGCAAAAACTGCAGACGTACGTGACTCCATAGTCAGAGCGGCTACGAATGACGAATCTGGAGACAAAAACATCCTGGGGACACAGAAGAGCCAGCTAACCACCAGCCGCAGGGGCCCCTTCACCTCCTTTTTCTTCATTCTGATAATAACAGCTCTCAGACCCAGCATGAGAAGAGGAGCCGCGAGCCTCAGGTTTAAGTAGAAAGGGATTTCAGCTTGAAGTGAAGAGCACGGTAAGACGCAATACCAGAAAAAGAGTATCTAAAGGCTTTCTATGTTTCCTAATGGAAATGCTCAAGAAGTTTTAGGCTAATTTAGTTCTTTCATCATTCACAAGGTGACAATAGTTGTTCACCCTGAAATCTAGGGGCACAGATCAGGTACAGACATGCAAGAAGACTTCAAGCTTCTGTGACTCAATGAGTGGAAAACCAAATTTAGCCTAAAAAGTACTATAGTTTTATGCAAACTCCAAATAGTTAGCTTTGTACCCACAGGTGGATGTTAATAAAAAACATACTATTGCCTTAATCTTCTGTATTTAACAAGGAACAGAAATATGTATCTGTTTCAATTTTTTATGACTTATTTCCCCATCCAAATGCCACTGTTCTTCACTAAAGTAGCTGGTATCAATTCTTATACAAAATAAGCATCTACTTATGTGTAGGTAACTTCTAATTTTGATATGATTTTAAACTTACAGGAAACTTGGAAGAATATACAAGGTACTCCCATCTACTGATTCGGCAACTGTCATATTTTTTTCAAAGTTAGTTCTGACTGAAAAGCAGCGCTGGAACAATCATCGGTTGCCATGTGTCCCTTGGTGACAGTAAGACTTTGGTGAGCCACTCTCCTAACTTTGAAGAGAAATGAATTTTATCCCATAACATATGCAAGATAAAGAAAGACCAAAAAAAGGCTAAGATAACCCATCTGAATAATCTGAATAACCAAATCAAGAGAGTGACACCAAAATTCTTAATGACTAAAAAGCAAGAAAAATCTGGCAATAATGATGACCCTTAATATCCTTTCACTGAGGAGAAAACCGGCTCCACCCAAAAGGAGGGAACCACAGGCAGATGATTCCTTTATTTCTGGCGCTGCTGAGGGCCACACCACAGTGTGACAGGAATCAAGTATTCACGTCTAAACACTGACTTGGGCAGAGCAGCGTTTTGACTGTGCCTTTTACTGAATTGGCAGGGAGATTTTTCAGACTGGGAGAGAGCCACCTTAGCTTGGTTAGTTTTTTAATTCAACCTCCAAATAAGTTTTCTTAGAAGTGGAGAAAATATTTGGGAATAACGTTTAAATTCCCAGGCAAATGTCCTTCCAATATTTGGAATGAATGCTGTCTTGTACAGACATAGATTTTGAAGAAAAAATTGTAAATATATCAAAAAATCCCCACATCACCCCTGCAGAATGTCTGATTTAAGCAAAAGGAGAAATATAGCTTTAAAAATGCCCATAGAATGCTCACAAAAGAACCCACAGCCTTACCAAGGGTCACTCTTGCATATTGCTAGACTTAACTTGGTGAAGTACCATCTTTTTGGAGGGCAGTTTGTCAACACGTAACAAAATCCTTGAAAAAGCTTTGATCCAGAACCTCTGCTTCCACGAAGTCTATACCAAGGAAACAATTAGATAGATATGGCAGGGATGGCCGGCTGCTTCCGAATCTCTCTCTCCCCTTCTTCTAGGTGTTAGGTGTGGCCAAGAGACGAAGTTGTACAGACAACAAACAGAAGTGCTACGTGGGATTCTGGAGAGGTTCTTTAAATGGAAGGGATACACAGACTTTTCTGCTTTTCGCCCTTCTTCTTTCCTCCAGCTTAGAATGTGGACACGATCGCTAGAGCTACAGCAGCCCAATTGAATCATGAGGAATGGAGGCCACTCTGTGAGAACAACAAAGTAGAAGAAAAGTGCACATGGAGCCATCAAACCAGCCCTTGACTGCCTTCCTTCAGATTTCTTTAATGTTAGAGATAAATAATCTCGTTTCACAACCCTGTTAATCACAAACATAATTCCAAACCAAGACATCAAGTATGCAGAATGTATGCACAAGGATGCCCACTGCAGTTCTGTTTATACCTTAAATGTGTTAAATGGTTAAATAAATTAGTTCAGTCACACAATGGAAGACTGAACAGACAATATAAATGACATAGACCTATAGTTAAAATAGAAAGATGTTCACAATATATTGCTAAGTGACCATAATCTCATTTTGGTTAATATACATATATATGAATGAGGGGAAAGTAGGCCTTATTCGTATCTTTAGACGTCTTTGTACTGTCTTCATTTTGTACAATGAGCACTATTTTTTCAATCAGAGAAAAAAGAATAAGAAAAGCTATCCTCCCCCTAAATGAACTCACTTCCTGCTTAAAAAATAATGTTGCATTCCACATTTGAACCTGTAGCTGCTAATTACAGCCTCTGAGAATAATTCCACAGCTGGAGTGTAAGGCTGAAAATCTTGTCCACCCCTTAACTGCGAATCGGAAAAGGCACCATCGTAATACACATGAGGGGGCACGAAGCCGGGGGAAGCCATAGAAGGAAGGGATAGAGAGGATCAAGGGAAACGCTGTAATTAAGCAGTATCCTTTGACTGCCTCTGGCAGCTGTTTGAGCGAGGGGCAGGCTCCAAACGAGGCATCAACAGACGGGAGCAGCTCTCTCCTCGGGCAGATCAAGCGGGGCCTGTCATCCCGAGCACCGTCTACACTTCACAGGACAACCTGGGGCATCTCAGATCCAGCACCTGTCAGCCTCGGAGACTCCCGGCTGTGGCGCTGTTATTGCTGTCATCTGCCTAATCCAGAAGGGAGAGGCATTCCTTGTATCTAGAAAGATCAGGAGGAATCTATCTTTGATTATTCTTATGAAAGAGAATGCGTGCCTTATAGCTGTGTTTGTGTTCTTCTTGTCCCTCCTTTTTTCTTCTTTTATTAAAGAAACCTACCCCTGCAGCTGTATTTTTCATGTTTAACCCCCACGTTAATTATATTTTCACTCCAAATAATGGTTTAAATTTAGTCTGATGACCAGCCACCAGTCTCCTTCTCATCCACTGTGAGGCACGTCCTGCCTTCAGTCCTTTACGCAATTCCCATTGACTTGGAGAGGAACTCTGTGCAGGGAACGGAGCAGGATACAGATCATAATAATTGTCAGAGGAAATGGTATTTTCTTTACAGGATGCATTTAAATTTTTCCTTTCCACGGGACTTTTTTAAAATGGTGTTGAAATTAAAGGAGACTTTAAGTAAGCTTTCAACCTCTTAGTACAAGGCCTGACACACAGCAGATATTCAAAAACTACTCATGAAATAAATGACTAAAAAAAAGAATGAATAAATGAATATATTTAATGGGTTTCCTTTAGCAAATCATTTTGCTTCTCAGTGTCTGCATCAAATGAATCTTATGCATATCTTATATATCAATATCTATAAAGCACCCAAAAAACTCATCCAGGAAGATTTGTTCTGTACTTGCGCCCGAAGGACATGAATGCCAGAGAATGCAGCAACCCTCCTCTAAGACCAATGAAAACGTTATCAGTTCATTCCTGTTCAATTCAGCAAACTGGTCTACTGAGACTCTGCCAGGTGCCACTCACCATGTGCCCTGAAAGTACCCCACCTCTGGCACACAGCAGGCACTCAGTAAATGTCGAATGAATGAACGAACGAATTGGTATTAATATTGATTAATAATGATAGTCATAATAATGATTCATAGAAACAGTGGACATTTATATAGCATTTTATATCTTCAAAAATTATCTTAATTTCATCCTCACATAACAGATTTATTAATCTCCACTTTTAAGATCCAGAAACTGGGAGAAGTTAAATGACTTAACAAATTCCTTGCGGTTCTGTGTGACAGTCGGATCTGGGGCTCTTTCCATGACATGGCACTGCCTTGTGAACCCAAACAGGCGGACGAGCATACCCGGGACCATTAGGAAGAAAGAAAGAGGGGACAGACGGTCAGTGCTGCTGACAGCCTGACTCTGTCTTGGAACAGCATCTCCTGCGGCCATGCTCCTTTGCAGGAAAAGGCCCACAAGACAGACTCTTCCCGCCCTTGGCTTCAGTAACACATCAGCATCCCTCCTCGTCCCCCAAAGCCCTGGAGTCACGTAGTGTGTAAACTTTCCTGCGAAGCTGACCTTCTGACTGCCTGGTTTTGATCAGGTCCATCCTGTCAAGAAACAGGACGCTCGTGACAGTAAAACAAACGAGCTCCCTGCGGTCCTGCCGCTGATGCTGGGGAGAAAGGAGGGAAGAGCTACAAACACTACTTTAAAAACATAAACCAACCACAGAGCAGAAGCCAAACTCTCTTCTGTGACTTAAAAGGAAGAGGTAAAAGGACCCTGAAGATGGATTTGGAGACGCAAGGCTAACAACTGGACGTGCCTGCCACGAGCATTGCTGGAACATGAGCCAGAGAGCTGAGTGTGACTCTGAAGGCCCTGCCTCCTGAAGCCAGTCTCTGAAATAACAGCTTCAGCCTGACTTGTCTTCAGTTTTTATTAACGTTAATTCCTAGAAAAAAATATTCGAATAGGGTTGATGCTCCATAAGGTAAATCTGTTCATTCTATAATATGTTAGGCTTCTAGCCTTTATCATTGACAATAACTACAACTACTTAACTGAAATTCAACATGTACATTAATCTATCTTACTTAATTTTTTTCAAAGAAGAAAAAGAAGTATTAAAGTAAATTTCAATTTTCCTAAGCTACCACCTTTCAGCTCTTTATAATAACATTTTACATTTTTAATATTTACACAAAGTACATCTTTGTGATGCCCTCTGCAATAAAAATAGTTATGTTAGAAGAAACAGTTCATTCGGGGTTAGGATTTGCATTCTTTTTTTTTTTTTTTTTTTGGTGAGGGAGATGGGTCCTGAGCTAACATCCATGCCCATCTTCCTCTATTTTGTATGTGGGACGCCGCCACAGCATGGCTTGATGAGCAGTGTAGGTCAGTGCCCGAGATCGGAACCCGCAAACCCAGGCCACCAAAGCAGAGTGCATGAACTTAACCACTACACCACCGGGCCAGCCCTGGGATTTGCAGTCACTTTAAATGACTTTCTGAGAAAAGGTTCATGTTTGCATACTCAGACACATAACAAACACAATGTTAATACAAAGGGTAGGAAAATGTAATGTTAGTTATCATATGTTGCCTGATGTGAGAAAAAAGTAGAAGCCTATTATCACATTGAAATGAAATCAAGAGGAAAATGATAGAAACTTGACTTTATATGACTATCTAAATGAACCACCTGTATTTTCATAGTTTGTTCCAAAATGGTCCCTAAAGGTTAAATCTTCGTCAACATGGTCCTACAAAAAAGTCCTCAAGAAGCTGGGCAATTGAGCTTTAGTCTGGAAAACTTCCATAATACTGACAAAAACTATTTTGACAAAAAGGTGAAAATGAAAGTGTGTGCTAAGGTAGGGGCCTGGGGGTCATCGACACAATGTCTCTGTGAGGCGATCAGCAGGAAGGACACTTGTGAATCCGCCAATCACATCACCATGTGGACGGACCTCATCTGGCATTTTAACCGTAAATCTGCCTCACAGGTAACAAAGGCTCTTGGACTCAGCCACACTGTCGGTGAGGAGATACACCTATGGGCAGGGTAAGCTCAGGTATGTTCTACAGGACACTAGTCCCAGAAGATAATCCCCCCCATGCCCACACCCAAAATGGTGTTGTTATGAAAGAAGTTTGGGAAACACTGAATGTTATATTTCCCTCCTAAAATTGATGCAATACATATGCATTGTTATAAAAGGCTTTGGATTTAAATTAGCTTAACCCATTATTTCTCCAATTTATTTTAGGTGTAATCTTTTTTTCACTTTATTAATATGCTGTAGAATACATTTTAGGAATCAGAATATGCCGTTTGTGGTATTTATTCCAAGTCTGGCTTCAGATTCAATTCAGCAGCATTGTCTGAACACACAATACGCTTCAGACACTATAGCAATATTTATACACCCAACTGACCAGAACTAAAAAACTACAGGCAGTTCCTACCGAGAGTCACTGGGCAAATGTGAGCGATGTGATGAAGCTCTGATTCCAAAGCATCCCAATGACAAAGTTCATCCAAAGTGGAGTTAATACAGATCAGAGGCAGAGAGGCATATATAGGCGTGTATGTGTATGTATGTGTGTGTATACATATATTAAACACAGGTTTAATTTCAAGCTTTCTTATGTATATGTATGTATGTGTATATATATATATATATGTTTCCATATACGAAAGCTTGAAATTAAACCTGTGTTTTTAAAAAGTGAACTGGGCTGTTTGCACCCAGAAGCTTTTAACCTTCTTCCTTACTTAAAAATCAGGAGGCTGCGGGTGTCTATTCTTAGTGTACTTTCAAAATGTAGCTTCCCTCGGCTCAGGGTCACAGCTGCTGCAAAGCACTCTGGGTGGCTCCGCTCCATCCCCTGGAAACAACTGGTGGGAACCAACCACCAGGCCATCAACCCAGCTGTTCAATCTCACTTTCTAACTTTAGCAAGTCACTTTGCAACTAATGTCACCAGGGCAGGCACACTGACAACCACACCAGTGAACGTAGATTCCCACCCCCACTAAGAAACTCCAGGCACACAGGCAGTCACATTCAGGTGCCTACTGCAGTGTCACCCAGATGCAGAACGCAGGACCCACACGCCCTACCACAAGGAGCATACCAGTGAGCTAGGAAGGCTTCCCGGACACCACAAACCAGCAGGCCCCCATCTCTCCCCTCAGTTTAGCCCATTAGAAAGTTACCTATTAGCAGCTGCAGAGCCCAACAGCCTAGAGGCCAGAAGACGATGAACACCAACCTTGGTCAAGAGACTGGCACATACACTGTGTGATCTGCCGGCTTTCTTACTAGAATGCAGGATGCACACTTTTCCACACTGTTCATGTGCCATAAAATTGTCATGAAGCCCTCACAAGGTAATTACTTGCATTTAATTGATTGTCCATGCCCCCATCCTAGTTTTCTTTCTTTTTTTCTTAACTGCATGCTCATTGTAATTACTTGTCCCAATGCCAGGAGATTTCAGAATTATTTGACTGTTTATTATCCTTTGAAAGTTACTAATTAAAATAATTTCCTTCAGTGAAAAGAGCTGCTCTTTTCCCAAATTCGCCTGGACACTGCTCCCCATGGAGGAGAACTCCAGGAATGCCTTGCTAAGCTCCCCTGTAATTGACTGCCTCCATTGTGAACATATGCGAGGACTTAAAAAACTTACACAATTGGAAACAAAATGCCCTTTGAGTTCTATTGATAACTTAACCTTTAGCGTTTTGGATGAAATCCCACTTCTGGGGAAGCAGGGGGAGCCACTGAAGGAAACCATTATGTAAAACATTGTTGTGGGAATGATTCTGTGTGAAAATATATACAATATATCATTTAAAATGTCTTTGATTGAAGGTGGGCTTTCGTAATTCGCAACTAAAATATACATATCTTTTATGGCTTCTCTAATTTGTGCTCCCTCTTTTAGGGAAATAGAAGTAATTTTGAGCAGGCAAACCAACCCATGACACCAGACATGAGGAGAGAGGCACCCTTGGGAGCACAAGGGTCTAAGGGGGGAGGAGCAGAGCCTCTTGGAGCTGGGAATGTCCTGTCTCTTGAAGGCTACTCATGGGGGTGTGTTCAACTTGTGAAAATTCATCAAGCAGTACACTTAAGGTGTGTATACTTTTCTACAAAAATCATACTTCATTTTTGAAAGTAATTAAGAGAAATTTACTTCAATTTTTAGAATTTCTATAATGGAAAAAGGGATGTAGTTGCCATGTAGCAAAAGCAGAAGAATTAACCTAAAGCATTTACAAGGAATAGAATTAAGACTGTAGTTTATTTTTCTTTTCTTCTTTTTTTTTTTTTTTATGGGGCACAATATTTGGTTTGAACAAACCTATGTGAAAAAACACATCTGGGACAACTGGGAAAATCTGAGTATGTATTGGGTAATTGATGATATGAAGAAATTATTTTTTGTTTCTTGATGTGATGCAATAAGAAATTCACTAAATGATTTATGTTGTATTTTTGTCAAATTTTTAACCTAATTTAATCATAAGCAACCCATGTGGGATATTGGTCTGAAGACTTTAAAAAAAGTTAACATTGTGAAAAAGAAACTAAATAGTAAGGGGAAGAGGGGCACTGTTTTGGATCAAAAGAGGGACATAGCAACTAAGCACAATATGTGAACCCTGACTGGATCCCGGACGGACACACATACACACACACACACACCTGGACACACACACACATACACGGCTGCAAAAGATGGTTTGGAACAGAGAATTTGAAGGGCTGCATATTAGGTTCTATGTAACTAAGATTAATCTTGGGTGTAATCACGGTATTTGTTACTGTGTAAAAGAATGTCCTTATTCTCAGGAGATGCAGGCTGAAGTGTTTAGAGTGAAATCTCATGTTGCCTGTAACTTGCTTTCAAATGGTTTAGTAAAAAAAGAAAAGAATACACACAGAGAGAAATACAGCAATATGTTAAGAATTACTGAATCTAGATGAAGAGTACATTTTTTCAATACTACTTCAGGTTTAAAATGTTCAAAAGGAAGAGAAAAATTAATTATTTTAAATTTTATTAGATATGAAAATGGTAATTTTGTTATGTATGAAAATATCCTTACGTTTTAGAGAGACCTATTGAAGTATTCAGGGTTAAATATCAAATCTATTATTTGCTTGAAATACTTCCATTAAAAAATATATGAAGCATACGGCAAATGCTAACCATTCTTAAATCTAGGTGAGGGGTATATGGCAGGTCATTATACTATTTTCTCTACTTGCATGTTTGAAATTTTGTATACTAAAATGTCAAAAATAGCAACTTTTGTGATATTTCTTCTCTCTTTTACAATAAAATCCTTCCCAAGTCTTTTTCGTCTCAAGTTATCAAAATAAATTTCAGTAGAATTTCTCCCCGATTAATTATCAAAGTTCTCCATAAATAGGTAGAGCATGGGGAGACACCCTTAGCTCAGTGGACCTAGAATTCTAACTCTTTGTAAAAAAGTCAAATGGCACACTTCCCTCTCCACTCCAGTTATAACAATAATTAGGGGAGGAGATGGCGAGTGCCCCAAGAGAAATACTGAAGTCTGTTCTGAAACCCGAAATTTGTTGGGCTGTTTTCCAAAGCCATCATATTCCTGCCCTGCTGTCTCAGACGCTGCCATTGGTAACACAACAGGCTTCAGGAATTCATTTTCTTCTTCTGGACCATTCTCCACTGGGAATCAGCTCTGGCGCTTCTAACGCCTTTGCTGGACCCCAGGCAAGCCCTGGCACCACAGCTCTTCAGGAAAATCACTCCGGAACCTGCGGCCAGGTCAGTGCACCGGTTAACTTAGAAAAGGAGAGCCCACTTCTCTGTGGCTCTCTGACCTCGGGAAGCAAGAAACTGTAGATTTTAAAACACAAGGCAACAGCTCTAGTGCAGTGGCCTTTGAGGGAGACCTGCCCCAAATATGCATTTTCTCTGCTGTGATGATAGGAGAGGGCAAAGCCCTCAGAGGAGCCCCTGATCTCATAGGCTCAGACTCAGGGGCCATACTGCACAACAGGCAGGAGTATGGGCAGCAGAGTTGGAAAGAACCTGGTGTGAAGGCCAGCTCTACCACTTACGAGCTGTGTGACCTTGGACAAGTTACTCAGCCCCTCTCTATTTCTCAGTTTCTTTATCTGTAAAATGGAGATATCGAACAGTGGTGAAGAGACCTGGAGGGGGTGAGGGGTGGGGAAATGGGTGCAGGGGGTCAGAAGGTACAAACTTCCAGTTATAAGATAAATAAGTCCTGGGGATATAATGGACAGCACGGTGACTACAGTTAACAATACTGTACTGTGTATGTGAAAGGTGCTAGGAGAGTCGATCTTAAAAGTTCTCATCACAGGAAAAACCATTTGTAACTATGAGAGGCGATAGATGTTAACCAAACTTAGGGAATCATTTTGCAATATCTACATATATCAAATCATTATGTTGTACACCTTAAACTTATACAATGCTATATGTCAATTATATCTCAATAAAACTGGAAAAAAATTTTAATTAAAAAAATTTTTTAATGTTATTAAAAAAAAGAGGTCTGGAACCAAACTATTTTGCAAACCTAGCTCCTATGCTTACCACTTGTATTAACTTGGGCAAGTTACTTAATCTCTCCATGTCTCAGTTTCCCATCAATACCCGTGATATACGAAGACCTTAAAACAAAGCCTGGCAGGTAGAAAGCCATCAATAAGTGTTAGCTATCATTATTATTAGGACAAAAGTATCTGCCCCATAAAGTTATCTTGAAATTAAAGCTACTAAGGCATGTAAAGCTCTTAGCATAGTGCCTGGCACATCATAACTGTTTATAAATGTCTGCTATTATTATCGGGCTTCACAATAACTCTGTTGGGTAAACAATGCCAATAGTAGTATTTTACCGATGAGGAAACAGAGGATAAGAAAGACTCAATGACTTTCCCTCTGGTGCATGCTGACAACAATGACTTCTCCATGCTGCTTCCTAAGATTCTCTGTGCCTCTAGGATCCACTACGAAGGAGAGAGCAAAACTAAAACAGCATTTGAAGATGTACTCATGAACATGAGCATAAGCACTCAGAAGCTAAGTTTAAAATACAAAACAGGGGGCCGGCCAGTGGCGTAGCGGTTGGGTTCTAGCTCCGCTTCGGAGGCCTGGAGTTCACCATTTCGGATCCTGGGCGCGGAC
The DNA here is from genome assembly GCA_031878705.1 of Tapirus indicus. Lineage (NCBI taxonomy): Eukaryota > Metazoa > Chordata > Mammalia > Perissodactyla > Tapiridae > Tapirus > Tapirus indicus. Next base: position 5,234,104 of record CM062920.1, on the reverse strand, counting down.
TTACCCACCACCGCTCATCAAGCCATGCCGAGGAGGCGTCCCACATAGAGCAACTAGAAGGATGATACACAATGATCTACGGGGGCTTTGGGGAGAAAAGGAAAAAAGGAGGAAGATTGGCAACAGATGTTAGCTCAGGGCCAATCTTCCTCAAAAAAAATATATATATATATATATATATGTATATACATATAAAACAGTAAGTGATGGGAACAACGGATGACGGCCCTGAGAAAGATGCTCAGAAGGAAAGGAGTTGCCCGACCTGGACACAGTGCACTTTACCCTGTGCCACTGAAAGTTTATGCTGAAATCCTTTTTCGTTTGACTTGTTTTTACCACATTTTAAATGCACAGAAAGAGCTCCCTCTGAAAAATAATTTTGTTGCAAATCTTTTTGGAAAGTGATTATTTTTCCTAAATAAGCCCCCCTCCCTTTATGAGTTATTATTTTTTTAATCTGTTTAACTGAAACCAATCAGCATCTGTATTCAAAAGCACGCCTGCCTTCACGCAAGTGTTGTTGGTCCATCTCAGGTGGAGAGTGATGGTGCCTGATCATGGGACAGTGCCCAACACATGTGTTGGTGCTTGACCTACAGTGGACCAGAAAAGCCACAAAGGCAAATTCTCCCACTAGATGTTTCCTAGCATCTCTGTTTCTCAGTAGCATGGCAGATGAGGAGCTAACAGGGCAAAAATCACAGTACAATGCCAAAGTCAAGAATACCACAGAGGGTGCCTTCTTGAAGCGCTGGTCTTCTCTAGAATACCAAGAATTTTCCTTACATCATTATCTCATTTAATACTCACAATAATCCTGCAAAGAGAAATTATTATCTTCATTTTATGAATGAGGAAACGGAGGTTCAAAAAGTTTAAGGGATCTTGCCTGAAGCCCCATAAGCTCATAAATAGTGTAGGAATTTGGACCCAGGTCTGCCTGGCATTAAAGTCAAGCACTCCCGAAATTTTCTTTAATCTTCTTGTTAGTGTCCCTTGGAAGAAAAAAAGAAGATAGTACTCAGAATCTTAAGGATCTGAATCCAAAATTAAAAGAAAATAAAATATTTTAAAGAATTAAGCCCAGTCGAGTTCAAGAATTCCCCGTGGGCTCTGTGCAGAGCAAGACACCACTTTCTAAACAAATGCAGGCCACTGGGTTCCCTGCCCCTGCGGCTGGCTTACTGTGCAGGTCACCTCCTGCTTGGTTCACAGCGGCCACCACAATGGTGACCACGCGCTCTGCTCTCCTACTGGCTGTCCTGGGCCAGCTCACTACTTGGAGATTAACATTCTTATGTTCAATCACACCTGGGGAGGTTGACGAGGTATTAAGAGAGAGAGACGCAGAGAAAGAGAGATGGGGAGGGGGGAATGTGGGGGTAGAAATGGGGGGAAGCACTCCCCTCTCACTGAAGAAGGCGAGTCAATGGCTGAGCTTGGGGGGGGGTGGGGGGAGCAGCTGAAGTGGAACTTCAGTTCAAGAAAAGTAACCGCGCTTTTAGCTCCGGCCTCTGTGCTACAGAGCTGAATTTCTAAAACCTGCATTTAGATAAATTTATGTTTTCCACATTTTTGTTCTCTTTCACCTCCCAATTGGTAGGCTTTCTTCCCAGATCTCCTCAAGGAGATAAAACTCAACTGAAAGGGGAAAGAAAACAGCTAGGAGCAGAATCATCCAGGAATTGTTTTCAGCAAAATAAACAGGGGTGGTGTTTTTAACCACTGTGACCTGCAGGGGCAGGTGCAACCTCTTGATGAGGGGGTGAGGCTGCGTGACACCTTTGCCTGTACTGTCCCCGTAGTTTCCTACAGACAAGGTGTTGGCTCACTAAACAAACATGAATAAAATGTTGATAAATTTCTTGACATTTTAGTGACACTTATGAGCATCAAAGCCAAGAGTCTCGGCCTTTTTATATTTAACTTTTGAGCCCTTGAGGGAAAAACACATTTAAACAGACTTTTCTATAAGGACTAACAGTTACACTTACACAAATAGATCAGCCTGTCCCACTCCCATCAAGCTTTGTGTAACTGAGTAAATACACTGATAATTGAAATATCAGCATTCTTTAATACTCACCCGAACTATATCCCAGATATCTCTAGCAACAGTCTAGTTATTGATTACCACGAGCACAAATCATACAGCATCTACTACAATACGTAAGTAACTTTTCCCGACAGAGCTCCTGTGCTCCTCCCACAAATCATATAGCATCTACTACAACACGTAACTTTTCCCAGTAGAGCTCCCGTGTTCCTCGAGCTGCTTGTGTTACAGAAAGCCCTCAGGCAGCCTACAGAGCCGACCAGGTTTGCAGATTCCTTCAGGGCAGGCCCACTCCACTGAATAAGTGGTTTTATTAGTAGTAGTAGCATCCAGGAACATGTATACATTCACCACTTGTCAGAAAGACTGTGCTTCTGAAAAGCTGTTATCAGACAACTTTTTAAATCAAAGCACATTTTTTTCTTTCACGTGCATTACAATCAAAGAGCTTATTCCTAGGGACAAAAATGCATGCATTGCTCCATGCACACCTGGGATGGTAAGAAATGGAAAAAACCTTACAGACCATCTAATCTAACTTCCATGTTAATTTGTCTCTGCTTCACTGTGCCACATTCCTAAGTGACAGCAAGAAGCACTAGAACCACACACATCTCACAGACCATCTCAACCCACCCACAGAGCAGAGAGAAATGACTTGGGCATGGGTGTCGTTTTTCTGGCCCAGTGGGCCTCTCCAGTCTTCCATTATTAGAGAGTTTTGTTCCCCCTTTTGAGGACTGGCACTCTCAACAGTCAACCAGTGGCAGCAACCAAATTTGATCTTTTGCTTATTTTTAGAGTGAAGAAATGATCACCTTATTATTGAGGATAACTCATTACATATGGAATTTTAAAATTATTATTTGTGCATTAGAGCATTTTAATGATATTTGCACTATAAAATTATCTTTAATTGAAGAACCAATTTTTAATCATACTCCACTATATTCCATTCCTGCCATGTTTGGATTACATCAGTATATAAGGTAAGGATCCCAAAACTGCAGTGACCAAGGTCTACCAGAGGAAGCTTGTTCAGAAATTAGCATCACTGTGCACAGTATTGACTTGTAGATTCACAGCTGGATATTGGAAGGAAGATTTGATCCATCCAAGTTATCAGGCTGGGGAAAACAATGGGTCTAATTAGCAAATGGATTATTCTTGGACCCTTTGCTAGTTTCAAAAAGAAAAGCTTATTGGTTTCCCATGGCCGAAAACGCAGAACAAATAACCAGGTTAATCACTGAAGTTCGAAAAAAGTTGGCCAGTAGTGGTCGTCAACGGCTCTGTGTCCAGGAAATCCCGCCAGACAGGCACTGTTTGCAAATGGCTGGGAAATATGGTCCATTGCCATCAAAAACAGATGAAAAGCAGGATTTGGTTAAAAAAGTGAGTCTTTGCCCAAGCAAAACCTTTCCAAAATAAAGAAACAGTGTATGCTGGCTGCCAACTGACCTCGGCTGAAAAGAGGGGACAGTCCCGCACTGGTGCTCATTAGACTCAATCTCAATACTACTACACGGTGTGGAGTGGAAATAAGACTCAATCAAGGGAAGACCCTGCCAACTCTCAGTGTGCTATTACCCCAAACTAAATCCTCGGATTCTCATTAAATCAGAGTTTTTTTAACTTAAAAGTAAAATACCCCAAGATATTACCTATTCTAGTGTTAAGAGAAACTATAATAACATGAGGAAGGATTTAGGTATGTGTTCAAAACATCAAAATTCCAAGAATGTTCAGAATATCTTTAAATAGCAACAAGGTATATATTCTACAGAGTAATAAAACGGGGCAAGAGATTATTAACAATAATCTCTTCCAAAGGTAAGGTCATTATTAAGAATCAGTATCAGTACTCTAACTAAGATTCTACCTGCAACATAGTCTCCTACGGGAATATAATTGAGTTACCACATGTCAAGTACACAGTAAGCACTATGTCAGTATTAGCTGAGCTACTAAAGTCATAGGGCCAAGAGGGAAAAGAGAAGCCTGCCAACTTCCTCAGCCAACCCTAATGCAAGTGTGCCCTCCTCATCCCTCCAAGGAGCTCAAGCTGGGATCCAGTCCTCTGTCCCTGACACTCCACCCACCCGAATGGGAAGGGTAAACCTCACCTTACAGTAAGTATTAACTGTACCTCATGGACTTGGCACCCTCCTTCACTCCTTGGTAGGAATAAGGTCACCTTCCCCAAGGCAGGAGCCACCCTGGGGATACCCAATTGATACATAAAATGAAGTTCAAATAAAGTATTTCCATAAGTCATGAAATTACCTATCTAAAATGCACACTATCAAATGCTTGACCAAGAGAATGGTGCCAATTTCTTGGCTCAAATCTTAAGAAACTCACAGCTTCCACTTTCTGTCTCTTGGAATGCTCATTCTTGAAACCCAGCCACCATGCCATAAGAAAGCTCAAGCAGTCAGTAGGGAGACCCACAAGGAAAGAAGCTGAGGCCCAGCTGACAGCCAAGACCAACTTGCTAGCACTGGGAGTGAGCTGCCTTGAAAATGATTCCCTAGCCCCCGTCAAGCTACTCCAACTGACACTAAGTGGAGCAGAGACAAGCTGGCCCTGCCACGCTCTGTCCAAATTGCAGATTTGAGAGCAAAATAAATAATTGATGTTTTAAGCCAAAAAGAAAAAATCATATTGTTTCAGTAAAACACAGGCATGTTCAGGTTCTAATTAATCAACATTTTTGAACTCCAAAATATGTAATTTTTAAAAGGTGGGTGCATATTTCAAAGAGGCAACCAAAAAGGACCAGGCACAACTATTTCTCCTTTTCTTGAAACTGCAAGGTCAATCCTCCCCTGAGAACCTTCCCGTAGTTAATATCCAATACTTCTCTGGTTAACAGCCAGTCCAAATACCCCCAAACCAACAGATCTCCCAATTCTTCATCCTATAATATCATTGTAAACAAAGCAGCACAACCTAGGATATGATAAAAAAAATTTTTGTAGATTTTTTTTTACAAGATCCTGTTCCTTGCATACCTTTTAAGGATCCTCTAGTCTCCTTGAGAAATAAGATGTGCATGTTTATAACACCCAGCAAATAATCCTAAAGGCAGTATAGCAAGTAAGCAGCCATGAATCATATGGTGTGGAGTGGCTGCCTCCCTACAGAAGAGATTCGATGGAAGCAAGAAGTGAGATGGGGGGGCATTATACTTGCAGTTACTTTTACCCACAGAGATTTACACTAGTGGTTGTGGTAGGTCTTACTTCTATCAGATTTTAAACTCCTTTTGAGCCTGGACCACATCTAATCTTCACATCAACCACCAACGACCACAAACCAGGCCCCACTAGAAAAACTATCAATATGCATTTCGCAGGCACTCAAATAGTGCGGGGGGAGGGGGCAGTGTGTAGAATGAGGAAAAAATTTAGAAGTTTTCCCACAGGAGAAAAATATATCTATGTAGGGTTCAGAAGGAATGTTAGGAGAAGTTAAGGCAAAGTTCAGTTAAAATTTTTCATCCCCAACGTCACAGTGTAAAAGAACATTTTTAAATCTTTTATACTCTTGCACGAGCGTTCACATATACTTTTGCTCACAACTGTTTTGGAATGAGCTGAGGGTCTGGATTAAAGAATAAGCAAAGGATGTGGACAGGGGCAGCCCGAGGTGGGAAGGCATCCGGCGGCCGCACTGCTCCCCCCTCCTCTCACTCTGAGCCCCGAGCAACTCAGAATCTCAGCAGTCACAGGGCCCCAAATGCCTGGGGACATCCTGACTCCACCTCAGACTTGAAAGGTATAAAGCACAAGATCTCAACAGGAACTTAAACTCCACCCAACTCTAGGTTTCAACTGTAGAAATCTATTTTCAAACTGCAAAAAATATTAACTTTGGGCAAGAATTTTTATATCTGACAAGAAGAGATTCTGAGGTAATAATGTGGCTCCTCTTACTTCAAGGAGCCAGTGTCACTGGTGACTTCCCCTCTTGTCCCCACCACCCTGGGCTCACAAACTGCCCTCATCACCACCCAGCTCTGGCTTCCCACCAAGTCCTCAAGGAGCGATTTACTAAGTTCAGTCAAATAACCAGATTCTATGAAATAAATGAAAGGAAAATGGAGTTCATGACTGAAATCAAGCTGGGCGGAGACATAAAGGGTCTTTTGTTAATAACTGTACAAGGGAATGCAAATGAAGGCAGGCCTCACAAGGAATTCTGACATCTTAATGAAGATTTATGAAGAATTTTTGGCATATAAACCTCCCATGCAAGGGGAAATGGCCCCATAGGATACTGTTTCATGATTTCTTTAGCTTAAAAACAATTCAAAAGACAGTTCCTTCATAACAATCCTAATAATTGAATTGTGAAGGGTTTTTTCCCTGTTCTCTACTCTAATTACATTCCCATCCCCCACTGCAGCCGCCTCTCTTCCTTCTAGGGTCCTTCTGAAGTGGCAGAGCCCATCAGCCCGCCCTAAAGCTGTGAACTGCCCACTGATGAAATCATGAGAGGGATTAGATTTCTTCTTCCACATAGAAAGTCTTGTGTTACACAGTTTTCTTTGTTCATATTCTTAGTACTGCAGAAAATCAACTGACATTTTCTCTTAATAATGATTGGATTATGAGATAATGTCAATGGAAAAAAATGCTGTCACAGTAAAATGCTTTACTGGTGCTACGTAAATGTCACACAAAAAACCAGCATGTGAAGAGCACAGATCTCAGTAAGGCACACATTTCCCACATCCGAGGTCAGTGGTGGTATTTTGCCACAGTCGTGGATTTTATGTTGCATTCATGATACACAGGGATAACTAGAAAGGCTGTGAATTCATGTAATACATGCAAAGGGCAGAAATTCTTTAAACTTCACAAGCAGTAATAATAATTTACTACTAGCAATAATACTATAAATAACTAGCATATGCAAAGTATTTTCTCATTTCATAATATGCTAGGCGTTTTTGCTTTTAATTCTACTAATATTTATTTCATGTTCTAGCCCTGGAAGATAAGCATTATCAGCCCCACTTTATAGGTGAAGAAACAGAGAATTGGAAGTTAAATGATTTGCCTAAAATCATGGTGCGAGACAATGGCTGAGACCCAGCCCTGGGATGGGCCCCTCCTCAGGGCTCACAGCAAGCAAGGCCCGGGGCACCCTGGAGAGAGGTTTGCCATGGGGCTTTGCAAGAGCACCAAGTAGGCTTCCAGCTCTACTCCTCACCCAGAGGAGCTCCTGAGCTAAAGGAGGCCAGTCTAGGAAATCACACCTGAAGCCTGGTTTCCTGCTAGGTTCCGTCTCCTCAGCGTCGAGCTGCAATTCAGAAAATGCAGGAAGTGAAAGAAGGAGGTCAGAGAAAGAGCCTGGGACTTCCAGGAGGGCCAGGTGCTCCCTGTGTCACAGTTGCTGCTATAAGGGCTGCCTTAATCCCTAGGGCTGAGCCCAGCCCCATTCCTCGCAGCCCACATGCTGACCAGCTGCTCGGTGCTTCTGTGGCGGGAGGGCGTGTGGGGGGCAGATGTCAGGCAAGCCCGGGACTCCTGGTCCCCCGCGTGCCGCCTTCCTGCTGGGGCTTTGCCGCCCACCCCCCCCCGCCTCCCCAGTCTCCTAGATCAGACACACAGGCAGGCCAGGAGGCAGGTGCGAGGACAGGTGCCAGGAGAAACCAGGCCCAGAGAAAGGCCCACGCAGAAACTGAGGCCATACGTTCCCCTTTCACACCACCAAGCAAAGAGGGAAAAACGTCAGCGAAGGCTTGAGTTGCTGAGGTTCACGTTCACCTTATTCCAGGACTTCAGGAGACTGAGATCCACAGAAAGGCTTCCAGGCCTATGCACGGAAGGAGGAAACGATCACTAACTGAAGAGACAAGTAATTCACACAGAGGGAACAGCACTGCGAAGGTCTAGAGGCTGGACAAAATACAGTATGTAGGAGGAACTGTAAGAAGTCCAAAATGGCTAGAAGCAGGGCTGGGTCACGAGGGCCTGATAAGCTCAGTTAAGGCATTTGAACCTCATCCTAAAGCCAGATGAGAAGCTTTAAAGCAGATGGCAGGATATCAACATTTGTCTTTTAAGAAAATCATTCTGGCCTCAGGCACGAAAATGAATCCGAGGAGAGTAGGCCATCAATGAGGAGGGAGGCCAGTGAGAAGACCACCCCAGGAGGCCAAGCAAGAGATGACGGTGACCTAGCCTAGGGGATGCGGAGAAGGGAAATTCACCGGAGGGACTGAGAGCACTTGGAGAAGGACTGATGCGATGGGTGAGAAGAAACAATGGGTGAGGTCCCAGCCTGAGCAACATTTCCTAGTTCCAGAACAATGAAAGAGAAGCACGTTTGGGAGTGAGTTAATGAATTCACATTGGACACCTTGGAGGTGACTGTGGCACACACGAGTGGACATGTCTAATGGGCATATGGTTACAAGGGTCTGGAACTGAAAAGAGATTTCAGCTGGAGGTTTAAACCGGGAACTTGTCTGCCTACAGCTGCTGGAATCTCTTCTTTAGTTACTGCCATGTGGCCAGGCCTTAGAGACCCCCTGAGGCCCCAGCCCCTCCACGAAGCTGCTTTCTTATCGCCAGTTCCTGTTCGGAACTCCTCTCCTACACTCAACAGCCTGTACAATGTCACTGAGATATCGGGGGGAAAAGACCAGACATGTGGACAGACAGACATTGTCATTGGCTGCATACTAATTATTTCAGGCATATGTATTTCCCTGTCTTGCTGAACTTTAAGCTGTTTAAAGACAAAGTGATGCCTGGCATATGCCCTGGTTTTTCCAAGGCAGTCTTGGTTCCAAATATTCTGGCCCTATGCATTCTTGTGCCATTAAATTAAAAAAAAAATCCAACATTTCCTCCAACAGTGATTGAACAAATCTAGTCAGCAAACACTATAATTAAATACGTAAGTCATGAAAGATTGAGGCCCAAAAAAGACACAGAGAACCGCGGGAGGAGGAAACATCAAGATTTCTCACTAAACCACATGAGTAGCAGCTGACACTGATGAGAAGTCATCCAACTGAAACGCCCAGGTGAGAGGCAGGCTCTGGGGTCGCACCCACCTAGGCTGGCATCCCAGCTCCACCACGGATAGGGATGGAACCTCGGGCAAGTTACTTGACCTCTCTGTGCTTCAAAAGCCTCCTCTGTGCGAGCAGGATGGACACAGACAACTAACAAGTCCCTTCATACCAAGTGCGGGGACAGAGCGGCAGGCAGCACAGACTCCACTTGCATCCAGCCTACTGTCAGAGAACAACATAGATAACTAATTACAGTTGCTCTGAAGAAGGGCAGGATGCTACAGGGCGGATAACAAGGGGAGCCTTCTGTCCCCAGGAAGGTCGAGGAACCTTCAGTGAAGAGGGGACCTTTCAAGGTGAGACCGATCAGGAATTAACTAGGTGGTGGGGTTGGAGCGGGGGCTCCCAAGGAGCAGCAAATGAAGGTGTAACAGGTCTGAGGCCAGATTTAACTTTATTTTATTAGAAAAACTGGTGACCATTCTGACCAGAGTGGAGCGGAGGGGGAGTGGTCTTCAGGGGAGGGACGGGAGCACCAGCCCTCACTATGGTTGGGTTATGTATCATTGTTATTGTTAGAATACTATTATTATAATGGTATTTTTTCTAGTTGTAAAGTCCAAGCATGCTACCCTCTTATAAAAATAAAATTTGTGACATCAAGGGAAAGCCGTGAGACAGCTTTAACAGATATTGTTAAGCATTTTCAGTGGCTTTTCTTTGCCCCTAATTTTTGTTAGTATTCGTTGAATAAATGCAAGTGGAACACACACATGCATTCACCACAAATATAAACCCACTATCGTTGCTGAGAAGGCCAACAGTATGGATTCACAAGTGTCCCTCGAGAAACTGACACAGTAATTTTCTAAAGGACTGATCTGTTTGACCTTCCCTAAAGTTTCAAGTTGATTGAAGTGCTTTTCAAACTAGCTAATATAACCTAAAAAAGCGAATTCATTCTCTATCGGGGAGGAACCAGAGTTATCTTCAATGATTAATAACTTTAGGAGAGTCAACAAAGACCCGCGTGACTATAAAATTTCCTCTGATAATTCAAAAACATGACTCAGAGATTTGCCAAGAGATAACTGGAACAAAAAACATGAAAAACAAGTAATGAGTAAGCAGACCTCTTGTGAAAAGTACAAATAAAACCACCCCCCATCACCTTCGACAAAAGATTCCCATTAGAATATAGGCTTGATATTCTAAAAAATTTTTTTTTAATAAAAAAAAAGAATCTAAGCTTTCTTTGGTCCTCCACACCTAGACCAGTACATAGTAGGTCCTCAATAAATATGTGTTGCCTGAATGAATAATTGAGGAACTACAGTAACAGTGCAAATATTGATAGCTGACATTTCTGTTGAATTTTGAATTATTCATACAATTTTATTATTTTAATAAATATATTTTAAATGTATAATTACCCATTATATTGTTTTTATAACTATAAGAAAGACTATTTCTCTATTTTTCACAATATACAAAAAAATTTTATTTGGAACACTGAAATGTACATTTTTGTATTCTGACTACCCCACCATCCCCCTCCACACACCACCACCACCACCACCGAGCCTTGTACAGTGAGAGCATTTTTGTTTTTAAATAAATATCTAAATAACTTTTAGGAAGGTAAATTGCAAGACTTATCATCAGAAAAAGAACTGAAGCACAAGTGATAAAGGGTCTAAAATGTTAAGATCTACATGAAGGCTTCGAAGTCATCTCCTCCGACCATATCATACACCAGATGGGTAACCAAGGTCCAAATGCCAGTCAACCGTATTAACGGGGCAAGGGCAAGAACACCAGACTCCAGAAGAGTCATCCACACTCTACCGGGGATTCTCTTCACAAGTTTGCGTTAACTAACCTAAATCAACTATCTCTTAAAAAGTATGGAATACTTGACAACGCATTCACCACTACACCCTCCCCGCCCCCAAGAAAATTATCATACTAATTCACTAGGATAGGGATCAGCAAATCATGGCCTGTAGCCAACTCCCACCCACCACTGTACCTTCAGCAAACTAAGAATGGTTTTTACATTGTTAAATAATTGAAACAAATTAAAAGAAAAATATTTTGTGACACATGAAAATTCCAAGTTGAGTCCATAAATAAAGTTTTATTGGAACACAGCCACACTCCTTTGTTTATGGATTGTCTGTGGCTGCTTTCGTGCCCCAACAGCAGAGCTGAACAGTCGCCACAGAGACTACACGGCCCACAGAGTCTAAAATATTTATCATCTTGCCCTTGACAGAAAATGTCTCCGACCCTGCACCTAGAGACAGTTAATGTGACTTTGGTCAATTTCACCTTCCCAAAGAGCCAGCCGCGGCCCTGCCAACCAGCTGCAGTCACTCATATGCTATTTCCTTCTCTTTGATTATTGAAACTCCACAGCAAACTATTGTTTTCACCAGTCACTCAGAAAACAAAGATAAAAGTTTCCACAGAGGAAATAATAACCCTCCTTTTCCAAGGTCCTCATCTGCCTCACTTCCAGTGAAACTAAAAGCAGCGCTTCACTCACAGGTTTGTCTGTATCATTTTCCCCCACTGAACTCAGAGGGCTCTAGCCGTTCACTCTTCCAACGAAGGGCTCAGGCAGAAAACAAACAAATTGCTAGGTTAGCCAAATTGAATGGACCCTAAGAAAAAGAAAGAATGTTTGTTATCTAGAACCGAAAGCATTTTTCTCTTCCTCTGAGATGTTCTTCTTCTAATATCAAAATGTGAAAAAAGTCCTTATATACTACACATTTTCTAAAAATTGAAAATCATAACATCCATACTAAAATTTCCAACTTGCCAGTTTTCCAGATGAAAACAAAGTACCAAATTCATATCTGCTCAGTGTTGCAGAATGATTTTTAAGACGTAATGAAGTTTTTTGTTTGATTTTGTTTCGTATTACTTTCCTCTACCAGCATATAAAGTACTGCCTTGTAACACGTAAAGGAGGAAAAGTCCTGTTCCCGGGGCCTCTGGAAATAACTGTTAAGGGTGTCTATGTTCACTTACATCATGACCCCAGCTGTTATGCTCCCAAAGTTACAAATGGCCACTCTTCATTTTAACAGCACATTTAAAGAAACCTAATGTTAGTTCAACATGGGTAAACAGTCTCCAACACTATATAAATAAAGAATTCTTTGAGTTGTAAATAGTAGTCGCTCAAAGTAGTGGAAAGCTGGCTGAGGAAAACAGAGACGAGATGGACATAAAGCTCAGAGGACCTCTCCCTTCCCTTTGCATCAGACCAGGGAGACGCCACTAGTCTGGAAGAGCTCAGCCATCCACAAGGACACCAAAGTTGCCAATACCTGAAACCAGCTGCCATTCAGTCACTGTTTACTCATTTGCTAAACATCAACTGGACACCCTCCCACCTATACAACGGCCAGGGGATTCCAAAGAGCAAAAGGGCCTGGCCTCTCCCCTTAAGAAGCCTACTAACATGCAGAGCCAATAAAGCTACATAGTGGACAATGACATATGCCAGGGGTGGCTAACTAGAGCCTGCAGGCCAAATCCAGCTGGCAGCTTGTTTTTGTAAATAAAGTTTTATTGGACTATGGCCACGCCCACTCATTGATGCATTGTCAATGAATGCTCTTATGCTGAAATGGCAGAGTGAGTAGATGCAACAGAGACCACATAGTCTGAGAAGCTGAAATATTTACTATCTGACCCTTTTCAGAAAAAGTTTGCCAACCCCTGAATATGCCAGAGAGATCACGTCCAGCTGGGGTAAAGAGAAGAGTACATGAAAGAGCTGGTATTTGGTTTGAGCCTTGAGGAATACAAAGAGTTTGAAAAGAAATAGGGGAAGAATATTGTGAGGGACAAAGTGGCCAAGATGAGAAGTGTCTGAGCAATGAACGGACCAAATTTGAATGGGGTACAGAATAGGAGAAGGGGAGTTGTGGCAAAGTGGCTAACAGAGCTGACTTAAGACTCCACAGTTTAACTGGTAATAACACAGTCCCACAGTGTTTGCTGACTTACTGGCAATGTTATTCCCTTTCCTGTAGCTCCCTTGACATTTATGGCAAACCTCACTGGGACCCAGCAAAGGCCAGGGTGCATTACGAGAGCTCAAAAAATGTTTGTTCACCGATTGACTACCATGTTCAATCATAAATTTGCATGTGAGTTTAATTTCAAAAACGCTTATTTAGGGCCGGCCTCCTGGAGTAGTGGTTAAGTTTGTGCGCTCTGCTTCGGCGGCCCGGGATACGGGGGTTCAGATCCCGGGCGCGGACATTCACACAGCTTAACGACCCACATATAAGATAGAGGAAAATGGACATGGATGTTAGCCCGGGGCCAATCTTCCTCAGCAAAAAGAGATGGATTGGCAACAGACATTAGCTCAGGGTAATCTTCCTCACCAAAAAAACCCGCTTATTTACATTATTGCCTAGACTTGCATTTAATCCTCACTCATGGCAGACATTATTAATTCCATTTGGCAAATGAGGAAAACTCGAAGACTTACCTTGTGTTCCAAAAGGACTCAGGGGCCAAGAGACTGGCCTGGAACCCTGCATTCTCTACTCTATCCCATGACTTACTCTAGGAAGACACTCAGATTGGAGAGGTTGCCACACGGACTACATTCAAGACTAGAAACTCCGATAATCACAACACCAAATAATCAAACAGAAATGCTTTTTCAGACACATCTTTGCCAAACTTGAACTCTGGCCTGATCACTGCGTTAGCTAAAGCTTGGTGCTACTCAAAATCCAGATCGACGACCAAGAGCTTGAGGTAAGTTCATTCTGTGCTTCCACAAGTGCTGGTCAATAGGCACCATTTTGTTACAACAGGTACCAGATAATGTTTGCATGGATTAACCTGAAGCCACTACAGACGAAAACAAAACCCACCTACCAATATCATCTTGGCAGTTGGATCATCTTTATTCTGCACTGGAAAACAGGATCCGTGAGAATAAGGCATCATTAGTAATTAATTCCCCTGTCCCTCTGTACTGGCAAGTACACAATAAACAGGTTTGAATGAGTCCCTTAGAAACCTCTGCCTGCCAATTGAGTAATACCTTCTTCTCAGGGGAGTGCCATAAAAGAGATTCTAACACCTTGGGTCACTAAGTATTTCCTATAACAGAGGACCTGAGGCTGGGGCCCTGAATTTCTCCACCAGCAGGGTATTCAGAGTGATGGGTAAATTAGCACAGAAGACAGGAGTTACTCCCACCATTTGTCAGGCTGGAGGTCGGAGTTTCCACAATCACCAAGTCTATACAAATGGCTTCTTTAACCATGGAAGCTGTCTCCTCGCAACCCCGTCCCCACGTCTCTCCACTCACATCCCACCACTGATCTCTCAAAACATCTCTTCCTGCACAATTTTTACTGTTTTATTCCTTTCACTGGCTGCCTTACACAAGGCTGTCTAGAGGCTGCTATAACTAAATTATCTCCATTATAGTTAACTTCAGAACAGACATGGTTCCGAAGCAGATCTCAAAACTATTTTGAAAAATGTAGTAACTCTTCTTTCAAAGTAGAGGTGGGTAGGCTGGCAGCAGAGCAGAGAGGCATTTTTATGCTTTCAGGCTTGGAAGAGGGACTACATCTGCTCTCTGAAGTCCCTGTCCCAGTCATTCTGCTAATGTCCCGTCTCCCAGTATCCACCATCTCCTAGCCTTTCCCAATACCCATCTCTCGACGTCGGGGCAGCCTCAGAAGGCAAATCAGGAAAAGTAAAGGCAGAGGACAGAACAGAATCAAGTATGAAACTTAGACATAGCTTAGGAGCCTAGGAAGTATGGTCAACCATCTTCCCACCTGGCCTAATGAGATGTCATGAAGGTAAGCATCACTCCCCACCATCAGTAACAAGGAAACAGAGGCCAGAGCCAGGGACCAAGGACACGGTTGAAGATAAGCAGCAAGACTAAGGGTAAAACCTTGTAGTTAAGAAAAAGTGTCTGCTTCCCCAGACATCCTCATCTCAATATAGCCGCCTTCTACTCCCTGCTTGCCTTCATTTATTCTGGTAACTTACATTCTTTTATTCCTTTTTTCACAATCAAATAATCTAGTCTCATGGTGACAAAAAACTGTTAAATACAGATATACAAAAATGAGAGAGAAAGATGGATGGATGGAAAAAAAGAAGAGAAGGAAATCTATAATTTCCCCACCCAGAGAACCCACTGCTAACATTTCAGTATTGCCTTCCAAACTTGTTCTTGCTTACCTGTCTTTTGAGGGGGTCTTTCTTAAACTGCTTTCAAACATCTGATTTTACGTTTATTTCATTTGGAAAAAATCAGTTCTTTGGAGAGTTATCACTGACAAACTTCTGAAAGGCAACAACATTGATAACTAAGGATTTCTTTCCATTTAGTGTAAATAAATGTTTGATTCTATACCTTTTTCCAAATTAATAAGGCCATTTTGACCCAAAAAGTCTTTCACAAACAACATGAACATCGTTCAAAAGAAGGCATCAGAGAGACGGCTCAGGTGACGGGTATGGGGGTCACTGTACTCTTCTGCTAGTGTCGGGGCATGTCTGACATCGTCCACTGTAAATAATGCTTGGCACACACACCCAAGTGCTGGTTTATGTGCAGACCAGTGTGTGAAGTACTTACTGAATGAAACAAACAATACTTTGTACTTTCAAAGTGCCACCCTTCAATAAAACATTTGCAGACATCTTCTGATTTAACGCAGAAACACCTAAAACTCGGCTGTGAAAACTGGGCTTACAATATTGGTTTCTACCATTTTTTAAAGTTTCTTCTTTGGCCCACTAATTTCTCAGACTCTTATAAACTATGCACAAAATTATATGCTATCTAGAATTTGCTTTAAAATAATTTAGCTAGCAATTAATCATTACAAATTTTAAAACATTTTTAAAAGAGGGAGCAGATCGATGAACAAGAATGGCAGAATGTTAATAACTGTTGAAATGGGGCAATAATGGATACGTGGGAATTTACTACACTATTCTACTTTTATGTATATTTGAACATTTCCATAATACAAAGTTTCTTTTTAAATCACTATGAATACACTGCTCCTATCATGAATAAATCTTTCATACCAAGCATAAAGATTATTAAGCTTTATCGGCATGGCTACTCTGTGCCCAGCACTGATCCTGGCACTGTATACTCTTCTATGCCTCACGACACGCCTGCTCAGTAGGTGTTATCGGTCCTGACATGATATCTGAAGAAACTGAGACCCAAAGAAACAAGCAACTTGGCCCAGGACTGAAGGCAGTCGAGATGGGGGAGGGAGAAAGCCACACGATGGAGGTGTCTGCTGCACAGACTGTTTGGTCCCTTTGTAAATATTATTGTACGTGAGCATGTCTGTTTCATTGTCACTTGCAGTATTTTAGTGCATCCTGTTTTTCTAGAAAAATGAATCAGCCCCTCTCTGTTTATCCAAGATAACAAAACAAAACAAAAGGCCCGAGAACAATATTGGTCTGATGGAGTCCATCCTGACTGTAAAAGGAAACGTCTCTGAGTCAGTATCCTCAGCGAGAGGCATCCCTCCATAAAACAAACCAGGAATATTCCAACGGGGTTCAAATACGCATCAACACCACACGGCTTGGTGAGGCTCCTCTGCGCTCAGCAGCTGGCATTCTGACTGCTGCTGTGGGCTCCTCCCATCTCATCTCACACTCGTTCCATGAACTCTGTTCCCTCAAATGCCTCTGGCTTTAAAGCTTCCATAAACGTCTCTTATTTTCCCCTTAACTGAGACGCGATCTCCCGGCCCCGCTTTTCCGCTCATCAAATCTCTCCTCTACCCATAAAAACCCAGATCAGGGAGCACCCTCCTCTGTGACCCCATGTAATCCCCTGACTGGAACAAGTTTCTTCCTCTGTACTTTCCTAATAAAACAGCCGTCATCTCCTTTAATAAATTTCCTTCAATCGCCATGTATTACGATAAGCCATTTTCATATTTCTCTCTAAAACTCAATGTTGATTATTTAGAACAAAGCCCATGTATCGATCATTATTACATCCCACAATCCCAGCACACAGTAGAAGCTCAATGTGGAAGGCGAAGGAAGAAGAAGGGGGGCAGGAAATATTGCTTTATATGTACAGGCCAGAGATGCGTCTAACAAACAGGTTAGGCTCTAAAGTCACCAAGTAAAGGCAAAACTGATGTAGGAAAATTGCTCTTGAAAATCTAACTGAACATTAAGTTTGCTGTGCCATTTTTAGACATTCTGTCTCTTAATAAAACCAGCATACCCAGTTTTCCCTCCAGGTAGGACAGACAGCTGGGAAGATAACTGGCTTGCACTCAGGTGCCACATTGTGACCACATTCTGAAGGTCTCCTTGGAACCACGATGAGCAGAAGGAAAAACAGACTCACATCTCATTTCACACTCACTGTAGGCATACCCTCCTACAGCCAGAGTAGAGCGTTATGCAAGCCCTCTTCACTTTCTCTCTGCCCCCTCTCTCTCCAGGCTCACACAGTTGCATATGGGTGCACCCAACGCACACAACACAACTCCACTCTGCTTCACGTCCACAACTCCTGGAGGCTTATGGGTTTCCATGAATTAGCTGCTTTCATTATTTCTAGGTGGCCTCAATCTAACAAAGGATTTACTCAGAGCCCTTTAAAAATCCATAAATCATATCAACACTATTCATGAACTCTAAAAACCTCTCCCAAGAATACAAAAATAAAATGCAGAATATTCCGCCA
This sequence comes from Tapirus indicus, assembly GCA_031878705.1. NCBI lineage: Eukaryota > Metazoa > Chordata > Mammalia > Perissodactyla > Tapiridae > Tapirus > Tapirus indicus. Next base: position 5,216,245 of record CM062920.1, on the reverse strand, counting down.
TTGGGTAAAAGAAAATAACTTATTATGGTATATGCACACAGAAAAACTTGGAAGGATATATACCACAGTGGACAGTGGATATTCAAATGGTAGATTATGGGAGTTTTTTTCCCCTTTATTTAACAAAGAACTATGATTACTTTTGAAATAATTTTTTAGTTATTTTTTAGAGGTGACTATCAAGTTCTTAGGGACGGACTAAGACAAGAGATTCCAAAGACAAAGTCTGTGCCTCTGCAGGCACGTTCTTTCATACACTGAAGAATGGTATGAGGGGCTCCTCGAGCCAAGAGGCTGCCTGCCCAAGTTGGCCACAAGCCTGGGGCTACAATGTCATGCAGCCAACAGATATGTCCGGGCGTGCTGGTGGGGTCGGCAGACATCGAGGCGCTAGTACCAAGCTAGGGTGGGTGGACCAACATCTCCAAGCAACCATCTGTGCCAGTCTTGGTGCCAGAGGCCCCACACATACTTATCTCTAATGCTCACAACGACACCCAAGGCAGGCAAGAAGCTAGATAACTTGCCCAAGGTCACATAGCCAGAAAATGGCAGAGCCAGGAAGTGAAGCCAGGTAAGTCAGGTTCCAGAAAGTGCTATGAACCAATGGAATACCAAGATACGGTCCACGCACATCTGGAGCTTATAGACCAATGGAGAAGAAATCGAGGGATACATAACGTCAGGCGTGAGGAATATTAGTGAAGGGTAAGGATGGGGGATTCGGGAATGTAGAGCAAAGAAACCTTATAAAGGACAGAGGTGGGATTTGAACCTAGTTCCGTCTGGACCCAAAGTATTTGTGCTTTGGACTATATTAGCTGCCTCTCCAAGCTGCAGGAGCCTGGAAAGGCAGAGGAAGTGCCAACTGAGGAGACAGTGACCTGACAAGTGCAAAGCTGTCCCCTCCCCCTCTCCCCTCCCCCCAGGTACCACCTGGGCTCCAAAAAGAGGCAATGCAGGAGCCAACACCACCTCCAAGCATTGATATCTGCGTGATACCCAGAGACATCGAACCCAGAGATGTTTAGGCTGCTGGCCAAACAAGGAAATCCAAGATAAACCTGCCATTCTGTCATGACCTCATCCTGCTGGGTGACAGACAGAAACAATGGCAAAGAGGAATAGCCCTGCTATGTTTTCATGGCACCTTTCAGGAAGAGATGAAATTCACCATCAGTCACACCTCTCCAGTGGGGAGCAGGGACTCTCCTGAAGGCAATCCTATGGCCCCCTGCAACTTCTCAAAGAAGGAAAAACAGCCCCGCTTCTCCTCAAACTCTTCACACTAACTGACAAGAGTTCCTGGGAGGTAGTGTTTGTCAACACTATTATTAAAAACGAAATTGGGTATACAGCACTGGCTGATGATATCTTCAACCCCACACTCTCTACTGGAGCACAACAAGGGTACTTTTATTCAAGCTTGTTACGTTGGGCTTGAACCGACTGCCGAAGGGAGGCCCACGGTTCACCTCTACTGCCGAAGATGGGATGGTCCAGCAACACCGCCTGCTTGGGCTGCTGGTCAATCCTAAACCAGGATGAACCTCAGGGGCACATTCTGCCAACAGTCTGGTTCTCTCAAGATCTCAGGGAACTGATTTCTAAATTTTGTTTTCCAAACTGGTGGTCCTTTGGAAGCATCGAGTATTCCACCATCACACCTTCCTTTAGGCACCCAGTTAGGGACTTGGCTCCATTTAACATCTACACACTTGGATTTTTTTAATGTTTCTGGTTCTAGGCTCCATCATATGGCACTCTTGAGCACTTACCTAAGTACTTTACATAAACTGGCTCTCTCAGTCCTGCAAACAGCCTTGTTGAATAGGTGCTTTGTTATCATCTGTTTAGAGATGAAGAAACTGAAACACAGAGAAATTAAGTAATGTGCCCAGGGTCACACTGTTCCTGAGAGGCAGAGTCGAGAACTGAACCCAAACATTCTGACTCTAGAACCCGTATTCCCAACCACTGCACTGGACCGCCTCCTCCTCAGAGGGTATAGGGTAACTTAGCTTCTTTCTATTTTATATAAGGTACTCACAAATGGAAGCACGGCATATGGGGCATAAACAGAGGCACAAGGTCACACGTGGACATCCTAGCCTCAGTGGTATGAGTCCCAAGAAGGTAACTGAGTCTTCTATGAACCTGTTTGGTCAGCCCTCAAATTGAAGCAACAGAATTCACCTTCCAAAATGATAGTAAGTCTGACCACAGAGCTCAGCTGGACTGACAAGTCTGGATGAAGGAGAGTATTCAGGGATCAGATGCCTTCAAATTCAGTTTCAAGTGCCTTAAAGAAGACCCTTTGGGGAGCTGGATCTCAAGAAACCACATATCATGCTCTCCTGCATACTTCCTGCACCACACACACACACACACACACACACACATCTACCTTTGTCAAAGACTTTTTTTAACAACACAGAGTAACTTATCTACTCAGCATGACAGAGAATGCTTCTATAGGAGCTGAAACAAATGTCTAGATCATTTTTATCTAGATCCTATCTATCTACACCTCAAGTTCCAGCTCAAATCCCATCTGTCTAATTTGACTACCAGCATTTCCATTGCAAAGAGTCACAGCTATGTCTGCCCCGCACGCATCCAGGAATAAACCGCATCTCCAAGCTATGGAGACCACACACATCACTCTTCAAGTAAGAATCTCAGCTTTTTACCACAGCGCCTCCCTACACTCTCTTCGCTCAGAACAACCCAAGTGAAGAGAATGCACACAAACTGCCAGAAACCTGGAGCATCATAGAAGAGTCCATGTCACCCTCGGCAGGGACAACCCTGTCCTGCGATTAATTTTGCTGAATGAACCACAAATCCCTGCAAACAAATTTGCCGCCATTCTCACTTGATGGTCCTGAAAATGTCACAGAACGACACGCTTTTCTACCTTGGCTTTGGCCTCACTTGAACTGCTGTGAGGTATACTAAATAAGGCATTTAGAGGGCAAAAAACACTAACCCAACAGCTTCTACGTTTCTCTAATGAAGAAACAGTCCTTGTTTTTAAACTTTTCAAGCTTCACGAATTTGCTTCTTCTCTGTCTACTTTTTAAAATTCCAGACAGTAATTCTAATCACAGAAGTCTTTGTGAAACTATATTTCCGTGATTTTTTTTTTTAACTCAAGTAATGTTATTGGAAGGAAGCAGAAAACCACAGTGCCCAAATAGAAGTGACTAATGCTGGTAGCAAGTGCTGGAAGAAATAAGGCCCCACAGAGAAAGAGACCGCGGCACCACAGTAGCCTGTTGTATGTTACCAGGGCCGGGACTATTTGGACACTAGCAACCAGGTTTTCCAGCTCTCTTGATGTGTTACCCAAAGTAACCAGGTGCAACTCCTTTCACTGGCAATCTTTTGCTAAAGACGACAGAAAGAAAAAATATAAGAGAAACAAAAACTAAGGAAGAGAGGAAGAAATTCAAATAAACATTCAATTCAGTAGAAGACAGAAGTCACACTGTATGGCCTATGCCCAATTATGTTACAGATTTATTTTTAAAGAACTACATACGTTCTATTGTCTGATGTTATGCATTACAGGTGTTCTCAAAAAGTTTTACATGGAAGATAGACCAGTGACCTAATATTAAACTATTTGAATTCCTCTACTATCATTTCAACATGTTGCTGGCACAGTTTCAGAATCGGCATGAGGCTTTTCTTTGGTACTATAAGGACGTGTGCTCTGGGTCCCAAAGAGTCAAAATGTCTTAATCAATCATTTAACTTTCCTTATCTTTATTCTTTCAACTCTCACTCACCTTTATCTAAAAAGCATTTTGGTAGAAATCAGGAATCCATATCCCACACCCTTCCCCTGCAAAAATAATAATCCTATCTGCTACTACTCGCTGCCCCCTCCATGTTATGACATATTTAGTAATAACTGTTTCTCCATGAATATAAAATCATTCATCTCAAAAACAGCACGGGGCTTGTTTTAGCCCAGTCTTTGAATGAGATGTTTCCCTGACAACGATGTTTTAGTTACAGCCAGGTTAATTAAAGCAAATTTAGGATGTTATTATTATTTTCCCAAGTGCTGGTATTTCTTCTGTCGGGTTGCTATTATTTGCTTACTTTTCAAAAACCATGAAAATACAACCAATTGTCAATTTATTAGGGACACTAATTAATGAATTTTTACTAATGATAGTAAAAGAAAAATAGTAAAAGTAAAAGAAAATAAAGACATAGTCAAAGAAAATAAAGAATTAATATACTTGATTCAATAACCAACTAAACGGTTCTGAGTTGATCATCATTCATTCCCCTCTATCCCCATTAAAATTCATGGCAATAATAACCTTGGATCCAATAATTGTGTTTCTAAGAATTAATTCTAATGAAGCAATAGGATGTGTCTTAAAAATCTATGTTTATCACATGGCTCATTTAAAGTGTGAAAACGGGAAACAATCTAAATAAGCAGTAATGGGGGCTGGATGAATAAATGAAGGTACACCTATAAAATGGAATGTTGGAAAGCCACTAAAAGTCATACTTATGACGCCAATAGTTGTGAAAGGTATCCCAAATCATTTAAGCTTGCAAAATATGTGGTCTTTCTTTTTTATGAATTAAAGCCTATATCCACTGAAGAACATCACTTTCACAAACTTGCATTCTGAGATCTTACTTGAACAAGAGAGAAGTAACTTCTATGGGGACGTGTAGATCTGTATAATAGAAATGATATAATTGCTTTCAGGACTAATCACCTACTATGTGTCCACAGAGAAAAGAGGTAAGAAATCCTGATTAACAATCTGGAGGGCTACTAGTTATGCAACATGTGGGAAGTTGCACACAATGCTAAGATTTCACAATCCTCCCTGAATGACCTCGGTTCATGCTGATCACACTTAACTCTGCATCTCCTCATTACCTTTATGTAGTTTAGTCAATGCCATGCTCTCCCCCGTGTATTCTTGTTATCTCTCCAGTCAGCCTACATGGTTAATGCTAGGGTCTTTGTCTCCCACTGTAGTGAAGGTATGTGGTTATTGTCTGCCTGGCATCTCTTCCCCTCTTCTGGCCACAGAACCTCCCACCCCACCACCACCACCACCACCATAACCACTTCCATTGAGAAACTGCTCTTTCTCCATTCCAACTAGGTGTTTCTAGGGTAGTGACCGATCCAGTGTCCTGCTGCGGTGGCCTCAGAAGAGGGCAAGTAAGCAGATACTGGCGTACACTGAGCCTGGGTGTAGAAGGAAGCCCCCTCAGCCCTTTGAGATTGCTCACCTGGGATATGGGAAGCCCAGATCTGCCTGAGTCCACACTCCTGCCAGCAGGAGACAAGATGTGGCCAAGGGGAAGAGAGGTGCCAAGGAAACAGATGGGCGCCCAGTGATACAGATGTAGTCCCTGCATCTGGAGTCAACCTTGGCCCTACTTGGTACATGCACCAGCTACTGTGAGTTGGACATCTGTCCCTTTCAGCTGGAACAGTCCTGAAAGGTCCATTCTCACTCACAAAAGCCAGAGACAGGACTCTACATTCTGTGTTGTACTCATAGCCGAAAGGTCCAATCTCTGCTCTCCAAGCCCTCCAGGTAACTGGGTTATCGCCTTGGAGGTGTGGGTCACACAAGATCCAGTTTGCTGCATCCTTCTCCAATACCAGTGCTTGTGCTAAGGAGAAGGAACTGGTTCATTCTGTTTCTCATGAAATTTAGAAAAATAAATCCTAATCACTAATCTTTATAGGAGGTCTCATCTCAGGAAAAGTTGCTGTTGGTGAAATAGACCACTCTGCCCTTTTTTATCCCTGCCTCCTATGACAGAGTTATAGTGACTCAGTTTGTCTATTTGTTTGTTTGTTTTTAATGAAGCTGAAATTAGGACCACATGCAAACAAGGATTTTCTCATAAGGAAGACATGAGTTGTTCTAAGCACAGCAATGAAAGCCCTGACTCAAACCAAATGCCACCTCTTTAATCACTAATACACCTCCACGCAGCACCCTGAGTTCCCCATTTAAGTAACCCCCAAGTCCCTCCCTTCCTAGATGTCTGACACCCAGTTAAGCTCAGGGATCAAGGTGACACTCATAAACCATTCCTAGCAAGGAATGTGCTGCAACCACGTGGTGATGACTGCAAAGTAATTGTCACTCATGACAAATGAGTTTTCCTGTAGGGCCCAAGAAATAAAAACATCCCAGATGTGATGTCAAACCAAGGTACAAAGGACAGGTCTTAAATCGGGGAAATTGTGCATGTGAAGATTTCAGTAGGAAACAATTGTAAACAAATTAATCTCACGCTATCAATCCTTCTACCTTCGTTACTGGAATCTACTCATTAATAACAGAGCCTCCAGACAGGGTGCCCCAAAACCCAGCAGACAGTCAGTAAGGCCACATCCAGGGGCAGACCAGGTTGGAGAAGCATCCTTTATGCCTCATGATCATATTTCCTATTCCTATGGTTCTTTTTCTCCCCTAAAATCCAACCAGTTGAAATTAGTCACTATACAAAACAACAGATAATAACTTCTCTTGTTTGAATAAGAATTTAAAGAGAATATTTGTGTTCAATCATACATATGTTCTGCAGTTGGTAAAAAAAAAAACCCATTGACCAGAACCACTGTGATGTTCAGCATACAAATGAAAATAACTTTTCTTTATTTAAATAATTCACATTAAAAAACCAAAAGCAGGGCCGGCCCGGTGGCGCAGCGGTTTCGTCCGCGCTTGGCAGCCCGGGGTTCGCGGGTTCGGATCCCGGGCACCCGCCGACGCACTGCCTGTCAGCCATGCCGTGGCGGCGTCCCATATAAAGTAGAGGAAGATGGGCACAATGTTAGCCCAGGGCCAGTCTTCCTCAGCAAAAAGAGGAGGATTAGCAACGGAAGTTAGCTCAGGGCTGGTCTTCCTCACCAAAAAAAAAAAAAAAAAACAAAAGCAGACTCAGTATTACTGGTTAGAGATGAAATTCTACTCCTCTTTTTCCAAATTTCAAGAGAAGGTACTGGAGGTGTTTGCCCATGAAGACTTCAAAAGGACATCAGTTAGAAAATGGCCCACACTGACTGTGTGTACAGATGGGGTGATGAAATACACAGACCACAGGGGTGCATCCAAGAATAGGATCAAAAACAAGGTGTTGCCCAATCTTGGCATATAGTGAACAGGTAGTTGAACACCTACACTGTCCTGAGGCCACCAAGCAACTGCTTGGCCAATATTTTATGTGTGCCCTGCCCTGCCCTTGCTTAGCTCACACGAGTTAACACCCTGCCACCACGCCACTCCCAGCATCTCTCCACAGCAAAGAAATCCTAGGCTAGGCAAGCTAGAGGCCAACAAAAATGTGAAATGAGACATGAGAAGTATCTTACGGACTTAGGGTTGCCAGATTTAGCAAATAAAAATGCAAGCTACCCAGTTAAATCTGAATTTTAGATAAACAACAAATAATTTTAGTATAGTACATCTCATGCAATATTTGGGATACGCTTATACTAAAAATTTATCTGAAATTCAAACTTAACTGGACATTTGTATTTTACCTGTCAGCGCTACTTAGAGTAAACATCCAGCCATGTGGGTGTCATGTAGGGTAGTCAACCCTGAATTGATGCTGAGCAATGAAATGCAGTGCACAGAGGAACACCAAGCTTTGATGGGAAGAGACTACACTTTATTCTCTTAGGCGTGAAGAAGCTTGAGAGAAAGAAAGGTATGCCAGCTGCCTTCAACCAAGCCCTTCCCTGCCCCCCTTTGAAATGCCAGAGACGCCACAGAGAAAGGATGGGTAGTGATAGCTGAAGAGAGTGTGCCATGGCTACAGCGGGCATCCCAAAATCAAACTGGTCAAAATCTGTACCAAACCAACCACAGACATCCCTGCTGTATGGTCCTCATCCCTCGGATGAGGTTTACAAAGCTCTCTAGGGTAGGTCTTCCCCTTTCTTTGTATAGGGTAGCCTATAAGCGTCTTTTTTTTTTTTTAAAGAAAGTATTGTTCAAATGAAACCAGGATCAAAACAAATAGACAACCCACCAGCTGGGAGAAAATATTCGCAAATCGTATCTCCAACAAGGGATTAATTTCCGTAATATATAAAGAACTCACACAACTGAACAACAAAAAAACAAACAAGCCGACAAAAACATGGGTAGAGGATATGAACAGACATTTTTCTAAGGAAGAGACACAGATGGGCAACAGACACATGAAAAGATGTTCAACATCACTAATCATCAGGGAAATGCAAAGCAAAACTACACTAAGATATCACCTTACACCCATTAGAATGGCTATAATCACAAAGAGGAAAAACAACAAATGTTGGAGAGGTTGTGGAGAAACGGGAACCCTCATTCACTGCTGGTGGGAATGCAAACTGGTGCAGCCTCTATGGAAAACAGTATGGAGAGTCCTCAAAAAATTAAAAATAGAAATACCTTATGATCCAGCAATCCCACTCTTGGGCATCTACCCAACAGACACGAGATCAACCATCCCAAGAGGCTTATGCACCCCTACGTTCATTGCAGCATTATTCACTATAGCCAAGAAGTGGAAGCAACCCAAGTGTCCCTCGACTGATGATTAGATAAAGAAGATGTGGCATATATATACAATGGAATACTACTCAGCCATAAAAAAAGACAGAATTGTCCCATTTGCAACATGGATGGACCTAGAGGGTATTAAGTTAAGTGAAATTAGCCAGAGAGAGAAGGACGGACACCGCATGAATTCACTCATATATGGAATATAAACGAACACTTGGACAGAGAGATCTGGTTGGTGGTTACCAAGGGGAAGGGGGTGGGGGGTGAGCACAAGGGGTGAAGGGATGCATCCACGTGGTGACGGACAAATAATAATGTACAACTAAAACCCCACAATGTTATAAACTATTAAGACATCAATAAAAATGAAAAAAAAAGAAAGTATTGGTTTAAAAACAATTCTATATCCTTCTCAAACTATTCCAAAAAATAGAGGAAGGTGGAATACTTACCAACACATTCTATGAGGCCAACATCATCCTGATACCAAAGCCAGACAAGGACAATCACAAAGAAGGAAAACTACAGGCCAATATCACTGATGAACATAGACGCAAAAATCCTCAACAAAATATTGGCAAACCGAATACAGCAATACATCAAAAAGATCATACACCACAATCAAGTGGGATTTATACCAGGGACACAGGGATGGTTCAACATCCACAAATCAATCAACGTAATACACCACATTAACAAAATGAAGAATAAAAACCACATGATCATCTCAATTGATGCAGAGAAGGCATTCGACAAGATCCAGCCTCCATTTATGATAAAAACTCTCAACAAAATGGGTATAGAAGGAAAGTACCTCAACATAATAAGGGCCATATGTGACAAACCTACAGCAAACATCCTACTCAATGGGGAAAAACTGAAAGCCATTCCTTTGAGGACAGGAACAAGACAAGGGTGCCCACTCTCACCACTCTTATTCAACATAGTACTGGAAGTTCTGGCCAGAGCAATTAGGCAAGAAAAAGGAATAAAAGGGCTCCAAATAGGCAATGAAGAAGTGAAACTCTCACTATTTGCAGATGACATGATCTTATACACAGAAAAGCCAAAAAATTCCATCAGAAAACTACTAGAAATAATCAACAACTACAGTAAAGTGGCAGGGTATAAAATCAACTTACAAAAATCAATTGCATTTCTATACACTAACGATGAACCAACAGAAAGAGAACTCAGAAAGACAATCCCATTTACAACTGCAACAAAAAGAATAAAATATCTGGGAATAAATTTAACCAAGGAGGTAAAAGACCTATACAATGAAAACTATAAGACGCTATTGAAAGAAATCGAGGAAGACATAAAGAAATGGAAAAATATTCCATGCACATGGATTGGAAGAATAAATATAGTTAAAATGTCCATTCTACCTAAAGCAATCTACAGATACAATGCAATCCCAATCAGAATCCCAATGTCATTCTTCACGGTAATAGAACAAAAACTACTGAAATTTGTATGGGGCAACCAAAGTCCCCGAATAGCTAAAGCAATTCTGAAAAAAAAGAACAAAGCTGGAGGCATCACAATCCCTGATTTCAAAATATACTATAAAGCTATAGTAATCAAAACAGCATGGTACTGGTACAAGAATAGACACACAGATCAATGGAACAGAATTGAAAGCCCAGAAATAAAACCACACACCTATGGACAGCTAATCCCCGACAAAGGAGCAAAGAACATACAATGGAGAGAGGGAAGTCTCTTCAATAAATGGTGCTGGGAAAATTGGACAGACACATGCAAAAGAATGAAAGTAGACCATCTCCTATCGCCATACACAAAAACCAACTCAAAATGGATCAAGGACCTGAAAGTGAGACCTGAAACTATAAAACTCCTGGAAGAAAATATAGGCACTACACTAATTGAGATTGGACATAAAGGGATCCTTTCAGATTCCATGTCTACTCGGACAAGGGAAACAAAAGAAAAAATAAACAAGTGGGACTTCACCAGACTAAAGAGCTTCTACAAGGCAAATGAAACCAGGATCAAAATGAATATACAACCCACCAGCTGGGAGAAAATATTCGCAAATTGTTTGTCCAACAAGGGATTAATCTCAGTAATATATAAAGATCTCACACAACTGAGCAACAAAAAAACAAACAACCCAATCAAAAAATGGAGGATATGAACAGACATTTTTCCAAGGAAGAGATACAGATGGCCAATAGACACATGAAAAGATGTTCAACATCACTAATCATCAGGGAAATGCAAAGCAAAACTACACTAAGATATCACCTTACACCGGTTATAATCACAAAGACAAATAACAACAAATGCTGGAGAGGTTGTGGAGAAACGGGGACCCTCATTCACTGCTGGTGGGAATGCAAACTGGTGCAGCCTCTATGGAAAACAGTATGGAGAGTCCTCAAAAAATTAAAAATAGAAATACCATATGATCCAGCAATCCCACTCTTGGGCATCTACCCAACAGACACGAGATCAACCATCCCAAGAGGCTTATGCACCCCTACGTTCGTTGCAGCATTATTCACTATAGCCAAGAAGTGGAAGCAACCCAAGTGTCCCTCGACTGATGACTGGTTAAAGAAGATGTGGTATATACATACAATGGAATACAACATGCAACAACATGGATGGACCTAGAGGGTATTATGTTAAGTGAAATAAGCCAGAGAGAGAAGGACAGACACTGCATGAACTCACTCATATATGGAATATAAATGAACACATGGACAGAGAGAACTGATTGGTGGTTACCAAGGGGAAGCGGGTGGAGGGTGGGCACAAGGGGTGAAGGGTTACATCCACATGGTGACGGACAAACAAAAATGTACAACTAAAACCCCACAATGTTATAAACTATTAAGACATCAATAAAAAAAAAATTTTTTTAAATAAAAAGGCAAAAGATAAGAAAAGACAGAATTGTCCCATTTGCAACAACATGGATGGACCTAGAGGGTATTATGTTAAGTGAAATAAGCCAGAGAGAAGGGGACAGACACTGCATGAATTCACTCATATATGGAATAGAAATGAACACACGGACAGAGAGAACTGATTGGTGGTTACCAACGGGAAGGGGGGTGGGGGGTAGGCACAAGGGGTGAAGGGATGCATCCACATGGTGACGGACAAACAATAATGTACAACTAAAACCCCACAATGTTATAAACTATTAAGACATCAATTAAAAAATAATAATTGAAAAAAAATTCTAAAGGCATAAAAAACTCTCATTATTGGGGGCCGGCCTGGTGGCATAGTAGTTAAATTCGCGCACTCCGCTTTGGAGGCCTGGGATTCACAGGTATGGATCCCGGGCGCAGACGTACACACTGCTTATCAAGCCATGCTGTGGTGAAGTCCCATATAAAGTAGAGGAAGATGGGCACGGATGATAGCCCAGGGCCAATCTCCCTCAGCAAAAAGAGGAGGATTGGCAACAGATGTTAGCTCAGGGCTAATTTTCCTCACACACACACAAAAAACTCTCATTATTAAGCCAGTTTGGGCACTCTGCTTTGCAACAGGAAAACCCAAACTAACAAACACTATTCTAACAAATAGCTCCTGCTGAAATCCAATTTTGGTTCTTGGTATCATCCATTGCTTTGTGTGATGGGCTAATTCCTCCCCCAGAGTCTCTGTTTCCATACGATGGAGCATGTGTATCCCTGCCAACAGGAACTGCAAGGTGAGCTTTTAGAGGTTTGGAAAAATGACCATCTAGACCAAGTCCAACTATTTCAGACTTTAGCACGAGGAAAAATTCTAATCCGATGATACAAGTTGTGCAGATCATTCTTCTAGCAGTAATTTCTCTGCCAAATATCTTAGGAAAGATAAAAACATTTCTCCTTAATTGCGCAGCACAGATTTAAAAGAAAATAATTCTTCTCAACTCCTCCAGTATTTTCAAGTCTGAAGCCTGGGAAGGCCTTAGCCTCCCTATTTAAATAAATAATGCTGTTTGGGGGCCAGCCCAGTGATGTAGCAGTTAAGTTCGCATGTTCCACTTTGGTGGCCCAGGGTTCACAGGTTCGAATCCCAGGCATGGACTGATGCACGGCTCATCAAGCCAGGCTGTGGCGGCGTCCCACATACAAATGGAGGAAGATGGGCCAGATGTTAGCTCAGGGCCAGTCTTCCTCAGCAAAAAGAGGGGGATTGGCAAGAGATGTTAGCTCAGGTCCAGTCTTCCTCACCAAAAAACAAAAAATAGAAAGAAAGAAAATCGTCTCTCTCTTCTATTTTCCAAATACCAGTAACTTGTTGTCCAGCATCTTGGTGAGGTCTGACACAAGCCATGAAGATATCTTTCTCTACCACAATAATCTTTGATAAATTTCTTTTGTTTTAGACATAACTGCCCTTAAATAATGCATTAAAAGCCCCTGTGAGTTTTAAATTGGGTAACAGCACATATTACAGGAATTTAAAAAAAAAAATCTTTCAAGTCAGCCAACCCATCTGCTCTGGAATATTTGATTATGAAAGCATATAACAATATGAAAAGCATATATACAAGCATAGAGGAAAAAATGTCAAGTTCTTAGGTTGATGAGATTTTTCCATGAGTCTTTCTTTTTTAAAAATTTCTAATTACCATTATAAATTATTTTTGCAATCAGTAATATTCTAATATTTAAGTGAACCATAATTATGGGTGGTGGTCCCAAAATAACTTGCATAAAGTGAAAGTCTAATTTTGCTTCTGCCTCCAGCTCTAGCATGAACAGGAAGAGACAGAAAAAAGGTTTTTTACAAAGGACAAAAGAAAATCAGCAACCTATCTCAGACCAATAGCCAAGAAAAAATCTAAAAATTTCAGAGGTCATTTACTGCCTCTACACTTCTTTCTGGCCAACTCACAGACAGGATGCGCCTCCATTTGGAGACAGGTGATCAGAATTTCTTCTTGCTCTTCCTGCAGACCAGCTCAGGTCTGCTCAGCTCACCATATTTCCCAGGCAGCCGTGAGCCAAGGCCAGCGCTTCATGTGAGCCCCTGTCATGTGCCCATGCCCTCCCGTCCTCCTGGGCTGCAGACAGAAGGAGTCTGCATGTAAATCGGGGCATCTCCGCCCCAGGACCAACACGAAGCAGGGTCACAGTGCTGAAGGCAATGAAAAGAGCTTGAAACGCAGATGTTTAAGCTCTCCTTTTCCAGGGTCATGGTGTAGACCACATGGCCCTGAAGTCACCCCAGGAATGATGTCCATTCTCACCTCATCCATGCACAGTTTGCATTTGGATGCAGCAAACTAAATTTCCTTTATTCATTCCTTCCTTGCTCCTAAGCTCTACTTAATTCTGAAAAGAGTCAATCTAACAACGGAAAGGTCAGACTTAATGGAAAAAAAGGAGTGTCAGTCTCCCGGAAACAAACATTCTTTTGTCAAGCTCTCCCACACAAAATCTGGTCATTGTGTCGGCCTGGAAATGTTGACCTGTTCACAGCTGCTGTGCACAGTTCAGCCTCAAGGGGAGGATGCCAGGCAAGACCCGTCCCCACTCACCTGCGGCCAGAACAGAAGATGGGAGTGAAGATTCATACATCCCTACAGTCGAGTTTCTCCACCACCCCGCCAAGTTCACAGGGGCAGAAGCCAAGTTTGAATGAGGAAAACGACTTACCTTCCATTCTCTCAAAAGACCTGCTGTCGTGGATGTAAGAGCTGTATATTTCTAAAACCTACTACCTTTCAACAATAAAAATATTTTTGTTATTCTAGGTGTAGAGGCAGGCCTTGCCTAAAATCCAAAACTGTGGGGTTCCTTGATTCTTAATAACACTAGCCAGATCAGTGATATTGTTATGAACACCCTCTCCAAATAAAGTTTGGATCATATTAACATTTCATCTCTTATTCACCCAGTTACCAAAAAAGGCATTTTCAGCCTTCACGTACAAACCCCAAATATAAGAGCCAACAGATGCTTAATAACCATAACACAGCCACACTCTGGCAACAGCCGGCAGGTAAAGCCTCCAAACGAAGCACTCCATCTTCCTTGCCCATCCCACAAAGAGTGAAATCCATTCCCTCTGGATCTTCTCCTCAAAGAGGGGAAAATATCTCACCCTCTATAGTCATTCTTCTCAAATGACCTGATGGAGCAGTGACCAGAGCACAAATCTACACCCAAGAGCAAGCAAGGCCATTAACACATGCAAGGGGAGACGTTCAATTGCCCCAACAAGATGAAGCAGGTCCAGCATGGCAACCACAACCAGGATGATGGCCCTGGGCTCCACACTTGGTAGGGAGGCTGTGAGACACCGCCCCTACTGAAACTGACAACTTGAAGCACTTATTTTTCATAACTTTTATTTTGACTTATTTATTTTTATCACCATAATGACGTCCCTCTGCACTGGCTGAGCTGCCCCAGGCTTCAGACCGTTTCTAGCATGACCTTGACTCTAAGGAAACAGGCAAGGTAGTTTCCATTTAACAAACGAGGAAACTGGAGTTTGCCAAAGTTACGCAAGCTCAGTAAGTGGCAGAGCCGTGATTCAAACCAGAACATCTGATTACACAGCTCACGAGTACTCTATGACTGCTCCCTGCCGCTGACGAACAAGTACCCAAGCACCTGTCCATCCACACTGCACAAACACAGCCATCAGGTGAAAAAAAAAAAGCAGCAGAGGGAAACCGCTGTTGGCAACTGTAGAAACCACGGCAGGGAAGGCCATTTTCCCGTCAAAAACAAGTGTAATTAGCCAAAAGGTGGAAACAAGTCAAAGGTCCATCAACAGATGAATGGACAAACAAAATGTGGTATATCTATACAATGGAATATTACTCAGCCATAAAAAGGAATGAAGTACTGATACATGCCACAGCATGGATGAACCTTGAAAACACTACGCCAAGTAAAAGAAACCAGTCACAAAAGCCCAAATAATATATGACTCCTTTTATATGAAATGTCCAGAACAGGCAAACCTAGAGAGACATAAAGCAGAGTAGTGGCTGCTTAAGGCTGGGGAGGATGGCGTTGTGAGGTGGGGGAGTGATAGCTAATAACTGTCTAGCTAGTAAGGGATTCTCTTTGTGGTGATGAAAATGTTCTAAAATTGACTGTGGTGATGGTTGCTCTTATCTGTGAATATACAGATTCTGTGAATATACAGAATATACAGATTTTTAGTATTAAAAACCATTGAGTTGTACACTTTAAATGGGTGAAGTGCACAGCATATAAATTATATCTCAATAAAGCTGTTTAGAAAAATAAGTGTCATCGGTTATGCAAATTAAGAGACCTTGGCTATTATCTCCTTCAAATTCCTCTTTTAAAGGTGAGGAAACCTAGCAATGAGCCCAACATTAGGGTCTAAATCAGTGTCCCAGTGTGCTCTGCCTACTAGTACCACTACTCAACGTCCCCTGGGCACGATGCTCATGTTGGGCCATGGATAAGGGGAGACCCTCATCTCGGCACCAAAGGAGTACACAGGTGGTTGGGCTGTTTCAAGCCTGAAACAATGAAGCTCTATCCAACAGCCTGGAGCCCTGGTTCAGAGGTGACCACAGGAGCTGAGGAGTCAGGCAGGAAGTGAGGGCTGAGACGGGCCTTCAGGGCGGGATGAACTGGGTGGAGGGCTGGAGAAGAAAGGTGAGGTCACTCCTGGGAAGGGAGACAGGCACTGCCAA